>CM062061.1:29025000-30435581 GCA_030954485.1 Citrullus mucosospermus | reverse complement strand
TTTTTTATCAATATCTTTTCTATCTCATCCAGTTCCTGAATGTTCTTGCTCGAGACAGGACTTAGACCGTGCTTCAAGTCCTTCGACTCAATCGCAAGCTCAAGCTCGTGGTTTAGGAGTTATGCACCGTTGTCCCCCTTGGATGCGAAGTGAGTCAGGATTGCGATCAAAAGATAAGCAAACTGAAGAAGAGGAAGACGAAGATGATTTGACATCAGAATCATTTTTCGGGTACAAGAACGAAAACAGGGTAGAGGGAAGTGGAGAGATGAACAGTAAGGAAGCAATTCTGCTGAATGATCAAGAGGAGCTTGATGGTGGAGAGAGATAATAAGAGACTGAGTTAAAGCAACAGTTTTGTATGCTCACAAATGACCATTGCCTGAGGAGGCACTAACAAGTTGAAGGATTCTGTAAGAGGCCATTCTTTTGGCAGGTGATTGAAAAGCAGGTTCTAGAGCACTGGGTTCAGCTCTCTCTTTTAATATTTTTTAATGTTCTGAACCGTCTGCTCTGGTTTGAAGCTTTACTTGAATGAAAAGCCAACAGTGTAATTCATGTAAATTTACTTGTTAATCCTTGTTTTGAAGGGAAAATCATGGGCTTCTTTCACAACTATGTTTGTTTTGTGTGTCAGTCTGTGTGGTTTTATTATTCCTATTTGACTATTTTGTCAAAGGGTAGTTTTGCATGACCAAAATTACAAAATTTTGCATATATGGTAGTATAAATATGAAAAAATCAACTTCTATTAGTATCCATCCATCACTAATTGTACTATATTATTGATAAACTTATCTATAATTGTGATCTAACAAATGATAGATGTCTATTATTGATTGTTTGTATACTCTGTTATTTTATTTTATTTTTATTGCTATATCATCTCTATAAAATATAAACAATATATGTATGGTTGTTTCTAAATATAGAAAACTGAACAAAAATATTTATAAATGTCATAAAATTTTATTGTTTATTTGCGATAAATCGCGATAGACTGCTATTTGTATCTATCTACAAATAGATTGTAATATTTTGTTATTATTTGTAAATATTTTTAACAATTTTATCATTTAAAATAATTTTTCATTTATATATAAATGATATCATTTTCTTCATTTATTATTGGGTGCTTTCTTACTTGGGTGGGGGCAAGTATTGTGTTCTTTTGCTTGCTGGTTTTTTATTTTTTATTTTTATTTTTTATCCTACATGTTAACTAAAAAAAAGATTTATGGAACATTGTTTAGTGGCTGAAATTTGGACAATTTTTTTCCATTTTGAGTATGAAAATGTGATGATGTGCTTTCATGAGAGATTATGATTGCTATGAGTATGTGATGATTATGATTGCTTAGGAATTATAATAAATTGATGTTAGATGATTTGACGTGGAAATAGTAAAAATAGTCTTAGGTTGAGTTATCTTTAAGTCCTTTTTGAATCCTTTGCAGATTTGAGCACATAGTCACCTTAATTTAAAAATATTAATTAAATGAGAAGTTAATTTTAGTCGATTTGGTTGTCATCTCGAGAGGCCCTAGTAGTTAGAGAGTTGTCTTGCATGATAAGTTGTACTTGTAAGAAAAGAGTTGTATTTGCCTACAAAAAGTATGAGTTGTGCATAAAAGATTGAATCGAAAGAAAAAGTTAAAAATATATAAACTTGTAATGTGTATACATAAATAGGGATAAAAAGAGTTGTCAAATCAGTTAGGACACCCATGAAAATTTTGACAGTGTGTGTGTGAAAGGTAGTGTCTCTAGGTAAGAGAATGCAAGTTTAGGGATCCCTTGAATGTGTTATTTTAGACATCTTAATTGATATATTACCTTTTTGATTGTTTGATGTTTGATGATTGGTGCATGAGCTAGAGTAGGGAGAAAATTAAAGAAACTCTATTAAATCTAAAGTAAGTTTATGAGTTTTGAATTGAACGTGACTTGCACACACACGTAAGAGATGAAAAGATTTCACCATAAAATTTATGTAACAATAGACGTGCTTGAAATGTTTCTGCTCATAGATCTACCATGTAGTTTTTGAATAATGAGGTTTTGAGTCACTTGCACACTTATTTAGAGTTTCCCTACAATCTTGTTCTATCTTTGCTCGTGACTAACAAAGTTGTAAGTTTGGGATTGTCTCTATCGTGAAGGGGAAGAGAGAAAAAGTGAGGGAAAGTGATGATCCTTTTAGGGTTTGTCTTTTTCTCCTTTTACTTTTCTGTCTCTTTTTGCATTTTATTTTTTTTTCTTTTTAACTAAAGCCCCCATTATGTTTGTAGAATCTTTTTCCCTTGTTTTGATTTTAATTATTATTATTTATTTATTTATTTATTTATTTTTATTAGAGACATAGATCTAATTCGCCTATGGTTTCTTTCAAGTTTAGTCATGGGAATTTGATTCACCCATGACATTCACTTTCAAAAGTTCTTCCTTAAAAGGATCGTGAGAACTAAGTGATCGTGACCTTGATTTTCTTTGTTTACAAAAATCTCAATTTTTGTAAAGGTAGATCATTCTTGTCCCCACAAACGACGCCAACTATTGATGTCATTTTGAAAAAATGCACCTGACCTTCACGTGACCTATGTTTTTTTTTTTTAGAGTTTTTGAGACATATTCACGATCTCACAAAAATGGTGTTGTTTACGACTAAATAAGTATTCTCTTTTGGCTTACAATATTTTCTTTAGGTTTTCTTCTTAAAGTATTGTTTTTGCTATTACTTTACAACAAATTAAACAGATGGAATGAAAAGTCACATTATCATGATTTTCGAGTTGTTAAGACATATATTCCATCAAATTCATTATTTCAACAATTTGTTTAATATATCCATGGCAAGCTTTTTTCCTCTAGCAATTTATGTATAGCTCGATTGACAATATACCTGGTTGGTTCCAAAAGTTCAAATCTAATTAGGGTTGTTGAAGACAAGGATATTTCGTGGTTGATGAAAATTTTATTTGGCTTCCCCCAAAATTATTTATGTGTAGTGGTTAACCACGCCTCTTCTACTAATTCAATTTCTGGAAATACAATGTATTTTGCAAGAACGTATCCTTGCATTAAAAAATATCATCTTTTTAAGAGTAAGTTTGTATTGAAGAAAGATTTACTTCCTTGCTCTTAGAAATAGTTTTGAACTTATCACCATTAGGTCAAATCAAACTTCATTTGACATTCGTTGCAATGATTTATTCTATGGTTGGTATTTATGTTTATTTTGATTTGAAATATTTGTTTTAGTATTGAATTTTCTTTTAATTGAAACCTTGTTTAGCGTGATAATTATGTGAGTAAAGTACATATGTAGTTTCTGAAATGGTTTAAAACTCTTTACCTTCCTATTTTTTAACGTCAACGATGTAGGGTTTATTGGGGGCAATTATGACAATTTTTACTTATTATTTCCAATTAATTTAAGTCTGTTTGCTATTTTAACAATTTAGGAATACTTTTGTTATTTTTACAAAATAAACCTCAATTTTTGCCATTTATCTAGTTAGCCCTATTGTTAATCACAAAACAAAGACAAAGAAAGACCCAAAGACGAGCAAAAGCCCAAACCGAGGCCCAAACCAAGGCCCAAACCGAGTGACCCAAATGTAGGGTCTGCACCAATACGGCGCATGTTAGCTCCCGCCACTACCAACAGAACCCTTTCAATAATTTCAATAGTTTCAATTTAATTAAATATTAGACAAAAAAAAAAAAAAAAAAAAAAAAATCAATTGAGTTCAATTCTCCACCCTCTCCTCCAGTTCTAGGGCTCCCTCCAACTCCACTCTCACCTTTCTTTTTCTTCTTGTTGTTCTTGTTCTAATTCTTCTTCTGTTACTGTGCTGTCCGAATTCTTCACAATACCCCTCATTTTCCATTTCTTCTCCTTTTTACCTTCTTGTTGGAGCATCAAAATCTAAAGTTCCAGGCCCTGTTTCGGCTCTGGATTCGGATTACCAATGGTGAAAACTTCCAAGTCCATTCAGGAACGCTTCGAAGACGACGGCAACGGTATCTCTCTCTCTCTCTCTTTAATTTCTGGGTTTTTAATTGAATCCTCAGTAGTTTTTGTTTCTATTTAATTTGAAGAAATGAAATGATTCGTGGGTTTCAATGTGTTTGGTGATGTTCAATCTTTTATTCGTTAGAAGAATTGGGAGTGAAGATTGAGGGGAAGAGTGGGGAGAGCAAGGCGAGTGGCCATCGGTCTAAACACTCCGAGACTGAGCAGCGAAGGAGGAGTAAAATTAATGAAAGGTGTGTTGTTGTCGCTTACTGCTTTTACTTAAATTTCTACTGGAAAGTTGTAATCCTATTGTAATTTGATCTCTTTTTTTAAAGAAGAATTAAAAAATTTCGCCTTTTGTTTTCCGCTTTTTGAGCTGATATGAATGGCTTTTGGTTAGTTTAGCCTAATGAGTGATAAGTGTATTCTGTTACCTCGTTTATCATATTGTGTAAATGCTGTAAAGAAAGCAAATTATTTTAATGGACATTGATTGACAAGATTACCATTTTGTTCAAGTTTTTATTTTCCGACTTAAAAAAATGGCGGCAAGTTCAGAGTTCATTGAAGGCTTTTTTTTTATCCTTTCTTCCCGCTTATTTGTGACCTTATGCTCCTATGGTTAGGTTAGGTGAAAATAAATTGAAGCGGATTTGTATGGTTCCTCGACTAAATGTATGGGATCATGGGTATCCAGATGTTAGGGAAATTTGAATACTCTCTTGTCTTGTTAGAATATTTATTGGAAATCTAAAAATTTTGCATACTTCAGGATTGTCGTATGAAAGGTAGCACATTTACTTGTCGTATCCCTGCTTTCCCTGTGGATTATTTCATGAAAATCATTTTCTTAGTCCTCAAGATGCTGCAGTATTTTGCTTCAGGAAATGAAATGTAAAAATTTTTGCTTGCCTCATGGCTTATTTTCTTTTGAACAGTTAATGCTTTAGTTTTCAGGGTATTTTCTCTTTTCTATTTTATATGCCCTTCTGTTGTTGGTTTCTTTTTAGGATCTTGGTGACATTCTCACGTTTTTGTGAAATATTGTGTTCTGATGGGAGCAGATTTCAGATTTTGAGGGACCTCATACCTCAGAATGATCAAAAAAGAGATAAGGCTTCATTCTTGTTAGAGGTATGTCTCACATATTTGTAGAGAATTGGTACTAGAGACAATGAGAGATCCCCTGTTTCCTAGATGAATTAACTTTGATATATATTTGAACTTCAGGTAATTGAGTACATTCAATTTTTACAAGAGAAGTTAAATATGTACGAAGGGTCATGCCAAGGATGGAGTTCAGAGCCTTCAAAATTGATGCCATGGGTATGATCTTCTTGATTGACTTTTGTTTTCATTTTGTCATTCACCAGCTTGGTGACTTTCTTGCTTTTTTTTTTTTTTTTTTTTTTTTTTTTTTTTTTTTTCTGGAAATTGAGTTAGAAAGGTGGTTTAATCATGCTTTTCATGTAAGAAATCCTTTTACACTATTATTCTTTCTTTGAGATTATGGAAGTCATGGATGAACATGTAACTCCCTTATTAATGAATGAAACTGTGAACAAACTCTTAAAAGCTACCCTGGCATGTTTGCCCTCCAACTCTGTGGGAAAATCTTGTAATTAGTCTAGTTGACTTCTGACAGAAGAATTATGGAGCTGCTGATAGTTATGTTGATCATTCTCAAGTGGTAAAGCGGGGTTCCAATCATGAGAGTACTGTCGTTTTCTCCCAAGCAATGCTAACAAATGCGCCGAATGTGATGGATGCTGACTTGGGTCCTGCTGCAGTGTTGAATGCAGTGGATCATACTCCTGTCTCTGCTGCACAAGGACTCCCAATGAGCATGCGTACACAACCAATTGTATTTGACCCAGTTGGAAGAAGTAGTTTATCAACCGAATCTTTGGACGAACCTGTGTCAGGATCAGAGAACATCTCTTCCAAGACCCAGACTGGATTGTTGCAGGGTAGAACCTGTACCACCACAGGTTTTCTGAACCATGCTGTTAGTGATCAGGAGGATCTAACCGTGGAAAGTGAACTGGAGAGTATCTCAGGTGCCTATTCCCATGGGTGAGGATCTGCCATGAGTTTTATGTGATTTGTGTCTGATCTTCTTGATATAAATCTGGAAGATACAGTTTCTTTCCCTCTTTTAGCTAAATTCACATATCTTTGCCGCAATGCTTGAGGCGATTTCTTGGTTTCATCTCGTCCTTGTGATGGTAGTTAATTGATTTGAGGAAGTGGAAAAAGGCTTTTTATGTAATTACCAGTCCTATTTTTTTCCCATAAATGTTCTCACAAGGCTTGAATTGTTCTGCAATGTAATTTAATCCGTGTTAGCTTTTAGCTATTTAGGTTTCTTTTGTTTTATGATTGACATAGTTTCTGTACTGAGCAGGTTACTAAGTACCTTGACCCAGGCACTGCAGGCTTCGGGCGTTGATTTGTCACAGACCAACATCTCAGTGAAAGTTGATGTCGGAAAACGAGCCAATAGAGCGATGTCTCTTTCAGAGGTTCATGTCCTTCACCTCGGTCTTTCGAAGTATTTTCTTCTGCTATCTAGTTTTATTGATGTGATGCTGTTTCACCAGGATGACAAAAAACAATCTTTGAACAACCAAGTAATGGGACAGAGTATTCATGGCTGCTTTGGCGAGGACTCGCAACAAGCTCACAAGAAACTTAGAACAGGGGTCTAGTGTGTTACTTTGGTCTTCTTTATAAATGTGCCTCCTTTGTTCTCTTCCATCCCTGAGTGTGATATTATTTAATTTTTTTTTCCTTAAATGGGTGGTGTTTTGGGGGGTTAATCTTGGCCATTTTTTTTCCAGGTCATGGCCTGTTAGCAACTGGGATTTCTTTGATTGTACATGTCTTTCTCCTTGGTCCTAGTTGCATGGATATAAGGTTAAGTTTTTGTTTTCTTTTAGTTCGATATAAGGTTGAGTTATGATAGAAAAGCTTGGATTTTGTTGTAATGTCTTGTACTCTGTAATTTTCCAGATTAATGAGAGCCCCAAGAATATTTTTAGTTGCATGGTTAATGGTTATGAGGTTAAATCATTTCTAGTTCATGATGCTTTTATATCAGATTGAATATATAATGTTTTGGAATATGATCAAAGTGTGGTAACCTAGCAAAAATGAGCAAGTTTTGGTTTTATTTTGAAATTGTAATGGTGTTATTATATATGTTTCAAGTGAAGAGACTCTGATGAATGCACATTTCTCAGGCTTTAAATCTAGTTTTGGTCTTGTTCTTGAACTTGAATAAAAAGTCTAGCTTTGGTCTTTCAACGTTGAAATTTGTTTTATTTTGTTATGATGTTTGAACTTTCAAAATGTTTATTTTGATCTCCTAAATAACAATTTCGTTCTTAGTTCTTGGTCCTTAGTTTTTACTTTTTAGTTTTTAGTTTGTTTCTCCAAATTGTGGGGTTCGTTTTTTCTACAATTTCTTACTCTTATTTATTGGTCAAAATTTTAAAATGGAAAAAGGTATTTGAAACCATTTTTTTTTCCCTAAAGGATCTTAAAATTATATTTAGAACGTAAGTTAGAAAAACCCACTTGTAGGTGGGGGAAAACGATTTTATGATAACAGATAGAGTCTGAATTTTAATGTTTATTTTTTTAAAGAGATTTCTAAAATGAGTAAATTATCTATAATTTTTTTTTTAAAAAAAAAGTATTAATAAATGCACATAAACACAGACCAATTGGACTCGAGTGGTTTGTTTTTGTATGTTCTAGTTAATGACATGAATTGATTAGCAACTTCCAATTGTCTTTTCTTTATCTGCAAGTGAAATGGAGTTTGGTGTGGCAAAGTATGATATACTTCCGTTGATTCAAAATTTGAGGTAGGGGAAGACAATTGGACTTCACATGTCACCAGTACAAAATAAAGAACAATGGTTCTGATGTCTAAGTTAGTATGAGAATTATAGGATGGAGAAGACGTCACAAAAGTCTAAGATATCTCATATGGAGCCATAACGGTTAAATTAGTATAAGAATTATAGAATAGAGAAGATGTCACAAAAGTCTAAGATATTTCATATGGAGTCATAATGGTGTATTTATAGTTGTAGTTGACCTATAAACCCTCCCCTAGAGTTTTTGAGTTGCTTTAGGTTTATTCATTGATTTAATGGGCTTGGGTGTGCGAGGGGCATGCCCTATTTGACATTTTGTTAGGGTTGGGTTCTGCCAAAGTTGAGGCCGAGCACTTCCCTTTATCAATACTTTGGGCCTACAACAGACACTTGTGTTGGGGCATGCGTGAGGCATGTCTCGTTAGATATTTAATGAGGTTCAACCTCGACCTTGATCGAGGGTGAGTACATTGGCTTCCAACATCTTCTCCTAGACCCATTTTGGTCTTAGGTTGTTACCTTCGGCCCGAATCATTATCTTCTTTGCCAAATGTTATTTATGTCCTTAAGTCCAAAATCAACCATAACAACTTCTAATAAAGTAATGTTTTAAATTGAAATATTTAACAAATATTTTTCAAAAAAAATTATGGTTAATGCTTTTATTTATCTAACCAAATAAGATAATTTAGTTAAATGCACCTTTCTTTTATACATCAATCAAACGAACACACTATTATTCTTGAGGGTTATTTTTTGGTTAGGAAATATATAATTGTTAATATATGAATTAATTTTGTAGGGTAACTATTCAGGAATTATAATAGTAATTTGCATTTGCCAAAATTAGACCCTCCAACTTAAGAAATCATTAATATTAACTTTTCTTCCACTGATTTTCTTTTCATTCTATGTTAGTGTTAGGAAGAGATCATTGGAAAAAAGAAATAGTCCTTTAACATTGAAAGAAACTTTTCTTAGACTCTTAACTGTGAAGGTTATTTATTTATTTATAATTATTTTTATTGTTAGAGTATCCTAAAACTATTTATATAAAAAGCTGTACTATACTGCATAATCCTTCTAAAAATAACACATAAATAAACACAAATAAGATGCTTAAAAAATATTATCAATGGAAAGATACATTAAATATTGTTAACTCGAATACAACTTGGTCCATCGAAGCATTATGTTAAAGCGGTTGTTGACTGTTGTTTGTTGGCCCGTTTGTCCTTGACTTTGTGTGTGGCTTGTGTTGCTATGTCTACAAGATATTCTTTTCTTTTTGGTAGCAGGTTTTCTGGGTGTCAAGTTTAGGGAAAGCCTAAATTATGCATTAGAAGTTAGTTGTTTAGTGAAACAAGATAGTTAACTCTACTAGTGAAACTCTTCTCAGGTAGGCATACTACCTCTCAAACGTAGTTGTGTTTACACTGAACTGGATTACTATCTATGTGTGTTATTCTCTTCTATTATTCTTCTGTGGTTGATTAAAGATTCCAATTAATCATCTTACCCTTAAGTTGAACTCATAATTAATATAATAATAATAATAAGTTGTAGGGTTTCAACCTTTTACTCCCTAGAAAGTTGTGTTTATATATAGTAAAAACATTGGTTGGATGCATGTAAGAGCAAATGCAGTTTCCCCTATTCCACCATCTCATTCTGGTTTCTAAACTGATTTAGGTAAATTAGCATATTACGCACATAATCACTCTCTTCTCTCTCTTGGGAAACTTAATTGCAATGAGGAAGTGAGTGGTTGAGTGGTGCAAAAGTTATGGTGTGGCCAAACTCAGCCCACAATAATTGCTACTAGACACCAATTTTAATTTACACTTTGCCTTGTGAAAAGTGCATCCTTGGATCACCCAACCAACATTTTTTTTTTTTTTCCCTTTCTTTCTCTCTCTCTCCTTTGAATCAACATTATATGCTCTCTTGGATCACTAAGCTCTTTGAAAATTGAATGAATGCATGGACCTTTTTGAAAGATGGGTTAAATGGGAAATTGAAGATGAAGTTCTATTGTGGGGTATTGAGTGCAAAGTGGGCAATGTTGACAATAATGTCATCCATTAAATACTCTTATATGTGTGATATGATGCCCAATCAGAGTATAACACGAAGTCAACATATTTTATTCTATGGTTTGAAGTTAGAATTTTGGAATTTTTTTTGACTTCTCATCATGCCAAAACTATTGGATAGCTACCCACTTCATACCCCCCCCCCCCCCAAAAAAAAAAAAAAAAAAAAAAAGAAAAAATAGAGTTGAAAGTGAATGAGTTCAACTTCCTCTGTTAGTGCTTTTCTACAGTCCATTTTGAAATTCTTGTCACTTAGATGGGAAATGTAATATATATTTTTCAATATTTTGTAGGTGTCGAATTGGTATTTGCACACTTCAACTAATTTTATGAAACTATTATTTAACTTTGCAACATTTTATAGGATTGAAAAATTAGTAAAATTTTAATATTCTAAATAATAATTTGCTACAATGAACAAGTGTTTGTTATAATTTTTCATCTTTATCTAGTTGGAGGTGTTAATCTCTCCGCTTTTTTTTAATTATCAATTAAATTTTGTTCTCTTGAATTAGAATCCATATCTTAGTTAGCATAAGAACTAGATTTTTTTGGGATGACATTTATTGTTTTTTTTATTTTTCTCAATCTTACAAAAACAACAATAATAACTTTATATTCCAATTTAGTGGAGACTGTGATTTATCAAATAGAATGGAAAAATTGACGTACAACATTATTTTTGCAAGTTGAGGTGTTTGATTTGAAAATACCATAACTATGTCAAAGAAATATCATAAAGGGGAAAAAAACAAACAAATAATATTAGCAATATTGATTTATTACTCATTTAAGAAAAACAAAAATAGATTTCTACATTGATATTTGGCCTCTACATTTCAATTGTCATCCCATCAAATTTGGTGCTGACACTTTTGAAGAATGTAAAAATTTTGGATGTGATCCAATTATTTCCCTCTGTTACAACTTTTGCTAATCTAAAAAGTTCCATTACAGAGGAGAGGCTTTATGTTCTTAATAACTCATTTATTCATAATTCAAGTCAATGATAACCCAAAAGCCTCTCCTCTCCATTCTAAAACTACATGGATATCAGTTCTCTTCTCACTTCTTCAACAATTATACAAGTTGTAAGATCTCCTTTGATGATATCATGAGCTTCTCAATGGCTCTTCCCATGTTTCCAAACACTCGTGTGGGTTCGAGTAGAAATAATCTTCTTCCTTAGGCCGATCTGGAATGACAACTCGTTTTTTTGAGCTCCCATTACGGTCGGAGTGACCTTCCTTCATTGCTGAAGAGAACTCGTCCCACCCCAACGATCCATTGCTATACTGATCTATTAAGCTAACCACCAACTTTCTGTCCAGAAGAATGGTTCTTTTGAATCCCAAGAATCTGAAAGATCAAAAAAAAAAATATATATTAGAACAAACATGAAATGCTTGTAAACAAATTTACTAGATTGCAGTTGTTGCTTACCGACGATGCCCTTCAACAACTTTCGCCATGTTCCCATCATAAGTAGGAACGTAAATGTCGCTCTCCAACGAGACGAGATAATCCAATGCGGCCATCTGTGATGAATGATTCTGAAAGAACCACAAGTCTGACGGTTTCAGCAGCGTCTCTTTTCTGACCTGTTTTAGCAGAAGATAGCATAAACTTTCAAGGGCCTATTCAATTCAAGCAGAATTTAAACAATTCAAACTTCTAGTTTCATCAACTGACCAGATTAGGGAAAGCAGATGCCAGATTTTCCATCCTTCTTTCTCCACCATATATTTCTCCAGAAGCAATGTATATTTGAACATTACGATTGATCCCGAGTGCACTCAGAACTAGCGAAGTTTCTTCAGGAGTCAATGGACACAAGCCTTCCTTTCTTTTCAGTTCAGAATCAATAACTTTCTCCTTCCACCATGGATAAGCATACCTAAACAACGATGATGCAGAAGTCAAGAGAAGGTAATCTAGAGTACATGAAACAAATGTCCATCTAAATGAACAAAAAAGGCAATACCTCATTCTTGTAAGTTCGTCGACTTCGTCATTGTTGCAACCACGGGTGCAGCCAGAGAAGGCTAGCATATCCATTTCGTATCTAAGATGAAGAACCAAGAAGGGGCCTTTATCTCTCAGCATTTGAACAACCTTTCTTCCCAGCTCCTCAATTGGGGAAGTAAATCTCAGGGCATTAAAATTTACCCGACATCGCAACTTCTGAACCTCAATCGCCAGTCCGTTATTGGCAAGTCGAGCATCGGTTTTATTCAAATGTACAACTTTATACTTTTGAACCAATGGAAGAATCTGCAAACGCATGAGATCAAAAGAACGATCAGTCAAGTAAAAGAAATTGAAAGACAGACGTCTAACAGAAAAAGCTCCAAGAATCACTCTTGTCAATCCAACCTGATTAAAGTAATATGACATGTTTGACCAACTAATAGGTGACAGTGAGTAAACCATTCTCGACTCAAATCTTCGTTCAAGCCTCGGTGGAAGCTTTCTCAATATCCGAACCTGGTCTCTCAATGACAATATGAAATGATCTACGTCGAAAATGTC
Organism: Citrullus mucosospermus; assembly: GCA_030954485.1. Classification (NCBI taxonomy): domain Eukaryota; kingdom Viridiplantae; phylum Streptophyta; class Magnoliopsida; order Cucurbitales; family Cucurbitaceae; genus Citrullus; species Citrullus mucosospermus. The sequence continues at coordinate 30,423,042 of CM062061.1, read as the reverse complement.
TTCAAACTCACTGACAAGACGAGAAAGAAAACGCATTTAGAAGCTATAACTAATCAAACTAAAGGGTAAAAATCTGAAATAAGAGATAGAGTGTAGCTTCCACAAACACACCTGGGGTCAGCCCAAAAGGAAGTTTTATCCAAATTTGGAACAATAAGAGTAAGATTCAAGTATCTGGCAATGGCAACCATGTCACAGATCTACAAACAATGGCAGAGTTCACACAGACAATCAGAAAACAGAAAATTAACAATTCTTAGTGTCTATGATTTGGTACAAGAAAGAAAGCAACTCACAGCTGCTCTCATTTGGTTGAGTCCTCCATTGCAAGAAACCATGAGATAGCCATTACTTTTGTAAATCCCTGTGAAAAAACAGACACCATAATTTGTAAGGAACAGATAAAAAAGTGAAAAATGAGAAGACCTGAGAGCTTGGAACTTACTTTTTGGTGGAAGAAAAACTTTGTAAGGAAGAGAAGAAGAGGAAGATTGAAGAGCCAAAGGAGAATCAAAATGGCAACAACGAGAGGGCCAAGTAATGAAGAGCTTTGGCCGCCATAGTTCCCCGAAAGCCATAAGCTGAACAAAACAAGTCCATAAAAGCACTGTTGTAATTGCCCTCGTCATCCATAGCTTCATTCTCGACCTGGAAACTGTAATCGAGTTCTTCAGCTTATCAACCTTCTCTTCATCAGAAAATCTAAACCCCATTTCCCAATCATGACTGTAATTACTCTTCTGATCAGATTCCTTCATTTTGCACATTGAGAATTAAAAACCCAAATCACCCCACTTCTCAAAAACAGCTCGAAATTACAGATGGCAACTCGGAAAAGAAGACGACAATGAGTGAGTCCCTATTATAAGTAGAAAAAATTCTCAAGTGAATCGACTCCATCCCGAAATTGGGGTGGAACCCAGAAGTTAATTAACACAATTGACAGCATTGTTATGCTCTAAATCGTAGTAGGTTGTGAAATAGGACAAAAAAAATTGGCTGAAAACTTGAGCAGAAGGTTTGAAAGAGTGAAAGAAATGGGCATGTAAAAGGGAATGAAATGGGAGGTTAATTTAGTGAGAGTGGAAATTGTAGAGAAAGAGAATGTGGGAGAAGGGAGAGTAGAAATAGAGAGAATGAGAGATGAAAAGCCATAAATCAAGGCGGAGCCGTTGCTTTTGGAAAGGGTTTGAGAGAGAAAGCAGAGGTCGTGGTCATGGTTGAATTGGAAGTTGTAAATATTGTCTACTTCGAATTGTTTTCGTTGCCATGGCCATTGACGACTGACAACCTTTTTCGTTTTTTCTTTTTGGAAGTATATACTTAATTGGTTGCATTTTGAGAGTACAATAATCTAGGAGCGGGAATTTAAATATTTAGTTTTTGAACACTAATTTTATTAATTAGTTGGGTTATAAGTGAAATTATGAATTAAGCATTAATCAAAACATGGTTAGAAGAAAAATCATCTGAATACAAACACAAGTATTCATCTATTGGAAGTCCTTCAAAAATAGTGAGAGGTTGTGCTTAAATGGGAGTGAAAAACAGTTCATGAAAACTGGGGGTTGTCACATAAAGGTATGTAGGAGAGGTGACAATGACAACTCCAAAACTTGTGGCATCAACATGAAGGGATGCATGTATCATCCAAAAATATTGGGAAAGTAGTTCAAAACAAATTTGAAATTGCCATTTATAAACAAAATTTATGAAGATAAATTAGGATTTTGGTCGCATTCGGACAATGGAGAATCATCATAATCCACATTTTGCACGTCAAAATAGGGAATACCCAACTTAAAAGAGTTTGGAATAAATATTAATATTTTTGCAATAATCTCTGACTGACCAAAACCAAAACCACATGTGAATATATCATATCATATCATTTTCAATTTTGTCTTTGCTTCCTTGCCACTTCAAACTCTTAACTCAATCCAAATAATAAGAAGATGCCCAACTTTCTTGTTGGGCCTCATCAAATTGATCAGACTATGTGTTTCTTGACCTTCAATTATTGGTTTTATTACCTCTATTTCTTTTTTTTTTTTTCTTCAACCACTTCATAAAGTTCATGTAGCATCACAATCTTATCACATCTGTTATAAATACTATTTTTTCGTATTTTGGTCATAATTTGTAAAGTGGCGAATTATCAGTTTTTTTCTTTGTTTTCTCACCATTTATATCCGTCTACAGTAGATTTTATAGTTTTAAAGTAGATTTTATATTCAATTTCTTTAGTTATTTGTCATTTAACTCTTGCTTTCATTATGAACGTGTTAGATTTATTAAATTGAAGTTTTAATCATGCTTTTATGTTCATCATGCTACGCGTATTCTTAGTGATCTGCAATTGTCATTGAACTCATGCTCAATGTTAGTAGCAATAGGTTGGCACGTCTGTTGATTACGCTTGTCCTAAATTTCATAGCTTGCATGATAGACATTAGAATTAGAAGAATGATGTAATTGACTTCAACTTCAACTGGTCTAATTGGCATGTCTAAATCCATTCCTAAAATATAATGGGATTAATTTAGTAGTATGAAATGCTTCTCCTCCTTGGTTGTTAGTTAAATTGTGAATTAATTTGACCTTGAAAGAATGAGGAGAATGTTACAATTGAATTCAACCGGTCTAATTGGTGTGTCTTAATCAAGACCTAGAACATAAATGCTATTAATTTAGCAGTATGAAATGCTTCTCATCGTTAGTTGTTTAATTAATTTATGAATTAATTTGACTTTAAAAGAATTAGTTTTTTTTACCAGAGTCTTTTCAACATTTTCAGTTAAGTCGATTTAGTTTAACCAAGAGTTTGATTTCAATATAATGATCAATGTTTTGTGCTAGCCTAGCATTCTCCAAATTTGTGTAGCGTGAAAGTATGTATTTTATTTTCCTTGCTTTTAAATTCGTACAATTTTATTTTTAATCTTTTCTAAATAAACTCTCGATTACCACTTTAATTTTAAAATTAACTTGCGAAAAACTATTTTTAGGATTCTTAAAGATTTGACCCAGTCCACTGTTAAATACTATCGGTATTCAATTGTAATCGATTTTATAAAGTTCATTTGATTAAGGTCTCGAAAGCCCTACAATCAATCGATCATTTACTGATCTTGAATATTATAATTATATTAAAAAAATTTAGTTCGTAGGCCAAGATCTGTGGGTAGTTCTCCTAAATTAATTTTTGTATAAGATTTTATGGGAATCAAATGTATTTTTCTTTTTTGAAGATGATGACTCTATAGTATCTATTGTTGTTTTTCTTTTAAAATATATCTCCATGTTGATTTAGAGTTAACTCTATATAAGCATTAACAACAAAAGTATTAGGACTTATAAAATAGATCTAAAAGTATACAAACGAAAAAAAATTAAAAAAAAAAAAATTGAGAAGAATTTAAAGTTTACTTGTGAACGGTGTAGATTCTGACGATGGATGAAAAAAATTATCTTGAAGTTTTAACTTTGAAATTAATTAAAATAAATATATATGTTAGTAATGAAAAAAAAAAAAAAAGATAAGTAAAAAAAGAATGAACATACTTTTTCAATTAAAAGAAAAAAAGAAGAACAAAGATTAGTGGCCGAACAAATGAAGATTTGTTAATAATTTTTTTAAAGATCTAACTTTTTTTTTTTTTTAGTGTTGGTCCCCAATTCAAATAAGAAATTAAGCTCTATTCAAACCTGGGCTGCACAAATCCTAGAGTGAACCCCTAACCATTGTTCTAGCAAAACTTGTTTTTGATAAACATCTTGACCTTATTTATATATATTATTAAATACTACTAAAAATTTATATTAAAAATTCAAAAATCGATAATTTAAGAGGTGACACGTGCTCTTCTGGCCCCTACGTAGATTCGCCGGTGTTTAATACCCAATTAAATAATTATTACATTGTTTGTTAAAACTTCAAAAAATTTCAATTAATTAAATATATTTTTAATAGCCCAGGTTTTACAAAAGTTTAAACACAAACTCAACACGATCCAAATAAAGATTTCAACAACTCAACCTAACAAATCCAAAATCTAAGAAACACATACTTAACAAACCATTGGCTATTGTAGAGTACTTTAGCTCAAATGTTTGATGGAAAAAGAAAATTAAAATTTGGAGTGCAATGCACAACTTCATTATTAATAATATACTCTCATATCCATGTGAAGTTTGTGAGACAGTGTAATGAAATCTCCAATCTCCATAGAGATTCTATTCTTTACTAAAGAGTGAGTGAGAATTAAGTTTAGAGTAGACGTATAGATCCACAAGTCTCTTCCAAAGATTTTGCACCCTCTTGTCTGATGCCATATTACAGCTGTCCTCATTATTTTTCCATTCTCAATCCAATTACTCTCTCTTTGCATACCTCAAATATCTTCCCTCTCTCTCTGCTTCTCGTCCCTCTTCCTCCACAGTTGCAAATATAATAATGAGATTCGAAATATTTGTAAATATAATACAAAGCAAAAGAATTTACATATAGCAAAATTTGGATTCTGCTTTTTAAGTCTATCATTGATAGATTATATCATTAATAGGAGTGTGACCAACTTATTAATAATAGATCATATTACTAGTAGGGATCTATCGATGATAGACCATATTGTGAATAGAGTTTATCAATGATAGATTATATCACTAATAGTTAATAAATTTTGCTATATTTACACTTTTTTTAAAATATTATTATATATTTAATTCTTATCTCTAGAAATGCTACCGAGTACCATTACCCTTAAAAATATTGGTATACTCTTAATAAGGCTATCTTGCACTCCAGATTACTTAGCCCACCCACCTAAACTTGGGCTCAACGAGGTAGCCCTACTACCCCAAGGCCCAGTCCAGACTTTAGGGTTTTTAATTTTCTAAACCCTAAAACTAAATCTATTTCTTTCCCCCAACTCTCTGCCGTCTCCCCGTCGTCCTGTCGCCGTCGCCGCCGGTCCACTTCTCTTTCTCTCTTTTCTGTTCTTCCACGTCCTCCTCAATCCTCTCCCTCGACCCTTCCCCATAGAGATTATTGTTCGAACGACATCGAGACCTTCCTCAGCTGCTAAGTGTTTTGAGGTGAAACAGAAGAAAGGATGAGGAAGCTAAAGTTTCACGAGCAGAAGCTTTTGAAGAAGGTCAACTTCTTAGAATGGAAGAGAGAAGGAGGTCATAGAGAAGCCCAAGTAATGCATCGCTATCACATTACTGGACGGGACGATTACAAGAAGTAACCCCCTTTCTTCTATTTTCTTCTTTTTCTACCGTTTTCTTTCTTTTATCGCTTATAATTTGATTTGATTTGATTTGATTTGATGTAGATATTCGAGCTTGTGCCGGGGTGTTCAGAAGCTAGTCAACATGTTGAAGAAAATGAACGAGAAAGACCCTTTTCGATTGGAATTGACTGAGAAGCTCCTCGAAAAGCTGTGAGTTTTTGCCTCCTTTCGGGTATAATTTCAGAGAAACTAAATTTCCTACATTACAACAAGCAACTTTCTCGCCTGTTTGTGTATAATTTGTTTTCTTGTGTGCCTCATTTCATTTTATTGCTCAACTGTGTTGTTTTCTATTTAATTTCAACGACACTTTGAAACCTTTTACTCCTGGTTTAAAGTATTGACTTTTGTGTTTTCTATGGATCTTGTGATTATTGTCCACAATATTAATGATGAGAAGAAAGTTATGGCATATTGTATTACTACCCATTTTGATCACTGCTAACTTCTCCTCTCTAGCTTAGAGATTCTAACAATACAGAAGCTAGTTATGACTTAGGAGATTGAGAAATTGCATTACATTTAATTTCAGAATTGGAAATGCAATACAATAAGATGTTGAAAAGGGTTGCTTAGCCGAAGACTGCGTCATTTGAACATTGTGTCCCATAAAACAACTTATCTGGCTATTTTAGTTGGTTTAAAGTATCCATCCTATTTTCAAATCCTCCCGCCACAATTACCTTTGTATAATTAAATGGTCCACATTGTTGTTGTCTTTGCTAATTTTTTCGAAAGCATGAACGAAATGCTGATCATGTTTCTCTGATTGCCCAATACTCTTAATTCTTCTATGAGGGTTTCCAGAATGAAAGGTCTGTTTCTTAATTCTTACATGAATGATTTAAACTCTAGTTGTCCATTTTATGTCTATACCTACCAATTAAAGAAACTATCAATGGTTTCTTTGGACTTATCAATACTTTTTTCTAATGCTTAAGCCATTTTAAGCCTGATATCTTTTGGCTCAATGTTTCTCTAACTAAATTTTTGTTTCAACTGTCTATGATTCTGAACTGATAATGGCACAAGAATCCATCAATATTCATCATGAGTTGTGTATATCTTTTGGTCCAAGGTTCAAGAAGCCAAAACTTTCTTTGTAGATTATTTGAGTCTGGATGAATGATGGCATGTTAATCTGAATAAACTTATATGTAACCATTTCTACTATCATTTGCAGTTGCACTTTTAAACACTTTTTTTAGCACTTAGAAAGTCAATCCAAACAAGTCCTTTATCTATCATACTCTCACCTTTTCTCTCCTGCTTGCTTCTCTCCTGAAAAACAATATGACAGGTACAATATGGGTGTGATACCAACCCGACAGAGCTTGAATTTATGTGATCGCCTGTCAGTGTCATCCTTCTGCAGGTAAAACGAACATCCTACAGCAAAGAATTCATTTCTACTTTGCATTGTTTCATGCTTTCTACTGCTAATAGCCTAATGTTACCACTTCTTCAACAACTCCAATTGCAGACAGTTGTCAACACTGTTATTGCTTTTGCCGCATATCCTTTTTATCTCAAGGCTGTTTTCCCCTTTTGCATTTCAGACGGAGGCTATCAACGGTGTTGGTACGTTTGAAGTTTGCCGAGCACTTGAGGGAAGCTGTTACATATATTGAGCAAGGGCACATTAGAGTTGGTCCAGAGACGGTTACTGACCCCGCATTTCTAGTTACTAGGAATATGGAGGACTTCATAACATGGGTTGATTCATCAAAGATAAAGAGAAAAGTTCTACAATACAATGATAAGTTGGATGATTACGATGCCATCAACTGTTGAGATGCTGTCCAAGTTTTATTTCTTTTTCCTTCATCTTGTATGAATCCTTTTTCTCGCACTCTATGTAGCGTGAGTTTTATAATCAATACATAATTTTGCATCGTTGTTTGTTACAAGCCTGATATCTCAGTTTGATTGATGATGCCGCGTGGTTGGGCTTCTAAGGTTAAATTGCTATGGGTAGATAATTTAAATATTTACTTATTTTAAATGGTTAGTAAATGGGTGAGAAGAGTCAATCTTCTCTCCCCTTTTTAAGAAATCTTTAAATTTCATGGAATGTGGTTGAGTCTTTTTTACTCTTTGACCCTCGCGAGATGGGATTACAATTTTTTACAGAAATCTTATTCACATAGAAGTTTTTGTTTTCAAAACTTTGGATCCAAAAGGGCCTTTTGTGAGCATATAATTCAATCGATAGCTTAGCTGTGTATATTTGTTGGATATTTTATGAATAGCACCACTTATAGCTTTTTAGTTTTAAATTATTAGGTTTTTAATTTTAAATTAAAAAAACTATCATAAATAACAAAATATCAAACTATTTGCAAATATAGCAAAATTTTACTTTTTAATTAATTTAAGTAGTAGAGTTATAATAGTCACTTGGGGTGTAGATTAGTTTGTGTTTAGAGTATAGACTATTTTAGTTTGAATATAAAATAATAAACAAAGAAGAAGAGAGGAAATATATAGAAAATAGTGAGTAAATTCAAATAGTATTACTTTTTGTAATTGTTAATTGTACTACTCCAACTTTAAATTAAGGGTTACATAATTTGAAAACACTTTTTAGAAATATAATTCGAATTATAATCTGATAAGATAAAATAGAATCTTAATTGACAATTCACCATTAATCATGCTTGTGAGGATAAAGTACTAAACTTATTTCTAAACCAAATTAAAATTATATTGGAAAAAAAAAAACCACAATATTGTGCTAAACTTATTTTAGATATACTACATACTAATCCATAACGCATTGCAATATTACTACAAATTATACCCATTACAAAAGGAAAATGAAAAGCAAAAGAAAAAGCAATCTTTAACCTTAATTATAATAATAATAATAAAAAAATCATCTATCATGGGCTCTTTTTGATCGGTGAAGAAGTTTCCTCTCTAGGCGGACCAGACGGGATCCCAGGGATCGGCGGCAGAAACGGTGGCACAAGCGACGGTGGCAAAAACGTCGATGGAGGCGGCGGCGGAGTGATAAACGGCAGTGGAGGCAGAGGAAGGCCCGACCCTGGCGTCGGCTGAAATGGGTTCGGGATCAGTGGCGCCGGCGGCTGAAAGGGGTTCGGAATCAGCGGCGCCGGTGGCTGAAAGGGGTTTGGGATCAGTGGCGCAGGCTGCAAGGGGTTGGGCGGCAAAAACGATGGTGGCTGAATGACCGGCGGAACAATCGGCGGAAAGGGAAGCTGTGGGTTAATTTGTTTGGATTTCAAAATGTCAGACTTTTGATTGCACAAAGTGGGCTGTTCCAAAGGCTTGAAAGTGAAAAACCCAGCTGAGAAAATTCGAACCCCATTTTTATTCTTTGAGTTTTTCAATTTGAGAGAAGAGGAAGTTGCGGAGGAAGCAACAGAGCAGAAGGGTTCACTACTTTTAATCAATTTAACACCACAACTCTCAATCTTCTTGATATGTTTTGCAACAGAGAATGGCAAAACCACTTTAAACTTCCCATTTTTATTAGTCTTCACTTGGCGTTTGAAACTAGTTTTGGAGGTGTTTTCATCTCTGCATTCCACTTCAACTCTAGCACCTGTAATCAAACAAATATAACAACCTCAAAACACAAAGAAGAATCCGAAGATGAAATGATGATGGTAGATTGAATGAATAAAAAGAAAAAGAACCTGAAATGAAATGAGGAGATTTGGAGAGATGTTGTTGGAAGCAAGTGTCACAAAAGACAGTGCCAACAACAACAGCAGGTTGAAGTGGAACAAGTTTGTTGTTGTGATTGTGAAGAAGAGGGTCAGAGAAGCCATTAAAAGAGAGGTTGAGAAACACAAGTAAGAGAAGCAAAAGGCAAGGCATGTTGATAATATAATAATGGTTACGAGTAGAAATAATAAGTTTGAGGCATCTTCTCCTTTTATACCAATCTTAATATGTATCTATGTCTTCTGGAAACAGTGGAAAGTAAATTAAAAAAGAAATTATAAAAAACAGTAATGGAAACCGCAAAGGGATTGATTTATGAGTTTCATGCTAAAAGTTAGTGAAGTATGAAAGAAACAGAGGATCACTTAAATGGGATTGCGACTCTGTTCCTTCACGAGACAATTACGGGAACCACACAACTTTCTTCACTTCTCATCCTCCATGCCATCAGGTTTATTTATTTATTTATTTATTTATTATTATTATTATTATTTAAATCAAGGGGGAGTTTTTAGTATTTATTTGGGAGTTTAAATCTGATTTTTTTTTCTTTCTTGATTTTAATGTTGACGTTGAGGGAAACTTTACTTAATTCACTTCCCTAATAAATTTATTTAATGGTTATTTTTAAATATAATAAAATGATTTATATTTATAGCAATATGTCATTGACATGTTGCTATATTTAAAAATATTTCAAGTTTTATAGATTAAAATAATTATCTTTTATTATTTTAATATAATAAATTTGTAAATCTAAAAGTGTAATAAATTTAATAATTTAATAATTTAATAATTTAATAATTTAAATGGTTGTTTTCTTCCTTTCACTGTATACACATCCAAACAATTTTTTAATAATTTCTTTAACAAAAACTTTTTCTATATGTTTTTTTTATCATTGGAAATGGGTGTAGCCCATCCAACTATTACTCTTATTTTGACTATTTTTATATATTCATCATTCTTAATCTTTTCAAGAACAATTGACTAGAAAGATAGGCCTTCTTGATTGTTTGTGATTCAGTGCCTTATTTTAGAGTTTTTGTACTTTTAGAAATTCGAATTTAGTATTTATATTTCAGTAAATTTCAATAATCAAGTTACTTATACCATTAGTTTGAGGTTAATTTTGATCTGAGAGGACTAAATAACACACAATAACTTTCATTTAAAAACTGCCACACAATGTAGAATGTATGCTTCCAAATCTTCAAGTACTTAGAGAATTAATTTAATCTCTAGGAAGTAAACTTAAACCTTTCTTAAAGATAATTTTTTTTATATATATTAATTGGATTTAAATTAATGTTGACTTGTAAGATTATAAATAAGTTAATGGTTAAGCATTGCCATTATTCCACATGGTGCCAATAATTGTTTAGAAATGGATGGATGTGGTTTTTCTTCCATCTTTTTACAAATTATTTCAAGAACATTTCAAGAAACTCAAAATTCATAAATGAACTTGTTTGCTGTTTTTTTTTTTTTTTCAAAATTCATTTTTAACAATATAATTATTTTTAAAAAATATAAAATTCTACCACTGTACCACAAAATTGCCTGTTTGGATCTGTTAATTAACATTTAACAATTATTTTGGTTGAATTATCATTGTAGCTTTTATTGTTTAAAATTCTTTAGTTTTAATTTCCATAGTCATAAAAAATTTCATTATATAAGCCTTATATAGTTTCGTTTGAACCTCTCAAATAAATTATTTCCCCCCCCTTTTTTTTTTTTCGGATAAGTTGTTTTCGTTGTTGTGATAGAGAAAAATGGTGTGTATTTTTTTTTTCCTTTTTTAGTTAAAAAAAATTGATCTTTTGGATTTTGTTGGCTAGAAAATTATGCATCTTTACAAGGAAATTTTTAACGCAACATTAATTGAAAGAATGTGATAATTTAAAGGGTAAATTAGAAGATGATGAAGTACACAAGTATAATAAGTTAGTGAATTATAAATGAATCATTTTACAGGACTCTAAAAAAGGGTAAGAGAAATGCAAAAGAAATAAAAACCATTAATGGTAGAAGAATCGAGAGCATTCCAAAGTAGAGAAGCATTTACATTACAAAATTCACATAAATGAGTGAGTGACAAAGAAAAAAGGGGGAATAATAGTTTAGCAATATCATTTAAAGGCATTTAAAAAAAAAGAAGTAGAAAACAACAAAAACATATTGATGAGTGTTCACGGGTAGCAATACCAATGCAAAAACACAGTGGTTGTTACTATCTAATCATCACGGGCTCCTCACATCTATCAATGGGATGAATAATTAATAATAGAATACAACCTTCTTTTTCTTTTTTTATGTGTCGTTTTGTTGAATTCTGCTTCGTTTCATTTAATGATGCTTTGTCCATTCTGTGTTGTTATGTTTTTGGTTTTTTTCTTTTTATTTGGAAATTAGAATGACAGATGGCTACTTCTACCACACCCACCATCGCATTTTAGACACTCTTCATTTTATCTCTTATGTTTTATTCTAATTTTCCTGTTCAAGATAGATTCTTATTCATATTTACAATTTTTTTTTTTTTTTTACACCATTTTTATTTAACAGGTGTCAAAAAGGCATAAATTCTCCCAAATTTTTAGGTGAACAGCTATAAAATTTGTATTTTAAGAAATTTATTTTAGTTTCTATACTTTCTAACTTACTCATTTTAGTACCTAATAATATCTAAATATTGTAAGATCTTATTCACTTTAATTTGGGTTAGTTCTAGTGTTTAAGGTGCTTATTCTATGATTTTATAGGTTTCAAGCATTGAAGAAATAGAATCGAGTGTTTTTGGTGCCCTGATTCAATAATCAGATCAAAGAAAGAGGATAGTGACCAAAATGTCCCTAGAATAAGCATTGCAACACTAGGGTTTGACGCTACGTCATACATGAAGTTGGAACGCAAAAGCCAAAACATTGCCTAGCGTTGTGACTCTATCAAGAAGAAACATTAGGTTGCATCGCTCAATGTTGCGGAGCACTAGGAATTCTAGACTAGCATCGCAACTCACCTTTAGAGCACTGTGACGATATTGGCTTGGTATATTAGTGTGTTTGTCCTCATTTAGGTCATCCATGTTCTGATTTTCATAAACTCTCTTGTTTTTGGGCATTTGGAATGTATTATCTATCTTGGACCTTTATTGAGTGGCTAAGGTAAGTTTGATAGCTTAGGAGTAGGAAAAACTCATTTGTTCATTGTGAGGATTTGCATTAATTTCTAAATTTCTTGTTGAATGCTCCTGGTTCTTGTCCTATTTTCATTTCTATGCTTTGTGGTATGTTAGCTTTAATCATCCTTGCATACTTGTTGTGCTAGGCTAAAGATTAATATGTAGTTAGTGTAGTAAGCTATAGGTTTAACCACCGAGGAGCACGAATTGAAGCATACTTGTACGTTAATTGATAGACAGTTCAGAATAGTCCAATTTACAACATTGCATGATCTATGAGATTAAGAACAAAATCAGTTAGTAAACTTAGGCTATTCAAGTGGCTAATCGTCTTACTGCATCCCTAGTCTTAATGTAGATGTTAGATTTTTGTAGAATGCTATTGTGCATAATTAATCAAGCATCTAGTTTATTAAGTTTTTAGCTAACTATTCGGGTTCTTGTCACAATGTTTCTAGGAAAGTAGGCTAAGCACTTGCATGAAACCGAACTCCTAAGCTATGCCCAACCCTTTACATTTCTTGCACATTTACTTTCTTGCACTTTTATGTTTTTGCACTTTATTTTTCTGCGCTTTACTTCCTATGTCCACACAAATCCTCCCATTATTGTTTTAATTAGGAATTAAGCTCGTCGAAACTTATCAAGGCTTCCATGTGGCTTGACTCGGTCTTCCTACTAATACTGCTAAGTTTTAATGGTTTTAGGATCAATATTATATAAATTTTATTTGTTATTCAAACTCTTGACAAGTCACAGATATCAGTCCTTGTACTTTCAAGATGTCCATTTTAATTCTTGTACTTTTAGGAGTGTTCTTTCGATTTGTATTAGTAAGATTTTGACATAAATTTAACACATTATAGAAACTTAGAGGGGGTGTTTGGCTCACCAACACGAGTTGGTAAAAATTACCAACTCAATGTTTGGACCACTAACTATAAATGTTGTTGGAGCTAAGTTAGTTATTTTAACCTCACTCAAACTTAACACAAATTTCCCTCCCTCCATTTTCAATGCCTCATCCTTGACTATCGCTAGTGACAACCACTGCCACACTCCAACAACCTACTTCAATGATCAACTCTAGGCTCCAGCTACCACCTCCAACGATAACTCTGGCAAAGACTGCCTTCGAAAACCACCTTCAACGAGAACTCCAATGACAACAACCTCTGATGACCAACATCGACATTCACTAAGGCGACCAACTCCAACTACTAACTTTGTCATTCATCTCCAACGACTAACTCTAATGACTAACTTGACTGTTCATATACTAAAAGAAAAAAAAAAAAAAACCTCGACTGACAAAGGTGTTTTTAAATATAAATTTGAAATTGTTAGTTTATAGTATTTAATAGTCATCTTTTATAGTCATTTGACATCGATGGATTGTTTGAGGATGATCAAGTCATCTTTATAGACCTACTTGTCACAAACATCCATAAGACCGACTGTTTCCTAACAATCCTACCACAATCTAAGAAGAGGTATTATTTGTGTCTATTTGGTATGAGTATGATTGACTAGCTTGATTATCTTAGGATGTGTTTGAAATATCTTTCCAAGTGGTTAAATTAAAAAATAAGTCATTTTGAAAGAAATTTATGTCTTTGGCAACCACCTAAAATGATTTTTTAAAAATGAGTTTATAAAAGGAAAATTATTATAAATAAAAAAACATCAAACAATTTACAAATATAGCAAAATTTTCATTTCTATCTATAATAAACTACGATAGACCCAAATAAATATCAATCTGCGTCTAGCACAGATAAAAAGTAAAATTTTTCTATATTTGCAATTATTTTCAACATTTTTTCTATTTTTGAAAACATCCCTTTATAAAATAAGTTGGTTCAGGATAAACACATAAACCAATTTTTAGAAAAATGAATTTTGAGTAATCTCTCCCTAATTGGTACGAGAAACTTCAACCACCACCTTCGGCAACCATTGCGAGCCAACCTCTGGCAACTGCTGCCGGCCACCTCCACCGTCATCTTTGAAGATTGTTGCCGCCCACCTCCAGCCACCGTCTCCAACGACCACCGACAGCCAACCTCCAGCCACCATCTTCAATGACCACCACCGCCACCTCCAACCACCATCTCCGGTGATCACCAAACATCACCTCCATCAACAAAATCTTTTATAGTAATTAAAAATTAATAAAAATATTTTTAGTATATACCAAACCAAACAAATTTTTACATAAAAACATTTTAAAAAAAGAATCGTCAAACACATGTGTTTTTATTTTAAGTAGTTTTTACCAAAAGTGTTTAAATGTAAATGCATTTTTGAAAAACATTTTTTTTTCCTTAATTGATTCCAAATGGATTCTTAATAAACAATATTTTTTTATAACCCCCCCATGTAAGTAGGCCTCTAATGACAACCTTTTTTTAAACATGTTCAACTCATACTTTTTACATTAGTTGAAGTTATGTTGTGTTGTAGTTGATTAAATAAATAATACTACTTTGTCTACATCAAATACAATAGTTATATGTAGAAAATTGTAAAATATGTTTTTATCTATTAAGTTCACATCTCAAATGAGTGTTAAAATTTTGGAAAAGTATGTATAGTTGAATAGTTGAACAAAAAAGTAAGCAGGAAAAAAACCCATAAAATGCATATTTTATTAGGTTAAAAAAAACTATATCAAATAACCATAACTCGACCCAACTCAATTCTGCATTCCGAGCATGGACAATTATTACCAACTCAACTCAACCGAACTCTACACGCCAAATGCACCCTTGAACCCAAATTTGATGGCTACACTTAAAAGAAATTTAATGAATTTAAGTGTGAATACATAAACTGAAGTAAAAAATACAAAGATCAAAATAATATATGAATCACAGTTAAAATACTTCAGAATTTGATTCCATTGAACTTTAAACTTGAATAAGTGGTAGAAATTATCATTTCTTGGAACCAAATAACAGTACAACTTCAAACATCAAAACGCCTACAGTTACAAGAACATTCCAAACCGAGGGTGCAAGGTTGAGCAATCTAATGATCAAACAGTTCAGATCCAATTGCCAAATTTTCTGATAGATAAAATTCAAAAGATTTAACATTCCATCTGAGCTATAACAAGAGGATTTCTTTCTTTTCAAAGACTTTATGTAAAGTGGGAAATAGAGAATTCAGTCTTTATGTAAAGTGGGAAATAGAGAATTCAGTGCCAAATTCAGCATCATCTGCTTCAACAACCATTGTTACTACGTTGCATCTACCACTAAATTTAGCCTTCGTGATTTGAATGTATTTTACAGTTGCAACACAATTCGGGTTAGTCCTCACACTTCATAAAGGTAGCCTAAAATGCAGAGCTGCTAACCTGCATCATGAAATCCCATCCAAAAACACAACAGAACTTTACAAGTAATCAGATATCTTTGCTAAAGGGGGTGTTTTGGAAGAGTTTGTATTTGAAGTCAGTTTTAAACAGTGGTGAAAATACAAAGAGCAAACATGTTAAAAAATTGGAATTAGAGGCACCAAAGATAGAGGTTTCTACTTTCTACAGCCAACCAACTCTAACATACGACCATTAATCACACAATGAGCAGAATTACAATCAGAGTTATTGGAGAAGAATCACACTACCTTACATACAAAATAAGCAGCAGGCAAAACACAAGCGGCAAAAACTCAAGCCAGACATCGACTGCACATGTCTCTTGTAACACAACATTGGAAGAAACATGACATTTAGATTCTATAACGAAAGAAGGGAGTTCTAGCTGAACGTCGACCATGTAATGCATAGAGATATTGACCATTTCACTCTTCACCCTGTGGTGGTATATGCCTTTCCATTA
This sequence comes from Citrullus mucosospermus, assembly GCA_030954485.1. Lineage (NCBI taxonomy): Eukaryota > Viridiplantae > Streptophyta > Magnoliopsida > Cucurbitales > Cucurbitaceae > Citrullus > Citrullus mucosospermus. Next base: position 30,407,014 of record CM062061.1, on the reverse strand, counting down.
CTAAGATCAAACAAGATTTCCCACCACCATTCCCAGATGCCCTGCTTGCAGTTTACGTGGTTAATTTTAACATGAGTGGTACACAGATTTACAAGCAAACGGGACGATCTGACCAACTGAGCTTCAATTGTATCAATAATTCAATGTTTTTTCTACTACAAGAGCTCCTTGTCATAAAAGGCAAGAAGTTGTTTGACATGATTATGCCAAGCAGCAACATTTTGCCCGTCAACAGTGACCCAATCAACAACAGTGGATGCTGGTTGTTCCCACCACTCATCAAGCTGCATCACCAACCATATCATGTTACAAGATTTAAAGATAAGAATAGGTTAAAACAAAAATTATATGTTTTTAAAAAATTACAAGGCAACAGTGATAAAGACTTCCATGGTCCAATATCCATTCCAACGACCTCAACATACTACTAGTCAATCATTAAAATGGAGAATCGTGCCAACATGAAAATCCAGCCGATAGAAATTGTGAGAAACCTTCACTAGAAAACTAGGGTGCTTTCCACAATTCAAACTAATAAATGCCCTCAAATTAGGTGAACAAATAATAGATAAGAATGAAAAGAATTCCAAAAGCTGGTATTTCAAACAGTGCAATATCAAATAAACCAATTTCCAATTTGACCAAAAAAGATTGAGGAAGAAATATATTGAATTTCATTGATGAATGAAATGAGATAAAAAGGAGTAAAACATAGTGAATTTCAAGTTCCAACTTGACAATGAACTTAGAGAGTACAACTATTCTAATTTCATAGGGGAAGACTCAAGCTTTATGAAAGAAATTTTCCGTAAAACTAATGGACTGACATACAATAACAACAAATAGTCAAATACCATGAGTACGCTCATGAACACAAGTCAGAGAGTTCAGACTCTATAAACTTACATAAATGTAAAGTCAACTGATTTGATCGCGAGATGCTTCAAAGCAATTTTGAACAGAAAAAATTCACAAAGGCCAAATTAATCGCATCTTGATGAAACTAACTCAACACAATTACGTGCATATACTTAATAGAGAAAGTTATGAAATTCAAGCTGAAAGTAAAGAATATGAGGAATGAAATTCAAGCTGAAAGTAAAGAATATGAGGAAGCTCGTACAGCACAAACAGGTAAAAACAAGTAAACGGAAACTAAAGATTTTAATAAATAATCGAATCACTTACCAATCCTCTGACATATTTGCAATCTTCCAAGCTCTTCTGAGCGCTCAACACTGCAGTTCTAAGTTCAGGCAACCACTTCTCTGTGACAGATTTCTCTTGCTCCATAGCCAAATTTAGGCAATATTTTGTCGTCCTGGATCAAAATAAAAAAATGTTAACTAAATGAAAACTAAATGAAGTTCCATATCCTTTAAAAAAAATGAAAAGTAAATGAATTGACAAAGTTCACTGATGACTTCAACGTTAAATGTTAAATTGACTTGCAAGGATTCTTGGTGTGGGAGGTGATTATGATAGTGTGAGGCTTCAATGTGTAGGAGAAAGTGATAAGGGCATGATGTTTAATTACTTGATTGATAAATTTGGGTCCCCACAAAATTCCTCTAGCTGATGAAAAACGTACAGGATCCAACATGTGATACTCCAAATCAATCCTTGCTGAATAGAATTTCGTTTCTATGGAATGGTTTGGCTGGTTTCAGAATCCATGATCTTGGGAGGGGAGTGTCTAGAATTACGTTCTGATCAATCTGGCAGTATAGCCTAGAGACTTCCCACATTTTGGTTCAACAACTAATGGATGAACACAAGGAGTTCAAAAAGCTGATCAGAGGAGACTTAGCAGCTCTAAATGAAAAAGGAGGAAAACTGGAAAGAGCGGAAATAGAATCCAGAAAAGAATTGAAGCAGATATTAATGACGTTTTACTGCCTGGAAAGAATTATTGCAAAAAAAAAAAAAAAAAAGAAAAAGAAAAAAAAACCCAGATCTCATGGTTGAAGGTGACAAGAATTCAGGATTGGTTCCCTGTTTCTTAATAGTGGGAAAAAAAAAGGGTCTATTTCAAAGGAGAAAAAGGAAGCGAGTCTGGTGGAAGACAGAGCTATAAAGGAAGAAATAATACGTTTTTGAAAAGAAAAGAAAAAAGGAAACGAGCTGATCAGAAATTAATTTGTGAAGATATTGAATGCAGATCCCACGGCAAAAATGGACTAGCTGGAGAGTGGGGGAACTTCAAATCTTGACAGCCATAAGAGTCTTAAAGGGAGAAAAGCCCCAACAACGGATGCTTACAGCTATACAGCTATATAAATTTTCTCATGGTAGCATATTTTGGTTACCTTTCATAATCCATCTGAGCTCGATGAGCATGTTTTAGCAGTGCATGGCCACTTTCAACTAGATCCTGTCTTATATGAACCAAATTGATTGCTTTAACCAACTCTTCCAACACACAAGCCTCAGAACCTCGAAGTTTCAAGCAGAATTCCAGAGATTCCAAAACTGATGCTAAACTAGCATCTGAGCCCTCCAAACCTAATTACACATAAAGTTCAGTTCAAGTAAAGAAAAGATGAGATACCAAATACATCGCATCATCCAAGCAGTTAGACAGCATCTACTACAAATGCTGCAAGTCATATACATCATCTTTAATGATGGGATAAAATGATACTGACAGGGGTAAACCTACAGAAAGTATACAACATAAGAAGTTAATTTCACCACTTTGAAACAATCAGAATCAAAATCTCACAAAAATGTAACCCCGAAAGGCAAACTCCTCAACTTGGTGCCTTAAAAGCAATGCCCACATCTCAATACATTTAGGGGTGTGGCGTTCTCAGTACATTTGGGGTGTGGTGTTTGCCTTCATTTGTTCCCCAAGTTATTGTTAATTCATTATTCATGGATAAAGTTGTACACCATTGGCAAGCATCATCAGAAACATAAATCGAGTATATTTGGCAAGTTTTTTAAATGTCAAATACCAATACTAAGAATGAGGAAAAGTGGCACTTTCATGTGAAGATTTAAATGTCAATGAATGCAAGGTCTCAATCTTAAAAAAATGTTGATGGAAATATTGATAAAATGTTGATGTCGATGGATATTTTTGAAAGAAAAAAAAAAACTAAAAAAAGCTCCATATAATTAAATTAATAAATAAATATTTATGCATTCTCAATAAATTAAAATGCTTATTTATATTAAATTCACTTTAGTAATATTTTGTTGCTTCGTTTTTATCATCGATCTTTTTGCGATATAAATGAAATGTCTATTCACCCATTATGCTGATGTCAAACCAATAGAGATGTGGAAATATTGATGAAAATGTCAATATGTCAAACGAGAATTTGTTACCGTCAAGGCTAGATTATATTGCTCTATTTCTTAAAAGGATCCTCACCAGCTGGATATTGAAGGGCGGCAGAAACGCGACATATAGAAGGTATTGCTGATGGATCCCTGGCACCAGCTTTTGTGGTCAATATGACAGCATTCTTCTCTGCAGCAGCAACAGCATCAGGTCCCAAAGTTACATTTAGACCCATGGATTCTAACAGTGCCTGTTATGAAAAAATCAAAGTGGTTGATGCATGATAGAATATCATAAATGCAATCTGCTATTAATTATTAGCAAAAACAGAGCATATCAAAAAGTCTAAATTAGTTGATGAACCTGTGGAGTTGATGGAAGCATGAAAATGGTATTATCAGGACTCCTATAAAAGGCTGAAACTTCGTTATCAATTAGCTCTTTTGCACTATTTGAAATATCAGAGACAATGACGCATGCAGGGATGATGGTGCTTGAAGCATACTCTCTTGCAGCTAAAGGCTGCTGATTCCAGAATATCGCAGCATCCTACAAGATTGAGATATACAGCCAAGTGGTGTTACCAACATGCCCTGTACAATGGAAATTGGAGAGAGAGAGAGAGAGGATCAAACAATATCCAACTTTACGAAGAATATAAGACTCCTTACTGTATTAGCCTTTAGAAGAGCAGTGTATATAGTTTCAAGTTCAGATCTGCGTGCATCAAACTCCTCTATCTTCTTCCACTTCTTTCTCAAAGAATCTTCGGCTTCTTTTCTTTCTGCACATAACTTATTCAAGCGTTGTATTTCTGACATTAGTGTATTCAAGCTAGCCCTCAAACCAGCAAGTTCTCTCTCTTTAGCCCAAACTTCCAACTGCATCAAGAAAAAACCAGCTTTGAGAATAGTTGGTGTTTTTTTTCTTTTTCAAGAACAAGTATTTCAAAGTTTTAAAAAAATTTAGAAATAGCTCTCAACCAAATATTATTCAAATTAGAAAAATATAGAGAATCCAAAACTTCAATTGCCAGACCATGTAAAAGTTAGGAAGTATTATGATCAAATTTCTATTTGTGGTTCACAGGATATTTGTTTTCTGACCAGCAGATAGTAGAATTACCTCAAATTGTCTAAGACCTCCAACATTTTGTGACGTCCCACCAACACCAAGGGAGTGAGAAGAAATTACATCACTACTACCATGTAACCGATTTAATAGCTTTTGACACATGTCCCTAGCTTCTGCAGCTTTGTTCAATGCATCTTCAGTGGCCAAAAATTGTTGCACGTGTGCTTTCTATGGAAAATTTGTTCGCAGATATCAATAAACCTCAGAGACACATCAAAGAGAGACTAGAAACTACAATATGAAATCATATTCAATAAGAGAAACCAAAGTCCAAATAAAAGTAAGCAGAGAAACCGATGAATAATCGAAAACCAGACAGTTTTACAAACTATACTAGTGCGGTATGGAAGCTCTAACTGATAAAGAATAGGACCTGTCTTTCAAGAAGTTGATTCTGTGTTCCTTTAGAAGGTACGTCAACTCCTATCTTGCCATTACCATACAGTTCATAGTGAAGCGGTGAGTTGACATCAGAGGATGAGACATCCATAACTCTATTGTTCTCATACTTGTATCTGATCAAATTATTCAAACAGAGATATTAATTTGAAACTACAAAGAAGCATGTACCTCATACATAATGTCACACAAGCACATGTTAACTGTTAAGGTTATGGTTAACCCGTATTTTTTTGCCCCTGTAATATCCTATTTGCACGTATTTCATCTTCGTAATGTTAAGAAATTCAATCTTTTCTTTTTCAAAATTAGAAACAATTTTATGATGTATAAAATTATAAAAGAAAGGGAAAGAGGGGCCCCAATCCAACGGAGTTACAATTTCTTCTTTGTACTTCCATTTTTTTTTAGAAGTATTTTCATTTATTATTCTTGATTATCCTTATCCTTGCAGTTCATGAGTGGTATCTAACAGTAAATAAACAAATAAAAGTAACAATAATACGACAACGATATAATCGACGATATTTGAAAGTATGGGGACAAAAGAGAGAGAACTTGCGGTGAGGGCTAGCTTGAATGCACTAACAACCCAGATCAGTAGATTTGAACCTTTTTTAGTGACAAAATTGACCCAAACTTGAAAGTATGGGGACAAAAGATAAAGGTAAACCTAAGTTTATTTATCATACTCGGAAATCATCCAATTTTCTTGTCACAAAAATGGAAGTGTACTTCACTTCTCACACCAGATAGTTGGTGAGGTGTGAAATATTTTTATCCTAAATAGATGAGCCCAAGAGGTATTGAAGCTAGTCTTCCAGGTTAAGTCAAGTGGATGTCAGAACCACCTCACTTTATGATTACAGTTATTTTTTAGATAAGATATAACATATCATAAGAAGAGAATATTGCAGAAGATGGTAGATATGCTATCTACTCAAGGACATCAGTTTACATAAAAATTGACTAAAATCACAAAGGCACGGTAACTACAGATCAATTTAGACTTAGAGGCCAAAAATCTTGCTAAGAGCCAACATTTTTTCTTTCCTACATACTTCTTTTTCATAAGTCTTAGATTTCTATCCACTCCAATCTCTCAAAGCAGGACATCAACCAGACAACAAGACATTGAATACATCTTTGATGCTAAGACCAGAAAGAAGTAGGAACGTAACTTCTCTACTGTTATTCCAGAAACACCCCAGCAAACCAAAGATTAGTAGATTGGAATTGGGAGAGCAGGAAACATATCGAATTCTTTGCCCATCAACTTTGATCTTTCTTCATTTTAATAAAAACGCCAACTTTAATTCCCGGTAACAGTCCTCCACAAAATTTGATTTTTTCTACTTTGAATAAGTAGAAATCTGTGAATAATCCAGTTGTCCAGATCATACTTTGTTTACTGATAATGTCTGTAAAGTTGCCAAAAAGTAAAATTGCCTAGACATAATATTTTGATTTAAAGAAAAACAGAATCTTTAAAAAATAATCGCATTTTATTTTGTGTAAACTTGAAATTAAAAGCACGCACAAACACTCAACAGTTACATCTTACTAAAATAGCAACCAACAAAAGGGGGGAGAGAGAGACTGGAATGCAAAGTAACCAATCTGTCAAACTAAAATAAAGAAGAGTAATCCAATAACAAAATAGTTACCTCAAGGTTTCAGCATCAGCTCTGACATCGAATTTCTCTACCTCTCTAGAAACTAGAGTTTTAAGCCGTAGTGTGTATGATGTAATTGCCTGAAGCAATTGGGGAGGATGCTTCAGACAATTAACAATAACAGTTCTAACCTCATCAGGTATTTCCCCGTCAAAATCAATACCCAATTTGGATGCTTCTAATTGTGAATTAAAATGAATACCATTGCCTTCATAGGCAGGAAAAGAAGATCGTATCTTATCAATCATAAGGGATGCAAGAGATTCACAAGCCTTTCTAACATTTCTCTCCCGAGTAGTCTCAATAAGAATCACATCATCTGCTGACTTACTTCCTTTAACAGTTGAATATACAGCTTCCCTCTCAATATTTGCACTAAAGTTATTAATCACTTCAATGGAAGAGTCCACACTTGACCTTTGAGCCTCTCTTGCTTGATTCACATAAAACCGTAGACGTTTATGGTACTCTTCAAATATTTTTTCTGCTTCATCACACTGTTGGTCATAAGCTTCCAACATCACTTGTTTATGCCTGCACAATCAGTAGGTTACATCAATGAATACAATTGACCTAACAAAAAAATCCTTTTTTTTTTTTTGTCAGATACACTCAAATGAACTAATTTTCATGGGGGAAAACAGCTTTCAGTGAAAGAAAATGAAAGAACAAACAAGGGTGCTACAAAAAACGAAAGCTTGAGACAAAAGGAGCAAGACGAAAATTTATTAAAAAATTATTGGAAGGGGTTCAGTTCAAATGAATAAAAGGTAAAGGAAAATTACTAAAATCCTAGGTGCTAGAGACCCAAAGGAAGAAGTTGAACCAAGCCAAGGCCTGGCCAAGACCTCTCCCCACCTCTTAAAACCCCGATATGTATGTCAAGTCAAATATTTCATACGATTGAAAGGAAAGTTGCATGCCAGAGAGCAACCCCCTGTCACAAAAGAGGAATGAAATGACACCTCTTCCATCATAAACCAACACAATTTGTAAAGAGCCATCAAATCACAACGCAAACAGACACCTACACAAAATATGCTCCAAATTATTAGAATAACTTTTACAGCCATAGCACCACTAAGGCTCCATAAGAATGGAAGATGATCTTTGGACAAGGGTAATGGATGTTAATCCTTCCAAGAGAGACCTGTCAAGCAAAGCATCTAACTTCCTCGGGATTTGGGATTACTGTTAGGAACCAAAAGTAGTATGGGCTAGTTTTGTCCCACATTGGTTAGAATGGGATGACCAATGTGGTACTTAAGTGGCTTGGCTCTCCCACCTCATTAGCTAGCTTTTTGGGTGTGGTTCTCCAAGGTGCTGAAGTACCTAATAATGGTATCAAAGCCGGTTGTTGAAGTTCCAGAGTGGAATTGGCTGAGGGTTCTGACTAGGTGTGGCCGAGTGAAGTACCATCGGAATAGCCACCAGGACATCAACTTTTCGGGGATGGGGTATTGTTAGGAACCAAAGGTAGTATGGGCTACCTTTGTCCCACATTGATTAGAATGGGATGACTAATGTGGTACTTAAGTGGCTTGACTCTCCCACCTCAATAGCTAACTTTTGGGGTGTAGTTCTCCAAGGTGCTCAAGTACCTAATAAATACACACCTTTCAAAAGTGATGGCACTAGGAAAAGAGGTACGACCTATGTAGAGAAAGGGAAAAACATGTGATAGGAAAGCTCCAGAAAAATAAGGGGACCAAAAAAGAGTGCACAAATAAAAATAAAAAAAACATTTGAAGATTCAACCGGATAAAAGGCACCCCAAAATTACATGGGGGAAGCCTCAATAGGAAAGTAGCCACCAAAGCAAACCTAGAGCAAGAGGAGGATAAATGGTAAAGGCGATGGTACAAACAAGGGGATTATTCCCCAACTAACAATCCTCCCATAATCTAATCATCAAACCATCCCCAAAAATGAACCTCACAAAGGTAGAGAATTTCAAAAATTCCAGAAAGTGCCTTTGATCCTATGACAAAGACTCACTTCATTAGCGAGGACCATTTTGCAGGAAAGGTCTCATTTTGAAGTTTCAAATTACCTATGCTCAACTCTCCAAATTAACGATCAGGACAGTCTCTCAATTAACCAAGTGAGATCTCCCACCCGCCTTTATCATTTTTCTCCCAAGAACACATGGAAGAAGGAATTATAGATAAAGCTATGAAACAAGTTGGAACTGGAATCCCATTCAAAATTGACTAGATAAGTGTTAAACTCCCACCAGTTGGAGAGAGCATTCTTCCTCAATGTAAGGCGATTTTAACCTTCTCTTTTACTAGGTTCTGAAAGGACAAATAGTTAGGACAAATAGTTAGGACAGTTTCTCAAAACACCTCCTAGGAAAGCTCACCTCTCAAGCTTAGAGAACTCACAGTTACCATCACAAAAACTAAAAGAATCTTGTCCCATTAAACTTAACCATTGAGATGATCTCAATAACTGTCATAGTGGTATTAAGATTACCAAAAGAATCTTTCTTGTCCAAAAAAAAGAATATTGTATCATCGGACATTTAGGGAGACAAAAAACTATCTACCAACTAACATGAAAACCCTCGATCAAATCCTTATCAACCCCAAATGCCACCAACCTACTAAGGACATCAACAACCACATGAAAACCCTCTAGTGTGAGGAAGGCTTTAACCTTTCTTTATCCCTATCGAGATAGAATACTAATTCTACAAATGTCCTAGCATAAACAAGAGGGGAAGATAAGGGGGTGAACTTCAGTTTAGGAAACAATGAATACATTGTTTTTCATTTTATAATAAACAAAACTTTCATTAAGAAAAATTAAAAGAGTACATAGGCATCCAAAAAATAAAAGAATATACATTAAATATCAGTTGCTTTGAGCAGAACTACACTGGATTCAACGTGGAAGGAAGTCCCCTGGCCCAACCTCAGAGATGAGATTGTATGAGACCACGGCTATCTGTTAGCTCTTGAACTCCAAACACGCATGTCAACAAAGGAGAACAAAGAAATGCTCCATGGTTCCTAAAGCAGAAAGAAAGAAAAGAAGTAATCAAACCTGTAATTTGCTCGCTCATCAAGCATCCTTTTGCGCTCAGCCTCCTCTCTAGATACTTCCAACATTCTCGCCTTTAGATCCTTCCTTTGCCTTTTAACAGCATTCCTCAGTCTCTCCACCTCCTTGGCCGCCAATTCCCTCTCCTGCAATGCCACTTCTCGAGTCTCAACTACACTTGAGCTCTCTGTACCCACTTTATCCTTTCGCCTCCCTTTCACCCTGCCCTCTTCTTTCCCTGAAGTAGCTGACCCTCCACTACTGCTCTCGCCTGCTCCAGCACCACCACCATGTACCATTATGTTCCTCCTAATATTCTCCACCGTCTTCTCCGATTTAACACGAGTTATCAAAAAATTCCAAACGGGTATCATATTTCCTCGACAAACCTTCCGAAAGGCATCGACCGATGGCAACTGCGATTTGCTTGATGCGCTATATGAACCTAGTGGGCGATACCCCATTTCCTTCTGAAGCCAGTCAAGAATGGCCTCCGGCTGGGCCATTGAGCTAGATGAACCCTGCATATTACGGAACTTTCTAGGGTTCCAAATCGATTTTGCAAACTAAATCGCCATTCACTCCGCCTTCAGAATTCTAATTGTGCTGACCCTATATGCAGAAATGTAGAAATGATCAATTCTGTAAGGCAAACCCCATAGCATTCCACCGGAACAGACTATATGAGAGACAACTAACAGAAACTGAGCTCTGTAAAGCTCATTGATTTCTCAAGCTCTTCTGGGGGATTAAGGAGAAATGCCTAAACCAGATCGACCCTTTAGTCTGAACCAACAACTCGACAATTCTGAGAAGAAGGTACCTCCAATGGCGGATAATCCCCAAGAATTCCCTTTCGAGTGAAACTCAGTCTGAGAAACTGACAGTGGTTTTTCAAGCAATTGCCAATGAAATTAACAAACAAAGACAAAACAGAACAAATTTCAAATCTAGTGCGAACTGGGGGAGTCTGGTGAAGCCGAATTTTAACCGTCCTTGTTGAAGAAAATAATCTCTGGGTTTTTCGGTTGAAGGTGGGTTCAAATCAAAGGTTCGGCTCATATCATATATGAAATTGCTTTCGGAAGGAAGATGGATAGATTTTTAGAAGCAATGTAATGAAATATAAATATATAGTTTTAAATTTTAAAGAAAAAAGTAGAATCTTTTTTCCTTCTTTTCAAATACGGAATTTCTGGGCTCAAATGCCGGACTAGGATAAATCATTTGCAAACATGAACACAAAAATATTGTAATTTTTCTCCATACAATGGTTAAGAGGAATTCTCTTGCATGGATCATCATGATTCAAGCTTTGATTTTGCTTTTAGTCAATTTTTTCTTTTTCTTTTTTTTGGTACTTGTTTAGTCGTTTATTACGAAAATGATTTTCTCTAGCTTGGGAGTTTTTTTTCCTTTTTATGTATTTTCACAAAATAATAATAATAGTAAACTTTGGTTATTTTAAACATAATTTGAAAGTCTGATCTATTTATTTATCTTTCCAAGGTTGGTTTTATTTTTCATTTTACTATCCTTATTATACATTTTAATGCTTGAACTTTTAAAAATAAACCTTTGAAAATAATAAATCAACTAGGACGTATAGACATTCATTACATCTCTTCTCGTCCAAACATTCATTATACCTTATACGATATAACATAAAAACCACACATTTGTATGTTCATAACAACGAAACTCATCTGCATGTATTTTCTTAAGAGTAGAAGAAGGTGAAAATTTGAAAAATTATTTAAAAAAGTGCTAAAAAATTTATGAAACCATGGTATATAGTCGATAAAGTTTTAACTTGAAAATTTTACTAGAAGAAATCGGCCAATCAAGAAGGAAAAATCAATGAAATTGAAAAATCTACTAATTAGTAGAAGTAACGGAATGAAATACAAAATTTATCTTGAGTGTTTTTTTTTAAAAAAAAAAGGTATTTCAAATGATTATAACGTTACCCTTGGAATAAACTTGAACTATTCAAACCCTAAGTTGTGTATCAACAGGCGAATAAGAAAGAATCTGAAATTGGCAAAAGGGAGCAAGAATGGGGAAATCGACTGCTAAGAGAAAGTTGCTTTGTTTTCATTTTTTTCATTTTAATTTTGTTTTGTGTGTGTGTTTTTAAATAATGTGGAGGGAGCCTTAATGGACCCTAAGAATACTAAAAAAAACAAAAAAATTAAAAAAAAAAATTGAACTACTCTTAGAAAGCATTGAAGGTAGAAAACTTTTATGTAATACAGACCTACAATTAAGGTTTCCATGTAGAAAATCCTTAAATAAATGATTTAGTAACCCGAACCAATTGAATCTCTTAAGCTCTGTTTGAACGGAAGAAACTAATAAGTCAAATGGTTCGATTGAGTCTAAATAGTGTTTCAACTTAGCCCATGAAAAACTTTAAAAACTACTGGGAAGTTATTGCTATTCCATAAAAAAGAGTATTTTTTGGGAAATTATTGTCTTCCATTTTTAATCTTGCTTAGCTAGGAAGGATTAATAAAGATAATTAAGCTTTGCGTTTAAACCTTGAAATTTTATATATTGCAATCCAATTTTGTGTAGAATTACGTTATTATTATTCCACTATTTTACTATTAATCTAAGCATAACTCAATAGATAAAGGTCCGAAAAAATCCATATGATGAAAGATGGGCCTGAAGACCTGACGAGAATTTAGTTCTACATGGCCCAGTGATAGAAAAAAATGGCAAGATTGCATAATTGAAAGGTTTAATTCCAAGAAGAATACAATACCATATACACATGGCATCTAAAATGAAAAAAGATAAAATAATTGATCTTAAGCTGAAGAGTCCATTAAAGACTAAAGGATATTAAAGAAACACAGAAGAAAACATATTGATTTGGCAAACTTATTTCCTTAGAATTAGATGCACAATCTTTTTCCCAAAGCCTATAAAATCAATGGTAAGACAAATTAAATGGTAATGACAAGAATTAAATGCTGAAAAGCTTGCATTTAGGGGATAAAAACATATGAAAAATCTTAATCTCTTGTCCAAGAACTCAGAAATGGTCAACCCTTTTGCAAACTCACAAGATAATCTGAATCAATTGTATCATTGTTTTGTAATTTTTTTGTAACATTCGAAGTTTGGTCCTACTTTTCAGACAGATAAATTGCAGTTAAAAGGAGATTTCAGTATTCAAATGTACTTTAGCTTGGACCAAAAATTGAAAACCATATTAGAATTGCTAATGAGTCATCAATATGAAACTATTTAAATCTCAAACATGTGCACTAATAGTGTACAACCAAGTACTTTATCACTCGGCAAACAAATTTCTAACTGTAATTAGCAGTTTGATCTAAAATGCATTCCATTATGGTAGTAAATACAAGAATAAGAGTATGTATACTGATTTAAGCAAGGAAGTTACATTCTTATTGATGGTTAAATTCAAAACCTACGTTCGGTCATTTCCCTGCCACTTGAAAAGCTCTTAGAAAAACCTCAGGGGGTTGAGCACCACTCAACTTGTGCTTCCCATTGATCTGCCATAAGATTGGGTTGAGAAAAAAAAAATGAGAACAAAAAGGAACTGGCCTGGCTTTACATCAGTTGGATAAAGTTGATTGCATTTCACTTACAACATAAAAGGGAACTCCTGAAATTTTTCCTGAGTACTTCTCAAGCTCCTCCTTGACCTACAGTGAACCATAATAGTATTGGTGTTAACACAAGAATCTCAGAAAACACGAAACCTGGCTCTTGCGGTTGAACTTCGAACTGATTTCATTAGGAAATATGATTGAATGGACTTGAGCCAAGTTCATCAAATTAGCTTTTAATTAGAAAATTCGACTTGGCTCAAAATATTGCTCGGTTTATAATCAAAATAATTTATTTTGTATTCCCCAAATACTCTACTCCCTAGTATCTTCTTCATCTTCCCACAAAAGCTTAATTGCCACTAAATTCCAGAAAATAAGAGAAGAACCAGCAACAAAAATAACCACCACAGGATTGTCACTCCTTGGTTATTGCCCAAAAATCACTACAGAACCTCATTTTGCAGCGAAAAAGTCTCGTCTTTGGCACAGGTGAAAGTGGGGAGACTGCTATAGCTTGTAGAACAAGAATAACGTATCTAGGTCTAGGAAACCGAATAAAGCATATATGACTTGTATCAATACCTCCTTAACTCCTTCATCAGCTGACTCGAGAAACTCTGCTGCTCCTTCCACCCCCGCCTTTCTAGCACATTCCAAAAGAAAGTCCCTACAGCAATTAGACAATGTGATCAGTTCTGTTACGCCATTAATACCGTAAGAAATTTCTTGTCCACAACCTACATATGTCAGACAAAATTTCCATCACATACCGGTCACCAATGTATTTTCCTTGAGTGAAGTATCCAAGGCACAACTCCTCCACAAGATCATGTTGTTTGCCTGAACCTTGTTGACCTGCCAAATATATAAGCTTGTGGCTATCTAGAGTATTTCCCCTGAAAATACAATGCAAGTGTTAGCAAAAATCATGATTTCTGAAGTCTGTTCTTAGATACTTCACACTTACGTCAGCCCAGATGTGTCATAATTCAGTCCAAGACCCTTAAACACCTGAAAGATTTCCAAATTTCATAGTAACTTAGTATTCAAGGGTGACAAACTGATTAGAAAAGAGCACCAACGAGAACACTGGGAAAACCTCTGCCATCCGAGCTTCCATCTGTTCAGATTGAATTCCAAACTTACTCCTGTAATATTCCCTCTTAACAACACCTTCTTTGGGAGCAGAAGGGTTGAGCTGGAAGGGATGCCACTTCAACTGCAAATTTATGTTAAACAGTTAATAAGAATATAAACCATAAACTACGAGAGAATTAGAGTTCTCATCATATGGTGGATGAAGAATTGGTTTTGGGTCTAACTCTATGAACTAATACAGGTTGAAAATTAGAGCAATCAATGCACGTCAGGATTACAGTCATTGCATCTTTCATGAATTTTACTCATCGTAGAGGAGGCATAAGTTTCTACCAAACATATTGAGATATATAATGAAAATATCAAATTGCCTTAGCTTTTGCATTCGGTGATGATTTAACATGATATTGTAATAGAATAACTTTGAGTTCAGATCACTGCAACATTATGTCACCCCTTTTCACACTAACAGTTCACGTGTTTAAAGCTTGTCCTAATATCCAAACTTGATACAATGCACAAAAGGAAATTTAACATTTTCAAGATATTTCCAAACAAAACAAAAATATGACAGAGGGCAGTTCTCAATAAAAACTTACATTTTCTCTATACCATAAAGAGAAAAAAGTAGATTAGAAGAGGAAGATTTTTTTATTGATGCAATCTCTCTCATATGATAGTACACCTTTTTTTTAATAGATTGCTCCAATGAATGTATGAAAAATCAACCAAAACCTGATAAATATGATGACAATAGACTAGATAAGAGGGCACCAAATACTAGACAGAGTAAGAACCAACCTCAAAATCATATTGATCCTGAGAAACAGATATTGCTTTGTCAAGATTCTTTTTGCCAACAAAGCACCAGGGGCAAACCGTGTCGGAGCTAATATCGATCTGTATAAGCTTTCTATCCATGTTCCTACTCCCAACTGACTCAGCCATGATCCTGATATATTTGCACTCTCCCTGAAAACACAAGCAGTCAATTGGGTTCAAACGCGAGGACAACACTTATTTTATCCCTTCTCTCAAACACTGTATATTGAAGATTCAAACCCCTCTAGAAATTATCATCCAAAACATAATACTTGAAATTTTAGATTCACGTTGTTTTAAATTCAGCCCAAAACATAAGTACAATCAAAAGGTCAATCAGAAATGGTAAAAAATGAGACAAATTTTGTAATGAAAATCTTAGATTCACGTTGTTTTAAATTCAGCCCGATTTTCCCTACATTAGAACATTCAAAATCAAACCAATAGTGCCTCTAAATTTCAGAACTAGTTTGAGGGTTTTTCTCTAAATTTCATATTTCATCTACAATTCTTGAAATATGGAAAATGAATTGGTATGATGAATCAGAAGAAGAGGGAACTACGATAGGGGGGAAAAAAATTGGGGGTTTGGGGAGAAAGAAAAAGGAACTTACCTGGAAAAGTTGAGGGGATGGAATTGGGAGTCTGCTGGGAGAAACGAACCGCAGTGGCAGTTGAATACGGAGCATGGCGATATTTTTAGCTTCTCCATTTTCAACGTCTACCTAACACCTATGACTTGACTTTTACATCTGCCAAAATAAATAAATTACACATTCAATCTTTGAACTTCAGAGTATGTCTATAAAAAAGTTCCTAATTTTTTTTATTTAATTTTGTAATTAATAGATATTTGAGTTTTTAAATTCGTATCTAATTATACTCGAAATATCTCAAAATTAACTAATTATTAGATATAAAGTTGAATCTAAACTTTTAATTTTTTGTTTGGTAGGTAAGTAAAAATTTAGGAACATTAGACACAAAAGTTTAAAATTTAAAGACTTTAATTAGACACTTTTTAAAGTTTTAGAGACTTAAACTAGATACAAAATTGAAAGTTTAAAGATTTTAAAAGATGCTTTAAAGATTTAAGAATATCTCATGTAATTTTCACGTTTTAATTTGATACTCTATATAATTATATTTTTATATAAAGATGTTGTAGACAATCATACCCACGATCAATCAAGGTGTTGGGACTAAAGAAGTCACGAGCCAAGAATGCAAGGCTGTTGTTCAACAATATGGGCAAACTAATATGGACAAACACATCTCTAAGTGGATTTTGGTATCTTATGCTTACAACTCAATTTGAAGAAACATTTGATTCCATATCAAAGATAGTTCAACTCAGTTTGAATGGATTTTAGTTCAGGTAATTAACTATTCTTGATTAAGGACAGTTCAACTTGAAAATGTATTGCAAACTTTTTTACATTTGTTGCATGTTATATGTTTCTATCAGAGAATAAAATTGGCGATTAATATCATTTTCTCTTTAGTACTTTGCAAGAATTTGGTTAATGGGGACGGTTTTCTGTGAAAGAAGAGGTAGGTGCTTGATGGATCGATTTCAATTTTTGGTTCCATTTCAGTTAAGGTGGGAGTTTGATCTTAGATCTTAGATGTTTCTAATTTGTGTGTTCATCTTTCTTAAATAATTATTAGTATCTATTTTCAAGTTCAAGCTAAGATCTGTCTCGAATTATTATGTTAATCTTGAGTGATTGTTAATTCTTAAAAGAAGATAAAAGTCTAATGAAGTTATATTGAAAACATTCCAGACGAAAGTAGAAAGACGCTTGAGTTTAAGTTGGGTGTGGTAAAGTCGATGAGAAAAAAGCTAGGTGTGGTGAAAGTGACTTATTGGATCATA
Organism: Citrullus mucosospermus; assembly: GCA_030954485.1. NCBI lineage: Eukaryota > Viridiplantae > Streptophyta > Magnoliopsida > Cucurbitales > Cucurbitaceae > Citrullus > Citrullus mucosospermus. The sequence continues at coordinate 30,390,070 of CM062061.1, read as the reverse complement.
TTTCTAATATTGATTTTCGATCATGTTTGTGTTTATTCAATTTGAATGCTTGATTACCATTAGGTTGTTGTTAGGTCTTTAATCTTACTTGAGAGAGAGGGGTTTAGGCTAGAACTAACATGCTAGACCCAGTGTTGGATTGTGCATGAGAATGACAAGAAAAGACTAGAGGTCAGTTATGAAGAGTCTTATGATGTGTTTGGAATACTTATTCAAGTGTTTAATTTTAAAAGATAAGTCATTTTGAAGAAAAAAAAAATACAAGTGTTTGGCAACCACTCAAAATGGATTTTGAAAGTTATTAGTGTTTTTATTTTAAGTAGTTATTGTCAAAAGTGTTTAAATGAAAATGAATTTTTGAAAAACATTTATTTTTAAGTTAATCCATAATGGTGCACCTAAATTGATTGATTGCATGAAAGTAGGATCGATGTTTAGGTGTTAGAAATGGTTGAGCTCAAGGGAGAAAACTTCGACTTTAGACTTCTAGGCCTAAATCAATGATTAGATTGGCTTGATCAAAAATACATGAATCCACATACTTATTGATTAAAATCTAAACCCTCGGACATTCTTATTAGTTTAGTATTTACTCCAATTCAACACCTATGTTGCTTTCTTGATAGCTAAAAGAATTCAAATTATTAACTTCTTGAGGACGTTATTTGATCTCATGATTGTTTTACTATATTATTACTTGACATGTACACTTGTGCGTGTCAAATAACCTGGATAAAAAAAACGTGTACCAGAACATTTTTCATACTATAAAAGGCTTGTAAAAGGGTGTGGATAAACTAAGAGTGAAAGCGAGGTACTTATCTCTTTGTAATTTCCCTACAAGAAAGGTCCATCTGAATAAAACTTGACTTCCTTACTAAACTGGACGTATAGGCCAAGTGCTAAACCAATTTAATCCTTGTCCTTTCATCTCTTTCTTTCTTCATGCATTTGATTTGCTTTGGCCATGAAAGGACTGCATCTCCAAGTTCTTCATCTTTCTATTTCTCTCCACATTTCACAAATTGGCAAATTGGTAAACTAATTTCAATGGAAAGAGTTTTTCCCATTTCACGCAAGAGTGCTAACTATATTGTCTTCTCTTCGACCATACACGTGTTATTTGTTAGATCATCGATTGACTTAAAAGGTTAAGCTGACAGGTGAAGGCAAGTTTGATATTATATCATTTAACTTTATTACCTTAGTAAGAAGAAGCGCTTAATTCACTACAAGAACTAAAGAAGACGAGTTCAAATGTTAGAGTTTGAGGAAGGCAAAGAGCCGAAAGCATGAGATGCATAGGTGGGAGTTCAAAATGTTTACTTGAGAAGGAAGCATGAGATGCATAGGTGGGACTTCAAAATGTTTACTTGAGACAGGCAAAGGGAAGGGTGAAGGGTGAAACAAATGAAAAAGTTACATCGTCTTTTTTTTTAAAAAAAAAAAAATTTATTATTTTTTAAATTGTTTTTAGGGTAATTTTTTAAAATTACAAAATTAGTGAAAATATTTTCAAATATAGCAAAATGTATTAGTGATATATACTGATAGATCGTGACATTTTTCTAATGAAAAAGTTAGGGCTTTTATTTGTTTATATTATACCTACCCAATTGGCTTTCGTCATTTTTATTATTTTTCAAACAACTCCTTTCACTACTCGATTCAAATGGTGCTTTGGTTCAATATTATTGTATCTGCAATGCTTAGGAATCTTTGGTTTGAGCTAAATAGGCAAACTTTTGACAATCGTCATATATAGCATTTCCTTGTCCAACATTTGGGAAGACATGTCGCTGCCATTGCCTTTGTCTGTTTTATGGTTAACTAAAATAAAACCTTTATCCATGATTATGATGCATACTACAAACATTACTCTAAACCGGGATATCTTTTTGTAACACTTTCTTTCATGTTTTGGTTTGCTTTGGTTTGTTTGTATGATTTTTACATACGCCTCTTAATAAAATATATGTTTTTTTAGCAAGACATGACAGGAAAAGAAATGGAGTGAATAGACTCATCCAAAAAAAATATATATCTTTTTTTAAGGCATCCAATATATTTCTAACAAGAAACCTCTAAAAAAAGGGTTAGTCAACACAAATGATGTGCATGCATGTAATAAATAAACACATTTAACACCCACAAGTTCAAATGGTAAAGAAAGAGAAATGGAAGTATCCACATTTCATTTTTTTTTCTTCAAAAAGTTTAAAGTTAATTAATTTAGAGTCTTGAGAAATGATCATCTACATAATACAATAAGGCTTTGGGATTGGGGGTGGCCAATTAATTGGGTGTGAAAGCTAGAAGTTGTCATTAGAATGTTAGGGTATTTGCATTATTCCCACATGATCTTCAAAAACCAAAACCTTTGAGGTTTTGTCTTCTCTTTTTCTCCCCCCATCCCCATGCCCATTTTATTTGTGACAATGGTGGTAGGGGCAGCGGCAACAACCACTCGCCCGCCTGCCTGCAACGGAGAAGACGACGGTGCGGTTTCTTTTTAGTTATGAGGATTTTCAGTCACATGGCTAAGCATCCACGCTGGTATTTGGATGTTGTTGACGCTTGTTGCCCTTGTTTCATCTTCATCTGATCCTCTCCCATGCAAGTTTACTCTACATTCAAATGTATATAGTTATCATTATTATCTTTGGTTTTAAGCCTAGGGTTTTCTAAATTCACTTGGTGAAATTTGGCAATAGGGTTTGTTGTTTTCTTAAGGAATCTTCTGTGTGTTCTATAACTATCTAACCTCCCCAACATGATGTTCCAACAACATCAAAAAGGAACTTGGGTTAGTTCAAGTTTTATCCAAAAGCAACAAGCAAATAAAACATATCTTTTTCTTGAATTAATAGTCCAACCAAAAATCAATACCTTAACAAATTAAAGCAAACTAGTCAAAGGTTACATTCTTTTTACAATATATGGAATAAGAGAATCAAACTTCTAACATTGAAGTCGATAGTATATGTTTGATACTAGTTGAGTTATACTCATTTTGGTACTAATTACTTGTTTGCTCGGAGGAAGAACTCTTTGATATAGGTCAAACTTATATGTCAATGAAATGGTTATATTTCCTAGATAAATATAGATATGGTAAAGTTTTTTCTCAGCTGAAAGAGAGAAAGAAGAGGCATATGTACCCAATAGATAAAGAAGGAATAATTGGTGACGGCATTGCAAAAATGGGCTGATTACGAACCAAGTTTGGGAGGTCATCGCATTGTCCACGTTCAACCAAACCCTTCTCATTCTCTTTCACCTAATATTATCAAATCATAAAATAAAAACATACATGAACTTCTCAGGGGCCATTAAACAAGAAATTACTTTAACTTGGATAGCACCTAAAATGGGACATTAATTTATACCTTATTTGCAAGCTGCCTGTTCTCCTCTTGCAATTCCCTTTCCTACAATCATTTTATGAACCAAAATTTACACATATAATGGAGGAAAGCAATTGGATTCATATATGAATAAATAATGATACCAAAATATTGCTCCAAAATTAAGTTGTATACCTTTTTGTGTAGTGTTGAAATGGATTCTTGCATTAGTTGGTTCTGCAACAAATTAAAGTAACCCCATAATCATTTGCATTATCTATTATATATATGAGCAAGATACTAATGGATAGAAATTTTGAACTCGCAAATTTATAAAAATGTTAATGAAATTTCAATAGAAGTATATTTATATATGCAGATACATATTTCTAAATAATGTTGAAGATTCATGGAGTTATCTATCATCGAATTTTATATATTAATGGAAACTTTTCAATATAGTGAAATATTGAAGAAAATGTCGGAAGAAAGTTGGTTCTCAGATTGATACAATGGCACAAATGATGGTAAAAAAAACTTTGAAGATCATCAATATCAAATTAAGTAGTGAACAATCCAAATGTGTGAATAAAATTATTTTTTTTTTAAAAAAAAAGGATGATTAATTGAAATGAAGTAAAGATGAAAAAAAGATGGGCATTGTTTATATGGCATACCTTTCTTGATCTTATGCGCTTGAGTGATGTATCAAGTTGTTGCTCCAAGCTTTGAAGTTCTCTCAAATTCAAAGGGTCAAGTTCTTCTCCCAAATAATGCCTAAACCAATAATAATAATAATATAAACATTTATAATTTGTATTAAATCAATGGTATACATGAAATAATTTAATCCCATTTCTCATGTCAAAATTATAGAACTAGAGTTACACAAATGAGGCTAAAATAAACTGCTAGAGAAAAAATCAATAATAATAGAATGCTAGACGGAAAAAAAAAAGTATATATTAAAAAAATACACAATCTTACAGAAAAAAGAAATCTTTTATAAGGTAACTTTGTCACTTAAAATATCACATCTGAAATGTGAGAAGTATAATTTTAGTGTCATATACTATCTTACTACAAATAACAAACCTTTTTGGTTAAAATTAAATGTGATATCCTTTACTTCATTCATAATAGAAAATTCTGACATTAATTGAACATTGACTTTTTGTATTATTTTTTACTAAAAAATTAAAATAAAAGACTTCTTGTATAATTATTTCCTTCTTTCTGAATAAAAGGAGATAAAGTAATCTAAATAGCAAATAGGTAGCATAAAAGTTATGTATATGCTCCATAAATAGTGAAAACACTTAAAAAAAGAAAAAAAGAAAAGAGAATAGTGCATAAGAACTGTTCAAATACCTTAAGTTCTTCTGTATAATTTCCAATCTGGCTGCAAGTTTTGGATACTCCTGACACCAACTTACCTGCCAAAGCAATTTAATTACAAAAATAAGGAAAAAGAAAAAGAGAAAAATTGTAATTTTATACCATACATTTATTCTACATAAATTCTAGTAACACATTACTCAAAATAAAGTTGAAATGGAACAATGAGAACTTTCCCATCTTTGCATTTATATGAAGAGTCGATGTATCTATTTTTATGGATCTTGCTCTCTTCACATACAATTAATTAAAATATTTCAAAAAATATGTTAAGTGAATTTTTCATGAAATAAATTATGATTAGACAATTTAGTGAGATTGCAAATAAATATGTGTAGTTCGAAATATATCTAAGTATTTTTTTTTTATATGAAAGGTCTATCTTAAGTCTATAACCTCACTTAAATTCAATGTTTGATTATAAACTTCATATTTACCTCACTTTTAACTGAAAATATTTAAAGGTTGGGGTTGAGAAATTTTTTATATGTTATTGGTTGAGGTATATATTCCTTCTATTCTTAACAAATCTAGGTAAAACGATACACTCAATCTTAGATTATTTGGATTATTTAATAATGTTTCAATTTGTTTAAATAATAGTGTGAAAGTATTAGTACTTAAAAGGTATTAACTTATTTCAACCCTTAAATCATAATTTGTAATTATTCAGAGTTATTATTGAGTGAATGAAATTAGAAAAGATATAACTTAATTAGTAATGATTTTTTATAAAAAAAAAAATTGTAAATCAATAGTAACTCAGTTTGATTCCAACTAGAAACTAATTTAAAAATGAGAATTAAAAAAAAAAAAAAAATATATATATATATATATATATATATATATATATATATATATATATATATCATGCAACTAAAATCAACAAAATTCCAAATTTATTATAACTCAAATCATCCCTATTCTTAATGAATGTGGGAGACTTTGATATGCCCTCTAACCAATAAAAGGACAAGACAATACAGCCAATAAACTGTACTAGCAAGATCAGTGTTCTAAATCCAAGACAAGACATCATGATTCCAGACCTTAAAACCATTATTTGTTGACATTTGTAAATTTGTCCTTTTTGTTGTAAGAAATTGTCCAAAAAAATAATAATAAATGTCAAACTTTCTAACATAAAATGAATTTTAATTTGGATTTGAACTTGCCAGTCAATAATAAAAGGACAAGACCTAAAGATCAAATATAGTAAATGAAGGCAAATAAAACTCAGATTTGTTTATTTACCTGTAATTCAGGATCTCCATTTGGGGCCAATGGTTTCTCTGCATAACAATATCTCTCATATTTTTCTAAGATCTTCTCCATGCTGTGTTTGGGAAACCAAATCAAAGCCTTAATTCACTAGTTATTTTCTTTTTCAATTTTGTTTTATCACAATTAGTAACAATGGTCTCACATTTTAGAACAGAAACTTCCCAAATGAATGACATTTCAAAATGAAACCATATAAGAAATTATTGGACTTACATTTATAGAATACGAAATACGTTGAGGTTTGTAAGTTTTTATAGTTATGATCGTCTATCTACTGATAATAATATACGTGAGTAACTATGCAGTTGGACAATATTCTATGTGAAGTTGACAAATAATATAGTTATATAGTTAGAAAACAATAGTATAATAAAGAACATTTAAAATGAAGGCTTAAAGAAACCATTAGATTATTATTTATATAATCTTAAATACGTTAAAGCAATGAGTTTGTTAGGATCATCTATCTACTGATTATAATATAGATAAGTCAAATGATATACGATTGCAGAATTATTGTATGTGTGAAGTTAAAACAGATAATATGATTAAGGAACAGAGTGAACCAAAATAAGATGATTTAAATGATAATCTCAAATATCATGACTCTGTTTTTCAAAAACATTTCTAAAAAAATCTACGAGATCAGTAGATAGTTATAACTATAGAAATGTCAACTTACATTTTACATCTTTCATTAAATCTTCTCATGCACTCATGACATTATTCTCACAAAATATATATAAAAATATAAATCTAATGTATGAGATGAATTGAGAAGATAGCACGGTATAAATTATTGTTACCATGCATAGCTACATTTACATTCATCTCATGCAAAGGTTTTGTGCACTATCATGCATTCATAAATTAAAACCAATTATAAGCATATAGACCAAATTCATTATTAAGGATCAAAATTTGAGTCCTTTTTTTTAGTGCAGCTCTTTTCATGAAATTATATGATTCAAGAGAGGTAAAGCTCTTCCTTCGAGGTCACTAACAACAACATAGAGAGATTCAAATACTAGGTTAGAGCTACGAAGCAAGAAAAAGAAAGAAAAAAAAAAAAAAAACAAACAAATAAATCATGGTCTCCCGACACGTGGCTCTAGGTTTTCACCTGTGTCCAAAGCCGATTGAATATCTTTTTTTTAAAAAAAAAAAAAAACAAAAAAACAAAAAACAAAAAAAGAATAATAACAATAAAAAAAAAGGGACCAATCGTTAATCAAACAAAAAGTGGATACAAGATTTTCATCTATGTCGAAATTCTCTTGCAACACTCCATGTTTGTTTCCCCTTGTTTCATACTATCAAATAAATGTAATATATGTACTATGTGTTGTCTTTGTGTCTTGTCTAATACATGCATATATTATATATATATAAATTACTGTACAGTAAATTGCAAGAAAAAGGAAACTGAAATGCCAATACACAAACAAGTAGACTGAAATAAACAATATTCAAACAAAAAAAGAGAGAGAGAGAGAGTACAAAAAAGGAAAAAGAAAAAGAAAAAAAAAAAAAAAAAAAAAAAGGAAATTTCTTGCATTATTTTCTTGGTGGTTCCTTTTGAATTTTACCAAAGAAAAGGAAAAAAAAAAAAATCTTGGATGAAAAAGATGGTTTTTTTTTATAAAAAAAAATGAATATTTTGGTAACATGTTGTAGGTAATAGTTAAATTTGTTGATGTAATGTAAAAGGTGAAGCGAAGGGTAGGGTAATTAAAACCCAAGAAATCAACCCCATATGAATTTATTTAGGATAGGTAGGTAAGATCTAATTTTTAATTATTGATTAACTCTGATACCATGTTAAAAATAGTGACTATAAGTTGGGATTAAATTGTTGAGAAAAGAAAAGAAAAGAAAAAAGGGTGGAGATAGAATGGGAAGGAACCTGGAATCAGAAGAGTACTCAAAGAGTTTGCCTTTAGTGGAGAAGACAATCAAAGCAACATCAGCCTCACAAAGAACAGAGATCTCATGGGCCTTTTTGAGTAAACCAGCTCTACGCTTTGAGAAAGTGACTTGGCGACTGATCTTGTTCTCTATTCTCTTCAGCTGAACTCTGCCTCTTCCCATGCTTGGACTTTCAAACAAAATTAAGAAACCCTAAAAAGATGAAGAAGCCTTGGTTTTGTTTAAGAACAGGGAGCATGTATAGAATGGGAAACAACAACAACAACAACAAGAGAGAATTGTTATTATTGTTTGTTTCTATAATTGTTGGTGAGGGAAGTGAATTGGAAGGAGGAGAGATTGTTGCTAATGAGGGAAAGAAAGAAATAAAGAAAAAGATTGGTTTTTTTTTTTTTTTCCCTTTTGTTTTTTGAAAAAGAAAGAAAGAAAGAGAGATAGGGAATAGTACAAATTGAGTTGTCGAGAAATGGTTGGAGGAAGAAGGAAAGAGTAGTTAATGTCTGAAATCTTTTGTCAGCCAAATTTATAATATGTGAGAGTTGAGAGTTTGTGTTCTGGTGGTGGGGGCCTAAACAAAAAACAAGCCTATTTCAGATTTGTGTCTATGCGTTTTTTCTTTTTTTCTTTTAAATATTATTTTGGTTTTGTGACTTTTTTAGTGGTAAGTTGGATATAGTTGTTATCTCTTATAAATTCATGATTATCCTCTTGTTTAATCTAATGTGGGATTTTAATCACATTTTCAATAATGTTTGGGTTTAACTTTTCGATGGTTTGGTTTTGAAAAAAAAAAAAAAAAAAAGTCATTTTGAAAATTTTGAAGTATTTGTCAACAACTCATAATAGCTTCTGAAAAAATGAGTTTATGAAATAAGTTGATTTGAAATAAACACTTGAAATTAACTATTAGAAAAATGATTTGTTAGTGTTTATCGGTTAATCTCTCCTTAATTTTATTATGATTATTATTTATATTTTGTTTATAGTTTTATTAGTTAAAGTGTTTTTAATTATTAATTATTAGTTTGGGATTAATTGATAAGCTCAATTAATGAAAGTGTTTTTAAATTAGCAGTTTATAGTTTTTAATGGACGTCTTATATCAACTTAGGACATGTTTTCGACTGGTTTTAAAATAGTTAAAATCAATTTTTTCATTTTTAAAATCACTCTGAAACATGTTTTTAATCCTTCAAAACTAATTTTGATGATATGAAAATTGCATTTAAGTGTAAAATTGAAAACTATATTAATTTTGAGTGATTAAAAGTGTTTTCGAGTAAGTTTAAAAATGACAAAAGTGATTTTGATGATTTTAAATTCACTCCCAAACATGTACTTAATTTTAATAGAAACACTTTTAGCATAGAATAAATTAAACAAGCTTGTATATAAAAATACTATTGAGAAAGTATAACCAAACATATAAGTATTTTTGTGCTAAGCAAATTTTATTAAAAGTGTTTAAATGATTTTTTTGAAAAATATTTTTTTTTTCCTCATCAATCCAAACAAGCTTTTAATTTCCACTATTTGTAAATTTAAGATTCATTGAAAATACAATGATTGAACTTGAATAAACAAGCATTGTAGACTAAATTTAAGTTTTATTATTAAAAGTGCAAAGACTAAAATTAGATTATTGAAAGTATAAAGACTAAAATTAATAGAACTCTAAAGTATGGAACCAAATGGTATTTAAGCATTTTTTTTAAAAGTCAAATTAAATTTATCTAAAAAAAATAAATCAAAACTCTTCTTTCTTTCATGTGACAAATCCGACGAATTAGGTCATTATTGCATTGAATTTTTTTTTTCTTGTCCAAAATGAGGTTTTTTTTTTTTTTTTTTTTGTTAAATTACTAAATTGGTAACTATACTTTGAAAAAAATTAGAATCTAGTCCTTGTGATTTCAAAAGTTAGAATTTGGTCACTATGATTTGGAAAAAATTAGAATCTAATCCTTATAGTTTGGAAAAAGTTAAAATTTAATCCCTACTTTAGCGACTATTCATAAGGGTTTTATCAAACCATAACAACAATATTCTAATTTTAATTTATGGACTAACCTCCAACTTTTTTCGAAACTAAACAAAAAATTTAACATAAAATAATAATAATAATAATAATAATAAACGCAATTAGAGTTAGAGGAAGTTAGACCTAATTAGAGGAAGTTTGTATTTTTTTTTTTTTTAAATATTAGATTATGCAATGGCTAGAATAGATCTATTTAACAAATGCATTTATTATACAAAAGTCAATAACTATCCGTTACTCATTTTTAAGTGAGAAGTTGGATTAAAAAAAAAGAAAAAAAATCAGTAAATATCCTTTTTAACATTTGACACAGTGGTTAGATGCATGGTTCTCTCCAACCCTGGGTTTTAATTCATCTTTGAATGAATTAGTATATTTTTTCTTTTATTTTCTTAAATAAAGATAGTATCACTTTTTTTACAATTATTATTATATCACATTTCTTAATAAGAAGTTGTAAGTTAAATAAATAAAGTTTTTATCTAAAATTTGTGCCTGACATTCTAGTGTGGGAAGTGGTCATAAGTGCGCCTTACATTCTACAGACTTAATTTCGAATATTGTTGTACTTTTCCTTTTCTTTTTTTTTTTTTTTTTTTTTTTTTAATAATAATTATAACATAACTTATTATTATTATTATTATTATTATTGTTATTATTTTACCATATTCTAGAGAAGATGGAATTTAAATTAGTTTATATCTAAAAGAACAGTACTTTTAAAACAACATCTATTTGGTAAATTTAACAGCATTTTGTGAATTTTTTTTTCGAGGAAAATACATAGTGGGAACATATTTTTGGCATCTTATCAAATTATCCAATCATAATTTGATACATGACAAATTGTTCTCTTACTTGTTTTTATTTTTAATATTTTAATTCATTCCTCTTGTGTGTGGTGAAAGTGAGATGTATAAAAATATGTGCATCTTGGAAATCATCCAAGTATTGCTCTTTCTAAAATCCATAATCTACGTTGATGTGTGATTTTGGTCAAATGGTTCTGATCGGATGAACTTAGTCGTCAATGTTGGAAATTTGATGTGGTGTCATACTCAATGTGCTTTGATGCTTAAAGTCAATGTTAGTTGAAGTGATGTCAAGTTGAACAACAAATAAATTTCATTTTTAGAGGTGGGTGTGTCCTATTTAGCCTACTATTTCTTGACACGCTTTCTTAGGCTTCGCATTTGGGGCTTTGTGATGTCGGGAGTGCTCGAATCAGGTTTGATAACTTGTTAGTCGACTCGAAGCTTCTTTTCCACTTTTGTATAGGTGACGGTTGCCTCTACTTAAGAGATGGAAATTACAAGGAACTCCCTTTCCTTTTCAAAGAAAGTAGATGTGAAATAAAAATAAGCATTAAATTTAGAGTAATTTAATGGCAACACTTTTAAGGATAATAATCAAAGTGTATAACAACATCTTTAAAGAATTAAAATATAGCAATTTTCCCAAAATCTCCTTATTTGTTTTATTTCTATTCCTATTTATACGTTTTTTTTTTCTTTCTAAGTTCAACAACATGTGCTATTGGGAGATTTTTATCATCCAACCTTTTGGTTCGAGTTTTTTTCTCAAATGACCTCTTCTATTGTTTTTGTTCATCTTGTATATTTTATCTCATCTATCATTGATAGATTTCAAACAAACATTTTTCTTTTTCTTTTTCTTTTCTCCATTTTCTCACTTTTTTTCCTTCAATTTTGTTTTCTTCATCTCTTTCATTGATAACTCAACAAGTTATTTAAAGTAATTTGATGCAATCTCTTTTCCAAAGCAACCATAAGAACTAGAAACAACCAAATTGCAGCTAAACTATCGACGATTGAAGGTTACAGATAACGTAATAGAAGTATATAAGTAACATTTCAAAAAAGTGTGATAGATTTCTATATGCTATGTGAAATCCATTGTTGGCTATCGTTGATAGATTTCAAATAATATAAGCCTATAAGTTATAGAGTTTAATCTCATTGATAAAGTCTATCCATAATAGATCGTGAATGATATACTCTATTGTTGATACCAGTTCATCAATGATGTACTTCTATTAGTAATAGAAGTTTATTGTTATTGAACCCAAAATCTAGTAGTGATAGACTCTTTATTATTGATAGACTTCAAGAGCTGGATCTAAATTATTTTATATCTATAAATTATTTTGCATTATGTTATATTTATTAATACTTTGGAGTTAGATTATTATATTTGCAACTACCTTTAATTTTTAGTTTATATATGCATGGGGCTCACTGTAACACTTGCGACTGCCCTTAGATAATATTTAAATTAGTAATATCTATCTTAAATTCAATCTTTTAAGGACATGGATACTTTTTCCTTTTTTAAGTATTTGTATTTTTAAATACTTTTGTATAATAATCATTTTAAACAATAATAGTATTTTAAGTAACAATAACAACAACAATAAGAAGAAAATTATATTAACAACAACAATAAGAAGAAAATTATATTAACAACAACAATAATATTATTTCTTGTTTACATTAAGAAGAAAATTAATGAATTATTTTTTTAATATTATGTAATATCATAAAATGCAACATAAAAAACCATTACTTAATTTAGCTTTTTTTTTTTTTTTTTTTTTTTTATTATAATCGTTGTTTTTGAATGGAGAGAAAACATGTTATTATCATAATTTTTAAAAATTAGATAATTGATAATGTGTTTAAACTAGAATATTTATTGGGTTTTTTTTTTTTTTGAAGTGTAGCAAAATGAGGCAAAATATTTACAAATGTAGCAAAATGTCAAGTTTATCACTACTAAACACTAATAGATTACTATCATCTATCACTGGCTATTAGTGATAAATACGGATAGATGTATATCCGTGTCTATCTTTGTCTATCACGAATAGACAATGACATTTTACTATATGTATGCAAATATTATTTTAAGTAGTTTTGTTGTTTAGAACAATTTATCATCTTTATTTAACTTCCAAACTTTTAAATAATACAGTATAATAATAGAAAAAGTGATATTATCTTGATTTAACAAATAATATATTGATTCATTAGAAATTTGGATTCAAACAGAGGATAACAAAGCAAGTGCCAAACCCTTATATGTTGAAAGTGTAATGAATACACGTATGTTTGAAGGACGCATTCTGCGAATTACAAATGTCCACTACCGAAACAAAATGACTCGTTTTCTGTAGAAGTCTTATATATAAGATGTAGGTTCAGAATTTGTATCTCTAGTGGGTTTGGTTGATTGGAAGTTTTTTGAATTAATACAAACAACCTACATTACTAAATTTATGTTTGTTACATAGTTTTAAACAAGATGCTTGAAAATAAGCTATTCGTAGGCATTCTCTTTTCCTTTAACAAGAAACTTCTATACCCTTTCAAAACTAAACAGTTGATTTTCCATTTGCCCCTTTCGTCTTTTGATTTTTCATTTTATATATAATTTTGTATTTGATATAGTTGATTAATTAAATAACTTGTTGATATTAGTTTAACAAAATTATTTATTTTAATAAATCAAGAATAATTTATTAAAATATTTTCTCCATTTATTTTTACAAATAAAAATTTATTAAATGAATTTAATTACTTAGGTTTCGTTAGGTTTCGTTTGGTGACCATTTCATTTTTAGTTTTTGGTTTTTTAAAATTAAGCTAGTTTTCTCCATCTTTCTTACAATCTTTCATAAGTACAATGGTTGAATTATTAGCTAAATTCCAAAAACAAAAACAAGTTTTTAAAAGCTACTTTTTTAGTTTTCAAAATTTGATTAGTTTTTAAAACCATCGGTAAAAACTAGACAACGAAGAAATAAATTTGGAGGTGGAAGTAGTGTTTATAGGTTTAATTTTAAAAAACAAAAACTGAAAACAAAAAATGGTTATCAAACGAGCCTTTAGCTTACAATATCTTAAGTGTATTTGATTAGTTAAATTAATTTGTACAAAAATTTATTTTTCAATAATTCTAAGGGTTGTTTTCAAATATAGCATAACTAACTTATTTACAAATATAATAAAATTAATTATTTAATAACAAAAGAAATTATTTTAATTGGATAGTTAAGTTTAATTTTTATTAAAAATGAATATTTAAGTAAGTCAATTTAACTAATATTAACATTATAATTTTTTATGAAAACTAATACTAAAATTAAGTAATTAATATTTTAAATAAATACCCTAATTACATTAATTTAATGTATTTTTATGAATATAAATTAATTAAATAAGTATATATTTATTTATTTATTACAACTAATTATTTAATTTTAGTCAGTTGGTGTTGAATATTATAAACTTTGAATTTAATTTGAATAAATTATTAATTTTAATTTAGATAAATATATTTTTTTAAACAATACAGGAAACAAGGAACGTAAAGTAGAAGAGAATAAAATATAATAGGTTAATAATGAAAGTTAATAAGAAATATTCGAAACTGTTTTAGAATTTATGATAGGTTAATGATGAAGGATCAAATTAAAATTAATTCCAATAGATAATTATTTAATTATAAAAAATTAACAAGTGATCAATTATAATTAGGGAAATAGTTTTAAATGACAAAACTGTTGGAAATATTTTCAAATATAGCAAAATGTTACTGTCTATCATTGATAGATACACTGATAGACTACTATAATTGATAGACATTGATAGATGACAAAGCCAATTGAGTTCTACTACAAAATTTAATATAATCTACACTTTATTTTAGACATAATACTATGATATTTGAAAAAACAATGGTCTAGTGTTATAGAGATTGAACTAACCATAGTCTAAAATGGATATACAAATTTAGTGACCACACTTGATAATTAAAAACTATAATCTAAGAGTATGTTATACATTATGAAGTTTTAAAATTGTAGTGTTAAAATTAGTAAGATACCATGGTTAATAAAAGTCATGGTGTAAAAATTAGATTTCTATCATAGTCAATAAAAAAATATGGTTTAAAAGTATGCTATATATTACTAAGGTTTAAAATTGTGGTGTAAAAATTAGAACCGCCACAGTTTAAAAAAACCATGGTGTAAAATTTGTTTTCCACCACGATCAATAGAAAACCATGATCTAAAAGTATGCTATAGACAACTATTATGGATTGGCCCAATGGTAGTAGGAACATGAGTTCAATCCATGGTGGCCACCTACTTATAATTTAATACCCTACGACTTATAAAACCATGAGCTAACCTTCTTGCAGGAATCAAAAGTATTATTTATTATTTTTTTAATTATAAAACGCAAGTTAAAAATGAAAAATTTTAATATCTCATCAAAATTTTGAATATTTTATTTCTCAAAACAAAATTATTCATTTTTTTAATCTAAAATTTGAGAGAGAACTACAAAGCATAAATGAGATTACTAAACAAATTTTAGTTTAGCTTTAGAAAAAGAACAACGAAAAAATAAATAATTACCAAACATCCATTCAATTCTCTTTCTTAAAAAGTTGGAAAAAGAAATAAGAAACAAAAGATAGAAATTAAAAATAATAAGTGAGGACAATACCACAAATGCCCTTAAATTTAGTTTAGTGCCATGCACAACCCACGTAGAGGAAATGATAGAAGTTGATATGATACATACAATTAGGAAATAAAATATAAATAAATGAATGAATTTAGTTTAGGGTAATTATTTTAAGGGCTCTTTTCAAATATAGCAAAATAAACTAAAATATTTACAAATATATCAAAAGTAACTAAAATATTTACAAATATAGTAAATATATTTGCGATAGACTGCGATATAGAGATCGCGATAGACCACTATCTGTGTTAATCATAACACAGATAGTAGTCTATCGCGGTCTATCACAGATAGACTGTATGTTTTGCTATTAATTGTAAATATTTTCAGCAGTTTTGACATTTAAGATAATTTTCCTTGTTTTAAATGACAAAATTGTTGAAAATATTTTTAAATATACCAAAATGTCACTGTATATCAGTAGTAGATATTGATAGACACTAATAGTGGCTCATTTTGTTATATTTAAAAACAACCCTTTAGTTTAGGTTCGATTTGATAATAATTTGATTTTTAGTTTTTAGTTTTTAAAAATTAAGCTTATATACCTTCCTTCCACCTCTAAATCTTGATTTGTTATCTACTTTTTACCAATATCTTAAAAAACAAAGTCAAAATTTGAAAACTAAGAAAAATATAGTTCTTAAAAACTTAGTTTTGTTTTTAAAATTTAACTAAAAATTCAACTCTTCTACTTAAAAAAAAATACAAACTATAAATGGGAAGAAATAAACTTAATTTTCAAAAACTAAAAATTAAAAATAAAATAGTTACCAAACGAGCTTAATTAATTTCTTAACAATAATTGTTTAGTAAAAAAATCAAAACCAGAGTCACGAAGACTAAAATGGTCTAAGTTTTGAATACTAAAAAATAAATATTTTTTTAAAAAAATTATATATACTTATTAAGATAAGCTTTCTATTTTGTTCTTTTTTTAATTACGATGAATCGTACACGAAAAATATTATTAAACAGCTACACAAAAATGATTTCATATTCCCTTTTTTTTTTTAATTTTATTTTATTTACAAAATAAAATAATATTCCCTTTATAAATTTATAAATTATATATAATTTAAAAAGCATGTGCGTTTTGTGGTCCATATAGACCGTCCTACGTGATAATTTTGAAAAGACTTTGGTTAATGGGATTATCTTGCTCTTAATGATATTGATATTAGTGTAATTAATTGATTTATGTTGAATGCTCTTCACCAAGTGGTCCCCTTAACAAATCGTACTACTAAAATTATTAACTTTTATGAAAAAACTATATGTTTATTTGAATTATTGATAAGTTGGACCACCATAAATGGAATCCTAACGATTTACAATATTAATTTAGTACGTTCCACCTATTATACTATTTCCAAATTCATTGGGAACCTTTTCTTTTTACGTTATCGAGAAGAATGACTTTCTTTTCTGAAAAAAAGAAAAACTTTGAGGGCTTAAAAAAAAAGAAAAGAAAAAGATTGTATCGTTTAACGGAATATTAGACAAAGCCCTATCCAGCATTCATACGTCTGAAATTTTGCAATGTTGTCTCAAATTTAGGAGACGAAAATTTATCCTTAAAATTATTAATACTCAAATGGGAAGACAAAAGTTTGAAGGATAGTGGTGCACCATAAATCAAAGATTTTCTTTCTCCTTTTTAATAAAGTTTAGTACAATGATTTCTACCATTTTCCCAATTCATCAATTCAATGTGTTTTTGGTTTGTTGTCCAATGTTGGATCTCTATCTAATCCATTTGTGTAACGAATTTGGCCCATAAACTAGTCCCTACTACGAGTAATCCAAGGTTTTTTTTTCTTAAATAATGTATCAATAATTTTATAATATATAGTGAAATAAAATATTGATATTTAATTTATATGGACATATTGCATTATAACGTAATAAAAAAAAAAAAAAAACTGTTTATGACATTCAAATAATCAAATAATTTATTTCGAGAACAACATTTTAATGGAATAATTTTTAAAATGGTTAAAATGGTAATAGTAAGATGCTCTAATTAAATATAAGGAAAAGAATGTAGGGGTTGTGCATAAGTTTCGCAAGTAAATAAATGTTGAATATTAGTGGAGAATAGGTATTATATTATATTAACATTGTTAGATGCTAAATTTTGGTCAAGTGAAAATGCACTTGATCTCCACATGGCAATAATGGTAAATTTATAATTTAATTAAATTTGTAACGACAAATTTGAAATTTAAGGAAGAGAGAACTTTCAAAACAAAGAAAAATTATTCCATTACCTAAATCATTAAGAGAAGAAGTCATGAGTATCAGGATGAAATCTCTGATCAAGTTCAAGATAACTCATATAGAGTTAGATCTAATTGGATAAATGATTTACTGACACCTGGACTTATTTAAACAAAACTCACTTTATCTATGTATTTATTATTATTATTATTATTATTATTATTTTACCTATTTTGTTAGGTCCAAATTCACCCGACAAATATTATTTTTCAAAAAAATATATATATTGTTATTCGTTAGTAGTTAAATTATATAATTATATAAAATCAAACTTTTTATCTGGTTTTTCTTTTAAAAAATCCCTTACTATTAACATTACTATACCAATAATATTCAGATATAGTATATTTACTAATTGATTGTTATAATTAATTTAGTAACAAAAAAATGAACATTATTAAAAAAAAAAATTTAAAGAGTAAGGTTAGGTAAATCTATAATTATAAATTATGAACAAAAAGTTATAATTTGAGTAATTAATTATGAATTCAGAGTGGGGCATGAGCCTTCATAATGCTCCATCTTGCTTATGTATATTCAATGCTTTTTTGATTTTTATTTTTATAGTTGAATGATCAAACTTTC
Source organism: Citrullus mucosospermus (assembly GCA_030954485.1). NCBI lineage: Eukaryota > Viridiplantae > Streptophyta > Magnoliopsida > Cucurbitales > Cucurbitaceae > Citrullus > Citrullus mucosospermus. Next base: position 30,371,645 of record CM062061.1, on the reverse strand, counting down.
AACTATATAAATAAATAAATAAATAAATAAAAAAGTGTATATATCAATTATTGATAAGTTAAGTTTATTTTGACCATATATCTATCAACTTTTAAAAAAATTCTGTTTTAACTCTAAGATAGATGTAATTTCTGATTGATGAATAAAGTTATAACTTAATTAAAAAAAATGAAAATTTTTATGTCATTTTAATTTAATGAAAAGTTTTGTGACTTTTAATTTTTATTGCGTGAAGATTGATATCTACCATGCATAAAAAAAAAGTTAGTAGTGCTTTGATGAGTTAAGCATGGTAGTTCAGACTTCTTTAGTTTTTACTTGTTCGGAGGTTTCTTAGGTTTGGTCCAAACAAATTGTCTCCACCGTTCTAGTAAGATATACTACTCAACTCCATTTACTAATAAGTACTTGTTCAAGTGGTTACATATAAAAGGTCAATATAAAACTTATAACATTAACTTTGAAGTTAGATACTCGACTCGTCTACTCAAATATTATCAAAATCACATAAATGGTAATATATAAGAAGGCCCATTCATGATACCTAGAATAAATTCTTATAATGCATAGCTTCAACAAGTAATAATGCAAAAAAAAATATATATATATATATATATTTATATTTTGGACTTATACTGGCACATAGATTTGCAATGCCTAATTGCATAGTTTCTATAAATGTCGAAACATCAAATCAAACACAAAAAAAAAAAAAAAAAAAAAGTTATAGTATTCAATAAAAAGGAAAAGTCAAAAAAAGATATTCTTTCTTCTACTTTAATTTTCTATGCTAAAATAGTAGCCAGCATGACCCTCTCTTAATATTGTAATGCTAAATTCCCTTTGAAAGTGTAACTTTGTTCATGTGACTTCAAAATGATTTGCCCAATATGGAAAAAGAGAAAGAGAAGAAGTTTGAAGGGAATCTCTCTCTAATAAAATATTGGTATGTTGGATTATGAATGGTGGATCAAAGCCAATCTCATTTTATTCCTTTATTAAGTTGTTGGCAACTTGCTTTCATATTCCATTCCTTTTCTTCTCCTCCAACTCTATCAATTTTAGGCTAAATTATATATTAAAAAAATGTAGTTGAATTTGGTACTTTGTATCAAAAATAATCCTAAACTCCTAAAAGTTTCAAAATTTTCTTTAAACTTTTAAATATAGTTCAAAAATACCTTTATCCTTAGTTTTGAATGAAAACTATTAGTGATTTGTTTCAAAAATAGCATTGAACTTTCAAAGTTTTCAAAAAATACTCTTGAATTTAAATAAAAGTTCAAAAATACCCTTATTGTTAATACATGAGTAGAAATCGTTAACACCTTGTTACAAAAATACCTATAAACTTACAAAAGTTGCATTCGTACCATAACCTTAAAAAAATAATAATAATAAAAAATACTCCTACCGTTTATCTACATCTCATCACCTCCCTCTTTCACTTCTTTTCTCTCCCCTACTTCAATTCATAACCTATCATTTCTCTATTTTTTCTATAAAAAAATTATCCTCTATTACTCTCATTCTTGCTAATTGTTTGACATTTTGTTTATCTCATTAAAAAAAGTTATCCCCTTCAGTTAAGGTAAATAGATTATGACAAAAAGAAAGAGAATAATGGAAGCATCAATGAGGCCTTATGACTTATATGTTTTAACAAGATTATACGTTAATAATTGTTTGTGTGTTAATAGCCAAATACATTTTTGAAGTTTCAGTAAGTTTTGGTAAAAACATCATTTTTTGGCTATTTATTGTTTTGGTAAGTCTAAAGTGAGTGCTTTTATTTTGAATTTTTGTGGGGTTATATGCTCTAACTTGAAGTTTTGCTTAATATTTTGTTGTGACAAAATTGGTATAAAAATTGGACAAATTAGCAAAAATGAAGATATTTATATGAAAAAGGATATTGATATAATTTGTTTTAAAATTGGTTTTTTTTTTAACTCAAAAAAACTTCAAACAAATTGATCACTATACTAAAGGTAGGAGCCTTTTTAATTTTTAATTTTTTTTTCTTTTTTGGTAAGACTAAGAGTATTAATGTAACTTTTGAAATTTTAAGGATATTTTTTTTAAATGAATATTAACCGTTTGTGTTCCTGTACTAATAGTAATAGTATTTTTGAAGTTTTCTTTTTTAAGTTAGGGTATTTTTGAAACTTTTGAAAGTTAAAGGGTATTTTTGAAACAAAATACCAACTTTTTTCATCCAAACCTAATTACAATAGTATGTTTGAAACAAAACACTATTTATTTTCATCCAAAACTAAAACGACAAGAGAAATTTTGAAGCTTTTGTACGTTCAAGGATTTTTTTTTTTCTTTTTTTTTTTAAGTAGGTATTTTGTTTGATTTAGCCTAAATTCTAATAGGAAATGGACACTTTGAAGTGAAAAGTTTGAAATGTGGTTCCTAATTCCATGTTTATGAACTTGACATGGGAGCTCATTCTGTGTCATTTCTGGATAGGATTGGGCTATTACATAGGCCCAAACTTGAGTAAGCTAAACACATACTAATACATATGGTAGACTCATTCGATCAAACATTAAAGATTTTTGCTTTTCAAAGTTTAAAGTGTTCGTAAAATAACTTCAATTTTTTTTTTTAATAATCAATAATAGATTTTTTTTAATTTTTATTTTGAAAGATTAAGCTATCAATGATAGAAAATTATTTGTGGCCATCACGGATAAACTTTCATCGATGACTATCAACTTTGAAAGATTAACACTCAAAGCTATCAGTGGTTGTCACTAATAAACTTTTATCATGACTATCACTAATAGACTTCTATCAATGCTTATCAACTTTGAAAGAAAGCTATTAACTTTGAAAAATTAATATTGTCTACCAATACTATTAACTTTGAAAAATCAACGCTTAAAACTATTAGTTGTTATCATTAATGGACTTCTATTAGTGGCTATCGACTTTGATTAAGTATCATTGGTTATCAACATAAGTTGATGAACTTTAAGTAATGCTTTCCACTAATGCGTCATCTCGCATTGATTTCTCTAATTACAATGATGATTGATTATGAATTTTTTATTATTAATGGTTGTCAATGGTTATCACTAATAGACTTCTATTTATGGCTGCCAACTTAGAAAGGAAATTACTATTGACTTTCAAAGATTGACACTTAAAGATATAAGTGATAGAAGTTTATCAATGAGAAATATATAGATGACCATCATTGATATCTACCTAAGTCATATCACCTATATCGCTAATATTATTGATATCATTGATACAATTACCTAAGTTATATCATTAATATCATTGATATATGGATATCACACAAGTTATAGTACTAGTATATCACTAATATCTATCCAAGTTACATTACAAATATCACTAATATTATTGATACAAAAGTATCATCAATATATAAATATCATTCATATATGCATAAAGTATGATTATTGATACACGAATATCACTAATATCACCAATATTAGTGATATCGGTGATATCATGATACACAAATGATAACATTTATGAAAGGTTTATCACTAATAGAATTCTATTAATGATGGACTATATGCTTTGTGACGAAAGTCTATCAATGATAAGCACCGATAACTTTCTATGATTGATACATTGAAATAAACTAAAGAACACCCGAATACTTAGGCTCCAGGATCCCTCTCTTCAACTTTTGCTTCACATATATTGAGATAAACTAGAGAACACCTGAATACAACAGCATAGTAAAGTTTTCGAGACTTATACAATTCTATGAGAGATTTTAAGACAACAACTTAACCTAAATGACTATAGAAAAAAAAAAAAAAAAAAAAAAAAAAAAAAAAAAAAAAAAAAAAAAAAAACTCATACAAAAAAGAGGATCAGACACAGCTTCTACCACATACTAACAAACTTCACTTCCGCTCAACAACCTCCTAAAACAAAATACTATCCCAATTGAATAATGAAAAGCGGTCACCCTAACTGAGGAGGAACAAGCAAATAAATGGCAGCCTTCTTAATGCAAGAGAACAAATATGAACAAAATCTTGTTTGACAAAAGAAGACCATCCAGAGACAATAAAACAGCACACACATAAACAAGGAAAAGATTTTCGAGAGATTCCACAAAAGATGGAACATGCTTGACACAGCCGGAGGTAATATGTAGAATATAATGACCAACATCCTTTGCCTTTAAGAGAGAAGATATAACCAATAGCATTGCACTACAGATACCCTCAAGTTTTTAGACATATTCTAGGATCTAGTTCATATTCTTATTTTCACCAACAACATATAAGAGTCTGTCTGTCACCAACATGTGTAGAAAATACCCCTCAATAGATAAAGAGTCTCCTTCAAAAGACATAAACTTCACTTGCAATTCTCAATGTTCAAAGCACACAAAACACAAAACAGATAGGGAAAAAAAAAAGGGGAAAAAAAAAAAAACAATTCAAAATTCAAAGAGTCTTAAAATTTGAAAAGATACAAGTAAATATGATAGGTTCTCAATACAAGTGGTTCAAATTTTGGGATTTTCTTTCAAGTTCTAAAATGAAAAGTAAAATATAATGCTTATTAACAATTTTGCATAGTATTGGTAGCATAGTGCAAAAAGAAAAAAGAAAAAAAAGTAAGCAACAAAAGTAGAAAAAGGAGAGGTAGTTTTTTTTGGTCTTCAAAGCATCCAACCAGGGAGGAAGCCATTGACTTGTTGGGCATGAGTTGGAGCAGTGGTGCTTGTAATTTGGTCTGATACTGCAGAAGTGTACCTAATTAAAACCCAACACAAAAAATGACCAAATTACCCCAAAAGAAAAAAGGGAAAAACAATATTTGCTTTTAAAAAAATAATGATAATAATAAAATCTCACCCAATTTGCAAAGTGGGATTGCAATCTAGTGGCTGAAAGAAGCCTTGAGTTTGGGCATTTTGTGGACCATATGACATACTTTGGTCTCCACCTTCCCATGTAAGCCTTATGTTATTTCTTGAACTTATTTCTTCCAGCTGATCAACCAATTCCACATACCAACACACAGTTTCATAACCATTTTTAGTTTTGCCTCTTCAATTTATTCAACATTATCTTACATTTTTATCAACATGTCCTCTGTAAGTTCGACATCGACAAGAAACGCAAAATTATAAACAGAATCTCACTAATGTAGACCTAACAATATATAGCAAAATACCATTGTTACACAATGGTAACTTCAATATTCTTCCATAAGAGTACTGATTTTTTGGTTCCAAAGTTTGGGAATCAATAAACTAAAGTCAGCTTTTTGTTGTGTATGGAAATTAAAAATGGTTGATTGATTACCTTTATTTGCAGAGCTCTGTTGGTTTCAATCAGCATTTGTTCCTGTACTTGACAAAAGATACAAAAAACTCATCATATATATATTAATGACAATTCAACAAAATAAAATGATCGAGTTCACCATTAAAACTACATATCAAGTCAACCCTAACCTTGTTCTGAAGATCAGACAGCTGGTCCAGCATGTACTGAGTCTGCAAAGTTCCAATTTTTTTCACAATTTGGTCATAATTTGACAAATTACAATAAAAATTGGCCTTTACTGAAATAAAATACTAGTCGGACTAGTCGACCGCTACAATGTGACTGACAATTTTTGGACCATTGTGTTTATTAGGAACTTGCACATTTTAGAATCCACAATCAATAGTTAGTACGAGAGAACACTACATGATAATATCTAGCTTAATTATTTTTTTTCTCCAAAAAGAGGCTCAAGAAGTCATGGTAAAATTGAACTAACTAGTTATATAATTAAGAGCTCAAACAGAAACAGAATCAACCAAAAGAAATAATTACAAAAGGAAAACCACGCTCGAAGTTATAATAAGCTCATAAACTAAACACAAGTTACACAAACAAACTACAAGTTTCAATAATCTTAATCCAGATTTCCCATAAGTTAAAAAGACTGTCTTGAACTTACTTTGTAGCTTTAAAACTTTTGGTTAAAAACCAAGAAAAGTGGAAGTTAAATGGATATTGATTAAGAAACAGAACAAGTGGGTGGTGTAACCTGCAGCTTTTGGTTAACCATATTCAAAGTACGAAAGTAGTGAAGCTTCAATAATTGTCTTTTAAGAATGGATACAGACAAAGCACAGCCACATAGATACTGTTAGGGACAGGACATGCAGACCAAGTTCAAGAATTAAAATAAAAGCAAAACACTTAACGTAACAATGTTCCTTTTTTAACATATTGGCTCTTTTTTCATGCTGAAATTAGATTTCGAGATTAAAAAAGAAAACACAAGAAAATGTATTTTGATCCTCTATTTTCACTTTCAATGCTCATAGGTTCATTAATTAAGATAATTTTTTGATCTATAGGGTAACCGTTTTATTTTTTGGTTTTTGGTTTTTGAAAATTAAACATATTTTTTATTTATATCTTTCTTAAGCAAAACAATTGAATTCTTATCCAAATATAAAAAATAAAAATATGTTCTTAATAACTACGGTTTCGTTTGATAACAATTTCGTTTTTTGGTTTTGGTTTTTTAAAATTAAGCTTATAGACACTACTTCCACCTCCAAATTTCTTCCTTTGTTGTCTAGTTTTTACCAATGGTTTAAAAAACCAAGCCAAATTTTGAAAACTAAAAAAAAATAGCTTTTAAAAACTTGTTTTTGTTTTGAGATTTGGCTAAGAATTCAACCATTGTATTTCAAGAAAGATGCAAATCATTGTAAGAAATGTGGAGGAAATAGGCTTAATTTTCAAAAACCAAAAGTCAAAAACAAAATGGTTACTTTACAGGGCCTACACTTTTTAGTTTTCCAATTTTAGCTTAGTTTTTTAGAACATTGGTAAAAAGTAGATAACAATGCAAGAAATTTAGAGATGGAAGCGGTTTTTATAGACTTAATATTCACAAACAATAAATAAAAAATCACATAGTTACCAAGTAGGACCTTAATAGTTAGATTACAAGTTTATTGGACTCAAACGACCTTAACATAACAATGGAACTATTAAGTTTTTTGTTTTTAATTTTTAAAAAATATGCTTGTTTTCTCCCAATTTCTTAATTATGGTTTTCAACTTTCCGAAGCTTAACAATAGAATTTGTGGCCACATTATTCTAAAAAGAAAAACAAGTTTTTAAGAGGTATTTTTTAAGTCCAGTTTGATTACCTAGTTCGTTTTCTATTTTTAAAGGTTATACTTGTTTTCTTACAACTTCTTTGTCCTACTTTTCATCTTTTCTAGCTAAACACTTGAATTCATAGCCAAATTTTAAAAACAAAACTACTTTTTTCTAGTTTTCAAAACTTACCTTGGTTTTTAAAAACACTCTAAAGTAAATAGCCAAACAAGGAAATCAATAGGTAGAAAAAGCATTTAGAAGCTTAATTTTTGAAAACTAAAAACTAAATGGTTATTAAAAATGAAGCCTTAAAATTTCAAGAATGGACTAGCTTAGATTTTAAAAACACTCCTAACATGTAGAGAACAAAATGAAATCATTAAGTGCATGCAAGTAGACTTTATAAGTTTAATTTTCAAAAGCCAAAAATCAAGTTGTCATCAAATAAGCCTTCGTCCTCAATTTTTGTCCATAAGATAATCACTTAATTTCAAACAATAATTTTAAGAACACTAAGTTAGCATGAGAACTTGTACTCCAAAGACTTCCAAAGCTATTTTCTATAAAATATTGGAGTGTTAAAGGTTTAAAAATAATTATTATCCAAATATATATCATTAAAGTAGATATACAAAACAATATAGGTAGTTGAACTAGCATAACACAATAACCTATTGAATATGAGGTCAAATATTCAAATTCTCACTTCACATATTGTTGAACTAATTATATAAAAATAAAGCCGCAAATCATCTCCATCACTTAGAACAAGTCTTTTAATCAAATTGTCATATCCATAATTAAGAAAGAATTTAATTTCAAAGAAAAAAAAGAGGTTAATTTTTTCTTTTAATCTTGGCTTGTAATTTAAAGACAAAACAAAAGGTTCAAATATTTGAATTAAAAAGTCCAAAAACATATGTTTAATCTGTAGATTTTGAATATGCATTGTTTTTAATCTATAATCTATAAATGGAAAAAGATTAACATTCATAAATCTCAGGTTTCTCTAGGTAAGTAAGCACTAATTCTCAAATATTGTAGATACAAAGAAAGTAATTTGAAAACTAATGAAAGATTGGCGAAATAAAAATTTATTTTTCTAGAATTTATGGACAAGTTAATTATAAACAGTGGTAAGAATGAGAATCATGCATGAACTAAACAGACCTATTTCCTTAAATGCTGGAAACAAAGAATAAGAAACATTGAATATCAATCCATCCTTTAACTATCAAATTTGATCAATATACTCAAAGATTCTTCAGCAAGTATACAACCTATAAAATACATAATTATTATTTTTTTATTCTCTTCTATCTACATAGCTCATCACTCTTTAAAAGAGAGGGAAAACAACTAATTTTCTAGGTTAGAATCTCATTGCTAGCAATTTTGTTTTGAAATATTTCTTTTTCTAAAAAATTAGGTCTATTAAATAGGATTGCTAACACATTTGAATTTCTAACCAGCTTTTTTAAATAAAAATAATCAAGTAAATAAAAATATCGGATGGAATTAGTGTTCATAGGCTAAGTTTATTTTTAAAAAGATATGAAGAGCGCTTTGATTACCATTTGATTTTTCGTTTCTGGCTTTTGTAAATTAAGTTCATAAACAATACTTCTATCTATAAGTTTATTTGTTTTGTTGTCCAGTTTTAACCAATGTTTTCAAAAATTAGGAAAAGTTTTAAAAACTAAAAAAAAAAAAAAAAGTAGTTTTAAATAATTTGTTTTTATTTTTAGGCTATGACTAAGATGGAAAACTAGAAACGAAATCTACATCAGGTTTTGGTTTTTAGTTTTCTGAAAATTGTGATTATATTCTCATAACTTTATAATAATAATATTTATTTTTCTTAAGAAGACATTTGAATTCTTAATAAAAATTCTAAAACAAAAAATAAATCTTCAAAAACTTTTGTTTTCAAAACTTGACTTCAAGTTTAAAAATACTCCTTACTATTAGATATTAATAAAACAAATAAACTATAAGCAAACATAGTGTTTATAAGCTCAATGATAAAAAAGAAAGAAAAAAAAAAATTCAATGGTTCTGAATCCAACGAAGCCATAATGGTTATCAAACAAAGTGCATCTCGAGCTTGAATTCATTAAAACATACCTTAGTGGACCTAACTTGCTTCAAAGAAGACTCAAGCTGACGCTCCAGTTGCTCAAGCTCTTTTGAGTTCAATGGACCCAAGTCCTCACCAAGAAGATTTCTGCCATAACACAACTAGAACTTTTTAACCCTACCTATTTGTATGGTCTTGGTATTCTCCAATTCACTTTTTGTATGGTTTGAAAGTACTTTTCTCTTAAGAATTATATCATGTTTTGCAATTAACCATAAAAGGGCTATTGGAAAAAAGTCTAAAAGTATTTGAAGTCTCTTGTAAGAAAGAAGTTATAGAATGATTTTGGTCCAAATGCTTGTTTATAAACTTTGCCAAAGAACAAGAGGTTATAACTTGAATCAACGTGCTTTTGCCTAAAAGGGGTTATTCTGTGAGCACTCTCAAACACACCTATAGAGAAATTTAAGAGAAATATTTTTTTTTTTTTTAGCAAGATACTAAAAGATAGAAAGGATTAAGGGATGCACTCAACTCAGTTGAAATATCGTTTAAGAGAAATATCAACATGTTCATGTTCATTTCTTGATCGAAACTTAGAGGTAAATTTTTGTTTTTATTACGAGATTATCAATATGGTTTTTTATCCTCAATGTTCTTTTTCAGGAAATCCAATTAATACATTTCATTAACCAAAAACAACCCAAAAGAGAGCTCAAGAGATTTCAAAATATTCCTCAAAGCTTTTAATTTACCAATGTCTTTTATTTATTTATAATTTGATGAACTTTGAAATGAGGCTTTATAATAAAAACCCTAGATTTCATCCTCTCTTGTAAAAGATTGTGTTTTTTTCCTTTTTTTTTTTTTTTTTTATTCATGAATATCAAAGTTAATTTGCACCCACGTCAACTAATGTTCCTGAGACAATTATTACATCCTACTACATTTGGTTGTCAAGAAAACTTGTAAAATATTAAATCATCATAGTTAAGCTAATCTAAAACAACTTTGGAAACATGTTGGCCTCATTTGGTAATTATTTGGCTTTTTGCTTTTTGTTTTTGAAAATTAAACCTATAAACACCTCTTACATCTCTAAATTTCTTGTTTTGTTAATTACTTTTTACCAATGTTTTTAAAAAATCAAACCAAGTTTTGAAAAAAAAAAATAGTTTTTAAAAACATATTATTGTTTTTGGAATTAGGCTGAGAATTCAACTCAAGAAAGATGCAAACTCTTTTAAGAACTTGAGAGAAAATAAACTTAATTTTCAAAAGCTAAAAACAAAAAGCCAAATAGTTACCAAAAGAAACCTTTATAATTCATTTCCACCCATCCTTTCACATTAGACTACTTCCAATATCAAAATACAACTTTACAAAACCAAGAACATTATCAATAACCAAACACAAATATGGTAACCACACTCTCATGACCATTGGATATATTGAAATGCATCTTTCCTTTATATGCTGGTTTGTTTCTAAAAATTACTCTTTTTATATATGAAGTTATTAATGTTTTAAAAAAAACATTTTAAAAAGAAAATGTTCTCAAATAATTAAATCTTACCATCAGTTTTCTTATCCATTATAAAATAATAATAATAATAACTTATCAAGATTTCAAGAATAAAAATAATGAAAATGGGTAGTTCTTATTAATAAAATGAGCTTATAAAAGAAAGAAAGAAACAAATAAGTTAACTATTACTAATTAAATAAAGAAATAAATTAGTTACTAAATAGATCTTCAGTACCTGGTTTAGGTTTCTTTCATAACTCAAATTTTGAGATTTGAAATAAATATCTAGGAATAATTTGTACGTAAATATTATGTTTTGAGCAAAACTTGCTATTTTATACGTGTACATATTTATATGAAAAATCATATTTGATTAAATAATTAGGCTAATCTCATCATTTAAGATGTATAATTTAACAAAAATACACTAAATCCCTAAAAATAGAAAAAGAAAAGTATCGTTGTAATATTACCTCTGAGTTCTTTGTAAAGACTCAAACCTAGCCTTCAGCTTCAAGTATTCTCTATAGCTACTCTGCAAGAATAAACCCCCCCCCCCCCCCCCCAAAAAAAAATAAATAAATAAAAAATAAAACCAGAGATCTAAATTCAAAAAATAATTAATAAATCTAAAATTAACCTCGAGTTCTTTGGCCGGTTTTGTGACCTCCACCGCTCCATAACTGCATTTTTGGTACCTCTCCAGTGTTTTGAGCATGCTGATCCAAACATTCCAATTTACAACCAAAACCATCATTAAGATCCCCAAATTCTTCTTCCTTTTTTTTTTTTTTTTTTGGGTCAGAAATTTCTAATTTTTAAGGTGTTTTGTCCTTGTTGTTTAAATAATCTATGTCATCCATTAAGGAAAAAATAGGACATTGATTCTGTGTAATAAGGAAAGATGGTTCAATAAATATTATGAAAATCATATAAAATAAAAAACTTTAATATAAAAAAACAGTTTTTTTTTTTTTTTTTTTTTCATTTTGAGTTATTGAGAGAGAAATTGAAAGGGTAGAAAGATGGAGAAAAAAAAAAAGGAAGAAAAAGAGAATTACTTGGAAGTACTACAGAACTCATAGAGCTTGCCACGATTGGAGAAGATGATGAGAGCAACTTCGGCATCACAAAGAACAGAAAGTTCATAAGCCTTCTTCAAAAGCCCATTTCTTCTCTTTGCAAATGTTACTTGCCTGTTTATCTTGTTCTCTATCCTCTTCAACTCTACTCTTCCTCTTCCCATTTTTTTTCTTTCTTTTTTAAACCCCCCCTTTCAATTTTTTACCCTAAATCTCCCCTTCTCTTTTAATTTCCCTCTTTCTTTCTTTTTTTTTTTTTTTTTCTTACCCTAAAATCCTTTTTTTTTCCTTTCTTTTTCCCTTCCTTCTTCTCTCTTGTGGTACTTCCTGATCCCTCTTTCCTCTGTTGGTACCCCCCAAGTGTAGCTAATTTTGTGTAAACAAACACTCTGTTTTTGGGATTAAAAAAAAAAAAAAAAACCCTAGTGAGGACTTTGAAAAGAAAGAAAGAAAGAAAGAAAAAATATATATAGAATTGGGTTTTCTTTTTCTTTTTTTTTTTTTTTGGGATTTGGGGTTTTGGTTTTGTTTCTCTCTTTCTTCTTCTTCTTCTTCTTCTTCTTTAGCTTTAAAAACTTGAAATTTTCCAATCTTCACCCAGAAATATTATGAAGAAGTCAGGCTTAGGGTTTTTCTTCTTGTTTCCAGTTTCATATAAAACAGCCTGTTTTTTTTTTTTTCCTTTTCCCTTCTTTTTTTTAGATGCTTTCCTGACGCGTGATACAAGTGCGTGTACTACAGATTCCTGCCGTATTCGAGAACGTCGTGATATTTTTATCTTTATGTCCTCGTGGGGAGTTTTCAATTGGGCACGTGCTTGGATTATCCTGATGAGCGCGTGGGAGTGAATTGTGTTGATGCTTAAAAAATAGCATTTGGTTCTCAGATTCTTGTATCAGCTTAAAGCCGGTCACAGATCGATCACAACGTCGTCACCAACCTTAAAACGGATCTCCACGTGTCTTTTTCTTATTCGACTATTAACTCTTCTGTATTTATACTTAAAATTTTTAAATTATTTCAATATTTTCTAAATCATCATAGTGTAATTAAGAATGATAACGTCGAACTAAACTTGGTTCGGCAGTAATTCAATACAAAGAACTAAACTTAGCTCTTATATTGAAACTAATAATAATAATGTCAATATTGTATTATTGTCAATCTTAGCATGATGAACTGTCATAAGACATACTCTTGATTAAAAAAAGTTAGAGGTTTAACCTTTGTGCCTCACATTGAAAAACTATAAATTTTTAGTAGATTAAATTATCGTTTTGGATTTCTTAGATTTGGACGTGATTTTAATTTAATTTCTATATTGTCACTTTTATTTTATTTTGGCATTGGTGTCATTTGGTTAATCTCACAAATTTTCCTTGAAAAATCCTATATATTGACATTATTAATTTTTTTTATTCAACTCTAAAAAACAATGTATTGTAGTCAACTAAAATTGTTCGTGAAGATTGATATGTAAGGTTTGAGCTAAAGAATAAAGGGATAAGATTGGAACTTAAAAAATGGCTACATCAAGTTGAAGCTAACCCAAATTATATAAGGACCAAATTTGTAATTTAACATTTTTTTTTATTAATAGTGAATAATGAGAGTTTAAGTATGTTTGAAATTTAAGTTCATTTTAGATTTTTTTCTTCTAATTAATCAATTTACTCCCTTTGTGCATTTAAAAGAAAAATGAATTTGAAAACCAAAGAAGTCATATTGAGTTGATCAAGATTAATAACTTTAAATATATTCATTACTTGGAAAATAACAGTTATTTAGGTGGTACGATGAATTAATGGAACAAAAAACCATATAGTTACCTAACATATCATAGTCAAATATCATCAATTAAAATAATATTATGACAAGACAATGAAATATAATTAAAAATAAAGAGTTTTAGAGAGAGAAAGAAGGAAATGAATTCATGAAGGGAGGGAAGGGAAAAACTTTACTAGAATTGTTATTTAGTGTGTGAATGAGAAATGAAATAGAAGGTTTAAGAGTGCAAGAGAAACTTTGCCTTTCTACAACTTGTTTGAGATTTGTCATTTTTGTTATAGTACTAAAAATTTCAGTTTTTGCTTCTGGAAAAGGGGGATTCACACCTCTGTTTTGACCAAAATAACCAATAGTTGAAAAAATGTGGTTGGTGGGATAAGGTTAATCTGGTCAATTAAAAAACAAATTATATTGGCCTATTTTAAATGGGTAGGTTGATAGCACCATATTCTAAAACAGGTAAAATGGTGGTTATATGTACATACAAATATAAGTACAATAAATATATATATACACACACACACACAAAGTTATTTGATAACCATAGTACTCCAAAAATTGATTTGAGCTTTTGAAAAGTTGATATGAAATATGAAATAATTCATGTGTAGAAAAAGAAAAAAAATGTAACTGTCCTTTGAAGATGATTTATGACATATAATTATGAAACTGTCTCCTTTAAAAAGAAAAAAAAGAAAAAAAGAAAAAAAGAAATATTTCAATAAGATTACCAATGTTTTTATTTCTATTAAGAAAAAACACAAAAGGGTAGTTGAGAGAATTCCCAAAAATGATTAATTAAGTGTAGGGTATCACATTGATGTTACCTTGAAATATGGGAAATAGGAAATTTATGAATGAACTCTTTTGTGTGGCCAAAAAAGAAAAGCCCTATATTATACAAACTATGTATTATGAGATGGATATAGAAATGATATAATATTTAATATTTAATATCTCTACTATATTGAAAATAGTTATGTGGGGAGAATCTTTATGTGTCTCTTTTGTCCTTACATTTCTCATAAATTTTCATATTGTCATTTGACGAGTGGTTGTGACTTTTTGAGTGTAAGTATTCATTTGAAAAATAGTGAAGGTGAATTTTTCTCTTAATTTGATAATTTAATTACTAAACAATCTTTCTCTCTTCGTACTAGATAAAAGTATTTAAAATAGAAAAAACTATAATACAAGAACATTACAATAAAATTTGTTACATTATCTAATTTTTAAAAGTTTGGGGAAACTCAAAAAAATTGTATACTATTTATTTATTATATGTTAGAAAATTACTATTTAAAAAAAATTAAAACTACAAAATTTCACGTTGTAATTGAATTTTGACTAGTTAGATTAAATTATGAGTTTAATAATTTTAAAATTAAAATTTTTTTATACATTAAACCCCTATGAACTTTAAAAAGTACTTTATAATTTCATAAATTTTTATTTTGTATTCTTCAAGTATTTAAACATTTTTTTATCTATTTAGCATTGTTTTAAATTCACTAACCTAATAAATACAAAATATAAAGTTTAAGCTCCCATTAAATATACATAAATTTTAATTTTATATTCTGTGCATAAGTTAATTTGAAAATTTTTGAATATGTCATGAATCTACACGACACAAAAATTGAAATTTATAAACATATTAGACATTTTTCAAGTTTAGTGGCCTATTAAATAAATAAATCAAAAATTTAAAAATTTATTAGACTTTATATAAAACTTAAACACGAAATAGAAACAACCTAGAAATTTATATTAATTTATGTAAAAGTAAAAGAATTGTTGAAACTATATATATTTTTTATAATTGGACCATTACCTTAAAAATAAATTACAAAATCCCTTTATGGCTAGTATACACTAATACATACTATAGTACTTGAATTTTTTTTTTTCCTGCTTTAACTTGTACCTTTCAATTATTATTATCATTATTTTTTAAAATAAAAATAATAAAAACATGAATTGGTAAATAATTCGCAGACAAAATAACAAGGAAAAACACTTCTTTTGAAATCAACACATCATCTGACAATGATTTGACATCCATGGATTGTTATAAAATTTGTAAGATAAATATTAAAAGAATATACATTTCAAGTTCAAATCTTATCTTAATTATTGAGCCATTAGAATTTTATTTCACAGTTAATTGTATATAACAGACAATAAAAATTATAAAAAACGTAAAATAGAGGAAAATCAATACACGAATTCATGTGACTCATTAAAAGTGAGTTAGCTACGTCTACGAGATAGATAGAGAACAATTTTATTAAACATAACGTTGCAGAATACAAAATATGTGCATCTAGGGTTAGAAAGATTATAAAGTGCACCCCTTTAAACCCTAGGCAAATAAAACTATCAGCGAGACTCGACTTGGTAGTTTGAAACGTCAAATAATAGATTCGGTGCTTTTTAACAAACAAAGCCCCCCCCCCCCCCCCCCCCCCAAAAAAAAAAAAATAAAACAAACAAAATAAAACAAATTTAACAAAGGAGTCGAATAACACTATCCGGAAAAAGATATTTCTAAATCAAAGAGCATCCTTAAGGGGAGGAAAATGCTATAGTGCCATGAGCATATTTGTTCCACATTTAAGGGAATATAGCAAAACTGAACTATATTAAGTGTTCCTAACCAAAAAAAAAAAAGAAAAAAGAAAGAATATCCTCAATAAAGATTCCAATCTTAGCAGAAGAAAAATCTTCCGTGTTCAAAAGTTTCATAGCCGTTGATGCATCAAATTCCACTTCAATAAGAGGATTGTTACCAGACCACTCTCACTCAATCGCACATAAGTCTCAATTCCTTCTTCAAAGGGATCCTCGTTCGAGCTCAATTACATCGAGCCTCGCTTTTGTTCAATTATAAAAAAATAACCATTTTGATGGAGATTTGTAGCATCATTCAAGTAAATACAGATTGAGATCGTAGAAACATGAGCTTGTGATATAGCTACACCTAATTCCAAACCCGAAATCCCAGGAGCTAATCCAAAAACATCTTTTTCTTTGATTGAGTTCATTTTCCACCCCCACCAATGCTTTTGCTTCCAACTTCCACCAAACCGACATCACCATACCTCTCGATAGACTTGCAACTACCCAAAATAGCATGACTCCCATGATCACGGACCAGCAAGCCAAGCCCACCTTTACCACTCACTAACGACCAAGTTGCATCTCAATGTCTTTCAATTTCCAATTACCAGCAGCTGGTGGAGTCCACTTCAAAGAATGGGTTGAGCATAGAAGGAGAACACCTGGGGCACTTTTTAACTCTATAAAATTTGCTATAATATTAAACATTAAAAAAAATATATAGTTTACAACTAAAGCGAACATAACTCAACTAACATATGAATTTGTTAGAGACTAAAACGTCCTCATCCTCTATTCTACTTAATAAAAGTCGATTTCTAAATCAATATTTGGTATCATCTTGATATAAGAAAACAAGAAACTAATGGTAAATAATTTAGGTTTAATTGTAATAATCTTTTATTTTATAATTTAGGCATTTTGTTTTAAAAATTGTGTCTACTTTTGTTCAATTTTTATGGCATGTTCTTCATCATCATTGCAAACACATTTGAATTCCTAATCTAGCATAAAAATACAAACAAAATTTAAAAAACTACTTTTAAACAAAAACCGATTTTTTAGAAACACGTACAAAATAAAGAAATAAATAGGTGAAACTAGTAGGAAAAAATTGAAAAACAAAAAATAAGAAACGAATACCATGAGTATTTGATGATTTTGGGTCTTTTATTTTTTAAAATTAAGCTTATAAATATCAAATTTTTTTTTTGTTATTTAATTTAATTAGTGTTTTTAAAAGAATCAAATAAGATTTTGAAAGGTTAAAACGAATCAATAACAAAAATCTAAATAGCAATTATGAAGTGGGATGGAAATGATAAAAGGAAATGAAGACTTTTAATTAGTTCGAATATTTAGCAATATTTAAAAAGAGTTTACGGATCAATTTAGAGTGGTTAGCTGTAACTCACAACAATTTTCCTTTATTACATATTTAAGCAATAAGAATAAGAAAACCCTTTTTTTTTATAAAAAAAAAAAAATATAATAATAATAATAAAACCTAGAAAGAGTGGAATAGGAAAAAAAAAATAAATAATTGTGTCAAATCAAGCAGATTTTGGTTATCAATTCCTTCATTATTATGCTAAAATTAAGTTTATCTTTTTGCATGGGATTGTTCACCCTGCATTTCCAACAATCCTCGGAAGTTACCGCCGCATTACGACGGCGGGGGTACAGCGAAATAACCAGAAAACGAAAGGACTCAGCCCCGGGGGGGGGGGGCGGTTTGCGACGTGTCGCCACCGCAACTCCATTTGATTTACACTCTTCAAGAAAAATAAAAGGCACTTCCCAATGGCCTGTCCGATTACAGTTAACGCAGCTGAGCACGAAAAGCACTTTCTTTGCATGACGTGTCGCTCTACCATTAGTCTGTCATTCACAAAGACGTTACTCCAGGTGTTGTCGAATCCTCCGCCAGACGATGTTCGTACAGTGGCGGCCAACTTTTGGAACTGTACGGCGAGGGAGAGAATGGCTTGGCACGTGGCAGAAGGAGAGGGCGCGTGCATGAAGGATCCATTGAAAGTAGTAATACAATTTTTGGATAAATTGTAATATCTACTAATATTTATATATACGAATTCTTGGTAATAAAGAGTGTATGATGTCATGAGAGAATACTAAATTTCCTCTATAATCTTTTATACTCTTCTAATTTTAAAAACTAGAAACCTAGAAAAAAAAAATTGTTTATTTGTTTAATCTTCAAAAATCAAAAAACTAAAAGTAGTTAGTTACGAGAAGAGTAGTCAATGACTAAGTTTTCAAATTTTGACATTACTTTTTAAAAAATTCTTAATATGTAGACATCAAAAATGGAAATAATGTCTACAATCTTAATTTTAAAATACAACACTCAAATAGTTATTAAATGTCATTTTAAACATTTAAAATATTTATTTTAGTTCATGAATTTTTAAAATGTTAATGAATTTCAACATTAAAGTTTATATTTTATTTATAAGTTTACTTTTGAGAGATACACCAAAACTTATGAGATGGTAGGAATTTCAATTTTTTATTAAGTTGTTAAAATTATAATACTCATTTAGATTTAGGCCTTGCTTGTTTCACGGTTTCATCAAGAGATTTTAAACAAAAATTTTATATCCTTATTTGTTTTTCGTGATTTTACTTTTTAAAACTCAAGATATTATTGTTCAAAATCCACCTAACGCAGATTTTTTAATACCCCCAATACATGTGAAATTTTTATATCTGGAAGATGAACAATAAAAGTATAGCTTGATTAATTAATAAATTAATATTATTTAATTACTATTAATAATTTTAATGAATTGCTAAATATAATTCTATTATTTAATAAATATTTTATATTATCTTAATTATACAATATAAAATTTATACTTAATTATTAATTAAATTAAATCATTAAATTAATGTTTAATTGATTTTAATATAAAATATTCAAGTGAGTAAATAATTAATTAATACAATAATCTATTAAATAATGCTAAATTTAATTTAGGATTAAATTACTTGTTTTCTTACATTTAATTAAGTAATTATTTAATTTTTTTTTCTACCTACAAAATTTATAAATCAAATACACATATTTAACTTCATGAGTTTAATTATTGTGTGTATTATGACATAGATAGTAGTCTATTGCAGATAGATTGTATATTTTGATATTAGTTGTAAATATTTTTAGCAGTTTTGTTATTTAAAATTATTTTTATACTTAAAATTTAAATATTTAAATCCTATATATTTAATATTCAAACCAATAAAATAATATCCATAATCCAAACACGCCTTTAGGGTGGAATTGAATGAGATTGAAAATTAATAGTAAAAATTGATTTTTTTTCCCCTCCTTTTCTTGTTAAATGGAAAAAAGGGAGTGGAGATTGTGATGTATTTACGGATCTGCCCTTCATTTAAGTGTACCTGTCATTTCATAACATAGATCACAGTACAGCGTGCTTACATTGGATTGTCCAAAAGTCAAAATCCGAATATTCGATTTTATTAACTCGAAGATAAATTAACAAAAAGGGACTAATGAAAATTGAAGAGGATGGTGCATAAAAAATAAAAATAATAAAAAAAGTTTTACCAATTAAAAGTTGAATTACAAATGTGTCCGTATGATATATATATATATTCATGACCGTATGATTTATAGCTATCTTTTAAGTTCAAATATTATTTTCGCCTTCCTATTTTGAGTTCATTTATTTTACTTCATGTATTTTCATTGAATTTCAAATTTAGAATAAATTTTTAATATATATTAAATTTAGTTACTCAAAATTATATTTTATTGATTTGGTTGTGTTATGCTTATGGGTAAATTTATCGAGATAGACTGAATCCGTGACTCTAGACAAATAGGAGGCTTACAGTGCAATGTCGAACCTAGAGTAACCTAGGCATGAGGAAAGCCTAATGGAGCTTAGAGAACCCATGGAAAATATAATGGTGGCTTAGAAGACTCATTGGGAGAGTCTAGTGGAGCTTAGAGGGCTCGTGAGATAAGCCAGGGAGCCTAAGAGAGGACCCCGTGAGGTAAACCTAGAGGAGCAAATAGGACTCATGAGATGAGCCTAGAAAAGCTCAATGGGAACCATGGTGTGAGCCTATGAGAGGACGGGTGAGCCTATAAGAGTTTAGGAGACCCATGAGGTGCGTGTAGAGGGAGCTATACGAGCCTAGTGGAGGAGCTTAGAGTGCCTAGGAGAGCCTAATGGAGGAACTTTGAAAGCATAGTGGAGGAGGCTCATAGGAGCCTAAAAGAGCCTAGAGGCCTCTAAGAGCTTAGTTGAGGAGCTCAGAGTGCCTAGGAGAGCCTAGTGGGAGTTTAGAAGAGCCTAGAGAGAGCTTTGAGAGTCTAGATTCACAACGGGCATGCCATAAAGGAGACGTTGAGAATTTGAGTTGATACATCTGTTACATTAACGGTGTAACTGACCATCAAATTAAGTCGGCAATTTCGAAAATTTATGAGGGGCATTCATGAGTCGGAATGACAGTTATACTTTAGTATTCTATATAAACAACCAAAATCATTGGTCGAAGGGACGCCAAAATACTTTACTATAAATTTTCTATTGTTAAGATACTCACAAAACTTGAGACTAACTTGAGCGTCGGAGTGTGTGTTGCTTAACACCGCACCAATGCTTAATCTCTTTTGTCTTGCAGGCGCTTCAACAATTTTACCCTGTAAAACAAATTTACGGTTGATCCATTTTCTGGCTTCAACAAGTTTGAAAGAAAATTTGAATTTTTCAAATTAATATTTAATATATTAAATGAAGAAGAATGTATTTATTACATTTGATACATTAAATATTAAATATAATTATTAATTTATTAGTATACACGAAATAAAATGATATATAATTAGGGTTGCTCTAACTCACTATAGATAGCGTCTTTATCAGTTAAGCTAGATTATGCCTCCATGCTAAAGAGAAAGAGTTCTCTCAATTTTTTTCATTCGTACCTCATTTCTTTTAAGAGACTCTCACAATCTCTGGTCCCTTTTCGTTCGAGTCATAGGAAAGAATGATTTTATGGTGGAGATTCGACGTCTTTGGATTTGGAGTGAAAAATTAAAGATGCACCAACACAGTCATTAATCCTTTCATGAACTTCACTGGACTCAAAAAGTTTAACATGTTTGCTTCACTCAGAGAAATAAAAAAGAAAAGATCATGGCCCACAAGTCTATTGTGTGAAAAATTATTTAATCATTCGAAATTCTCTCCTTAACCCAATACAAAAATTATGTTTTTCAATCGAGGTGATTTAAAATATAAGTCATATATA
Organism: Citrullus mucosospermus; assembly: GCA_030954485.1. Classification (NCBI taxonomy): domain Eukaryota; kingdom Viridiplantae; phylum Streptophyta; class Magnoliopsida; order Cucurbitales; family Cucurbitaceae; genus Citrullus; species Citrullus mucosospermus. Next base: position 30,350,098 of record CM062061.1, on the reverse strand, counting down.
GACTCCATTTATAGTATTTGGAACTTGTCACTTCTTATACCTTTCAAATGTAATTAGATCCTTACCATATTTATGTCTACAAATGAAATGCCTTTCCAATTTTTTTGAAAGAAATCATCTAACTATCTAGAATTATTTTCATCACTCTATTTTTATACTTAGGACTAAAAGCTCAAAGTTGTAAGGAGAGATTGTTGCAACACTCTTTTGAAAGTTTAAGACAACTCATGACATGCTTCCAAAAAAAAAAAAAAAAAACATTGTTATTTTTCTTGTTTGTCCACCTTAGGAACGTTAGGGTTTTTAGTTACATTTCTTTAGTCTCATTACCTTAGTTTTGGAACTTTTGAGAAGTTACTTTATCTCTCAAAAGCTTAACATAAATAAGTTTTTTTTTTTTATTTTTTTTATTTTTATATTTTGCTCTCTTCTTTGCTTCTTAATTTGGAAAAAGAATAGTTTACCACAAACAAGAAATAGATTAGCAATACGTGTTGGTAAATAAGTGGCTGACTTTGTAGTCATTTATTTATTTATTTTCATCTTGGAAGGATGCTTGATGAGTAAGAATGTATAACATCTCTTCATAGATTAAAACAAGAGATAAAGGAGAGAAGGAGAGAGAGGACCACCTTGATGTAAACCTATCATCAAAATTAAAACTTTAATGAAAATACCAACTAATATGGGATGAAAAATCTTACTCTCCCATACACTTGAACTTCTTATCAATAAACCAACTTTTGATGACCAATAACCATGATTTTTGCTTAGAAGAAAACTCAATCTTGTCCATATTAAATGATTTTTTAAGTGATTCTCATCAATTTAATTCATTTGAGAAAACTAGATAAATGTTAGGAATAAGGATGATTTGAGTGGCATTTCCTTGACTATTGTCCTCTATTCAAATTTTCTTTTTCCCTTCCTCTTCTATTGGCTATTGGGTATGTGGAATTGGAAGAAAGGAAGACAATTTCTCATCCTTTCAAATAATCTCTTTCAAAATGTTCACATAGTTAGTGGCTCAAACATGGGGAGAGAAAGCTTGGGGGAAGTTGTTCACTTGATGTTAGAATCTTTAAAGAAAAATATATGTTTCTCTTAATCTTGAAAAATCCCATTAAAAAAAAAAAAAAAAAAAACTTTTTTGGTCCGGGTTTAGTTTCTATTTAGTCTATATGTTTCGAAATGTTACACATTTACTCCATAAGTTTTGATTTTTGTTTCAATTTAGTCCCCGAGTTTCAAAATGTTACAATTTTACCCTTAAGATTTGAGTTTCGTTTCAATTTGGTCCTTATATTTCAAGATTTTACATTGTTGACCTCAAATTTTTGTTAAAATTCACTTTCAATCATTGAAGTCAATGTCTATAAATTGATTTAAAATAATCATGAAGTAAAAATTTCAAATTTTATTTTAAGAGTGATGAGAAATAGTGAAACTTAGTTTATTATATTTTAAATTTATTAAAATACATTAACACTAAAGATGAAAAATGAGTATTTAGTGAAAAATCAATGTTAAAAATATAAATATTGAAATCTATGGACCAAACTGGAACACAACTCAAATGTCAATGGTAAAATTGGAACATTTCGAAACTTAAAGACTAAATTGAAATCTATGGACCTAATTATAATAATAATTAGGTTAAAAATATAAATATTGAAATCTATGGACCAAACTGGAACACAACTCAAATATCAATGGTAAAATTGGAACATTTCGAAACTTAAAGACTAAATTGAAGCCAAACTCAAAACTTAAAGACTAAATTTCAAACTTATTGAAGTACATAGACTAAATATAGACAATTAAAAATTAGGGGAATAGAACAAAAAATAGATCGATTAAAATGGTACTTTAACCTAATTATTATTATAATGCGATATAAAATTTGAACATAAATAATCAATGGTTTTCTTTATTAAAAGATTAAAAATAGAAAAACCAAATAGTTGGATTTCATCTCTAAACCTAGATAAGGTTAATACATTTTAACGTAATCCTACAATTTAATTTTCCTCCATGCATTTGGAGTTGATTTGTCATAGGCTTAAAGTAATTATGTGAAAATCTTAGAGTTTATTAAGTAAAGAATTTGAATTCTCTGTTATGTTTTAAAATTTACAAATATCTGTTTTGCAGACGACTCGAATTTTATTTATTTTTAGATTTTGTAATCCAAATCGTATAAATTCTGGAATCAATATTTTTATGTTTTCATTTATCCAGATTTTGAATTAAAATTTAAAGTGCAACATTATATTAAATAAAGATTAAAAAAAACATTTAGAAATACACTATCTCAGGTTATAAACTCAATTCATTTTTCAAAAAGAAATAATATGTATTATGTGATGTATTATAAATGATATAATATTACAAAATAATAATTAAATATTTTTAACATAAATTATATTCATAAACAAACTAATCATAGTTTATTGTCAACTAGTTTTATAGTTTATAAATCTATTATCAACCATATATTAAATCATTTTGAATCTACTAAAACATGAAATACAACTTTGTTTTAATTGAATATCTTGTTTTTAAATTTTCTACCAAACATACTCTTAACCATTTTTAGTGTTGAATAATATTGATTAGGATAATTTAAAACAATTGATTGTGTTCTAAATCCTACATAGAGTAACTTTTAAGATTCACTTCCCAAAAATTTCCATAGCTTTCCTAACTATCAAAATTTCTATCTTGCTTAGCTTTGAAATTTATCAAGTATTTATTTACTTCATTTTACATATGGTTTTTTTCTTTTATAAAAAAATACAACTATTAATAATCATTTTAAAACCTTTTAAAAAGATTATTTTAGATGCTGTGAGTCTAAATATTGTAACTTTTGTTCCCTACATTAAAAAAAACACACAAAAACAAGTCAAAATACAAAATTAAGTCTAAATTGCATAGAATTTACCATTAAAAAGAAAAAAAAAAACTAATTTTCAACAGAAGTTCAACTCTAATAACATCCATCTCTGAAGTATCATCAATTTCTTACTAAACCTTTGTTTGTAATTTAATGAATCATAAAGTAACCATATTTCTTAGTTTTTTTTTTTTTTTTTTCTAAAAAAAAGTTACAACATTTTAGCTCATATCTTAAGTAAATGTTGCAAAATGGATGGAAGCAGAAGTTTATGATAAGAATGGAAACACTTGGCCCAAGTAAAAACTAAAGTTCTTAGGGACTAATATAGAAAAACAAACCATAATTACTAAATGAACTATTACATTATATAAGTGGGGGAAACATTAAAACCAATCACAATTTCTTAGTCCTTTGTTATTGTTAGATATCCATTCAAAGTGCATTAAATCAGCTTTTTGTGATCTCAAATGATCTAAATATCAACTTCGATCCAAATATTCCTATCTTCAACTTCACTAATTGAATTTTTAATGGCAAAGTTTCAAAACAAGAACAAAAAAAAAAAAAAAAAAGAAAAAGAAAAAAAGAAAACAAAACAAAAAAAAAAAAGCATAATCAAGTTTGAGAAAAGCAATAAATTCCTTTCATCAATTTGCTTGCTATAAGAGCAATGCAATCACTGTCATTTTTTTTGGTTTCACTTTAATTTTCCTTTTTTTCCCATTTTGTTTGGTCCCAATCAACCCCACTTTTTCTTTCATCTTCTCCTTCTTAGGAAATTAATCACATCTCTTCCCCCACTAACTTCTCTATGAATATGGCATCCTTACCTGGATGCCATTATTAGACTTCCTAATTATACCAATATTACACTTCTTTTTTTTTACTTAACATCTTAGTTTTGTACATTTAATCTACAATTCTTCTCATTATGTCATTCTTATACAATTTGAGAAACAAATAAGATGGTATTTTCTTTTTTTCCTTTTTTACCTTATATTTGAGTTTTGTGAGTAGGTTCTATTCTTCATCTTTTATTTTCATCAAATAAAAATTACCTAATTAGTTAAGCTTTTGTGCATGTTTGGAAGTGATACATGAGGGTTTAGTCCAAAATTTTTATAGCTTTAAAATAATTGTTGGTACTTTGTGCGTTTGATAAATATAAACTTTAAATTAGAAAAAATTAATTACGATGTTTAGTAAATTAATAATAGTAATTTTTTGTCATCTAGTTATATGAACTAAAGGAGATTATCATTTAATTATTTTTATGTTGATGTTTAATTTATAATTTATTATAATATAATTATTTTAAAATTTGTATGATTTGAATTGCAATTGATTTTATTTAATCTAGATTGTTTAATAGGTTTTTTGAAAAAGCAATTTTTATAAGAAATTTAATCAATTAAAATTTGAAAATGGATGTGAGAAATTAAATTAATATAGAATGTTAAATTTGAGATTGGTAAACGGTTAGACAAGGTACCAAATTTTTAGAGAAGCTAACCTCTAAAAGCTGGTATCTAATAGCTTTTGCACTTAGAACAAAATTAAAAAATGATTCTATGTAGATTTATAAATATTTTATTTTATCAAACAACTTAGATGGTTGAGATTTTCATAGAATAGCTTTTTATGCTTAGAAAGGCAATCCTGAATAGGGTAGTGTAGTTGTTATTTTCGAAAAAGAGATATAGGTACAATTGATTTTGTAAAATTGATTTGCATACAATCATATTGAAATTGGTTCTGAACTCTTAAAAGTTGAATTATTATATTTGGTTTCAAAATGTATTTTAGAATGATCAAATTAATTAAAAATGGCATCTTTCTATTTGAGAAATTACTTAATTAAAAAGGGTAAATAAAATTATTCTTAAATGTAAGAGCAAATTCGATATTTCAATAAATGAATGAAATGAGAGAAAATTTTTGGAGTGATTCCCATTCATTCAATCATCCCACATTAGATTTTTCTAAAATCAATTTTATTTGCCAAACATCGATATGATAGAACCCAAATATATTGAATATAAACTATAACGAAACTACAAGACCCACTCAATATCTTATTATCATCCTCAAGCCCTAACTCACTCACCAGGAATATTTGCCCCTTCATCCTTCGTTAATTACTAATATACCCTTAACATCCCTCTAATACCATTTCTATCACAATATTGGATACGAAAGTGATTTGGGCAGCTAACAATCATACCATTATTTGAAAAAAGATGATTTGTACTTGCTATGACCATTATTAAACTGCATGAGGTTTTGAGTATCGATTTTTTTGGCTGTTTTGAACGCATATTTTACCATACTTGATGGAAATGGAAATAAGATAAAATTTCCCAAATAATACTATGCTTCATATCATATTCTTAATTCATGCTAACCTTTACAAAGTATCAATGGGAAGAACATTGTTACTTAAATTCTTTTAGCTTGGCTTCTCTTTAGCAAAGACAGGTCTTTTTCACAGGCCCCGAATAGGGAAAAAGTTAAAAAAATGTGTTTGAAGTTGAAATCTTCATCACCATCATATCTGCATTTGTGGAATTTCAACTTTGTGCAGATGCTTCAAAACTGGTAAAAAAAAAAGGAAGGTAAAAGAAGAGAAAATGATGAGTGAAACTTTGATAATAAGAAGCTATAATTGGTACAATTTCATTTCATGGGAGCATCAGAATGAAATGATCAAAAGTTCTATTTCAAAATGCCCAATAACAAAAATCAAGTTCATGACATTTGAGAGCAGCAGTCTGGACATTGGAAGCGACCTTTGGCGTTGCACCTTGTACACGGGATTGAAGGTGCAATCGATTCGTCTTTGCCGAATGATTCGTAAAAGTCAGCAAGAATGTTAACGCCAAATACTCCACCTGATTTGGTTGATCCAACTCCTTTACATTTTGAACATGCTATCATCCTCAAGTCACCACATCTCTTGCACATGCCCAAGGATCTGTCCAAATACACAACATAATCAATCACATTGATCATAATCAACCACATCTCTTGTTTTATTTTTGTCAAATAAAAAACTGTTCCTCTTTTAACAATATGCAAAGTAGAGAATTGAACCTCCAACTCCAGGTTGATGGTAACTACTTGATGTCACTCGAGCTATGCTCATTTTGACAATCTCTAAAACATTTTCTATTACTATAATTTATTGTTGACTTTTTTAAGGGAAAAAAAAACATTTTGCTTTCCCCCTGTAAGTTTTGAAACTTTGGAACCATAAGTTCACATAGTGAACTTTCTTAAATGAAAATTATTATTACTACTTAATTAATTTTGATAAACATTAACTTCAAAGGACAAAATTTGAGAATTATTGGAAATACATAGACTAAATTTGACATTCTAAAGTATAAGGATTAAAATGGAATGAAACCCAAAGTACATAGACCAAAATGACATTAACCTTTTAGGAAGTCTATGCTTAAACCGAGTATAAAGGAAGAGAACATTATCCAATAAATGCCCGACCTACAACAAATGTGGGACCTCAAGGAAAGGAGTATATGCCAATTATAACTACGTGAATGACCCACCTTCTAATTATCGTTTAATGTGTTTCAACATTCAATTGAAGTTCAAAATACAGTTTTTATATTCTCTTTCATATACATCAATTTACAATCAGAAGCCAGCATTGTTCTAGCTCCTCAAGTATAATTTCTCCAAGGGAAGGGATAAATGAGTGACATAGAAGGTTGAGGCTGAATGAAAGTATGAGACTCTAATGAATATTAGGATAGGGCCACCTTCCTATAATATCTAAAAGATACACAATCTATCCATTCAAAATGCAATTATCAGAAATGAACAACAGCAATCTGCAATCCCAATCCATAGTTTGAGTTCTCTTTTTCTTCCTTTGGAAATCCTACTTTTCCCCATTGATACATGCAAAATATCAATGTATAAGTAGTAGATGCAACCAAAAAGCACAAAGCATAAAGTGGAAACCAATTTGGGGTTCTTATCCACAAATGCCTAAACATTCCCTAAACCAGTGGCTAATATACAGACTAAATGAAACAAAAAATCTAAACAGAACCTTCCTCCTAAATAAAACGAATTAAAGTCATGGGCTCTGTTCAATTCGCCTTTCCCCATCAAATTATCATACAGAACCCACCAAACTTTGGGTATTGAAGAACCCAGAAAATGAAAACATGTAAATGAGAAGATTAGAACAAAACCTGCGCTGAGAAGAAGAGATGAAAGCATCGATTCTTGGGGCAGAGATGGTGGCCCAAACGAGGAGAGCTCCCACTGCAAAACCGGCCAATTCGCTCGCTGTTACGCTTTCCATTGGATTTCATTATCTTCATCGAGGACCGATATCCATTAAAACTATCAATTTGTATGTTTTTGAATTTATATTAATGTTTAGGTTCAACAACAACACGGCCTATTAGCTCAGTTGGTTAGAGCGTCGTGCTAATAACGCGAAGGTCGCAGGTTCGAAACCTGCATGGGCCAGGTTTTTACCTTTTTCCGTTTTCTATTTTTATGGGCTTTTCCTTCGGCTTTCCTGGTGACATGGAGCCCAATGGGCCGCTCAAAACCTTAGCTTATGGAAAGACATACACAAACAATATTATGTTAAAAAGAAACATTTAGAATATTGATAAAATGTTGACCACCATGGAGATTTTAGGAAAAATAATAATAAAATAAAATTTTCACACTTTATTAATGAGTTAAGATATTTGTTATTTCTATTATATTTATGTTAGTGGCATTTTATTGCATTTTTCTTGTGTTTTTACGATATAATAGAATTGTCGATTTATTTCTTATGTGAATATCAAATTTGCATATAAGTAGAAATATTCAATAGGAATATTGACATGCTAATAGAAATTTAATACCTTATTTTTACTATAAAAAACTCCATCAAAACCAATTATCATTTTTAATTATGTAACATTTAATATTTGTATACATACATTTGGTACCCAATCAATTTTTCCATTAGCATATGTAATAAATTTTATTATATTCGAATAATATTTTCACGTCAGAAATTAAGTCACTATAAATTAAAAGTGGAAGACTAATTTGTTATATAATAAAGTTTATAGACTATTTGTTACAAAATTGAAACTGAACTAAAGGTTACCAATTAAGTTCTGAGACTAAATTATTACTTCTAGCTAATTAAAACTATAAATTAAAACATAGTTTTTTAAAACTATAAATTAATCTAGCTCATTTAAAAATGCAGAGTTCCATAAATAGAAAGAAAAAACTTTAATTTGAAAATGTAGTAGTGGGTTCTTTAGTTTCTAAATTTGCAAATGTACCAAAAAAAAAAAAAATCTTAGATCTGATGTCTATTTTTTCAGTATTTCCATTTTGCTCTCATTTATATATCAACATGTACGTAATTAATATATTTAATTTACTTTGTCTGATACATCAATCAACTGATATACTTTATTTATATAATTGACATATAAAATTTATCATTTATATACAAAATTTATCAGTCAACTTGTGCTTATACATTTATTATTATTTGTGAACTTAATTTGAAACCTTATAATTTGTTTAGAGTATTATTTTTCTACTACATCATCATCAACTTATAATGGTTCGATTTGTCCCATTGATAACCATTTAAAATAAATGTTGACAAATTATCGAGATACTAACGTAACACTTGAAATTGAATTTTGAACGAGCATTGATATATTACCAATGCATGTTTAAGAAATACTAACGTTGCAACTATAAACTAAACTTGTTTGCTAACTTATTATTTGTTAAAGATTCATTGCTCATGTTTTTCTTAACAAAAAAGTTCTAAAAATCCGTTCTTTTTTGTCGTTGAAATGTAAGATTAAAAATGGTTCCAATAAAAGAAAACTTTAAATGCATAGACAAAAGAAGTGGCTCACAACTCAACTTGAATATTGAGAAATAAATATCACTTAATATTTCTGGCTATCACAACTCTGGTACAAACTAGAACCTGATCACCATATCTTATTGTTTCTACAGCTTATAACAAAGAGTAGATTGAGAAACAAAAAAAGTACATCCAAAATCCAAAAAACTCGTTAAGTTATTAAAGCTCGAACACCTATAGTTGCACGAAATTAAACGATCACGCTTTGCCATTGGGCAACTTAGCAGAAGCTCCAGCTGGGTTGAGGTCATCCCAAGCTTCAATCCAAGTCACCATGGCATCTGCCAGCTTGTCAAAGTAAGGGTCTACTTTGCTAAGCTTGTCCTTCACTTGCTTGGCCAGCTCAATGTAGCACTTTTGGACAGTGGTGCAATCTTTTGGAAGAACAACTTGTTGGAAGAATGGGATGATGTCTTCCTGCCAGAAAATCCCCTTGTACTCCTTCCTCAGGTTCACAAATGGGTTGCTTGCCTTGCTATGGTAGATGTAGGGCAGTCCTGTTTTCACTCCCAGCCCCAGATGGTCGCATATAACCTGTTTACATCATCGATTTATTGTTCATACGTGTCTCATCGAAAATGAATTCATAGTTAAGAATACGACATGAGGAGGACTTGCGTAAGCTAGATCTACATGTTTGTGATCAATCTATCATTTAGATGCACTGTAATTGTTCTAACAGAATGCTTTTCAGGGTTACGGATCGAAAAAGAATTTGGAATTAATGATATGATTCGGGGAGATCACATATAACCTACATCTATATGTATATGATCAATCTATCATTCAGAGCTGTTTTGTTTTTCTAAGTTTATTAAAAGAAGCGGAAGGGCACACCTTGATGCACCAGCCTGCCCACATATCGTCATATCGACCGATTGGTTGGCCGTCACCCATGAGTCCAAAGTACATTGCAGGGCCGATGAGATCTCGGTCAAATGCCAAATTCATACCACACATGGGAAACAAAGTGCCTTTTGGGATAGTCAAAACAGCATCCACAAACCTTTTTCAGACAATGAAGCTGATTAGACAACAAATTTGACTAAACCATCCAAGTAGAGTGGGGTTTAGAACATATTCTATACCTTGTGTTCCTTTCCAGAGGCTTAACAAGCTGAGTTGGTGCATCATAATCAGGGATATTAAGCCAGAGGCCATGAGAAACAGCGGTGGGGACACCCTCCCGCAGACTGAAGGGGTATCCACGCACAAAGTCGGCACCATCACGGTAAGGATCGTAAAGGGTGTTGAAGAAGAAGGGAGTGGAGGGGCAGAGGAGGTTCTTGATGTGCTGCCCAAGTGCATTGATGGGTTTCCCAGACGGATCACTTGCAACCTAAGCATAAAAATTTTGAAACAAATAAACCCCGGAAAAGAAGCAGTAATGAACAGATTATATAAGAAAAAAAAAAAAAAAAAAGAAAAAAAGGAGGGGCGGAGGGGTGAGACATTTTGACAAACAGATGGCAGGCAGACATTGAAAAGGAAGCAAAGAGGGTAAAGAACTCACAAAGCAATCATCATCAATGGTGAAGATATACTTCTTTTTGGAGACCATGTAGCCAAAGCATCGACAAGCAGAATCCTTAAAGGAAATGCAATTGGCTCTAGGGCCAAGAATGCGATTAATGTCATTGCGATTATAGAGCTCATAATCGAAACCCTCAGGGACTTTGATGGTCTTGGAAGGGTCACCATCTTGGACAATGATGAGATGGTAGGGCTGAAAAAAGGGCCTCCACATCTCGAGGAAGTCGAGATTTCTGATGGTGGGGATGACGATGTCGAGCTCATCTTTGAGCAGAGCGGTTGCAGAGGAGGCGGATTCAGCCATGGGAGAGAGGTTGGAATTGAGAAATGTGGAAAGTGAGATGGGGATGTGAAGGAAAAGTGAATTGAGAGTGGAATTATATAAATGGGAGTGAAGAAAGGGAGATTGTGAGAGGGCGTAGAGTTAGGCAGAAGCGAGTGGTTTAAAGACGCCATTAAAGTTAGAGAAACAGAGAGAGGTGTCTGAATTTCAAAGCTAACCGAGAATTGTTCTGTGGTCAAACTCCCCGACTTCACCGGATCAATTTATCAACTTCTAATTTTTCTTTATTAACATTAAATACTACCTTTTTTTTTTCTTTTCTTTTTATTAATTTAATTCCTTTATTTCTTTTTAATATTTTTCATAATATTTACTTAACTTAGTATTGGGTGCATTTCAATTCTCACTCCAAACCTTTTAAAATCCATTTTGCTTTCAGTAGTTACTAGTTGTTAATGGGTTTATGAGTATTTCTTTTAATTTCAAACATTTAATTTTAATTCTATGTTTAATTGAATGGAAACAAATCTACACATAAACGACAATAGAGTTTTACATTTAAGAAGAAGAATTAAACGGGACATAAAGTTGTAAGTTTTCTAAGATGATACTATCCTCGACGAAAAAAAAGTCTTTGATACAAATTTGAAATTTTTGTTAAAGTTTGTATGACCCAACCGACATATATTATGCATTAGCAATCAAGAGAATTATGGTTTGAATTTTTCTACCTCTGCTGTACTAAAATAAATGATAAAGAATATATTTTAAAATTTTATTTCTAATTTAAAGATTTTAGCTAGTATGTTTAAATTGTTTGTAAAAATTAAAATAGATTGAACAGGTAAAGAAGCATAAATTTTAATAATGGAACACTACTTTGGTGCACTTCCAAAAGTTTGAATGCTCCCATCATTTTAACAAAAATAGAAATATATTGGTTCAAATATTTTTTGTTTATATATTTATATTTCTTACTTTGAATAATAATTCTGCAACAAATATATAAAAATGTGTCTTTTTATAACATTTTATTTTAATTTCTTGTTTCAGAAAACATCATTAGAAAGTAAAATAGATTTTTTTTTTTTAAAAAAAAAAAAACTTCAGTTATAAATATGGTAGTTAGAAAAAAAGTTAAAATTTAATCTTTATGATTTATAATTAAATTTTAGTCTCTATAGTTTAAAAAGATTTTTCATGATTAGTCCGACAATAGGGACTATTATGAGGTTTTATTGAGTCATAAAGACTATTACGAGGTTTTATCAAATTATAGTGATTAAATTTTAAGTTTTAAAACTATGACCATTAAATTCTAACTTTCTCAAAACATAAGGATTAAATTTAACCTAAAAAATATGAGTATAGTTCTAGGATCTTTTGTTTCTCCAGATTAATGGGTAATTAAGTTTGATGAATTTTTTTTAAGATAGAAGCTAAATTTTTTACAAATTTGATAATACATAGACTAATTTGTTACTAATTTAGAAAGTGAATTGCATTTTTTCTATCTAAAATTTAACATCAACAAACACCAAACATCTCATAGATATTTCTATTGCATTTCTTTTAAAATTGTGACACCGATATTTTTATCTACATAAACATTTATAGCCTCAATCAAAACATAGAATTAAAAAAAGAGAGAGAAAATATCCACGACATGAACCATGGGTATCTCATCCTCGATTCCAACAAAAAATCTACTATATTCCATTAATAGGTAATTGAAATAAATTAAAAGTTATATAGAAATAACAATTAAGTTGTTGCCTTGTTAAGCATTTATGAATTTAATCAGTTACGTACTAGAGAACATAAACTTAGACATTTATAAATTAGATCTAGAGAGAGAGAGAATACGTGCGGAAACAGTAACACACACGTGTATAGGGCTGGTGCTCCCTATTCCAGTGAGTTGACCAAAAAAAGTCAAAAGATTATTTCTAGCTTAAGCCTCAACTCGTGCCATTAATTTTGGATGAAATTTGAAGTTTTAATTTTAAGATCCTTACTTTGCTTTAGATACAAGCTATCAACCAAATCATGGTATTGGAAGAAGGTCATATAAATAAATATATATTAGTTGAACATGGAGACGATTTTCAACTTTTTCATCCATCATTTGGGAGATAATATGTATAATGTCTTGACTCGTTAAAAATTTATTCATACGATAAAAAAGTTTTTTAAACTCAATATATTTCATAAATTATACTGTGAGTCCATGAATCTATTGTGAAATGGGAACCGTTTACTTTCCTCTATTATAATTGTATATAATCAAGGAATGAGAATAAAAATGTGTGGGACCCACCCCATTACGATTGAAAGCCTTTACTAATAATACATGCAATAAGAATAACACGTGTATCCCACAACTCTTGATTACAACTAATTCTTTTATTTGATTACACCCAACATAGGTAGTAATTTTAATTACCATTTCATTATAACTTGTGTTAGATTTAATTAATTTAAATTTAATGCTATCATTATCTCCTTTTAATCTTTTAGGCCAATTAAGAAAAAGGTGATTTTCCTATAATTAAATACCCTGAAGGGAGGTGTCTATATAAAGATAAACCCTATGGATTGATTCTCTCTCAACCTCATTAAGTAGTTTTTCCAAACTTAATTAAGTTCTAAAAGAAGATCAAGACAGAGACAAACACAATCCTTTATAAAACCATTTTCATGGATCAAGGTATGTTACTATTCATATTATTGTAATAATCATCTAGTTTAAAGATTTTGGCTTTTATTGTTTTATACAATGTTAAGGTTTTATTGTATAAGTTGTTAGGAGTGCGAACAAAATCTCACATTAGTTAGGGAAGGGAATGATCATGAGTATATAAATAAGAACAATTATCTGCATTAGAATATGAGGTTTTTTTAGTGGTACCAAAAGCAAAGTTATGAAGGCTTATGCTCTAACATTATAGAGATATGCAGAGGTGTGACGCCTACCCTATATTTTTTAAACATTTCATAAGCATCGCTCTTTCTCTTTATTGAATTAACCTCCTTAATTTTTTGTCTTTTCCTTTTCACATTCATCTCCTTCTTCCTTCCTTCCTCCCCCCATGATCTTCATCTCCCATCTCTCTCATTCTCCATGGTTTACCGTTTAATTTTTCCCATTCATCTCCCTCTTCGTCTCTCTCTCTTTCCCCCTTTTTCCTCATGGTCTAGTATTTTATTATTATTTTTGCTGTCTTTTCGGTTTCTATTCATCTACTACTTGCTTCCTTCCTCTCTCTTCTTCTTCATACTCTGATATTTATGCCCTAATCTATATAACTTTTCTAGAGCTAGAGTGAGAGCGAGAGCGAGCATAAGCGTGAGCGTGAGAGAACTAGAGCTAGAGCAAGAGCAAGAGTGAGAGGTAGAGAAATATTTTTTTTTAACTTATAGATTTTGAAATAAATTTAAAAATATTGACTAATTTAAAGAAAAAAAATTCTAACTACACATTTTTTAATAAAAAAAAAATCTACAACCAAATTGAAAAGTGAAATATATGAATGAAATTTAAAATAATTACTACTTTTAAAATAGAGTAGGAGAGAGCAATATTAATATATTACTTTTTAATAAGAAAATTACATTTATACCCAAAATCCCAACTCTTGCTCTCGTTTGTTGGCAACAAGATTTAGGTCTCACTCTTGACAATTGTTTGGGTGAAGTTTGTATAGTGAGACGAGAACACGACTTGTAGCAAGAGTGACTTAACATGTAGCCACACATTTTTCTTTTCATATTCTTTAAAATTATCATCTAATTAAATCACTTTTATATTGCTGAATTTTTTTTCAACAAAACAGGATCTCAATTAAAAATCTGTTTATTTATATTTGAGAAAAAGAATCCACAAGAAAATTGAAATTTCAATTGCATAACAACAAGTAATTATCATTTTGTTTTTTTAATTTATAGTTTTAAAAATTATTTAGATATAAACATTTGAATAAAAATATTTTTTTTGGAGTAAATATAAAAAAAAAAAAAAAAAAAGGACATTTCAATAGGTTTTTTTTTTTTGAAATTGATTATAAATTTAAAAGGGTGGTAATCATTCATATTTAATACCCCTTCAATAGGGATGGGATGGGTTAGCTTCAAACAAATGAAAATTTGATGTAGTGGTAGGTTTATGGGTTCACCTAAAATAACCTAAATAAATCCGAATTTCTTATTAATTTTAAAATGTATTTTTTTTTTTTTACTTATGATACAATTATATATACATATATTTATTTTAGTTTTATTTAATTTCATTCTTTTTAGATAATTTATTCTTCAACAACTCCTAAAAATAATTTTTTTTAGCACCTTGGAAAGGAAAATTTCATTATAAAATTCAAGTTGAGGTATTAATCTTAATTCAATATATCAAAATAAATGAATCAAATTTTTAAGTATTAACATTTTACTTCTTTTAAAACAAAATTTTAAGTAAATGAACTGAACAACCCCGAACCAACCCAACCCAAATATTTCATGGTTAGGTCGGATTGGGTTCATTTTTTAATAAGGATTATTTGGATTGAAAAAAATTACAACTTGAATAATTCACCAAACCCAACTCAACCCACTAACCGTTATGCATAAACATAAATATAATCAATAACATTATATGAAAATTGGAGTGATAGAAAAAGTTAAAGAGGTTAAAAGTGAACTTTCTCTTGCCCTCCAACTCATAGTACTTCATTGTGTTTAAATTTTTAATTTGGGATTCAACCTATAAATTTTTAGTATCACTTTCACGTGTGTTTTATTGTTTTCAAATGTTTTTGTATAAGAAAATTCGTCTAACCTACCCATTTCTCATGGACAATTCTACATATGTGTGTAAGGAATACACTACTAACATGTAGGGAGTGAAATATTTAAAGTATTTAGGTAAATCATGTTTAAGAAATAGGCTAAAAGGTCTATTATATATGAAAAGATCTACCAGAATTCCAAGCAAAATTCATTAAGAATTGACGGATAAAAAAGGAATTGAAATCTAGCGATAGACAGGCTAAAGACATTAACACCAATAAAGGAGACTAGAAAGCTAATATTATATATCTAGCATACAAAAGGAATGCAACAAAATGGAGAAAACCTATAGATTGAAATGTCATATATAGAAACAAACAAATATACAGAAATTTAAAATGAAGCAAACCTTAGGCTATGAAAATTGAAGTCATAATAGATTGACAAATGAGACCTCAAACTAAGTAAATTGCCACGTTTCATCCTTGATTAAGAACATTGATTTTCCTTTAGCCAGGACAACACCAAAGATTGACAAAGTATTCTTCAATCATAATTTCCCTCTTGATGGTTGGGTCCTTTTTGTAATTATGTAAATAATTTACAACCTTCCATGTATAACAGATTAATTAATTGAGTGAAAAGTCTAAGAATGTTACTCAACTAGCCGTTACCTTCTGGCTCTTTCCTTTTGTTTTGCATCTTCGTGTAAGTGTTCATATATAACATAATATTGAGGTGTGCTGAATTAATTCAATGGAAATAGTGTATCTTTTTACAGATACTTGATTGAATTATGCTCTACTTACACCAATTATAGTAATCAGTTGTGCTGAAAGTAAAGTTTTCCAAAATCGAAAATCCCTTCACATTACAAATTTTTCATCAATATGTTCCACCTAATTCATTTCTATCAACCTAAACTCCCCCATAACTACGTACCATGCAAAACTCTGATATTTCAACATATTGATTTCTATCATATGCAAATGGAATATTTCTAAGTATTTAGTCAAAATATGTTCCGCCTAGATCTCTTTGCAAATCTTACGTTTTGCCCCTCATTATAAACATGGGAATTGAAGGAAAATAACATATCGGTAACAAGGGAGAAAAACAACAAAATCCCAGTCACATTACTGGGAGAAACAATCGACTTTCAGTGTATCGCCTCCTAAAAAGTATTCTAAAAGTACTTCTTTAGGCTTAGATTTACAATTCGTGTTCGTTGATGCTCTATTTTATCTAATTTGTAAGAACCGAGATTTTGGACTGGAATGGGCTAATTAAAAGGTAAAATCACGAAAGAAGGTCAAATTTTGACCAAAGGTAAAAAAAGGGGTGAAAAAAGTGTGGATGACAAGCTGTGACACTCCATGGCGTCATGCTCGGGGCTTTAACCTGAGGCTGGAAAATTGTGTACTTTTTAGACATATTTATTAATTTATAACCATATTTATAAAATTTTTTGTTTTAATAATTTTTTTAATATCAATAATAAAATTTCTATGTACATTTTTGTAAAATTACCACATTGACATTTTAAATCTTGATAGTCAAGTTCTTCAAGATCACCCAATACATAATAATGTTAATATAAAACTAATTCTACAAATAGCAATAAACAATGACATATTAATTGACTTTATTGCTACATAAAACAAATGTGAGAGTATAAAAAGATTGATTTCAAATGAATCATGTTGATATTGACATAACGAGATCATATATGAACATAGGACGATATTGCTATTATTCTCAATGTGTGGACAAGCCACCTTACATTTATCGATCAAAAAAAAAAAAAAAAAAAGTGCCAAACCAGAGTAAAACAAAAAGTAGAGAATATAAAAGGAATAAAGGAAAATAGAGGAGTAAATTGAGAAAGTTAATTGAAATTATTTATGTTGAGAAAAAAAGTGATTAATAGTTGGCATGATTTCGGGTGGCCGTGTGCGTAGGAACCGCCGGAGGCTGTGCTCCGAATACTTCTCTCCTTCCTCTTCGTTCTCCAACACTCCCATTTTACGGTGTGCTTTGTTCACTCTACAAATATAAAATTTATTAAATTAAATCAACTTTTTCTGTTTTCCATATCACTTTTACCTTTTATGTTTAAATACAGAAAAACGAACCATATATAATAAAATTTTATTATCTATATTATGATAAATATCTATAATAATTTATTGCTCATAGATTGTGATATTTTACTATTGCTATTAAATATTTTTAATATTTTTGTTATTTAAAATAACTTTTCAATAATTTTGGGAAGCAAAGTACAAAATAAAGGTTAAAAAAAAAAAAAGCTAGTGAATGAGATTGAGAATAACCTTTTTTAAGAAAAGAAAAACAAAACTTATTCAAACAAACTTTACTTTTGGATTTTATTAGGAACAATAATATAATGAAACGATTTTAATGAGAAGCATATAACCCCCTACGTTACAAATCTCAATTAATATTTTTCATTAATGGACCTTTACTTATTTCCATAAATAAATATTTTATAGTATTAGAGCTTTTGTAAAATATTTGATTTCTAATATTTCTTGTCTATTTTATTCTCTAAATTATTTCTCTTTACTCCTCGCTTTAATTTTTATGGTTAGTATTTGTAATATACAACACAAATATACTTATTTTTATAATAAATTTTTTTGAAGAATTATAATAAAAAGTTTTTTTCTTTAATAATTTTAACAATAAGTAAAAGAAAAAAAAAGGAAAAATTAGAATAAAAACATGAGTACCTGACGTCAGGATTGATCATAATGTTTCTGGTGAGTTGAAACACGCACATACTTGTCACAAATCCCATGGCCGCCAATAACGGATAAACCTTCGATTAATCACATAAATAACCCATTTAATTTCTTATCAATATTTATATGAAAAATTGAAAACTCCAATTCTCTATCAAATAATAAGCTTTTTCATCCCTACAAAGAATTAGAATTCATTTAACAGTAAAAATACAAATAAAAGTAAGAAGATTCCTATAAAGATTGTACTTGTTTTGAAAATAAAGGAATTTCATATATTGAACAAGTTTTGAGGCTGACCTCTGGTTTCATCCAACGTCCCATTGGAAGACAATAGTCGATATTACAAATTTAGCTCTGTGATTGGATGGTTTGTTAGTGAATTATATGTGTGTGTGCGTGTGTGTATATATAAAGCAAAAGAAAGAAAAAAAAATGGTGAAATAATTTGAAAGTGGGTTTGTTTGTTTGATAGTTTTTGTGTTGTGTAATTCAGTGGGCTGTGTGTTTGTAGACTTGACTTTTGACCTCATCCAAATTCATTAGTATACCATTAAACCAGCGGCCTTAGCCTCCTGTTTCTATTGTTTTTCCTTATAAAACCTTCATTTTTGACTGCTTCTTCGTCTTCAATTCTCATCTATAAAACTGCCCTCCCTTATCATATTAAACTAATTATTTGGATATTGTTAATTCGATTCATAACTTTGGGTTAAAATTTCTTTCCAAACTCAAAAGATTTAGAGTGGACATTTCCATTTTTTAACTTTTGACCCTAATTTGTATATTGCGTTTAAATTTGTTTTCCTCTTCTAACATGGTGGACTGGAATTTTAAACAAGCTCGAGTATTTGAATAGAAATTAAGAGTTTTATTATTATTACTATTATTATTTTTCAATATAATATATACCATATTTATACGGCTTTTCACTTTTCTTCCAAAATTATTATAAATGAAAAAATATTAAAATATTTACAAATATAATAAAATCTTAATTTTTATCCCCAATAAAATGTGATAGATCCATATAGATATTGGTAGAGTCATAAATATCTATCTTGATGTATCATAAATATAAAGTAAAATTTTATTATATTCGTAATTATTTTTAATTGTGTTTTTTTTTTTTTTTTTTTTTTTTATTATCGTTATTAGATTTAGGTTGTTTCGTTTTAGAAAGAGGAAATTCAAACTTTCTGCTTATTTGAAAATTCAGGTTTATTTAATGCTATTTACATAAATGCCTAATGTCTTCAATAATAATAATAATAATAATAAATGCGTAAAAAAAATAAACACAAAATGTCTTAAGATAAAATTGGATTTAGCTATATATGTCTAGATTCTCAATCTTGATCCAATTTTTAAGTTCAAGGTCAGACTAGAAAACAATTGAAGACAATTGTCTAAAACTGATAATTACTTTTGCACAACTGGTCCAAGGTTCTAATCAACCAAATAAATTTATAAAATTGATAAAAAAATTTCTACCATTAGGTAATATTAGTTGTAAGATCAGGTAGATTCACCGAGAGCTATGTGTTTTCTTCTAAAAGATTCAACTTTCTTAATGTAACCAAAAAGGGAAAAAGAGTTTAGTGATTGTTTGTGCAAGAAAAATAAAGGCAAAAATTAAAATTGAGTTACCAAGTGAGAAAGGTCTGGTTTAAGTATTTGGATTCACCCATGTATTTAGTTATTCATAGGGCACTAAAAGTGCTAGCCAACTTGTCTGGTAATTGTTGCAACAGGTGCTCTAAGATATTAATCAAGACAATTAAGTAAACTATGTGCCAATTGATCATGAATGTAACGCATCTCAAAATTAGTCTACATGTGTATAAAGATATTAAAGGAGAAAACTAAGACGATTAGTTACCAAATAATGCTTCAATAATCTAATCGATTTTATTCTTGAACTTAACTAATCATGAAATATTGTAAAAGGACCATCAAGAATAATGACCAACTAAATGTGAGTTAAATACTAGCAAAATAATGAAAATATGCAAGGTTGATCATTCCAAACATAATCCAAAACATAGAAGAGATTCAAATTCATTCAAGAATTACGAGCATTCAAAAGATAATATTCAGAAGTACAAGTCCTCTCAACTCAATACAACGGGGTTCTTCCTCAGTCTAAGCTAGAAAATACCTCTTAGTCGCTAAATATGGAGATTTTTAATGGATACAAGTGTAGGAGGCTAAGATGCACCATAAAGATGATAAAATACAAAGAAAATAGAGGAAGGAGGCTAAGGCTTGGATGTGGAGTGGTGGATGATCATTGGACGTAGAAAACTTCCATATTTATATAATGAAGCTGGCGTTGCATCAATGTAATCTATGTTTCGACATGATGACTTTTGGCATCTGCAACACATTTTCCTTAAATACATCGGGGCCGCAACGTCATCCCTTTTTGCAGCTTTTGTAAACAGCATAGTAGATGGGGGGATGCCACAATTATTTTCACCTCCTTTTGACCTAGCTACTTTCATCTTTACGGTTTCAATTGTTCCATTTAAGCTCGATTTTTGTCCTAACACTCGATTATACCTCTTTGTTGCTCGATATCTTCAAAATCATCATTTAAACACATTAAACCATACAACGAAGTCAAGTTAAGTTAAGGAAGATAGCACCTCTATGAATATAGTTGTAATATCAAATTACACTATTTTATTTGAATGGTGTATCATGATTCACACATGAAAAAAGCAAAGGCGGGCTTACAAAGGAAACAAGGATTGGAGGGAGAGAAATGTTGGTATTGAAGCAATTGATGAGAAGTCCTGCCACATCCACATAAGTTTGGTAGATTTGTGTTTGGCCTTTCATTACATCCACAACCCTTCTTTCTCTCTAGCTACTTCTATTTTCTATCCAAACTGTTTGCTTCTTTCAAACTCATTCCAATTGGTTAGAAGATATTCAAGAAACTTGCCTTGCCTTCCATGTTAGGTCTAAGTCCCCATGACAAAATTGGCCTCAATCACCATGCATGTATATGCTAACCCAATTTAAACTCATTTTTTCATTATATTTTGAAAGGTATATTTTATATAAAGTAGAGTAGTTGTTTTAAATGACGAAATTTTTCGAAATATTTTTAAATATAACAAAATGTCTACGAAAACAACCCTAAAAAGTAACTCAAATCTAAATTATACTTTTTAAATAAAATAATTATAATTAATCATTGATCTACTTCCATTAAATAATAATCGATTATGATTAACCATATCATTGGAAATACTAATTTAATCACATAGATATATTCTAATTTTTTCTATAATTGTGAATGAAATGATAGAAGTTATTTTTGTGATATTTTAACGAAGTTATTTTTGTGATATTTTAACTAAGTCCCCACCGTGTAAATCATTTTGATTTTGGTTTTAAAAATTAAGCCAATAAACATCACTTCCATCCATTAGTCTATAGGTTTTGTTGCATATTTATTTTAGGAGTATTTTTAAAATTAAACCCAAACTTTGAAAACTAAAAAAATAGTTTTCAAATACTTGTTTTTGTTTTTGAAAATTAGTTAAGAATTGAAGTACTTATATAGAAAATATAAAAACCATGAGCGAGAAAATGTGAGAAAAAAACAAAATGTTAAAAAACTAGAAACAAAAAGTGAAATAGTTACTAAGCGAGATGTAATTTATGCTAGATTTGCCCGCCACTACCTCATTATCTTAATCAAAGGAAAAATACATTGAATTCTTTAAAGACAACAAGTGTTATGAAGATTTGAAACTTCGACCTCAAAACGAGGTCAAAAAATATATTACAATTACTGATAATTTATGCTCCCTCCACGAAAATAAATTAGTTATAGGGAATTAGAAGTAACGATATAATTTTTAATTAGTTAAAAGAAAAAAAATGTTAAGTTATTAGTGATAATATATCGATACTTAGGGAATAAGGTTGAGATGGAAGTCCAAGCATGGTAGGTGCAATTTCATCATACATGAGACCACACAGCAAAAAGCCACAACAAGGGCATTTGAGTAACTTCCACGCCTAAGCCATTCCCAATTCCATTACATGTCATCTTCAACCTTTGTACCGTTGAGATGTTAACTTCTCAATCTTCAGATCTCCCGCCATTTTTCTCACCTAGCCATTGCTTCACGTTATGGGAACTGAACAGAACAATAAAAAGAAAGAAAGAAAAAAAGAGAAAATCAAAACCATAATCTTATATAAAGCTCTCAACAACAATAACCTTTTGGTGTTCCATCTCTACAACCATACTATTTCCTTTCCATTAATCCCCTTCCTCCATCTTCATCATGAGGTTGTTCATCTCAGCTGTCTTCCTTTTTGTCTTATTTTCTCATGGAGGTGAGCCTTTTTTCGCGATTGATGTTTAACTGTCATTTTGGCACTTCTTGTGTGGGTGTGTTTTGGATATCAATCTTCCTGTTCTTATTTGGTTGTAGCTGCATATGATCCGTTGGATCCGAATGGGAACATTACGATCAAATGGGACATCATGTCTTGGACGCCTGATGGCTATGTGGTAAGAATTTTTCTTGTGATCCATCTAAATAATGAGTTAACGATTTCATATCACCTGAAATCTTGTGTGATTATATAGGCGGTAGTTACGTTGAACAACTTCCAAATGTACCGGCATATAATGAGCCCTGGTTGGACGATGGGGTGGACTTGGGCAAAAAAGGAAGTGATATGGTCGATGGTGGGGTCGCAGACGACGGAGCAAGGCGACTGCTCCAAGTTCAAAGGAAACATTCCTCACTGCTGCAAGAAAAACCCCACCGTTGTGGATTTGATGCCTGGAGTTCCTTACAACCAACAATTTACAAACTGCTGCAAAGGTGGGGTTGTGCCTGCTTGGGGACAAGACCCTCAAGCTGCTGTTTCAGCCTTTCAGCTTAGTGTTGGCCAAGCAGGTACTTCAAACAAGACTGTCAAGCTCCCCAAGAACTTCACTTTGCTTGGTCCCGGCCCCGGATACACTTGTGGACCTGCAAAGGTTGTGCCTTCCACCACTTTCCTCACACCTGACCGCCGCCGCAAAACTCAAGCTCTGAGTAAGATCATCTCCAATGTAGTCCTCCATCTCTATTTCATCCATGAGTTTTAAGGCTGTAATGTGCTCATTTTTCCTTTTCTTGCAGTGACTTGGAACGTGACCTGCACTTACTCTCAGTTTCTAGCAAGAAAGAATCCTAATTGTTGTGTTTCTTTCTCGTCTTTCTACAACGATACGATCACATCTTGTCCGTCTTGCGCCTGTGGTTGCCAAAACAAGAACAACTGTGTCCAGTAAGGCTATCCGTTTTTATCTCTTTTTTTTTTAGAAGTATTGTTGCTATAACATATGACAGCTGACTTGTGATTATGGATTGTTATGACTACAGGAGTGATTCTAAGATTCTTAAGCTGGTTGGAATCAATACACCAAGGAAAGACAATGCCCCGTTGCTGCATTGCACACATCACATGTGCCCCGTTCGAGTTCACTGGCACGTAAAGCAAAATTACAAAGAATATTGGCGGGTGAAGATCGCCATCACAAACTTCAACTACCGAATGAACTATTCGCTTTGGTCTCTCGTTGTCCAGCACCCAAATCTGAACAATGTAACCCAAGTTTTCAGCTTCGACTACAAACCACTTGTTCCCTATGGATCAATCAGTAAGTAAAAACATCAAACTCTGAAACTGACTTTTTCTCATTTCCTTCTCGCGCTAAACCACGGTTTTTCCTTGTTATATACACAGATGACACAGGAATGTTTTACGGGATGAAGTTCTATAACGACCTTCTCATGGAAGCGGGGCCATTTGGGAATGTACAATCAGAGGTGTTGCTGCAAAAGGACCAGAACACCTTCACTTTCAAGCAAGGATGGGCATTCCCTCGAAAAGTTTACTTCAATGGTGACGAGTGCATGCTTCCACCACCCGACACATACCCATTCCTGCCAAACACTGCCCGGGAAAGGCCAGTTGCCGTCTCATCTTCAATTGCTTTGCTGCTGCTCTTCATGCTGTTAGCTATTTGCTGAGACCCCTTCTAGAATTGTTAAGAGAGAATGTAATGTAAATTTTAAGTGGCCAAGTCCATGTTTTTGACACATAGGAACAAAATCACAGGTATACAACTCAAACATTCTTTTAAAAAGTTCGAAAAGAAGAATGTCATATAGATGAAGAATTTACACAAAACTTCAGTATCAGCTCTTTTTCTGTAATCTTCTTTTTCATTCACAAAAATTCCCTGCCACCAACACGATCATACATGAAAGAAGATAAATGGTAGGAATGAAAAAAGAGCAGAACATTTAGTGACAACAATTGCTTTGTAAGAATGTTCCAAGTTCCCACGGTTAAACAGATCTCGACACGGACATGGAAATATTAGAAAGTTTCTGTAATATAGTACAACATTTACAAAGTGAATTCAATCACCAAAAAATTTCACCCGAAGCAACAATTGAAGTTAAAAGTCATCATCCACATCCGTGAGATTCATCATTTCTTGCAATAGTATGGGCCAGACTGATCCGCTTCAAAACTTCAGAATGACTCGAGTATACAGAGAAGTTATGCAAACGAATGGTGGAAAGACAAGAGAGTCAAGGAAATCAGCAATAGCATAGTAAACATCGAGACATCTTGCTTAGAACCTGTGTTTGGTAAGTAGGGATAGGCTTCCGGAGGTGGCATAACACAATTGTCGCCATTAAAATAGATCCTCCGAGGAAAAGCCCAGCCTTTGTCAAATGTGAAAGTCGATTGATCCTTCCGGAATAGTAGCTCTGTCTGCACATTCCCAAGAGGACCTGCTTGCATGAGCAAATCGTTGTAGAACTTGACTCCCCACAGGATTGCAGTATCATCTGTTTTAGAAAAACATATACTTAAATTCTACATGGTTTAAATTTAAAAGAATAGGAACAACGGAAGCAAGATTTGATCAAAAGAAATAAAAAGAGAATCAATCCTACTTATTGTTCCATACGGATTGATTGACTGGTAGTTGAAGCTGAAAATCTGTGTTAGATTGTCGAAGTTCGGATGTTGAACAACTAAGTTCCAATTTGTATAATTCATCATGTAATTGAAGTTTGTAATTGTGATCTTCACCCTCCAATACTCCTTATAGTTAAGCTTCACATGCCAGTGAACTCGAATCGGGCACATATGGCCAGTACACTGAACCAATGGTGTCAAATTGCTCTTGCTAGAACTAGCACTGCTAACAACAGAGGCTAAATACGGAGAATTTGGCCTACAAAAAGCATTTTGGCATTAGTCCGAGTCATGTTAGTTTATAGTTTAATATGAGGCAGTGAGCTTACTCCACACAACTTTGGAGTGCATTCAAGTTGCCTTGGCAGCCACAGGAGCACTTCGGGCAAGAAACAATTGTGTCGTTGTAAAATGACGACAGCGAGACACAGCAAGTAGGAGTTTTTTGGGCCAGAAATTGTGAATATGTGCATGTAACATTCCATGTCACTGCAAATAAAAAGGATTTTGGAGCAAAATATCAGTTAACTAGTACAAGGATTTATAGAAAAGAAAGAAAAAGAAAGAATATGAAAGCAACTTGAACTTGAAGCTACACAAAAACTTAGAAACAGGAAAATAGTACAAGTAAATAACTCTCAGATCGTTACTTACTCAATGCCTGTGTAACTCTCCGTTTGTCGGGGGAAACGAATTTGCTCGGTTTAACAATTTTGGCCGGTCCACAGGTATAACCAGGTCCAGGTGCTTTTAAGGTAAAGTTCTTTGGCAGTCGGACAGTTTTATTCGAGGTTCCGGCTGAACCAACGGTGAGCTGAAATGAGCTCACTGCAGTAGCTGGATCTTGCACCCAGGAGTTAAGAACTCCACCTTTGCAGCAATTTGCAATCTGCTGGTTATAAGGAGTTCCAGGCAATAGGTCAACAACTGTTGGATCCCTCTTGCAGCAATGGGGGATGTTCCCTTTAAATCTAGAACAATCACCTTGCTCTGTTGCTTGGCCTCCCAACATGTTCCATATGACCTCTTTCTTTGCCCATTTCCATTGGAGAGACCATCCCGGTGTTTGAATATGCCGGTATTGTTGGAAATTATACAGGGTAACAACACCCTATACATTCATAAGTAAGGCTTACCATGTAAGAACAAGCACAAACAGGAAAAAGGCGGAAAAAGGCAAGTAAGGCCCTGTTTGGTAACGTTCTCGTTCCCATTTCCTAATTTACCTGTTTGGTAGCTAAATTTCCTATTAATATCATACATGTTTTGAAAAATGCATGAAAGCGAGGCGCATACCACAATTCCTTAGTGCTTTATCATTTTTGTACAAAAATTAGAAGAATTCCTAAAACCCCCATTTCTCTATACAAACTCTCCCCAAAGGGCTATCGCACATTGGTGCCTCACACATTAATAAAAAATAAAAATTAAAAAATTAAAAAAATTAAACAAAAAAGAAAAAAACATTGATTCTCATGAAATGAACACAGTGATGCATAACACTTACAACATATCCATCAGCAGTCCAGCTCATAATATCCCATTTGATAGTAATGTTTCCATTTGGATCAAGTGGATCATATGCTTCTGAAAATCAAATAGAAAAGGGAGGGAAACAAGAAGAAGAAGAATAAGAAAGAAAGAAAATAGATCAGCATCGTCCTCTGCATATCAAACAGTACTTGAAAGATATTAGTCAAATAATAATGATTAAA
Source organism: Citrullus mucosospermus (assembly GCA_030954485.1). Lineage (NCBI taxonomy): Eukaryota > Viridiplantae > Streptophyta > Magnoliopsida > Cucurbitales > Cucurbitaceae > Citrullus > Citrullus mucosospermus. Next base: position 30,323,148 of record CM062061.1, on the reverse strand, counting down.
ACGAAGAAGCCAGAAAGAAAAAGGCAATATGATCCATGGCCAGAATTATAGCCTCAAGAATATAACCTACAACTGTGTTAGGTAAACATCATTTCTTATCCAAGATATTAGGCACTCCTTCCTTGCTCTCAATTTCTTCTCAGAAAATTAAACAAACAGGACATTATAAAAAAAATACAACAAAGTAATAATAATCATAATAGACTTTCAGAATAAAGAAGAAACAGAGGATTTCTCGTCAAACTCCCGAAACCAGAATCCTTTGTGCAGAGTGTTATGCATGCAGAGAGCATAACGCATTAGACCAAAAGCTCAGAATCAACCACCCATTTGAAAGTTCAAGAAAGAAGACCCAGAAAACTGAAGTCCACCCGTGTGACCAAGATCCAATTCAAAGAAAACGAGAGAAATAAACCACTGAAACTCAAAAGAAATCAAGTCCAAAACTATTATTTCGTCATTCATCAAATTCAACAAAAGAAAAACAGATTCTAGAGCCGATCACTCACAAAAACAAGCAAAAAGAGAGACCGATTCTTCTAAACAGAGACGATTATGAAAAAAAAAGCAAAAAAAAAAGCTGACACCCGTTGAGACAAAATGAGGGTCAAAACAAAAGGGAGAAAAAAACCCAGAAGAAGAAGCGAACCTGTTGAAACAAGAAAGGTAGAGAAGGCAAGAAAAATGGGTAGAAGGGGAAAGAGAGAGAGTAATCTGGAAATGGGAAGAGCCATAATCATGGGTTTGGCTAAAAAATCGTGGTTATGGCTTTCTGGGTTCGTGGGTTTTAAGCTTTTTGTAACGTCTGAGAATCGGAGAGAGAGAGAGAGAGAGAAAAGTAAAACGCGGAGAGAAGGAATGGGAATGCAAAGTGAGGACTGGAGATGAAAGCTTTTTGAGAGCCCACTGAGAATTTTCATTTTTCCAATTGACAAATATACCAAACTGTCAGTTTCATGCCTCCCTCATCCCTCTACAAGACAAAAATGTTTTCCTTTTCCCCCAATTTTTTTGTCCAATTTTATATCCATTTATCAACAAATACTTGTCTACCAAGTTTTTCTTTTCCCTTTTAACTCAATTTCATCTCCCTACCCATTCACAAATACACTCTAGACATGTCTTTGTTAAAGTGAGTATAGGTCAACAATAATCTATACGCTGTCTTTGAAGTTACATAATTAAAAAAAATGGGTCGAGAGCAGTTAGGGTTTAGTATTCTAACCCTAATCCATGTGGTGGGAGTAAGGTTTTATCAACTTACTCACCTCACCATAAATTTATTGACTTCAATTATGATCCAAACATTCTAAGTGGGTCCATCTCCAACTTAAACACTTTCTTCCTTCTTTTTTTAATAGTTTTTTTCATTCTCTTTTCCAATTGCTTCTTATTTCAATTATTATTTAACAGAGAAGAATTTTCAAAATAAAAGTTTTAGTTTCTATTTTATATATAAAAATTTTAAATGTCTTAGTTCATATGATTGGTGGATGTGGATCCTAATTCACAAAGAAGAAAAAAATATTTAATTTTTTCTGGAAACATATAACAAAACTTATTATTATTATTATTATTGAAATAGAGATGGAAAGATTCTAATGCTAACATAACATATATTGTATAACAGTCGAGTTAATTTTTAGAACATAACACGATCTTGTTTTTTTGAAAATTAAGCATTTTAACTTAGTAGATTTTAATGAAATTCGTTGCAATGAAGGACTCATCAATTCTAAAGGAAATAATACCGAAAAGAAATAAATATTTTAGTACAAAAATTATATATAGTGGAATACTTGAATTTTGACTTATTTATCAAATTAGCTGGATATTTAATAAAAGTAAACACATATTTCAGAAAGAAAAAAAAAAAAAGTAAACACAGCTTCAAACTCACGTAATGATGTGATGTGTAGATTCTATTAATATTACATAAGGAATGAAAGGTGTTGATTTAGAAAAGTTTGAATATCTAACCACTTTATTATACTCATATTGACGTCATATAAACCATTTTTCTTTCTAATTTCTTCTTTGGTTTAATCATCATTTACAGGTTAGAGCTTGTTTGGAAATATTTTGAAAAACAAAAGTTTTTCTTTTTTAAAACAAAAAAAAAAAAAAAAAAAATCGTCTTTCTATAAACACCTTAAATTTAATTTGTGTAATACTTTTCAACCTCAAAATAACATTTTGATTCTCTAGTTTGAGATTGATTTGATTAATGTACTTTTTAATTATTTAATTTAATCCTTCCAACTTCAATTCAACCATTGATGAAGAAAACAAAACAACAATACCAAAATCGCATTTTAACCTAAATTTTAAGAATCAAATTTGTTTTTAATTCTTTTAAATAAATATATATATTTTTTTTATTAATTTTAAAGCTACTCTTGTGAAATTGGTTGATTATTTAAGAATGACATTTTCCTGGTATATGATGAAGGGGTCAAACTTCAATCACTTTTATATATAGTACAACTAGAATAGTTAAACTGACATAGAACTTATACTATCGATTTTGAGATTAAATGTTCAATTCTTATGCTCCATATATTATAAAAAATAAGAAAAATTAAAATCACTAGTAACACTGTATATTAAAAATAAAAATCGTTAAACTAGAAGGTATTCTAAACAAACCTTTCCATCACCATTTCTTTTATTGGGCGCTAGCGAATGAACTTTCTAACAATATTTGAAAATTAGATATCAACCTTTGAAAAAAAATTAAACACTGAAATAATTGTTAAAAATTTTTTAGAGAAAAAACTCTTAATAGGTGTAGATGACTCAATTTATAAGTTATAACCATCTCAAATTTCAACTCTTTATTATTATAATTATTATTATTAGAACAAGTCAAATTTCACCTATAAAATAAAACAAATAATAAATTAGATATCCAAGCTAATACAAAAATAGTTTTTAAAAAATTGAGCTAATATAACACCTAAAAATTTAACCACGACAATATGTTTTATTTAATTTCTTATTTAATTTCTTGTTTTGTTATCTATCTTTTATCAACTTTCTAAAATCAAGTCAAATTTTAAAAATTAAAAAATGTCATTTTCAAAAACTTGTTATTGTTTTTAAAAATTACTCGAGAATTAAAATTTTGTATTAAAAAATGTAAATCATTATAAAAAAAAAAATTGAGAGAAACATTGGGGGAATAAAAGATAGGTATAGAAAGGGAGATTGCATTAAAACTACATATGGTTGAAATGCATTTGGTCAACAAAATGTAAACAAAAAGAAAATATATATATAAAGAAAATAGAATAAAATGAAAAGAAGTGTGAGGGTTGAGGTTTGTGGTTTGAGAATATGAATAAATTAAAAGAAAGGTTAGGGTTTAATTTGGGGAAGCAAGGGTTGCTTGGTGAACAGATGGAAATAGATATAATACAGCTGGCTTTTAGGAGCTTTTGGGACCTTTCTAGAAGAACCTAGAAATTCTTGGCTGGCTGCTTTGTCAGCATCCCAAAAATGGACATAATAAACTCTAATCCAACAAAATTCAAATCTATACATTTACTCCTCACAATTTTGTATTAGTCCTTTAGAATTTTCACAGTTGTGTTTATAGTCATTACAATTTGGTTGAATTTTTAAAAAGTAACCTAATATTTTGAGATTTTATATTACAATTTTCAACCAAATAGAGGAATTTGGGTATATAGCAACATTTTAAATTTTATTTGAATATGTGACGAGAATCAAATTGTTTCAAAATTATAGCTAACCTAAGCAACACTTTTTGTCTTTGCTCACATGTTTCTTATGAAAATTCACAAAATGTCACCTGTGTTCCAAGCTAAGCACACTTTAATTTTAGTGTTCTTACTGAAAAGTAAGGTGTACCATGTTGGTATGTTAATAACTTTCAATTCTTTTAAGTATTTCATAACCATACTTTCATATCCTTAGGATCTCTCTCATACAGATGTGATCTCGATTCATTTATGTCCTCCTCTTATACTTTGATTATTAAAACTAATAATTTACATTTAATTTTATGGAATCGATGACTATAAAATTATTACAAAATTTAAACTTTAAAGGTTAAATTGTTACTAGGCAAAATTATTCCATAAATCTTAAAATTAAGGATCAAGATAATTGATAAACTTTAACTAGACCATAAAAACAATTACTTTCTCAAAAATAAAATAATGGTTTTTGATCAATAGATTCTAAATTGGAAGCATGCTGTTAAACAATTTTAAAATTATGAGAATTAACCCACATATATCAAATTAGTAATTTCGTGTCCATCATTTCTTTCTTTTAATTAAAAATTTTGATATTATCATTTTCAATATTTGCATTTCAAAATTGGCATGAAAGTAATTCTCTTGTAATTTTTCTTACAGAATTCTCTTACAATTATAATGTATTTTTCTATTTAGCTTGTCTTATTTATCTAAACCATTAAAGGGTTTTTTTTTTTTATTTTTTTATTTTTAAATTACTTATGGACTAAGCAAACTATAATATATATATATATATCTATATTAAAATTCCTTGGGCAGAGGCGGATTGCACGCTGGGAAACGGTGTTTGTAAAATTCCCTTTAACATACATATGCCAGCTCAGCTTTTGTGAAGAAGAAAAAAATAAGTCTTATATTTGGTAAGATACATTTAGAGGTGTATTACTTTCATAAAATTTTGCCACGTATATTATTCTAAGAAATGGGCCAAAAAGGCTTTCTGATCCATAAAATGGGCCTAACATTTAAAATTGGGCATGCTTGCAAATCTAGCCATTTGGCCCAACTTAAGAAGCAGTGCCGTCCAATTGTTGGTTTGTTGATAGACTAGTACTGTTAATGTGATTTTAGACTCTAAATGTGGTATCGACGGAAGTCTATTAGTAATAGTAATAGGTTTTTATTACTAATAGACTTGAACCATGTTTACTTTTATTTTCATGAAAAGTAATAATGAATTTAGTTTCATTGTTGTTTAGTTGATAGACTAGTACTGTTAGTATGATTTTAGACGTCAAATATGTTGTTGATTGGAGACTATTAGTGATTTGTTTTTATTATTAGTAGGAATGTTATGATTTTATAAAAAGTAAGAGTTGATGAAGTTTCATTGTTGTTTAGTTGATAGACTATTATTATTGTGTTGTTGATTGAAGTCTATCAATGATAACACTCAAAACAAGAAGAATCATAAAAATAAAAAAATAAAATAAAAAATACAAGGTATTACCATATATTTAGTCTATTTGTAAGTTATATTTTAACATATTTTTAACATCTATTGTTTTTTTTTTTTTTTAAACAGATAAGAAATGGTTGCAGAGGAATCTCACAACCAAATTGGCAAGGATATTGATGACAATGTCTTCTCAAAAAATGATGTAAGATTTTCCTTAAGGACAAATCGGAACCACCAATGATATAACTTGAAGTGAGTATGAAATCGATGACGAAATCTCAAGACGAGAATGAAATCTTCAATAATAAATTGTCATCCCCAAAGAATTCGCTATCTTTAAATAATCAAAATCCATAAAGCTTAAAAAGTCACAATTTGTCGAAATACAAATAAAATAGAAAAAAAAGAAAGTTAAAAGAGGGAGAAGAACGGGAAAGATAAAAAAAAAAAAAATAAATAAAAGCCTGGAAGGAAATTTGAGAATAAAAAAATTTAAAACCATAAATATCTTAACGTGATTTTGGTGATACGATAATTTGCCATATTTGTAATATTTTTAAAATTAGAATCGTACTTGCTAAACTCTAATCTCAATTTGTTATCCGATACTATTTTTCTAAATTATAATGATTTTTCTTAAGAAAAAAAATACATTAACTATATTTTTATGAATCATTAATTAATTATTTACTTATAAACTAAAACTTAATCCAAAGTTATTTTCTTCAATCCAATATTTAATTTAATCTCTCTCTCATATGTAAATGGTATTTAAAAACTTGTATAATAGAGTAATATTATAAACCTTACAAAATAGGATTGATTCATTTTGATCCAAGTGTCGGCGAATGAAACAAAAAGAAGACCCAATTATTTAGACAGTGAAAGGCACGTGGTGACGATTGATCGATCATTCACTCATTTCCTATAATAAACTTAGCTTTACGTCCACAAACTCATTACCCCTTTTTTGTGTGTTCCAAAATTTCAACGACGCCGGAGTTGCAATGGCGGGGACAACAATCATGGCGATGGCGGTCGTAATTTTGACGGTGATGAGGGGGAGTGACAGCTGCAAGGCTACTCCTCCTATACTTGGTTCGAAGTTTGTTAACGAGAGCGAGAGCATGTTTTGCAGTGGCTTCCCTGAAGAAAGCATCGGTGTTGAAGAAAATGCGGTTGGTGATTATGTTGGTTCAAAGACCAGAAGGCGAGATTCAAGTGTATGTGGCCGGTTTTACATGGGAAGCTATGTTGAATGTATCACAAGTCCAGGATCCCCCAAACCAAAAAACTGTAGAAGTAAATTTGATCGCACCTGCTAAAATAACATATGAGAAGGACAATTGCTGAGTATGAGTGAGGTTTTTTTTTATGTCATTTGCATTTTATTTCACTCAATTAATATTGTTTGTTTAAATTAAATGTGTTGGCCTTCAAAATTCACTCTACAATACGGATTTTCTTTCTTTTTAATTTCTTTTTTAAGTTTAATGTATTTAAATACAATCATCCCGTTGGTCTTTTTTCTTTTGGAATAAGATTCTAATTGCTCCAATTTAACCCTAATTCACCTTAAACACTTTGAAATATTCCTTAGGCTCCATTACCTACAAAGAAAACATTTAAGCACATAAGATGTCTCGAGCAAGTATGATTTATCGAGTCTAAGAAAGCTCTTTTATGGAGCTATAACTCATAACCCTATGTATCTAGTTAACCAAACACTCAATATCACTATTAAATAGTTTGTTTAGGACTAGTTGCACAAATAGCAATCAAGCTCAAAATAATAAAAAAAAAAATATAGCACAAGGAAAAGCATATTAGGGATATAGTACAAAATTAGTGTCAGATATCACTAATAGCAACTATTAGAGATAACTTTTGTCATTCATTTTTACCCTCAAATAACATGCTATCGTTGATAGCTTCTATCACTGATAACATGCTATTATTAATAACTTCTAGTTATGTCACTTACACTTTAGTTTGAGATTAAACTTTATTAATTAATTCCACTAAGTTGGCTATCAATGATAGACTTCTATAAGTGGCTATTAACTGTAAAAGAAAATCATTAAAGATTAAGCTATCAATGATAGAAAATATTAGTGGTTATTTCTGATAGACTTTTATTAGTAACAATCAATTTTAAAATATTAACACGCAAATCTATCAATGGCTATTATTGAGAAACTTTTATCATGATTATCAATAATAGATTTTTATCACTGATATCTACCTAAGTTTGATTATCATCGATACATAAATATGACAGATATCTATTTATCTAAGCTCTATCACTAATATCACTAATAATGGATACTACCGATACACAAATATTTAGTGAATTCTATTCTAACATTTAAAAACATGAGTGATAGCCAATGAATTCTTCAATCAAGGATATAATTCTTTGAGTGACTAAGTTATATGTATATTAGTGGCTATGATTAATAGATTTATATTATTACGAGGAAATTGGGGAGATGGAAGAAAAATAGGAAAAAAAAATGTACATTAGTGGCTATCACTGATAGATTTATATTATTAGGAGGAGATTGGGGAGATGGAAGAAAAGTAGGAAAAAAGGAGGATAGAAAAAAATAATAAAGGACAGAAGAAAATATAAGAAGATTGGGGAGACGGAAGAAAAATTGGGAAAAAAAAAGAAAAAAAGAAGAAGAAGAAAATATAAGGAGATTTAGGAGACGGAAGAAAATTGGAAAAAGAAAAGAAAAAAAAGAAGAAGAAAATATGAGAAGATTGGGGAGATGGGGAAGAAAAATTGGAAAAAAAAGGGAAAAAAAAGAAGAAAATATGAGGAGAATGAGGAGATGGAAGCAAAAGCTAGAAAAAGAAAAGGAAAAAAAAGAGGAAGAAGAAAATATGAGAAGATTGGGGAGATGGAAGAAAAATTGGGAAAAAAAAAAAAAGAGAATGAAGAAAATATAAGGAGATTGGGGAGATGAAAGAAAAATTGGAAAAAAAAAAAAAACAAAGGGTAGAAGAAAATATGAGGAGATTGGAGAGATCGAAAAAAAATTAGAAAAAGAAAAGAAAAGAAAATGTGAGGAGATCGAGAAGATGAGAACCAAAGCTAGAAAAAGAAAATAAGTTGTGAAAGATAAGGGAGGGCAAAATTGAAAATCACAAAAATTCAAAATTTGATTAGTAATATTTGCCATATTTACAAATATTTTAAAGATGTGCTATATTTTTAGATTTTTCCCCTATTTTACTATCTATTATAAATATCATATTATTTAATTGGTTACCTACACATGAATTAATTATTAAAATTAATTTCAACAATTTAACCTCATTTTCTAATCATATATTCTATGAAACTTTTCTTAGATGCAAACACACTAGCAAAACAAACAAGTAGGGACAAGATTTTAAATAACTTTTGTTTTGTAGTCAAGTGTGTTACAAATTGCACATCAATCATTAAAGATGAGGATAGATATAGTGGGTTAAGGTTCCCTTTGAATTGGGTCATTGTTATTGTTAGTGTTTATTTTCAAATTCTCTTGCCCAACTGCGCTTAACATCTTCTTAATTCTCAAGCAATTTTTTTTTAAAGAAAAAAATTTAGATATATTATTTTATTAATATTTTTACATTTTAATAGATTTAACATCAACGTAAAGATAAAATGGACGTGTCCATAAAAATTGCTATATTTTAACAAAACTAAGAAAAATAGTTAATTGAAAAGAAGTGGAGCAACCACAACTAAGAAGAATATATTCCATATAGAGCAGTACTTACTCCTATTGATAGTAACCCGAGAAATTATTTACAAAAATAACACTAATTTTATTCATGTAAACTTGTTTACCACAACAAATAAATCATTCTTCTTCATCGTGCAGTGGGTTCCATAATCTCAGAGAACACAGTCCCCGACTTCCATTTTCCCAAATCTTCACTACTTGGCGTCGTGGTATCAACACTAGTGGAGAACATTGACTCTTCCTCCATTTCTTTCTCATCCTCCCTCACACAACTGTAACCCCCATCTTCACCTCCCTTCTTCTTTGATGAATCCTGTAGCTGCAATGCGAACTCCAAACTCCAAACCACATCATTCATCGACGGCCGCTTTATTCCCTCGTCTTGGGTGCAACTCACTGCAATCTCTATCAACTTTCTCAAGCATTCTGCTGAGATCTCGTTCTTGATGTTCGGATCGATGATCTGAGCGATTGTGTTGTCGCGGGCGCACTGCTGGAACCACTCTACCAGATACATTTGCTTCTTCTCCACCTGCCGCATCAACGGCGGACGGCCGCAAAGTACTTCGCACACAACTACTCCGAATGAATACACGTCAGATTTTTCAGTGAGCTGCTGTCGACGGTAGTACTCTGGGTCTAGATAACCAAAGCTACCTTTCACTACTGTGCTGATGTGGGTTTTCGACATGTTCATCGGTCCGACTTTTGACAACCCAAAATCGGAAACCTTTGCCACCCATTTCTCGTCCAATAAAATATTTGTTGTTTTTACGTCACGGTGGATGATTGTGTGTTTGGCACCGGCGTGGAGGTAGTGTAGCCCTCTTGCAGCTCCGATGCAAATTTGGAGACGTTGTTTCCACGTGAGAGGTTGTTCGTTGCTCCCGTAGAGGTGACTACGGAGAGTTCCATGCGACATGTAATCATACACTAAAATCATTTCATTTTCATCATTACAATATCCAATTAGAGAGACAAGATGGAGATGGCGAAGTTGCGAGAGCATCTCAATCTCTGTCTTGAACTCAAGCGCACCCTGTTTTGAACCTGGTTTCAACCGCTTAATTGCCACTTGGGTGGCTCCATCGTCAATGTAGCCTTTGTACACGTTACCAAATCCCCCAACGCCAATGATGAAAATTTCGTCAAAATTTTTGGTAGCGGCTTTGATCTCGGCTAGTGAAAAGTAACGACATAAATCAGAAGGGAGATTGGAGTTGCGGGTCTTGCTTGATTTGTTGGTTGATATAGAATGTATAATAGCCCACCAGGAACTTCCGTCACCAGAGGTGTGGTCCGTATATGTTTTGCTTCGTCGAAGAACAAACACACCCAAAGCTAACATAGCCACGACACCTCCCACCACTACCATTATTACTACAACTATCACCACTTTACTCTTTGTCTTCGATGGCAACGAAGGAGTTTGAGTAGTGGGGAAGATAGAAGGTGAGTCTGGATTTTGTCCAGCAAGATTACCATTTGTGTCATTTAACTTGAAGATTTCAATTCCATTCAAGAGAACAGTGGCCCATGTAGTTTTAAACACATCTCCACTTGCTTGGAGCTTAACAGAGAGATTCACTTTGTTTTTGCTACCACCAGAAGGTACAAACACAACGTAATCTTTGAGATATGGAATCCCTTTCCCCTCAGCCCAACGAAACACATCAGCATTCTCCTCAGCGATCTCGTCTCTGATGTATATTAGGAACAATCTTTCATTTATGTCGTTGATTTTCGGATCAATCTCGCAAAAATGAAGGCGAAGCATGTAATAGAATCCAGGATCAACAGGGTACTCCCACGTGAGGTTGTAGCTTTTGTTAAGAGTTTCATTGTGTCCCATTGTCCGAGCACTTCGATACACGAGTTGGGGTGCGGTGTATGGTGGTACTAGACTGTAGTTGAGATGAATTTCTGTGTTAAGAAGTCGAGCATCGTATATGTATCCATTCAACAAATTATTATCCTCTGACCAAGTTCGAAACATTCCAGTGTCATCAACAGGGGAGATGGGGCTTCCACCAAGATTTACTCTGTATACGGTCTCCAGAGATGTGTTGTTCTCAATTTGGAAGAATGGATTGGTTTGGCCGATGAGCTTTAAGTCTCTAGTAACCAATCCTCCATCGTTGGGCTGAACTGGTGTATAATAAATGTATGTGGGCATGGATACAATCTCAATCCCACTAATAAAGGCATACGAGTCTTGATTGGTGGGAGTGAAAGTAAGATTGAGCTTCTCATCATTTCCCTCCACACAAATGCAAAATTCCCTAAATATTTCATTCAAATGAGAAGCATCCGCATTAGCAGAAGCATTGAAGTCATGGAGAAGAGTGTAGGAAAGACCGGCTTTAACAGAGAAGAAGGCTTTGGAGCGGTCAAAGTTGGGGTAAGGAGAAGAGTGGAAGTAGAGGCGGATGAACTTCTGGCCAGGACTCACCGGAAAAGAATAGGTGAATTCGGAACGGGAGAGTCGTGCTGTTGCGTAAACGGTGAAGGAGGGTTGGATCAGTGCCGGCAAAGCAATTGAGGCGTTGTTGTGATGGAAATCGGAAGGGAAGAATTTTGAGCTGACATCTCCGACCCATGTACGAGTGTCTTCTAGTACAACTGAGTTGCCATTAAAACCACAAATAACAACTATATTGTCGATGGGATTGTAGGCTGACTCTGAGTCACCGACAACGAGGAGGTAGAAGAAAGCGAATAGGAATATGGTTGCATGTTTTGTCTCATAGTCCGCCATTGATACAAGTTTCTTCAGACCGTATGAAAGAAAGAAATTTATAAAAACACAATTCTTTGCAGCAGAACCAAAAATCATAAAATGTGAGTGAAAGAGTTGAAGAGATTAATGGAAAGAAGTAAAGTCCCTATCGTGAAAAAAATAATTTGGCGTTTAATGCATTAGATATTTGAGAGTGGATGTGGTTGAAAAAGTCTTTACATCCACGCAAATTCTTATATTTAGTATTATTTTTTTAAGTTTATCTTTTACCTCACCATCAATTTAAACATCCTAACTTTTAATTTCATTCATTTAAGAGCAATGGTGAGTCCATACTTACCTTTCTCTACACACTTAGAAAATATTTTTTTAATAATTTTTTTTTTGAAAAAAAATAAAGTGACAATTTTTAATTAGATCTGATGATAAATTAAACTTCAAACTTAGAAATTAGTTCCCAAAAGTTTATTTTAAATTATGTTTCTCTATATTAGGGTTTGATCAAGATTTCTTCAAGCAACATAAATAAATAAATTTGCTTGTTATTTGAGCTTTATTTTTAAGTAAGTGACAAATACTACTAAAATGACCTAGAGTCACTCAAAATTGATATGATAATATGTTTTGCCTTATTCAACCAAAATAATTAAGTGATAAATGTTGACTACTCATGAGTGATAGACATGTATCTAATTTAGCATGATATATTAATGTATGTGGGGCCTCCTATATATATATATATATATATATGAATGATGTATTGACGAGATTATAGTTGAAAAGTCTTGGTCTTTTTATTTTGTTTTTATCTACAAAAATTTCCTTTCTGCATACAAATATTTTCCAATTGACCAAAAAAGTCACGGATTGTATGTACATGTATATATGTATATGTATGTACACGTGTATGTACATTTAAAAAAAGGAGACCCTTCCAAGGGTGTTGACGAGGCTGTGGTTGAAAAAGTCTTGGTCTTTTCCTTTGTTTTTATCCCCTAAAACTTCCTTTTAACCACTTATACTTTCTCATTGGCCAATAAAGTCGTGAATTATATGTATCATTTCAATATGGTCCTTGGTTGTCGAAGATTTGTCAAAGTTAAGTCGCAAAGAGGATGCATCAGGAATAAACGGTATATGACAATTCATTATAATTGCATTGTTTCATGAATGAACATGTCTTTTTTAACATAATCAACTTAAAAAAGAGCCCCGAATAGTATATAAATATGTTTTTTCTTCAAATTGCTCAAGAGAACTTTTTTTTATAAACATTATTATTCTCTATAAATGAAAATTTCTCCATTTTTAATGAAGTCGTTGAAGTACGATTTATTTATACGAAGTATCGTTTGTTGAATCTTGTGGACGAGATGCTGCTGTTTCCATAAGAAAGATAATCTGTTCTTTATCAGTTTGCAAATATAGCAAAATATTTATATCATAATTTTTGTTTTTTTTTAATAATCCAAATTTACCCGCACCTTCAAAGTTTGCTTTCCAATCGATCTCTCCGTCCTTAAGAAAAAGAAAACTTCTTGCATGGCATATTGTTGGCAGTGATTTATTTCTCAAATTTCATGTTTCTTAACCTAATCATTTTCTTAGGGTTACTTTCAAGAAAATCAGGGGAGCAAATTAACGGAATAGTTCTCAGTCTCTTTTCATCATCACGATGCTCAATTAAAAACAAACTCTATAATCGAAATCACGACCTCAACTTTTACCACATTTTATTTTCAACAACGGTGGGTTGAGCTTCATTATTTATTTATTTATTATTTATTATTATTATTTTTTTGGCCTTAATTTACCTGGTATTAGTTTGTGTAAAATAATTTTTTTTCTTGTTATTTTCTTTCTTAAAAGGATGTATATCAATATATACTTTGTATTAAGTATATCAATTTCCTTCTATTACTCAAAGATAAATAAGTCCATATACTTATATGTTGATAGATAAGTGATATATATACTTAAATAAATAGTGTATCATGTACATTATATAGACTTAAAAAAAAAAGTCTAAATGTATCATTATAAAGTATATCAAACTCAGTCAAGTGCAATCATTTATCAAGTTTATCAATAATATATCAATCAAGTATATTAGCAGTATAAATTAGTGAATGATTGATAAATTTATCAACAGTTAATTTGTCGAGTACATCATTTTCAAGTTTACCAAATATATCAGTCAAGTGTATATAAACAATATAAACGAGTGTTATTATCAAGTACATCAGTCAAGTGTATCAATAGTATTAAAAATGTATATTGTTATAAAGTATATCAACAATATATCAGTTAAATATATCAGCAATATTAACGTGTGTATTATTATAAAGGATATTAATAGTATGTTAGTCAAGCGTATTAGCACTATAAACGGGTGTATCACATGTGTATCAAGTGTATGAGGTTTATCAGATGTATTAGGTGTATCTGGACATTTTTATATTTAATGTTTAAAATTGTAGGTTGGACTTGTTTTTTGCTATTTTTGCAAAAACTAAAGGGTTTGTGCTATGAGCCTAATATTAGTAACTTTGTTTTGCCCATTTTGCAACTATTCCTATGTTTAATAAGAAATATTATAATTTTTTAAAAAATTATGATATATTATTAATTAAGGGTTTTTTTTCAAACATAGCAAAATGAGCAAACTTATTTACAAATATAGCAAAATCTCACTATCTATTAATGATAGACATCTAAATCTTATTATATTTGCATTTTTTTAAAAAAAAAAAATTGGTATATTCTTAACTATAAGACTATCTTCAAATATAGGAAAATGAACTAAAATATTTACAAATATAACAAAATTTTATTGTTTATTTGCATTAAACTGCGATAGACCGCGATGAACATATGTGTCTAGATAGTAGTACATCGCGGTTCATCGCAAATAGATTGTGATATTTTGTTATTATTGATAAATATTTTCAACAATTTTATCATTTTAAATAATTTCTCAAATTTTATTTAGTATTGTCTTAATTTTTTTTTTATTAATTTTTGATATTTAAAAATTTATGTTAATCTAAATCTATGATAAATATAAATATATTTTAAAAAACCTTTCAAAAATTATTTTTTTAATATACCAAATATAATATATAAAAAATTATACATATGTATTGAGTTGGGTCAATCCAAATATGACACAAACAGATATGATTCATATTCAATCTAATAAATAAATAAATTAAAATGTGCTGAATAGGTCAAATATTAACTTTGGCCTGAGATTAAATAGAGTCTAGTCTGGAGATATTTAAGAAAGTTTTAGAAAAGAAGAAGAAGAGAAAAGTGGAACAAATACTAACACAAAATCATAGATGTGAGTTAATGTGGTGAAAGTCCCTGTCAGTCATGGCCTTGTAATTAGCATACGAGAGAGAACAATTACTTTAATTTAGAAGGACAATAATTAAAATGATGGTTGAGAAATTGTGACCATCAAAGCTGAAAAATCAAATTGTTTTTTTACTTAAAATGTCAATTAATTTTAATTTGGTGGAACATTAGTTGCAAATATAACAAAAAGATTCATAATATTAGTGTATATAGTAACATTTTAAAAAAAATTACAAATATAACAAAGTCAATCAGTAATATACTTCTAGATAGACTCTATGGCCGGTTGATAGACCATAAGAATCTAAAAAAAATTGATGCTCATTACAATTGCCTTTCATTTTATTGTTCTTAAATTGGCAACTTATTGTTATAGTTCAATTGACATTACCTTAAAAAAATTAATCACATGTATTATTTTATATATAATATGCTAGAAAATTGTTATCCAATGCAATTAATCTAAAAAGACTCCGGACTTATCAAATTTGTTTTGAGTAATACCTTTCTTTAAAATAATAAAAATAAAAATAATAATTTTGTTCCCTAATTTCACCTTTTTGTTTTTTTGGTTTTGAGTAGAATAAAAGTAAATGATTCAAAGCACAATCTGTGGGTAGAGAGTTATAGTAATTCAAGGTAAGTTAATTTTAGCATTGATTGGATGTTAGGAGTAAGAATAGAATAATTGGGGGTTGGAAGGCCCAATTTACGTAAATGATTAAATCATAGCATAGATGGTGACATTTTTGGTGAATTAAAAGTCTTCCAATCACAATAATAATAATAATAATAATAATAATAATAAACTAACAACTTGTCTTAAGCAGGCAATTCTTATACTGCTTATGAGACTGACTGACTTCCTACACCTTTTTCTCCATCTTCTTCCCCACCTCCTTAACTCACATTTATGATTTACAGTTCTCTTACGCTCACTTCTCTCACTGTTAACAACCTAAACCTTCTTTCGATTCTTATCTCCAAAATCTTCTTTCATGAACAACAACAATAATCTCTATCTCCTCCAATGGCGGACTGTATAACTAATCAACATTCTTCAACTACAACCTTCTTTCTGCCTCTTTTCTACCTCCACTTTCTCTTCCTCCTCGGTGCCGCCGGTGACTCTCTGCCGTCGTACCAACCCATCGAAAATATAGCCCTTGATTGTGGTTTCCATGGAAACTCATCTCAATTTGGGGAAAAGCGCATCTGGGTCGGAGACATCGATTCAAAATTCTTCCCTTCCGATCCCCAACAAAACGGTGCATCCGTGAGTTTAGGGGCAGATATCCAGTCCACTTCAGCCACCACAGTGCCTTACATGACAGCCCGACTCTCAACCTCCCAATTCACCTACTTTTTCCCGGTAAGTCCCGGCCAGAAATTCCTTCGACTTTATTTCTACTCTGCTAACTACCAAAACTTCGACCGCTCCAAAGCTCGCTTCTCTGTTACAGCTGGTCTCTTCACTCTGCTTCGTGATTTCAATACTTCTGTCAACGCGGACGCTTCTGGTGGGAATGAGATTTTTCGAGAATTTTGTGTGTATGTGGAGGGAAATGATCACAAATTAAACCTTACATTTACTCCCACAGATCAAAACTCGTATGCTTTTATTAGTGGGATTGAGATTGTATCCATGCCCTCTAATCTTTATTATACACCATTAGAGTTAAACGATGAAGGCGGCCGGGGATTCAGGCTGATTGGCCAAAATAATAAGTTCTTCCCCATTGAAAACTACACAGCTCTTGAGATGGTATATCGAATGAATATTGGTGGAGCGTTCATCTCCCCTGCAGCAGACACTGGAATGTTTCGAGCTTGGTCACAGGAGGATTATTTGTTGGTGGACAAGAATTCCAACTTCTACGATGCTCAACCTGCTAACAACGATATCCAACTTAATTACAGTAGGGAAATTCCGGCATACACTGCGCCAGACGATGTGTATAAAACCGCTCGAACAATGGGGCCCAATGCTACAGAGAACAAGAGATATAACCTGACATGGGAGTACCCTGTAGATTCTGGGTTTCTTTACATGATTCGTCTTCATTTCTGCGAGTTTGAGAAGGAGATTGACGATGTAGATGATAGAGTGTTCTTGATTTATATAAAAGACACGATAGCTGAGCAATCCGCTGATGTGTTTCGTTGGGCTGGAGGAAAAGGGATTCCATATCGTAGAGATTATGTTGTGCTTGTCTCTAGAAATGACCAAAAGAAAGTGAATCTCTCTGTTACCCTCCAAGCAAATCCAGATGACTTTAGGACTAGATTTACTAACGTCATCTTGAATGGAGTTGAAATCTTCAAATTAAACGATTCAGATGGAAACCTTGCTGGCCAAAATCCAGACCCACCTCTGACTACCCACACCCAGTTTCTTCCACCACCACCAATCTCGCGATCAAAGAGTAATTCAAATAGTAGAATCAAGGCAATTGTAATACCAATCGTGGTTGGAGGTGTGGTTGCGATGATATTGGGTTTGGGTTTGTTTGTTTTTCGGCGACGCAGAACATTTACGGATCAAAATTCTAGCGACGGAACTTCGTGGTGGGCTCTTTACTCCATATCAACGAACAAATCTAGCAAGTCTCGCAATTCAAATCTTCCCTCTGATCTATGTCGTTACTTTTCATTGGCGGAGATTAGAGCCGCCACCAAAAATTTCGACGACATATTCATCATTGGCGTTGGTGGATTTGGTAACGTGTACAAGGGTTATGTGGATGATGGAGCCACCCAAGTGGCAATTAAACGGTTGAAACCAGGTTCTAAACAAGGAGCACATGAGTTCAAGACAGAGATTGAGATGCTCTCACAACTTCGTCATCTCCATCTTGTTTCCTTAATTGGATATTGCAATGATGGAAACGAAATGATTCTAGTGTATGATTATATGTCTCATGGAACCCTCCGTGATCACCTTTATGGCGATAATGAACAACCTCTTCCATGGAAGCAACGCCTCCAAATTTGTATCGGAGCTGCAAAAGGGTTACACTACCTCCACACTGGGGCCAAACACACTATCATCCACCGTGATGTGAAAACCACTAATATTTTACTGGACGAGAAATGGGTGGCGAAGGTTTCTGATTTTGGGTTGTCAAAAGTCGGGCCAGCAAACATGTCGAAAGCACACATCAGCACGGTAGTGAAAGGTAGCTTCGGTTACCTAGACCCAGAGTACTACCGCCGGCAACAATTGACTGAAAAATCCGACGTATATTCATTTGGAGTAGTTCTTTGCGAAGTATTGTGCGGTCGTCCACCATTGATGAGGCTCGCAGACAAGAAGCAAGTGTGCTTGGCAGAGTGGGTACGACAATGCAACCGTGACAACACAGTTGCTGAAATCATTGACCCAAACATCAAGAACAAGATCTCGCCAGAGTGCTTGAGGAAGTTCATGGAGATCGCAGTGAGGTGCATCCAAGACGAAGGAATAAATCGACCATCGATGAACGATGTGGTGTGGGGATTGGAGTTCGCAATGCAATTACAGGAGGCATCAAAGAAGAAAGGAATTGAAGATGATGTGGAAGGCAACGACGACGACAAGAGGGAAGAAGCGTGGTTGATGGAGGAGACGTTTTTTAGTAGTATTGGTGATGGGAATCATGGGTTCGAGTCCGGCATAAGCACAAGCATAAGCAATAGTGATGATTCTAAAGGAATGTCAAGTACTATTTTCTCTCAAATTAAGAACCCTATCGGGAGATGAACTACTTTTTTATGGGTGGAACAAAATTATGAGAAGGGATTTTATCATCTTCAAATTTGAGATTTCAATTCTTTCCATTTATATATATATATATATATATATATGCTATTTGTAAACGATGGCTAATTGCAAGTGGGTACCTCCAATTTGTGTATAAAATTTAAGGTAGAGAGAATGTCACTTTTGGTCAATGAAAAGGTATTCCAATCATAGCGAATTATCTTATAAACAATTTCTTTGTATAAAGAATTGTTTTGTGGAAAGATAGAGAGATAAGAAAGCAAGACTTTTCAACCGTAGACTTCTTCGCCGCCCTCTCTCTTACGCATTTCAAAAGCTACTTCTACACCTCTCTATTTTCCTCCCCAACACTCACGTTTGATCTAAACTCATTTCTTTCATACATATAAATTCTAAAAATCTTCTTCAATTTCATGAAGAATCTCTATCTTCTCTAATGGGGGATTACTATATATTACCCAAACATGTTTCTGCAACTGCCACAACCTTCCTACTCACTTTCTTCTACCTCCATTATCTCTCCCTCTCTGTTTCCGGCGACTCGCCACAGCCCTACAATGCCACCGACAATATACTTCTTAATTGTGGTTCCTCTGAAAATTCATCTGCATTTGGAGATGACCGCACCTGGGTCGGCGACGTCCAATCCAAATTCTTCTCTTCCGATTTCCATCACAACGGCGTATCCATCATTTCACAAGCTCAGACGCAGTCCTCTCCGGTCACCGGTGTCCCTTACGTAACAGCACGCCTCTCCCGCTCTGAATTCACCTACTCTTTTCCGCTGAGTCCTGGCAAGAAATTCATTCGCCTTTACTTCTACCCTGCTTTCTACTCTAACTTCGACCGCTTCAAAGCTGTCTTCTCTGTCAAAACTGCCCTCCACACTCTTCTGGCCAATTTCAATGCTTCCCTCAATGCCGATGCTTCTGATCCTCCTTCCCCAACCATTACTCCTGAGTTTTGTGTTTACGCTGAGGGAAATGATCAAATGTTTAACATTACATTCTCTCCCACAAATCAAGATTCTTATGCTTTTATCAATGGGATTGAGATTGTATCCATGCCTCTGAATCTTTATTATCCCAAAAACGACCATGGTGGTAGGGGGTTGAAGATCATCAACCAGAATGGTCAGTTTCGCCTAATTGATAACAACACGTCTCTTGAGAGGGTATACAGGATGAATATTGGCGGAAATCCCATCTCCCCTGTTAACGACACTGGAATGTTTCGGACTTGGACAGAGGAAAGTAATTTGTTGAATGGATATGTATATGATGCTCGACCTGCTGACTTATCTTTACAACTCGATTATATTAATATACCGCCATACACGGCGCCAGGAAATGTGTATCGCACTGCTCGGACCATGGGTCCAAATACTACGCTTAATAAGAGCTACAACCTCACATGGGAGTACCCTGTAGATCCTGGGTTCCATTACATGCTCCGCCTTCATTTCTGTGAGTTTGAAGCTGAAATCACTGCTGCAGGTGACAGAGTATTCTTGATTTATATTGGAAACAATATGGCTGACCAAGGAATCGATGTATTTCAACGGGCCGGAGGGAAAGGTCGTCCTATGTATGAAGATTATGGTATTTTTGTGTCTAATACCAATCAAAAGAAGGTGAATCTCTCTGTAAAGCTTCAAGCAAACCCAGATGACGCTAAGACGAGATTGAACAACGTGATCTTGAATGGTGTTGAAATCTTCAAAATAAACGATTTGAATGGTAACCTTGGTGGCCAAAACCCAGATCCACCTCCCACTACACCCGCCCAATCTCTTCCACCATCCATCCCACAATCGAACAATCCATCAAATACTAAAATTGTGGGAATTGTAATACCTGTCGTGGTTGGAGGTGTGGTGGCAATATTGGCTCTGGGTTTGTTTTTATTTCGACGACGCAAAACATTTACAGATCAAACCTCCAGTGATGGAACTTCGTGGTGGGCTTCAAACTTGACATGGACGAAAAAATCAAACAAATCAAGTAAGACCCGTAACTCAAATCTGCCTTCTGATATATGTCGACACTTTTCATTGGGGGAGATTAAAGACGCTACAAAGAATTTTGATGAAATTTTCATAATTGGTGTTGGGGGATTTGGTAACGTGTACAAAGGTTACATTGACGATGGAGCCACCCAAGTGGCCATTAAGCGGTTGAAACCAGGTTCAAAACAGGGGGCGCATGAGTTCAAGACAGAGATTGAGATGCTCTCGCAACTTCGTCATCTCCATCTCGTCTCCTTAATTGGATATTGTAACGATGGAAATGAAATGATTCTTGTGTATGATTACATGTCCCATGGAACTCTCCGTAGTCACCTCTATGGGAATGACGAACAACAACCTCTCACATGGAATCAACGTCTCCAAGTTTGCATTGGAGCAGCAAAAGGGTTACACTACCTCCACACAGGAGCCAATCACACCATCATCCACCGCGACGTCAAAACCACTAATATTTTACTTGATGAAAAATGGATTGCAAAAGTTTCGGATTTCGGATTATCGAAAGTCGGGCCAGCAAACATGCCCAATAATGCACACATTAGCACAGTTGTTAAAGGCAGCTTTGGATACTTAGACCCAGAGTACTACAGACGACAACAACTTACCGAAAAATCTGATGTATATTCATTCGGGGTAGTTCTTTGTGAAGTACTTTGCGCTCGTCCACCATTGATACGTGCTGCAGACAAGAAGCAAGTGTACCTAGCAGAGTGGGTACGACGGTGCCACCGCGACAACACGGTGGCTCAAACCATTGACCCCAACATTAAAAATGAGATATCGCCAGAATGCTTGAGAAAGTTCATAGAGATTGCTGTGGGTTGCATTGAAGACGATGGCATAAAGCGGCCATCAATGAACGACGTGGTGTGGGGATTGGAGTTTGGATTGAAATTACAAGAGGCATCGAAGAAGAAGGGAGCGGAAGATGATGTGGGGAGCGGCGAAGAACAGTGGTTTCTGGATGAAACATTGTTTAGTAGTACCGGTGATGGGAGACACGACTCAGAGTCGGGGGTGAGCAGTTATGTGACAACAACCAATAGCAATGATTTGAGTTATACACAGAATAAAGGAATGTCCAGTACTGTTTTTTCTGAGATTAATGACCCTATTGGGAGATGAGGAAAGATTTGGGAAGATGCATGTACCTTTTGATTTAACTAATACATATTAGATTGAGAGATTTGTAAATTATAAATTAAAATTTGTGTTGTTCTCAACTATAACTATAGCAACATGAGCTAATTTATTTACAAATATAACAAAATATCTGTGATAGACACTGAAAGAAGCTATTATCATCTATCATTGAATTTTTACTATTAGTTGTCTTTCTTAATTGTTAATTTCGTATGTAACCCTCCAAGTAGTGGAGATATGTTTAATAAGTCAACTATTGAATAGATAATATAAATTATGTTATGAGATAAATAAACCAATCTCAAAGGAAGGGTGGGATTGAGAAGCAACCATCTTTGTCTCATCTTATGACAGTGCAATTTGGAAGTTAGTTTCAGTATGAGACAAAGGATTCATTAAAATCTTATTTTCAAAAAGAAGAAAAAGAAAAGTATGTTTAAATGTTGTTCCACACATTTGTTTTGATCCTGTGGTCGAATCTAAAAAAGTGAAGAAACCATGATATTACGGTTTTCAAAAAAAAAAAAAATTAAATTTACTTTTCAAAATTTCTATGATGATATATGAGGTCCGTTTGGATTGACTTGACAATGATTTGCTATATATATATATATATATAAATACACATTAGTAAAGTAATTAGTAAAAAAAAAAATAGAGATTATCCAAACTCAAGCAGCTCTCTAGCCTTCTACTACTCAAAGAAGCAGCTTCTAGATTCTCCATAATGTTTACAACAAAACACTCTGCAGGTTTTGATCAATATAGTACAGAAATTAGCAACCAAACTGCAAAACTACTTAGAATCATCAAACATAGAACCAAAAGGAAAGAGCCCATACTAATACCATATCTAGATATCAGATTGTTATTAAGAGAAGCCACAAATTTCTGGCTTCTCACTAACATTAATTAGTATTTCAATAAAACCCCCTGAAGATTCAATAACCTCAAAAATGTTAGTTTAGCAATCCCTTTCACCAAACGGACTTACCACTTGGGATTGCTTCTAAAGAACTTTCTAGTTTTCTTTGAGGGTGCCCATTTACATTTACCACTTTAACTAAAGAATAGGATTTGTGAAACAAATCTTTCTATGTTTTCCTGTGATTCGACGTGATCTTGCTACTAATACTACTTGTTAGTTAAAGTTCATGTTTTGTTATTATAAATACTATTTGGTCTATTGAATGCCCACAACTCCCTTGGACGACACTCCAACACTCAATTACACTTTATGAAAATCCTCAAAATCACACTTTATGAAAAATTGACATGTACAGTTACAATATCGCATAAATCACACAATACATGGCAAGAAGCAATCTAATATTTATTCAAAACTCACTTTGTAGTATCCCAATCTTTCCTGGTCAACCAAAAATAGATACACTATCATCTACATTTGAGAAATTATAGGGGATTACATGGTAATTTCCTACCTTACTCTTTGTCTAGCTTTGAATGGCATAGATGCTCCCAAACCTAAGGATTAGAAATGAGGTGCCATATAATAAATGTCAATTGCTCCACTAAATACGATCACATTGTGCAAATTGATGTATGGATAGTCCATGGAAATTTTTATATAAATATATTGACATATCAATGAAAGTTTTACTGCTTTAGAATGTCCATACGAGTCTTTTTTGCTTCATTTAGTCTTTTGGTTGAATAGTATTGTTCAATCTTTAACTATTTGCTTCGTTTAGTCTTTTCGTTGAATAGTATTGTTCAATCTTTAACTAAATTAACATTCAAGGGCACATGTGCCATTCTGTTAACGAAAACATCACAATTTAATAGCAAAGCTCAACATAAGGTGGTTAAGCATTTATACCAAAAATAATAAATAAATAAATTAATGGTCGGTAATCTTGTAGGTTTGAATCCCCTCATTATTTTCAAGGGAAAAAAAAGGTCATATTTAATAAAATTTAAAATTTACATGTTTGGTCACAAAGATGTAATTAGCAGTTATCTTCCCCTAAAGAGGGAAAAATAGAATGAAATAGAAACAGACATCCAAACTTGTATTCTGAACTTCCTTCAAAGCTCCAATTGCATTCATATTATTGAGAGTTCAATACAATATAAAAAAGTAACAAGACCCAAGTTTTGGGTTGTATTCTCCAATTATGGTCAATAAACCTGTCCATTTTGGGACCAGATGATTCTCATCTTGTAACCTCATTGCCTTTTCAATAAATGTAAAAATGAAAAAATGATAAAGAAACAAATAGAAAATGAGGTGGCAAGATCAGGCCCTTTCGTTTCACCCTCTTGCAGTGAAGTCCCACCAACTTTATTCATTCACATGGATATCAAAAAAGCAAAACTTGAAGAAACTTTCAATGCAACCGATCTTATCTATCTAGCTGGTGAGAGAGACTGGTTCCTAAGGTCTTTGGATCTTTGAGATTTCTACCAATAGTCTATGCAGAGCCTGAGGTTTTGAGAAAAAAGGGGAATGATCTGCACCTTTCAGATAGAAGACCTGCTCTGGAGGGTTTCTCTCGATCATGCTCTCCTGGATTGGGACAGCTATGGCATTGTCGTTAAGGGTTTGTATGTAAAATCGTCTCACCGATCCATACTTCGTGTCTGAAAGGCGTAGCTTTTCTAACACAGGTGGGAAGGGTATCGGTCTCATCGAAACAGATGCTAAAGCTACATCCTGAATTAGGATAATGGAATGATCAATTGACTGAGTTTCTCTTTTTTTTTCTTATCGAAAACGATGGGTATACAACTGAGTTCTGCAAGAAAGTATGAACGAAAAACAAAAGTTAATTACCTTGGCTGGAGTTTGATTGAAGAACAAGTTCTTCAACAATGGTTTTGTCAATTCGATAGCAGTTGGAGGATTGTCGTTGCCATTTGAGTACACAAAGACTTGAGCCTGTCGCATGACATCGTCTGAACCAGCCTAGCAGAGATTCAAGCATAGGTAAACTAAAATAAACATGACTAGAAGAGTGCGGAAAGATCGTCTGAGCAGCATTGAATAAAAGCCAACAACAAGAATGAAGAAAAAACAGCATTTAAATTCTTGAAAGCAAAGCATTCATACTGTTATGAAATCAACAATAAAAAAAAGCGAGCAAATGTAAACAGTATATATATTGACACAAAAATTTGTGTGGTTCACTAATAGCATGTTAGCTATGTCCATAAGCAAAGGAGGGATCTACTTTTACTAGAGAAAAATATCAGATAATGCAAATTTTAGAGGCGCCAACGGAGTTAGATGGTTAATATATTACTACTCTCTAACCTCTAGGCTAAAAATCTTAAATAATACATAAACGAATATAAATTAGGATGGTCAGATAGCAGCTTCAAGGCACTCCAACACATATCAATACACAGAATCATTTATATGAAATTCAAGTTTCCACATATAATGAAGTCCAAAGCTACAAAATCATGTATATCAGGGAATGAGAGTACCTGAAAGGAAAACACATCAAGAGTGTTTTGCCCATCACTCAACATTGCTGCAGCGATGAAAACAGCCTTTGCAATTTTGAAATGAAATAATTCCATTGCATATGAAATACAAGCACCACCAAAATCATGCCCAACTAGGATAACCTGCATACGTTAAGAAGATGAAAGAAATTAAGCTTCAAGGAAGTGAAGTGCAAAATATAATAGCTCAATCAAAAAAATAGACAATTGAAATAGAAAAAACCTATCTCAATAACATTTTTGTTAAATCACCACTAGACCCAAGAGGTGGTCCAAAAGTTGGGCTCGAGTAAATCTAATACAGTGTATTCTCAACACCCATGAGCCCGAGTATGTATGAATACCAATTCATTCAGAAGATATATCTATATGTGTGTGTCTGTCTGTATGTATGTATGTATATATGTTATATTAAGGAAATTGGATTAAAAGGATGGAAATGAGTAAAACCTTTTCGCCATCAGGAAGCTTTTCAAGGAAATCAGTAAGTGGCTGCACATATTGCGAGAGATCTGTGATGCTGTTTGGATCAAATGAATGAATTCCTGAACCAGTTAAGTCTATCGCCGTAGCTCTATAGCCTGCTTCTTCAAGAAGAGCTATAGTTTTATACCAACACCAAGCACCAAAACCACCTCCATGGACAAGAACAAAGTGATTTGTTTCCAAGTCATCTAGCTTTATATCCTGTCAATTGCAAACTTATTAGAACCATAAATGCTTTTGGCAGGAAACTCAGAAAATAACCTTTTGATCAATATATGAAAAAGACAAACAATCAGCAAAACTCCATTGATAATTTGAAAATCCAATGGGTTTGTTTAGAAACTTGACGTCGAAGTTCATCTGTACGAACGCCATTGTTTCCTATGTCCTTTATAATAATAAATTCACTCGAATTCTAAATTGAAATCTTAGGAATTAAACACACACAAATATATAATTAATTCATCGTGTATAGTTTGAAAGAGAAATGGAACAGTTAGTAAACCAAAATTATGACTATCATTCTTTTCCCCTCTGTTATCCAAAATTAATTTTCAATTATTCTCCTTGAAGTTTAAATTTAACAAACAGTTACACCGAGGTTGTTCATTAAATACAGGATGTGAAAACGATTACTCACTTCATCGTACTTTGAACGACTTGAATCCATTCGAATGTTTAAAAGCTCCCATTAGGGTCCAATCTACCAAATTTCCCGCTAAAATTAGTCCAAAACTGACCCGAAAAAATCCAGTTTCCCCAAACAAAATGCACAATTTCACAATCCACAACATAAAACTTTGAATTAAAACTCATCCATGAACAATCAAACATCGAATCCTCGATCATCCATACCAATCAGTCACACAATGAAATTCAAAACTGGACGAACCTGATTAACAAGCTGCTGAGGTTGAAGGAGAGGGTCAGTGAGGGAGCGAGGCCGAGAACTCGAACTTCGCGGCAAGGCGTTCCGATTCTTCTTGCCGGAGGTCGGCTGCCGGAGCGAAGTAGAGCGATCAAAGGACACAGAAGAATCGAGTGGACGTTTCTGGAAAAGCGCCGCCGCCACTTCCAAAGCCTGCTCCGAAGTCAGCGAGTCTCCGGTCTTCTCTCTCCGCGAAGAGCGCATTCGTGACCAACGGTTGCTGGAAATGGACAAGGAGGGGGGGTTGGGAAAGGTGTTCGCCGGTGGTTTCGACGGCGAGAATGTGGCGCAGAGATTCCCCATTTAAGACGCATGCAGAGCAAAACAGAATCTATGGAGTGATTTTGTTTGGGAAAATGCGATGAAATGAGAGATCAAAATGGTATTGATTGTGTCGAAGGGAAAGGCATTGGATTGGAGTTTTTCTTTGTCTTTCTCATACAAAATGATGGCTGCCTTCTGCTCTGCGTCTTCTTACACATCACTCACTATATACTCTTCTTTCTTTTTATATATTTCTATTTCATCTGACTAATTTACTTTCAACTCAACTAATTAGGATTATCAATCAATATGAATTAGTATTCTAACATCTTACTTCGAGTTAACCTATAATATTTTATAGTTTCTATAATTTCAATAAATTTTAGTTTTAAAATTTATTTTGAATCAAATTTAGAGGTTAATAGTAGAAATTTTATGTAAATTAAATTAAGTTAATTTTAACGCATTTAGTCTCAACTATTTCTTCATTACAATTTTCTAAATTTCCTTTTATTAGTCTTTCCAAGTTCAACAAGATATGGATGGAAATTTGAATATTTCCCTTTCAGGTTGAGAATATAATAAACTAAATTTGTTGAGTCGTGTTGCTCACAAATAATTTAACTAATTTTAAAATATACTATAAATAAAAACTCCAAGTACAAATGAGAACAAACCATATTTAAATGACTAATATGGTGGAGAAGTTTCCCCAATCAAATTGAGTCCTAATTTCGTTTTAAAGTTACGTCGTCATATTCTAATTTCATGTAATAGAGTTTCTTTTTATGTATTATATAATAAAGTAATGTGTTAGAACTTTTGTCATCATCTAAATTTAGTTTAGAAATGTAATTGAAACTTTTTTAGAATTTGAGATTTAACTCTTGTTGTTTACTATCTATGAATAAATAAGTTAAATTACAAGTTTAGTATTTGAACTTTCATGTTTTGTCTGATAGGCACAGAATAGGTCTTTTTAAAGAAAGATTTGTCGTGTGAAATCAAAATCATAATTGAGTCTCTTAACTTTATAAAATGTCTAACATATCTACGAATTTTTAATTTTGTGTCTAGTAGATGTCTCATATATTCAAAACTCTTGAACAGTTAACTAACATATTTGATGTAAACTTTATTTTTATATCTAATAAGACTTACAACTTTCAATTTTGAATTTAGTAGGTTTGTAAATTTTCAATAATATCAAATGTATCAATGATGTTTCAAACAAGAAATTGAAAATTAAAAGTGTATGGTAGACTAAAATTGAAAATTTTGATATTTTTGACATACTTTCCAAGGATTCAAGGACGGGAAATATAAAATAAAAAGTTAAAAATGTATTAAATAATCTATATGGTTATATTTGATGAAATAGACACAAATGTGAAAGCAAAAGAATTAAATAATATCACTACACTTGCCGTAGCAATTGGGTTACTATATATTTTTCAAAAATAATATATATTATATATGATTTATACGTGAACCAAACCACTATATTGACTTGAGATGGAGAATACTTTCGCCGATTTGTTATGTAAATGCCGTAAACAAGTTGCAAATAAAATGAAATTAAAAAAAAAATAATAAAATGAAAAAAAAAAAAAAAGTTTGAAGTCTCCGTCAAAAAGAAATAAAGTTTGAAAAGTTCTGTTATTTTATTTATTTTATTTTTTAAAAATAAATTAGGAAGGAATTTAGCTGCACAATATTTATAGCAAAATGAGTTAAAAAAATTTATTATCTATACTATGATAGACTTTTATTGGCTACAAGTTTTATGGCGGATCTGAATTTTTCTATATTTATAAAAAGTTTGATATTGTTTTTATTTAAAATAATTTTTCATGTTTATAAGGACAATCATACAAAATATATATCTAAGTTTTTTTTTTTTTTTTTTTTGTGATATGACAACCAATTTCATCATACATTACAATCATCCATGATAAAATAATGGTTCCATTTATGTTTTCCAAAACTAGAGACAGAAAAGAAGAAATCATAAAGTAAAATGCGTTACACTCAATTTTTTTATTCAATAGGAATGTTCCTAAAACTAAGCAATAAATATATATATATATATATATAGAAAAGAAGAAAGTGAATGGTAGCAAAAGGTGCACAAATTTATTAATTAATTTAATTAATTGAATTTATTTGTTTTGATGGGGGCAATAGGAGTTGTTATTTTGGTTTGGTAGAGGAGAAAGCAAGCAAGATTCCGGGATGTTGGTTACGAGTAGAAAGTGTAAGAGGGAAGCTTTGTGTTTGGTCGGTGGTTTTTTGTTGAAAAGTGCTTTTGTTCCTTTCTTTTATCCCCCCAAAAGCACAAACATTTTGGGTAAAGTTGTGGTTCAAAGTTCCCCATTCTTTAATGCCTCTTCCCATTCCCCACTTCACTTTCACCTGCTTTGCTTTCCAACTGTATCATCTGTCCCCCCTACTAAATTTGACTTCTCAACTACAACTTCAACATCTATTGCTTTTTCCCCAAATCATACATAATCTTCTTCACCACACACTCTAATCATTTTCTGCCTAACATTCTCTTTTCTTTTCTACCATTTGTACAATTTGATATTTTGTTGTTGGAATAATGTGACCATTCCTATAACAACCTAAACAAGGAACATGTGTTTATTCGAATTACCACGAATTAGTCTACAAATATATCTCTTCTTCAAATTGGTTTATATTTCCATAAAGCTAACTCAAACTGACTAAACAAACAATGAACTAAAGTGCACATTCAATTAATATATTCACCATATGCATAATGTTTACTCTATTTTATTATTTATAGGCCTCATTTTTAGAAGAATATAAGTCAAAAGCTTAGTGAAATTAAGATAAATGTGATAATCCAACAAAGGATTAATTTATAACCTATCCTTACATGTTTGTTTCCCAAAATTGAGTGACTTATGTGAATTTAGTTTGCCGTAAGATTTAGTTAGAGTCATGCTATTTTTTTTTTTTTTTCATTATGTTACTAATTTTTCTTATTTACTTTTATTGAAAATTCCTGGCACTTTGTATACACTTCTAATTTAGTTTTCAGTAGTTTATGAATTGTATATGTTTGAATTCAAGTAGTGCATATAAAATGCTACTTGGAATGGCTAATAGCATGAAGGCTAAGTGTTATAAGTATTAAGGTAATAATAAAAATAACAATATATTGTTGTATGTTGCTATTGTATTGTGTTAGGGAATTTGTTTCTGCAGTAGTTATGGTTAGCTAATTTTATAACAAGCAAAACTTGAACAACATGTTTTTGTAATATATTCTCTGTCTTCCCAATTCTGTTTTGAGATTAGTTTCTTATATGTTGATGTGTACTGTAGTGCATATTTTTGTTGGTGTGTCTTTTGGTCATCTGTGATATGTCTTATTACATGTGGTGACATTGAGTCAAAATGTGTAAGCCAACAAGCATGTTTTTTTGTTCTTTTAACCGTATTCAATAAGGTTCAATGACTATCTGGTATGAAATGCAAGACCTTCAGATGAGAAAAGTAATTTAACTCTAACCTGTACTAGGTCATTGCATTAAAATCGAGAAGATCTCCAAGGAAAAAAAAAAATCTGTAGCAGGCAACGAAATCTGCATTATCCAAGGACAAATAAGGAAATAAAATACTATGCAAATTTTTCTACCTGTCACGTACAATGTCTTTGACAATGTCACAACACGTTCACAGTAATTTTTCTGTATGTCATACTCCAAACACCGTGACACGAGTGCTCTCACCTGAGGTAAAATGACAAATCCAATCCAACTTTGTGGTCTATAAAGAAATATAATGGAAACAGTCACCCGATAGGAGCACTTCCTCCCTAATATACATCTCAAATAAAGGGATAAGATAAAAGAATAAATAGTTTCAAAAGATTATTTTCATTGTTGCAAAGAGAATACAAAGATGGGAAACAATAGTAGTATCCAAAACAACGACTACAATCACACGTCTACAACCTATCCTGAATAGCCAAACAAGCTATGAAAATAATGTCTGCGAATATTATATCCAAATTGTAAAAGTGGTCTCCACACCCCAAAGCACCTCCCAGTCTCTCCTTAGAATGTAGGGTTGGCGAATAATATCATTGACAATAATTTTATATTTTAACAGCGACAACATCTCAAATTAAGCTTTACAATTTGTCTATGAAAAAAAAACAATTGTGGTACGAACCAATTTCAATTACTTTTAACCTAAATGAATAGTTGGATTATGAGAAGCAAAAGCAAGGAATTGTTGATCATTTTCCAATATGTTCATTTCGTCCTCATCCAACATGATCCATGCTTCAATTCCATCTCCCAAAATGGCTTCCTTCAAAACAACAACATTTTTTAGCACTGAATTTTCAGGTCCTGCAAGGCTGACCCATGAAGGCTTTCCCCACCCAAAATCGACCTCGTTTAGGCCCATATTTCGCCAGCTTGTAAATCCATATGAATATGGCTTTGAAGAATAAAGCTCCCCCATCCTCATGAACCATTTTGAAATTGTCTCAAACCCTTCTTCTCCCCCCATTTCTCTTATGAACTTGTCGTCGATCTCCGCAAATGATTGCTGAAGAAGATTAACCAGCTTGCTCACTTCTATCTCGCCGTCCGACATGTCGTAATGAGCAACTGCACTCCAGAAAATGTTTCCAATGGAGGTTGTTGGTAATGGTGGTGCCATTCTTCTTCGTAGGTCCACTGCATGAGTCAATACCTACCAAAAATAAAAATGGTTTTATGACTATACAATTGAATTGGTTCCACAAAAACATGATTACAGCACAAGATTAAATGTTTTAAACATGATCTTAAACTTTTAATTTTGTGTCTAATATATGTTTCTAACTTAAACGATCGACTTTTAAAATCAGACCTTTAAGATAAAATTGAATGGGTAAGAATCTATTAGACACACACAACTCAAATTTCATAACCTTTTAGACACTTTAAAATTTATGATCCATTAAACACAAAATTAAAATATTAAAAACATATTAGACACTAAATAATTAAATATCGACTCTATATAGGTAAGACACAACCATAAAGGTTAAAAGATATACTTTTTTTTAGTTCAACCTTTGTAGCATGTAGGTGAGATAATTCGAACTTCCTAATTTTTAAATCGAAGATATATACCTGACTAGTTGAATTATGCTCAAATTGATAAATACTAAACTTCCATTATTGCACTTAATAGGTTTCTTAACACAAAGTTTAAATTTAATGACTTGTTTGATACCTTTCTAAATCAACTACTAATAGACATCCAATTTTTTTTGACTTGTTAGGCATTTTTTTAATTAACTAATCTATTTGATACACGTGTGAAAGTTTATTAACTAAATTTGTAACTCATCCTAAATTTGTTGTTATTGTTATCACTAATCAATAATCAAATAATAATAATAATAATTTTTAGGAATTTTTTCAAATATAACAAAATAAACCAAAATATTTACAAATATAACAAAATTTCAGGTGTAGACTTCTATCATCTATCACTGTCTATCATGGGTGGATATTGAGTGACATTTTGCTAGGTTTATAATATTTTAAGCAGTTTTATAACTTAAAATTAATTACCGATGATCGTTGAGAATTTGATGATCTCTGAGTTGCCGCTATCATCATATACTTCCATATGAAAGCAGTAACCGCCTCAACACTTGTGGGATTCTTCACATTCTTCCATTTCACTAATTCCTTTTTTAGCTCTAAAATGGCATCACCTTCAAACACAAACCTTCTTCTTTTAATCTTTCCTTCACCCACAAATGGTGAATATCCTTTTGAAAGCCATGAATTTCCCAACAATAAATCTCTTCCCGGGAACGCCTCTGCCGCCGCTGCGTATTCCGGCACACCCCCTCCTCCTTTCTCTTCTGCTGACCCTCCGGCGACCGCGGCCCACCGCCTTAGAAAGTTGCTTAGCGTTGTCCCGTCGATGACCTTGTGTAAAAAACAGACCCCCACGGCCACCCCACCGCCGTTGAAGGCGTTGAGTTGGACGGCAACTTGAGGATATACTTCAATCCAATGGCAGATCCATAATTTAGAAATTCATATAAACTTTTCAATAATCCAACTTATTTAAATGAATGATTTAAAAAAAATAATAATAACTGTATATCTTATTAAAAGTGTGAAAGTGTGAAGTGTCTCTCCATTTCTCAACGTAGGAATATTTTTTGGAAAATTATTAGATGTAAGTGTCACTTGGATTTGAGATTAATTAATCCTATATTTCAATTTGGTTTAAAACAACCCATAAATTAGAGATTTGAATTTTTTTAATTCTATCTAGGCTTTTCATATTTTTCTATTTCTTTTGAGTTTATTTTCATAAAAACTTGGTTAATTGGCAAAAGCTTGGTCAATTTTTAAATTAATATTTCATTAATATATTGGAACGTGTGAATGTCATTTGAATGTTCCTTGATATAGAAATTGAATATGTTGATTTGTTGTTGTTATTGGAAAAAAAAAATACTTCACTGATATAGTGAGAGAATCAAACCAAAATAATCAAATTAAATGAAAGCTTGTCAATTTAGCACAATGGAAGAAAAGCTAAAATTGACGACAAATAAAACGGATTTAGTAGACCAAAAAGTAACAAAAGTAATAGACTCTAACCAATTAAACAAAATTCATTTTTACGAAGAAGAGATCAACATGTCTCTCGGTAGCACTAAAAAAATGTTAATAAAACAATAATTTGACAATACGTTAGTCCTTTTTTTTTAAAGAGCAATACTTAGACTACACCTAATTAAGTTCCATGCTCCTCCTTAGTCTACCCAGCAAAATAATTTTTTTAACATTTAGAAAGAAAAAAATTCACGAGGCAATTTGGTTAAATTAATATGAAATTGAGAATTACTTAAAAGATGGTTCAAAATTGAAAGAATTGATTAATAGGGTTGAATCTTACTTGGTTCCATTGTGGACGACGAAATGATCGGTGCAGATCGGAAAGGAATGAGTTGACTCAACGACTCGAAGCTGGGTTGGTTCAAAAACTCAGACATGGCACCGTAAACTTTTGCAACTTGAAAGAGGGCTCCGAGGGCGTTGGCGAGGATTTGTGTGTGGCCTTTGATGGCACCGGCGAGAAGGTAGAACTCGGAAAGGGCTTTGGAGAGGGAGGTTTTGAGGGCATGGGAAAGATGGAGAGGGTCATTGGATTGTTTGAGAGTGTAGAAGAAGACGAGAGAAGTGTAAGTAAAGGGGGAGAGTTGATCAAGAATTGAGAGTTTGAAGGATTTTAGATGAACATATGGTGGGAAAGAAGATGGTTTGATACTTTCACTTGATATTATCTCCACTTCCATGCCTTGGTTTTTAGATGAATAACATACTTCAATGTTCATGATTTTGTTTTTCTTATATGTACATACATAATTTTTTTTTTTTTTTTTTAAAAAAAAAAGGTTTCTATGAACTAGATATTACAAAGGATAGAATACAATTATTTCAAGCTAAATCACCAATACTATTGAACCCAAAAATTTAAATTAATGGGTTATATCAATACTTTAATTATGATTGTAAAGTGGTCCTATCTAAATTTGTTAGTTTGATTCAATGAATATTATTAAGGGGCAATTGCAAGGACAATAGCTAAAATACAAGTAAGAAATGATTTCACGTATCTCCAAAATTTTAAAAAAATAAATTAAAATTTCAACAACTATATTGAAACTTAAAATTGATGTTTTGAAGGGTTTGGTAGAGAGTAGAGAAGGTATCCAAATAATTGTTTGTTGATTAGGAAGATGATATTTGTTTGTTTGTAATTAAAGAAGTAATTTTGTCCTAATCAAATGACAAAACAACTGATCATAATACGGCCAAACAGGGGAGTATTAGTTTCTTATCTCAAATTATTTAGACAAACAATTATTTAAAAACGACTTCGATCAGGACACACTTCTATTATATTCAGATTTTTTAGCCAACTAATTATTCTCTTCAAAAGAGCAACTAACAATTATAATAATTTTTTCTTAGTATGAAAATAATAGTTTCTATGGTTTAAATAATTTTTGGGCAAAAATAAAATACATTCATCAGGCTCATAGTCCACATGTTTATTGTTTGTAAAAATGGCAAAAATGTAGTCCAACTCATATGATAAAGATGTAAAATGTCTCAAAATGCCCTCATCATTGATATACACTTGATACATCCAATACACTTGATATACTTCATTGATATACTTTATATACTTGATATATTTGTCAATCATGCACTCGTTTATATTGTTGATAAACTTGATACACTTGACTAATATACTTAATATACTTGAAAATGATGTAATTGACTAATAAATAGTTGGTAAATTTATCAATCATTCATTCGTTTATATTGTTGATAAACTTTATACAATTGACCGATATACTATTGATATACTTGATAATGATGCAGTCTTTTATAATATTGATACACTTTGCTAATATACTGTATTTGATATACTGTTGATAAACTTGATAATGATGCACTTGACTGAGTTGATATACTTTATAATGATACACTTATATTTATTAAAAAAATAAATAATAATAATAAAAAAAAGGTTGGACTCTTCTTCATAGCAGCAATAGACCTCATCTCTCTTTCACCG
Organism: Citrullus mucosospermus; assembly: GCA_030954485.1. Lineage (NCBI taxonomy): Eukaryota > Viridiplantae > Streptophyta > Magnoliopsida > Cucurbitales > Cucurbitaceae > Citrullus > Citrullus mucosospermus. Next base: position 30,287,370 of record CM062061.1, on the reverse strand, counting down.
ACCAGCACTCCTCAACACCATTTGTTGAGCCACCACTCCATATCCATCGACTACTGCACGTCCAATCGTCGGCCACTGGTCACTACTTCTCTCTCTCTCTAACTAGCACTACTCCACACCATCTGTCGTCGGTCACTGCTCCACCTCCTCACTGCTTACCTCCGTCGACCACTGCACGTCCAGTCACCACTTTCCTCTCTCTCTTTTTCTCTCTCTCTATCAATTGATTATCAATTGATTGTTTAAGGCAAAAAAAAAAATGGAAATAATCTTCTCACACTACTTTTCTCATAACAAAACCACACAACTGCCTTAAGGCATTATTCAATAAAAAAAAAAAAATAAAAAAAAAAAAGTGGAATAATATTGGAGATGTAAGCTAGCTACAACCTCAAGTAAGGAAAAGAAATACATTGTTAATTACCACTAACCTAAGTTTGCTTTTGCATGAGCTTTGGTCTTTAGATCAATGGCAAAAAGATTTGTGAACTCGGGTAGGTGTGGACATCCAAAGACATCCACATGAATGAATTAATTGGGTGAGGCACTGCATGGCTTTCGTTGAAGGAAACTGTTTCAAATTTTTACAATAGTAAAGTCCCAAAACTTCTAAAGATGTAAGGTTCCCAACCATTCTGGTAAAACTTCAATTCCATCAAAATCATTAATATACAAAGATCTTAAGGCAATGACATGGTCGAGTTGTCGAGGAAAATGAAGCTTCACAAGTGAAGGAAGTTGCATAAGAGGGGTAAAGTCACAATCTTGTGAGCATTCAATGATTATAAATTTCTTTCAAGTTAGTGAGATAAGCCATCCCTTGGGGAAACTTGTGCAACCCATTTATAGAGAAACGAGACAAGCTATGCATATTTTGCACATTTAGTATCAAATTAAGGCGCACCCAACAATGTTTAGATCCTCGATGGAAGTGCAAAGTTGTAGCTCTTTTGGCAATTTTGTCACTTCATTATCACATCCATAAATATGTAGCTTTTTAAGGCTTCTAATACCATCCTCACTACCACATCCAAACATATTTGGAATATTCAAGTCTTCAAGAAGAGGAAAAATTGCACCTTTTTTTTTTTTTTTTATGTGAATACTAACTCTTCCCATTGCTCCAGGTTGGGCATTTGAGAGAGTACAAATTTGTTCAACTTGGGAAATAAAGCCTTATGGTTGTTGGGATGATCATAATTTCCATAGAAATATTTAGTTCCTCTAAGTTACGTAATTGTCCAAGCATTGGAAGTGTTTCACATCTTTCACAATGCCTTAGATGTATCACAACTAAATTTTCAACAAAAATGGGACTAGCAACTTTTGAGAATCTGAGATGGTGCAAGCTATTTCATATATAAGATCATGCATCTTACAATGAGTAGATGAGTAATTAATTCTTCCTCTATCATCCTTAATGACATCTTGAAATAAGGAGCGAGACAACAAGATATTGAACTACTTTTCTCCATTTTCCTCCATGGTTATGTTGTTTCTTCCTTCTTGTAGTTGAACGAACCCTTGTGCCATCCACATTTGAATTAGTTCTTCTTTTTTAAATTTAAAACCTTTAAGAAAATTAGAACAATATGCAAGACATTGCTTCAACAGAAAAGATGGTAGACGATCCACACTTAATTTTAATGTGGATAAAACTAAATCTTCATCTTACAGTGATGATATAGTTGTTATAGTAGTAGTTCTAAGAGACATCACCCATCTCTCATAGACCCCTTCAAATTTTAGTGCCCCTTCCAAAAACTCTTGCAACCAATGACACACCGCCAAATCTTTTCCCCAACTCTTCTTGAATGTCCTTCACCTCTGGACTCATTGTCAAATCATTTGCATTTGCACTTTTCTTAAACAAAGACCAACATTGTTCATCAGATAATTTTCCCAAAGGATGGCTGAAAAGAGTACTCTCCATTATCTTTCCAACTTCAACACTCCTCGTGGTCACAAATGATACCATTTCCAGATTTTTCAGTAAAACTCAATAAGCAATTTTTCATCTCAATCCATAAAGCAAGATTTTCGTTCCAAACATCGTCAAGCACAAGAAAATATCTTTTACCTCGCATCACCTTTTGGAGCTCTCGAAGTAAGGCCGGCCTCCTTATTGTCCAACCCACTAGAAACACCCTTCACGCTCTGTAAAATTGCTTCCAAAATTTTGTTGATAAGAAACGGCTCAGACACACATACCCATATCGTTTCATCAAAATGTCCTTTGATCGCCTCATGATTGAAGACTATCTTTGCCAAAGTTGTTCTTCCGATTCCACCCATACCCACAATGGGTAAGATAGATGTAACATATTGATTACTAGCATCAACCACTTGTTTCACTATGCTTGAAACTTCAAACGCCCTTCCTACAACTTCAAAATCGTCAAGTTTCGAGATCGTTTCTCAAATCTGGCTAAGATCATTCTCTGTTTCTATGAATTCTTCGCCAACTAGTCCCAAAGGAGTTGCCTCGGAGTAACATTTAGAAAGCTTTTCAATAATGCCCTTCAATTTCTTGGCCATAAAACAGAACAACGTACCTTGTCAATCAATCCTTTTTCCACCTTTGTACGAAGATCTTCATAAACAAGCTCATCCAATAGATCGTCAGCTTCATGGACAACGTGTTGAAGATCCTTCACCCACAATCTCACAGAATTATGGTGTAATTTTTTTCTGTTAATGTCACCTAAAATGTCTTCGGCTTTGAGTAGCCACTTGGAGAAGTTTGAAAGCTCCCTGTCCAAGCCCCATGCCACACCAATTTGGTCAGCTGCAAGTTTCAATACCTTCTTCAACACTTCTTGCACAGCAAAAGTCCATAGGAACTCCGCCATGTTGTTAATTATCTCTTTTTTGCTGATCTGATCTTTACTTTTCCAAAGAACTATGGATGATCACGAAGATGAGGAAGAAGATCCAAATTAATCCACTGGACTTGGTCAAACAAGTATAGGACAATAATTTTCAAACACGCTTTTAATTTGTGTGATGGGAAGGTGCAAGGAAAGAACAACCTAGTTGCTTTCAACATTGGAAAAATCAAGTTGTTCATCAATATGAACTTTGTTAATGTGTTTGGGGATGAAAATGACATATACCCAACATATGTCAGGAAAAAAAAAAGGTGATATGTCAAAAAAAAAAAAAAAAGAGGGGTGATTTTAAGTACTTAAGAAGTCATTCCAAACAAATTCTTGTTAGGAAGTTCAGTTATTAAAATCATGAAAAATGTGCAATCAAATCTTAAATTTGCCCGATAATTTTTGCTTCCTTTTTAAGATTGACACATCATTGACTTTTTAACTTAATTGGTTAACAATATTAAATGAGAGCAGAGAGTAGAGGGATTCAAACATTTGATCTATTAATGTATCTTGAAAGATAATACGCACTTTAACAGGCATGTGAGAGTAGAGCGGTTCGAACTTGAGAGTCGTGATAAGTAGTTAAATAAATAAATAACACTATTTTTCATGCCAACTGAAAAAACCAACCCATATCCATTAATATCAAAAGAGTGAGGGAAAGCAAACAATAGTCCATATGTGTTTTCCACCACACCGTGCAGCACTCCCACTGAGTCTCACTTCATGACTCCAAAATCGAAAGGGGAAAGACATTTTTTAACAACCGAGGGCTATACCAACCAACAGGCTACACAAGAAGAATTGCTTACAAGAAAAGCAACCTATTTTCAATCCAACCAAACATGACCCGAGGATCTTCAAGAAAAAACAGCAATAATAATTGGAATAAATAATGAATATTATGAATTCTATATGGTCACCATGAAAGCAAACTTTGCAATGTAGGCGCTGACATATATCAACAACAGTGAGGAAGAAAAACTGAGATCAATTTACTTCAAGATTCGGCAGCCGGAGCAGGGGCAGGTGGCTTTAGAAGCGGCTGGAGAGCCTTGACGACGATGCTCATGTTTGGCCTGAACTCGGCTTCATACTGCACACACAGAGCTGCCACAGCAGCCAGCTGCAATAACCATAATACCAAGTCAATATCACAGTAATATCTCACTATTTCACTGCACTGCAATGCTATTTCTGATGGTGAAAACAACAATGTGTGCAATAGAAAGAGAAGTTACCTTGGCAACTCCTTTGGGGGGATATTCGCCCTTCAGCCTTGGATCAACACATTGTTTGACTTTGTCTTCACTTAGTCTTGGAGTAGCCTTAAACAAACAGAAAACAATCATTTTAGACTTGTAAAATTTGAGCAGCTGTAGACAGAGAGGCAAGAGCAAACTGAAAAGCAATAAGAAAGTACGCATATGTGCTCACCCAAGTAACAAGACTCTGCTGCCCACGAGGCATGGTGTGATCAACAGGTTTCCGCCCGGTCAAAAGCTCAAGTAGAACAACTCCGAAGCTATAGACATCACTCTTTTGTGTCAATTGTCCAGTCATTGCATACCTGGAGAAGAGAGGACTTGAGCATCAGTACACTTTCTTCATAGCTACTTATCCAAATTCCAATGAACAAAAAGGACAGAGTCCAAATTCCAATGAACAAAAAGGACAGAGTAAATGTCTCTGATAAGAAGTCGACATTTAGGAGAATGAAAGAAAGAAACCACAAACAAAAGAGATTTCCGAAACATTACTCAGGAGCATGATAGCCAAATGTTCCTAAGACTCGAGTAGAATGAAGTCGAGCAGCCATGTCAGGAGCCTGGTTTGAAAGGTTAAAGTCTGCTATCTTTGCTTTGAAGTCTTCAAAGAGAAGCACATTGCTGGATCTAACATCTCTATGTATGATAGAAGGTTGAACCTTCTCATGCAAGTATTCCAACCCTCGAGCTGCATCAACAGCAATTCTCACACGCTGCATCCAATCAAGCACCGGACCAGGCTGTGCCCCTTGCACTCCCTTTCTACCTGTGTAGAGCAACAACTCATGAAACTAACTGGCCTATATGAAACTGAATTAAAATACTGAATTTATTATGGTGGCATACCATGTAATATGTCATGTAGAGAACCCATAGTTGCAAATTCATATGCAAGTACACGGAAATTTCCTTCAACACAATATCCATGCAACTCAACAAAATTTTCATGTTTCAACCTTGAGACTGTAGAAACCTGAAGCAATACCAAAAACAATAAGGAATCAGGACTAAGGAAAATAGTGCATATAGGACAAGATAGAGTTGTAATGTGCTAAATCTATTATATCGATACTGAAGACAAACCTGAGTCAAAAAGTCAACACTCGAGTCAGGCTCAGAGGAAACATCCAGCTTCTTTACTGCCACAGCTTTCCCATCATTTAAACTAGCATAATAAACTCGACCATAAGATCCTTCACCAATCAGTGCCTTGGACCCAAAGTTGTCAGTCTTTTCTTTCAGTTCTTCCAGAGACAACGCTGGCACTTCTATGGGAGGTGGAGTTTTTGGTGGTTCAGATTTGACAGGAGTTGCCTCTTTTGAGCTCCTTTGATGGTGACCTAACAGGCATAAAATATATAAGGCAGACTTAAATCACACAGCAAATAAATCATAGACAAAGCAACAGCTCTTAAATCCAATAACATCACATAGAAAATAGTAACCAACATAACTAGAACAATCATAAAGGCAGAGTTACACAAGATGATCCAGAATAGTGGATAGGGAACATCTAAGAAGAAGCATATGGAATGCTACAATAGAGATCAACTTGAGCTCCTGCAAAAAACAGCTTCTGCAACGCTAGAAATCCTACATGTTAAAAAATAGGGTTCTAACTTGAGTCCCCAAGCCATAAAACAAAAACACGCACAGAGAGGTTACCGAGATTCACCCTTCCATTTATCTGCATGAAATAGCAATGCTAAGCTATTACTGTGACCCAAGAGTTGCCTCAAACAAGAATGAAATATTCATAAATATGCTTAACAAATGAACTGATAGGAACTAAAGAACTGGAATTAAAATTGAACTGTTCTTTGCCTTCACTCCTCTCGCTTCCTCTTTCTATAACCACTGAATGTCCCAAATATTCCAATAATATTCCTGAAATTTCCATACTAATTTTCCCAACACTACTCTGCCCCCGAAACACACTTGTCCTCCTATTGTGATTGGTCAACTATTCTCCCAAAGCAAATACAGGAATGGTAGCTGGAGCAAAATCCAAAAAGATAACTGTTTTCTTTCTTTCTCCTATTTCTCTGATTTGTTTGTCTCTTTTTAAATTCCTCCCTATGAGTTCCTCAGATGACTCATCACCCCCAAATCATAGAAAATATCCTCTAGTCAAATTTCACTCCTATGAAAAGCTTAGCTTTTTTAACCTCTTTCTTAGCAATAGAGGGCTGTTTGTATACCCGTACAATGCATATATTAAACAAAAAGCATAATAAAACCTTCAACTGTTCCTTTCACCCCTTTCACCAAACTTGGCCACCACTGCCTAAAACATCAATGCCACTGCATCTTCACCTCAAACATAATAAAACCTACTGGCCGCCCCATTCCTGGCATTCCTTTTGTCGAGCGATCAATTCTCCTCTCTTCATGGATTTCTTTAGTTTTTGTGGCCAAGCAACTCCTTGCCCAAAACGACATGAACTGAGTTTTTTTTCTTCTTCTCCTTGGACCCAATTTCATTTGTCGTACTTATCTAATCCTTCTCTTTCAATTCTCAGTTTCAAGTAGCCTTCCTAATACGCACTTCCTCTTTCTTCTTTACTAAGTGCTTTGGAAAACCTAACCAACCTTCCTCTAGACTTCTCTTGCCAGAACCATGAATTCCTTCTCTAATTCCACAGAGAAGGTTAAATGCGCAGTCACCATAAATTCCTTCCCTCCATCTGATTCTAACCATGATTTTGTTGCTTTCAGATTTTCCTCCTTGGACTCCACCGCCACTGACTTCCTCAATCACTTCCTTCAAAATAATTTAAACTTCCAGCAACTCCAGATTCATTCTCATAGATCAAAACTGCTTTAAACCATTTTGATAGGAAACAAAGAATTGGAATAGAAATTGTATCTAACATTTAAAACAACTTAACAAGAAGTCGAGGAACTTGGACATCTTTCTAAGCAAGTTCAAGCCCAAACAATTGAACAATTGCTTTCCTTCACCCCTCTCAGTCTCCCACTTACTCTATTTTATAACCATTCCGCTAACAAACTCCCCAACTAAAGACCAACATGGCCCAGATATCCTAATACTTCCCTAGGAATATTCAAAATATATATATATACAATATATACAGAGAAGAGACAACAGCACATGTATACTGTATATATGCAAATGTTAATTTTGTTAACTTTATAATCCAGCTTCCATGATATTGCGCTCCGTCATTTCAACTAACATTCTCAATGAGAAACCAGAAAAAGAAAAAACAAGCACATTCAAGAAATCCATATATTTTACACAATACTAATATCTCAAAGACTTCAGAGTAAATAGATAACCTTGATCACAAATCCTATAAAATGGCATAAGCATCAAGTGATAGATTAGAGTATTACCATCTCCATAACTTCGTGGGCTTTTCAGGTGCTCACTTTCTGCTGATGGGTAGGCCTCTTCAACTTGACAAGTACAACAAAGCCACCTGCGCATTCTATCCCTTTTACTTAGATATAGATCGTCTTTAGATCCTGTATTCCTCAAACGTACGAAGTAACCAGGAGGAGGGGCATGCGCCTGCATGTAACCAAAAGCTCTAATAAAAACAATTCTCTAGTTTTTAAAGATAATGAAACGGATTATTAGGAGTCAAACAGCGATGATCTACGAGAGATCTTTTTGCTTAATGTGAACAGCCAAAAAAAACAAAAACAAGCTCAAGGGAGAAAATTAATTTGTTTTCATTGAAGCCAAAAGAAAATGACAAAAGGGCAAAAAAAGAGCGCAACGTCCCTCATGATAATGGTTGAAATATACTTCAGAATTCATTAATGAAGAATGCCTTAGATCTTTCCATTCCACCTATAGCTCACCTTCTCAAACTATAATACCTTAATAAGATCGAGATTACTTTATTGCCACATAACTCGAACCCCCACCCTCAAACGTGATCACATCCTTCTTGAAGGATTCAACTTCCAGCCATAGTAGAACAACAGACAATTCCAAATATTTTAAAATACAACAATGGCAAAATATCCCCTCCCACAACCAAGTTTAAAATAACATCAATACCCCCAAACCAATGCTTGAAAATTTTCAACCTTTCAGGAAACTAGTGTTACGAAGGGATAAAGAAGAAAAGCATATAAATGGAAATTTGAAACACTGATTCAAATGGGGGGAAAACATTGCATGTAATGACAAAGGCAATCAAATGAAAGAAAGATTCCAACAATCCTTACCACTAAACCAAAACGATGTTGATCTCGGCCGTCCATTATCAAACCAGAGATTTAAAATTCAAAATCCCAACAGAATCAGCAAGGCAGAAACAAGAAGAAAAAAACACACAAACACACAAACCCAGATATAGATTGATCCCTTAAAAACCAAATCAAATCCCAGAAACAGAAAGAGGAAAAAGAAAAGAAATCACTCACAACCCAACCATGCAAAAACACAAAAAGCCCAAGATTCAACCCTGTTCCAGAAAATCAAAACCCAGATACAGAAATCGGAATTCAGGGTGAGTAAAATTGAAAGAGAAGGAAGGGAATGAGAGATTGGGGGAAAGGGAAAAGGGAAAAGAAAGCAATCAAAGAAGAACAGATCGAGAAGCGAATTTAGAGGGGGGGGGGGGGGGGGGGGGGGGGGGGGGGGAAGGATTACCTTCTGGTTAATGCCTCTCCTGGGCTTCGGGAAGAGAAATGGAAGAATAAAGGAAAAGACAGGGTGGAATTTGCGGGGTGGGTTTGGCTTTGGCTTTGTTGGGTCTTCTTCGGTTTTGGCTTTTCGGTAGTTATTCGGAGCAAACGCAATGAACGGATGACAGAGAAGCAAACGCGGGGCAAATGGCAATGGCGGAGAAGTTTTCCTTTCCTTTCCCTTTCTTTTTAGAATTTTTTATTTTTTGCCTTTTCTTTTTTTATGAATTTCGGATTTTAAAATACGTAATTTTTGCGAATTGTAAACCTAACTGCCAGAGGAATTGTGGTAGATATCCACTTTTGTTCGATGGCTTTTAGTTTTAATTAGTATTTATTTAATTGACTCTTTCAAAAAAAGAAAAAAAATTAAGCATTTATTTCATTGACTTCATTGACCTTAAATATTATATTGTTTGTTTGTACATTTATAACTCAAAAAATAATAATAATAATACATGTTCGACTAAAATCTCACATTCTTGAATGAGTTCATGAACATACCAAAAAAACAACACATGTAATTGATGGGTTTCATCCAACAAAATAAATCTTGTTCTCTTGATCTATCCTTGAGTTTATTCAAAATTTAATAATTTTCTGGTAGCTTTGGAAAATTGTAATGAGTAGAAAAAAAAAAATTAATATATCATAACTTAATTGTATTATGGTATACGTTATTTGTTGAATTATGGTAAATTTTTTTTTCGTTTTGATATAGTGTTATTTTAATCTAAATAGTTTAATTTTTATGTTGATGGTATATTTTAAATACATTAATTTTGTCAAATGATATACTAAATATAAATTATATTGGTTAATCTATTTTATTTTTTATTTTTTGGTATGATTTTAATAGTATATAGTTATATTATATTTGGTATATCAATTGTATAATAAATCATATATTAATTTATAATTAATACATCTGATTTAAAGAGAGAAAAAGCATATCAATGATATTGTTGATATACCAAATATGAAGTATATCATTTAGAAAGATACTCAAGGGCGTAACATTGAAATTTCAATTGTATATTAGTATTAATTCAAAATGTATTACATGTAGATCATTAGTGTATCAATAATATATCATAATAAGCTCAAATGTTGATCATTAGTGTATCGGTAGTTTATCGACACTCATTCAAATTTTATTTAAACTGCAAAATAGATGTATCAATAGTCATTAAGAATCAATTCCATGTACATTTTTAGTGTATCAATAGTATATCACTTGTGATCTAAATCCATTTTAAGTATTGTATTGGTGTGTCACTAGATTATCGACACTCATTCAAATTTTATTTAAACGGTAATATAGATGTTTAAATAGTATATAAGTAGTCATTAAAAATTCATTTCGTGTATATTTTTAGTGTATCAATAGTATATTACTCATGGTCTAAATATATTTTAAGTATTGTATTGGTTTATTAGTTGTATATATCGACTCATTCAAAATTCAATTTCAAGTATATAGATTATTAGTGCATTAGTTGTGATAGTTAGACACTTATTTAAAATTCATTTAAAAGTATAAATTTGTTATCAATATTGGTCAATGCTAATAAAAAACTAATTTCAAGTATATCATTAGTGCGTTAATATATCACTATTTATTCTAAATAAAAATTTAAGTATAACATTGTAATTTTGATATGCCAATTGTATAACTTATATACTTTAATGTTACACAAGTTGGTCTCAAAATGCTTTTATACACAAGTATAAAAGAAGACTACTGAACACTATGAACTAGTTTTGTCGAAGGTGATCGTGAGAGTTAGTTGCCGAAGAGAGTCATCCAACCTAGTTACTAGAGGTGGTCATCGTGGAAATCAAGGTCGAAAGTGATCTTTGCTGGAGTTGGCTGCTAGAGCATAAGGTGGTTGCTAGAGTTGGCTGTTGGAGGTAGTCACCAAAATTAGCCATCGGAGCATGTTGCATAGGCGGTTATCGAAGGTGATCGTAGGAGTTGACAGCTGAAGGTAGTTGTTGCCAAATTAGGCATCAAGGATGATTTTCAATGGAGTCATGTGTTTGAGTGATTGCAAGAGTTGGTTACATGAGGTGTTCGTTGAAATTGGTCACCGGAGATGATTATCAGAGGTGGTCACTGGACATTGTTGCCAATGGGTGGAGTTATTGAAAACATTGAAAGAAAGGAGAGTTGGTTATTTCAAGCACTAAGTTAGGAATAGTTTTACTGTAGTAGAAAATGAGTTAAATTAAGGTTGTTTTCAAATATAGCAAAATGAGCTAAACTATTTACAAAAAAATTCATTATTTATCAGTAATAGACTATGATAAACTTTTATCGCTTAAATAGTTTGATATATATTTTTTTATTTATAATAATTTTCCTTAAAATAATCCTTACTCTTCGTTATTTTAACACACACAAGCGGACTATTATAGTCCATTCAACCCACCCTAAGTCGTAGCCTCAAATATCTCCGTACCACTTTGTTTTAGAAATACCAATGAACATTAAAAAATTTCAATAATATCCTTAAACTTAAAGAATGTTTAAAAAGAACTCTTCCAACTAAATATATGGATAGTAAGTCTCATTACCTCGTTTTAACAAAGTTATATGTTAGAAATTGCTATCATTTTAAAGTTAAAAAATATTATTAAAACTTTTGAGATTCTAAAAATATTCTTCTTGGAATAAATACAAAATTTTACTACTATTTATGAGGTAAATTTTCGATCGAAATCTCAAAAATTTCAAAGTGAAAATATAGTTAGGAGGGAAATCTCGTTTTTCCTCCTTTTCGATATTTCACACACACACACCAATTGTAATTAATTTTTCAACTTTCACACCAACAAACATAAGTGTTCCATCAAAATTTACAATTTCCAAATATTTTATACAAAAAAATATTTTAATTAATTTTTCTATTTCATATTGTTAATTATTTTCTACCACCTATAAATGTCGGTCATATCATTTTCACTTTCTTCACGCCTCAATTTCAATTCTCTCTTCTACTCTCAAATTCCTTCTAATTTTCTCAAAGTTCTCTCCAAATCTCTAAGTTTTCTCTCATTCTATTAAATTTTTTCAAAATTAAATTAAATTAGAAGCACAAATATTTCATTTCTTCCTACTTTTGTAATTAATTACAAATATTATGGTAATTAATTTTCCATTTCTTATTTAAAAAAAATTCTTAACATTGACATTTACAATATATATCTAAAAGTTGTCTAACTTTATAGAAATGATGATTAAAATAGTTAATTATAGTTTAATTAAGTCACAATCAAAGTTCTATTGTCACGCTTACCCTCAGGAAAACTTAATATATCAGTGGTAATCTAAAAATAAAAAGTGGACCCATCGATTTATATTTGTTGTTGTTTGCTTATGTTCTGTACCAATATTGATATTTGAGGCCTACTTCAAAATATGTAATAAAAAAATAATAAAATAGTTAAAGAGTCGAAGTTGCTCAATCCAAATTATGTCAATATCCATTACCATTATGACTACCATTATTGTTACTATTATAGCATGAGAATTATGAATTTGTCACATTTACTATTACGATTATTGTTTGACCCTAAACGACAACTGTAATAGTAAATGTGACAGATTCATGATTCTAAGTAACTGTGAACAAAAGCAATTCAATTACATTTACGATTGTGGCCCATTACGATTAATCTATCAATTGAATTTTATTGTAATTACATCAATTTTCATCTATTTCCGTTAAGTTTTCTGACATCATCTATATTTGGATAAGATAAAGAGCTGGATGGATATCGACATTTGAAACCTTGTAGCTATGTATTTGCTATAATTTAGTCTTTTAATTAATTAATTAATTAATTAATTATTCATTTATTATTTTTAATTTTTTAATCTCCGGAGTCCGGAGTCTCGACCTCTCTTTGCAAATCCAAGTCAAAGCTACACTACATAATGTTAAACCCCATTTTTCATTACACACTCGGTGCCGCTGCTAAACCCTCCTGCTTTTCTTCGAGCAATGGCGGATGAGATAAGTTCTGACTATGGCGATGGGTTTAATCCAAAATTCTCACCATCTGAGAACCCCCAATCTCCTTGTCAATCGGTTGATTCTGGCTTTAAGATCTCTGCCCACGACATGAAGTTCCCTTTGATCGTCTCGAATCAAAACCAGGACTGTGAAGTCATAAACAGTGTGACTTCCGCTTCTGCCCAAGAGAACCCAGAAACTTCTGTCCACAAGATGATCGTGTGCGATTCGGCTTGTGCGTCTTCTGAAAACGGAGGAAATATGGGAAGTCTGGTGCTGGGCAAGATTCAGAATCTTGATGTGGAGCTCGAAAAAGAACCTCTCAAGGTGGACGCTTTCCATGATTTTGAAACGATCGGTGCCGTGGAAGATGGTAATCAAGATGTTGCGATCGATGATGAAGAGAAAGATTTTGCAAGAAGTGTACTAAGTTTTGACGGGAATCAAGATTGTACAAAGGAAGAACTTGTTCAAGAAATCCAGTTGGCTGCTGACTGTGAAGCCCACAGCAAAGAAGCCTTTGCACGAACCGAAGAGTTTTTGAAGAAAGAAACTGATTCGGAGAGCATTTTGGAAATGAAAAAGAAATTACTATTGGAAGAACTCGACGCCATGTTGGTTCCTGGAGATGAAATTCATCTAGAGGAGGGAAACAATCCCCCTAGCTCTGGAGGGATTGTGGATGGTTGCAGAAAAACGATGCCTATTGATGAGGAGAAGATTTCTGATCAGCAAAATGATTCTGAAAACATGAATGTTCTCAGACGAAGTCATTTATCTCTCAGAAATTCATTGAAGATTGAAGTAATAGACGAAACTGCATTAGTTGAACCGGTTCATGTCTCCAAAATTGGAAATGGAGAAGGGATTGGTATTGTTTGTCCAACAAGGTCAATGCAGATGAAGGTGAACAAATCCCATGAACCTGATAGAGGGGGGAAAAAAGCTAAAAGATCGAGGAGGAGAGGAAGGGAAGCTAATGTTTCTGAGATGCATTGGAATCTGGGGAACGTGAATGAACTTGATAAAGTCAATGGACGTCAAAAAGATGCGGAAGGAAACAAGATAGTGTATTCGAGGAAAGATATGGAAGCACTGAGGTTTGTGAATGTTGCAGAACAGAGGAGATTGTGGAAAGCTATATGTAAGGAACTTTTGCCCGTTGTGGCAAGGGAATACAGTAGCTTAACAATGAAGATAGGCTCCACCTCTGATTCTAGGCAGCCTTTAGTGAAGAGAGAAGAAGCCTCTTCAATTATAAGTAAGTATTTCTATTTATATTGCTTCAGTCTTATAAGAGTCGAATGAATGAATGATGGGTCTAACTGAGTTGCTTTTGAAATTTGGTTATGATATACTCTTCTTCTTTTTCTGGATAAAAATGAAGTTCGTTTATGAATGGTTGCTTAGGATTCTAAAGTATGGCTCCTGTCACTGTTTTAAAGGTGTCTATGAATGTAGCTTCTTTTGATTTCTTTTCCCCCTGAATAAATTGTTATTTTCTTTGCTCGCGAATATTGCTATTTGTTTTTATTATTTTTCATGTTCATAAACATAAGGTATTTTCTGTTGAGTCTTTTCCTCATTCATTTTGTGCATAGTAAACCATGAATGCCCTTTGATTGGATAGTAAAAAAACTCATAAACCTATTTTGGCTTTCTCAATATCTTATTTTCTCAGAAGATGATTATTTTGAAACAACTAAACTTCACAATTATTGTCATGGTTTTTGGTTTTGATTGTGTCATTTTGATGGTTTCAATTTCTCTTGTTGCCAGGTGTTGTTGCTGCAAGGGGAAGATGGAATCATATGAATATTTTTGTGCATTGAAGAATGGCCTAAATCAATCCAATAAAGACCTTATGTGCATCAAAATCAACATGTTTTCTGTAATAGACAAACGATAGTTCTTGTCTGTACAAATATACCAACTACATAAAATTTCTGTTCCTTTTTGTCTCGAAATGATTAGTGTCACATTCTTTTGTACATGTTGCAAACTAGGTGCTGAATAATATGAAAACAATTCAATTCTTTTTCACTCATTTGTGCGTCGTGATTTTGTCATCTCTCTTTTTTTAAGCTGACATCAGAACCGTACATATTCTTTTTGGGTGGAATGTGATGTTTAAATGGTTTAATAAGATCACTAAAGTTCTGTGGCAACTGGACAGGGGAGGGATGTTCAGAAAGCTTGGATGGTGAGATAGAGGACATGGAAGGTGATAATGGAATTGCAAATTTTGTAATTTCGGAACCCTCTTGCAGTCTTAGTGTCAGCGAAGATAGTGATGAGGATAAATATTACCACAGTATGCAGAGACCTGCCTTTATGGTGGAGGGAGAACCCAATTTTGATTCAGGACCTCCAGAAGATGGATTAGAATATCTTAGACGTGTCAGGTAAGTTCTTATATGTCAATATTATTACTTGCTTGTTGCTAAGGTTTTATATAATTCATTTGAGTTTCTTTGTCCCCACATTTTATTTTAAACCTTCTTCAGCTAGGTTGAGATACTGCTTGATTCTCTATGAATTATTAGACAAAATGACCTTCACTATAAAAATGAATTGGATGACAAACAAGCATTAATGAAGTCAAGCAAATGAAGAGGTTTAAACTGTGAGATGCAATGAGGCATAGTAGTTCAGTTTGTCTTACATATGAAGTAAAAAACAAAGTGAGAAAACAAACTGTAGAAAAATAATATGATATGTGAAAGGTACACTATAGTGTTTAGAAGATAATGAGACAATGACAAATGAAGGAAACGATGGATTTTTTAAGAGACTGTTTAAAGATATAGGCTTTTTGGTCAAAATTTTCTTATTTCTTGGAAGAAAAAAAAAAGGTGCCTGTCATGGTGTGTTCCGCACTGAGGGTTTCGAACATATAGGCTCACCTTTGAAAAACATGATTACATCTTTGAATCATAGAAAAATGATATAATGTTCATATTACTATGAAACTGTAAGAGCTGCAATGTGCTAGAAATCACTTCTGTTTTTTTTTTTTTTTTTGGGGGGGGGGGGGGGGGGGGGGGGGGGGCGCATAGATGTGCCCACTATTTTTACAGCTGGTATGTCCCATATTTGGTTAGGGTGATAGTGTTGTGGTTGCCAAAATGAATCTACTATCTTGACATCATTTGATTCTTGGTTACTTGAAGAGTTTAGTTTGTTGGCACTTGGGAGTCTGTTGGCTGTAAATCAGCTATATTGGGTAAGGACTATTTTCACTAACTTCCTAGTTGTTTAACAATTATGTATCCATGATTTAATAGGCTTAAAATACAATCTAGATACTGTGATCAGGATTTATAAACATTTGCCCTGATTTTGATTGTACATAAAGTGCATTAATTTTTAGAAGCTCAAGTATTATTGAGGGTATTTTAATTATGTTCATCCTCGGTCCTTTTGGTCGAAAGTGGATTCGCAATCATGACTCTTTTTCTTTTTCTTTGACTTTTATGATTTGGATTTGGATGAGGATGAGTGGCTCACTAAAGTGTATGACTTTGAATATAGGGACTAGGGAGAGAGACTTATGAGCTAGGTGGCCTATTTGGCTTGTGCAATCCATTTTGATGTTTAGTTGTGGCCTTGGGAGCTACTATGTTCTTAGGTTTGCTTCAGGGAAGTCCTTTAGGGGTAAGACCCACTCGTTGGAAAGATAATAAATTAATATTTTCATGTGTTTGATGAATCATAAAACATGTATTTGATACAATTGATACAATATTTATTAAATTTTGATTTTTTCCCTAAATTTTCATTAATAATTGAAAAACCACAGATTTCTAAGAATAAATTTTCAATTTTGCACATTCGTGGAGTCTCTTGGCTTAAAAAAGCACCACTTAACTGATTCGTTACAAGGAAACCCTGCAAGTAGAGAATACATAGAGAGTCCATAGGAGGCAGAGGTTCTCGTCTGCCCCTCATTTCTCCATTCAGAGAGTATTCCACCAAGCTGATAGTTCATGTTTGATGTAACTTGTGTGATTATTGTTAAAATGCTTATCAATTTTAAGAAACGAAAATGTGATGGCTTGAATCTAAAGAAAATAATCTTTTCCTTCTTAGGTGGGAAGCTTCCCATATTCCAAATGTGACGGTGGCAAAAGTTGATAGAAGTAATTTTAAGAAAGAGCAAAGTGTTTATATGCCAGTTATTCCTGCAATTGCCAAATGCCCCGACCATTTACTGCCTTCAAAAGAGTGGGAGAATGCATTTCTTGCTGATTTTTCTAAGCTGCGTCAGGTAATTTACATCTACCTCATCAATAATCAGAAAAAATCCATTTCGTTCTTTTGGCTCTTGGTTAACTGCTAATGGTCTGTTTTGTCTGAATGTACTTCTATGTTTGATTCTTACTGTAAGTTGCTCATTTGAATGGCTGATAAATGGAAATGGAGTTATATTTATCATTCTTGATCTTGGTTAACTGCTAATGATCATTCGTGCATTATTTTAGATGTATTAACATCTCTATCGTTCTGTGAATAGATTCAATGTGTAATTTAATTAAAATCAAGAGACCAGAATTGAGACTTTAAATGCCGAATACTTGAAAATTTAAAAGCCAATCCATAGTCATAGAGTAGAATCGAAAGTCAGTAAAAAGAATACTTGAAATGACTACTCTTAGCTGAAAGAAAGAAAGAAAATCAGGGATTTTCTTGATGATGCTAAATTGCTAATTGGCATGTCAGGCTCTATCACACTCTGAAGAATTTATGCAGCCTGATGTCGTCCTCCATGAAAAGATTGACTCTGTAATTCCGGACTTTATTGCTCAGCCAAGTGTCTTGCCTGCCTACGACATCGACTTGCATCAACCTGAGGAACCGAATGGCAGCAGTTCAGCAAAGGAAAATAATTGCAACAATTATCCATCTTTATCAGCAATCTCAAAGATGAACTCGGTGTTCCGTGTTTCGTCATTGAGAAAACGCATAAACTTGTTAGAAACACAAACAACACTGTCAAGGACCGATTGTCTTTGGCTGTTTGCTTTAAGTGCAGCAGTTGATACTCCTCTGGATGCAGATACTTGTGCTGCTTTCAGAAGTCTGCTTCGGAAATGTGCCAGCTTGCGGGCCGAGAAGACTGAGCTTGACGACGAGGTGATAATGCTCAATATTCTTTCCACCATTTCTGGAAGGTACTTTGGACAGTTGGAAAATTGAAGCTATGATGGCCAAATTCTTTTTTTCCTCCCATGTTAGGATCTTTTAGCTTTAAGGAGGATGATGTTCACTTCTGATTTTGAAACCGTGAGGAGTCTGACTGACAATGAAATTTGTAAATTAGTTTCTGTTTTGTGAAAAATCAACGTGTGTTAAAGATTTTGTTTTTTGGATCATGTTATCAATCCATATGATGATTTAGTAGAAAGATTACCTTATTAATTGAGGGGTTTTTTTTTTTTTTTTTTGATGATTTGAATTTGGACATTGGTGTCTCTATTTGGCTTGTTAATTTTATATGTATTAATTATGTCAATGCTTACAAGCATGTCTTAAAGTACTTGATTATGTCATAACAATGAGGATTAGAATGGTTATTTTTTTATCATTAATTTGCAAATATTTTTTAAGCCCTCTTTAGAAGCTTTCTTTTTAGAAGTTTGATTGTCATTTTTATAATTTTTTTTTTCATTAACACAAAAAAATAGATATTCACATATCCACTTTTAATAGAAAATTTACAATATAATCAGTTGAATGATTGTTTAAACTAGCTACTCTAATAGTTTAATCAAATATTCATTAGACATATTTGTTATTATTGAGGAATACAAAATTAACCTAACAAGATTTGTAAAGAGGATGGCCCTTGCTTTGTGAGGCAAGGAAACCCAAGTGTTAGAATCCATCGTCCAATATCAAGGATTTCCATATGATCCAAAGGCTGAAAAACCACAGCTTTCCTAAAACATCCATTTTATTGGTAGGAAATAGGAATTAGATTGCTCCCCACAATTTTTTTTATTGATTTTTTTTTTAATACCGGAGTAATATACTTCATTTATTTATACTATAAATTTTTCGACTTACCTATTTTTTTAAGACTTCTACATTTTTTTTACTGTGACAAGCAATAAACAGAGGTAATATACATATATATACATAAAATCTCCATTTGTTCAGTATCAGAAACAATTTCATTAAAATTTCTTCTCATCAACCAAGACAATTCATAAAGATTGTATAAGATTTTCATTCAAAAAAAAAAAAAAAAAAAAAACATGTTTTCCTTCCTAATAAATTTTTTTTTTTTTGCCTAAAATTGGAAGTATTTAACGTTGTATTCCATAAATGCATTAGACCACCAAACTTAACATGATTAGGAACAAAAAGAAAAAAAAAGTCCAACATAAATTTTTCTAAACCAATTAAACAATTTTTTTAAAAGATTTGTGAGTGTCCAAAGTTAATTTATGCACACCTCGACTAATCTAACGAATAATTCGTCTCACCCTACAACATTAGGTTTTAAATAAACTCATAGGATATTAGATTATAGTTAAACACTTCTTAAACTTGAGGGATTTATTTAGCACAAGAATTTAATTGTGCATATTTTAGGTTACACTTATCTTTGTACAAATTATTATTTCTTACTTTTGATTTCTAATATTTTTTAATTTTTATTTGTGTGATTTTTGACATAAACCCACCCTTTTATCCAACACTTAAATTTGTCCACTGAATAAAGACGGAGGTGATGCTACGACATAAAATAAATAAATAAATAAACAAACAAATAAAAAGGAAACGAAAAATGACAGTTCCTCTCTTCCTCTTCCCGCCCATCGGCCACAATGGGCAGACCCAGAACCCGAGGCAAGTCCGCCTCTGCCACTCCCCCCTCCATTCCCTTCAAGACCGACCGGCAGCCGATCGCCACCGCCACGACGCAAAGAACTCCGGTTACCTCTTCCACATCCATCATTCCTTCCTCGCTCAAATCAGTACGTTTTGCTCCATTTCTCCCTCACTACAACACTTTCTCATATTTGGTCGTTTGTTTTCAAATTTTCTGCGGTTTCTCTCTCGCTTAGGTTTTCCTGTACGATTGGTGGCTGGTAAAGACTAACGATGGCGAGGGCTTGGCTATCGGAGGGTTTGCATCCAGAGAGTAAGACATTGCCTCACTCGTTCGGTTTTCTGCTTCTTATCTACTTCCGTTGTTCTGTTTTGTTGTTTGTTCTTTGAAGAAATGTGTTTGAGTGACTAAATTTTGTTGCTAAAGATAAATTATTCGCCGTATCTATGTTTGCTGGTTTATCTGTACTGTATTATTTGATATTGATGTAAATTTGAAAGGAACTTTGCTATGACTTGGTGAAGTTTTGAAATTGATCGAAATCTTCTCAATAACCTAACTATATAATGCGTTGGAGAAGATTTAACATAGATTTTATTCTTAACTAAGATGAGTAGTTTAGTGTAATTTAGTTATCTTAATTATTAATACTGAAATCCATCCATGAAAACTCTGGCATTGTGTAAATGAGGGGTGACACCATAACTTTAGATGGAAGTATAAACCACCTGACTTGGTGGTTTCTTGCAGTCAAGACATTTGACATTATTCAGAAAATAAATTGAGATATCATTTTATCTCCTTGGTGTGTTTTACGTTGTTTCAGCTATCAAATTCTAGGAAGTTCATTGTCCAACTCTCTTCAGGTTATCTCTTATGAAAATAGAACCAGAATTAATTCTTGAGAAGGGAAGGGATGAAAGAAATTAATAGAGCTGCAGGATAAAGAAGATAAAATCTGCTGATGGAGCAAAAGTGAAGCCCTTTACTCTTTATGCATAATTTCTTCTTCATTGTTTTGTGGACAGTTCATTGCACCTCTGTCCTCTTTTAGTATGGGGATTAATGCTCTGTGCTCAGAAAAAATTCTGATTCATTGTTGCAGAAGAGCTGGAATAAGAGCATTTTATTCTGCAGCGATTTCTAAGAGACATGAAACCACCATTCTCGAGGCAACTGATGGCATTATCATTTCAGTCTCTGGCTTCATAAATAGATCACGGACACATGAAAATGGCTTTCCACCAAAGGTATGTATGCATGCCATTGTTCTCGAGTCATTGCTGATGGGTGAACTATTCTGTTAAACATAATCCTGTCCTCCTGAGCCTTATTGGAAATATCTAGAAACTGAAGAAAGTTAATGACATGCAACTTGAGCAGGTGTACAATCATTTCCTTCTTGGCTTTCCCTTCAATTGGAAAGACTATATGGGTTCTAGTTCAGATAAAAAATCTCCTTTCGAGTGTTTTAAAGCAAGTACTTCTCATTCTGACGATCAAGGTAGAAGTCATAATTTAGAACCTGACTTGGATAATCTTGCAGTAACTAGGTTGCGAGACCTCTCCTTGTCCACTTATGGAGAAACTAGTCATGGCCTCTTTATGAAGAACTCGAATTCAAGTTGTAGTCCTACACAAGATTTTAAATCTGGACTAGAGACCCCGAAAGGACCTCAACGAGTAAATTCCTATCAAGATCTCAAGGATCAAAGTTTCTGGAATGAGGGGAAGAATGATGATGTAAAGGATTCATTGCACGCTAGTCAAGAAGCTAAGATGGACATAGACCTCCAAATTCGAGGAAGACAAGGTGTTTGTACAAGAAGCATGACAAAGTTGAAAAATACTAGGAACAGAAGTAAAGAGAGTCTCATGTCAGATTCTCACAAGAGGAAAAAAAGTCAAATATGACTCGAGAAAACTCAGGAAAGGGAAATGGACAGGGAATTAAAAGTAGTTCAGATTTTTTATTAGATCTGACAAGTGGATGCAATCACAGATAAATCTGAGAGGAGAAAATCCCTTGTAAGGTATAAACAAAGATAACAATCTTCTTTTAAGAAAGAATAGGTTATTTTGGCTTATGGAAAAGCCTTCCACAGAATTTCTGTGGAAGATCTTTCTTGTTTTCAATTGTTCTTCCCTTTTACCTTTCTTCTGTTTGGTTTGTGTGAAGATGACATTTTGTTTGCGGATGATCTGATCTTGGTCCTCTTTGCACATCATATGGAATGGATAGTGCTATCTAAACTGGCATGAACCACCATTGTAGATAATTCTGTTTGAATTTAAAAGATTTATTGATAAAGAAGTAAATGTTAACAAATGTATCAAGAAAATTATCAAATTGATTTCATGATTCTCTAGACACCCAGTGACAATGGTGTCTAGTTTCTGTTCACAATATGTGAAATGATAGTGCTGGTTCTTGTGTGTTAATGTTGAAGATGAACCTTCTGCCCTCAAAAGATGTGATATTATTTAACTTTCATAAACACGTCAAAACTAGTGAAGTATAAATTTATTAAAACGATGGAAAGAGTTAAGACTTGGCTATGGATCTAGATTGGAAACTGGGACTTCAACATTGTCAAACCAAATGTAATAAGATTGACCTCAAAAACTACATTTAGACGTAGAGCATATTCATTTACATATTTTATGGTATCGAGGCTCAGGGTTTGGGGGTATTCAATAGACAGTTTCTTTTTAAAAACCATTTTTGAATTCTATTTCTATGCTTTTAATGTATCTAAAATATGAAATTGAAATTTTAAAATGTACAATTATTTTTAAAAAGAAAAAAAAAACCTGAATGGATATAATATTTCACATTATAAATTCACTTCATTTTTGTTACCTTAAACTATATATTATATCATGTGTAACAAATTATATGATATTACAAATTCTTTTTTTTATTATAAAAAAAAAATTTGATTATATTATAATCAAATCTAATGTCTGGTCTGTAAAAGGTGACAACTAATTGTAATTTATAAATATATTATCAAACACATTTTAAAATAAAGTGTTGTAGTTTATAAATATATTACAAAATACATTTTAAAATCTACCAAATACATTTTAAAATAAATTGGATAGAAGACTGTAAAACGTATTTCTCGGACACGCCCTAAGAGAGACTTATATTAACTTCTACAAATAATCTCAATCCATAGTCCCTAAATAAGGACTAGAATTAAATTTACTTGTCACGATGAGGTTTAATAAGTCAATTCAGAAATTTATTACCATCCCAATCTCGAAGAAAGAATTGAAGGAAATTTTTCCTTCATTCCCAACCCAAATTTAAATGTAGACTTCCCACCATCCAAGACGGCCTATATGCATATATATGTTTAGATATATAGATATATACACCTATATATATTTCAACCATCTAAGACAGGGCCTACAGATACGTATATACATACATTAGTAGTTTTTGTTATTATTATATAGAAATGCAAATTAGTAACCCATAGAAGTCTGACCATATCCTTTTCTCACCTTCGTAAATACAAAGAATGACATCAAGAATTTTGAAAATTAGCAACTATAGAATGCTCAGCTACACGGCACAATTACTTTTTACACAAATGAAATTATCAAAAACCAAAAAGATAAAAGAAAAAAAAAAGTTTATGTTTTGTTTCTTAGTTTTCTTTCCTTCCTTCCTTTTTTTTTTTTTTTTTTTTCTTTTTCTTTTTTGGATAACAGAGCAAGCTCATTCTCATCATTATCAACTGCCAAAGTGTTTTCAACTCTCGCCATCTGAACAAAAACTGGGCCTTCCAAGCAAGAGTGGTTTACAACTTACAAGTTCACCTACCAACGGATTTATAACTTCCCTGCTCAAACAGGTACACGTCGACCCCGATATTTGTCGAAGAACTGCAACAAAAGAAAAACACATAAATCTGCCATCCAGAAAATCCACAATGTCTACTTGAAATTCAAACAAAAACTCGGACAATGCTGACTGATTTGAACTACTGGAGATTAACGCAAACTAAAAATTCAGTACAGCATGATGTAAACTAATATGTTAACCAAACTAGAATGACATTATAGCATTTGGAATCATTTGACACCAGGGAAGTATTGGCCATCTTGAGACTGATTGAAACTTGGCTAGAACTCCTTTTTTATGTAAAAAGGAAAGAATAACCTTAACCATACATCATCACCCCTATCATATAGTCGTATGCTCCCCCATGGGAACAGACACACACACTTTATATTTATAACACTCGCCCCCAACTAGTCTTATTCCTTACTATTCCCCTCTCTTATCCTCTTCACATAAGTTACCTACCACTCTTCATTGCTCTCAATTTGACTCGTCATTGTTCTCAATTTAGCTGGTGATCTCAGAGAAGTTTGCATCTCCTGCAACCGTAAGTCTGTGAGATGGTTACACTTCGTACAATGGGCATTTGTTATATGCACTTGCCACCTTATCCTCCCACCTGGGTTTACACCGTATATCCAGTGAGCTTGGTTCACAGAAGGGATGACACCCTGCCAATTTATGCTCTGAACAATTTTTGCGACTTTTAAGGTCCATTTGGAAACAAATCTTCACCCAACAAATATGGTCTCCATTTAGGCATAATCAACACTATGTTATCTTGCACTCATCAATTGCCTTGTGCCTATATAACAGAGAAGGAAGAATCAGAGACTGAAGAAAGCCACTGACCTTTATCCAACTTCAACACTGCCTCAATACTGACATCTAGGGCATCTGTATCAGTGATAAAAGGTTTTGCTAAGTTTGGATGTGCCAAAACAGGAATATTGATCACAGTTGTCTTCAGCTTCTGGGAAGCATCTCAGCTTGCCTCATTCCATGAGACATTGCCCTTTCTTGAGTTGTTTAGGGCATGACTATTATTCCATGATTTGCTACAAATTTTCAATATTTTCCAACTACCATGGCATAGATTAGCCTAGTGGTCACAGTAAGGGCCATGTAAACACTAAAGGGCTTAGAGGGAATAGGTTCAAGTTATGGTAATCATCTACCTAGAATTTATCATCCTATGAGTTTTCTTGGGCTAGGGGTGTTCAGCTCAACCAACCCAACCCGGTTGGGTTAAGATAATTTTCGGTTTCAGTTGGGTTACAAAATTATAGAATTGATCGGTTCAACTTGGTTCGCAGGTCCAAGAACCAATTTTTTTATTATTCAACCCGGACCAAATCAGTTTTTAATTTATATATACATATATAAATGAGTGTGTACACACACTCATATACACACACTCATATATATACATATACATGTTAATTGGGTTTTCATTTTTTCCCCTTCCTCATTTCAGCCGCACACCACAGCAATCATCTCTCGATACATCCTCTCTCCTCACCCCTCCATCTTTTGCTCACAGTCATTGATCTTTCTCTTTTTCTCACCAGTTGTACTTCACGTTGCCATCACTTCCAATGTTCGCCCTTCGTCATCCATGTCAAATCTCTCATCCACCAATCATACAAACATCAAATCTCTCATCCGCCGACCCCTCTATCCTCTAGTTAACAAATCTTCACTTGCTCAACATTAGATCTCTCATCCACCGTCTCTCATGTTTGTGTTCGACTAAATTAGAATTTGCTCATTGTTTGTCGCACTGCCATCCAAACCAAAGTATCTAATCCAACCCAACCCAACCCAAAAATATAGGGTTGGATTGGGTTGGGTTTGGTTCCCTCTTTAACCAAGCTGATCAGGTTGGGTAACCAACTCAAAACACAGGTTGGTCCAAAAATACCCCTAACCCAACTCAACCCAACTCATCTACACCTCTATCTTTCGAAACTAAATGTAGTAGGATAAGGTAGTTATCTTGTAAGAATAATCGAGTTGTGTGTTAGCTAGCCCAAACACTCAAATATAAAAACTAAAATAGCTTAATTTTCCAAGTGGTTGATAAGTCTCATGTTTTCCTACCCCAAATTTCTCTCTTTAACCACTTTTGTTCCCTTACTCTTCCTCACTCATCCTTTACCTCCTAATGGCTAAAATTGCTTGTTACAAGAGACCATACACCCCTTTAAGACTTGGATTTGGATCACATTCCTTGGAGTTGCAACTCTGCGAGAGACATGTGAAGCAATTTCTTTCAAACTTTTGGTTTTTTTCTTGTGTAGCATAGGGAGATTTGTGATATGATGGAAGAGTTCCTCCTCTACTTGCCTCTTCGTGAGAAGGTTGGTTTTTATGGCTTGCTGGGGTTCGCGTTGTTATGTCAGATCTTTGGGGAGAGCAAAATAGTCATGTTTAGAGGATTGGAAAAGGATCCAAGTAATGTTTGGTCCTCTATTAGATTTCACGTATCCCTTCAGGGTTCAATTTCGAAGACCTTTTGTAGCTATTCTATAGATTCTATTTTGTATAATTGGAGTCCCTTCTTCTTGTTGGGCTCCTTTTCGTGGGCTGGTTTTTTGTATGTCCCTGTATTATTTCATTTTTATCTCAGTGAAGTTGTTGTTTCTATCCATAGGAGGGGAAGGGCAGAAAAGAAAAAGAAAAAAAAACACTCCTCAGTTTCCCTTCTTACCCTTGTTTCAGTTTCCCTTCCCACCCGCCCGTGCCCCCCCCCCCCCCCCACACCCCACACACACCAAAAAATAAAAATAAATAATGAAGAAGAAGACAATTAGTGTAAATTTCTTATTGCCCGCTTTTCTTACAATATATTATAACGTATCCATTAAAAATAATGTGAGTCCGTAGGAAACAATTAGTGATTATTTTTCTTTCCTCTTTTTTTTTCTATTAAAAAAAAAAAAGAAAAAAAAAAAAGAGGCTCCATGAAGAGGAAACATTATCACTATATTAAAAATTGATTCAAACAACTGATTAACAACTAGTAAAAAAGCACAAACTAACCGATCTGACATATGGTTGCTGGAATAACCATCCAAGAACAGGAATTTTCTGAAGAAAGACTGCCAATGTTGGCCAGAAGCCACTGCACAGCATAATATATCAGCATTCAGCATGACCAAAGATTAAAAAGATAAAAACACACAATACAAATTCTGCCAAACGGCCATATATATCCAACAAACCTGAAAAGGACAACGAAACCATATGCTTCCAATATCATGCCAAAAATTGGCCATCCTATGATAACAAAGAAGAACCCTAAACCAAAAGAAATTGTTCCCTGCACAAATAATGAAAATTACACCGTCAAATAAAAATGCATGCATGCTAAAGAACAAGCTTGAGGGGAAAGGTCTCTCAAGCATGTCTAACCTTAAAATTTTGACGTTTCATAAAGAATTGCATGGTTGACTTGAGTCCAATGGTGAGAGTTACTCCTGAGAAGAACAGGATCTGATTCAGTGAATCAGAAAAGAGAGGTGGTGTTAAGAGGTTACATTAGAATGAAACAAGAATTATAAATCTTTTTACTTAAGTTGGGAAAAATATAACTCTACACTTACATTTCCCATAGCGAGTAATCCCTTGTCAAAGAAGAAGATAATTCCCAGGAATGAGAAGAATATCCCAAATCCTGTAAGTCCTAGCCCAATCTCTGCTAATTTGCAAATTCATCATTAATGCCCGAATTAACAATTCATATAAGAAAACAAAACGATTAGAAAAAATCACATAGCTTCCCTCCTTTATGCATGAGCATTGCCAAAGTAAACGTACAAAACCCAACAAAATATGCTGCACAGAATATGTGTCTAAAACTCTAAAAAACCTCGGAATGATAACTACGAACTAAACTTAATAAATGAGTCAACGTCCATAATGCAATCTCAGCACATTCCAGTTCCAAGTATCCAAGCAAAGACGAGAAACAAAAATACTAGATTAACAACGTAATTGCCTAGCCATTAATGACTAAAGCCCGAGTCACCATATTTGACCCCATAAAACCAACGAAACACTCTGTTCTAATCATTATAAATACCAAATAACAAAGAGAATAAACCGATAAGATTGTAATTGTCAAGTAGCTTAACCCTAAACCAACAGCTAATTACTTCAAAGGAGAAATCGATCCACTAAACAGAAATAAAAGACAATATATCCATAAGAGAAATAAAACTCACTCTTGCGGTCATTCATTTCGAAGGAAACCATATCTGCCGAAAAATATAATTCACCTCCCTGCCTTCACTGCAAAAAATACAAAAAAAAAAAAAAAAAGAAAAAGAACTAGTTGATCAAATAAGCAAACAAGCAAAACAACTCCAATCGACAAAAATCCTAGGGTTAGCGTAGCAAATTGAGAAAAGTCGTAAAAGATCTAGAAGAAGCTGAATCAATGAATCAAGCAGGATAAGAAAGAACTATGTTTAGGCAACGAATCTAGGAAAAACCTGGAACGTAAGAGATAAATACAGAACGAGAAAGAGAGAGAGAGAGAGAGAGATTTACATGAATGAAATCAGGTCGAGCAAAAGAGAGAGCAGCAAATTGCAGGGCGATTATGGTTATGCAAGGAAAACGAGATCAAACGAAGTAGAAACGAAGAATTGAAGGTGTGTGAAAATTTTATGAATAATGTTTGAGCAGTGAAAGGAGAAAGAGAGAAGAACCTGAAGTGAAATGGCTGAACTGTAACACGAAGAGGAGAGCAATTCAGGCACGTGCCACTGCCAAAATTCGAAGCGATGCTCTTATATATATGTATAAATAAAATAAAATAAAATAAAAATAATTTGGAAACTTGGAGTGGAAGGGTAATGAATAATGATGGTTGTTAACCAATCGGAAAGCGAGGATTGGTAAAATGAAAATATAATCGCTATTTGTTTGATTGTTCTATTCTATATAAACACTACCGATATTTGTAGTAAAGTTGCGTGACGTGATTATATGAAAGGAAGCATTATATCACTTTTTTACCCCTTATAAGCTTAAGTTTTATTTTCTCTTTCTTTTTGTCATAATTTTATATTAAGACTCTCAGTTTGAACCAATCACAAATTGTCACGTTATTTCTTTACAAATAATTGAACGTAAAAGTTGACATGTGTCTCAAATTGAAATTGAAGATATAAATTAGAAAATTATGACACTGTTTCCATCATGATTGTAGGATATTAAAATAATTTGGTTCAATTTATTATTAATATTTGGGTTAATGCCCAAAAATATACTTAATTTGGTGCAATGGGCACCTAAGGTTCAAATCCGATTAGTTAGGCCCAAAGGCTAGATCTATGAATCAACCAAACTCAAGCCCCCAAAGCCACCTTATAACTTAATAAATAGAGGAGTTCTTTTCAACCATTATGAGTTGCCCTAATGGTAAAAAATAGTCTCGATAAATGACTAAGAGGTTGAGTAATTAAAGTCGTTTGGATCCAAAGTCCAACGCAATTCAACCCCACGGTGGAAATCTAGGTCAAATAAAAGATCGGCCCAAGCCCATGAAACCTCTGTAAATATAAAGGCCTTTACCCTTCATTTTTTGGTGGGAATAACTAAAGCTCTAAAACTCTCAATTTCTAAAGATCAAAGCTTTGAAACTCTTAAGTTCTAAATATCAAAGTTTTGGAGCTCTTAAGTTATGAAGATTAAAACTCTAAAGTTACGAATGTCGAAGCCTTCATCCTCTGAAGCTCTGAAGACCAAACACTCAAGCTCTGAAGAACTGTCCAAACCCAATAACTATAACTTTAAGAATAAGCTGCAAAGCCTTTGAGACAAATGAACATTGAGAAAAAATTGAAGAGCCCTTGAGATAAATCCACATTCGAGAATAAGGTGCAAAGTCGTTGAGACAAATCAACATCGAAATAAAACTACATAACATTCAAGACAAGTTAACTTCTTTAGAGAAAGCATCAAAGTTAAATATACTAGATATTGTACTCACTATACTAAAATTAATACAAATATGAAGTTCATTTAGCAAATTAAATTTCTTCGAAAATAGGATTGAACACATACTTTCATCTAAATTAACTATAAATTTAAATAAGAAATAAAATTGATGTAAACATAATTCCATTGGTAAACTCACTATACATTTATCCTAAATGTTCAATTATTTAAGATATTAATTTTGCTATTTATTCAATTTTAGTTTTTTTAATTGAAAAAAAAAAATCTAACCATAACTATAGGTTAAATTATAAGTTTGGTCCATAGACTATAAAATTTACGTATAATTAGTTAACAAACTTTTAAAAGTACCTAATAAGTCTTTATGCTTTTAATTTGTATCTAATAGGTTTCTGAATCTTTAATTTTGTGTATAATACATAATACATAGGCCATTGAACAAATTCAAAACTTTTATAAGTTCATTTATCTGTTATATAAAATTTTAAAATTTATGCTTAATGGAGCCAAAACTTTCAATTTTGTGTGAGTAAATTTGATTGTTTTTATAGGAATTGAAACTGTTAAGAACCACATTTATAATTTTGAAAGTTTAAAGACCAAAACAAAACATAAATCTTAAAGTTCAGTTACTAAATTTATTTTTAACCTAAACTATATGGGTTTATATAACAATACTTGAGACTTTTAATTTAATCAACAAATTTTGAATTTATGAAAATTGTCAATTAAGCGGTTAAATAATTAAAAAGTGAAAAATTCATCTCGAGATTTTAATTGTAACAATGTTGTAAGTCTGAAGTATGATTGTAACAATTTTTATAACTTAAAATTGCAACAATAAAAACTCTTTTCATGCACAGGTAATCTTAGTGTTGTTTATTTTTCTTTCAAGCAAGAGATGGAACTATGAACCATGAAGCAATAGATGCTAAGTATGAAAAGCAACCCTCTCCAAAATTGAATAAAACAATAATGTCCAACTCAATCATAACACAATTGATCGAAACATATAGACTTGATTAAGAGGCGAAAAGTTTGAATCCCTACCTAAATGGACATATCTCAATTAACATAAATACATGAAATAACGAATTTGTAAGAAATTTGATTATTTAACCAAGTCAAATAAATAAATAAATAAATAGAAAGGTTGAGGTTTAAATACTACTTTGGTCCCTATATTATTTATTTGGTATGTTTTGGTCTTTGTATTTTCAAAATGTTCATTTTGGTCCCTATACTTTCAACTTTGGTTTATTTTGGTCCTTATACTTTCAAATTGTTTATTTTAGTCTTTGTACTTTCAAATTTAGTTTATTTTGGTCATTGGACTTTCAAAAAGTGACTATTTTGTTTCATTAAAAATGAAAATGAAATAGTCACTTTTTAAAAATATAAGAAGTAAATTGAACCAGAATTAAAAAGTATAAGGATCTAAATAATCTTTTGTAAGTATAAAAATCCAAATAAACTAAAATTAAAAGTATAAGAAGCGAGAATGCGATGACTAAGTGAAAGGTATATACAACCAAGTTGTATTTAAACCAAAGTGTAAAATGAAAGACCATTTCGGTTGGGTGTGGATTTGTAGACTACCGTCAAAACTATATATATCATTCCGCCATTTTAGGTGTGCAACAACAAAGTTGAGACCACTTCTCTCTCCCACACGAAATACCAACAGACACAGAGCTTCCAATTCCTTAGCTCTACATGGGCTAATGGACACCACATCCACACTCTCCCACTTTCTTCCATATCCATTCACTCTCCATCGCCATAACCTCCACTTCCTCCGCCGTCTCTCCTTGCCGGACTCCCCACCACTCTTCACCACTCTCTCCTGCTTTAAACCACGACGTCGAACTCGCCGGAAAAACAAGCTCACCAAGCTCCGCACCACCCATCCTCCCTTCGACTCCTCCTCCTCCTCTGACTCGAACCTCCAAACTATAATTGAACTCGACCAAGTCGCCGCCGAAGCCTCCTCTCTCTTCTACTCCGTTTACTATTCTTCCCGCTTCCACTTTCGCCAATTTCTGTCGTCGGGATTGGATGCTTTCGACGACTTGCGGACATTGATTGCCTTCAATGACCAGAATCGCACACTGACCGTCTCCTGTCGCCGTTCCACTGTGGAATTCGTCGGTCAGTTGGTGTTATTGAGCTTCGTTGTGGTATTTGTAGTCAAGGTCTTATTTGGGATCGGATCTCGTTTACGCAACAAATTTAGTTCTGGGTATACGGCTCCTGTGGTGAGAAGGGACCGGAGCCTCGGTGGACGAGAGGTTGTTGTTGGGACTAGGAGGAGTGTTGTAGCGCGAGATAAAACTATGGCGAAGAAGAACAATCTTTTAGGGTCATTGGATAGTCCCCTGCCCGTGGACTCGATGGCTCTGACTGATGTTTCAGATGAAGTTTCGAAGAATGGGGTTTGGGTTGGAGAAAGGTTGCCAAAATGGTGGCCTCCGGCAGTTCCCAGACGGATTGCCACGGCGAATAGGCAGGACTATCAGATAGAAGCTAACAGATTAGTCCGAGGTTAGTGCACAAAGATTTCTATAATGTTAGTTGTTTTCTGAATTTGAAAGGATCATGTAATTTTCTGACTTCATTAAGCATAATTCTTGTAGTAACAAACTGATTCTGTATCTGCTGATAAAAAAATCTGGATAACTTCCACATTGCCATTATGTTATACTCTCTATTGCGAATTCAAGCTGAACTTACCCACTTGATTTCCAGCCCTCGTGGACAATAGAATGAGTGGGCGGGATTTCATGGAGGACGATATTGTTCAAGTGAGTGCTGTTCTTTAAAACTGCAATTGGTGAATTTTGAGTATATTAATTTTATGGTATACTTAATATCATCATTTTTATCTGTTCTTCATCATGGTTCATACTATGCAATTATTCAACACTCATGAATTTTTCTTTTCTAACACAAAAATAAGCAATAGAAGACAGGATAAAAGTGGAGTTAATACAAAAATAAGCAAGTCGCTTGAATGGCATTACTTGAATTACTTGAATGAAATACTTGAATGGGATAAAAGGGGGCCGAGAGTTACCTCGGATCACTAGCCTATTCACTTAACTTTAGGCACTCAAAGGTGGGGCTCTGGCCCCTTCCATTGTGAAAACATGTGGCTTGAACACCCTACATTCACGGCCAACATCTCCTCCTGGTGGAATGTTTTGGCCTCTGGTTGAGAGCTCTAAGGGACTCGTCGGTCTTCGAATAGAGAGGTTTTTGGCGATGTTAAAATCAAAAAGTAAGAAATCCTTAACTGAATTGAGGAATCTCTAAGAGTGGAGTTTGCTGAAGTGATACTTAAAGAGAATATATGTTGCAGCCAAAATACGAAAGAAAAGGGCCAAGGATGGGGATTGTAATTTTTCTTTTTTCTATAGGGTGGCCAATGGAAGGAGACATGAGAATTGCACAGGTCCTTTGATCATGGGCAACCGGGAGTGGTTAAGTAATGATAAAGAGGAGGAGGTTCTTTTGGTGTTTTCTAACCTTTATAACCCTTATGTCATGCGAAAGCCTTTTATTCAAGGCATTGATTGGTGCCCCATTTCGAGTAGAGATGGAGAGGAGTTGGTGGCCTCGTTCATTGTGGAAGAAATTAGGAAAATGGTTTTTGGGAGTGATAGGAGTAAGTCCTCGTGCCCAAATGGTTTCTCCATGATCTTTTTCCAAGATAATTGGGATCTTCTTAAGGTGGAGTTGGAAAGTGTTTTTAAATAATTTTTTGATAGGGGCATTTTGAATTGTTCCGTTTTGGAAACCTTTGTGTGTCTCATTCCTAAGAAGGAGAATGCCAATAAGGTTAAGGACTTAAAATCAATAGTCTTATTACTAGTGTTTATAAGATCCTTGCAAGTCGTTTAAATAAAGTGCTCCCCTCGACCACCTTTGAGGCTCAAGGAGCTTTTATAGCGGGGAGACAGATTCTTGATTAGACCCTCATTACAAATGAGGCCATTGAGTACTATAGAGCCAAGAAAAAGGAAGGAGTGATATTTAAAATTGATTTTGAGATAGCTTACGATTGTGTTGACTGGGACTTCTTGGATAAGGTGATGGAAAAGAAAGGTTTTGGGTATAAGTGGAGAATGTGGGTGTGGGGGCCTCTTAAGGTTGGTTCTAAGGAGGTGGTTTTGTCTTATTTGCAGTTTGTAGATGACACTATGTTCTTTTGTTTTGGCCAGAGGACTCCTCCATTATCCTTAATCACATTTTGGGGTTCTTTGAGGCGATGTCAAGGCTTAAAATTAATAGGAACAAGTGTCAGAATTTGGGTATATGTGATTAAGAGAAGCTAAATAGATGGGCACGTTTGGTTGGGTGCGAGGTAGGATCCTTTCCTTCTTCTGACCTCGGCCTTCCTCTTGAAGGTAATCTGAGAGCAATCTCGTTTTGGGATACCCCTATTGAGAAAATAAGGAAGAGGTTAGCATCGTGGAAGAAAAGATTCTTCTCCAAAGCTGGGAGATTGATGCTGATAAGATTGATGTTGAGTGAAACTCCTATCTATTACCTTTCTCTTTTTTGTGCGCTTGAGAAGCTCATGAGAGACTTCCTCTGAGAAGGGGTGGAGGAAGGGAAAAGGTCTCATTTTGGTCATTTGGGAAGGTTGTGGGGAAATCTGTGAAGCAGGGGGGGTTTAGATTTAGAAAATTTAAGGTTACGGAACAAAGCTCTTCATTGATATTAATAATTAAGACCTTACAACTTGCAGTCATCCCACGATATATTTTGTCTGCTTTAACGGGAAGGATTTGTAAAGATTGCCAAATAGGCAAATCTATTTACAATTGCATATTGAAGATTCATTTTCTTTCTATTTAAGCAAATCAATATGTTAGACTGATATTCTATTCTCCAAACTATCCTTTTATTTTACCTCCATTGGGTTTGATGGAAAATTTTCATTTATGAATGACATTGTCAAATTTGGTTGAAATTCCCATCATTAATAGCGGTTGATCCCTTATTACCATGCTGATCCTTTTATTATTGCCTGCACTTCTCTTTGCCTGAATGGATGAGCAGTTGCGTCAAATATGCAGGATATCTGGAGTAAAAGTTTCCTTCAACACAGAAAATATGCGTGATTCATTCTATCGAGCATCTGTGGACTTTGTTTTAAATATCTATAGCAGGTAACTTTATACTTGTACTCTCATAAATATATGCTCTTTTTCTTTCTCTCTCTCTCTCTCTCTCTCTCTCTCTCTCTCTCTCTCTCTCTCTCTCTTTTCCCGAGGAAATATATGTAAATATATGTTCTATGAAAAGGATGAATCATGCTAAACTTTGAATTCGAGCTCTGGAATTTATAGATGCATCATACTGAGATTTTTAATGTTCATGTGATTGTAACTTATTTAGGAATTTACAGGACTCCAATTTACCCTGACTTAATTCTCATTAATGGTGAGGATGGTCCAAATTTTGTTGCTGGGCTTGCTGAGGACATTGGCATTGAGAATGTTCGTGCTGCCAGGATTGTATCTGCTACTGTTGCTGCTAGAATGCGTTCATGCTTTTTACAGGCCTGGGTAAATATTTTTATAATATCCAATGATTTCACTAGATCAAATACACCTGTGTCTTTTAATGTGCATGGTAACTCTCACATTATTTTTGCAAGCATCTTGTGATGAGAAAACTTACAAAGAAGAGATTGCATGCTAGAATCTAAAATGATGTTTTGCGTTCAAGAGCCAATTTGTTCTGTTATGGGTTGTATTTGATTGTAATTGCTTTACTTTTCTGGCTTTGTTTAGTTAAGGGCTTCTTCTAGTTGTATTTTTATTATTTTGCTTATTTTGTTCTTTGTATTTTGAGCATTAGTCTCTTTTTGTTATTCAAGGCTTAAATAGTGTGCACGTTTGTTATAAATTCGGGAATTGATTCAAAGTTTTGGATATCTTTTCTTTTGAAACAGAAACAAAACTTTTCATTGATGAAATGAAAAGAAAGGAATGCTCAAATTACAATGATACTGTAATAAGAAAAAAGAATCATAAGAGGAGGGGATCAATAGGCGCACTAGGATATCTCAACTAGGTTGAAACATTCGTACTGCCCTATATCACAACCCAATAGGAGATTCTACTAATAAGAAGGAATACAAGTTCCCAAAAACGACAAATACAACTAGATAGCAAGTAACATAATTAAATTGGAAAAAACATTCCAATTTAAACAAATATCCTGTATGGAGTAATCTTTGAAGACTTTGGATTGGGACTGGAGCACCACATTAAGGCTAAGCGACAAGCTGAGCCAAAATGATCCGACCAAACTTTAGGTTTGTCATGAAAAACACTTTGATTTCTTGCAAACCACATTTCTGAGATTAAGACCTTGACTGCATTTAACCATGTCCCAACCAAGACTTGTAGTATGTTGTCCCAAACTGTATTGCTTAAAACCCAATGGAGATTAAATAGTGTAAGTAGTTTCTGCCAACAACAGGTAGAATAAGATCAATCAAATAACAACTGTCGTAGATCCTCGCTATTTGCCAAGCATAAGGGCAGATAGTAGATGAAAGATAATGAGCCTGGAGTTTAGCCTGTAGTGTGGCCGAACAATTGAAAGAACCATTCAACAATATCCAAACAAGGATATTGATCCTTTTAGGACTTTTGACTCCCATAGGGCCTGGAAAATCTCCTTATCAAGGTGGGAAGATGATATCAAATGCTTTGACAAAGACTTGACTAAATATTTACCGGATGAATCCAAGGACCTTCTAGAATCATGCGAATGGGATAAAATTTTTCCCGGTAAACTATTCATCAGCTGTTGGAATTCTGCAATTTCCTCTTCTTTCAATAGCCTTCTAAATAATAAATTCCATGATCGGGTATTAGGATCCCAGTGTAACCAGTGTTCATGGATACTACTATTTCATAGTGAGGCAATGCGGAATAGTGTAGGAAAGCATACCTCGAAGGGAGAATCAAGACACCAACCATCAAGCCAAATGTATATGTTCCTCCCATTTCCAAGCTTACAGACTGCATGTGATTCGAATTTCCGCCAAATTTTTGATATACTGATCCATTGACTTCGTAAGCTTATCCAATGCTTTCTAGAAGTGTGCCAATGGTGAGGATTTAAGCCATGTGTGCTTTTCACTATTTTACACCAAAAGGCTTCCGGTTTTTTAATGACCTCCAATTCCATTTGAATAAAAGGACCAAGTTCCTGGTTTTCAAGTTTCCCACCCCGAGGCCACCATCTTGTAGGGCCTTTGAGGCAATCTCCCATTTCACCAGGTGGTTCAGTTTACTTCCTTTTTGTCCTTCCCAAAAGAAGGAATACATAATCCTCTCCGATTTTGAGATTACCGAGTTGGGCATCTGAAAAATTGACATGGAGTAAGTTGGGAGATTTGCCAAAACCACATTACATAGTGTCAAACAACCTTCTCTGGATAGGTTGTAGCGCTTCCATCTATCGAGCTTTAAGTATGCTTTGTCAATGATTGGTTGCCAAAGAGATAATTGTTTTGGATATCCACCTAGGGGTAAACCCAAGTACATAAAAGGCAGTTTTTTCAGCTTTGCAATTTAATCGAGATGATGTAGAAACCAGAATGTCTTCCTTGGTGTTGACGCCACAAAGAGCTGACTTGTCCCAATTCACCTTTTGCCCTGAGCACCACTCAAAGAACCCAATGGTTTGTATAAGAGTGTCCAACATGCGGTCATCATACTTGCAAAATAAAAGGGTAATTGCAAAATTGATAAGTGAATTATATCTTTACTCACCAAGAAGCCTCCAAACATGCCATTCTCATAAATTTGGTCTTGGATTTCATCACTTTGATACACATTTTCATAAATCCAGTGTTTTAGAAAAGTGGTGCAAACCGGGAGTATTTGATTCAAATGCACCCCAAGATCATGAATAGTGGGAAACCATTGAACAATTGATCACTCATTGTTCAATGGAAAGAAGAAAACTTCTTGTAGTTCTAGTCTTCCCGGTTTGCAAGCTTGATTGAGAATTGCTTGCTAAACTCTTCTATACACAGAAATTTTGTGAAAACATGTTTGGCCAACTATTTTGAAAAATTAATTTTTCCTTCTTGTTTCAAATGAAAATTTTGATGTACTAATGACACAAACTTTTGTAATTTATTTATTATTACGGTTCTTAAAACACGTTTGAGAACAAAAGCGTAATTGTTTTTTAAATAGTTCTCCAAACAAGCCCTGTTTTTCACAAAGGGGAAATTGATCCCTCTGGATCAAAATGATATGTGAAGTTTGGAATTAAGTTTACATTTACTATGTTTTGTTGTGAGCATACTCATTTTTTAGTATCATTTTTCTGATTTCATCACAATATTTAAAAAAATATTTCAAGTAGAGCAAGGTTGCAAAGGTTTGTAAAAACAAATTGATATTTATTTATACCAAAATAATTAAGAAAAGCAAGCCTGGATGTTTACCTACCTTCAATGATTTCTTGGAAGCACTACAATTGATGGATATAAGAGTGGTAAGAATGCCTACTTTATTTCTATATTGCTGGTGGTCAGCATTTTATTATGTTTTGTTTTGTTCTTTTTTCCCCAATGCAGTCTTTCCCATGATCAGAGATTTTAATTGAAATATCAGCAGTTAAATAACCTTCTATTACTTGGAGGTGATGCGCTACAAGGCTGTGAAAAGTTAACCAAGATAATGGGTCAGTTAAGTCTTCGACTGTGTATATATATACACACACACATATAATGTTTTCATCAAGAAATTGAAAAGTTACAAAGCTTCAACTGAATATAATAAAACTGAAATTACTCTCTCCGCCACAAACTTACTAAAACCAAAATACACATCACTTACCCTTGAGACAAAAGTGAAAAGAAAGCATAACCCCTATAGTTGTTGGTCTAAAGAAACCCAGCTTCTTTAGTTTTATTTCTACAAGTGTGAAGAAATTTTAATTATGGTAATTGTTTAAGTTATATACAAAATCTAAAATCTTACGCATACTTAGTATTTTAAATTTGGAAAATGACCGGAACTGTGTAGAACATCACTTAGCCTGGACATGGAGGAACTTTCTGGTTTTTTCTTTCACGTTTTTCCTTGTGATATGTATGACTTGTTACAATGAAGAGGATCCTGCTAAGTCAATTGTATCACACCATAGGCTCTAGTGATGCAAGACAAACATTCGGAAGCAAATGCAGAGTTGTTGAAGATCTGTTACATTATCCAGATATTTCCTCCTGAGGAGTCCTCGGTATGTATCCTGAACCTTCTTAGTAAACTTGTAATTACTAAAATTTTCTGATGTTATCTTCGTTGGTTCTCCAGCCTGAGATGGAGATGTTGACTCTAGGCTTGAGGAAACACTTGAAGGTAGAACAGAGAGAATCGTTGATGAATATGTTTATTGGTGTTTGTGGTAAAGATAGTCATAGCATCGCTGCGGAAGCTCTTGGTTTGGTATGTTCTTAATCCCTTCTATCTCTGTCTAGTTTAAAGTTCTATTATTGCCTGTAGAGGTGTCTTTCCAACCCACTTCAATAAACCTTGTTAGAGGAAGACCTATCCTTAGGCCATAAGAATGGAATATAGGTTATTGGTACTAATTGTTCTCTATGTTAAGTAAACATAACCAACGGGAATGAGTGTGTGCTCCTATCCTTGAGGTTAAAAGTTTGGCAATGACTCTTACCCTTGAGGTTAAAGGTTTAAATTTTTTCATACTCTTAAAAAGAATTATTGTGTATGTTGTAGCATATATTGTTCATCGGTAATAATAATAATAATAATTATTATTATTATTATTATAATATTATATTATATTTTTATTATTTTATTTATTTATTTATTTATTTATTATTATTATTTTTGCATGAAGGTGGTTCCTCCAAATAGTGGAAATTGACATTATCAAAGCGGTTGGTCCTGAAGATGTCCATATAACTTTTTAAGTAGGCTTCTAACTCCTGACATTTTCTTCTATGAGCCATATCTTACAAATTATAACTTTGTAGAAACCATTGTCATCAAGTTTAGCTTTATTCATTGATTGGCTCATCCATTCAATAATTAATTAATGTGTTATTTGATTCTTGAATAATAGAATTATGAATTTAGATGCTGAAACTTTTCAGTAATGGAAATTATTTTATATAAAAAATCTGCTAAAAATATTTACCATTAATAGCAAAATATCACAATCTATCTACGATAGACTGCTATAGACAGTGAGATTTTGCTATATTTATAATTATTTTAGTTCCTTTTGCTATATTTTAAAATAGTCCTCGATTAAATGCAAAAAAAAAAAATATTTAATTACTCGACAAATATCAACGAAGTGTATGCAATATATAATAAAATTAGTATTATGTTTCTGTAATTATATTGGAAAATCATAATAATCATTATCCAATGTTTGCTCTATTTTATGGCATTTTAATAAGTTTAGAACACGATTCTAATAAATTGCATTTGTTAGTTGATGATTCAACTTGAGATAATTTAGGAACCTTCCATTAAAAAGTTAAATGGTTTGAAACTCCCAATCAACTCAAAAAACTTAAATAAACAGAATAATTGTACTTCAACTTTGAGAATATTGAGATTTGCGTTAAATTTTTTTAAAAAATGCTCTATCTTTTTAAATAGTTGGTGGAAATTGATATGACAATAATAATAATAACTTTAATTTTTATGTTCTGGGAATTTTTATAGGTGTATAAAAATTGTTATTCACTTCTTATTTTTTGATATTGAATCCCTGAAAATATGGAAATATCAATTGAAACATCGATATGTTGACGAAAAATTAATACTATAATTGATAGTAACACATTATTTTCAATTGTTTAGAAAATAAATTACATGTTTGTAGTTGGTAAATCAAGAAAGCTCAAGCATGATTAAAATGGATTTAAGTAGTTGGTAAAAAGGAATTACTTCATATTCATTGCCTAGATAGTGTAAAAAAGTAGTTGGGATGAATTTTATGGGAATAATTTGATCAAACCACTATAAAACTTGGTTCCATTCATCTTTCTGTACTTCTTTTATGATTGTCACTTGTTATTCAACTTATTCTCTCTAGTGTTATTTGGTATTGTGTTTGTTGTTGTTGATCTTATGTTGTTTTAAAGGTATTCTCATTCATCATTTATTTCTCAAGATAACAACCAAGTTTGAGGTAGAGAGATTTGTGTAAGGATATTCTCCATAGTCATATTGATATTACCTATCAAATCAGCAACTACAATGGCAAATGTACATACCATGTTTTGTTCCATTTTTTTTTTCTTCATATATTTTAATTTCATTTGATATGTTCCTCTATATATATATATATATATATATATATTTATAATTTTCCTTCAGTGACTGTTCTTTATTGAAAGTTTAGTAAAAATAAAATAAGAAAACTAATAAATAGAAAACACACACACATATATATAAATTAAGAAAATCAATCTTTTACAAAGATCTAATTTTTCACTCTTTTTTCTCTAACCCCTCTCCACCTCTCGATGTTTTCTATCGATGAAGGATTAAACAATGCTTTAGGCCTATTGTGAGACAATAGTAATAGACCGTATTTAATGATCAATACACAATAGATATAAATAAATATTTTTAGAGCTTGCATAGATAGCAAAATAAGACAAAAATATGATAAAAAATATCCAAACCTAAAACTATTTGCCTATTTGCAAAAAATAGCAAACTTAATTTTTAAAACCCCTAAACTTACTAAGGTGCTCTCTATGCTTCACAATTAAAAAGGAAAAAAACCAGTGATATAAAATTTGTAATATCACTAATATTATCTATATAAATATCACTAATATTATCTATATAAATATCACTACAACTACTTAAGTTCTACCATCAATGACATAATCAATACACGAATATCATTGATATTTATACCCAAATTTTATCGTTGATATTATTGTTACCTATACACTCATATTAGTGACATCATTCATAAAATAGTAATGTTTTAAATGGTAAAACTGCTGAAAATATTTACAAATATAGCAAAATGACATTGATTTATCAATGTGTATCATAAATAACATTTTACTATATTTTCTTTGGATCCTTTGAAAAAAAACCCATTGTAAAACGTGCCTAACAACAGTATAAATAAAGTTTTAAGGGCTGCGACAAGGTGGTTGGGCAGTTGTTTGTTGGAAAATACGTTGTTAATTGCAAACCCATATACTCGAAACTGCCGCCAAATTGAAGAAGGAGGAGGAGAAGTAGCAACACGAACAGATCTAAGCTTAAGAAATGAAAAGAAATTTACTTATATTTTGTGTAAGGTCAATGATCCTTGCTTTCCGGATTCCTAAAATTTACTTTTTTTAAGAATTTCATTTGTCACGATACAATTTTGATTGAGTTTTTTTTCTTTGTTTAAACTAAATTGTAGTCAAAGTTTAATATAATTTTTGAAGCTTGTGTGAAATTGGATGGACAAGACGAAATCATTGACCGATCTCTTGCACAAATATCCTCAGTGTTTGGCAATGGACCTTGTTTCTTTCGTCGATTGCAAACTTCGGAGAGTGGAAGAAGATAACTATGGCGGAATTCCTGTGGACTTTTGCTGTACAGGAAGTCTTGAAGAAGACAGTCAAACTTGCAGCAGAGCAAATAGGTATGGGATGGGGTTTCAAGAAGGGTCTCTCTAAAATGAGAGACTCATTGCTCATGGTTCAAGCCATCCTTCGCGACATCGACAGAATAAAGTCCGAGTATCCTGACGTGAAGCCGTGGGTGGAGAAGCTTGAAGATATCGTTTTCGAAGCCGATATTTTACTCGACGAGCTCGCTTACGAAGATCTTCGACGCAAGGTGGAAATCGGAAAAGATCTTGGAATGAAGGTACGTAATTTCATTTCAGCTTCCGAAAATCCCCTTGTTTTTCGTCTCAAAATGGGTAACAGAATTAAGGCCATTTCTAAAATGTTGCAAGACCATTATGCTGCTGCAAGTGTTGTTGGACTTGTTGCTATAACATCCAAAGAAATTGAACCTGATCTTAGTCAGGTTCATGAGACTGACTCATTTCTTGATGAGTTTGGAGTTATTGGAAGGGATGAAGAAGTTTTGGAGATAGTGAATAAGTTGATTGAACTTAGCAATGAAGAAATGCCTCTATCTGTTCTACCTATTGTTGGTATGGGTGGATTAGGGAAAACGGCTTTAGCTAAGGTAATCTTCAATCATGAAGTGATAAAGGAGAATTTTGATAGAGTTATGTGGGTGTGTGTATCCGATCCTTTTGTTATCAACAAGATTTTGAGAGCAATTTTAGAGACTCTTAACCCCAATTCTGGTGGATTGGAGAGTAAGGAAGCTTTACTCCAAGAGACCCAAAAATTGTTGCATGACAAAAATTATTTTCTTGTGTTGGATGATGTTTGGAATGAGAATCTTAGCCTATGGAACGAGTTGAAGGCTTGTTTGTTAAAGATTACTCGAAAATTCGGAAATGTTGTTCTTGTGACTTCTAGGAGTGATGAAGTTGCAAAAATCATGGAGACACATCCGAGGCATCA
Organism: Citrullus mucosospermus; assembly: GCA_030954485.1. Taxonomy (NCBI): domain Eukaryota; kingdom Viridiplantae; phylum Streptophyta; class Magnoliopsida; order Cucurbitales; family Cucurbitaceae; genus Citrullus; species Citrullus mucosospermus. Next base: position 30,244,260 of record CM062061.1, on the reverse strand, counting down.
TTTGAAAAAATTATCAAACGATCATTGTTGGTCACTATTTGAGAAGTGTGCATTTGGAAGTGATTTACCAACAATTCCAAAGCTGGATAAGATCCGTAGAGAGCTTGTTGAAAATTTCGGTGGCGTACCGTTGGTTGTAAAAGTGTTGGGAGGAACAGTGAAATTAGACAAGAATTATGAGAGATTGCAATCACGATTGAAAAATTTAACGAGAATTCCGTTGCAAGATGAGAATCATGTTTTATCCACAATAAAATTAAGTGTGGATCGCCTACCGTCACCTTCGTTAAAACAATGTTTTGCCTATTGTTCAAATTTTCCTCGTGATTTTGAGTTTAGAAAGGATGCACTTATTCAAATGTGGATAGCACAAGGATTCATTCGACCATCTGAGGAAAGGAATGTAACAATGGAGGATGTTGGGGACAAATATTTCAACATTTTGTTGTCTCGCTCTTTGTTTCAAGATGTTGTTAAGGATAAGAGAGGAAGAACTATATATTGTAAGATGCATGATTTTATACATGACGTCGCATGTGCTATTTCGAGGGATGGAAGAAGAACATTTGATTATAGTGACAAAGCTGCTAGAAAGTTGCACATGTTAACATTTAACAGTCGTGTGTTTCACCATGAGATTGCAAACTGTATCTACTTGCGTGTTTTAATTGCAGATTCTTATGTTATAACCGAATTACCAAATTCAATTGCTGAGTTGAAGCATTTGAGGTACATTGACATTTCAAATTCTTTAATAAGGAAGCTTCCAGAATCCCTTGTTTTGCTTTATAATTTGCAAACGTTGAGGCTTGGAAGATTTATCAAATTCCTTCCAAATGATTTGAGAAAATTGATCAGTTTAAGACATTTAGAATTTTACACCGATCGTTCAAATCAATTTAAGCAAATGCCTCAACATTTGGGTCGATTGATTCAACTTCAAACGTTGTCTAGTTTTGTAGTTGGGTTACATGAGGGACATAAGATAGAGGAACTTGGGTTTTTGAAAAACCTCAAAGGTAAATTAAGCCTTTTATGTCTTGAAAGAGTCAAAAATAAAAAAGAGGCCACGGCTGCAAAATTGGTGGAGAAAGAGCATATTTATCATCTAGATTTCCTATGGGGATGGAAAAGTGAAAGAGAAGAAGGTAGAAGTTACAACGATTTGGATGTGTTGGAAGGACTTCAACCACACGAAAATCTTCAAGCCTTGAGAATTCAAAACTTTGCAGGTGAACTTCTACCGAGTAGAATTTTCGTTGAAAACTTAGTCGAGATATATCTACAAGACTGTGAGCGATGTGAAACTTTACCAATGTTTGGGCAGTTATCGAAACTTGAGGTACTTGAAATTCGTAACTTACCTAGTGTAAGAAGGATTGGGGATGAATTCTGTGGGAATTATTGCAAAGACAGGACTTTGTTTCCGGAATTGAAAACATTTCATATTTTTGAAATGAAAAGCCTAGAGCATTGGGAAGAAATAGCAAGTATATCAAACGGCACCATGTTTCCTCATCTTCAAAGCTTGAGCATTATTTGTTGTGTGAATCTAATGAACATTCCAAACATTTTTGCATCTTGTTGGAAGAAGTTGGATGTTGATGTTAACTCAGCGTCATTTTCGAGCTTTCAAGGTCACGGAAAGCTTAGATCTCTAAAGATTTTGGGATGCGAAAAATTGACAAAACTACCGGACGGGTTAGAATTCTGCAGCTCTCTTGAAAACTTGTGGATAAGCGATTGTTCAAATCTGAATTTGCAGAATATGCATAGCTTGTCTTGTTTAAGCATAAGAGATTTTCAGAAGTTGCCAAATGGGATTGCCAGCCTCCTTAACTTGAAAGACTTGAGCATTCATGGGGACTTGCAAGGTTATGATTGGAATCCTCTCATCCATCTCAGATCACTTGAAAGTCTTGCGTTGGCCAACTCAGCAATTGGTGCAGTACAGCTTCCTCAACAACTTGGGTGCCTCACTGCTTTAAGATCACTGCATATTTCGCATTTTGACGAGGTGACTTTACCAGAATGGTTCAGAAACTTCACGTCTTTAGAAATGTTAAAGCTTTACAATTGCAGAAATTTGAAAAACTTGCCTTCCCAGAAAGCCCTGTCAAATCTCGTCAGATTAAGCAGTCTACGAGTTTACGGATGTTCACAGCTTGAACTTGGCAACGGTTGTTTTCAGCTGGTGAAAACTTCCAATGGGAGCATCCAGTTTCTTCATGAAATTCATGCCCCTTTTTACTGGTAGCTTTTACTTGAAAAAAAATTTATAACTATTCTGCCATGCTTCCACTTATACAAACATGTTAGATGTGATCTCTATACAATCATTAATGTATGAATTGGAGTGAGTTATTTATCTGAGGCTTTTCCAAATTTATTTCAGCATTTTGTATTCATTGGTAGCTTCCAAAATCAATAGTTTGCGTTAGATGTTGGAGTACTCTGTACTTTTGTTGTTTCTTTAAATGTGCTTTGGGGAAGGTTCAACTGATAGTTTTGATAATGATTAAGGACTAACGTTCTGACTTGTCTCATGAGAAGTGGAGATCTTTAAACTTTCCATTTTTGTTTTAGGACTCGAGAATATGTTCATATTTCAGTTTTCATTCTTATAATAATCATGAGATCTGACTTTACGTTAGTTAAGTTATGTTTATGTTAGTTAAACCATGTTATTGATTGAATATCCATTTAGGAAAAGTATGAGCTATTACACAACTCATCCTTGTCTTGCGGTCGAAGTTGATTCTTTCATTGAATTTCTCAACAACAAAATTCATTAGCTTATAAATTTGACATATTTGCTCCATCATAACGCTAGTAGATCTGGGAATAGTGAAGAACTCACGCTATTCAAGCACTGCAGCTTGTTTCAAGATTTTTTTTTTTTTTTTTTTAATGTAAAAATTCATACAATGTTGCAACCACAAAGCATACAAAGATTTTAAGAAACGACAAACCTAAAAGCTCTAATACTATTCGTTGGGAACAAATCTTCCAATTTACGACATAAATAAAAGGAAAATATTTGAGAAATTAAAAGAAAATAACAACAAACAAATAACACAAGAATTTATGTGAAAACTTGCCATTTGAGAAAAACTCCGTCCACAAAAGAGGAACTCTATGTAAAAATTTAATATAATTACATGATTTCTCAAAAGCTCTCTCAAAGCTTTTTTCCTAACTTGTTCATTTCCAAAATGGGTATAGTTGATAAATGATACACTCTTTACTAGAGGCAATAAATGACCAATTTATTGTGTTTGAAATTTCAATATCTATCCAAAGTTAACATAACTCAACGGTGATTGACATGTACTCCTTGAAGATCCATTTTCAAAAGTTGCTAAATGGACTTGCCAGCCTCATTTACTTGGAAGACTTGAGTATTCATGGAGACTTGCAAGTTTATGATTGTGAGTCCTCTCATCCATTTTGGATCACTTGAAAATGTTGTAATGGTTGATTTAAGGAGTGGTGCATCACAACTTCCTCGACAACTCGAGCACCTCACAGCTTTGATATCATTGCATATTTCGTATTTTGATGACGTTGAAGCTCTATTTGAATGGTTCGAAAATTTCACGTTTTTGGAAACATTAAAGGTTTAAAATTGCAAAATTTTGAAAAGCTTCGTCTCATGTAGCCATGTCAAATCTGATCAGATTACATAATCTGTGTCTACGAGTTTATCGATGTTTGCAGCTTGGACTTGACAATGGTTGTTTTGAGGTGGTGAAGACTTGCCATGAGAGTATCCATTTTAAAAAGTCATCTCTAATACCTAGTATTAGCATTGAAAATTTTGTTGCAATTGAATCACAAGAATGAAACAATACTAAACTTTCTTTAATGTAAGGATTTGTTGGCTTTAGTCACCTGCCCATATTTCATGAAGACTGGATCATATATCATATGATCAAGTATGAAACAAAGAAAATTAAGTCAAAGACTTGATCCATAAAAAGACCCAATCATTACAAACCATGGTAGAAGGACCAATATGTTATAAGAATTGAAGTATAACTAATAACCATTTTGGTTCTAATATAAATATCTAAATTTAGTTTTTATATTTTCAATAAATCTTAAAATTAATTTTTCTTTTTAATTTTAAAAAAAAAAAATCTCTTTTAACCTTTCCTATGCATATTCACATTGTTTTTTTTTTTTTTTTTCATGAAAATCATTAGTATTATTTGATCAATCCAATGAAAATCAACTTTAAACTAACAATAAGAATTGAAAGCATACCAAGACTAAATCTGCACATTCAAAAGTAAAGGAACAAAATCATCTCTTAACCAATAATTTACTCAAAAATGGTATTGTGAAGATTGGAATTCAATTATTGGTAGGTACATGGGAAATGTTCACCCGCTCAAAGTCACCTTCATTAAGCTCAAGCTGCGGACATCCATAAACTCGTAGACTCTTTAATCTGGTGAGATTAGACATAGCTTCCTTCGACGGCATGTTTTTCAACTTTACACAATTGTAAAGCTTCAATATTTCCAAAGACGTAAAGTTTCCGAACCATTCTGGTAGAGCTTCAACGCCATCAAAATGCGAAATATGCAGCGATCTTAAAGAAGTAAGTTGCTCGAGTTGTTGAGGAAGTTGTATTGCACCACTTCCCTCTAAGTCAACCAACACAAGATTTTTAAGTGACCCGAGATGTACGAGGGGACTCCAATCGTAACCTTCCAAGTAACCATGAACAATCAAGCTTTTCAACTTATGAACCTGGGCTAACCCCTCGGGCAGCTTGCGAAACTCTGTTATGCTTAAAGAAGATAAATTCTGCGTATTCTGCAAGTTTGGAGGGGAAATCAAGTTAGAACAGTTGCTTATCCACAAGTTTTCAAGTAAGCTGCAGAATTCTAAGCCATTCGGTAGTTTTTGCAAATTTTCACATCCCAAAATCTTTAGAGATCGAAGCTTTGCCGAACCTTGAAAGCTTGGAGATGAACTCTCGTGATGAGATGCAAAAAAGTTTGGAATACTCGTCAATCTTGGACAACAAACAATGTTGAAGCTTTCAAGATGGGGAAAGATTGTCCCATTTGATACAACCATTATTTCTTCCCAATTCTCTAGATTGATCATTTCAGAGATATGAAATGTTTTCAATTTTGGGAATAAAGTCCTCTTCTCGTGGTAATTCCCATAAAATTCTTCCCCAATACTTCTTACACTATATAAGCAACGAACTTCAAGTACTTCAAGCTTTGATAACTGCCCAAGCATTGGTAAAGTTTCACATATTTCGCAATCGTGGAGATATATCTCAACCAAATTTTCAACAAAGATATCATTGGGCAGAAGTTCTCCTAAAAAGTTATGAATTCTCAAGGCTTGAAGATTTTTATGTGGTTGAAGTCCTTCTAAAACGTTCAAATCATTGTTGCTTCCTTCTGATCTTTCACATCTCAAACTCCAATGAAAATATAGATGTGAAATGTTCCTCTTCTCCACCAAATTTGCAGCCATGGCTTCTTTTTTACTTTTCACTCGCTCAAGACATAAAAGGTTTAAATTACTTCTAAGGTTTCTCAAAAGTCCAAGTTCTTCTATCTTACATCCATCATCAAACCCAACTACAAAAGTAGACAATGTTTGAAGTTGAGTCAATTTACCCAAATGTTGAGGCATTTGTTTAGCATCACAAGGGTCGGAGAAAAATTCTAAATGTCTTAAACTAACCAACTTCCTCAAATTTTTTGGAAGGTCATTAAAAAATCTTGAAAGCTTCAATGTCTGTAAATTATAAAGCAAAACAATGGATTCTGGTAGCTCCCTTATGGTGGAATATGAAATGTCAAGATACCTCAAATGCTTCAACTTAGAAATTGAATTGGGTAATTTACATATAAACCATGAATGTGCAATTAAAACCCGCAAGTAGATGAAGTCTGTGATCTTATTGTGAAACACATGACTATCAAATGTCAACATGTGCAACTTTCTAGCAAGATTTTCACTACAATCTGGTGTTCTTATTTTATGAGTAGTAGAGCAAGCTTCACCTCTCCAAGGTTCTCCATCCAACAAATCTAAAGGATCCAATTTCAATTCTTGAGAATTTGAGATAGCACATGCAACATCGTGTATAAGATCATGCATCTTACAAAATATAATTCTCCCTCTATTATCCTTGACAATATCTTGAAACAAGGAGCGAGACAACAAAACATTGAAGTACTTGTCACCAATATCCTCCATCATTTCATCACTTCCCTCGGGCAGTAAAATAAACCCTTGTGCTATCCACATTTGAATAAGTGCTTCTTTTCTGAACTTAAAGCCTTTGGGAAAATTTGAACTATAGGCAAAACATTGTTTTAACGAGGACAATGGTAGGCGATCCACAGTTAATTTTATTGTGGATATAACATGGTTTTCATCTTGCAATTGAATTCTCATTAGATTCTCCAAAGTTTCCTGCAAACCCAGGTGATTCTCGTCAAATTTCACAATTCCTCCCAACACTTTTACAACCAATGGTATGCCGCCAAATCTTTTAAGGAGCTCTTTCCGAACAATATCCAATTCAGGAATTCCTAGCAATTCATTTCCAAATGCATATTTCTTGAATAAAGACCAACAGTGGTCGTCAGATAGTTTTGTCAAATGGTATCTAGAATGTGTCTCCATGATTTCAGCAACTCTATCACTCCTAGTAGTCACAACAACAACATTTCCAGATCTTTGGCTAATCTTTAACAAACAAGCCTTCAACTCATTCCAAACGATAGGATTCTCATTCCAAACATCATCAAGAACTAGAAAATACTTTTTGTCATTCAACAACTTTTGTAGCTCTTGAAGTAAGGCTTCCTTACTATCTAGGCCACCAAAATTAGGATTAAGAGTTTCCAAAATTGCTCTTAAAATCTTCTTGATAAGAAAAGGTTCAGAGACACACACCCATATAGTTCTATCAAAATGCCCCTTTATCAATTCATGATTGAATATTACCTTAGCCAAAGCTGTTTTTCCTAATCCCCCCATACCAACAATTGGCAAGACAGACACAGCCTCCCTATAGCTAAGATCAACAGACATATTCACTATCTCCAAAACTTCAGTTTCTCTCCCAATAACTCCAAACTCATCAAGAAACGAGTCTGACTCTTGAATTTGACTAAAATCAGGTTCAATTGGTTTAGATATTATAGCAACAAGCCCCACAGCACTAGCAGCAGAATAATGCTTTTCCAACATCTTAGCAATGTTCTTGATTTTATTGGCCATTTTGAGACGAAAAACAAGAGGGTTTTTGGAGAATGAAACGAAATTATTTACCATCACCTCTTTTTGGGGTTCAACCTTGCGGCGAAGATCTTCGTAAGCGAGCTCGTCGAGTAGAACATCAGCTTCGAAGACAATATCTTCAAGCTTCTCCGCCCACAGCTTCACAGCTTGATGCTCTGCCTTAATTCTGTCGACATCGCGAAGGATGGCTTCCACCATGAGCAGAGAGTCTCTGAGCTTTGAGAGCTCATTCTTGAAACCCCACGCCAGGCCGATCTGTTCTGCTGCGAGTTTCACTGTCTTCTTCAACAGTTCTTGCGCTGCAAAAGTCCAAAGGAATTCCGCCATGATTAAGTTATTGGGATTGTTCGAGTTTTTGGGTTACAGAGATGAGTGGAGTGGTTGCTTCCTATTTTGCTTTGTGTTTGACAAAGCTCGGCGGGTGGGTGGGCTCGCCACCATTTGAATTTTACAAGAATTGATTATAGCTCACAACTTTAGAAACTTTTATATTACCATTCAACAAGTTTGAAGTAGAATTTCAATAAGCTTTTGGTCGTTAAGGAGTGGAATAGAATTGATATTTTTAAGGTGGAATCCATCCATTCTTTTGGCCAAATAAGAAGTCAGTTTACTATTCCTACTTTCAACTCGTTGGACCAATTTTTGAGTTCGAGTCAATCTCGATATATCAAAAGTCATTTGAAAGGAAGTTAAAGTTAATCTAGAAAGTTCTATCGATTAGTTTTAAATCTCAAATTTTCATAATGTCTATCAGGTAAAGTGATAGATGTCTATATGCGTCCATTAGACTCCATTACAAATTTTGTTATATTTGTAATTATTTTTAACAATTTTTCTATTTTTGAAAACATTTTTTTATGGATAATTGAAACTTACCACATATTATAGTTATTTTGATAATTTATGCAACAAATATGTGTTTGATAGACAACTCCAATTTTGTTTCTAAAAACCGTTTTCAGATTCTGTAATCTAAATAGTGCAAATTTTAAAAATAATATTTTTTATTTCTTATTATATTTAGATTTTGAATTTGAATTTTAAAATGCAAAATTATTTTAAATAAAGATAAAAACATTTAGAAATATAATATATTATGCTATAAGCTCAATTATTTTTTAAAAAATGTAATATGTATTATGTAATGTACTATAAATTATATAATATTACAATATAATAATTATGTAATTTTTTAACGTAGATCATAACATAAATAAATTAATAATAATTTATTGTCACTAAATATTTGTAGGTAACTACAACTAGTTTTATGATTTATAAATATATAGTATCAAATATATTTTAAACAACTATTTAAATTAGAATTAAATTTCTCAATTTGTTACCAAACACATATCTAAAAATATGAAATATAACCCTCTTAATAGAATCACTTGTTTTTAGATTTATATTTTTAATTTTTCTAATTTTCTGCCCTTAATCTTTATTATTCAACTCATTTTCAATAACCCTTCATTCTTCAATTATTCGTTCGCACTCCCCCTATTGCTATCGCGTCAGTCTCAGCTGCTTGCTTACAAACTGCGGACTAGGCCTCTTCAGTTCTTTGCAGCTTTCAACAGGTATTTCCATGTTCATTATCTTTTACATTAATTCTCATTTCCAATCTTATGCTATGCTACTTTTGGTTGCTTGCGTTGCTTTGAATGTGTTCATGACTTGCGTTTTAAACTTTGTTTACGGTGTGAATTCGTGAGACCAAACTTTAAACTTTGGATCAATTCGTCTTGTAGATGTGTCTAAATCATTTACGATGCTAGATTTATGTTAGGAGATGGATCCTAAGTGGGTTTGTTTCGCTTTTTTTTTCCCTTTTAATTACGAGAAGGAATAATGGGTGAAAGTAGGAACCTTTCTGTGCTTGCCTGAGAGGTGTTTGATGTTTGGATCGAGAATAATGGTGTTAGTGCTTGAGGGAAAACGTTTGGTATTGTGAACAGTGTGGAATAGGAAGTGGGCTTGCACTATATCTACGTTTTTAGTGAAGGACATTGATTGCTGTGGTTGGGATTTGCTAATTTGCATTCGTGTTAATCTATCCCAGGGAAGGGCAAACAAAAAGAAAAAAAAAGATAAATCGGAGTAATGATTTGATCACCGAACTTTTACTATTTCCTAATTTACTCTCTCCCATGACGCCAAACAATTTTCTTGCACTTATTTGGAGTTTTTATTATTGATATTATTATTGTTTGTATTTTATTTATTCTCAGAATCAAACATTTGGCATATAGTTCATTATGAATTCAGGAAGATGAAATTTTTTGGCATTCTGTTGTGAATACCTATTTCTTTATTTACATTTTTCTAGCAAAATGATCTTCTAGACTATGCTGCACATTGTTATTTTTTCTATACAGAATTTTCACTTTGTACAAGTCGAGAAAGTAATGCGTAGTTGACAACACCATGGGACCATAAGTACTGAAATGCTTAACTGTATAATTGTAATTAATGTACTGCAGGTGTTAAAGAACCTGAAGATAATTGCTTGCAGTTAATCTGTTGATGCCAGACAGTAGCATCTCCCATCTGATGCTCTTGAATCAGAGTTGGCGAAAGGATGTGTGTCATCTTCTTTAGATTAATTGATGAATCTGTTTACCTATCGTAGTCTAACAGGCCTTCCATTTATACAAAACTGAAAAATGGCTTTATCTTCTCATTTCTTGACCCTTACGGACTGCAATGTAACATCCCTTAGTTCAAACCGCCTCTGTGGCAGTCCATTGTGGTTGCATTCCAATGTCAGTTGCAAGTACCGAAGAAAAGAAAATTTTAGAACTCGTTATACTTTGACTCCTTGTTCCTCTCTCAAGATTGTCCGTAGTCGTTCCTTAGATCGGCATGCTGTAAAACATAACAAAACTCGATTTGTGCAAAAGCTGATAATCTTACTGCTATCTAAACCAAAATATTATATGCCACTACACATTCTTTCCAAATGTCGTGGCTATCTTTCCCTTCCCAAACCCCGCTCTCTCCTTTCAATGATTCATCGTTATCCTTCCATTTTTGAACTTTTTTCAATCCCTTATCCACCCACACCACTCAATGCAACAAAGGTATACCCCCAACTTTGTGTTCGTCTAACCCCAGCAGCAGCATCTCTTGCTAAACAGGACTCTGATCTCAAATTGGTGATCTCTAACACATTGGCTGAAAAGCTCCAGAAATTACTTATGCTTTCTTCACACCACAGGATTCTTTTATCAAAGCTGGTTCACCTTGCTCCTGATCTAAGCATGCCCCCAAATTTTAGGTCCCGTCTCTGTAATGATTATCCAGAAAAATTTAGGACTGTTGATACCTCATATGGCCGTGCACTGGAGCTTGTCTCCTGGGACCCAGGGTTGGCAAAGCCTTTACCTTGCCTTCAAGTTCCTTCACGTGAGCTAATAGTGGATAGGCCATTAAAATTCAACTTGTTGAGACTAAGAAAGGGGCTGAATTTGAAAAGAGCTCACCAGGAATTTCTAATTAAGTTCAGAGATTTGCCAGATGTTTGCCCTTACAAAACGCCTGCGAGTGAGTTGGCTAAGGAGTCTCTTGAGTCAGAGAAACGAGCTTGTGCTGTGGTGCGAGAAGTATTGGGGATGATGATTGAGAAGAGGACTTTAATAGACCACTTGACACATTTCAGAAAAGACTTTGGGCTACCAAATAAACTGAGAGGAATGATTGTGAGGCATCCGGAGTTATTTTATGTGAGTTTGAAGGGTCAGAGGGACTCTGTATTCCTTGTGGAGGGGTTTGATGATAAGGGTGCTCTTATAGAGAAGGATGAGACTTTGGCAATAAAAAATCAATGGATGAAGCTTTTGATGGAAGGGAAAAGGATGAGACGAGAGAAGAAGAAGGCTCAAATATATGACAGTAAATACGGAAATGATCTTGAAAACGATAATCATGATAATGAGATGGAAAATGACTATGATGATGATTACAATGATGGTTTTGGGAGTTTATTTCAGTATGAGGATTTAGATTTTGAGGATGAGAGCAGTGACCTGCCAAGCAATTGGTCGAATAGAGACTTTTGGACTACAAATAATTTAGATATTAATGATGCAGATGGAGAACGTATAGAACCTTGGTGATGGTTAATTTTATTTGCTTGATGTATTTGGAAGGTTCATCAAAATATTTCTATAATTAATGTATACAAAGTGTCTCTTCAGAATTCAAAAAAAGAACTTTGTGAATATAAAGGTTGGCCTGGAAAAGCTCAAGGATATTTAAGTGAAGCCTGATGATCTATAGGAAGGGCTGAAGCTACTGCCTCTAGTCTATCTATTTGGGCATGAGCAAGGTCCCCATGAATTAATCCTCTGCTGATATACCACTATACTTTCTCAAGCTGTATAATTCAAACCTGCTTGTCATGTTCTTCCGTCCCCTCAAAATGTTCAATTAGTTCAAGACCTTTCTATGAAGTCTGGACAAAACTTCTCTTCTCCCTAATCAAGAGGGACGTATGAGATATAAGTCCTAACACTTACCTATGTATACCATTAGATAAATTAAGACAACAAATTCATGTTAATGAGAAAATGTAAATGTTCAGATATGGTTTGGTACCTCATTCTACCCCTTGGTCGCTTGCATTGAATGTATTCAGAATTTGTTCTCCTCCTTGGATATCTGTTAATAAGAGATTCGTTGGTAAGTTGTCATTTTTTTTGTTACTCATTTACAGTTTTTTGTTTTTAGTTTTGAAGAAACATATGTGTTTGATAAGCATCTTTGCTTCTCGTTTCTCATTTTAAGAAATCAGAAACAATTTACCAAACTATTAATTAACGATCACTTTTTTCCCCTAGAAAACCGAAAACACGAATAAGCCCTGAATTCTTCTGCTAAACATGTGAATAATGTTTAAAATTTTCTCCAGCATCTACTGACTTGGTCTCCAAGTAGTTCATTTTAGTTATATGATACATATTATGTATTTGGCGGAGCATTATGGATGGATCCTTCTAGCTTTGGTTGTATCCTTAGTCTATGCTCCTAAATTAATGAATTGGCTTCTGATGACTGCACAGTAACAGATATTCTGTGTGGACAGATACGGGTCAAACATTTTTTTACCATACTGTGATGTGTACACCTTACACGTTTTGCATGTATCCCTAAATTTCAGTTCTCTGCCTATATATTGACAGGACGCTTATTTTTACTGCTCTTTTCTGAGGTCTGTCTAGCTTTTTATACACAGAAGCATTATTTATGATATTTAGTATATTTTCCAGTTTTGATTCAGAAAATAGATAGGTGTTGCTAGACATCTTCACTGACCAGACTTTGTTTCTTCTTGATGTTTGTTGGACTATAGTTGTTTGATAAGCACACATCAATTATTACAACTCAAAGCCTTCTTTATCTAAAAAGACACACCCACGCCATTTTTCAATCAGCAGAAAGCATACTTGAAATGTGGATATAATGATCGTCGTGCTCCGTGCAGTTGATATCCATGCATTTGTGCTAATCATTTGTGTTGAATGTTTACTTAGCTGAGTTCCTATTAACTTTTAGGGTTATTTGGCCCAAAGAATTGGAGGTGGGGGAGTTGAGTTGTGAACTTCACTCCTTGTTTGGTCTCCGGAGTTCATGGCCCCACCCACGATTAAAATACATCAAATTTATCTTTTATTAACTCTTTATATTATGGGTTCTTGACTTCACAACTCTCCAAACCCTCCTTTCATGGGTTACATAGTGTTTTAGTCATTCAAAAGTACTTTTCAAAAATTTCAAGATGATTAGTTATGGTCAAAAGTGATTATGAAGCATGGAAAAACACACTAAATGGCTTTTAAAGGAAGCACTTAATTAGTGTTTCTCAAAAATACTTATAAGAAAAAGTAGTTCACTTAAAAATGGTACTGTTAAAAGTCACCTCAAGTTATGTCTATTGTGAAAGCAAGACTTATATTAGAAATGTGCAATCATGTGCTTTGTGCTCTGTGTAATTGATATGCATGCATTTGTGTTCATTATTTCTGCTGAATGTGTATCTTCCAATTGTCTAGGTTGGGTTGATGTTGTCTTAAAAACTCAGAAAGGTTAGATTTTTTAAACTTGTGTGGTGGCACATATTCTGTCACCTAGCAATCTGATTTACTCCCTACTAGTGTTCTGAAAGGGCCAACAAAGCATGGAGAAATTCTACTACTAAATTAGTATGCAAATTTATTCGACTTGTGAGTGATTTATGAAATAATAATATACCATCTCATCACTTGTCAAATGCCGAATCGAAAGAGTATGTATTATACTATTATTGCAGTACTTGACATTTTCCCAAAGCATGTGCCTAGCCACCATGAGGCGGCTTCGTGCAATGTAGATGAAAATAAAGGAATCAATGACCTTGGGAAACCCAAGAATAATGACGGTATTGGTTCTAGTTTTCAAACGTTCTCATCAATCATTGCTTTGAATCTTTTCTCTAAGCATGCATTAGGCTTCAAATTACTCAAAAACATCTCTTGCAACCCTTTTTAATGCAGGTATATGTTTAGAGCCTTAGCCATAGTTGAGAAGGCAAAAGAAGTTTCTTCAATCAAATTGAACTTTTTGTTGGAAATGATAGCCTATTGGTGGATCTTCCAATAAAAAGTGGTACTTAGCAAAATCATTTGCATCAAATTTATAGTAAACAAAAAATTGTATAACTTTTTAGTGATGCAATTTAAAGTATTGATTGTTTATTATTTGTAGGATTCTCAAGGTGTAATGAACCAGTTTTGACAGATAATATTCGAAAAAGAAAGGCTTGCAAATTTTTCTCAAGTGTTGGGATACTGTTTCAAGCTTTTCAGGGTCGTCCATGCTTTGCCTCTTTAATAGCCAACAGAACCATCAAAGAAGCAGCTAAGTTTAAACCAACCAACCATTTACTTTCATTTTGTTGGCTTTTAAGGCATTGCAAACTTAGATTGTCTAGAGGGAAAAAAAAAGAAAAAAAAGAAGAAAAAAAAACCACCACATAGATTCTCTTATGTATATTCTTCCTTATAATTGCTTCATTTGTTCAACAATGTTGGGATGGAAATTGTAAAATCCACTTGATTAACCTTAATTTTTATTATGTTTTCTTTATTTTTTTTTTCTAATATTATAGGCTAAGTGTTTTTTTTTTTTTTTATTTAAAAAAAAGGTTTTGAAACTGAATTGAGACTTGAAATAGATTATTAGAGCATAAGGAAAGAAAAAAAATTCAATTAAGATATCATTTGGCCCATGAAGTTTGTATTTTTCAGTTGATGCTTCTAAAATTTCCATAATCCTTCTAAGATAACAAGATTTTCCAATCAAATATCCTCATTGAAATTGAATAAAGTCAATGAATGACTAAGGAAATGGGATGTGACATTTAAATTTTTTATTTTCTATATTTTGGTATCTTTTGAATGTTAGATTTTAATTAAAAGTTCATCAGTTCATATATAATCATCTCTAAAATTCACATCACCACTTCTATAGTCCATTTTAAGACACATTGAAATATTTTGAGACATTTAGCAGGAACATTTAATATATATATATATATGATGAGCATTACATCTGATGCTGTAAGTACTAGAAATTTGTTTAGGAAAGTGTTATAGTTGCATGTAAAGTGGGAGAATATGATGAGTAGAAAGAGAATGAATATATTGGGAAGATAACCAAAGAAGAGGCTATGATATGATTGTTGCTTTGTTTTAATTTTTTGAAGAGAGAAGTTGGAAATGGCACTCTATACAAAAAGCATGCTTCCACTACTCTACTTTGATCATGGTCTTCTAATTTCAAAATCTTTTATTTTTCCACAAATCAAATTATTTTTGTTCACATTAATTCAACCAATCCAACCTTATTACTCTAATCATGTGTGTTCCCTTACCTAATTAATTCCATTCCCTCCAAACACTCAAATCCTACCATATTCTATCTTCTTTCATTTCCACACCAAACTTTTTGTTTTTATTCATCTAATTTTAACTTCATATTCAATTCATTATCACATTTATTAAAGTATTAATCAACCTCAAATTTAATCATGAACTTGAATATGTGTTGAAGTGTCCTTATAAATCTAGGTTTTGAAAATGGTTGTTTCATTTAGTCAATAAGTTGCACAAAATTCAACCAGAAAAATACTTAAAAGTCAGTCGTATAAACAATATATGTAACTTCAAACATTGATCAAGTAATTAAGTATGATTAGTTATCAATTCATATAAATAATTATGAAAAGAATATTACGAAAACTACATGAAATTGAGGTGAAAGAATACCTATTCTAATATTAATTTGAAGATAAAAATATAAAATGTACACAGATCAAATCTCTCAAGCCAAAATTGTTGGATCTATATATATACTCTAGCAAGAGATAACATTTAAATAAAGAAAATTAAGTTAATATTAATGAATGTTCCATAAAATTGATTATAGTTATCTTAATGTTACTTAAAAAAAAAATAGAAACAATAATTTTGTCATTCAACTTTAAGATATAACAATTTAGTATGCATAGTGGAATATCTCATCAAAATTAAAGTATCAATGTATATTACATAACAACTTACTTTTTATAAGTTATAAACAAATTTCATCCCTAATTAGTTTATCAATTCATATGTATGAGAAATTTAATTAAATATTAATAATATTTTTTGGGCGTAATAGAAATTAAGTCGTTATACATTTTAAAACACTAATCGGGGAAATCTTTAGAATATAATTATAAAATACATATACTTTTAATTCAATTTAGATAGTAAATGTATTCCAAATCTAAAAGTAATGAAAGATATAATAGCTAAAATAATGCATATAATCTATTTAATAATAATGAATATGAAATGTGTTGGGTGCAATTTAAAAGTTTTGAAACATAATTTTATAGGATAAAATATATTTAATTGAACTGATATAGAAATTTTTTTTATTCTGCATAGATAATTTTAAATAATCTCTCCATATAAAATTTCTCAACTACTTTCTCCATATCTCCATCTTCCCCTAATTATCTTGTCTATATCTCTCTTTCCTATTTTCTCTATTTTATTCTGCATCTCCAACATCTTTGATTTGGAAGGTAATAATTCAAAATTATTCTTGTTTAAAATGGATTTTCATTCTAATTTTTTTAAAAATTGAGTTTGTTTAATATGTTAGAACTTTTTATCACACATGTACAAAAGCTTTTCATAGTATTTGATTGAAAAAGTAGATAATGAATTTTTAACATCAATCATAAATCTCGAGGAAAAAATAAAATTATAAGATTATTCTATTTTTTTAATTGGGGGGGGGGGGGGGGGCGGGAAGGGTCCATTAATATAGTAATGGATATAGAATATGATTATGAAAAAAAAAATCAGAAGATTAAATTAATTTTAATAATTTATCCTAAATTTTTTTTTCAAAGTCCTCTCCCCATATCTCTATTTTCCCCTAGATGAAGGGTTTCCAAGAAGTCACTAACAATTAATTTTTATGAGAAAATAATATTCATCTCTCTAGATTGCGTTGCATTCCCACATCTTCCAATCGGTTTCTCCAATCTCCGATCTCCAATCTTTCACTCCTCACATCTTCACTAATCAAAGCAATAATAGGGGAGAGAGAATAAATATAGTAAACAATCTCATTCCCAACATCTATATTTTGGGTATCATCCCATAATTGAATCCTTCTTACCATATGGTTGCAAAGAGAGCAAATTTGAGAAGCAACCATCACAAACATAAGTGTTCTTGCACCACAAATATCAAAATTTCTAAAAGAACAAATGCAGAAATTAGTGATGAAACTGGACTTTGTTTATTAGAAGAGAGGAATTGACTATTTGTAGATTTGCACAAAACTGTGATTTATTGGGTTTGTGATTGGTCTTTTTATAAAGAGGTAGTTTTTTGCTCCAAAGGTTTCAAAATGAAGAGATATAAGATTTCAAAAATTTTAGGTTAAAAATGAATATAAAATTAAATGAAGAAAGATATCTCATTATACGATTAGGATTTTGCCATGAGATATGAGGCGTAGATTGGAGGGATCTTATGTCACCGTTTGTGAGTTTCCATTAGTTTCCATTAGATGTGAGGAAGGGTATAAGCGTGAGGGTAAAATGGATAATATTAAAAATGTTAGGGACGAGGAGAGAAGTTAAAAATTCTCTTTCTCTTAACCCATTTTAATATAGTATAAAGATAGATAGAAATTAAATTGCCACAAAATGTTTTTTCCTAACAAAAATAATTTAGTGGGAATAATTTATGAAAACAAAATTGTAGAATATTGAAAAGATAATAATAATTGTGTAGAGAGGGAGACAATACTCCGTTAGCATCCACATCACCACATGCCTTGTTATTATCACCGACATAGTTAATATTAAGATGCTCATATATACTCTATAGCATGACAAGACAATTTTTTTCAATTTTTTTTCAATTTTTTTTTTTTATTTTTTATTTTTATAGAAGATAAGAATAATAGAGTTTCCAATTTTTCTTTTTTTTTAAAAAAAAACATTGGTTAAGTTATGAAAACAGTTCTTGACATTCCACATCTCAAAAGCTGATTTTAAAGAAAAAAAAAATTGTGAGAAAAAACTCAATTAATTTTATTTATGAATTTATTCAATTCTTTTATTTATTTTCTGACTATATATTAAAACAACCATGTTAAATTTTTAAAACTAAACAAATAAAAAACAGTCCTTTTAAAATTTAGTGAAGTGTGAATTATAAACGTGAAGGCAAAGGAGAGAATTGAGACTTGAGGTTGCATCTAGAACTAAATACAATTCGAATTCGACTTGAATCGACAAAATTATATTATGGACATGCAATCCAACTGAACTGGTTAATTGTTGACAATTTTGACCCAACTTAAGCTTTATGATTCGAGTTGGGTTCATCAAGTTTGTCAACTTATCAAATTTCTTGAATGCCTTTAAATTGCATGATTTCAAAACCTAGATACGGAATCGACTAATTATCCAAATTTTAGTAATTAGAAAGGTAAGTTATATATATTTTTTGCATTGTCAACATGAATATAGCTCAACTACTCTTACTTCTTTTGGAGTACATAGCTCAACTTATTAATAAAATTGTCAGATGTTCAAATCTCTATCTTCACATGTATTAACTCAAAGAAATAAAAGTATAGTCATCCATTAACCATTACAATCATACGCTCAAGTACATCTTTGACACAAACCATTATGTGTAAATTCTTTAAAAAAAAACTTATGCAATATGGCAACTCTTCAACTATCATTTGATGTGAGTTCAAAATTTGTTTGTCTTCTAATAACCATTTGATACACACAATTTAAAATTTCTCTCAACATTCGACGACATAAAATTATTCAGTCACATCATGTTTGAGTGTCATTGTTGATAACTATCATATTTGCATACTTTCTTCTTTTAAAGTATGATTAGTTCATGTAAAAATTGGGTATAAAGTGTGTCATTAAAGTCGTAAAAAGTCCTTATATAGTCAAAATAAGTTATTATATGTCCAAAGGTCATTTTGGGTGATTTAAGGATGTTTTGAAGTGAATTAGACTATTTTGAGATAATTTGAGCAATATTGTAACTTTGCAGAAAATTTTGATTTTTGATGTGATCGCATCAAGTACACATCGAATCGTATCGTGCCCTAGCCCAAAAAAATAAGATTTCTACAACATTTTGAATTTTGCTAATTTTTTGCCCTGTTCCTATGAAGAATAGGCCTCTTTAGGCCAATTCTACTCCTATAAAAATGTGCTGTAGAGTGGGATTCACCTTGAGAAATGATCGAATCTATCCTAGAGTAATCTAGGAACAATCAATCATTGTTGAAACAAAAAGTGTCAATCATATACATTAACACTAAATTTTCTAACTTTTTTTTAATATAATTGTAAGAGTATAGAACTGAACCTTCGTAAGCGCATGCTAATACGACTAAGTTAGGTTGAATTTGGCGCCTAAGTCCTTAACATATATTTGGACGAGGAGATTAAAGACAATTTAGAACACAATGGATAAGTCTCAATACATTATATATATTCTTCAAACTTTGATAAACAATTTGAACAGGTATCTTTCAACCTTATTTTATAATAAAAAAAAAACTTATTTTATCATGTTTTCATATCTATTTCATATAATAATATAATAATATGTGCATTTAATATTTTAATTTAAAATTCGAGAGAGGTCGGTTCGGCGAGTTGCTTAAAACCCCCCACCATCGTTATCACTTCTGGAGATTTTGAGAGAGAGAAAGGGAGAAAGAGGCGCAACGAAACGAAGCCAGGAAGTGAAAACCGTGTGTTTATCTCCTCCTTTCCTTCTCTTTCCTCCCTTAATTTGTTCTTCAATTTGAATTTTTCCCCATTTTTCTGTGAATTCCCTTCACAAGGTTCCCTTTTAAGATTCTATTCCTTTTTCATCTTCTTCTTCCGATCGTTTACTGAATTTTGTTGATTGAGCTGTCTATTTACATGCATTTTCTTTTTCGATTACATACCGTCTTGTTATCTCATAGATTTTTTATTTTGTGGGTATGATTTTTGTTTTCCCCGTTGTTCATTGAATGATTAGTTCTCTGTTTCTTTCTATTGTAATTAGAATTAATACGAGAAATTAGGAACTGGGTTTGTATGAAAAACTGTTCTTGTTCTTATGTGCATCTTGTTTTCTTTCTATTCATTGGGTTTTTATGGGAATGTAGAATGTTGCAATTTCCTGCTTTTTGATCATATTTTTTGTATGTTGGTGGTGGGTTGTTAGCGTATTCATTTGGATCTTTTCTACCCGTTTCTTTCTTCTCTTAAATTTGTTGCTTTGGTTGTGTTTTGATGAAAGTGCATTCTCTATTTATTAGCAAGATTTCTTTTAAATCGCCAATTGACCCAAAGGCTTAAGCAAATTTATTTTTATATTATCTAACACACCTCACACTGGTGGGATTGAAATATTGAAATATGAGAAGGCCCCACAGGCGGAAATGAATATTAATCTGGGAGAGTAACAGGGGTTTGAACACTAGACCTTCCTGAACCACTCAAGAGCTTAAGCTAATGGGGATGACAAATTTACTCTTATATCATCTAACAATTTCTGCATTTGATGCACAGATAAATTGATTGGTGAGGAGTGCATTGGCATGTCTTACCAACAGCAAAATATGGATGAATTTGATTACATGGCGGGTGGGCATGAAATGGCTGATGAAATTGATGGAGGAGATGGAGAATTGGGTGATGACGAATTTGACATGGTTTGTTTCTTTTATTTCTAATCTGTTATGGTCCTTTATTGTGCTAATATTAGTTATTTCACAAATTATGTGTGAAACTTTGGCATTAAGATTTTCAAAAAAAACTTTGCAGCTTACCAAGTCGATAGATACGTCGTCCGCCCTTGCAAGGAAGGGACTGGACATTCAAGGTATTCCATGGGATAAATTAAACATTACCCGTGAGAAGTACCGGTTGACAAGGCTTGAACAATATAAAAATTATGAAAATATTCCTTCATCTGGAGCAGCCGTTGATAAGGTATGAATTGTCATATAATAATTGATGTTTGCTAAAGGTTCAAAGGTTGAGTAGAGGCTATCACGGCCTTATGGATATTGGAAGGTCTTACACAAGTATTGTAGTAATTGTATTTGTCTTTTTAGGAATGCAAAGCAATAGAGAAAGGAGGGAACTACTATGAGTTCTTTCATAATACAAGACTGGTTAAGCCTACTATCTTGCACTTTCAGGTATTGCAGCTGATAATGCTCAATTCTCCCTTTTCTATTCTTATTATTATAATGAAAATAAGTTGATATACTGTTTGAAATTTTCTATAGATTAGTTAGGCTACCACTTTTTGAAATGCCTTAGTAAGTTTTGTATTTCACAAGTCTATGCATATCTGTCCTTGGCACATTCCAGGACCACTCACATACAAAGTCATACTATTGGTTGGTAGGTCCATTATCTAGGTTTTTTTAAATTTATTTTTGGTAAATGGTAATTCATAATTGTTCTCAAATGATATGTGGACGATTTTTTGTGTTAAATGGTCTGTTTATATGCTAAATTTTATTGTAACTGTGTCCATGTTTCACAACTACACAGGCTACCGATAATAAAATAAATGGAATTTTGAAGTGAAATCGTTATTTTTCCAATAATTTAGTTACTGTTGGATTCTGTGCTTATACCCCGAGTGTTCTTGAGGGGAAAAAAACGATTATTTACTTTTGTCTTGCAGCTAAGGAACTTGGTCTGGGCAACTTCAAAACATGATGTCTATTTGATGTCCAACTATTCTGTCATGCATTGGTCATCTTTATCAGGCAACTTATCTGAAATCCTCAATTTTTCTGGGCATGTAGCTCCAACAGAGGTTGGTATCACACTTATTCTCATTGTTTCATCATATTTTAGCAAATTAAAAGACTGGAGGAGAGTCAGAGACCAGCATAGGCATTGCTCCTGATGTTCTCTTATTTTGTACACAAATTCACCCACTTAGTAACAGAAGCACGAGACTGCTTTACACATTTAGAGTTTGGGCATAAAATGATTAATGTTTTTGTTATATTTGTTGGAAATACCACTTTCCAGTTTCAATGGATACATACCAAGATACCCTTTCAAATCTTGTTTTATTGCTGTTGATGTTGATGGTAAAGGAATATTTGTACCTTTTCGGCGATGTCTTGTATTGCTTCTCAATTTCTATTTATTTTCTGATGATGGATTCCATTAATTAGGGCTGGAAATAGGAGTTAAGGTTCAATGTGATTGTTTTTCATTTAATTAATTCCCTATGCCTTCTGTAATTTGTTTTGTATTCCTGGTCATGCAGAAACATGCTGGAAGTTTATTAGAGGGTTTTACACAAACTCAGATTAGCACACTTGCAGTCAAAGAGAATTTTCTTGTTGCAGGTGGATTCCAAGGAGAGCTTACTTGTAAGGTCAGCGTGTGGTTAGTGATTTTAGTTTTGTTTTCTCATGCTGGTTCCTGAAGAAGAACCAATTTGTGAAGATCATTGGTTTTTGATATACCTATTAAATCGCCGATTGAGCCAAAAACTTAAGCTAATGGGTGAAGGCAAATTTAATATCATTTCATCTAATGCTCCCCCTCACTTGTGGGCTTAAAATATGAAGAAGATTCAAAACGTAGAAATTAATTTTAATTGGGGAGGAAACAACAATGCAGGGGTTTGCATATAGGACCTCTCTAGACCAGTTACTTTAATACCATGTTAATAGCATGTTAAATTGTCAATTGACCAAAGCAAATTTAATAATATTATATTGTCTAACAATACCAAAGAAGCTTCAAACCTCCTCCTTATATTGATAGTGTCTCATCACATCAAATTAGTTCTATTTTCAACATTTCAAACGTTTTCATTTTATTGTGAATATTTATAACCTCCATGGTTTGGTTAATTGGTGCAATGTGAGAGGAATGATATCGATTTCATATTTGATAATCTTTTTCCAGTGTCTCACATCAAATCAGTTTCAATTTCAACATTCAAAATTTGCAATATAGTTTCAATGGATTGGTTAATTTGTGTAATGTGAGTGGAGTGATGTCAATTAGATATTTGACATTGTGATATTATCATGGTGAATTTTTATCTTGTGGCTAAATTGTCTGCCTTTTGTTTCAGTTCAGTTAAAGTTGAAACCTTGAAGCAGCTACTTGTTTGGAGGAAATATTCTTTGGATAAGTGGCTTTCAGATCATATTGTATTAATAATTTCGTTTTTTCCTGCAGCGTTTGGATAAACAAGGAGTAAGCTTCTGTACTCGCACTACACATGATGATAATGCCATTACAAATGCTGTTGAAATATATGATAGCATGAGGTATTCTTAGCACTTCGGCTGAGTCTAGTATTGTTTGGCTGGATTATGTACATGAATTCAAACTAATTTATTTATTTTTGCAGTGGTGAATTACATTTCATGGCAGCAAATAATGATTGCAGTATGAGAGAGTACGACATGGAGAGGTTTCAGCTTTTGAATCACTTCCATTTTCCTTGGCCAGTAAATGTATGTATCCCCAAACTGTTCAGTTGCATTCTCCACCAATTTCTTCTATTTCCTGAATGTTTGAATGCTATGTAACTGGTAGTGCCCTATGCCAGGACAGCCCTTGCTCGCAGTAGTGGAAGTTTATTTACAATAATCTAAAAATATTGAACGTGGCTATAAATAGTTTATTACAGAATAGGACCTTTTTTTTGAGACGAAATGGTGTGGTTGTTCAGGGACAATATTTTAATGCTTCTTTGTTTATCATTCTGTTGCTGCAGCATACGTCGGTGAGCCCAGATCGCAGGCTTATAGTTGTGGTTGGGGATCACACAGATGGATTGATTGTTGATTCACGAAATGGAACGGTAAGGAAGTTCTTTGCGATGCACAGATTGAACCCTGTTAGATTATATTTGAATGCAAGTACGGGTCAAAAAATTCAATGTTGTTTGACGTTCTTGTCCTCACAGTTTGGGCTCAAGTCCTTTATCAAGTTATACATTATGTTTCATAGAAGTCACTGACATGCTTTTGAGTTGTTACTGAGATATTGGACGTTTCTGACCTTCATTAGCTGGATTGTTGTCACTAGCCATATAAGTCTGTAACATGGAAGAATGCAAAAATCGGGGAGGAATAGTGATATGATCTTTTGGTGTGGAATAAAATATAAAACGGGAAAGTAGGGAGAAAGGAATTGCAAGGATGGAAGACAAAATGAGATGGAACAACCTTTCGGAGTCTTTATTTTCCTTGGTAATCTTTAAAAGACCTTTTGAGTCCTTTTGATTTAATTTAGGATAACGTGTGGATTTAAGATGGAATGAAAATGATGGTTGAATATGACTATTTAATTTTGGATAACGTGTGGTCTCTAGTGGTCAATAAGGGTGCGTATAATAAAGGACTTAGAGGGAATGATTTTATTTTATGGTGGTCACTTACATAGGATTTAATATTCGATGAGTTCTCTTTGCACCTAAATGTTGTAGGGTTGTAAGAGATGTGAAAAAGCTGGTCAGAACTAGCAGAGAGAAAGAAAAGAAATAACATTAACCTTGGTCAATCAAGTTGGTTGTTAATGCTTGTAACCCGTAAGTGACATTCACATGATGTTTTGCAATGTGTTTTAGGCTATAGGCACAGTTGTTGGTCATCGAGATTACTCATTTGCTTCTGCTTGGCACCCTGATGGTCGCATGTTTGCTACTGGGAATCAAGACAAGACATGCCGTGTATGGGATATAAGGAATTTCTCAACACCCGTGGCAGTTCTAAAGGGACATATTGGTGCTGCTCGATCGATTCGTTATTCATCTGATGGTCAGTTCATGGTGGTTGCTGAACCTGCAGATTTCGTACATGTGTATAGCACGAGTGCAGATTACAGAAAGAGACAAGAGATCGATTTCTTCGGAGAGATCTCAGGGGTGTCATTGAGTCCAGATGATGAGTCTCTGTACATAGGAATTTGGGATAGGACATACGCAAGCTTACTACAATATAACAGGAGGCATACCTATGGATATATTGATTCATTCTTGTAGTCACTCTCTATAAAGAGGTAAGAAGACTGGTTTTAACAAGTATTTGGTACGGGGGGAAAAAGAAAAAGAAAGGTCTCAATCTTTTTTATGCGAGCTACCAAAAAGATGTCAGGGACTTGAAGTAATTCTTGGTTGGAACTGTTTTTTAAGTTGTACATAGATGTAGTTCTCTCTTCTATTTTTTTTTTTTTTTTTTTTTTTTTTTTTTTTTTTTTGTATGTTTCATGTTTCTTTGAAAATGAAAATGAATGGCTTCCAGGTGACTGTCAGCGTTCTTCTCCTTTAGATATGTCTCATTAGCTAAAAGCTCTGTTAATGGTAGAAATGAAAATTTGTCTAGAAATTTATTTAACACTTTGCAGGTGGCTCAGTTGTCTTTATATTGTAATTGATTTCCATGCTCATCCTTGTTCTGCTGATGTCTGATCATTTCTTGGCCATCTTTGATTATTTAGTCGCCAACCTTACTAGGGTGCTAAATTTTGTTTATGAAGATCAAAGATTGATTACCTTTGACAGAATTCTATTGAATAATGGGGATTAAGCTGAAAAATTGGAGGGGAAAAAAGAACAGGGATGAGATTGGTAGTTATTATGTCCATGTACTTCTCAGGTCAATTTCAATTCCTTTTAAAATCTAACCCAGTCCAACCCGGATCCGTTTCGTACGTATATTACCCGGCCCAATCCGACTTGATTCCGTTCTGGGTCTAACTGGGTCGGGTCACCCCATCTAATATTGATTTAAGTACCAAACAGTCCATTGTACTGTCGTTGCCAACTTCTATGATTTAAATAAAAGGAAAGGAGCCTCAATAAATCATCAAATCATCAACAATGAAAGGGTCTCCCGTCGCAAATGACGAAGAGGACTTCAAAAGCAGACTGAACCCTCATCATGTATTTGTTAAGAACATTACAACATGGAATAGGGTGATAAAATGAATCAAAGAAATGCAAACACTATTTAACCATATGAACCATTCCCCAGCACCTTGAAGAAACCTACAGAGAACTCATGAAAACAAGACCCCTATAATGACAAAGGCTAATATCACACTCTTCAAAACAAAGCAATTTATTGTAGCTGCTTAAAAGGGAGCCGGTAACTGTAGTTGCTTAGAAGGGAGGTTATATTTTGGTCCTCAAAAATTCGGTTCTTGCGTTGGTAGCATTTGTAGTCCTGCTATTTTTATCGCTAACCACTAACGAAAAGCTAACATGACATCTTTTTTTATTAAAAAATTGCTTTTCTAACAATAAAATAGAAATATTACGAGTATGAAATTTCAAATAGATGGGATGATAAAGACTTAAAAGTAGAAGCAAGAACGACCTAAGAGTTTGGAATCAAGTAATCACCATATAAAGAATAGATATTGGTTGTTACTTCAAAAACAATGAGGGAAAGATAAGAAATGCACTTCTGAATAAAAGAGAGGAAAAATAGGAATGTGAGATAGTGTAATATTGAGGACTTAGTAAATGCAAAAACTGTTTCAGTTCTTATGGGGCTTGCTCAACTAAGCTTCAACACAACCTAGCATACTGTTCATATATGCTTGCAACTTATCCTCCTACATAATGAGGTAAGCAAAATGCGATTAGATTTGTGCTCGCAATCTACTCCTATTTTCAATGCTCAACACTATGAATCAAGTTACAAAGTATCTTTAGGCATCTAAGCAATTAAACACATTTGTTTATGGATAAGTTAAAACTTAGATGAACATACATATACATTCTAAGCGCTCTTTGCTCTATGTTTACGGTAAAAACAAGGGGAGTCCTAGAGCGAACTACTCATTATTGTGTTGCCCCAATCCAAGGAAAGGCTTTTGGTGAGGAGCATTATATAGCAAAATCATTTAGTTATAAACTCTCTCACTAATATACTTCTATTAGTGATAGTCTATTATTGATAAACTCTGAAAGCTAGACTTAAATTTTATTATATTTGCAACAATTCCTTAGATTTAGGTTGTTTTGAAATGGATATGAGGAGATGTTCTCATCACTGCAGTCAGCCAAGTTGATTGATTGAGATTTTAATTACCAAAATCTGTCATTTTCTTAATTTCTATGCAATCGATTTGGTTTAGTTGTGGCCACAGCTTGAGCACAACCTTGGCCACAATACTGAAGTCCTACCATGTTTGCAACTTTGTCTTCATATTATTTTGTGCGCGCATTATGATGACTCATGCACGAAGACATAAAAACACATTAAATCTTTCAAAACTCAACTCTTAATGTTTCAAAGTGTTTAAAAATATTTTTTTGTTTAATATTTCATTGATTAGAATGTCAATTCAAATACGTACTAAGTTTTTGAAATAGTCGCAAACCTTTTAATATTTGGATTATATCAAATGAAATATAACATCAACGTTTTTCTTTGAAAATTTTGTGGTTGATTGGGGGAGTTCTTGTGGCTTGGACAAAGTATATATATATATATCCTTGCTAATATGATTTTGTAACTATATTGAAATTGTAATTAGGTTTGAATATTTATGTGGCTTTATTTCAAGTGTTTTATTGTAATTAAGTTAGATCATTTTCAACATTCATCATGTGTAGGATGATAAAGTTGTTTCTTCCTCCTTAAATTCAACTAAAACTTATCACTTTTAATTCACATTCACTTTACCTTGAAGAAAAAGTTGATAATGAGTCAAAAGTCTAAAAATTCTTTTCTTGTCACATTGAAATTTCAAAAGCATACAAACAAAAGATTGCAAATGCAAATCTCTCCATAAACAAAATGCAAATGAAGTATTGGAAAAACCATAAAATCTCTCTCAAGTTGTATTTAATTTCCCAAGTCCATATCTTGTGTTAACAAACATCTTAATGATCAACCAATTCTACTTTTCAAAAATCGTAAGATTCCCAACATTTTTCTATTGTGTGTAAAATTGGCCGAAAGTATATTTCGATAAAGAAAACTATATAATATATTATACCCCAATATTTTATCACATAATTGGTTGATATACTAATGTGTAGAAATGGAAAAACCATTTCCTAGGCTATAGAAGTTAATATTCATATATTTTTCATAAAAGCATGGTAGTGTTTATTTTGGATTTGCATTCCATGTATACATATATTCACGCAGCTTTTCTAGTTATAATAACCGAAGGAAAATATATATCTAAATGCTACCACGTTTTCATTAATAATAACGTATATAACTCTACTTACACTCGTTTTATATTTGAAGAATAAACTACTCAAACTCAAATTTGGAAATCGTAACTAATCTAATAGAGTTATAATTTTTTTCTTACTTTTTAGTACAATGGAGGATTAGGGAATTTGAGTCACATACCTTTTGGTCTCTAACACATTTGTATACTAGTTGAGCTATGTTGCTTGCTTTGGCTTTTTTTTCCCTCTCGCACTACTTTTTCAATTCTTTCATTTTAAATAAGGACAATTGCAAATATAACAATCATGTCCAAGATATTAGTAGATATAATACAATGCAAAAAAATTTACAGATATAGTAAAATTTAGATTCAACATTCGGAGTCTATCGGTGATATGAGTCTTATTAGCAATGCTAATAGAATTCTATCAACAATAGAGTGTATCACTGATAAGACTCTATAAACGATAAAGTTTATCATTAATAGATTTGCTATAATTGCAATTTTTTAAAATGTTATTATACTTAGGCCACATTTACTTCCCAATAAACGTGGCCAATCAACATGGCCTAAGTGTAGCTACATTGATTGAATTTAAATAAGTTCCTAGAATACTAGTTAACAATATTTAGTGAATTATGAATAATAAAAGAAATCATTACGATTGAAGTAATTTTGATTACGGAGCAATAAACATGACCTTAATTCTTAGCCATAAAATTGTTATCCATTACAATTACCGTTTTAAATATCTAAAAAGAATTGGAAGTACCATAGAAAAATTTACATGAATTCCATCTAAATATGTACCGCATTAGCTTTTCTATTACCAAATAAAGAGTGGGGGGAGAAATGGGATCTTCTTTGGAAATATGAAGGGTAAATTGGAGAAAGAAGTGAAAGGTTGGAAAATTGAAATGATACTTTAGTTTAGAAGTGCTGCATTCAAATTAGAAAAATTCTTAGAGGTTGATTCGACTTCACTTCGTTTATATCTTTGTGTATTCTACTAGTTGTCCAATTAAAATCTATCATATGGTAAATATATTTTGATTTTTTTTTAAAGTAAAATTATTACATTTGTCGTGTGATACGATGTAGTTAAGGTTGTACTTAATCATTGCCATTAGCATTATAACTTATTCGTGAGTCACATCAAATATGAAAGAATCTCTCTCTATCTCTCATCCTCTCTCTCAAATTATTGATCAATCAATTTCTCTCTCTCAACTCTCCTATGAAATTCTATATCTTATCAAATAGCTAAGAAGGTAACATGTCACATGGAAACCTTCCAAAAACTCCAAGTTCCCTTACATTTTCCTTTTTTTTTTTTTTTTTTTTTTCTTTTTGGTAAAATTGATTTTAATCTTGAGATTTGAATTTAGTTGGTCTCTAGACTTTTAAAATTAATCAACATTTTTGTTTCTTGAAGTTTCAAAAGTGAGATGTTGGATCTCTAAAGTTTGAATTTGAATCGTAGTTAGTCCCTAAAATTTGAAACTAGTTTCTAATTAGTCTCTAAACAAGGTTGGTGTTAATTGATTAAACAAAACAATAATGTGGTGATTATAAATGTATATGGATTAAATTGATACTTTCATATCATATATGAACATGAATTGTTTTTTAAATAATAATTTTTTTTTTTTTTTTTTACAAAACAAAAATGATAGAATTTTTTAATGACATGGGTGCAAGTAG
Organism: Citrullus mucosospermus; assembly: GCA_030954485.1. Taxonomy (NCBI): domain Eukaryota; kingdom Viridiplantae; phylum Streptophyta; class Magnoliopsida; order Cucurbitales; family Cucurbitaceae; genus Citrullus; species Citrullus mucosospermus. The sequence goes on along the minus strand of CM062061.1, from coordinate 30,214,466 downwards.
GCAAAATTCCCCTTGGTATAAGATACACTCTTTTAGAATCTCCATGTCCATGGTTATATTATAAAAGACATTGTACTCTATTAAAAAAATAATACAAAAAGATTCTCAAAATTTATTTAAAGAGATTAAAAGGAAAACAATTTATATTAATATTCATTTCTAAATAATTCGTGTATAGAGATTTGAAATTGATTTTGTTTGAAATGAGCTAAGATGGCATCCTTTTGAGGCGGGACACAGCGATAGTGCGACAAATCGTTCCAAAAAAATAAACCCATTTGTCAAAATTATTGAACACCTTCAATTATTTCTTTTTTCTTTTAAAACAAAAATACCCTTCTTCTTTTATGTTTAAATATTTGCAATAAATATATCTAATGTTAAATCTTATGTACATAAATTAGCCAAAGAATTTCAAGATTTGTTTCATTTAAAAATTTGTGTTCTTTAATGTTTTTTTTTTTTTTTTTAAATTCAACAACATGTTACTAACCATATTTGCAAAAATAGCAATGGTTTTCCAAAATTACAAATAAAGAAAAAAACCTAATTTCTTATTTTTTTTATTATTATAATTTTACCTTTATTTGTGTATTAGTATGTATATATAATATACTTTATATTTGGTATATCAATCAATCTATATATTTTATTTAAAAAAAATATCATTTATACAATTAATATATCTTAATTATGATCTACATTGTTCGCTCGATTTTGGTAAATCTTATTTTTATTTTTATTTTGTTTTGATATAGAGTTATTTCATTCGATAAGTTATGTTGATGTATATGTTAAATAATATACCGAATAAAATTATATTTGTTATGCCGTGTGTCGGTCAAATATCATCTCCAAATGTAATAACTAGGAAAATTTTAGCTACCAAAATAGAAATTAAAGTGATTGAAGAATAAAAAGAAAGGAAAAAAAAAAAGAGAGAGAGAGAAAGACAGAAGAAGAAACCAAGGTTGCCCCATTTGTGAGTGTTTGCAATTAGAAATAGAAAACCAAAGACAAAGACAGCGGTGTATGGGGGTAAGTGTGGTCCCTCACCACACACAATAACTACCACTTTAGAAGAAGAAGAAGAAGAAAGACATAAAGAAAAGGACAAAAGGGTCATTCACTCATTCCCGTGAACTTTCTTTGGATTTTTCCCAACCTTACCCCCCGTGTTCTTCCCATGTTCTTCTTATTTGCCCTCTTACTTTTCTTTTTTAATAATAATAATAATTATTATTATTAGAAAAAATATTTTAAATGATAATAAAATATCACAGTCTATCGTGAAATCTTGTTATGTTGTAAATATTTAAGTTCATTTTTCTACATCTGAAAATAGTCATTTTTATTATTATTATTATTTAATTTTTGGTTAAATGTTTAGTTTTTGAAAGTTGTTTTATTTATTTGCTTTTTAAAGTTTCAAAATTGTCTAATAAATTTTTGTGATTTTAATTTTGTGTTTAATAAGTAATTGAACTTAAAAAATTGTCTACTAAGTTCTCCCAAAACTTTTATTTTTTTGTATATGATAGATCAATGGTGTATTTTATTTTTGTTTAAACATGAATCCATCTATCATATGTAGTAACTTTTAATTTTTAGTTTTTTTTTTTGTTAAAAAATGCTTTTGATCCCTATACTTTCATGAAAATAACGATTTGGTCCCTAAACTTTAGTTTGTAACGATTTAGTTCCTGTGTTTTTAATTTCGTAACAATTTAGTCTTTGAACTTTAGTATGTAACAACTGGATCCTTATACTTTTAAATTTGTAACAATTTAGTCCCTAAAAAAAATCAAAATTAGATGTCAATTTTTACTAATTTATGATGTAGATTATGTATTTTGTATTGATAATGAGTCTAATTATTTCATTGGTTTATGCAAAAAATCTTATAAAATTTTAACACTAATTTCTACAATAGGGACTAAATCATTACAAACTTTAAAGTATAAGGACTAAATTATTACATGGTAAATTCTAGAAACTAAATTATTACAAAATTGAAACTACGGGGACTAAATCGTTACAAATCAAAGTTTCGGAACTTAATTGTTACTTTTATGAAAGTTCAGAGACTTTGACATGTGACTTGTGACTTGATTTTTAGATTAAATTTTGTGTATTATTTAGAAAATTACATGTAAAGGAGAAGAATTAAATGTAATCTAAAATTTTGAGAATAGGTTGGGGTGGTTGGCCACTTGAGCTATGTTAATAGAATTTTTGAATGGTGTGTTAGTATTCATGATTTTTTTTTTAAATGAAATGTTTTTTTTTTTTTTTTTTAAAAATACATGACTTTTTTTATATAAAAAAAAATACTAACATTTTAAAGAGGTTAATCGTTTAATCTTGGATAACTATTAGTTTAGCCATTTAATTCAATCTAGAGTTTAGTTTGATGAAAGATTTAAGGCTAAAATTGAACTTGGGAAAATATTAGTTTAATTTTTTTTTTTTTAATATTCAATCAATTGTATTTCAAAAAGGATAAAAACATTCCTCCATATCCTTTCATGGACACTCCTAAATTTTGCGTTGTTTCTATTCAAATGTATGTTGGAAAATTTGTAATAAAATAATATAAAATTGGTTGTTTTCCCTTTTTTTGTCAACCTTACAAATCATGTTTACTTTTATCAAAATTATTTTTTATCTTCAAAAATTAGGTAAATTTAGTCCTTAAACTTTATCATTTATTCTGTTTTAATGTTTAAACTTCAAAACATATTTTGTTTTAGCAATTTAACTTTGCATAAATATTCATTTCACTTTCAAAAATTTGTTCATTATTACTCTTTACCATTATAATCTTTTGAAAATATATTTTAAAAGAAAATTTTTAAATATAAATGCATTATTCTTTGTACCATTGTTGTTGAAATTCTATCTTCACCACTTGAAGCAAATGGTCCCAAATTGAAATTTCCAAAATTTTGTTAAGTCTTATAAAAATATTCCTTTGAGAATATCACACATTAATACATCTTTCAATTTATTTTATATTCTTTTCTCAAATTGAGTTTCAAAACAATCAATTCAAATATCTCTTTTTAAAAAAGGGAAAGAAAAAAAAAAACACAAATCTTGAATTCAAAACAGAAACAATATTCCAAAAATCTTCCCCCTAGACACCAATTTGCTCAACCAAATTGCTGTAATTAATTCATAATCATTGAGGTTTACTCTATTTTAATTACAAATCAAAAAAATGAATAGAAGTGTTTTTAAATATAGCAAAATAGCCAATTTATTTATAAATATAGCATCTAAATATTTCTAACAATTTTGTCATTTAAAATAATTACCTAAATAAATATTTTGAGATAATTATATTTGAGCCCCCATGTGGATTATTAATATTAACTAAATGTTCTTGCCATCAATAAAACTATTTAAAACTTAATGTATCAAATTATTTATGTGTCAAATTTAAGAACTATAAAAATCTAATGTCTGAAGTTATTGTTTTTCAATAAGAGTATAATGTCTTAGAGCCTGATCCAAATTCATATTTCTCATCCAATATGTTTAGTATACTCTCATATTATTAAAACAAAATGTTACAAATAAATTCACAAATTACATGTTACATTAAATTGTTGATAGTTAGAGACATTTATTGAACTTCAATGAAGGACAAAAAAAAAAAAAAAAAAAAAAAAAAAAAGATAATATGAAATTCTAACCTAATTGAAATCAAGGTAACTTAGAATATTTTGATAAAGTAGATTGGTATGTCTTCATTTTGTATTACTTTTTTATTGAACTTATGGGAGAGAGAGAGAGAGAGAGAGAGAGAGAGAGAGAGAGAGAGAGAGAGAGAGAGAGAGAAAACAGCCGAATTTAATGCTATAATAAAAAACTGAAATTTTGTAAATTAAAGAAAGTGGTGTTTGTCCTTTTTAATTTTTGTTTATAAATATGGTACTGGAATGGAATCCTAAAAATAATATTTAATGAAATACAAATCATTAAAATGGTATCGAATTATGGGATATAAAATAATTTCCTGTCCCTTTCTTTCTTTCTATATATCCAAAATTAATATCAAAAGTCACCATGAATTTACAAATAATTATCATATACAATAAAGAAATAGAAAATGCACTTTATGAAACTATATAGCTTAAATTATTTAAGAATTTAAATTGATCCACTCATAAAATTAGAGTTTTAATTTTGATGCAATTACAAAACGGTAGTATGTATGAATTGGTTGTTTTAGAGAAGGAAAAAAAAAGGGAAAATGGATTGATTAATGCTAATTTTGCAATAATTATTTAGAAAATACTGTGTTGGTTATATGGTTCTTTAAAAAATACACATTTAATCTTTTTTTTTCTTTTTTTAAATGAAACTAAATTCATACTACTAAAATAAAATTTTATAAACCCAACATTTATTACTTTTATGTAGCTGTATAGAATCTTACTAATGGTGTAGATTTGAGAAAAATATTAGAAAAAAAAAGTATGAAAATTTTTGTTGTTTTGCTAAACTAAGGTATACAAAATGGAAACAAAAAAATAAGGGGTCAAAACCATTATTGAAACCATACATAGCCTAAATGGGAGGCCTAGTTTTCACTTTTAAGCTACCTATTTATTAAATGTAACTTTTATTTTCAATACTTCAAGTTAGATAGTAGAAATCTTGTGAATAAATAGTTTAAAAAATTTAAGTTACATGTTTTAGTGGTAATTGATCTTTTTTTCATATTAGACATTCAAATCTCATCGTAATAAAATAAAATAAATAAAATAAGTTACTTTGTTTTTTAAAATTATTTTATTTTTTAAAAAAAAAAATTTATTTGCAAGGGTTTTCATTTACCTTACAAGTAGCCCACTTCCTTCTTCCATCTTCATGTTACATGCTATAGAAAACCAACCAAGACAATGTTTGTTTAGTAGCAAATAATTTCATATTTAATTAGCATCCAAAACACTATTAAAAATCACTATTTAAAATCCAAAATCAAAATAGGAATTTCATGTGAAAACAAGTTCAAAGAATGGTAGGAAAAAAAAAAAACGAACAAAACTATAAAATTATCAAAGGGAACTTCTTAAACTATAAAATTAAGGTCTATTTTGGTAAACTACCACTATTTTCATATTTCTTTAATTCCATTTTTAATCAAATTAAAGATAAAAACTATTATTTTTTGTTTTCAAAACTTGCATGATTTTTGAAAATATTGGTAGAGTATATATAACAAAACAAGAAATCTAGAATTGAAAGAGGTGTTTTTAAGACTTAATTTTCAAAAAATAAAAACAAAAAATCAAATTGCTACCAAATAGGGCCTAAAATGTTGTTCTATAACCTTTTGTTTATGTTTTCAATGTTTAAAACTTAAATTTTTAAACACTATTTTCATCTATATGTATATAATTGAAATTTTTGTTATAAACTATAATGGTAGTTACAATTATACCCTCAAACTTTCAATTGTAAAAATTAAGATCTCAAACTTATACAAGTGTTAAAAGTGAACCCTCAAACTTACTTAATTGTATAAATTGTCAAAATTGTATAAATTTGAGGGTTTAATTTTTATCACTCGGGAGTCCAATTTCTAAAACTATTGAAAGTTTGAGGGCCTAATTTTTACAATTGAAAGTTTGAAGATATAATTGCAACTAATATCATACTTCATAAGTAATTTTTGTAATTTACCTTTTTAAAAAATGCAATAAACGTAATTTAAAAGAAAAACAAACAATAATATCATTACCAAACACGTCTAAATATTCTTCAATATGAGACTACCCCAAACATAAGAACAAATTTATACCGTAAACATAGAAATGTTAAAATACCAGTTTAGTCCATGTAACTTTAAAATAAAAAATATAAAATAAACAAAAAATCATTTTGGCTATTATTATGTTACTGTTTTCATTAAAAAAAAAATAGGTTAAAATATCATTTTAGTTCTTATACCTTGAAGTTTGTTCAATTTTAGTACATGTATTTTTAATTGTCCAATTTTAGTCCATGTATTTTTAATAAATCTTAAATTTAGTCCTAAATGCTAGTTATTGTTGATTTTATTACTTTTTTTTTTTTTTATCTATAGCAATTTTACTATAAATTTTGAAAACATATTCATATATTTTATTTTCTTACATGAAAATTATTGTTATCATTTAATCAATTTTGCTTAAAAAAATATATTGAGGAACTAAATTTAAGATTTATTGAAAATATGATAACTGAAATTGGATGATTAAAAGATTAAAAGTATAATGACTAAAATTAAATAAATTTCAAAGTATATATGAGGAACAAAATAATATGTTAACAAAAAATTTACGTACCAAATACTTGATATTAACCTATATGGTCTGAATACATGTTCATGTTAACATGTATTTAAGCTATGTTATCAATTTATTGAAATAAAAATAATGGTAAGGACCAAAATTGTTATTTAGTAGTTTTAAGATTAAGATAGACATTTTGAGCCAAAGTAAGTATAACTCAACTAGCAATCGAGATGTGTTAGCGATTATATGGTTCATGGTTTGAATCCCTTCATCCCCTATTATACTCAAATAAATAAATAAACATTTTAAAAATTCAATTATCAGAATAAAATAAACTTAAAAATTTATGGATTTAAATGAACATTTTAAAAGTTTAGAAACAAAAATAGAATATTCATACATGTTTAAGAACCAAAATAAGTAAGATGTAAATCAATCTTAAAACAAGCTCTTATTTTACTTTCCTCCATAAATTTTAGACAGAAATTCACAAAGGGTTATTGCCTTGAGTTTGTCATTATTATTTATATCGATTTTGGTTAAAAATAATAATAATAATAATTTAAAAAAAAAAAAAAAAAAAAAAAAAAAAAAAAAAAAACTTCAACCAATAATGTAAATTACTTTTAAGATTGAACAAAAAAAAAATACTAAAACTAAATTTAGACATTTCAAAAAACCAAAACAAGAATAAATAGGTAAAATAATCTTTAAAAAAAAATTTAATATTACTTTGGTCTGTATTTTTTGTTTTCGTTCATTTTGGTCCTATATTTTTAAAATGTTCATTTTAGTCCCTATATTTTCAACTTTGGTTCATTTCAATGTATTTCAAGATATTTATTTTGGTACTTGTACTCTAAAAAAGTGATCATTTTTTTGTCTATTCATTTTTACTATTACTTCATGCCTAAGGGATCAAACATGTTTTTTTTTTAACGTTCAAGGACAAAAATAAACATTTTAAAAGTACATGGAACAAAATTAACCAAAGTCAAAAGTACACTTAAGAAAATCTTATTGTACCTTTTTTTTAGCTCACTCCTTCGTTAAATTATAGTTTATCATGAGTTAAATTTTTTTCTCTTTTTTTAGGAAAAAAATATTTTAAAATCAATCCATGATGAAAATGAAAATCCCCGATCAACATTCAACTTAATGAATAAAAGTAAATTTAATATAATATTATCTAATAAAAAATTGCAAAAAGGTAAGTAGATTCGAATAGGGCTTAAAAAGAAATAAAAATATGATATAAGAAGAAAGTGAATTTAAAAATAGAAAGGCACAGAAAGCGAAGTAAGAGAAAGCAAAACAACATAAGAGAAGATGAAGTAAGCGACAATGAACTAAAATGGCCACTCATTCATATATCATTTCATTTCATTTCATAATCCTTTTCTTCTTCAATCTCCAATCTTCAATCTTCATCCGCCATTTCTGTTTCTTCTCTGCTTACTCTCTTTTTCTATGTAACTTTCACCCTCTTCAACTGAAATCCATTCACTGACTGCATTCTCCATGGCTTTCCTCTGTTTCTTGGCCCTTTCCCTTTTGGGATCCATGACCATTCTTCTTCAGAATTGCATTGCCTTCAATGTGGTTTCCCCTCAACTCAACGACGATATTCTCGGCTTGATTGTCTTCAAGTCCGATCTCCATGACCCTTCTTCCTTTCTCTCCTCCTGGAATGAAGACGATGATTCCCCTTGTTCCTGGGAGTTCGTTAAATGCAACCCCATTAATGGCAGAGTGTCCGAGGTTTCTATTGATGGGTTGGGGCTATCAGGGAGAATCGGAAGAGGGCTTGAGAAATTGCAGCATCTCAAGGTATTGTCTCTCTCTGGTAATAATTTCACTGGCAATCTTAGTCCTCAGCTTAGTCTTCCTCCCAGTCTCGACAGAGTTAATTTCAGTCGTAATAGTTTATCTGGGCGGATTCCCACTTCTCTAATCTCTATGTCCTCCATTAGATTTCTTGATTTTTCTGATAATCTCTTATCTGGGCCTCTTCCTGATGAAATGTTTCTTAACTGTTCTTCGCTTCATTTTCTCTCTCTTGCGTCTAATATGCTTCAAGGCCCTGTTCCCAACACGTTGCCCACAAGGTGTTTGTATTTAAACACTCTCAATCTTTCAGCCAATCAATTATCTGGTAGCTTGAATTTTGCGCCGGGGGTTTGGTCTTTGACAAGGCTCAGGACATTGGATCTTTCAAACAATGCTTTCTCTGGATATTTACCACAAGGGGTTTCAGCCATCCATAATCTAAAAGAGCTCAAGTTGCAGAACAATCAATTCACAGGTCCATTGCCTGCAGACTTAGGATTATGCATCCACTTGGTTACATTGGATGTCAGCCGGAACCGTCTCACGGGACCGCTACCCGATTCAATGAGACTCTTAACCTCCTTGACCTTTTTCAACATAGGATACAACACGTTTTCAGGTGAGCTACCACAGTGGATTGGGAACATGACCAGCTTGGAATACTTGGAATTTTCAAGCAATGGCTTCACTGGCAGTCTTCCCTTGGCAATGGGGGGATTAAGATCTGTGAAATACATGAGTTTTTCAAACAACAAGCTGTCTGGGAACATCCCAGAGACATTGATGGAATGTTCTGAGCTATCTGTGATCAAGCTTGAAGGAAATAACTTGAATGGAAGGGTGCCAGAAGGGTTGTTCGAACTGGGTTTGGAGGAGATGGTTTTGTCTCAGAATGAGCTGATTGGTTCGATCCCAGTAGGGTCAAGCAGGCTGTATGAGAAGCTAACAAGAATGGACTTGTCAAGGAACAGATTAGAAGGAAACTTTCCAGCAGAAATGGGACTGTACAGAAATTTGAGGTACTTGAATCTTTCATGGAACAACTTTAAGACAAAGATTCCACCAGAAATGGGGTTGTTTCAGAATTTGAATGTGTTGGACATTAGAAGCAGTGATCTGTATGGTTCAATTCCTGGAGAATTGTGTGATTCTGGGAGTTTGGGGATTCTTCAGCTTGATGGAAACTCTTTGATTGGTCCAATTCCTGACGAGATTGGGAATTGTCTCTCACTTTACTTGCTGTAAGTATTACACCATTGTGGTCCTTCCCTTCTAAAGATGTACATTTCTTTTAAGTGATTTTTTTTTTTTTTACCCTTTTACTCACAGTGAGAATAAGATAGTAATTTTTAATTTCATAATTTTTATGTTTCATGGTTAATTGTTTTAAATCTCAAAACTACTAGAAATATTTTTAAATATAACAAGAAATATTTTTAAATATAACAAAATGTCACTATCCGACACTAATAGACTACTATCATCTATCATTGTCAATCAATAATAGACAAGATAGTTATCTATTACTGTTTATCACTGTCTATCACTCACTACATTTTGCTATATTTGTAAATGAGTTAGTTTATTTTATCATATTTGAAGATAGAACTTTATTTTATTTGTTGCGAGTGAATTTGTGCACTTTAAGTAATTTTTCGATATTTGGACAGTTTGTTTTAGTTTCATTTTTAAGTTAAATATTTTTTAGTACAACTGTGGTGAGGAAAATCGAACCTCCGACAAGATTACATGTTAATCATTATCGAAAATAAATAAATAATAAAAATAAAAATCAGTTCAATTTATTCTGGTTAAACGACGAGTTCAGCCTCTAGACTTTCAAATTTATGTTCAATAGGTTCATAAGTGTGTCTAATAAGCTCCTAAAATTTCAAATTTGTGTATAATAGGTCTTTAAACTTTTAATTTATGTTTAATAAATCATTGAATTTTAAAGTAATATGTTCTTAAAACTTTTTATTTTATATCTAGTAAGTCTTTTATATATTATATATTTTTAAATTAATTGATTTAATAGACAAATTTGATTTAATAGTCTATAAGATATTGTATCCTAGAAGCTTGTGAATTTAACCAACATTGAATAGGTCCGGGAGTTATAAGACACAAAATTAAAAGTTTAGGACCTATAAAAAATAAAATTGAAAGGTTTGGAAAGTATTACACTTTTTAATGTTAAACTAACTAAACACAAATCTAAAAGTTTCAAAGACTAAATTTATAATTTAACCTTTATCTTCTATCTAATCTCATAAATGTAGATAAATTCATTTGTATATGAAATCTAAGTTAGTTTTAGTTAAAAATATTGTAGTACATCTTAAAGAACAAAAATATCAATTACCATTTCAAATTTAAGAGGGTTTTATGGAGTATAGTTTCAATTACAACTAGATTTAGAAAATTTTGCGTTGAGATTTTTCAGTTGAAGTCTACCACACTCAAAGAGCCGAGAGAAGGAAGCTTCATTTTATCACCTCAAACTCATACAAGTTCCTTTTTCTAAGTCAAGGTGAATGATGAGGATAATTATAGAATAATTAGTATATTTTGGTTTAATATTAATTTAGTTTAATTAGTATTTTAATTAGTATTTTAGAATTAATTAATTGATTTTCTTGTAAGGTTATAAACAACCACTTTAGGATTTGTAATGGGAAGCTTTTGAATATGACTTTTAATATAGAACTTTGGTTCTCTTTGAGATGGTTTTCTCTTTAGGGATGGATTCCCCTTGTTCGACCATGGATTTGACTTAAATACCTTTTACGTTGAATAAAAAATCATCAGTTTTGCTCTGGAAATATATATATATATGTGACAATGTGGTGATAACTTGTTGAGTTTACTTGTGTATGGCAGGAGTTTATCCCACAACAATCTAAGTGGAGCAATCCCAAAGTCAATCTCCAAGCTAAGCAAGCTAGAGATTCTAAGACTTGAATCAAATCAACTGAGTGGAGAAATACCTCAAGAGCTTGGAATTCTTCAAAACCTGCTTGCTGTTAACATTTCGTACAATATGCTAACAGGCAGGCTTCCTGTTGGTGGCATTTTTCCAAGCTTGGATCAAAGTGCTTTGCAAGGGAACTTAGGCCTTTGCTCCCCTTTGCTCAAAGGACCTTGCAAAATGAATGTCCCTAAGCCCCTTGTTCTTGACCCCAATGCCTATCCCAACCAAATGGGCGGCCAAAGCAGCAGAAACAACCCCTCACAATACTCTAATCCTTCCCCCCATCATGTCTTCTTCAGTGTCTCTGCCATTATTGCCATTTCTGCTGCCATTTTGATTGCCCTTGGGGTGCTTGTAATCACCTTGCTCAATGTCTCCGCTCGGAGGAGATCGCTTGCCTTTGTCGACAATGCCTTGGAAAGCTGCTCGAGCTCTTCGAAATCAGGGACTGTCACTGCTGGTAAGCTTATTTTGTTTGATTCGAACTCGAGGGCATCGTCAAATTGGGTTAGTAACCATGAAGCCTTGCTGAACAAGGCCTCTGAGATCGGTGCTGGAGTTTTCGGAACGGTTTATAAGGTTTCACTGGGAGATGAAGGAGGAAGAGATGTAGCTATCAAGAAGCTTGTGAAATCAAACATGATTCAAAATCCAGAAGATTTCGACCGGGAAATCCGAATCTTGGGGAAGGTTAAACACCCTAATTTGATCAGCTTAAAGGGTTACTACTGGACTGCTCAAACTCAGCTGCTGGTAATGGAGTATGCTAGCAATGGAAGTCTTCAAACTCAACTCCATGGAAGGCTTCCTTCAGCTCCACCACTGTCTTGGGATAACAGGTTCAAGATTGTGCTTGGGACGGCCAAAGGACTAGCACATTTACACCACTCATTTCGCCCGCCAATCGTTCATTACGATCTGAAGCCAACTAACATTCTGCTGGACGAAAACTTCAACCCGAAGATCTCCGATTACGGGCTCGCAAGACTGCTAACAAAGCTTGACAAGCACGTGGTGAACAACAGATTCCAAAGTGCATTGGGGTACGTCGCACCAGAACTGGCATGCCAGAGCATAAGGGTGAACGAGAAATGTGACGTACACGGGTTCGGGGTGATGATTCTGGAGATCGTGACGGGACGAAGGCCGGTGGAGTATGGAGAAGACAATGTGGTTATATTGACAGATCATGTGAGGTATTTGCTTGAGAGAGGGAATGTGTTGGATTGTGTTGATCAAAGCATGACTCAATATTCAGAAGATGAAGTAGTGCCCATTCTCAAACTGGCTTTGGTTTGCACTTCTCAAATTCCTTCAAGTAGGCCTTCCATGGCTGAAGTTGTGCAGATTCTCCAAGTCATCAAGGCTCCACTTCCACAAAGAATACGAGGATTTTGAGAATCCTTAATTTCAATTCTCATATTACTTTGCTTTCATTTCTTTTATGTCATAATGGCTTATATGCTATTGGATTTCCAACTTTTCTTTTCTTTTCTTTTTCTTTTTTTTTCATTCTTTGTGTTCTACATTTTAGAGGATGATGTGAATTAACTTGTTTATTTTGTAATTTAGTCTTTTTTGAGATGAAAAACTTGAAATCTAAAACGGCAAACTCAAAACCTAAGTGAAATTTCATGGGAGGTTCGAATTACAAAGGTAACTACAAATGTAACAAAAGTCATTAAATTTAATCGTTCATTGTGTACATTGATCTAATTAGAGTTATAATTAATCAATATCTAAATAAATCATTGATTCATTTTAACATTAATACTTATATGTAAAAGAAAAGCATATTAAGTATATAAATTTTAAAAATACTCATATTTTTTTTCTTTATTTATTAATCTTTTTTTTCCAAAGGTAATGTATGAGGTGAAAACACAAACAAAACACTACAATACAAGACAACCAAGCTACCAACCAACCAAACACATACAAAGAACACACCCACACACAACTCAAATCAAAGAAAAATGTTCAAGCCCCTTGGTTCCCAATAGAGAGAGGCCCCACATATATTATAATTTTTACCATTATAATATTATATGTATAAATATAATTTTTAGAGATATTCTAAAAGGGGAAAAACTTGGGGACCAATCTATCGTGCAATTAAAATTGACATGTGGCATTTTATTTTTGTAAAAAAATTATTTTGTTGTTTGGGTAGAGAAAGAGTCTCGTTCTTAGAAAGCTGCACCTAAATAACGCTCTTCCTATCATATATGTCTATGTCTCATCCACAGTCAACTAACTTTCAAAGAGGAAATGATTCTAAGACAAAACTTACTATAGATCCGTGTAGCAAACTACACTTTTGATGACTTTTGTTTGTGGAGTTGAAATTCATGTTAATTCAGTCTGTATATTTCAAAAGAAATGAACAATTAAGTCTCTGTTTATGCTCAGTTTCAATCTACAAATTAATGAAATCTGTCAAATAATTAAGGCTAAATTACAAACTTGTGGTTCAAGGAAAGTTAAAATGTAATCTCTAATATTTATAAATAAAATTTAGTCTATATCGAAACATAAAGTCACTACTTATGAGATTTTATCGAAACATAAAAACTAAAACGCTCTTTCAACAAAGCCGGGCAGACAAGTGCTCACAAACTTCCTTTCCTTCTTCTCCCTGCTCCGCATCTGATTTTTCAAGGGAGAAATTCAGATCTAAAACAAGAAGCTCAGAACTGGAGAAAAAAATTTGGTGAAAAGAAAAAGGGCTAGACACTAAATTGAGCATTCTCACTCCCTTCTTCTTATCTTCAAAGCATTTAGAAAATGACATAAATTTTAAAAGTACAGTAGATAGCTGCTAGCAATTATTTTGATAACTAAGCAATCCCAAACGTAAACATTTATTCACGTCTAGATTACACTTCAGCTAATTTACAAAAACGTCTATCTTGCCCCATCCATTTTGATTCTCATTCCCCAATCACTGAACTTAAAAAGAAAACAATAAATAGCCAAAGTTTTAAAAACTAATAGTTGTCTGAAGAACAAATTGACGAAACCCCAACATCGGTTCAAACCATAGCTGGATGGATCCAAAAATAAAAAATTAGTGACTCCAATACACATTCTTTTAAAGGGCTAAAATAAAAATATATCTAAAACATAAAATTAACATTTTAAAATTTAAAACCAAAATAAAATAATATTTAGAAGTGCACAAATCAAAATGAGTGAGAGAAGTAGTAACGCTCAACCAACAGGAGAGGCACAAGGCATCAAAACCAGAAAGTGTAAACCGACATTTCTGTTAATGTCATTTTTAACTTTACTCAAAAAATTGATTTTAAATCGGTTAAATTCAATTTCAATAGTATTAAAAGTCCATTTAAAAGTTTTATATTAAGTATTGAATTAATTTCGAAAGATTAAAAAGTGTGTTTCGAAGTGATTTTAAACATGACAAGTTAATTTAACAATTTCAAAATCACACCACACATACATTTAAATAAATAGACCAAAAAAAACAAAGCTGTCTTTAAATTGGTTGGTAGCGTTTGGTTAAAATGTTCGAGAATCACAAGTCATTTGAGAAATTCTACGAATACTTGATAAGTTTTCCTCCCAAGAGCACTCACAGAAAGTAATTTTCATAAAACATGTTTCTCGCAAAAGGCATTATCCCAAAAAAACCCACGGGGCTTTTTGGAACATTTTAAAAAACAATAATATTGATTAAATTGAAAATAGATTACAACAGCCAACTTTACGAGTCATCATATAAAATAAAATCTCTAGTTTCTCTCTTTCCCAATTTCACATTGCATTACAAAAAAAAAAGACGCAGCGAAGAGAATAGATCCTCGAAAGCGTCAAAATTAATTGTCGTGAAGGGCCTTCATCAAATGAAGTCTGTTGAAACTCTGTCCAGCAACCCTGAAATATTTTCATCACACAATTATTTATTCAACTCTCAAAGGCATTATACAAAATGTTGGCTTTTCCAAGATATCAGAAAAGAGAATGAAATTTACTATTGGAGAACAAGATTGGTAGGCAGTAGCAGCATCATACCCATTAATTTGATTGCAATAGTTTGCTATTTGATTCGTTATGAGATAGCTATCCAAACGTGATGGCTCAGGGAGTGGTTTAAAGATGGGGTTTGTAGGATCCTCCTCAGGGAGAGGCTCTTCTCCTGCTGCCTTCCTCATCATGTTCTCAGCCCTACAGGACAGATTTCAGAAATATGTGGATGCGCATTTTACATTGATAAGCAAGCAAATGTATCTTACAATAATTTTCTACTTGCGATTGTAAGGAATTACAATGCCAGAAAAGTGTAACCAAAACATTCGTGTGAAAACCCAAATAAAGAACTCCTAACCAAGATGTTTGATGTAACATAAATGCACACGAATAAGGAAAACTATCCATCTTAAATATACTACCAACAATTACCTTCTTTTCTGAAGCCATGCTTGTTGTTGAGCTTGCTGACGGGTCAGGCTCCGATAATAAAATTGGAACTGGAAAAAGAATATTGATTTATATTTTGCCACAACCAATCGTAAAACAGAAACCAGAGAAAGGTTGAAATATACTGTGCACATATCTAATAGAAAACAGAAACTTCAACAGAGGACACGAACCTTCTGCTGCTCCACTGACAAATCATCCATACATTCAATCAGAAATTCCACATTCCTCTCCATAAATGGATTTGTTGAAAGTTGCAGGCGGTCATAATCACACTGCAACAGCAATGGTCCAATCAATAAAAAGGAATGCAATGATAAAATTTAGATCCACTACTATGATAGTAGTAGCTACAAGTTATGTTTTACCTGGGTGACTGGAGAGTCAGCTTCAAGCTCCGTCATAAAAGCACTAATGAGGGCTGAATTCGAAACTTTGATCTGAAAGATACGAGAAAGAAGATAGTGTATTGTTATATTGTCTACTTAAAAAGTCCGCGAACCTAAAATGACTTTTGACCAATCATCAGAGTAAGATCCGGGCAAGAAAACAGGGTCCAGGTGACTTACAGGTATTTCCTCAAAAATATCCACCCATGATAAGTTCTTCTCCCTCAACCTGTTGCACCATGACAAATAAATTTCCAATAAATAACTTAACTTACAAGAATAATCGCAATGAAATTACGTACTTCTCTCCTGTAAAGCTGTTAGTGCGGTAAAGCTCCATAAAAGAATCTGAAAGCTTCAATGCTTTGAGAGCTAAGACGCCTTGATTAGACCTTGATGGGTCATAAATTATGCAGACACACCGCCTGATATTTTCCTGCAAGTTCACATTTTAACTTTTAATGAGATGCCCTAAAATATAAATGTAAATCAGAAAAGCCTATGATGAAGATATAAACATATACAACATCTTAAAAAGGTTTTGAGGGCTCCATTTCAGAGTTCGGGAATACACATAGATTGGAACTTATTACCAAATAATAGAAAGTTCATAAAAAGTTCTGTAAAGAAAAAGATAAAAGTAGAGAATGACTAAACTAATACCTGATAATTCATAAAGGTCTCAATCAGCTCTACAGTCTGATATGAACCTAAGAAGGTCGACTGGTACCTGAATATGATTAATTAAAATGTCAACCACCCCATATGTACAACAGGAGGAAATTAGTTTCAATCTATCTATCAATAATGCCAACCGAGTCAGCAGAAGAGCTCATCAAGATGACATGGTGAGTTAATAATTAACGTATATCGTCAAGCACAAGGAACAGTACGCTTCTTTTGGCATTCATGAAGCCAAAGCGAAAGAACACCCAAATGAAGCATCAACCCTACATTTAAATACCTCAAATCTGCAAAAGCGTGTCTAAATAACCAAATTAACCAAGACGCTGGGGTGGAGTTTTTAATCCTTAATACAACAAGGTCGAAAATCAGGTTTCAGGCATGGCTCATAAACCCAACAGTTGGACACAACTAAAATAATTCCAATTAGCAATTACATAATAGTTTGTTTTAAAATCCCAAAATATATATATAAACATATGCCACACTAGACTATCAGCAAAAAAAGAAACCAATCAGAAAGCAAGTGAACGCATATGAACACAAAGAAAACGTATACATTTGCACAATATTTCCCAACTAATAATGCCAAATCCTCCATAAATATGCACTATAATAAAACTAAGCTTACCATCCAACAGTGTTATTGTCAACATTGACTTCTCTCAAGCATCTCATCATTTCAAGCTGGTAATTAGCACCATCGGCTTCAATCTCCTCATCCTCCTCCCGAGTCTAACAAATCCATGTTAATAGATTAAAAAAATTTCAAGGTAGAAAAAAAAAATAATTCCTGAATCATTAAAGAACATGAAAAAAAAAAAAAAAAAAAAACTGCCTCATCATACCGGGAAGGGAAAGCAATTAGTGACTTCAAGAACGCTACCAACATCTAACCCAAGAAGTTGCCCGGTAACAAGAGCTGGTGAAAACTCCTTGCAATGCTTGATTATCTTCAATATAACCTGCAGAGATGATACGGTGTTTTAAGCTTAACCTTAATATAGGGATATAAGATCAAGATTCAAGGCGATTGACAAAAGTTAAATATAATAGAAACATTTGTCCCTGCTAGTTGCTTGCCCCATCATCTAACGTGCCAGAGACAAATATAATGATTTTTCTTCCTTCGCAAAGAATACAGTCGCCACAGGAATGAGGCAGCACCGATAGACCAACAATTCTAAACCCAAATTGGAAGGCTCACTAATTATCACTTTTCAAATGGAAACTAGGATTGCATAACTCTAGATACTCCAACGTAATCACTAGAAGAACGACAAAGTTTTGAACGAACAACAAAAGGACATCTCAAATGACTGAGTTATAGATAAATTACCAAACGGATTGAATGAAAACTTCCGTTTCTTTAATGCGTGGAAATAACTAATTAGCCTCCACGCTTCCGAATCAAATCAGACGCAAAATAGGAAAACGAATAAGAGAAAATTACCAATCCTTCAATCTGAACAACTCGGAGAGGAGAAGCAACCTCTTCCGTAGCAGCAACCTGCAAAAAAGATCTAGCCATCGCTGCAGCACCACAAACACATTCATCAACGACGAAAAGAAGGCCACAATCATACTTGTAAATCAGAATTCAAATGCACAAACGATGAGGTAGAGAAAAAGGAGAGGGAATGTACGTACAGTTTGCCATGATTAGGGATTCGATGGAAGATGTGAATTGAATCGCAGAAGCAGCTACGTGCGTGTTTTGGGAGGTGCAAAAGTGAAGAGAGTTTGTGAATAAACCCTACAAGCGGCGGGACAGTCCGGCGATGGGCAAGAGGAGCAAAGCAACGCAACGACTCCGATTATGGGCCGAGTATATCAAACTACGGGCCCAAATAAAAGCATAAATGATACCAATATTAGGGCTACGTTTTCAATTTCGGTTAACGATATTGGTTTGAGTTAAAGCAATTTTTAAACCAATTCAAATTATTCCTAAGTTTTCTTCAATTAAGAAACTCATCCAACCTAACCCCAGATTTAGTTAATTCGAATTACTAAGGTTATTATTTTAAATTTCTTTAAATGTAATACTGCTACTATTTAGAGAAAAAAAAAGTTAATAAAGATTAGAAAATCAATTTCATTTACTTATTTTTTAGTAGTTTTTGGAGCATCAATAATCCAAAAAACCATGAAATTAAGTAAAATAAAAGTAAAGAAAAACAAAAATAAAAACAAAAACTACACATATAGATAATTGTATTAAAAAAAAAAATTTTAAATAAATAGTCATGTCTGGGTCAAGTTATAAAAATTAAGCTCTCAAATTTAATTGAGTAGGGGTGTACATGGATTGGGTTAGGGGTGTACATGGGTTGGGTTGAGGGTGTTTTTTTGGGCCAACCGAAAGTTTGAGTTGACCCAAATAAAGTGCAAAATAATCAAACTTCAAAGATATTAATATATATAATTTGGCATATACAACTCATTTTGGCAAATACAACTAAGATGAAAGGTATGTCAATCACCACTTAGCTAAACTCGTTTTGGCACATAAAACTAATAACTAAAATCTTATAAAATTTAAATACTAAATATCAAATATTTATGGTATATGATGCAAATTTTAAACAAAGACAATTATCATAATAATCTTAAAAGAAAAACATTAAAAACACACATGTGTGTATATGTATGTATATGTGTGTATATATATAAAAGAAAAGTTTGAACCCTCCATCAAAAGTTTGAACCCTCCATCAAAGAACTTTAAATAATAAAACATGAAACCCCAAACTTGTGCAGTATTTATAATTTTAAATTCGAGGATCAATGTAACTACAATTTATTTAAAAATAAAAAATAAAAAAAGGGTATATAAAAGGAGATTCATAGGAGGCAGAAACCCTAACAAGGTCCTCAGAAGAAAAAACACAGGCTGCGGGGAGCTTTGGGGGATCGAAATTCGATCCTCCGATCGATAATTCCTTGCAGATGAAGAGAATCTGACATCAAACAAAGGCATCTCAGAAAGCCAGTTCCTGATTTCTCCCATAGGTTCTTGGCTCGCTATGATGCCTACACTTCCTTTTCATTTCTCATCCACTCCATCCTCCTCTTCATTTAGGGTTTATGAAATCCGAATGCCTTATTCACTGGTTTCCGTTCGGCGTTTTTGGATTCTGATTGCGATTTCTTTTTTCTCTTCGGCAGCTGAGGGATTTTTTTTTTTAAAGATAATGGCTGCTGATAGAACGAAATTTATAGTGCGATTAAGATCATTCTTGAGAAAAGTTCAACTCATTTATTTGTCTGATCTTCACAATATTGTGTGAATCCCATTTTCTTCCAGTTTCGCAGAATTTTGTTCCACCATTACGGTTAATAAAGTAAGTCGAAATTATAATTATAACTCCACGAAAACCAATCATACAAACTTTTAATCACATAACCAAAAGCATTTTAGCTATTGATAATCGCGGTTTTTAAATATAGGAACAGAACAAATTATTTATAAATGAACAAAATAAAATATTTATAAATATAACCAATTCGATTAACTGATAAGTTGTGTCATTTAAAATAATTTTTCACAACGATTTGAGCTTTTAGTTTTTAGTTCTTAAAATTTATATTTTGGTATTCCTTTCCTTCCTTTCTTAACTATTATTTTCGCTTTCTTAAATAAACATTCAAAGATCTTATTGACATCTAAAAAACCCTTTTTCTTTTTTGTTTATTTTTATTTTTGTTGCTAGGTTTTTAAAAATTGGGTAGAAGTTGAATAATAAAACAAAGAAACTTAGGTAGAAGTACTGCTTTTTTAGACAATGGAAGTGTGTAATTCACATATTTATATCAACTCATTTCGCTTTAAAAAAAAAAAAAAAAAAAAAGTTGCCTAATGCGAATTGTTGACAACTGTACTACAAAAATCAACTGTGACTAAAAATAATTTTGAAAAAATTAGATCAACATTATTATTATTATTATTATTATTTTTTTTTTTTTTTTTTGTCTTTTAAAGAGTGTGTTTCTTTTAATGTGAATTAGAGCCATGATGTGATTTTCACATTAAAAGTGAAACTTAAAATAAATAAATAAAGTAGACACGTGTTTACGGGTTAGAGGTATTTTAACGTGTCTATGTTTAAAAGAAAGTCTTTTTTAATTCCTATTTTATATGATAATAGAAAAATTAAAAATCACTAGAAAAAATTGAGTGAATAATAGATAATATGAGATTTTTTAAAATAAAAAAAAAAATATATCTCTTTTAATTCTTATTTTATCTTTAACCAATCCAATTAGAATTGACATAAAAATACGAATTTAAACAAAAGAAAAAAAAATTAACCTACCATTCCCATTAAATGTTAATTGTTTTTTTTTTTTAAATCACATTTTAACTTTGATAAAAAAAAATTTCCTATCTAATAATCTACCATTCACTTTTTTTCATATTTTATCTCTAATTAATTAACAAAAAAAAAAAATACATTTCATTTCTAATACAAGCAAGAATTTTTCATCCTATCATTAGCGAATATGATATGATATTAATTTTTTTATTAAAAACAATCACATTTTATTCTAATTAAGGTTTAAAGGTAACTTAAATAAATAAATAAACTCATATTATTTAAAAACCTACAAATTTTCTGTGTTATTGTGAATTAGAGATATAATGTGATTTTTCAAAAATGGGTAAAAAAAATAAAGTTTTAATAAAAAGAAGTTAAAATTATTATTAAAAAAAAAAAAGAGATATATATAAATTTTTTTCTTTAAAAAATTGGTTGAGATGCACACTCGTTTTTTCTTAATTAAAAAAAAAATGGTATATATATCTAATTAACCCCTTCCTACTTCCAAAAAAAAAAAATGAAAAAAAAAAACATTTTATCGTATGTAGATTCTAAGTATTACTTGTGAATATGCTCATTGTTAACTTTTCTAAACTAAATTGCATCAGAAATTGGTATCAACTGTGTGAGTAGGCCTGCAATTTGCATATACATAATTCCATAAAATCCAAAACCTCCTTTGAATCGCACCAATTACATCAGATTCCCTTCCATTTTCCATTGCCCAACCTCCTCAATCTTCATTGCCTTCTCCTCTCACTCTCCACTGCACAACCACCTCGCTATTCACTGCTCCAATGGCGGTTGCCTCCGCCACTCCTCCTTTTTCTTCTCCATGTCTCTCCTCCCGTCGCCATCGCTGCCCTGATGCAATTACCCTCCGACCCTTTTCAATTTCGACCCCCAATTGCCCTCTCCAACTTCCATTTTCCCTAAATTCCACACCCATTTCCCGACGTCCTCGATTTGCCCCCCAGGCTTCTATTGGAGACAGCGAGAGTGGTGGGTCGACCTCTGTCTCCGACGACGGCGGCTTTGTCGGCGAGGACGCTGCTGCTTTTGATCTTTCCGAGCAGAAATTGACTTCGTGGGTTTATTTCACCGTAATTTTGGGGGTTGTTCTGTTCGTGTTGAATGTTGTTTGGATTGATAACTCTGCTGGGGGGGTTGGGAAGGCCTTTGTGGATGCTGTTTCTGGAATTTCGGATAGTCATGAGGTTCACTTTTGTATTACTTTCGTTCTGTTTTATTTGATTTCCAAATAGAAATAATTCAATTGCCAATCCCCCGCACCATGAATATTTTATAGAAGCATTGTTCATAGTAATTCTGGTGTTTTATAGTTTATCTATAGTGTTCCGCAAAGTAGGAGAGATTTTCTTATTCTCAGATGATCTTTACTGGTTGGTTTGGTTGCTATGGCTTTTAGAATGTTTAGTTTTGTCCTCCTTACTTTTAATTAACTTGTAATGAATGATGGATGTTGAAGTTCTAAAATTGTATTCATTAGTAGCATTTTTGGGCTAAGTCTATTTGGAATATTTCCAACTCAGTTAGTAAAATATGTACATAATTCACGGATTTTAAATTTCAGTGTCGAAGAAGATTTGATTGAAAAATCTTGATACATTAAGGATTATATTGATACTGATAAAGGTCTTGTGTGTCTTTTGTTTATGAACGATTGGAATTGATGAACATAGCATAAGGATTATATTGCTCATGGTTTAATGCTGAATTTCGGAATCTCACTTGATTATATGAATTGAAGTCTTGAAACTTTCTTTTGCAGGTTGTGATGTTGCTCCTCATATGCATTTTTGCCTTTGTCCATAGTGGTTTGGCTAGTCTCCGAGATCAGGGTGAGAAGCTTGTTGGTGAACGAGCTTTTCGGGTTTTGTTTGCTGGAGTTTCTCTGCCATTGGCTGTTAGCACTGTGGTAGATACCTTACCTCTTCTTTTCCCTTAAACTTGATGAAGTAAATGCAATGTGCTTGAAGTTATTTCAATGCCTATTATTCATTCAAGTTCTCTGAATGCAAACGCATATTGACTTGTTTATACTAAGGAGTTGTATTCAGGTGTATTTCATTAACCATCGATATGATGGAGTACAGTTATGGCAGCTCCAAAGTGTTCCCGGACTGCATCAACTTGTGTGGCTCAGTTCGTTTATCTCCTTCTTCTTCCTCTATCCTTCAACTTTTAATCTGCTGGAGGTCGCAGCGGTCGATAAACCGAAAATGCACCTTTGGGAAACAGGCATCATTAGAATAACTAGGCATCCACAGGTATGTTTGTGTTTCATTATCTTGAATGTTCATTTCATTTCATTACACTATCAGGGCTTTATTGCTGTTAGTTTGGTGGCTTTTTTTTTTAAAAAAAAGACAAATTTGCAATGTGGCAACTTGTAATTGGACACTTGGGTAGGGTGCACAGAGATAGGTGCAGCCTGAAATGCACCAAAGTATTTTTCTTTATTGCTGTTAGTTTGGTGGCTTTGGCTTGAATCCATTGATGAACCAGAGTTTCCATTGACTTGTTAGATCAGTTGGACACATCTTCTGTACCACTTGATTAATATATTTCTCATAGACCCATTTTTTATGTCAAGTATCCACAGATAGGTGTTGAGTCATTTTTGTTAAATGATTAACAAAAAGTTAGGCCAATAAAAGTTTAGAGACCAAAATATAGGATTTTAACTAACTATATATCGCATTGCACAAGTGTTTCCTCAAAAGTCATGTTTAGTCTTTCAGACTAACACAAAAGAAGATTTGAGACAATGGATTTCCTCGCTATCTGTTTCGAGATCTGATGTTAATATTTCATGAAGAGGGGATGAAAAACACCACCAACCATGAAAAGTCGTTTTCTATAAACACTGACCTTGCAAATCTTGGTTTCTCTTTGAAGATGGTTGGACAGGTGATGTGGTGCCTTGCTCACACAGTTTGGATTGGGAACTCTGTTGCAGTAGCAGCTTCCATTGGCTTGATAGGACATCATCTGTTTGGAGTATGGAATGGGGACAGGAGGCTAGCCAAGCGATATGGGGCGGATTTTGAAGCCGTGAAAAGGCGAACAAGCATCGTCCCATTTGCTGCCATTGTCAATGGTCGTCAAAAGTTGCCTGATGATTACTACAAGGAATTCGTTCGCTTGCCATATCTATCCATCACTGCGCTGACAATAGGTGCTTACGTTGCTCACCCCCTTATGCAAGCTGCTAGTTTTAGGCTTCATTGGTAACTCTATTTCTATGCAGCCAACTCTGTTGTATAAGAAATATACATCCTTTCTTGTATAAACCAAGGCATAGAGAATAGACAAATTTGAGCCCATACATAGCCTTATTTACTATAAAATTACATATATAGCAGTTCAAAATCATAAAACCTTTTGAAATTATAAATATGCCCTATGGCTTTTTGTCTCCCTGAAAAAACTATTCAAATATGTTTGAAATCATTTAAACTAAAGTTCAAGTACTAATCATTAATAAAAACAATGGGACCAAAAATGTTTTAACGTAATGAAAGTACTTTTAGTACCCCCAAATTCACTAAATTTTGCATCATTCCATGAACATCTATACTTTGTAGTTTAAAATTTACAGAGACAATCAATTTACATTCCTAAATTTTAGATTTTTATTTTTTAATGAAATGAAATTAATGTATTCCCCTAAGTTTTAAGTTGATTATAAATGACATCTTAGATAAATAGGTTTAAAATTATTCTCTCCTGAAAATTTAGGATAAAAATTTTAACTTGTTTAATAAAGCTTAAATTTTTTTAAGGAATTAAAGCATAAAAGGTTTATTTATTAATCTAAACCTTTTTTTCTTTCTGTTTTAACAATTTTTCTAGAAATTTTCATTGACGTCAGCATTTTATTAGTATTTTTTTTCGATATTTTTATAAAATTGAGATAACAATGTTTTTGTCAACAATGGTTGTGAGCATGACAATAAATTTCTATCAATATGTCGACATTTCCATAGATTTTACATCAACACAAAGGGGAGATAAATCAAAATTTTTACTATATCATAAAAATAATCGATAAAACATAAGATGTAAGCAATTAAATATTATTAATGTTAATATAATATAAATAATAAATATTTAACTTATTTTTTGAAAAGAAAATAAAAAAGTTTGTTTACTATTTAAACATTTTTTGTTTTTAGAATTTCTTCATTTCTATCTACATTTCTCTGAACCTTAAACCTTGACATTTCCGTCGATGTCGTCAACGGCCAACACATTTAAATACAAAATAAAAATTGAAAATAAGTTTTGCCAAAATATATAAATATAAAAGGAGAGAGAAGAAAAGAAATGGAAGCACACGCTCAGAGGAATTTTCCCCAAACTAACACTGAACTGAACCACTCGTTCACTCTTCATTCTCACATTTCCCTTCTTCCCGGCGTTCAATCAACCGCTTCCGACGGCGATCTTCTTCCCCTTCAACCTCCGACCCCCATGGCCGAAAAGCTTCCACATTCCCGCACCCATTTCTCCATCATGCGCTTTCTGTTCTAGGGTTTCTTTCCTTTCCCCTCTTCTCTGTTTCCTGGTGAGTGATTTCACTGATTCTCTCCTTGTTTTGTTTGTTTCTCTACACAATGCCTTGCTTTCTGCCAACGTAAAATGGTCCCCATGTTCGTAATAAGCTTGTAGAAGTAAGTTTTTTAGTCTAATTCGTCATCAGGTCTCGCTTTACTATGCTCAATTTGGCGGAATGTTATCTAGTTTTGTCTCTTTTTGATCTTTATTCTCATTTCTCTTGTAATTTTGCCTTTCCTCAGTCTTTTCTTGGGCAATGTGCGTCTGTGGTGGGGTGGCAAATGTTGATAAAACCTTCTGCTGGTAGTTTAATGTCTTGGAAGTTCCTTAAATATTTCCTTCAATTATTTTTTTTTATGGATTATCGAGATAAAACACCGAGGCATTTGATATTTGCGGATCTTCTATGTATAGTTCATTCATATATTTCGTTTTCCCCTTCCTGGTGTTTCCATTGGTGAAAGCCTGACTTATATGCTTTTGTAGGAGAGTAATGGACTGCCAGTCCAGTCACACATTTGATTCAGATGAAAGTGACATTGATATTCAGACCGAAATCTATGAGAAGGGTGGGAGTATAGATGATATTCGTAATGACTTGGACTTTTGCTTGCGTGACGATGATAAGGTAGCAGAGCAATCTGTTGTAGATTTACCTATGGATGGAGTAGAACCATACATAGGTATGGAGTTCAGTTCTAGAGATGAAGCTAGAGAATTCTATGTTAATTATGGTAGGCGCGTTGGATTCACTGTACGAATACATCATAATCGCCGTTCCCGTGTAAACAATCAGGTGATTGGTCAGGATTTTGTCTGCTCAAAAGAAGGATTCCGTGCTAAGAAGTATGTATGCAGAAAAGACAGGATACTTCCAGCACCACCAATTACACGAGAGGGATGTCAAGCAATGATGAGATTAGCTTTAAGAGATGGAGGGAAGTGGGCCGTCACAAAATTTGTTAAGGATCATAATCATCTGCTACTGAGTCCTAGTAAAGTCCCATGGAGAGGATCTGGAAAAAACTTGCTCAGTGAGGTATGTTTTAGACTTGTTTGTTTCACACAATTAAAACTCTCCATATGCATTTGCATTTCTATAGGCAATTTCCTGGCTTGTTATAATTCAGGGTGTATTGGTTCTGTTTTCTTTCCCATTATGAAGCTTGCTTTGTCAATTTGCATTAGAAAACTATTCAATCATCAAACTCTAGAATCAAACTTTTGGTTTGATAATCATCGTGTAGAAAGAAAAAGAAATGCGTACCTTTTGGTTCTTACTCATTTTTTCCAACATGCTTGATGGGATACCTTAATTGAATTGTGGTCAAGGCTGCTACAACTGCATGATGCAGAAGGAATAATTGAAATTCTAGTTTGTGTTCTGTTCCCTATAAGTGGTAGAGTTTGATTGATTAATCATCAACTTTATGTTGGGTATGCTATAATACTGCCATTGTCCGTTGGTAATTGTAATCAGAAATATCGACTTTAGGGTCTGTCAGTAACATTTTATCAATGATCTTACATCGTCTGAAATATTGTGTGTTGAGAGGAAGCCATCTCTAGTTCATTCCCTTGCCTTGGTTTGAACAATGTGCATTATGCATTCATCTAATTGTCCACCCAAAACCCCATCTTTTTCTTAAATGGATTTTCAGTTTGTCTTTCCATGTCAGTATGGTTATCTGAAATGCAGTCAAAAAAGTTTATTATTTTACCTCTGACTAAATTGATAGCTGATAAGGATTAGCATCCATCTTTTCAGTTTGAATGGCTATGATGGCTCATTTTCTTCATATATGGAATTCTTACTTGAAAGCATTTATGTAACCACATGAAAATTGATTAGTTGACATCGGGCGTGTGCTCGTTCTTTGCAGGATGAAAAGGATAAGCGAATTCGAGAGTTATCTGTGGAGCTGTACAACGAGAGGCAGAAATATAAGAGAAAATGTGCTGCATATGAAGAACAATTGAAAACAATTTTGAAGGAGGTGGAAATGCACACAGAATGTATATCAAACAAAGTTGCAGAAGTAGTAAAGAGCATTAGAGAAGTTGAAGAGGAAGAAGAATCAGGAGGTCTGAATGAAGGGTGGATTTAAATTACCACAACTGCACTAACTTATCATATACCATATCTTAGGAATGGTTTTTTTTTTTTCTCTGTAGCACCCAAATTTTAAATCACATTGTAGATGGATAATGACTTCATTGAGGAGCATTTTAGTGTATAAATTATTTATCCACGTGGCATGCTGCTTGACATTTGGAAACTTGTCTGACCTGGCAATGACGTGGATTTTGTCATACTAGATAAACGTATCTATTAAAATGAAACAAAAGGTCTCTTTAGTAACATCTTTTTTCATTTTCTGTTACTCGTTTTTCTCTAATTCTTTTCTCATTCTTGCTTTTTAAATGAAAATGAAAACGTGTTTTGTAATATTTAAATTGAAGAATATTTTGTAATATTGAAATTTCAATTTCTCAAAATTATAGTTGAACATTTTAATTATATTTTGGTGTATGAAATATTATTGTTTGCATTAGGATATTCCAAAATTTGTTTTCCTTTAAATGAGAATTAAGTTGAAAATTATCCATTTGAACATATAAATTTTTGGAAAAAGTATTGTTTGGACCCTAAATTTTCAAATTTCTTTTTTCCAAGTCATCTTGTCACTTTAGCATTTAGTCCATTAAATTTAATGGTTTTATTAGTAGATTGGCCTTTTAAACTTATTCTTGAAAACTAGGGACTAAAATGACCAATTTGAAACATTATTGACCAAATGTACTTGTTCTTGAAAATTTAAGGACCAAACAGTTATTTTCTCCTAAATGTTTTTAAGAAAACAAAAGATAAAATTTGTTCAAGATTTTTTTTTCCAAAAAAGGAATAAATTCCCACAAAAAAAAAAAAAAAACTTGATCTGCTGAATTCTCCATGAAAATCACCCACCCTCTAACTCTTGCAAAATTTGAAATTTTAATCCATCGATGACATATACGTTAATCAATTGACCTCATGCAATGGATGGTAAGTTGGACTTGTGGAGATGAAAAATTGTAACTTCTAGTTACACTAGTTTTTTCCATTCATTTTTTTAAAACAATTCAATACACGAGGATGAGATTTCAAACCTCTAATCTTCGTACAATGTTATTAAACCCTTCCATTAACATTATTACTTAATATTGATGTAAGTAATGAATGATGATTGAGCACATTTGATATTGGTTAGTGGCACAAAAGAAGAGTCGGACAGTTTCAAATATGTATTATGCTATGACTGCTCACTTCATCAAATTTTTGTGCACATCTCTACTTATTTTATGTACAATATTTATTCTTTATGTCATATCATGTTTAAGTATCGCTACTTAGTTCAATTAGCATGACAAATTAAACATTCAAATAACAATGTTGACAAACAAACCTTCTCGCATGGAAGTCATAGTACAATGGAAAGAACTTTATCCATGAACTTTTGTCATTCAATGAATTAAACTTATAATTAAACAATACTCTCATCGATGAAATTAAACATTAGTTTCATTGATGACTTTCTTTGATGTAGTTGATTTAATTGTTTAAATTTCGGTATGTATAGTAAATATAAGGAAAATTATTATAAATAAAAAATATCAAACTATTTATAATTTATAAAAAAAAATTAACTGTTTATCACTGTCTATCGACGATAGATATTAAAAATTAAAAAATCTCTAAATATAACCGGTTGAATAATGTTCAACTTGGCAGCTAATTTTCTTCGCACTAAATGAAAATGAAACTTCCATCAATTTACAAGGCAAAAAAAGGTCAAATTAATCCATTTGATTCTCATAAAATGCTTTATCATGCCGATAAATTCCAACCATTTAGAAGACAATTTAGATTGCATTTCTGAAAATTACTTTCAAACTAAATCATGTAAATGGTGCAAATTTTTTTAAAAAAATTTAGTGTATGTTTAGAAATACAATGTCATGTTATAAACTCGTTTAAAAAAATATACATGTATTATAAATTACATAATATTATAAAATAATAATTATAAAAAATTCTTTAACATAAATATGTTCATAAATTAATTAATAATAATTTATAATCAACCTAATATTTAGTAACTACAACTATTTTTAGAGCTTTCAAATATAGAAAAATGAACTAAAATATTTACAATATCTATGCCATAATAGACATAAATAGTAGTCTATCACGGTTGATCACGTTCTATAGCAAATAAATTATGATATTTTACTATGATTTATAAATATTTTAAACAATTTTGTCATTTAAAATAATTTCTAGTATTATAAATACAGTGTCAACCACATTTAAAACAATGGATTAAATTAAAATCTAATTTCTAAATTTGCTAGCAAACACATAATTGAAATCATGAAATACAATTTTGTTTTAATTGAATCTCTTGTTTTCAAATTTTAGATTTCCTACCAAACATATCTTGAATATCTATAACAATAGTTTGAATCAAACAAAAAGTAATTTGCTCCCACAAAAACAAAAACAAAAAAAAAAAACAAAAAAAACAAAAAAAAAAACAAAAAAAAAAGGCAAAACCCAGAAATTTTCAAAAAAGAATAAATCCAAGTATGGAAACATAGTCAGGTGTTCCATCGTTAACTTGCTAAGTGAATGCTTTTTTCTTTATCGTATTGTAGTCCCTATTGGAAGTTTTGATGAACCCAGAACTAACCAAATCGAATGCCCCGCTACTCAACAACTCTTAAACGCAGATTTCTCGACAGTGTATGCAGGCGCAACATAGACGATAAACACGAGGTGATAGCTTTAGTAACTTCGGCCCCAGTAGCTCCATTTTTTTGCAGGTTTCCCAGATGCAAAACATTTGGTACCTGAGCACAAACATCATAGTAAACTCAAGGAAACCAACAAGAGTTGCTAACAAATTTCCCAAGATATCACAAAATGATACAAATTCCTATTATAGGAGAAGGGGGGGGGGGGGGGGGGGGGGGGCGTATTTGAACAGAAATTTAGTACCTTCTGGAAGTGCGGGCTGCTCGAATGGGGAACACAAGGTTTTAGCTGCTCCCATCTCACCCTTGGTCCTTGTTTTCACGTCCTTCTCAACCTCCTGGAGGAGCATAACAATGAAACCATTTTGTAGGTAAAAAAGTACACCAGTAGATGATAAAAGGTTGGCTAGAACAAATATATTGCAAATTTCATTTGTCAGAAGACTTCTCTCGATTTACTCAAACATACTAATACAAACTTGAATAGAACCTAAAAACTTGAAAATGCATTTACTCAAGCCAGTGATCAATAGAGTTCAAAATAATGGAATATTATTATAAAAGCTGCAGCAGCTAAGACGAGCAAAAAACTCTCCCTCAAAATGAAAACAAGCTCCACAACAAACAAATTTAACTTTAAACCAGGATTTTAATGAAAGTGTATGGAGAACTGGAAAAGAAGAATGACCATAATGATCCCTTCAACTAATCAAATAAAATTATGGTGCCCTCGTGAAAAGTCAGAACCAAAAAGTAGCCAGTCCTTCATTATAAACAACACAAGTAGAATCAAAATACAACAAGAAACACTGAAGCTATACCTCTTCATCACACCACGGAGCTAGTATCATTTTCTTCTGACTGAGGGCTTCGGTAAACTCCTCCCATGTATTAATAACTTGAATGCATGTATCTCGTTTCTCTTTTGCCGCATCAAACAGGCTTTGTTGAATACTTTCTAGCAATTCTTTCACTTGTTCAACCAATGAGTCCCTAGGTATGTCCTTTTTTCCCGAATTATCACGCCGAACAGCACGCACCTAAAAATAAAGTATAACTATATATTAGCATTTTGTACCAACAAAATCCAAGTCATTAACAGTTGTAATGTGTTAGCGAGGGGAATATACTATTTCAATAATGAGGAAAAACATCAACAGACAAAATAGGTCAAACCTGATTGTTTGCCAAGTCCTTAGGCCCTATTTCAATCCTGAGTGGAACACCTTTCATTTCCCAGTGAGAGTACTTCCATCCAGGAGAATAATTATCCCTAGAGTCTACCTCTGCACGAATGCCTGCTTCGGACAATGTATCCAAAGTGGCAGAACAAGCATCAAAAATTCCTTGAGTGTCTGCATCTTTGTAAGGTACCGGAACTATAATAACTTGAACCGAAGCAACTTTAGGAGGCAGCACCAATCCTTTGTCATCCCCATGAACCATAACCATCACACCAATCTGCAAACAATTTGGTTTACGTTGTATAAAACCATTTCATCATGTGTGATATTGCCGTTCTAGATTAACAGACGCAGATATTCACTCTGAAAATGCATGTATCAAATTATTACCGTTCTAGTACTATAGGCCCAAGAATTTTGCCAGACCATAGCTTTCTCCCCCTTTTCATTTTCAAAGTTGATTTCAAACATTTTTGCAAAATTTTGACCCAAACAATGTGAAGTCGCACCCTGGATTCCACGACCAGTGTTTGGGATAAATGCCTGCATATCACACATGATGAAATGGTTTTATACAACGTAAACCAGTAACGGATATCGATTCACCATACTGAAAACAGATAATAACATTTAGGCAACTTATACCTCAACACTTGTGGTGTAAAGACCACCGGCAAACTTCTCCATCTCACTCTTCTTTCCCTTGATAACAGGAATAGCCAGGTATTCTTCATATATGCGTCTATAGAGTTCCAAAATCTCAAGAACCTGAAATAAAAGTAACCTTTATATAATGACCACCAGTTACACAAAAGAACTGCATATTTTCAGGGTTAAATTGAAGGGGTGTTTTAGTAGTCTCCCTTGGAAACGTTAAGAATAAGATGAATATTTAACCTTCCCTCTCCCCTTTATATTCTTTCAATTATTCATATACCTCTGTTTTCAACCCAAAGAAAAATGAAGTAACATAGAGAGAATTCAGAAGCATAACAGCTATTATCCATTAATTGATCCATGGACAATGGAACATGATTCGGTGTGCACAAAATCAATTGATAAAACACAATGTATTGCTAAAAATAAGAGCTCGGGATTTTTTTTTTTATAAAAAAACCCTAATAGATAGAATTCAGTAACAAACTCCAATCCATGGGAAAGAAAATCCAGTTTTGACTCTCCAAAGTCCAATAGTATATAAAATCTAAACTTTAAGAGAAAATTAATATCTAAATAGTGCCATAATGCTTTCCAACTAAAGAAAACTCATCCTTGGGTTCAAAGCACTCCGGGATGATCACTTGAAGAACTCGGTGCTGCCAATTTAGACCCCACTCATCCTTTTCGCTTCCAATCAAAGCAAGTTTGTGTGTTCAATCACCAAATTTGCTCAGGGTATAAAAAATTCTAAATCATAATTTAAAATTCTAGAGTTTGTACCTCTGTATCTGCTTCATCCTTAGTAGCAAAAGCAGTATGCCCTTCCTGCCAAAGGAACTCACGGCTCCTGCAGTCGGTAGTTAATAAAAATTAGTCTTTTTCTCTGAATGGTTTAAAGTCATTTTGAAACAGTGAAGTGCTTAAAAATTTCTTAACAGAATCAAGAAGATTATATTGACTAAGCAAATAAGACACATTTAATGAGGAACATTGAACACATTATAAAACATCTAACCGTCAACAGGACCAACGTGGTCTATCAACATAGCAAAAAGAAAAGGAACAGAAAAAATAAGCACAAGCATGAGTAATTGCCTAATAAATGGTGTGGGATGGCTGAACTCCCATCTCACAACATTGCACCACTGGTTAAGTTTCAAAGGCAAGTCACGGTGGCCCCTGATCCACTTAGAATAGTATGGATACATAACAGTCTCACTTGTAGGGCGAATTGCAATGGGCACTTCCAAGTCAGACTCCCCAGATTTTGTCACCCAAGCAACCTTCAAAATAAATGCAAAGTACCATATCGTCAGCATTAAACCAGAATGGCACCTTTATCAACATGAAGGTTTTAAATTAATGAACAGAACATAAGGAATGGAAAGACTTTTTAGAAACAAACATAAGATTACAAGAATACATTTTAAGAAGAGGCAATAAAAGTCCATCACTTGAGCCAAAGCTACGCTGATAAGAAACAGGTCAGAGGCTAGAAGAACAAACTGAGGACATAGAAACAAACAAAAAAGGAATACCCATTTCTCATAAATAAATAATAAAAAAAAAATAGACAATAATTAAAACAAACAAACAAAGATAATAAGCATTTCAAATTCAAATGGAGAAGTTTCTTTATTGTTGCATATATGAATTATAAAACATCACCTCAGGAGCAAAACCTTCGATATGATCTTTCTCTCTTTGTAAGACGCCAGGAGATACAAAAAGTGGAAAATAGCAGTTCTTGATTTTCATTTTCTTAATTTCTGCATCAAAAAATACCTGCACCAAATGAAAAATTAAATCTTCGAACTTCAAAACATGAACAGATAGTAAAAATTGACAATGTAAAGACTAAAGAGTAGCATCCTTACTTGCATAGTCTCCCAGATAGATATTGCCCACGGCCTTAGTATATAGCAGCCAGAGATATCATAATACTCGATCATTTCTCCACTGACAACCACCTAGACAAACTAGAAGAAGAACTATTCAAGTCACTGAAAAGAACCTGTTAATAATATTACTGGGGAGCTTCATCTAAAAAGACATTTAAGATCTTTTCCTTTTTGTTTATTTCAAAAAATATATTATTTTATTGATCAATGACATATTACAAAGCAACATAAAAGCTCTAACAGTCAATAAACTTCACAAACTAAAATATATATTTCTCTCCAAAGTTAAAGGAAAGCAGTTCAAATCTTGTCAGACTCAAGTGTCCTGAAGGGGAAAAAATTCAACGCGTACTACTAATATTACGAGAAATACTTAGGTGAATCCTGGGCTACACCTATCTTTGTGCATCCTACCAAATTGTTCAATCATAAATTGCCACATGTTAAATTCTGCTCACTTCTTTTTTGAAATATTTTAATTTATTGTTTGTGTGTGTGATGAGAGTGGAACGCATAAATGTATGCATCTTGGGATGCACCCAGGTATTGCTCTAATTTTACACATGGTTTGAGACCTGTACTTGGACAGCATTGGAGTGAAACTACATAATCTACCACCTTCACTACGATGACAGTCGCAACATTGTCAAACTCGTACGAATTTTACCGAACACAAAAAGTCATTTTGTAATGAAGAAAATAAAAACCATGCAAGAAAAACAGCACCTCAGAATACCACTCTCCAAAGTTATCGTCCTTCTTATTAGTGAGACCTAAACCAGTCTCTTTCTTCACCTCCTTCTTTTTGCCGCCTGCCCAATAAACAACAAAGAATTAGTAAACACAAACCAAACGAGGGAATAGGAAACAATTGCACAAGTAACTACCGTATCAAAGAAACCAGAATTACCAGTTTTTGGATTAGTAGCAGAGCTACCAGGCTTAGGACCAGCCATGGTTTTCAGTTCTTAGCTTCTGCAAGAGAATCACCGTAAGAAAAGATATTCAATTATAGACAAAGATATACATTAAACAAACTAATGATTAAGTAGGCATTGGGAGAAGTTATCACAATCTATCGTGTAAGAATGAGTAGAACAAAAGAAGGAATCCAAGTCAACCCTATGAAATTTGAATAGGGTTGAATTCTATTGCCAAAATTTCTCACAAATGCCACAAAATAAACAAGGAAACACAAGTCATCAAGCTATAGAAACCCACCCGATCAAGGATTTCTATATAAAAACGTGAGAATAGAATTCAGATTTTCCTTCCCTAGGAAAAGACATAAACAAGATATCAACTCGTAGTGGTTCAGATTAAGAAAATTGAAATGAAGATAACAAGGAGCATTGAAGAGTTAAGCAAGAAACTCTAACGAACTTGAGAAGAAAAGAAGAGAGGGAGTGTGAAATTGAAGTGAGAAAAGAGTTATAAGAACGTTTACAATGGATGGATCTCTGCGATTCCGATGAACAGGCGGCTGCGAGGAGGCGCGGACAGTGATGAAATGCGAGGAGAAGATTGAGGATGGAGCACAATGACAGGGCATGTATGGCATTTTGACTAATTACCGCATTGCGTCTTCGGTTTTGGGCTGGGCCTGACTTTCCCCGCCAACTTCTTCAACGTTAAATTATGGGCTATAGGCCCAATTACATCATTCTTTCCCTATTTTTGACATGAATAGCATGGTAAGTTATTATTTTACACAAATCTAACCCAATCCACTTTTCTTTTTCCTTTTTTTGCTCCCTATCAATTAGAGATGCATGTAAAAACATACACGAATAAGGAAAGTTTTTACTAAAAATTCAAAAATCGTTTCTCCCATAAACATAAATAAATTTGATAGTGATGAAAAATAGTAAAACATAAGTAATTATAACTCTTTTAAATTTTTTTTAGTTAATTAATAGTCATTAACACTAGAGATTGAAAGGGAGTATAAAAGCAGGAGATTAAGATTGTAAATTTTGAAACCTAAAGGACCAAACTAAAACAAAACTCATACCATAAAGGTAAATTTATAGTATTCTGAAACTTAAGAGCTAAATTAAAATCAAACTCAAGACTTACGAACTAAAAGTGTAACATTTTGAAGTTTAGGAAATAAATGGAAACTAGAATCAAAACTTAGGGACAAAAAAGATGTTTTTCCTTTTTTTTTTTTTTTTAATGTTTAATGGAAATATTGATTCACTTATCATGTCAATGTCGAGTCCATGAAAATGTAGAAATATGAACATGTCTGATGAAAATTTAATTTCATATTTGTCACTTAACTCGCTCCCACCTCTAAATGTTGCAACCTTCTACTTGATAAAAAAAATATGGGTTTTTTTTTTCCTAATAGAAAAATGACAAGAAGAACAAAGATTTCATGTGTGAACGAGAAGAAGATATTGTAGTTTACAATGACGAGGTGTAGAGGGGACACACAAAGTGCAATAAAAAAAGATTAATTTAGACAAATTGGTCACTACTATATTAAGAGTTTAGACTAAGATTTGAATTGAACTTAAAATCATTTCAATCAGGTTCAAGCTAAACAATCTTAATTTGATTAAAAAAAAATTATAATCCAATCCAACAATTGGATTGTTTAGACTATGGAGTTATTTGAATATTCCTGTTTGTATTTAAGTGTTTTCTATCAAATTATACAAATGGACAAAATATAAGAGAAAATGTGCAGGATATGAATAGCAATGGAAAACAATTTTGAAGGAGTTGGAAATGCACAAATAAATGCATATCAAATTAGGACGTTTGAGTCAATGTGGAATTAGATAATTTTCACAACTGTTTCTAACATTATTGTACACTATGTTAGTTTATATTGTTTTGGAAGCTTGCATTTTTGGTCCTATTAGCAACCAAATCTTAACTCACATTTCTAGATGGATAATGACTTTTTTTTTTCTTTTTATGCATAGTGTTTATCCACGTGGCATGATGCTCTGACATTTAGGAAATGTCTAATGTTTAATAGAAATGGTAAGTATTTATACCACAATATTATACATTTTCTAGAAACAAGACTTATCTAATTTGGCAATTAATGTCCATAGGAAGAAACTAATGTATCTTTTTAGAACATTTTTTTTTGCTTTATGTTTCTCCATTTTTCTTTAATTGTTTTCTCATTCTCACTTTTTAAATCGAAAAATAACAACTCGATCAATGTAGAGTTATCAAAAACTAAGTCACATCAGGTTAAACATCACTATAAATCAATTAGCATGATAAGTAATTGTTGGTTATTTTTTAGTTTGACTAAAATAGATTCTTAGACTCCAAATAAAAATTCAAGATTATATTTGGAAGAAAAAAGCCCTTACTTTTCACATTTAATAACCAAATCATTGGAAATTTAAGAAGCAATGTTTTACCTAAACTAGTATATGAATGTAATTTGGTTGTGATTTTTTTTGCAAATACTTTTATTTTATTTTATATATCTCATAACAATTTGTGGTTGTTCCTTTGTTTTATTAAAAAGAAAGAAATAAAGAAAGAAAACTAAGAACAACAAATGTTTAGAACAAAGTTATGGGTGTTGTTTGAGAGCCTATTTTATAGCCAATTTGAATTATTTCTAGTAAACGACCAACATTCATTTGATGTGTAAATATTATATATGTCAAATAATAAAAACAAAATAATAATTGGCTCTTAAATTCACACATTTATGATGGTAGTTCCCATAATTTGTGGTTTATTTTAAATTTAACTTCTATAATTTAATTCTAATACATAACACTCTTATAAAAGGTGCTATTACCATAAAATACTGGCTAAGATAAAACACATAATTTATATATAATAAAAAAATGAATATACGGAAAAAGTGAACAAAAAATTCATTAAAAGAAAAAAGAAAAACATCAATCTTACTGAGTTGAAAAGCAAATTAATTAAAGAAAAAAAGAACATAATAATATTCTGTTGGTGCCCCGACCCGAACAGACAATCAACAATTCACTATCCCTTTCTCCCTCCCTCCCTCCTCCCTCCCCAAACAATAAAATTCAAAACTACATGGAATATTTAAAAAAATTGAAAACATTTTAAATATATATATAAAATATATTCTCAATACGTGTCTAAAGACAATTGGCTGCCATATAGACACGTGGACAGTGCACAAATAATCCATGCAACTTTGTGTGTATGATCAAATCCTTCCTCTTCTTCCTTCATCTTCTTCATCTTCATCTTCAAGGTTTTATATACAGACTCTAATGGAAAAACGCCCTCTCTCTTTCTCTCTCTCATCCTCTGGATTTTTTTTTTTTTTTTGTTATTTTCATTGAAGGTCTGTGATTAAGTGAGAAAGATATCATCAACCTAACGCACTAAATCCACCTCCCTTCATCATTTGCTTAAACTCCTTATAATTCACCATTCCATCTCCATCCACATCCACCTTCATGATCATCTTCTTGCAATCCTCTACAGTTCTCCCTTGCTTAAGCCCCAAGGAAGCTAGAACTGACCTCAATTCGTCGACGGTGATGAATCCATCGCCGTTCTGATCGAAGACATTGAAGGCTTCTCTCATATCCTCCTCCTCGTCTCGCTCGTCCATAATCGACTGGTAAAGCTCTCCGAACTCGTCGATGTCGACGCATCCATCGCCATTGACGTCGATTTTCTCGATCATTTGAGTCAGATCTTTATCGGGAATGAAAATCCCCAAATTCTCCAAGGAGTCGCTTAATTCCTTCTTGGTGATCCGGCCGTCGCCGTTGCGATCGAACATCTGGAATACTCTTCGTAGTTCCGTCGGATCCATTTGTGTGTGTGGATGAGATCGGAGATTAAAGCAGGTTAAGAGAGGAGAAGAGAAGGAAAAAGCGGTGCAGGTAGAGAGGGGGATGGGATGGATGATGAGAAAGAATGTGATTTTAGGTCTTTTTGTTGTTGTTTGTGGGAATCGAAACAGAGAGAGGAGGAATTAATGTGGAAATGGAGATTGTAAAAACCGAAAAATCCTCAAGGAAAATGGCTGGCAAATGTATGTGGTGGAGCTTTGTTTGGTTCCAGAGAAAATTTGGGAGAGAAATTAGGGTTTCAAACAATAACCAAAACTAACTTCTAAAACACAGAGGAGAAAATGAAGAAGATGAACCAACAGTTTCAATGCCCAACCCCTTTTTGAAGGCCTCTTCACAAATGCTTCACGCGTTATTTGGGGGAATATATTTATTTTTAACTTTCTTTTTTTCAAATAAATGAAAATTTATTTATTTATATATATTTCTTTTACGCTTTTTGCGAAAGACGCGTACTCATTATTGCGGTTTGGTGGGTGGATTTGTCATTTAAACTTAACTTTTTGTATAATTAGAGGCCTACTAATTTAATTTTCACCTTTATTCTGATTCATTTTTTCTAAATATAATTCTACTTTCCCTAAATAATATTTACAAATATTGTTGTTGGATGGATTTTTTTCTTTATTTTTTCAAAAAAATATCTTTCCAACAAAAAAGGTGATTGGTAGAGTTTTCATTTGTTATAAAAGAAATTGTTGTATTTGGATCTTGGACTTTATTTATTTTAAGCTGGATAAGATAAGACTACTTTTAGGAGTATTGATTTTATTGTCTTTTCTTCGTTAATTTGGATTTTTTTTTCTTTTTTGAGTATATATTTAGCATTTATTTTAAGTCGGACATGGAAAATCCAAACTTCAAATTTATTTTTTTTAAGTCAATTTTATTGCACACTTTGACATACATTTGATATTTTTATTGGATAAATATTTTTTTTTCATGATTTATTGTTTCTATTATCTTTCACGTTAATATTTAATTTATTGTTTCATCATCACTTTGTTTGAGCGATAGAGTGATAAATTTTTTTATATTTATAATAGTTTGATATTTTTCTATTTATAATAATTTTACTTTCTTTTTTTCACTAATCATTTTCTATATATTTCATTAAAAAAAAAACTAATTATTTCCATATTATAACCAACCTCTTTCTATAAACAATTTCACTAATACTATTTTCTTGTTCTTTTTACTTTTTATATAAACATTTTTGTCTCTCGTGCTAATTTTTCTTTACAACACTTTTCTCTTCTTGTACTCATTCTTTAAGCCTTCTCACTTTAGAATATTCCTTGCTTGATACATCAATAAATAGGAAATTTTTTGAATTAGCAAATATTTTGTAGCTATTATTCTATTTTTATATATATATAGATAGATCCTAGTTGTTTTCATTGAATATATTATGAAAGCAGCATAGCAATATTTAAATTCTAAAAAAATAGCAATATTTAATTTTTGTCATATGCTAGTTTCCATATACATAAAGTCAGCATATTATCTATTGTTTTGATATTATATTCACGATTTAAAATGTTCGTGTTGAAAGAATTGTTGACTTCTTAATGTTACATAAATTTTGATTGAAATATAGAGAAAAATGTCAAAATTGATTAATATTTTTTTAAAAATTATAGACACAAAAAAACTAGAAATGTATTTAAATAAATAAGTTAAAATAATAATTGTTATTTATATTATACTCATATTAGTGATATTTTTATGTTTTTTTTTAATATTTTACCAATTTTTTTTTACGATATAATAGAAATGTCAATTCACCCCTTATGTATATGCCAAACTAATATACATGTGAACATATCAATAGATATGTCGAGACATGAACTTAAGTTTCATTAGATAACTAGTTTATTTTGGGTTCTTAAAAATTAAGTTTATAAATATACTTTAGTCTACTAGTTTTCTCATTTTCTCATTACTTTTTAGGAGATATTAAAAAATCAAGTCGAGCTTTGATACTTTTTTTAGTTTTAAACTTTTAAAAATTGTGTTTGTTTTCTTAACTGTCAATGATTATCGAATGGGGTGGAGCCTAATATCTCACTTATATTTGATTGGTTAGAGCAATATTATATTTGAATAAGAAAGGTTATTTTCATAGATACCCCGCAACTACTATAGTAAATGATATGAAATTAAAATATAGTTTATTGGTTAGGTTGGAAATATTCTAATTGAATTATGCCCTACCATCCCACTCATAACATAAAAGATGGTTAAATGAATAAATGGTACAAAATATTCCTGAAGTAAGTTTCGATTATGCCTCTAGACTTTAAATTAAGTTTCGATTATGCTTTTAGACTTTAAATTTTCTAAAAAAAATACTATTGAAGATTTTTTTTTTATAAAAATGAAGAACAAAGAATTGAGGAAATGTATACATCATTCAAATGTGAAATTTCTAACGTATTAAACATTTAAATTTTAGAAACCTACTAGACACAATACTAAAATTTTAGATACTTACTAAATTTTAATAAACTCATAAACCTTCAAACTTTAGTGACCATACTTGTAACTTAACCAAAATATGATAAAAACAACTATTAACAATCACAAATTTGAGTATAACGGAAGTGGTTAAAACTTTTTGATGGAGAGGTAAATATTTTAATTCCTACCTTCACATTTAGTTCAACTAAAAATAAAAACTATTAATTACAATCAGGAATTTTAGAAGTATAAAAAAAATGTTAAGACGAATATTTTAAGCGTCAATATCAAAATAATTGAGAGAACTAATAACCATTTCGAAAGTTACAGTGAGAATTGTTAAATTAAAATAGAATTATAAAAGATATTTAAAATTATTTATTTAGCTGTAAAGACGAAAAGAAACTAATAACAACTTTCTTTTATTTTCTTTTGAAAAAGAAAAATTGTGTGTTCTCAAAAAAAATAATAATAATAATAATAATAATTATTATTGTGCCGTTAAGGGAGGGGGTGTAAAGAGAAAAAGACCGTTAGGGGAACATTAATTAATGCTTGAAAAAGAAAATAGAAGGAAAAAAAAAAAAAAAAAAAAAAAAAAGCCGGCAATATGAGGAACTTTTGTTTATGCCCTTCAACGGCCATATAATACTTATATTAATGGGGTGCTGACACGTTGCCTCATTTCAACTATATCAATTAACTGCCACCTTCCAAATTTGCCATTGTTTTTTCTTGAATTTCTCACCTCCAATATCATTTTGTTTTATTATAATTAAAAGTAGCGTCCTGACTATGAATTTAGCTCCACCGTAGATAACAACAAAAATAAATTTTTTAAAATTACTTTTTTTTTTTTTTTGTAAGTTTTTAAATCTTGACTTGATTTTTTAAAATATTGATAAAAAGTACATAACAAAACGAGAATTTTAGATTTGAAATGGATGTTTATAGATCTACTTTTCAAAAACAAAAAACAAAAAATAAAACGATTACCAAACAAAGTCTTACTGAATAAAATCATTAATTATCATTTTAAATGATTTGATATACTAATTTATAATTGTTAAACTTAAAAAAACAATAGTATTCTTTCTAGATCAAGACTTGTGATGTAGTAACTTTTGAGATAATAATCAAACGACTTATTTAATGACTTATATTTAAATTGACTATTGACAGAGTTATTATTATTATTTTTCAATAATTGCGGTGTGAGAAATCAATTATCAACTTTTTGAGATAAAGTACTTGGTTCTTGTTTGCTCAAGTATAATAATTTTGAGAATAATTAGTTTGCTATAAAATTACTGTACATTAAATTAAATGAAGGATTGTTTTTAAATATAGTAAAAGAATCAAAACAATTTATAGATATAGAAAAAAATTATTTGTTAATTAGTGATAGATCATGATAGACTCCTATCGGAGTCTATCACTCAGGCGATAGAAACCAATCGCGGTCTAACGTTGATAAATAGTAAAATTTTTCCATAGTTGTAAATAGTTTGATATTTTTTCCTTATTTATAATAATTTCTTTAAATTAATTTGGTATAAAGTTTTTACACATTATTTATTATTATTACTATTACTATTCTGCAATTAAAATAGGAGAGCATATCAATTAGGAAAATTATTTTAAATGACAAAATTGTTGAAAATATTTACAAATAATAGTAAAATATCACTGTCTATCTGTGAGAAACTACGATAGATCGCGATAGACTACTATCTGTATCTATCATGATACAGATAGTAATTTATTGCAGATAGACGGTAAATTTTTACTATATTTTTAAATATTTTAATTCAATTTCTTATATTTAAAAACAATCCTATCAAGAGTGTTATGAATTATTATGGATTAATTTATGTCAAATGAAAGAGAAACATTCACACTTAGAAGTAGTCAATTAATTAAATACTACAAATATAGATTATTACTGCAAAAATATAACTCTATCTATATATAGACACACACACAAAATTACAGAATACACCACTAGTATTTGGCAACATGCAACTCACTATTTTTCTTATAAATTTTTTT
Source organism: Citrullus mucosospermus (assembly GCA_030954485.1). Taxonomy (NCBI): domain Eukaryota; kingdom Viridiplantae; phylum Streptophyta; class Magnoliopsida; order Cucurbitales; family Cucurbitaceae; genus Citrullus; species Citrullus mucosospermus. Next base: position 30,171,052 of record CM062061.1, on the reverse strand, counting down.
TTTTAAAAAAAATCATGCAACTCACGAAGAGGAAGTCACAATTCAAAAAAGGCATTAATTAATTTATTTTACATGATTAAAAAAAATATTTCTTCAATGACGTAATAAAATAAAAACAAGCTTTTAAATACATGAATTATATGTATCTTTTTAGGTTCAAATTTTATTTTATATCTCAACTTCAATGTTTGTTTTAATTTAGTTCACAAAACTTTAAAATACTCATACTTTTTGTTTGAGTCCATAATTTTTTTTTCAAAAGCGACACATGGAAGATTACATATATTAGATTTTAAAATGTGGGATGATGATAATTGAAATAGTTGCTATTAGTACACAAAAAAAAATAGACAAAAATTAATCAAAATATTTAAAAATTGAAAACGTTAACTGAACATTTTAAAGTATAAAGATTAAAATAAATAAGTGAAGTTTGATGAAAAATAAGATTTTGAATGTTATTGATTATCTTTTCCCTTAACAAGTGTTGTTAAAAGAAATAGATTATATCGATGTCACAACCGTCTAAACTAAATGTGTTTTTGGTTTATCTTTTTTAGTGTTGAATTTTGAAAATAAGTTAGTTTAGAAAAAAATGAAGTGTTTGGTAACACTTTCAAAGTGTATTTTAAATTGTTTTGATAAAAATAATTTAAAATAAAAATGACTATTTTTAAAAATATTTTGTTTGAGTAACACAATCTTGGGAATGGAGATTGAACCTCCACTTCTAAGATAGAAAGCCAGGTAAATTACTACTAAGTTAAGCTTTTAGTGGTTAGAAATAATTATTGACATTGACATTTGGGATGTTTTCATCTACCTACGTGAAATTGAGACCGTAGACATTTTTTAGTTTATATGTAGTTTAATTTTGGTTGAAAAGAAAAAAAAAGCTCCACAATTTGTGGGATAGGGAGACATTGTTTGTGGAAATAAAGTATGTGTGGGAAATAGCTGGTGGCTAAGAAAATAATAATAATAATAATAATAATAAATAAATAAATAAATTGAAATTTAGAAATTAGAAAGTGAGTGTTGGAATGGAAGTTATATAAAGAAAAAGTAACATGAGCTCCACCACCTTTTTGAATTTTGATACACATAAACTAACAACTTTGTTAAGAGGTCAAATTGTTGTTCATATAGATCATCTAATTTATTCATGCCAGCTTTCTTTATTTTTTATTTTTTATTTTTATTACTTCCCTTTGACACTTTCAACTAAACAAATTAGTTTTTTAAAAATATAGTTATAGAAAAACCAATATATGAAAATGCTTTCAACATTTATAGGGAGAATGCTAATATGTAACAAAAATTAAAAAATTAAAAAAAATATAGCACTATGAACTAAATTTAAGATTTAATTAAAAGTATTAGGATTATACTAAAATAAGTGAGAAACTAAAAAAGAATAAATCGACTTTTCCAAAAAGGAAAAAAAGTACCAACTGACCAAAATGGTATTTTAACAAAATTTTAGTGTAGATAAATAAAAAGAAATCTTATAAATTAATTCTATGTCATTTGATTTTTTTTTTTTTTTTTTGTGTCCTTCTATTGAACTTTTTTCCTAAAATAAATGAACAAAATGTAGATTTTAATCAAATATAAGAAATTTCGATTTAAATGAATGAGAATTATAACTTAATTAATTAATAAGATTCACAAAAGTTTGGCTTAGATTAAACAAAATCTATTTTTTTTAAAAAATAATTGAACAAAATCATACTAAAAAAATAATAATTGAAGAAAATCTATTTTTTAAGATTCCAATTCATAAGAAATTTTAATATATTTATAGAAATCTTGTTTGGCTTAGATTAATTAGTTTAATTGAACAAAAATTTGATTGAAATCCGACCGAATCATCCAAACCAAATCAAATTAGAAAGTCCAACTAAACCATTTTAATCTTGTAATATTCAAAATATCTTTTTTTTTTTCCCTCCAAACTATATTTTTATTTTTTTAACAACAAAATCTTCTATATTATACCATAGATGATAGATGTATACAAGTACATTGTAGTAGATTCTGTTGATATATGAATTTGGTGGGGTGATCTTGGTTAGATGAATCCCATCATTCTCGTAAGCTACTTTGATAGTTCACTTCGAGCTCACTTGCAAGATATACTGTCACATAGATGATTGTTATGTTTTAACATACTTCGATGTTTAAGTCAGTACTAGTCGATAAATCTGTCTACCTGAGCACGGTAGAATTGCATTATTTTTGTTGGCGGGAGTGTCTTATTTATATTACCCTCCCTAACTTGTACCTTCTTAGATCTCAAATTTGGGACTTTGCGGTGTCAGTAGGGGACAATCTATCAACCATTTGGAGCTTATTTACCCCATTTATATAGTCAGGGGCTACCTTGGCTCGACCGTCACGACTTATGAGAGGCATACCAATCTTTTTCCTTTTGAAAAATGACAATGTGACACACCTTGTGGGTTTGGGTGGGTCGGAAGATGTTTGTCACCATGATAGACTCAAAAGTGTCACAATGGTCAAATTTTGAAATTATTTTAATACAAGTTATCAACAACATGATGTCAACATGAGCATGACTCAACACTAATTGACATATATTCCTTCTCTTGAGATTGAAGATTTAAATCTCCATACCCTATATTTATTGGCATGAGAAAAAATATATTGATGTATTTTATATGATAGCTATATATTTTAAATCATTACATAGTTATAGTGACTAGTTATCTAGCTAGTAGCGTTGATATCGAAATTTGGTACCAACTGTGAATTTGTAATTTTCGACAGAGAATTGAACGATCCTCTGCACAATAGAGGAAAAAACTCACATCGATATGGTGCTTGGCCACCAACACTCCGATGATCAAGTCAATAATTATTGAGAAAGAGCTAGAAAGTAGAGAATTCGAGATATATTTCAGTGTACCCCAAATGTCATGAGCTCTCACAATTATATAGAAATAGGTTTCGTAACGATTATTCACTACTTAACTAATCAGGTCTTTAATCAAGCCATTATTAACCTTGTAAATTGTCAGAGTTATTTCTCTAGTGATCCAAACATGAGCTAAAGTACAACAGTCAGACATAATCTTTACCTTCATACGGTAATCTTTACCGACCTATAGGGTCGACTTTCTTAAGCTGTCGTCCCTATGGGTCAGTCTCCTTACTTTGCTAAATAAACTTATGGCTTGATAACCGACCCTATTGATTGGTTTTCATACATAGCCAAATAAACATATAGTTTTATGAATTTGCCTCCATACTTAACCAAATAAGTATTTATTTGTTCACATACAAGGTAGCACTAAACTATATATGATTATAATCCTCCTTTATGGTACAAAAGTTCATTGAGTCTCTCAGCTTCAACAATATTCATTTCCAGAGTGTATTGGCTGCTAGGGGATGAACAGTAAATCTCTCCACTTATGTTTAGCATTTGAGACCTCATCTACAATTCTTTATACATACATAATCTATATACAAAAAAAATAATCATAATTATGTGGACTAAATTATTTTGTTAGTATAGTGTTTTTAAAAAACTAAATAGTTAAGGAGAAAAAAAAAAGTCAGAAAACTTGGCTTAGATTTGTAAAAGATTGCTAATAAAGTAGTATTCATAAACAAAAAAAATCTAAGAAAATGTCAAGTAGGATCTAAATTTTGGAAACGTAATGGATACATTAAACACAAAAGCATTAAAAAAAAAAAGATTTATATGAAAACTTAAAAAACCAAGAAAAGAAGTCCAAAGTCACTCTCTTCATTTGACTTGAAATGAATTTGCCTTCTTTCTATGTCTCCAAAATGCAAGTTGAAGGGAAAATGAAAGTAAGATCTGTAGGTTTAGTTTTATGCATAATAATTGGGTTTTGAGAAAGACATATAGAAAAGCAATAATTTATTCCAAAGATGAGGGAAAAAGGGCGAATAACAACTGCTGTCAGATGCCAAAGTGACAGCTGGGTGACCAATAGACCTTTTTTCTTTTCTTTTTTATTTGAAAAAAAAAAAAGAGAAAAGAAAGAAGAAGAAAGAAGTTGATAATTCCAGAAGATGATGAGCTGTGTGGTTTTTGTTGATTCATTTTGAATCCCAACATGACACCCATTTGATTCCTCAATCACAGCCTTCATTTCTCCTCTAAATATTAAAGACCCTCATGCCATTATTTTGCTATAAAATAAATTACATACAAATGTAATTAATGATTTAAATTTTGTGCTTTTAAGTTTTTAAAAATTAGGTTTAGCTTTCAAATTTTTGTTCGAATTATTTTTTTTAGAAAAGATAGATAACAAAAAAAAAAAATATATATATATATATAGTAATCTCTTAAATCACTGATTGACCCAAAATGAATATTAATTGGAGAGTAAACAACAATGCAGGGACTTGAACTCAGATATCTTGAAACATCATGCCCAAAAGTAATATGTTGTTACAATGAAGGGTAAGGAGTTTGGATATTTTGGGTTATGTGTCACACAACATGGTTAAAGTAGATTTTGTTCTCCCTAAGCATTATTTATAACACATTAAAATACTTTGATGAATTGAAATTGAATCGAGAATTATCACACTATAAGCTAATTTGGATGAATTGAGATTGAGCTATGAGTTATATCACCTTAAACTCTAAATCTTAGTGTTTTGTAGAGTGTTAGAGAGAGAGAAAAATGGAGAATTGGGATGAAAAAGACTCTTTACATACGTGGGGGATTGTTGATCACATTAAACAGATTATATATATATATATATATATTTTTTTTTGTACCATGGCCATTTTAAGTTAGGTTCAATTGTTTAAAAGTTTAATCATTTTGTCAACATAAATATAACTTAACTAACATAAATCATAGGTAAGTTTTATGAGCTTCAAATATATCATATGTTTTAAATGATAACTGACATTTATGTACTAATAATTTTAGTGTTTAAAGTGTCCATAGTGTAAAGCTTGAAAAAATAATTTAAATGCATTCTGAATGACTCAAATCAAACGTCAAATGAAAAAGTTGTAACCAAAATAAATTTGACTAAAAGACTATTAAATATATATTAAATTAAATCTTAAGCCTAAAGTTTGGCCCAAAGTCAACCAAATCCAAGCTCATATAGGACCTCCCAAAATCAGCAATTCTGAAGATTTCAGAGAATTCTTTACACTATTTAGAAATCAGAAAAGCCATAGAATTAAAAGAATTTCAACATTTAGAATTCAGAAAATTCAAAGACTAGAAGACTTATTCAACAAATCGAATTGATTGTCTCTTTTTCACCAAATTGCTCGTCTCTTCACCATCTACAAATTAAAGACTGATCTCTCCTGATTTGAGAACAAGTTTGTCAACCCTTAGACTAAAGTCAACGGTTCGAGAGAAAGCATCAAATGAGATTATAACATTACTACAAACCAACAAAATCAGTTTCATTACCATGAATAATATTTTCTTTGTCAAAATCTCGTTTGAACAGTGATTATAATTGTTATGTACATCTAAAATCGAATTATGAAACATGACGCTATTTGAATATTTTTCTTAATTAATTAAAAGAAAATTAACAAAAAAAAAAAAAAAGAAATTTCAAATGATTTTAAAATTTCAAAAAATGGAAATGTCTCCAACGGCCACTTTACATCTTCTTCTTCTTCTTATTACCTATCCTTTTCTACTCTACCTTTTTAATCTCATCTTCCTTTTCCTTTTTCTTCTATTGTTAAATTATAAATTTAGTTATTATGATTTAGAAAAAGTTAGAATTGTCCCATAATTTAAAATTAGAATTTAATTCCTATTATTTGATAAAACCATCATAAATAGTCCTTAAAGTAGAGATTAAATTCTAACTTTTTCCAATCCATAGGTACTAAATTTTAATTTCTCCAAGCCATAGGGACTACATTCTAACTTTTAAAACCATAGAGACTGAATTCTAATTTTTTCCAAACTATAGAAACCAAATTCGTAATTAAAATTTTTTTTTTTAAACTTAAATCTAATAGCTATTTTTAAATCTTCAATTTCATAATTTATTCAATTCTCATCTTCTTTCTCACCCCTCTCCAACAATTTTCCAGCAAGCTTTGTCATCTATTTTGCTCGAAAAGGGTGCCAAAAAAAATCTCAAATATCCCATAGTCTATTGATCTAAAATATTTTATTTGTGAAAAAATTTGTGGGATGTTTTCTAGTTGTCAAATTTGTGTAACCTAAACTTGTGAGAGTTTTCTTTTTGTGGGAATGCAATTTTATCAATTTGATGGGAATTTGTTAATAAGGCGTGGGAGTACCTTGGGATTAAGTACAATAGTTTAATCCTTAACTCAAAAGAATTTGAGTGTAGTTATTTAATATTGAATCCAAAAAAGATTTTGTAGTGGCTTGATCCTAACCCCGTAAAAAGAATGTAGTAGTTTGATTTTGAACCCATTGAAAAAGATCAAAGTAGGTTTGATCCTAAACCTACAAAAGGATTAGTTGTGGTTTGACTCTTGAATCCGTAAAAAGAATGGTAAATCAATCTGGTTTTCACCAGTAAAAGAATCATTGTAGTAAAATCCCAAAAAGAGTCTTTGGGAGTGAAGTAGGGATTCTGAACCACTATAAAAACATCAATGTCTTTTTCTCTTTACTCTTTAATTTATGTAATTTAGTTGTTTTCATTGGTTTTAATTGCTTTAATTTAGATTTAAATTTCTTGAAAAAGTTTTAAATTTATGAAACACCCATATTCACCTTTTCTGGTGTTATGATCATTACATTACAAGTTTTATTCCAATTTAGTTCTTTACTAATGTTCAAACTTTTCAATGATGTACTTTCAATAAATTTTAATTTGGTTAGATATAAGAATAATTTCTATGTAACATAAAAGACATAATGTGAATACGTTTCCAACATTTATAGAGGGAATATATACTAGTAGTCTAGTATATTGACTAAAGTTATTGACAATAAACTAATTATTTCCTGATGCTATTTTTAAGATATATTATAAGTAGATAGACTAAATTTCAACTTAAATATAATAAGCTCTAAAGTACATAGACCAAAATGATATTATAGCGTGTTAATGGAATGTTAGATATTTCTTAAAATAAGAATTATAAATGTAAAATAAAAATCCTCAAAATTTCAAATCTAATAATACCACCATATCTCACAAATTTAAAATAAGTTGAAGCCTCTTATTGTTAATATTAGGCTCACATTAGAATAATTTGCTAATTAATATATATATTTCATATTTCATCAATTCATTTTTTTGATGATACAATAAAAATGGCATGGTCATATAAAAATGTTGATGGAATGTCAATGTATCGAAAAAAAATTTAAATTCAGATTGTAGCCTCATTAAACCTTGATTTCAAGGAATGGATACTAATATGAGGGCTCAATTTTTAAAATTAAAATTTAGGGAAATAGACGTTAAAAAAAAAAAAAACTAAATTCCTAATTTAAACATGTTTTTCTTAAAAAAAAAAAAAAAAAAAAGGAAAAATAACCATCGGCCATTACACTAGTTTTCAGCAGCCAATGAGACTGAAGCTCACTCTTCGGATATAATTCTGGAGAAAAACTGAAAATAGAAATAGAAGAATCCATGGGTGTTTGTTTGAGAATTAAAGATCTTATTCTACAATACTGTATCCTTAATCGACTCTTCCCAATGTAAAAGTTCGAACAAATCGTTACTATCTGCTCGCTTCCTTGGACATTTTTTAATCAGGTACCCTAAATCTTCTTTCTCATTTCCCACTTTCGTTTTCTTTTCGGTTCCAGTTTGTAATCTCTCTCTTTTCTGCCTGTAAAGACGTAGATCAAGATTTTTGTGTACATCAATTTTCAACTTCAAGAATTTTGACGTAGTGCGTCAATGGAATGTAGATTTTGGTTTGACTGAGAACCCAATCTGTTCATGATATTTCCAATTTTGTCATTTTCCCATTCTCTCGGTAGCCAAACGGATTTGTAATTGTGAAGGATAATGGGGACTTCTTTACTTTCTGAAGTTGGATACATAATGGGTTTAATTGGGTTTGCGGAAGTGGGAGTGGGTGGACTTTCCATTTGGGAAAGTCGTCGTGTTACGTTTTCTTTTCTCAGCTGAGCTTAGTATAGATTATTCATCTGCTTGTCTATTCGATTCAGGACGATTATTTCTCCTTGGACGTTGTTTCTTGTCCGACTATCCGAATTCACACTTCAGGTCTTTAACTTCGTGTAGATTTGTTCATATTCATGTGTTGTTTGATGAAATTAGAAGTGAAGTTGGTTTTACTTCTTGTAATTTACCTAAGATTTGGGATCTTTTTGACATGTTGAATGTGAGTAGGAACTAATTTTTCACCATTGCATAAGTTAAAGAAAAGGGGAGGAGCTGTTTTGGCTTTTATTACACAGTGCTCCAGAAAATTCCAAGGTTTTTCATTGCCTCCTTATCCTTTCCAAACCGACTTTGGAAGCCAAGGCAATATGTTTCTATTCTAGATTCACTATTTTTAAAGCCCCCCTCCCCTATTGAAACTTCAGTGCAACTCACAAGATGACCTTCCTCTTCACACCCTTCCTCAACTGACTTGAAGATTCTCATGCTTTTTTTTCTAACTCCTTGATTACTTCACTTGGCATTTTGAAAAAGGGCGTAGAGGAGCTTGCCACACTAGCAAGGCAAGATTGTTTTAAGATTATTTTACATCCTTTGGGAAATTTTTTCTTCAATACATTCTCTAATCTGTTCTTGATTCTTTCCACTATTTAACCTCAAATAGTGAAACTTGAAGGATCGAAGGGGTATATAGCCCATGTAGGATATAGGACCCCTCTCAGACTACACCCCCAAAATGATCATCCTGGAGAACCTCCGGTTGATCAAATATTGACACACAATTATAGACTATCTTGTTGATATTCTCATACAGGCGACCTTTTCAGAAGTTCCAGGATTTTAAAGGCATTTTCTAGTACTTTTTTTTTCTTTAATAATAATAATAAAAAAAAAAAAAAAGAAAAAAAGAAAAACATAATATCATTAGCCACTAGTGATGGTTGTCCTGAATTGAATTCTCCCCTAGGCCCTATCTCTGTTCCATTACAATGCCTTTGAGAGCTCCTTCTGAAACAACCTTCTTTGAAAATCTGCAATAATTACGAGGAATCGAATAGGAAAAGAAAATATCCATGTCTAAGACATTCTTTTACGTCAATTTTTCCTCTTGGTTGAAAACCGAGGATCTAGTTTCTGATATGCACATTGGCAAGAAATTTACAAACATTGATCACCAAACTAATTTGGTGGAAATCCATCCTGCTAGCTTTACTTTCATAGGAAGACATGTAAAGTTCTCTTTCAGGGAAGCATTCTGCATCTCTAAAGAAATTCTAAAATTTGACAATTTAGTGTAAAGAAGAATTCTCATAATGTTGAGGGGTAACTTAATTATCGATCATTACTTGTAGTTTTTTTTTTTAAAGAGGACATCCAGTGGACCAACTTTCATGTGCATTAAATTGATTTTTTTTTCTATGCAAAACTTAACTTCTTTATATAAAGGATCGATACTGTGGTATTTTTAAAATTTTGGTGGCTTGGCTCTATTGATAAAATTAAAAGTTATGTATAAAAATGCCAATACATAAAGTGTGAAAACTATGATTTGTGGTTTACTTTTTAGTATTTTATAAATATATTATCGATCCAGTTCCTATAAATCAGAATATATCTTTCAAGTTTTAAATAATTATTTGTACCTCAAGTTCCTTTGTGATTCATCTACCTCCAGAGCTTTGCTTGCTAATGGCACAATATAGCAGGAATCAATTTAACTGCACGACAGGCATTACTAATTATCATGTGATTTCATTGACCCTTGTAATTCTTTAACTCATTGCACCGTTTGGAGCAAAGCCAGCTGCTGAAGATTTAATTCCTCTCTGGTGTAATGGTCTTTCCTCCGTGTAATCTGTCCTTTTGCATGTTCTGTATCCTGATAATTCATATTGCTGTCAAATAAAGAAATGGATGAAGATCTTTTCTTGTTCGAAGTCTTCCTCTTCAGGGAGCCAATTGAAAAACAGAACGGGTGGTCAAATTAGCTTATCAATTTGTAAATTGTTTTCAATGAATTATTTGCTGCTTTTGTGAAGAAGTATTTAAACATTTAACATTTCTTTTGCAACGTAATATTCGAAAAAATGTCCTTTCTGAATAATATCTGTACGCAGAGTGGCTTTGGCAATTAAAACACACATTATGGGAAATCCTTAACATAAGCTTTGATATGACTAATACAGTGTCCCAAAGAGTAAGCCCTGATTGGAATTGGTTTCAGGTGATATGACTGGAAACATACCTGAGATCCAAAGTAGACGTGTAGAGCATACATGTCTAGCTGAAAATGTAAATGCTTCTGCTGGTTCTCCTAAAACTTCTCCAGAAGTCTTCCGATCTGCTATTGAATTCTATGTATGGTCTGATGAGGGAGTTAATCTTTATGTGGATTTAAATTCTAGCCCTTTGGATTGGACCGAAAGATTAAAAAATGAGGTTTACATCTGTGAGAGCTTCTACAGAGATAAATGTCTGCAACAAAACCTCTGTTGGTTTAAAGGTCATAAAGAATTTGCCAAATCTTTTCAGTGGAATAATCATGCTGGCCTAATCAAGGGTGACTATTTACAGAAGGAAACTCCATCCTGCTCAAACCTGATGACAAATAATTGCATGGAGACTGACCGACGAGATGTAGCTGATGGATCTGTCATCTTCTCTGCTATTACGTCTCATGCCATTAATGCAGATGCTTCTGAGAATTTAGATGAAGATCAGACACTCATATCTTCTGAAACTAATTGTGATATGCGGAACCAGAAACTTGCTGGGTCTGAATCTTGTACTGAAGAGGATAATTGTGCAACGAATTTTGATTCTCAGATTGATAATGCTTTACGGAAAAAGGAAAATTCTGATCCAATTTCTGGTGGTCAATCTAATCTTTCCACATTAGTCCATCAAAATTTTACGCTTGAAAGTGAAATTTGTGAATCTTCAACACTGCAGAACAGCTGCAGTATTTTAAACCTCTCTGTGGAGAATCCTGGAAGCTCAGCAGCTGGTTCTATGGACATGGAATCATCAGATATTGAACAATGCCCTAAAGAAGTCTCTTGTTCACCTTGTAGAGCATTACCACAGAGGGAATCGAATGTTTCTGATTACAGCTTGCGAACAAGTGCAGAGAAGTCGGTAAGGTGTTGTTTCGTTGCCAATTTCCATGTGTTCTGCAATTAAGAGTATATCATGGTTTCTATATTTCTTATTTTCAACCGTCTTCAAATTGTCAGCCTGATGATGGTCACCCCCCTAGGCTGTTATTCCCCCCCCCCCCCCCCCCCCCCCCCCCCCCCCCGTTTTTTTAATTAAAATAAGATTATGTATTATTTTAGTTTAATTTTAAATTATGATTTCCTTGATAGCCAGTTGTGGAGGCATTTTAAGATCTCCAATGACCTTTTGATTTGGGATAATGTCTTACTTAATATTTCCTATTTTCCTTTTAGTTCATAGTTCTTGTTTGATGGATATTTCACGTATATGGATATAAGAACATTTTCTGAATGGAAATCTTCTACAGCCAGCAGAAAGTACGCCTATTATTTCTCTCATTAATCACTCTTTGAATTCTGATATGATTTTTTTGCTTGCAGGAGAGGAACAACTTAAGTGTTGCAACGGAGAGTTCAGGGTAAACATTTTTCTAATGAGAGGCCTTTTAACTATTTTAACTTCTTGTTTGATACCGTTATTCCCTAGATATATATATATATATATATTTTTTTTTTTTCAGATGTTCTCAATTCCCTGAATCTGTGGACATGACGTTGCCTGTATCTCATATTCTTGAATCTAATGGAGCACATAAGAGGAGGAAACTCTCTAAAACTGAAACAAGGTGTTATAGTGAACCTGATAGAAGAGTTTTAAGAAGTGTAACGAATAAACAGAGGCTCCCTAGAAGATCCAGGCGGCTCATTTTAAAGGTCTAGTACTCTATTCATTACAACCTAATATGTATAGTGCTTTTGGTTCATGGGTTGATTTTTTCCAATCTCCATATTTCAGTTATCTTACTTTTCCACTCTCAAACATTTATTCTCAACGTTCCTCCCAAATACCTACAGACTTTCTCTGTCTGTCGAATTTTTTTTTACTGCTTCACTTTTTGAACGCTCTTGAAGTGCTAGAGTAGAAAATATGAATGTAGGAAAGCTTACAAAGATTTGGAAATACATATACATGTTCTTGTATTAGGTCTTCCCCCTTCTGTTATGGAGATACTTAAATCTGGTTGTCTGCATTTGGAACTTTTCCCCCTTTGTACGATTAATTCGATTTAAACACTTATATGTACATTTCTTTTTATTAGACCGTGAGTTCGTAAAGTGCATTGGACTTGATGGAACATGGAAGGATCAGTTTCTTCATATCTTCTGTGGTCTAAGGAAGAATTACATCAATTGTACGTATGAATTTCTTTATCATATGTTTGCTCCTGGAAAAGCTAATCTTTTTGAGAAGTCCAACAAAATTTCAGCTTCTTTTAGGAATGCATTACTCCAACAATAATTCTTATTTCGGAACTGGAATTGGCTAATTAGTTCATCATTTCACATATTTGGTGATAGATGTAGGCATCCAGATTTGAAATCAGATCTTATAGTACTATTAAATTAGTACCAAACGTGATTCAGAAGTTTCAGAATTGTGGATTTTTGTTGTTGACGTCATGGGCTTGTTTCCATCTGTAGAAAATGCTTACAAGTTACAAGCATCAACGATTGAAGATACACAGAATTCAAATGTAAACTTTCATGCTTTGAATATCAAAACCAAATCACCCAATCTCTCAAATCTTAGGTGCTTAAAAAAAGGTTTTCTAGGTGCTAAAAATCATTCCAAACGAACTCTTGGGCCACATTTACTTCCAAGTAAATGTAATCAATTAGTCATAACATGAAAAGTTGGGCCCATTCCAAAACGTTCCTAGAAAACAAGTTAATAGTATTATGTGAATTATGACAACAATTTTGATTCCACAGCAGTAAACATGACCTAGTTCATCTTGTGATGGATACTTTAGAGAAAACTACTATGCACAAATGCTTCAATTGTAATAGAGCTGTCACCATCTTTGACTCACAACATGTACCAGATTGTTTTTCTACCACACAATTGTTTTCCTTAGATTTGGTTTTCTGTCAAAATATGGCCTCATCCATCGGTCATTCTCAACCTAAAGAGGTAGATCCCTAGCTTCCCTTAGGTTGTAGACTGTGAACTTTAAATGGTCTTTTTTTCTTTACGCCCATTAAATACCAATCAAACTTTTTGGTCTCTGATGATGCTACTTACTGCCCCAAAGAAGATTATTTTTTGTGTAACTAATTATTCTAACTTGTTGCAGGTTGTGTTGGCACATTACGATTCAACAAATTTTTCCTGGGAAATACAAGCTTGTATCCAGGTTTCTTCTTTAGTTGGATGGGTAAGAAGTAGAACTCTATCATTTTATGGAAGAAATCAAGTCTGTGTAATGCTGATGAGTTTCATATCTGAAGGAATTCGTATAAACAAGATTCTTTAGGGACACATTTCTGAGATCATTCTATGATACACTTTAAAATAAAAATGACTTTTAGTATCGAGCAGTTTCTGCTGTTTGCAGAATTTCTTTTTTGTGCTTTTACATGTGGAAATTGGCCCCTTGCTTATTCTCTCTACAGGTCTCTCCCTTACCATCTAACACACTTAGCCTCGCTGCAGACGAAGTAATAAATTGGCCCCTTGTTTTAATAATTTAGGTTGTTCTTTTCCCCTAATTTTTCAATTATAACATTTATTAAAAAAACACTTTAATCTCACATAATTATGTTAAAATAATATGGTCGGTTTGTTATATAAGTATTAACCCTCCGTTTGGATCTAAGAAAGTTGAAGAAATGATTTTAAATCTTGTGATTTGAAATCCAAGAAATGATTTAAATTAATTACTTTGTTTGGAACAAGAAAGATTTGAGATGAATGTATTTAAAATTTTGTGTTTGGATGGTAATTGAAAAGGAAAAGAAAGTTAAGAATTTACTAATATAGACTTTTAACTAAGATGTGTTATTTGAAAATTAGAATATGACAAGATTAATTAAGTAATTTATTTTTAAATCGTATGAAATCCTACAAAATTTCGAGCATTTTGGTTCGAAAAGTTTTTTTTTTAAAGTAAAAACAGGATTTGAAATAACTTCGGATTTTAAAATCATTTGCTTTCTTGCAATGACAAACAATAGAGTTCATTTGAAATCTGTTATAACTTGAAATCCCTCGAAATCGTGAGTTTCTAGACCATAAGATGACCTTTCGGACATAGCCTTAAATATAAAAGTCTTAATTACACAATTATTTAAACTTTTCTATTTTCTACTTAAATGGCCTAATGGGCTATTATTTTACATAAAAGTCTCGACTCAATTTCCCTCCTTACCATATAGGTTATTTTTTTATTTTTTTTTAATAACAACAACAATAATAACAATAATGATAATAATAATGATGTAGGAAAAGTTTCTTTGTGTTATGAAATTAATTTTTTAAATAGTGTTCCTTTTAAAACAAACGTCAAGTAACAAAAGTTTTTCTAAAAATCCAAAAATTATTTCCTTATAAGCGAAAACAAGAACTAGTAAGAAGGTTTGAAGGAGCAAACAAGATATATTTGATATATACAACACAATATATTCAATATATATTTAAATTTTCTAAAGACAAACTAAAGTATATATAATAAGTGCATGAGAATTTGTACAATATAACAAAATGCAATGTTTATTTACATTTTTTTGGTGTATTAACCGTGAATACACTTATCTTATTAGAGAGGTGGTTGATTTTTAGCTAGAATACGGAAGAAAATTAATGACTCCTAAAATGAAGAAAATATTAACGAGTCATGCTTTGAAAATGAAGTTAATAAAGAAAGAATTAAATATTTCAAAATTTTTAAAATGGTCTAAAATTATTTTTTTTGTGTAAAAGTCTTGTATATGTATGTGTATATATACATTGAGCCTTCAATTTGCTATCTATGCAATTGATTCTTTGTTTTTTTAAGAGCCCATGTTTGGCTAGAATCTTTATTTATTTTGTCGAATAGAAATTGAATGCTTTCAACATACCTAACTCTTTTTCCAACTTACCTATATAATCATAACATAAGCAACAACTACAATAATAGATTTTTACATAAAATTTTCAATTATGTGTCATATTGCCATTTTTTAATTTGGGAATATAATCTTGCAAATCTTTTATAATAGGTTGTTAGAACAAAATATTCCCCATTAAATGATTTATTTGATTAATTATACCTATATCAACAGGTTATAACAATAATTAAAGTAAACCAGCGTAAAAAATTTCCAACTTTCAATATATAGTTTTTCTTTTTTTTTGATATTTGTGAGTGTTCGGGCCAACTTACGCTCACCTCGACTAATCTCACGGGACAACCCGTCTGACCTTACAACATTTGGGTGTCAAGGAAACCCCTAAAATCCTAAGTAGGTGGCCAATCTAGGACCCCTTGGCCTTTTTTATGTTTCTGCCGCCACTAAGCTAATCATGATGATTCCAATATATAGGTGGTTTAACCAAGAATAATAAAAAGTGAGTTAAAAGAGGGTTAGTAATGTAATTTCAACTAGTTAAAAAGACAAAATTTTCCCTAATTTGGTAGCTATTTCCATCTAAAAATCATAATTTAAAAATAATTTTTTGGAAACAATTTAAAAATATTATATTGGCAAGAACATGACCAAATTTTCAGGATTATGTTCCACCATAAATATCTAAAACCAAAGCCTAACCTAAATTCACACAACCCTACAAACCTTTCACTAAAAAGTATTAGGTTAAAATCTTACATATTAATTAATAAATAAACTGAAGAAAATGACCTTCAAGTAAGTAATGTCATGGTTATATATTTTTAAAATAAATTAGACTAATTTGACTGGTGTCTAGAAACAGTAATATAGCCTCTAATTGATGTTTCCACTAATGTTGTTCCTTTTGACTCTTTAAAATATTTGAGATTATATATAAGCTATATGACATAGATAACATTGAGCTATAATTTTATTAGTTTTTTTTTTTTTTTTTTTTTTTAATTCAATATAAAAATGTTGTTGTGGGGCTCCATAAATAAATAAATAAATATGGAGAGGGAAAAAGGGGCTCAATGTATTTCATTTCTCAATTCCCTAAGTTTGGTAAACATTTATTTATTTATTTTAAATGAATACATATAAAATAGTATAATTTATTGTTTTGCAAAACATGTTTTCATTTTACTATTTATTATTACTTTTTTTTTTATAGGAAAACTATGCAAATATTAGTGTAAGAAGAAAATCTTTAAAATTGAGCGATTAAAAAAAAAAATTTTGGATGAAAAAATAGATTTAATGTCATTAATTTTTTTTTTCAAGTAAACAAATTAAATAGATGCACCAATCATATTTTAACTCAACCATTTTATTTATAAAGTTCTTTTGTCTTTTCTAATTTTTTAAGTTCATATTGTGCTTGATATATTTGTCAGTTGGTTTGTTTTAATGATTTTTAATACTTTGTATAGCAAAATTGTGCCTTATTTCCTTTTTTACTTATTTAATATTTTTAAAAATAATTTTATAGAAAAAAATGTAATTTTTAAATACTTCAAAATTTTTATTTGAATAGTAAATCAAAATCTCCACCTTAGGTGTGGTTGTTGAAGCAGCTTGAGTCTATGGTTATGAATGGACAGCTTCAAAGTTTATAATTACATGAAATAAGAAAAAAGAAAAAGAGAAAAGAAAGATGAGGAATAAGAAGAAAAGATAGATAGCAACTTGAGGGTTTTTTTTTTTTTTTTTTTTTTTTTTTTTTTTTTTTTTTTAATAATAAATTATTTACTATTATTATTATTATTATAGAGAGCAACTACTTGAAGTTGAGGATAAGGCCAGCCAAAGCCAGGCATATATATCTGTCTATCTTTCCATGATACAGTAATACAATCACAAGTCTTGAAAAGCATCAATGCTTCTTCTTCAATGCTCTCATTTCTTTTTATGTAGGTTCACAATTTCATCTAAATTTATTTTTATTATATATATATATATAATTTTATCCGATTATATTTTTTTCATATTCTTTCAAACACATTTATTTTAGTCACCATTCTTTTTATGGACATTTGTGTCATTAGTATAGTAATGAAAATTTGATATTATATATTGTTGAGGTAAGTCAGATCTAAAATAAGTTGTTATATTCTGATATTAGTATATTTAATAAAGAGTAGGATATGGATTTCATTCTAAACTCTAGGCTCTCTTGGCTCATCGTAAATATGGAGTTTAATATGAGATGTGAAAAAGTAAAAGGATAAATAAGATCAATGTTCTATGAGTTTGGAGAATTATTTTTCAAGTGCAATCATAAAATAACATAATTTTTTTAATTCAACTGTTGTGGGGTAAAAGATCTAACCATTAACCTTTGAAATAATAATTAGTGTCTTATCTACTAAGATATGTTAGACATTTCATTCATGACAATTTATGGTTCATAATTTATGTCTACTTCATGATTTATGGTGATCACTTATTAATAATCCATTAAAATTAATATATTACTATTTTATTTGGTGGTATTGAATCGCTCTCTTATATTAAAATAATTAATATATCACTGATTTACTACAATATTAAAATTAATACATCATCAATTTTTTTTTAGTTCAACAATTATACATGGAGATCAAACCATCAATTTTTAAAATTATAAAATCAAAAAATATAAATTAAATTATTATAAATCAAATTTCATGGACTGAATTACTGTTTCAATAAATTATGATCTCAACAAAAGAAAAGTTATTAAAATTAATATATCATTAATTTGTGTCTATAGTTGTTTTATTGGATGGATCACCGAGTGCACTTTTAACTCTTCAGTCCCTTTTGCATATTTCATTTCTTAATAAAAATAAAAAATAAATTAAAAAAATGCCATGTTGCAACTTTTGTTGATATTAAGCTCTAAATTTTATTTATGCTTCAACTCTTTTAATTCTAAAATAATTATATATATATATATATATATATATATATATATATATATATTTATTTATTTATTTATTTATATTTGAGTGACGAATAAGAAGAAAAAAAAAGAATAGTCAGATGATTTTGCTTAGTTTCCTTTATGGAGCTAAAATCAATTCAAAATAAATCTTTAATTTTAAAACAAAAGAATATTAACTTGTATTTATTTTATTGAAAATGAACCCTCATTAATTAGGCTAATTTCATGGTTCAATTTTTTCACTTTTGATTTACACTCAACTAGAATAGATATATTTAAGTAGGGACATAATTAATCAAATTCATCACTTTCTTCTACTATTTGTATATTTGAAGTAATATTTGTTTAAATAAAAATTATACCATCAAGAATATTAGTGAAAATATGGCATGATTCACATCTTAATAAATAACTTAAATAGAGTTTGCAAATTTGATTTGAATATAGAAAAATGTATCATAAATGTTCTTACTTATATTAAATTGGGGGAGCTACAAAAGTCAAATTTGAAATAAATTAATATAAAAATAGACCAACACCTCATCACACAAATCTATGAGGCAATTGCACTTAAAACATACTCAAAAACTCTTGAAAAAGAAATAATAAAATACATATTTATATCAAAATATAATTCACAAAACTCAATTATAAAAATGCTAAATTATAATTAACCTCTCTAACAATTGGTCTCCACAAATTGGGACATTAATAATCCTTTTCTCAACCTTCATCACATGTACTACATATTGTTTCTTCCTATTCCATTTGAAAATGATATTTTATAAGTTTATAAGTATAGCTTCTACTATTATTTTTTTTTAATAATTATTTTATTAATTACTTGTTTTTAAAAATCAAAGTAAGTTTTTATTTAAATATTTATAAGGCAAGAAGGATCAAGAGATACATCGATCAAAGTAAGCTTGAAGAATTAAAAAATGTAGGCTTTATTTGGTAGCGATTTGATTTTTGGTTTTTGAAAGTTAAAGCGTAAACATTGTTTCTACCTACAAATTTATGTGTTTTGTTATTTACTTTCAATTAATATTTAAAAAAATCAAGTCAAAATTTGAAAATTAAAAAAAAAATAGTTTTCAAAAATTTATATATCTTTAGAATTTTACAAAAAAAGTTCAAACATTTCTTAAAAAAAAAGTGAGAATCTTAGTATTGACTTTTAAAAGAAAACTAGTAAAAATTTCAACTACAATAAATTAAAAACAAAATCGTTACCAAATAGTATGATAATTTTAAAAAACTTATTTTTGTTTAAATTTGGCTAACAATTCAAGGGTTCAGATAGAGAGGATGAAAATAAGTTGTAAACTATGATAAACAAGTTGTGGTTAGGAAAAACAAACATAATTTTCAAAACCAAAAAATAAAGATTCATACTTAGTTTAGTAATATGTTTACTTTATATATGCATGTTGAAAGCACTCCCACTCTTGAGTCATTCCTTTTATCTATGTGGTAGTTTTTTCAAACAGCATTTGACTCATGAGTCAAAGCTTATACAAGTTGAGTTAAAAAAAAAAATTCAAGCTTTGTGTTATTAATACCAAGAATTTGTTAATTCTAGGTTATGGAGTTTCAACATTTTTGTACGGGTGATTCCTTTCACAGGTCCTTTAATAAATAATGATCCGCCTCTTATAAACGTATGAAATTTAACCTTCTACTTATGTTAGAGCACATTATTGCGTTTATAATTTATCGGTGTTAAGGATGGTCATGTCTATCATAACCCTGACGTGATGGTCATGTTTATCGCGATTCTTATTTTTCTCCACTTAAGTACAATATTCATGTTGACAGCACAACAAAGTATGGAAAAATAAGGATCGTGTTAGAGTTACGATAGACATGACCATCCCTAATGTGAGACATTATAAAATGCGGTAATATATTCTAGCGTAAGCAGGATGTCAAATTTCATACATTTATGAGGAAAGGATCATTCATAGAGGCCCGTGAAAAGACTATCCGTACAAAAATCTCGTTAGTTTGTTAAATTTCGATGGTTATATAAACCCATACTGCATATACTTGTGAAACTTCATTTTATATATTATTATATTCCAATTATCAGAATATAAAAAGAAATTTATATTCATTTAAAATAGTATCACATCAAACTCTAAACTAATAATTATATCTATTAAAAATTATAACATTTTATTAGTGATTCACTTTTAGAACTTTTGATAGTATTTTATTTTAAAACTATTATTAATGCATAATTTACCCATGTATGAGACATTTTGAAATGTAGGATCTCATTTATTGAAAGACATTTATGTCAATATATCAATTTATTTATTTACTTTTTAGTGAAAGTCATTTATATTGATATATTCAATTTCTTTATTTACTTTTTAATGAAAGGCATTTATGTTAATATATTCAATTTTAAAATGGAAGAAGTTAATTAGTTTCCTTTTAGGAAGGTGTTACATGGATGGGAATAATGTGAGATCTTCCTATTTATTTGTAATTTTGAAGAATTTTTTCCCTATGATTTATCACAGTAAACTAGTGAATTAATCTCTAGTAATGAAGCTATATATGCAATGTTAATAACCTCTCTCATCACTTTTATTTGTCTCTTAAAGTTATGTTTATCATCTAGATTGCTTAGAGAATTTTGATTGTATGAGAAAAATATTCCTTTTAAAAGAGTGGTGTATTTGTTGAGTGTTCAGGTATCATTGTGGGTTTCTACTTTTTAAAGTGTCACTATAATATTTGTGGCTCACGAGCTTGCTTCTCATGCCCGATGACATCATTCCTCGTTGATTTGGCTAAAAAATAATCCCCCATAAGTGGATTTCTTGTTAGCTATTGATTATCGATCTTTTTAATTTTTTTCTCTTGTATCCTAAAAAAAAGTGTTGTATTTCGTAGTGTTGGTGATTCACGAAGACAAACCTGAACTTTAATATGTGTATCAATTAACACCCTCCTTCAGACTTAAAAAAATATCATGCAAAACATATAATTGTTTCAATTAAAATTTTAAATTATTATAATAAGTAAATCAACTTAGGCCTTTTATTAAGATTACATTTTGAACATCGTCTATGGATATTCTTATACGTGTGTAGACTTATTCAAATTTCAGATTAATAAAATGGACAATTAGAATTAATGCATGAATAATTTTCAAAGAAATTATTAATTAAGAGTCTAAGTTGATTTGCTTATTAAAGCTTAGGGCCGAGTTTAACTATTATAAAATTATAGGTCTCACTCAATGTTTATCTAAACAAAATTTAATGAAGGGTTTTAAATCCAAAAAAAAAAATTATATAAGTTTAGGGTTCAAAATGATACAATTATTAGTTTATGGTTTAATTCCACTCGATATCATTCAACTAGTCTACACACCTAATCTTGATTAAGAGATTAAAAATTTAAATCTTTTTGGAAACCCACACATATATAGTTGAACTAAAAACAAAGGCTTTAGGAAAATTTTCTTTTAACCAAAAATTCAACAGCAAGAGTTGTAGCATTTCTGGGATAGGTTCATTTATATTTGTGCACAAGTCAAATACTCCTTGAAGTTGTGAGTGAGCTATTTACATTTGAATTAAATTTCTTTTAAAGAGTGGTCTCGTAGATTTAGGTTTCTAAAAAGTCAAACATAATAATTTTAATAATAATAATAATAATAATAATAATAATAATAATAATTTTGTGTTAAATTATAAATTTAGTTTACTAACTTTCAACTTTGTATCTAAAAAGTCTTCAAACTTTAAGATGTAATTAATTAATATATGCCTTAATTTTTAATTTTATTTCTAATAAATCTTTGCATTCTTAAAATATCTATTAAGTCTCTAAACTTTTAATTTTGTATCTAATAGGTCTTTAATATATTAAAAAAAAAATTTAACTTGTCAATTAAATATAAAATTGAACTTAGACTAATAAGTAATAAAGATTCAAACAAAATAATAGTAATAATAATAGAGCCTTCAACTTTCAATTTAGTATCTAGTAGGTTTGTGAACTTTAAAAAATGTCGAATAGGTCAATAATCTATTTGGACACAAAATTGAAAGCTTATGATAGTTATAAAATTGAAAAAATTTATTAGTTACTTTTTGATAAATCAAAGGATGCAAACATAGAATTTTATAAATTAATTAATTTATTTATTTTTATAATAATAAAAATGCTAAATGAAGTAATTGCTAAATGTACTTTTTAAATGCTACAAAAATGAAGTAATTGGTAATTGGTAGGTAAAAGACTAGATAAAAATAATATTTGAAAAAGTCTTTTAAAAAAGAAATAATTATTTTAAAATACTAGTATATATTAATAGGTAATTGTTTTGAATGAAAAAAATACTAAAAGTATTTTTAAATATAGCAAAACGTCACTATTTATCAGTGATAGACACTAATAGACATTTATAGTGTCGTCTATCAGTATTTATCACGGATAGATAGTGAAATTTTATTATATTTGAAAATAAATGAATTCATTTTGCTATATTTGAAAATAACCTTATATTAATTGTGTTGCATACTGAATTGTCGTTGTGTGTGCCTTTTCAAACAATAAGGAACATGAAAGGATTACTAAATAAATAAAAGGAAGGAAAAATTGCCTTTTTGATCATTGAGTTTTTAAGAATATGTTCATTTAGTCCCTAATGTTTCAAATTAACCATTTTAGTATTGAGTTTTCAAGAATAGGTTTAAAAAATCCTTATATTAAAAATTCAATTAAATTTAAACAAGAAAGTTGAGTAGATAGATGATGTGGCTTGCTACTTGAAAAAATTTATATTTTTAATATTTCTTTCTCTCCTCTCTACATCTCCTCCCCTCTCTCTACCCCTTCTCCATCTTCTCTTTCTATCTCATCTTTCAACCAAATACGAAGGAGCTTTTCAGTTGTAGAACAAGAGAGAAAAGGGAGAGGAGAGAAATAAATATTAAAATCAATTTTTCGAAGTCATCAAGGCATATCACTCATCTAGTCAACTTTTTTGTTCAAATTTAATGGAGTTTTTAGTAAAGAAACCTTATAAGCCTATTCTTGAAAACCTGATAACTAAAGTGGCCAATTTGAAACATCAAAGATTAAATACATACGTCCTTAAAAACTTCGGGATCAAAATGGTAATTTTCCAAAAAAAACGTGATGGATTAATTCATATTCATTTCAATTAAAAAAAAAAAACATCATAAAAAAGGAGCTTCATTGGTAAATCTCAAAACTAGTAATAATTTATGTGGTTCAATAACGATTTTGGTTTTAGTTTTCTATTTTTGAAATTTAGGTTTGGTTTCAATTCTTCTTCTTCTTCTTTTTTTTAATCATTTAATCTTCATTAAAATTCTAAAAAACAAAAATAAAGTATTAAAAAGAAAAGCAAATTAATTTTGACACATTAACTATATAACTTATTAATATGAATTCTAATAGTTTTCATTCTAAACTTTCAATTTCATCAATATTACATCTCAAGCTTGTATAGTTAAACATTGCACTTTTTACCTTAAATTTTAAAAACATTGTAATTTCAACTCTCTAATATTGATATAAAAAATTATTTCTTACAAATTTGAATGAATTATAAAACATATGTATAATGTAAAAGTGGAAAAAAATTTAGTGAAAAATGACATTCAAGTTCAAGCTAAATTTTTGTTAAAATTAGGAACTTCCAAAAATTTATTCAATTAGCAAATTTGTTTTGTTTAAAGCTTCATTCTATTGAAATTATTGAATTTATAAATATTTTTATACTATTATTATTATTTTATTTTATTTTTTTACAAAAATTAATGGTCAGTTGGCATAAATTGGACCAAGGGTAAGAATTACAACAATTATTTAAGTTTAGTCTCTAAAATTAAAAATTTAGGATTCAAATTGATACAACTTATTAAATTAATTTATATCCAAATTTAATACTTTTTCCTTTCTCCTTTTAAAAACATTTTTTTTTTTTAATTTTCAAAATATCATTTTAGAAAGTAGATTAAGAAAATCATGAGTTAAAATAATATATAAGCTTAAGCTCCATTTGGTATTCATTTTGTTTTTTGTTTTTGTTTTTGAAATTCTTAAGTAATAGTTGAATTCTTTGCCAAATTTCAAATACAAAACCAAGTTTTTAAATATTTTTTTTTTTAGTTTTCAAATTTTAGCTTGGTTTTTTAAACCATTGGTAAAGTAGATAACAAAAAAATAAATTTCGAATGAGGAAATAGCGTTTATAAACTTAATTTTCAAAAACAAAAACAAAAACTGAAATGATTACAAAACTAGACCTTAATTTTTAAAAACAAACATATTTGTAAATTGCACATTTATCTAGACTATTTCTTCTTTAAAATTTAACTTCTTTCAACGATGTCAATAAATTTGTCTTTTATGTGGAGCACACAAGATGAGAAAAAGCACAATGGAAAGGAGGTTTTGTTAAAAGAAGCAAACATGAACAAAGAAACAAAGTAAAATAAGATTTGAATTGATTTTTTAAATGTTTTAAAACATTTATTTTAACAAACAAACCAACCACAAATTATAAAGCATTCTTAGACACAAGTGTAACAAATGACTCGAGTAAGAAGAAAGCAAAAGTGATGAACATAACCCTGTTCAATCGTCGCCTTACTCGCAAGAGAATGCACCAAGAAATTGTGGTCTCGCCTCACATAAGAGAAAGAAACATCACCCAATCAAGTGCAAACAATCTGACTTTAAAAAAAAAAAAAAAAAAAACCTGAAAGCTTCCCGAAGATATCTCATTGATAAAATGAATCACTTACAAACATTTTTTTTTTTTTACTTAAACATACTTTTTAAGTATTTATATCTAAGTTATTTCAAACCACCCATTGTTGCATTATTAATTCAATAATATATCACAAAGGTTGGTCTTATACAAAATATTATTTCTATTGGGTGAGTTTGCATTGAGAGTAATCAAATAATGAATGTAGTTATGAACACATCATCAAATTCTTCCGAGATGAAATTGTAAGTCTATATAATTTAGAGGGTAAAAATATTTATGACAAATTTGGCTTGAAAATCACATCAAAATATTGAAATCAAATAGATTTATGGACTTGAAACATAAAAGAAACTTTCTACTCAAACTTTTGACTTATAAAGAAGCTTACTTTTTGACCAACATTTTCAAGTACCT
The DNA here is from genome assembly GCA_030954485.1 of Citrullus mucosospermus. Taxonomy (NCBI): domain Eukaryota; kingdom Viridiplantae; phylum Streptophyta; class Magnoliopsida; order Cucurbitales; family Cucurbitaceae; genus Citrullus; species Citrullus mucosospermus. The sequence continues at coordinate 30,145,653 of CM062061.1, read as the reverse complement.
TACTACTAAGTTCAAATGGTAATTATAAATTCAACACTTTTGCATTTATAACGAGGTGGTTGTGGAAAGAATGAGTAAAAAGGATCAAACTTAGATAGACTAAGACCATAATTTAGTTTTTCTTTGTATTTTTTTTCAGAAAAATTAAAATTATCCTTCAACATGGGAGGTTGTATAAATTTAAACCAAACTTTCAATTTCATAAATTTAGATCCTAAACTTACATAAATATTATTATTTTTGCCCTTGGTTCTTTTCTGTTAATTCGTCCATTAATTTTAACTATAAAAGTATACAAATTTTCATAAGTTCACTAATTTTGATAAATTAAAACTTTACAAAAAAAAAAAAAAGTTTTTGTTCAATTGCACAAATTGCACATCAAATAATTTTGTCAAAATACATAAGTTTAAAAATAAAAAATAAAAAAATCTGATGTCATTTCCTCAAATTTTTATCAACTTTATATTGTAGATATGTTTTATAGTTTTCATTGAATGTATAAGATCGTAACTTTCTTTAAACAATATTTGGAGTGAAAATATATCATGGAGTTAAAATTGCAACATTTTTTTTTTTTTTAATTTTGAAGTTAAGACTAAAATTCGTGTCTAAGTTTGAGGTGTAATTTAATGAAATTGAAAGTTTAAAAGTAAATTCATGGTCAAAACAAACATAACTCAATTGACAGTAATCTATCACGATCTACCGCAACAAATAAACTATTATTTGTGTCTATCATAACATAAATAGACATAGATAGTAGTATATTGTGGTCTATCGTAGATAGATAATGAAATTTTGCTATATTTTTAAATATTTTGATTCCTTTTTCAATATTTGAAAACAACACTAATTTCTATATTTTCGTTTGTTTGCGTTACATGTTTAATTTAGATCAAGTTTATAAAACACACTTGTGTCAATTTTTTTTTTTTTTTTTTTGGCACTAGAGTACTTTTCTTATTACAAATCAAATATAGGAGACTTCCAACATAAGAACAATGGCTGATGTGAATTTTAACGATGTCTTTTTACTTTAAATATCATATTGATTTGTTTTCTTTTAGTAAATTTTGTTCGATCTAGATTCCTATACTTTCTATACATAAATTTTCATTTCTTTGATTTAAGTTTTGTAAATTTTAGTCTATATACTTTTACAAATTACCAAATTTATTTTGATATGTGTAGGCTGTACTTTTGAAAAATAGTCATTTTGTTCTTTACCTTCTTTTTTTTTTTTTTTTATCACTTTTTAATTACAATTGTAACAAAAAACACTCAATCTAAGGTTTTGAGATATAGCTAAGTTTTCATTTATAGTTGAATTTCGTAAACAATATAATTATCAAAATTCTCACTCCTTAAAAGACACAAATTAGAACAAAAAAAAAAAAAAACACGTTTTGAAAATACATGAATGACAGTGAATAAAAGCTAAAAAAAGTATAGAGACCATAAAATAAATATTTTAAAAATACAGTGAGACCTAAATGGTCCAATGCTTAAAGTTAGAGATTGAAAAGTCCTAAAATATTATAGTATAAATGTCAATATAATCATAGTATAACCGTTGAAACTACTTCTTCCCTTGAGGCTCAATTTCCCTACTTTTTTGTACTTAAAATGTGGAGATATAGATTAGAACTTGTTGCTCTAATTGCTCACCTTTTCGTCGGTCAAATAATACAATGCAAAGTTTTTTTTAAAAAAAAATTATAATAGGGTAGATGGATTCATTACAAACATTTTGGTCACTAACACATATTAAGTGTAAGTTAAGCTATGCTAGCTTCACATTATAAAATGCAAAGTTAAAGTATTATAAAATATGTGAAATTTGAACACTTTTGATTTTCATGACAATTTCACATATTATGTTATTATGCTTTTTAATCCGTAACAATTTAACTATTAAACTTTAATAAGTAATAATTTAATTCATATACTTTACCCTTTATAACTACTTAGTCCTATTGTGAAAAGAGAGGAGAGAGGAAGAGGTGGGAGATGAGAGTGAACTTTTGTTTTTTTAATTATTTTTTTAATTATTAAAATGTCAAGTTAAAATTAAAATAATAAAAGAAAATTGTAGTAGACGAAAAATATAACCTATTTTTAGAACTTAAAATTAAAATGGCTAATTTAAAAGTTTAGGAACCAATGGTGTTTATTCTCAAAAACTCAACAATTAAAAATGCTTTTTTTTTTCAAAATATTATTAATATTTAATGAAAATTTTTGCATTAATTTTGAAGGATCTTTTTTCAATAATAAAGACTAAATTATTATACATTTCAAAGTATTAGAACTAAATTATCGTAAATTTGAAATAACTTGTTGTTACTTTTTTAAGAAAAGTTTAGAAAGCAGAAGTGTTCTTTAAGGGGAAAAATTGATAGTTGGAGTGTAATGGTGAAATCCAAACGATAGAAATCAAAATGGGAAAATAAACCAACGGATAAAAAAACTGAAAATGATGAACAATAGAATATTAGAATCGGAAGCAGTGAAGGCAGTGCAGACAAAATAAACAAATATGGTGGAGAATGCTTTATTCTGATAATCCCAACTGCCGTTTTTTATTTGGACAAAAAGTAGATGAATTAAATACAATAGAGAGAAAGGCAGAGCGGCGCTGTGATTCGAAACCAGAAGAAGAAGAAGAAGAAGAAGAAGAAGAAGAAGAAGAAGGGTTTTTTTTTTTGTTTTCTAAAAGAAATTTGAATCGATGATGAAGAAGACAATGTCCCCTGCAATTGGTATGTTGTGAGGTCAAAGATTTAGCGAAATTGTGTTAAGAAAAAGAAACAGTGTGTTTTTGTTTTGGGGATTGGGTGGTGGAGTGCAGTAATCCAGGCATGAAAAGATCAAAACCGCATTAACTTCTCATTTAATGCCTTCACCTACGCTTTTCCCAATGTCAGAAGTTGTAGTTTCCGCATTTAACTCTCTTTTCCTTCTCTTTTTCCTTCCACCTTTTTTCCGTCTTCTTTTTTCTTCCTCTGTTCTTCATTTTTCCCTACAACAATTCCCATCATTCCCTTTTTTCTAAATCGGAAGGTGGTTTCGTGGAAGGAGCCATGGAGGTTTAATGGGTAATTTTGTTGCTTCGCAATGTGAAGTGGGTTTGCTTCATTTGCTTTGTCTGAGTATATTCTTGAATCTGCGGATATGTGGGTGTGTATTTCTCGAGAGGTGAGGAACTAATTGCTTTCTGAATGAATGTCTTGGGATTTGAAAGTGAGTGGAGTGAATTTTACTGGGTTTCTTCTTGGATGTTGGTTTTTTGAATTTAGTGCTGGAGGAATTTCTTTAATCTCTTATGTCTTGCTGAACTTTGCTTGCTTCTGGTTTTCTTAAATTGTAATGTTTTTCTGTTTGTTCATGGAACATTTGAAGAGGAGATTGTTGTTCATTCTTTGAGTGATTGGTTTGGTCTGCAATGGGGTTATTCTTGTTGGTGGATTTGGTTGTTTTGTTCTTGAAGAAGATGTGTGGTTGGAGAGGTGGATTGTTTGTGGAATTGGTTGTTTTTGCAGATATGTGTTTGTTGGTGTCGGGTTTAGGTTCAATGTCCCCTGTTGCTGTTTCTTATGGGGAGAAAGGGCCTGTTTTCTGTGGTTTAAAGTCAGATGGGTCTCATCTTGTGAGCTGTTTTGGTTCAAATTCAGCCATAACTTATGGAACCCCTTCTCATTTCCCATTCATTGGTCTCACTGCTGGTGATGGGTTTGTTTGTGGGCTTCTTTTGGATTCCAACCAACCTTATTGTTGGGGAAGCAGTGGCTATGTTCAAATGGGTGTTCCTCAGCCCATGATCAAAGGAGCTCAATACCTGGAAATTAGTGCTGGTGATTATCATCTGTGTGGACTTCGAACGCCTCTGACTGGAAGGCGTAGGAACACTTCGTTTGTCGATTGTTGGGGTTACAACATGACCAGAACCTTTGCTTTTGATGGCCCTATTGAATCGATCTCTGCGGGGTCTGAGTTCAACTGTGGGCTGTTCTCTCTTAATAGAACTGTTTTCTGTTGGGGTGATGAGACAAGCAGCCGGGTAATCAGTTTGATTCCTAAAGATATGAGGTTTCAAAGGATTGCATCCGGTGGATATCATGTTTGCGGAATTTTAGAGGGCGCAAATTCGAGAGCATTCTGTTGGGGAAGGAGCTTAGACATTGAAGAGGAGATCTCAGTAGCATATTCAGGTGAAGGAAATGTAGACTTGGTTCCAGTTGATCCATTAGACTCTGTTGTTGGGGGCAAATTCCATGCCTGTGGAATAAAGAGCTTAGACCGTGGTGTGATTTGTTGGGGTTTTACGGTTAAGCCAAGTACTCCAGCACCAGATGGGATTAAAGTTTACGACATTGCAGCTGGAGATTACTTCACCTGTGGAATTCTAGCTGAAAAATCTCTCCTGCCTGTTTGCTGGGGTCTTGGATTTCCTACTTCTCTGCCTTTGGCTGTCTCACCTGGAATCTGTAAAGCGACTCCTTGTGCCCCTGGTTTCTACGAAATTAGCCAAGACAAAGCTCGGTGTAAATCGCCGAGTTTTCATGTGTGTTTGCCCTGCAGTACTGCTTGCCCTCCTGATATGTACCAAAAATTTGAGTGCTCCTCAAAATCTGATAGGCAGTGTGAATATAATTGTTCAAGTTGCTTTTCAAGTGAATGCCTCTCAAACTGCTCATCCATGCTTTCAACTGGCATGATGGGGAAGAAAAATGGGAAGTACTGGCCTACGCAGCAGCTTCCAGTTCTTGTTGCTGAGATTGCTTTTGCTGTGTTTTTGGTAGCTATTGTGTCTTTAACTGCAATCTTATATGTTCGATACAAGTTACGGAATTGCCATTGCTCGGGAAAGGAGTTGAAGTCTAAGAAAAACAAAGGGACTGCCTCTTCCTTCCAGAAGGAAAGCTATAAAATACGTCCTGACTTGGATGAGCTGAAAATAAGGAGGGCTCAGATGTTCACCTACGAAGAACTTGAGAGAGCGACATGTGGGTTTAAGGAAGAGTCTATTGTGGGAAAGGGAAGTTTCTCTTGTGTTTTTCGAGGTGTTTTAAAGGACGGGACAGTCGTAGCAGTAAAACGGGCTATAATGTCTCCCAACATGCAGAAGAATTCAAAGGAGTTCCATACTGAACTTGACTTGCTATCAAGATTAAACCATGCCCATTTGCTTAATCTGCTTGGTTATTGTGAAGAAGGTGGAGAGAGGCTTCTGGTTTATGAGTTCATGGCTCATGGTTCCTTGCATCAGCACCTCCATGGCAAGAACACGGCCTTAAAAGAACAATTAGATTGGATAAGAAGGGTCACAATTGCAGTCCAAGCAGCTAGAGGAATCGAATACTTGCATGGCTATGCTTGTCCTCCCGTCATTCATCGAGACATTAAGTCATCAAACATTCTCATCGATGAAGAACATAATGCTCGAGTCGCTGATTTTGGCTTGTCATTGTTGGGACCGACTGATAGTAGCTCTCCATTAGCCGAGCTACCAGCTGGGACTCTTGGCTATCTCGATCCTGAATACTATAGACTTCATTACCTTACCACCAAGTCTGATGTGTATAGCTTTGGTGTTTTGCTACTAGAAATTCTCAGTGGTAGAAAAGCCATTGATATGCAATATGAAGAAGGGAACATAGTAGAATGGGCAGTGCCTCTGATAAGATCAGGAGATATCTCTGCAATTTTAGATCCGATATTGAAACCGCCCCCCGATATCGAGGCCTTGAAGAGGATTGCAAATGTAGCCTGTAAATGTGTGAGAATGAGGGCAAAGGAGAGGCCATCAATGGACAAAGTGACAACTGCATTGGAGCGTGCTCTTGCCCAATTAATGGGAAGCCCGTGTAACGAACAACCAATCTTACCAACCGAGGTGGTCTTGGGAAGCAGCAGACTACACAAAAAGTCATCTCAAAGATCATCGAACCATTCAGTCTCCGAAACAGATATAGCAGAAGCTGAGGATCAAAGGTTCGAATTCAGGGCTCCGTCGTGGATTACATTCCCGAGTGTGACGTCATCGCAGAGGAGGAAATCCTCAGTGTCAGAAGCAGATGTAGATGGAAAGAATTTGGAAGGAAGAAATGTAGGGAATGGTGGAGGTGTTGGGGATGGATTGAAGAGTTTAGAGGAAGAGATTGGGCCTGCTTCCCCTCAAGAAAAGTTGTTCTTGGAGCACAATTTCTAAAGTTTGAGGACTCGTTGAAAAGCAAAGCAAAGCAAGACCCAAGAAAGAAAATTCCAAAGCTTTGATTTTTATTACAAAGTCTCTCTGACATGAAGGAAAAAGAATGAGATTGAATATAAAATTCTTGGAATCATCTAAAGCTCTAAGCTGTTCTGTGATTTCAAAATCATTCCATTGCTTTTTTCTACAAATTGCTTTTCTGTTTTTTGTATTTGATGCTAACAACCTACCTCTGTTGGTCATTGTATGTTCCAGTTTGTGAATACTTTTTTTTCCCATTTCTCTGAACATCCTTATACTTAGCTGGGTGACTCATTCTTCAAACACTTGAAGTGTCAAATTAAAATCTCTATTAGCCTTTCATATTTTGGAAATTTGTAGCTCAAATGTGGACATGATCAAGACCAATTTTTTCTTTTCTAGAAATATCAATCAACATTGTTATTTCTCCTATATTTCTATAAAATTGAAGCTTTTTCAAGAAGACAACTCCAACCTTTGAACCTATACCAACAACTTCGATTGGGGCTTCTCTTGAAGCAATAACGCGTTCATCTAGTCGCCATTGAAGCCACAAAGGACTATCTAAATGATCCATTCTATTAATGGTATTAATGACAAAGATTTGATACAAGTATAATCCAAATTTAAAATTCATTTTTGTTCTAAATAAATAATAATAAAGGTATGCTAGTAATTAATTAGGAGAGTTGTTCTAAAATTTGGTTATAAATCTATAAGGAGTATAGCGAAGATAGGCAACATTTTAGGTAATGAATTAGAACTTGAAAGTATCTAAGGTAATGAATTAGAACTTGAAAGTATCTCAAGATTGGAAGAGTCCCGTACCTCGAAAACTTGGTTTTTTATATTTCAATATATTTAGGTTCTCTCACCAATGGATTTCATTAGAAAAAAAAAAATTAGTAAAACATCCTTAAAATTCCCATAGTTTAGAAACTTCGAATTATGAGTAAATTTAATACCTTTCGGAGTTAAATTATAAAATTCCTAATACAATTAAAAATATAGAATCCTATCATAAGCTAAGTATTTACTACTATTATTACAAACATAACCAAATACAAAAGAACCGTATCATATGCTAATAATTATTGTTGTTGATGAGTTCAATACATAAAGAGCAAAAATTTGAACCTCTTTTTTTGGTTGAGAATATGTGTTCCTTAACTAGTTGAGATAGAATGGATGAATCCTCATGAGTTGAAAATCTGTCTTTTGTTGTATTTTGATGTCCCTCAACCTGTTACACTAATCTTACAAGAACACTTTCGTAGTTACCATTATTCTCCAGACAAATCTTCTTCTCCCAATCACAAGCAGATTTCAGAGAAGAAAGGGAGGGGGGGAAAAAAGTGCCATGACCTGCAAACATTTGTACAAAGACTCAGAATGAAAATTTTTAAAATTTTCCTCTACACTATAAGAATAAACAAATAAAGTTTTACTGTTGAGCTGAAAACATACTTCCTTCCATCTGCATTAACATGACAAATGTAGTTACTCAGCAGAGAGCCAACTTTGATTATGATTTTTTTTTCATTTGAATTGTAGAAGTAAAAACATACCTAAAAGTTGTACAAGTTAGGCACAAGGGCAAAGCCTGCTGGTATGGGGGTGTGAGCCATCACAAGAAACCATTGACTGTGCGCTACTATATAAACATGCTCCTGGATTCTGATATTCGTACACACTAAGAATAAGATCTAATATATTTCCTTTCTTTATAATACATTCAAAAGAACTTCGTAAAGCATACAATCACCAAGAAAATAGAGCATATGCAATAGAACATTCAAATAACATCTTCTGCCTTGTTAACTATCAAGAAAAGAAGTATAGACTGGTGTTTTCAACATCATAAAAGAAGCACAAATTAGTAATAAAAGTTTTTATATATATTCGGGCTAGCTCCCACGCATTTCAACTAATCTCACAAGAGGACCCGCCTGACCCTACAACATTTGGATATTATCCTAGGTAGGTGGCCACCACGGATTGAACCCATTCCCTCTTAGCTCTTTATCAAATTCATGTCCTTTATTTACCATTAGGCCACACGATGGTTACAAGTTAGAAATAATAGTGAGCTAGTAAGTATGCATGCTCCATCATCTTCTTGAAGGGGTAAACAAAACAAAGGTGGCCAATCGTGTAAACAAAAGTCCACTCCTTGAAGGGGTAGAAGTTGATGACCATGTGAAGAAATTTGGGGTAAGTTCGGTTCCAATTCCTTGCAATAAAGGAAAAATCTAAATGAAGAGGAACAAAATCAGATGGCTTGGGAGTGAGACGGCTTTGGGAGTTGTGTTTCGATTGGTTAAGGAGGCTGACAAACTCCTTTTAATCAGACAGCTGCCAAGGTGGTTCTGGTTGATATATTCTTGAACTTGGTTTAGCTACCTCTAGGGTGTGTTGGGCTGAAGGAGTTGGTGGGTCTCACTTCTGAAAAACATCAATTTTATATCTTATCAAATTTTTACACTATAGGTCCCTGGAGTTCACAACTCCCTAGACTTCATAACTCCTTACTCTTCACTATTCCACTCTTTACCCCCAAACACCCCACGTGCAGTGGAAATCTTAAACAAGTTCACATTTGTAGTATTCTTTTCTTTGACTAAACAAGGACCATGGCAATGGCCGATGGGAATCCCTTACAAAAGAGACATATATCCAGATTTACATTTTCTTCAGGGTAAAAAATTAATTAATTAATTAATCAATTAAAAATAACTAAATAAATATTATTAAAAAAATTAATTTAAAAAAAAAACAACAAAAAACAACAAAAAAAAAAAAAAGAAAGAAAGAAAGATGTTTAGGTTCTGTCCTTCTAAATGGGGCTGGTCCACAAAGTATCTTCGATGTTTTGAACTTTAAGCTCCTTGCCGAAATTCCACTTCCTTGAATGAATGAAAAAGCCTCATGACCCAATTAGAATGTTAGCTCTCACATTATCTCCTCTTCCCTTTCTCTCCCAAAATTTCAGTATCACAGTATAATATTTTTTACTCTCCTTTATACTCCTTTCATTCTTATCGATTATTCGTCCCATAATCTTCCAACCCAATGCCGACAAAGTATCAGTGTCTGAGTGTACTTAGGGGCAATTTGAAAATAAAATAAAATGTCAATTAGCAATAATAATGCCCTCAAAGTGAAATACTTTTCCTAAATTTTCTATATTGATGATCTATAGACTAATAATGATAATCACTTCTGATAATCAATACAAAAGGAACAGGACAACATACCAATTCCTTAGGAGCATCAAAAGCAACTTCAGCAGGTTGATCAGCCCCAACACTTGCTAAGCAACCTCCTTTGCAGCTCAAGTATTGTTGCATACTATCCCAGAAACATGAATAGAATATAAGAAAGTACATAATTCATAAGTCAGACTAAATCACTGAAAAGAACCAGATTAACTAATGATTATGAGTAAATTATATATCCATTTTTCTATTAAAAAACACTTGCATCAAGAGGGAGAGAAGGGGAAAAAAATGGGGACAAAAAACAACAAACAGCAGCTTACTCACATGTCACAATGATTTAGGACCAAAATCTTGTTTGGGACACACGATTGTCCATTCGACTTGCAAACTGAATCACATGACTCTCCTCGTCTATCATAGATTCAGTTCAGAAGAGTAAGAAAGAGGTCAAACAATGTATAAAATAAACAAAGCAAACCTGGGATAACTACCCAGCGAAAGATACCTTCCAATAATGACGTTGATGCCATTGAGTCTGAATTCTAGTTGTGTGCCGTTGACTCCTGTGAAGTCCATTTTAAGTATAAGAAATTGTTTAAGATGTGAAATAGCGAACCAAATGAAAAGTTAATGCTTAGAAGACCATATAAAAAACATAATCCAGTGTTTGAAAACGAAGCACAAACATTACAGAAGGATTAAAGGAAACAGAGTAAACTATTTATTTGATGAAAACCAAACTTTCATAGAGCAGAAATGAAAGGATATACAATGAGCATTCTAAAAATGAGTCAACAACAAGCAAAGTGAGCATAGTTAGCAGTAACTGACATCTCCTCCTTTCCTAGAGATTAGAGGTTCAAATCTCCATTATCCCCACTTGTTGTACTCAAAAAATAAGTCAATAAGAGTAGAGCAAACAACAATGTCAAACACCTAACAACAAAAAAAAAAAATGTGCTCCATCGTTAAGAATAAAAATACGGGGATGGTAACACAACTCTTTAGACATTATCACCCGAAGAAAGGCATTGGATCAAACTATGGACCACATCTCCCTATGACAAATGTTGTATAAAGATGCCAAAAAGGATCTCCACAAAGCACCTCCCCCTCACTAAATAAGGAGGATTGAAAAACACCTCTCCCTAACCATAGCATGACAAGAGCTATAACAGGCAAAGGAAATGTTAAAAAAACTCCATAAATGCATAGAAAATCAATGGAGCAAAGCTGCATCTCCAAAGCAAGTGTTCCAAATTCTATGAGGCATTCTTACAAAAAACACCCTTGTGGATCGAATAACAAGGAGCAAGTCCTTGGTGTCAAATCAATATTTTTATTCCTCCACCCATGACTTGCCAGGAAAAAGACTAGCCATCTTCAGGACCTTCACTTTCCGAACCAAAGAAAACAAGGAAATGTTTCAATACGGAGAGCCATACAAATGGGAGAACACCAAGTCAATAGAAAAACCACTAGAAGAAGTGCATCCCTAGATCCAAAAGAAGGGCAAAAGCCTAGTAATAGAGAAATCAAGAAAATTTTACAGACTTCCCAGTCACTAAAAGGATGCACAAAACAAAAGTTGGAAAAACCCAAATCCCTTGTTTCTAATAGAAGTAGGGCCTTCAAAACCCAACGACCCAAAAATTCCAATCAACCCAATCCAACCCAACCCATATGGGTTGAGTTGGGTAATAAATGTCGGTTTGGCTCATATAAATGAACACTCCAGCATTGGGGGTGGGTTGGGTTATAAATTTGTATGGGGTTGGTTGGATTCAAATAATGAAAACTTCATAAGTTGGGTTGTGATTCACAAATGCACATAAAATTAGTTTATGTTAGAATTGCACCAATCTAAACTAATTTAAAGAAACATTCTTTTGGTTACAAAATAGGTAAGGCAACTTGGGCACAAGTTGTCAAACGGCTCAAAGGGTTCTCTTCCCAGCTCCCCTGAAATCCTAACTTAGAACTTTCTCTTAACTTTCACTCCTCTTTGACTAAAATGTCAAAACCACACCTTTAACCAATCCTCTCCCAGCTTAGCTCCTACCAAACTCATCTGTAATCCTTTTCCATTGTCTAGCACAAATTTGATCAAATGTTCACATTTCAGCTATACCAATTCTTCCAAATTACCTACTTGCCTAAAAATCTATTTTGTTTATATATAAAAGAAATTGGGTATATTGAAAATAAATGGAAAGAGGTACAACCAAACGGCCAAGGTTAGAAAATCAGAGACCAAGAAGGCTATTACATGAAGCATTTCCAATTCAAGATAATCAGAGTACTATGATTACGAAAGAACATATTGTGAAGCAGCAGTCCAAGCTCACAAAAAAATCAAAAGATTTCCGTATAGGAAGATGATGCAACTTGTTTCTAGCCAAAGAAAAAAAAGTCCACAAAAGATCTCTGACTGCACACTTCCAAAGCACTTTTGGTTTATCTTTCAGCCACAAACCATTTCTTCCATATCCCATGGGCTACAGTGTATTTTTTACATTATAATCCTATCTCTTATAAGTTTATTCTTATTTCTTATAAACATTAGGGAATGCAATTACACTGGCTACAAGCCTGATACACTAAGTCTAAAAAAAAAGTGAGAAAGACAGCTGATATATTAACAATAATAAAATGGCAGATCAGCAAACAAATAATGGAAATGGTGGCAATAAATGGAAAATGTGGACAACCAGGGAATGCTAAAATATGAAATGAAACACTCCTAGAAAATGGTTTTAAAACAAGGTTACGCATGGAATTGACCTCTGTGCAATACTTCTAAGAATCATAATCCCTACATGGTTTGGATTCAGCTATTAAAGTTGGTAAATAATCCACGGTAATTTACAACTGCCAAGAAGAGTTCCGATCTAGTTCAACTTCATTAACTAACCTGAAGAATATGATGGCAGAGAGAAGCAATGATGGTAAGCACTGTGATAAGCATTTTCGTGCACCTGAAAATCTTAAATTCTATCAAATATCTCAGATTCTCAACTGTGAAAATAAAATATATGACGACCGAATATTCATTCATCATAGTTTAAAAGGACTATAAATCAAAATGATAACATTGTGTAAAGCATTCAAAAGGATATTCTTAAATTGGAGTGGCACTTGGTATCAATTAAAGTACATATACACCCTAGCCTGACTTGTTGGAGCACCAACAATAATGGCACAAATGTTACTTAAATTTATGGTCCTACAAATAGAAAAACTTCCATTTTATAAACATTACGCAATACTAGAAAAAGGATTGCACATGTTTAGCTGGGTTTATATAAAGGCTAAATAAAAACAATGTTTCATAAAAATTATATGTTGTGCTTAAAATCTCCAGTGAGAATCATCAAATGACACAAATAAAATGCAAAAATACCGGTTTCATTTTAAACATTTTTGAAGAAAATATTTATGCAGGATACTTACAACACTCTCCGAATTGTGACGACACCTCCCAACACAGAAATCAAAGACGCTGGCATATGTCCCTGCAAGATTAAGTATAGTTTTAAATGTTTAATCTGATACTAATAGTGTCTTTGGAATAACTTGTGAAAAATGCTTTTTAAACAAAATCAATTTTTCTTCAAGTACTTGGCAAAATTAATTAATTCAAAAAAAATTAATGTAGCTTTTTGAATGATTTAGATGATAAAAAAAAGTTTTATAAATTTTAAAAAGAAAATAAATCTTAACAAATAAAAATACTTCAAAAAATTGAAGTAGATTAAAAGTCATTTTTGGATAATCTATCTTTCAAGAGTTTCTTCAAAAAAAAAAAAAAAAAAAAAAAAAAAAAAAAGGAATAAGCTTAAATACTACCAAATCATTCTTCCTCAGAATGGAACTTGTATATAAGTATTAGTCATTACTATTAGTCATTACCTGCAGTGGTTGGCTTGGCAATTTTGATTTTTAGTATTTGATCCCTTTTTGTCTGCATGCAGCATCCAGAAAGGCGCCAATTTTTAGATTCCGGCTCGAATTCATAGGGAAAAAGAAAACTAGATAAAAAGAGAATTGCATTATAAGGATCAAGAAGAAACCCATCATACCCTTGAAGGATTCTGGCAGCATGAAACACAATATTCGTACGAATTGCAACATTGTGAAACAAGATTGCAGCCACTGGAAGGTGTGAACAGCAAAATAAACACTATGCTTGACAGAGCCCTTACACTCATCATGAGCCATTGAAGATTTATTGGGGGGGAGAGGAAAAAAAAAACTCACTGACAAGGAAATTTCTCCCCTTTCCCAGGACAGCAATGAGATAGTGGATCAACAGACAAAGCATCACATACATAACCTGCAATGAGAGCACAATAATTATGCTGAATGGAAAAGAGACACATTAGTTTTTGTGAGAAAGTTATCATAGAATTGTCTTAGAAGGGATGGACCAAAGAATTTTTGCCTTCTCCTTAAGGTCATGACCACAAAGAATCTTCTAAATTATATTTTCCATGTTAATACCATCAAACATCGAAGTCCGAGGACAATATTTTTCGTGTAACCAATTAATAAAAATATATATTTTTTTAGGCAATGTGCAATTCAATATAATATCTCTAATGCTTTCCTTGCAAAAGTTAGATTAAGTGGCAGACAACTGCAAGATCAGAGATTTAACAGTGTGACACGATCAAAGAATTCTGAATCAAACACATCCTAATAAACTCGCACAAAAAAGAAAAAAACAAATAGTAATAATAAGTAAAACAAAACAGAAACAAACTTCTCCACTTGCCAATTTCTCGAAGACCCCTAATAAAAACACCAATTTGAAAATAAATAAAAGAAAGACATATATTTACTTCAATGTACAATAAAATGAAGAAATGAAGTAGCGCTAGGAATTAATAAAGAAGTATTTACCGTTATCATCAGTCAACAAATATCTTCCCTGAACAGTGCTCCTACATGAGCTATTTACTGCTAAGCCAATATTCGTCCTTCAATAAGAAAAATACACAATTATACGAACAATTTAGTAAACAAACTGATATATAGCCCAGCTATGATGGGACAGGAAGAAAGTTATAAAAAACAAAGATTGATATGAATACAGAGGGCAGGCAGCATATATAGCATAGAGTATTTAAATCGACCAGAACAAAAGAGGGAAAAATTAGAAGTAAAAAAAAAAAGTAATGAGATTGAAAAGAAAATTTTTTGAACAGGAATCCAAAATTGAAAAATCTGAACAGAAACATTTTTCCGTTTGGGTACAGAACAGTATGAAAGGCCAAAATCTCAGAAAGAATAACGCCGGTAGAGTGGCAAAGAGAGTGGAAATGGGATGAATTAGAAACTGAAAGTGGAAAAATTCACCTGATCGCTGAAATTGTTGAAGGAAAGAGGAAGAAAAATTGGAAGAAGAAGAAGAAGAGTGATAAATCGAAGCGATGAATCCACATTAGGTAGTGAGGATGATGAATAATTAAACCCAGAAATGAGAATCGTTTTGGGAAGTCGGCGATTAATCGGATTCGACGCCTTCCCGCCTGTCTGAGTGATCTTTCTTCTTCTTCCACTTCTGTTCTATATTCCTCGCGTCACTACCACCCTAAAATAAAGAGCATTAGTCGGATTTTTTATTAATTAGTTTTTTCCTTTCTTTTTTTTTTTTTTTTTTTTTTTTTTTTTGTTTTTTGCAAGCCGTTAATTATAGTGTTTTAAAAAAGATTAATAATGATGGATAATATATCTTTTTTTTTTAAAATGGAAATTTTCAACTATCATCACTCATAGTGTATCATTTAAAAAATGGATAATATATCAAATCTTATTTTTTAAATTTCAATGAATGGCCTCTAGACTTAATTAAACATTGTGGGTGGCATATGGAAAAAGGGCAAAACAATGGCTCATATCCTACTGTCTCACATGTTTGTTGTTTGCAAAAATAACAAAATTCAATCTAGCCCACATACATGTAATACACTTGTTGATTGATATACTTGATATACTTGTCAATTGTGCACTCGTTTATACTGTTGATAAACTTAATACACTTGATTGATATACTTGAAAATGATGTAATTGACTAAAAAATTTGTCAATCATTCCCTTATTTACACTACTGATGAACTTGATACACTTGATTGATATATTGCTAATAAACTTAGTAACGATGCACTCTTTCATAATATTGATACACTTACTGATATACTGTTGATATACTTGATTGATATATTGTTTATAAATTTGATAATGATACACTTGACTGAGTTACTATATTTTATAATGATACACTTAGATTTGAAAAAAGAAATGAACTCTTTTTCACAATAGCAGTAGCATACCTCTGCCCCCAATCTCTCTTCACTGACTAGTAGTCCTCCACATTGTTTGTTGCCAGCCACTGCTCCACCTCCCTGCTGCTTACCTCCATCAACTGTCCTATGTCAGGTCGCCAATCGACGCTGCATAAATCGTCTTTTTTCTTTTTATATCTTTCTCTCTTTATCTATCAATTGGTTCTTTAGAGCAAATATGGAATACAAAATAATCAAAAATCTAAATTGAAGTGTTTGCCATATTTGCAAAATGTCAAACATGGGTGACGCATCTACAAAATAGCGTATTCAAATTGTCACACATTGCATATACCCTTAAATATTTTGCTATACCTACAAAATATAATAGAATTAATTACCATTTTTAATATTTTTCATATCATATTTCAATTTAGGGAAATTCTATTTTAATTCTTGATAAATTAAAAATAACTCATTTTTTAATCTATAATGGATGTTGATAGAAAGAGAAAGAGAAAAAAGAGGAAAAAAAAAATAGCAATTGAAGTAGAAAAAAAAATGCACCTAGTACCCTTCAAACCGGAGAAGCAATATGGAATAGAATGGGGATAAAATGGGCATATGGAAAAAAGAAAAAGTAATAGTTAATTTGTTATATCTACAAAATTCAAAAAAATCATTGCTATATTTGTAATTTTCCCAAATAATTTTGCTACCTATTGCAATTTCTCATTTCATTAATATCAAGTTTGTGACAAATTTAAGTTTATTAATATATATAAATTAATCTTTCTTAAAAAAAAAAAAATACATAAATTAATTCTTGAATAAGTTTGTCAAAAATTTCAATCTTCTTTTAAAAAACATTAATATAATGTGAAGATCTTACCAATTTTATATCATACATATGTTTTATATGAGAATACCTTTTTAACAAATTTTCAAAAGAAAACTTTCTTATAACAAATATTGAAATAGTTTTTTATTTCAAGTTTAAGGTTAAAATTACCGCATTTATCTAAGTTTAGACTTCAATTAATGAAATTCAAAATTTAGGTTAAATTGGATATTTTCCCCACTAAAAAATAAAATAATTTTAGTATCTAGATTTAGACTTTATACTTTTAATAAATCTTAAAATTAAATATCTAAATTTAGACTTTTTATTTTCAATAAATCTAAAAACTATAGCAAAATGTGAGATAATAAAAGTTTTAAAATGAACTTAAAAAAAAAATGCTTTTCAAAGGTAAGAAGTGATTTTAGAACTAAAAACGCTTTTCTAAATGTTCAAATTAAGACCTATTTGGAATGACCAAGTGTTTAATAATGCTTCTAAGTGAAAAACCATCATAGGTTGGCCTAGTAGTAAAAAAGGAGGTATAGTCGGTCATGGGTTCAATTTATTGTGGCCTCCTACCTAAGATTTAATATTTACTCCTCGAAACTCAAATGTGGTAGGGTCAAGCATGTTTTTATGTGAGATCAGTTATATATTAAAACAGAAAAAAGTGGTAAAAAAATAATTAAGCAAAGCCATTTCAAACAAACCCAGCTTATTTAAATAAATAAATAAAATCGTTTTTAAGAAATCCAAAAATATTTAACAGCACTTTAAAGTACTTTTAGACTATTACAAACTAACTGTTAAGACATTGAAATACCTTTAAAGAAAGTCAAGTACATGGCAGTTACCATCTAAAATATGTTTTCTAAGCAGAACACCCAGTTAGTACACACCAAAACTATTGCTTATCAGCTACTTAATTAATCAAGTGGAGGATGGTTGGAACATAGAATGTAATCAAACATTCAAAAATGAGTGAGTTGTTCAAGTTTTCTAGCCTGGAAAAACTTGCACCGTCCTTTGGCATTTGATTCAATTTCTTCACTCTTTCTCTTGGATGTGGTGATACCAACATTGCTTAGTCTTAATTGTTTCTTACCACTTCCAGCCGTTCCCCCATCTTCATCCACTTTGTCCGACTCCCTGTAAATCAAGCATAAAAATAATATATATGATATCACTGAATATAATATAAAGAACTTGATAACAAAGTCAAATAATCTGTGACACTTCTAGTTTGCGAGACAGTGTCAGGGAAGTATCAGAAGTTTTGGCATCTAATTTTCAGCTCACAGGGAAACAAATAAATCAGATTATGAAATTTGATGATTTATGAGAAGGAAATTGATGAGAAGAAACTAGGTGTAACCATCCTAGGTTGGCCACCTACTTAGAATACTACAATCTTGAGAGTTTATTGACAACCAAATGTTTAAAAAGAGACAATTGTCCCATGAGATTAGTCAAAATGTAAGTAAACCTGACCACAACCAAATGAACTTAAGTGTATCAAGAAGTAGACATGAGGAACGAACCCAAACTGTTTGCAAGTCCAACTATTGTACAATAAAATTGGGATGCACTAAACCAACTATAGACAAGAATAAAGGTACAACCATTCATTTCCAATGAACAAATCAAGTTAAAATTTAGAATGGGAAAGAACTGAACATCCCAAAGCACCAGAGCAGGATGATGTTCCAGCAAAAATGAGGAGTGCACTACATTAATAAAAAAAAAAAAAATTGTCTACCATTAATTACTAAATTCCATATGATTTTCAAACATATTTTTTAAGTGTGCTTTCATTAAATCAATCCCCCCACCACCAAATAAAGCATTTATCACAACATACCTAGTGCTATATGGATGTTGTGACTACTAACAATTTGGACAAGAATACTTTAACAATTTTTAATAACACAGTGGTCTGGCCTTTTTAAATAAATTACTGATAATTCGATTGTTGTGAAAATATTTTTGAAAAGTATGCAATTCGTCCATCTTTTTTTTTAAATGAACTAATTATCCTCATTACGTTGATAAGATAAAATTACAAAATATGACAAAACATGTCAAATGATTTACAAAAACAATTCCAATGTGCTATAAGAGATGCAAGGATATAATCACAAAAATAAGAGGAGAATTTACACCACGTCCATCATGAAGAATGGTATCATGAGGCAAAGAGATCAGAACAAAAGCCTGTCCTTTCTATACTGTGGAGAACATTAAAGAAATTGTATGTGGCTTAATGAGCTAATTCTGCAAAGAACTACAGTTCTTACAAGGCAGAGTAAAAACTAACCATAATACTTCAACGACGTCTTTGAAATATGAAGTGCAGGTACCCCAACTGAAGCGGACTAATGTGGGGAATCCAAATACCGAGTGCTTGTGATCTTCTAACCAACATTTAGTTGTTGGATCTATAGATTAAATCATAAAAGCATTATTGATTTCACCCTGTGCAATGAAAATCTGATTATAGTATGCTGCAAAAAATATTTAGCGGATGAAATTGACCTCCAGGGTATCCAGAACCAAAGTTTCTATGCATGTTTTCAGCCGTTTCCTCCAATGCCCATTCCCGCAATGCACGATCTCTTGTGACCTACAAGTCAAATTGATGAATTTAAGTGTGCGAAACAGTTGGAATGCTATATCTTAAAGGGAAGCATTAGAATTACCTTTGCGACTATGCTTGCCCCACTGACAACAGGATATAAACTATCAGCTTTCTTTGCAACTACAAATTTTACATTGGGAAATTTCTCAGACAACTTAATTCTGTACTTTTCAGGATCTCCAACAGTATCCACATAGACCTGAAAATAAATGGAAGTGATTAATCTAAGGCAATGAAAGATGAGATATGCGTCATGGGGATGGTCTTTCCCTCTAGCTTATGTACCTGAAAAGATCAAGAATATAAATTTTCCAAAATTTAATTCTTACAGATCTTCCTCAAAAAGAATGTGTCACACCCTGCTACTGTAATCAAGATATGAAACTGGTTCATTTACGTTGGGTGTAGATCTATAATTAACAATAAAAAGGCATTGAAAATAATCTGTAGTTTGATTTCTTTTTTTAATTTATATTTTTCCCTCCCAAAAGAACATGCGAAATGATACCATATGAAGTTCAAGATTCCACATGCTCTCTCTTCTCTAAATGATATCAATAGAATCATGACGTAAGATAATCGGAAGTTACCAGAGGCCAAGCATTGGACTTCTCTTGTTAGTTTTATCCTTAAAAATTTTAGTTTCTTTTCATCAACCAATGAAGAAACCAGGGAGAGAGTTACCTCAGTTAAAAGAACTCCCATGCCTAGAACCTTGGTGACCAGACCCATTGCAGAGTCATGTGATATTTCATTTAGGTTTATCTTTACTCTGTTGACCAATAAAGTGGAAAATAAAAAATACTTCAGTCCAAGCCATAGTCACCCACCCTTTGATGTGCACAAGTTAACAAAAATAGAAGGGGGAGGGAAAGCATCATTATTCATGTTTCAGTCTTTTGCTGAGATCCTATCTCTGAATGAAGATAGGTTTGCTTACCTCCCATTAGTTAAAAGAAATACTAAAAAAAAATACTAAATTTATCTTAATCAATCAACTTAAGTTTTTGAGTTTTTGGGTGTAGTGGTGAATTAATAAGATCAATACATGTACAAATGTATATAAAGTTTACCCATTATCGACTAAAGCTAAGTTACATTCTCTATACCGTCGAATTCAATAGGTAAAGTGCATTAGAGTATTTATGCAAATGAAAGAATATATAAACCACTAAAGACTGACTTATTTAGCATTTTGGATGAAAGTTCTCGAGGATCTATGACATCAACAGCCCATCCAATTGACTCGTTAGCCTTCAAATCTTCAAACAATTCCTCCCTCTTCTCTTCTTTCAAAGTTTTTGAGTCTAAATGCAAAACATCAAAAGTTGGAAGAGAAGTAAACGAAATAGGTAAATGATGAACGACAGTTAAAAGAAAAAATTGCAAAGAAGCTAAACCTGCAAAATTCAAAGACGAAAGTTCTTTCAAATAGGAAGTAGCGCAGTACAAGCATCCATACACCATTGGCCCTGAGATCAAACGCAGTAATATTTGAGAAAGAAAAGAGTATTCAAAATCCTATCCCAAAATGTGATGACGAAAGCGGAATTAAAGAGGCCGAAATGGAACGAAACGAATAAGAACATAGAAAACCTAAAACGGGGCCTCGACCAGCTTCATCGATGCCCATTACGCAAGGCTTGGAAGCCCATTTTGGGAGTGGATATTGCGAAGACATTGCTGATTTCTACTCGCTAGTCGCTACGTCGGTTTAGAAGAAAATCTCTCTTCCTCTCTTTACTTGAGTGTTTCTTCGATTGTGAGTTCACTTCTTTTAGGTCGTTCCCGCCATGGAAGCTCCTTTGGTTCTGACTCTTTGGGTCCGCCGGATGGATTAACCAAATTTGGGGGGAAATGACTAAAGGAGGTTTATGTCAAATTCGAGTTTCTCACTCTCGCTTTCTCTTTCCCTTTCTTTAGTACTCTTTTTATCTCTTACTCTCGCTCTCTTGTTCTCTTCTCTCTCAAAAATTGCTTTCATCTCTCCCTTTCTCTCACTCTTCGGTGTTCATTCTCGGGAAGAAGGGCAAATTCGTAGTTTCACGTGATTATGACATGTAAATTACTATTGTTTTTTAAAAAGTTGGGCATTATTCATTTTGCAATTTTCTTTTATTCTTTTAGTAGCTTCCCGCTTAGACGACAACTATGGCAACGACGTCAGGCATTAGCAACATGGGAATAGAGCACGAGCAAGGACAAACATATAGTTATTTGTGTAAATATTGGTAACCCTAATTTACGGATATATTGATAAATATTTAAATATCAACTAATATTCTATGAAAATCACTTATATCACAAAGTCTTTAAAAATATTGTGAATTTTTGTTGAAATTTTTTAACAAACTTAGGTAAGCAATAAACTACTATTTAAGCATATAAAACAACAATTAAAAGCCAAATATGATTGGCCTAATGAAATAATGGATAATAATAAAGATCAAAAATTAATTATAAACTGAATATTTTAAAATAAAGTATAGATCATACAACCATCATGGATTAGAGTAAATTGAATCATACCATGACCTTAACCGTGACTTGAGTAAAAGTAGTGTGTAGTTATTTTGCAGGCAAGAGTAAATTGAAATGTTTATTTTAAATAAATTAATGAGCAATCAGTTTTACCAAATCATACCATGACCTTAACCAATCCAGTTATACCCAAATTTGATAATAATAACATTAAAAATAATCATACTAATAATAAATAGTCTTCTAATTTGATATTGTTTTTTTTTTATTATTATTATTATTATTAAAATAAATAATAAAATAAAATAACTCGTTATAATAAAAAATATATATATTAGGCATATAGATTATCGTATAACCTCAAAATTTAATCAAGAAAAATTTAAGTTAAATTACAAAAAATTGTGCATACTTAAAGAGATTACCATTGTGCTTTTCTTCATAATATTCTCTAACAAATTTGCATGTAAAAATATCAAGTCTCCCACCACTTGGTCAAACAAATTTACCGTAAAAAAAAACCGTTCAAAGACTAAGGAAAACAAGGTTTCTGACACTTGCACTTCACGAACACGAGCATCTGAATTCTTTGCTTAAAACTCAACAAACAAGCAAACGAGAACTTGTGAGTTCCATTTGCCAAAAATGGAAGGTAGATTTAATTGCGCATTTATGTATATATCATCATTACCAGATTTTATGCAATAAATACCAATTCTCCAGCAGAATTAGAAGAGTAAAAGGTACAACAACAGTGGAGTAAATCCATATAACCAATCATCCACACAAACACGACTCTAAACTTCAAAAGTAAAGGTTACTTGAAATCTAAATCTTGTCGATATCTTCATCCTCAAACTCAAGATAATCATCAGCGCCACCATCATCCTCATCATCGATACCACCAGCAATACCCTCGTTGAGACGTGTGCTCTCTGGAAGTTCACCATATGCTTTCAACAGCCTTGCTTCATCAGGCATATACTTGAGGATAACATCAGCTTTGTCATCCTGGTAGTCACGAAGCCCCACAAGTATTATATCACCAGCTGCAATCCAAACTTTTTTGTGCATCTTCCCCCGGATATGGCAAAGTCGCTTTGTCCCATCGATGCACATCGCCTCGCACCGACCATTCCCTAACATTCTGAGAACTTGGGCATACTCCTGACCATCTTCCTTGAAAACAAGCTCACGCTTCTCATCGTCTGCTTCGTTCTTTCCTCTCTTCCTGTTCTTTCCTCCCTTTCCCTTGTTCTTCGGCATGTTTAGTGTTCTGTGTTACATGTGAAACACAATATTAGTAATTGCAATACCACCAACACAGAATCATTACACCCTCGCAGACACACAATTCACACCATTACGAACATATAAAGTAAGACTCCAACTATCCACACTTGATATAATTCGGATTTAGTTTATACAAACCATAGTCTTAACCATATAACTTGCATCTAGTTAAACAAACAGAATGAAAGCAAACAAATTACAAGACAATTTCACCAAATGTCCAAAACGAGCACACAGGAACAGACAAACCACATATTCATCAGTTGCAAGCAGTCGGTAATATACGTAAGCCATTTTTCCCTGTATGCTAAAAATTGCAGTCAAACCCCAAGCGCCCACCACAATGGCACAAGGATGAGATGAAGATGACAAAGAACAACTAGTAAAACCATTCAATAACTAAAAACAATGTCTCATAAAATCAAAATCTTCCCCAAAATTGGAAAAAGAAAACACCCTTGTAATCATAAAAGAATTTATCTAAAAAGAAATAGAATCTTAAACCAACAAACTCAATCCGATAGGAACATTAAACTTTTTTAACTGATGGGG
Source organism: Citrullus mucosospermus (assembly GCA_030954485.1). Lineage (NCBI taxonomy): Eukaryota > Viridiplantae > Streptophyta > Magnoliopsida > Cucurbitales > Cucurbitaceae > Citrullus > Citrullus mucosospermus. The sequence continues at coordinate 30,122,102 of CM062061.1, read as the reverse complement.
AAGAGAATGCCTAATGCATCAAGATTGGCAGAACATGATATTCCAGCTGATCTGAGGAACATAAACCAACAAAAAAGGAGACCCCGGACAGCACAGATAAAAAATCACACCAAATCTATTTCACGGGTTAATCTGATATAAACCTTACGGAATATCAGAAATGAATAAACAAGTGCTTCAGAAACAGTATTTCCACACATTACAAAAGAGAAGGTGAGGCAAAAGCCAGTTAGGCAAAACCCTAAGTTGCCCTTTTCTTTTGTATACTGAGGAGGTAGAGTTGGTCCAAAAGCATTATTAGAAATTAAACAAATCTATTCTTGAACTAAACAAATTCATCTCTCGTCCCCACTTCTTTCTAATCAAGCAACTCTAATATTTTACCTCAACTACCAAAAGAAACCCACAGTATCTTTCTTTCTTTCCCTGTTTCTTGATCTGATCATCTATTTATTCTGACTCTTATTGTTTTCTAAACATTTGGGTAACTACTAAGGTATCACTTTTCCATTTTTCTAAGCCTTGCGAGATGTTGCTACAATTGACTGACAATTCCAACATGTATTAGTCCATTGCTAGTTTGGATAATGGAAAAACTGATTTGGCCCTTCAACGAGATTTTCCTTGGAGTAACAGACAAGGGATCACTTTTCCTTTTTTCTATGTCTTGTGTGATGTTTGCTATAATGGTCTAATGACTCCCACAAATATTAGTCCGTTACTAGTTTGGATTTTTTTTTTTTTTTTTTTGGGGGGGGTGCAAAAGTTACTAGTTTGGGCATTGATATTCATGATTTATTCAATTTGAAGAAGGAAAGGGTGATTAATTGCTTTGATGAGATATCTTTTTCCGTAAAACTGATCAAATTAACAGGTGTAAAAGGATTGGTACCCTCAATGTCTAATGTCTACCTACCACAACTCAAAGGCGCAGACCAGAGTAACTCTGATAATATTCCACACATAACAAATATCGACAACATAAATACATGATCATCAAGATTCACTATATGAAGTGAAGGACGTGATTATGATAAAAATGCTCTTGAACAAAGGATTCATGCCAGCCACCGAGAGGAAATAAATTTTCTAATACGGACTGCAAAGAGCCATCTCGCAATTTGAATATTCAATAAATATTTTCGAACTGGGAAATCATCTCTCACGATCAAGATTACTTTCAATCTAGATTTCAAACCCTAAGACGAATCATTATATACAAAAGGGTGATATTTCGCCCGTCCAGCAATATTTTCAATTCTTAGTTTTAGTATTTTGCTTCTTACTTTAAGAACTAAGAGAGAATCATTAATTCCTATAATTTACATCATATAGGAGAGAAGATGCCCAAATTGAGAGGTCAACATGCTACTAAAAACGATCGGATCATAGCAAATAGAAGGCATCTCTCTAATACCCATATTTAAGAAGATTTGAATTACATGAAAAACACCTTGCTATATAAAACTCAGATCGTTCCAATCAAAATTACAATAAGAACGCAATTCTCATAAGCTAAAAGAGATTGAGTTGAGGAAAAGAAAAGGATCTTGAAAGCAGATGAAAACATCGGAAAGCACAAGAAAGCTACATACCGAGGTGATCAGGAACCTGCGAAGCCAAGAATCGAGCGAGAGAGACGGTCGAAATAAGGCAAAGAGGAAGAGGGAAAAACCCTAGCCCCTTATACAAAGACGGATAATCGTGAAAGAGTGGGCGTGAGGCTGAAGGAAATTTCTAAAAGACCCCCACTCTCTTTAAAATTACAAAAGTACCCTTCTTTTTAGAAAACTATTATTTTAATGGCGACAATGGCAACGGTGAAGATGAAGAGAAAAGAAGTTAGAAGGGAAGGAGAATGAACAAAAAAAGTGACACGAATCTAGGTTTTATGGAATTTATTTATTTATTTCTTTAATAGAGATATATCATAAAATTTGGGGAAAAGAAAAATAACTATATTTGCAAAATAGTTGTTTTTTTTAATTCTTCTAAAAAAAATCATAACAATAAATTTTATTTTATTTAATCATTTAGATTTTATTAAAATTCAATTAACTTCCAACCAAAATTAAGATTTTCAATTCATTTTTATCTTTTAAAATTTAGTAGGTTCGTTTCCTTTAAATTTTAAATGTACAAGTTTGTTAGAATAACAATAAAATTAATTTTCAAGTTTTAAATTTACTAGGTTGATTTGTTTTAATTAAATTATATACTAATTAATATTTTAATCAAATATCTTATAATTATTAATATAATTCTTTTAAAAAAAAGGTAAAACAACATACTTCTTTTCATTTCTCGTAGGTATCCAAACAAGAAATTTTGATTACAGTGATTTTCAAATCAATTTGGTTCCAAACACAAATTAGAATTTGAAATTATTTTCTTCATTTAAAATTATTTTTGTTTAAATTTTGACGTCAAACATACTATTATGATTTGAATTTAGTTTCTATTCGGTTCATAGACTTCAAATGTTACACCATTTTTAAAATTTTTGAGTTTGGTATCATTTTTGTTGTTAAGTTTTAAAAATATTACAATTTTACCATTATATTTGAGTTTGAATCTAGTCTCTAAATTTCAAATTTTACACTTTTAATTTAATTTTTTCACTATATAGTCATTTTTCAACTTTAGTGTGAATTGTTGTTAATTAATTTAAAATAATTATAATTAATTAATTTTCACTATTTTGTATCATTATTAAAATTAAATTTTAATTTTAAATTCATAATTATTTTAAGTTAATTAATAGACATTGACATCAATAACTAAAAGTGTGTAATTAATGAAAAATTAAGGTTAAAAATATAAAATTGTATAATCTAAGGACCAATGGAAATAAAACTCAAATAAAATTATAACATTTTGAAACTTGAAACTAAGTTAAAATCAAACTCAAAATTTAAGAATTAAAGAATTAAATGAATTAAGTGTGTAAAATTTATAAATTTATAAATCAAATAGAACTAAAACCAAAACCTAGGGAAGATATATTTTTTTTCTAGAAATTTTCTCCCACCATTCTGAACTCCTTCAACATTAATCTTGAACTTTTATTTTTTTCCTTTGAGAAATTAATCCTCTTGAACTTTAAGGTGTATTAGTAAAACATGTTTGGTGAAGAATCTGCAAATAAAAATTTTAAAAGAATGGTTTCAAAGAAAACAAATTGTATTTCATATTTTAAAATACATGTTTTTGTAGCATATTCAAATTAGATAAACTATTATTAATTTATTTATTTTTATGTTAAAAAATTGTATAATTATTCTATTGTAATAATTTCAACAATAATGTCTAAAATAAAAACAAATCAACTCCAAATGGTTGATTTAGAGTTGAAATAGAAACTGGGGTAGTTTTGAATCTAAAGAAAATCGACTCCTAACTCTCCACCTAAGCTTGAGATTGATTTTAAAATTGTCAAAATCACTTTTATCATTTTAAAATCACTCTAAAATACGTTTTTAATCCCTCAAAATTAACTTAAAAGTTGTAAGAGAATGGACTGGAGATCCCAATTTCATCACAGGAGGACGTAACAAGAATCAAGTGATTGTTAAACGATTTGTAAGATCAAAAGTTCAAGAAAAACTTGAAAAGAACTGAAGTATTGTAATTGAACAAGCTAACACCATCAAAACTGAAGTTCCTAAATTACTCTTTAATCTCAGCTGCAATAACTAATCGTATTCATAAGAAGAAAAGGGCAATGAAATGGTAAACGCACGGAGAAAACATCTTGGTGACAATTTATGCAGCACCAGCTCCTTTTCCCTTCTTCCTTTGAAGTTTCTTCATATAGAACTCAAGCTCTTTACCCTCCAAGATGTATCTGCCACAAATGAGCTAAATCTCAGCAAAATTCCCCAAACACTCTTCTTGAAACGACAAGAATACAACAAAATGAAGCAGAATCATAAAGTATTTCAACTGCTTACCCATCTGCTCGGCCACATTGACCCGGTCTTGATGAGATACAAGCCATCAAACGACCACTGCTGAATTGTTCTTCAATATGAGGGTCAAGTTTACGATCCTGCTGACGTTTCTCCAGCTTGCGTTGGACATGGTTACTCTTCTTCACCTCCTCACTGGGAGCATCACCTTCCTATCAACCATAAAAATCACGTTCTGTCATGTATCATGAATTGTATCATATTATACTATTTCAACCTGTAACAATGCGATTAACATTATCTATTACAAACACACCAACTACTCATACAAGGGATTTGAATAAACCCAATCAACTACTCGAACAACAGAACTTGCTCTACCTCTTCCTTCTTGGCAGATGCTGAGGTCTTCTTCTTCCGTCCAATATCCACTCCATAATGCTGAAGATACCACTGTTTGAATGGTGCTGCATCAACCTGAACGATGGCACTCTTCACCAAGGTTTGAGTACGAACAAGCTCATTGTTAGATGCATTGTACACCACATCAAGAATACGGGTCTTTCTGGTCACAGCCTCACTGCCCCAAGAGTAGTTTCCAGTATCAAGCCTAAAAGCACGCCACTTAACATTACCACCACGGACTCTGATCCTCCTGATTGACTTGTCACTGGACAACTTAGTGTTGGCAGGTTGCCTTCCAAGTTCATACCTTTACAAAGGAGGGGAAAGAAACATATCAGGATGGCTTAAAAAACACAGAGAAATGAAAGTTGCATCTTTGGTTGAGAAAAAATGGTGATAGTTATTGGAACAAAAAAGAACATCAATCTACCAAAGGAGATGAATGAGATCCCTAATAAAAATTAATTCAGCTTTAATGAATTTTATATTGGAGAAGAAAGTATGACAAACTCTTGCCAATAACATCACCATTTATCCACAAATTTGTTGATATGTTAGCAAAAACTACAAAAATGGCATTGTTAAACTAGAAGGCAAGGAAAAAATTTTGAAAATTTTCAAGGATCTGTTACCAACTACATTTGAGCAAATGGAAGCAAAACAAAGGAAAAAAATTGCACTTGAATAAATATGAGCAGTGATAGTTACTTTCTCTTCTTCCTCCAAGCTTTCTTCTTTCCTCCTGTCGCACGTCTCTTGTGCATAGAGTCACGTGAAATACCTATAAACAAAGTCCTCCAAGATTAACAAAAAGAAAAACGAAGTCACAAATGAAACAATATGAATATATCTAACATACCCATCTTGGAGAGGGGAGGGCTCTTGCGGGCGGAGAAGGTCTAAAATTCCTGTTAGGAAACAAGTGAGAGTATTAGCAAACTGCCACCGGAACCTAAAACCTACACCTTCAAAAGCAAACGTGTAAAGTAAAAAGCAGGAAAATCTATCTAAGATGAGGAGTTCAAGTCTGACAATTAAAGCAGATTTCCCAATAGAGCTGAGGCCTTTATATTTTCAGCTGAAACCCATCTATTTTCTTCTAGAATCCGTCTTCAAGGGCCTTACACTTTCCAGATCCCATTTACTCTCAGTTCTATGGCATAAGTAGTCATTGTTGTGCATTGCTAGGGAAAGACACTAATTGATATTACTACAGACTTTCATCATCTCCCATCAGCCATATTTCGGGCAAACTACATATGTACCATCAAAACAGGAAGACTGACATTACAGTCTAATAATCTGTCACTAAAAAGGATCAGATCCTGACAATTAGAAAGCAACACTCAATGTTGCAACAGATTTAATTACTAGAAAACTCCATCAGTGGGATAGCACATAGACAATATCAATCAAAATAACAAACCGAAAAGCAGAGTCCTCTGTCTATGAAATTCAGTGGGAGAAAGTAAAAGGAACATGAAAACAAGTGTAAACATCCATGAACACAGCCAAGTTGCAGAACAGACTGATTACGAACCTGCCAAGCCGAGAATCGAGCGAAAGAGGCGGTCGAGAGAATGAGGGAAAAACCCTAGCCCCTTTAACGAAGAAGGATACAAGTGGAACACACGGTTTTTATTCTAAAGATAATGGCTTCAACCGAAATTACAAAAGTTGGTATTGGAGGTAAAATTAAATTAAATTACAAATTTGGTATGATGGGTGACTATTTATACTAAAATTTTATCAAACTATAAGAATTAAGTTCTAACTTGTAAAATTATAAAAACTAAATTCTAATTTTATTCAAACTATAAGGATTATATTTATAATTTAACTAAAAATCAATTTTGATAGTTGGTGGAGGAAAAATTTTGGTCAATCAAATTTCTCAACGGTCATTGCAACAAAAACCCATTTGTTAAATTTAGGGGCACAAATTAATTTTTGATTGACTCATTCCCATATAAGAGAGGTAGATGAATAGTTCTCTAAGTGTTGATTCAGGACTTTAACAATGAAGTCTCACCTTTTTATTTGTTAATTAGAGGATCAATGATACTTAAGGGGCAAGAGTAAAGATGTCCATTTAACACGTGGGGTCCCACCCCAAATGGGATGGAGAATTTTTTATTAGACAGGAAATGAGAGAGAGAGTGAAGATATCAAGTTTCGGGGACGATTGTGGGAGAATTGTTGAAATTGTGTTGCTAATAAAAGTAACCCAACAAAAAGTTGGAAGTTGATTAAAATAGAGAAAATGAAACAAAACAAACTTAGGTGATGCATAAAAAATATATATATCGAAGATGAGAGAAAATAATACAAACTTAGGTGATGCATAAAAATTGTTGGTTGAAAACAAAGGAAAAGAGGTGGTTTAAATGTGAGGCCACATAAAAAATTTAAATAAAAATGTAACAATAGTGCCACATGTCACGGAGAAGGTACAAAAAGTTTTCCTATTACACTATGACTAGAAAATTTCCCAAAATTGCTTTTTGGAAGGATTAAGATTAAAAGTGTCGATAATATGTCAATATTAAAATTAAAAAAAAAAAGGTTAAAAACTATTTAAATTACAAAATATATATTATAGGTTTTTGTTGATATGTTAAAATATTTATTGTTTACACTATATGTAGAGCGACATTGTTGTTTAATTTTTTTGTGTTTTGTGATTTAGTTAATGATACAATAAAAACTTCAATGTCAAATTCATAAAAATGTGAACATATTGATGAAAATTTAATACCATAGATGGGATTCAAACTCACATATTTTCGATTTCAAAGAATTCTTATACTTCTTTATTGGATGGCAAATAGAAAAAGAAGACTCAACCTGAAATTCAAATCTCAATCAACAATATAGAAATTACTTTATATGTAGTGTCAATTACCTCATAATCAAGCCAAAACGTCGACGAAATGAATTACCCAAACTGCAACTTGTTTCAAATTAGCTTTACAAATTAGTTCAAATCTATGCGTATTCCAAAATAGAAGGATTTGAAACCCAACTTTTAGCAACCAATATTAAAACGAAGGAAGATTCAATAAAAACAAAGTTGTATTTTATGTTTTTAGATATACTTTTGATAGTATATCCATAAAATAAAATTCAATTTAGCCTTGGTCTATGTTAAAAAAATTCCATAACTATTATTTTATAATACCATATGATTTATACTGCAATATATAATTTAATTTAACAAAAATAATTAAATTTATAACATGAAATACTATATTTATTAATGTTTTTATTTTATTAGTATAATTATAATCTTAAAATTTCAAATTCAAAATCTAAATTAATTAAAAAATGTTATTATTATAATTTATATTATTTGGATCACATAATTAAAAAACAGTTTTTAAAAATATATTTTAGTAAATCTAAAAAAGCATAATATAAATTGTCTACCAAACAAACCCTAAATGATTCCAAAATCTTAAACAACTACTAATACGAATCAAATACCCTTAAATTTGTTGGGCAACAAGTTAAAAGTCTCGTATCAACCACATTATGGATATAAAAGTAAGTGAAAATTAAGTGAATTTTGAAGAATAGTGTATTTGGTTTAAATGGCCTCTCTACCAACAAAATTATTAAGTTTAATTAAGAGAGAAAACGAAGGTTTTGAAGAATAATAGTTTTAAAAAACACTCTTTTTTTTTCTTTTAATTTGGCTAAAGAATTTAACAAGCAAAAATAGACTTACTTTTAAATAAACAAATCAAATGAGTTATTAAAGGGAGCCTAAAAATTTCAATTAGCTTTGTTATTCTAGGTACAATCTCATATTTGCGATGTTTCTTTGACTTAAACTAGTTATCATAACGTTTAGATAGAAAAATGGAATGTGTTTAATTATAATTAAAATACTATTTTGGTCTCTATATTTTAAAGTTTGTTCAATTTTAGTCTTATTTTTTTAATTATATAATTTTAGTATTTATATTTTCAATAAATCTTAAATTTATCCCTCAAAATAATTTTTATCTAAATTGGTTAAATAATAATAATTTTCATGCAAATAATTACAATACGTGAATATATTTTCAAAATTTATATTAAAAATATCAAAAAATAACAAAAAAGAAAATTATAAAAAGACAATAATAAACTAGTAGTGGAGGATAAATTTAAGATTTATTGAAGGGAAAAAAACTAAAATTGGACCATTACGATTAAAATTAAATAAACTTATGTCCAATCTTTTAAACTTTAATTATTTAATAAATATGATTATATATACCGCAAAATTGGGTTAAAATTATTCCTACTTCTCTTAGAATTCCTAAACTATGTTTGGTTTGGGTTCTTCCCTTATATATATGATTTGAAACAACGAATTAATTAAACCAAACTCTAAATCATTATGGATAACTACAATAGCTACTTGCCTTCTTTCCCTGTTCCTCCAAATCAGACTCTGCAGTTTGATGAATCGTCATTCCCTTCGTATTACCAAATCGATAATTCAGTGTTTGAGCAGTCGTCGATGACAATGCTGCCGCCGCCGCCGCCGCCGCCGCCGGTGATGAATATTCCGCCAAATCAGGCGATGACAATTGGCCTCCCTGGAGAATCCAAAACGAATGCGGAAATTGTTTGTGAGAATTATCTGAAGCAATATTTTAGTCCGTATGTTACCGATGATAATGTTGTGGATTATTCTAATTATGTTGATCCGTCGTTAATCAATTGGAGCTGCGAGCGAGAGGTGAACTACGATGATTCGGCTCCGGTGATGAAGTCCTCAGAGTTTGATTACTTGAATTCCGATGATATTAAGACCACACAGCAGAATTTACTTGCTTTGCCTCCGTCTGACTTCCTTTCTTCCGATGTCGTCGATTTTTACTCCACGAGGAATTGGCCGCTTGCGGCGGAGAGTAATTTGCCGTCAACGCAATTGCCGCCGCTGCCTCCTCCGCCCAAAGGAGCTGAAGCTGCGATTAATGGCGAAGCCAGCTCATCGAAGATCAAGAAGAAGGATTGGTGCGATTCCGAGCACGGGTATGGAAAAATAACAACGAAATAATTCTCTTCTTTTTATTAAATAATAGCCTATTTTTAGGGTTTTATGAAAAACATATAGGCTAAAATTGATTCAGTAAGTGACTATTTTCTATAATTTTAGTTCGTGTAAATTAATGGTTTTTTTTTTTTAAGAAATTAAATTGAAAAATTATTAAATATTTGGACTGTTTCATACCTTAATTTGTTTTATTATATATATATTTTTTTGGCAAATATCTATTTATATCCTAGGCTTTGAAGGTTGAATCAATTTAAATCCCAAATTAATAATTGTATCAAATTAAACCCTGAATTTTATTGGGTGTGTCAATTTAAACCTCAAACTAATAGTTGTATCAATTAAAATCTTAAATTTTCATTAGTGTATTAATTTAAACCATGAACTTCATAAATGTATCGATTAAAGCCCTCCATTATGTATTATGTTTTATTTGGATGCACTTGTGAAAGTTTAGGGTTTAAATTTATATATTTATGAAAATTGATATAATTATTAATTTAGGATATAAATTGATATTTGTCAAAATTATGAAAATTAAACTTATAAATATTAACTCAATTTTTTTTTTACAAAGGTTTCATTTGCCATAAGAAATTTGTTTCTGGTTTTCTACTTTTAAAAAAATTATGCTGAGTTTTCACAATTATTTTGGTAAGCTCTGATAAAAAAACAAAATCAACTATTTTAAAATATTTTTTTATAATTAAATAGTAGGTAATAAATTAGCAAAAAAAAAAAAAAAAAAAAAAAAACATTGATGAAAGCAATGCTTAAAATATTTGATGTTGACATTGATATCAAAATTTCAATTTTGATATATATGTGTAGTTTTATATTGATAAAAAATATTTAGATGAAATCTACTCCATACTTCAATCTTTAGATGAATGTAGTGTTTTTATGAACTTGATATTCAAAAACAAAATAATTAACAAATCAGTCGTATTCTAACTTTAAATTTTATAATGTAGTTTATTTTTGGTGGGATTGGATATATTTGGCAAGGGTGGTTGGAAAAACATAGCAAATGAAGTGGTAATCACAAAATCACACAAGCAAGTGGCTAGCCATGCTCAAAAGTACTTTAATCGTCAATTGTTACCAAAAGAGAAGCGCAAGAGGCCGAGTATTCATGATATCAATACCGTCGACCCTGTATTGTTGATGCAGGTGCGTGCCCGTCTCGGACTTCCACTAACATCGTCAATGCCCTAGTTGGTCAACTATCCTATGCATTCAAGAGCGAACAATCACATCCTATACATCACGAACAATTACGTTGATATTTGAACTTCCACTAAAAGCTTTCAATTTTTTATTGCCCAAGCCCACTGTACAATTTTGCCACTTGTTTCAAACATACATTTATACTTTTTAAATTTTTTCTATATTATTCTTAACTAAACATTTAAAAAATACTTTTGGAATAAAAATTGTTGAGAATTTTGAACGTATTAAGATATGATATGACATAGTAGGTGATCTATAACAAAATTTTAGACCATCACATCGTTTTAAATAATTGACACATAGGACTAAGTCCTTTGAAATTCTGATAAGGTTCACATTTGATCAACAGGATTTGGGAAGAATAAATTTGATTTGAAAAATATATTTAAAAAGAAAAAAAAATGCTTGTTGGTAGATCAAGATTAAAAGAGTTGATAAATATTTTTAGGAAAATTATAAAATATTTAAAATATTTATTCTATTTATTGTCTATATTATATACACATTAGTAACGTTATGAGATTCTTTTTCTTTCAAATTTCATTATTTTTTTTTATGATATAATAGAAATCATGATTCATAAAAATAAAAATATTGTTAAAATATCGAGATGTCGATAGAAATTTAATACTATGAATGAGATTCAAACTCAGACCTTTTCAATTTGAAGGAATATTTATACTTCTTACCAGATGGTCAAATTGTAAAAGATGATTCGAACAGAAATTCAAATCATCAACTACATAGAAATTACTTCAAATGTAAAAGTCACAACTACATCTAGTTTGTCACAAGCCTTGTCTAAGGAAAAATAAATCTATTATATTAATAGTAATTAAATATCATGCATGATATCAGTGAAGTTTGAGAATATATATGTTGAGGATCCCACATTTGAAAAATTAAGAGACCTCATACTCTTAATAAGATAAACATGAGTTACACCTCTCATTGTCAATTGGTTTTGAGATAGAACCCATACTATCAAATAATATATAATATAAAGGAAGTGAATGATGTTAAACACAAAATATTAGCCAAAATAACAAAAAAACAAAATAATTTCCTAAGAACGGTTAGTTTTAGTTTTCAAATTTTAGTTTATTTTCTCTTAGTTTCTTACCTTCATTTGTATCTCTTAAAATACAAAAGCTAAATTTTTGGCAAGATTTAAAAAATAGAACAATTTATTTAATTTTCAAAATTTGACTTGATTTTTTAAAAAAATTGTAAAAGACAAGAGTTTTTATAAGCTTAATTTTAAAAAACCCAAAAATAAAAAACCAAATAACTATAGTCCAAATATAATATAATTTTAATTAAAATATCAGTTTGACTTCTTTCATTTTGAGTCTAGTTTTAGTCTCTCTACTAACAAAATTAGGTGGGATTAATGTGTATATGACCAACTATTCAATAAATCATTCAAACTCACGACCATACTTCATTATTTTTTCACAGTAATTAAAAATGTGTTTGGTATTTAAATGAACATGATAATATTTTCAATGAAAATTATTTAGATAAAAAACTATTAGTAGATAGTGAAAGTTGCAACACTTGAAAGTTAAGATTTGCAACATTAATTCATCAAATGTTCACGAGGTAGAAGTTTAATGAAATTTTAAATGCCACAAAAATGAGAGTGTAAGTGTAGAAAAAACTAACTATTTAGTACTATTTCTCATGTACATCATGTGGAATTGGAAAGTAGTGGAAATGAATCAAAACTATATATAAAACTTATAGATGGTTTTAATTTGATTCATTGGTGTTACTGTGTTGAGGCACATCAGGTAAAGGTAAACGAGCTTGCACTTGTGATAAAAATTGGGGCTCAACAGTAGTGATATCGTGAATACTTAATCTCTTCCGCTCGTGTTCAGGTAAGTTTTGACGAAGAAAGTACTTTTGGGCATGACTAGCCACTTGGGTGTGTGTCTTTGTAATTACTACGTTGTTTGCGATCTTTTTCCAATTACCTTTGCGATAAAAGTGCATCCCTACTAGAAATAATCTGCAATAATATATCGTCAATTGACCCAAAAGTTTAAACTAATAAGTGAAGACAAATTTAATATTATATCATGCATTTAACATGAAACTTCATACAATGATTCAGATGCAAGAAGAATTGCCTATTATTTGTGTGTTGTTATAGATGTACCTGTGCTCCTCTATGCTCCAAGCCTTGGAGTTGTTCTCTTTGATATTCAAGGAGTTGTGTGACGACGACGGTGGTGGCAGTGGAGACGTTGGTTTTGTTTCTGGAAAGGACGACACTACTGGAATAGGTGGACTCGTTTTAGCGGAGTTGAAATTGACGACATCGGAAAGCAAACCGGTATATCCAATGGGATGATTAGACAAGTAATTGTTTGTATTATTATGAGTTGTCGAAAGAGTGGAAGGGGAATAAAACTGTGTTGTTTCAGGATTGGGAAAAATAAAAGGATTATACATGTTGTAGTCGTAGTTGTCATTGTTGAGAGTGGATTGAGTGGAAGAAGAAGAACAATGATCTGTTGTTTTAAAATCATCATAATAAGATTTATATTGGTCTGCTAATAATGAATTGTGAATCATATCGTTGACCTTCATTGGTGACTGCTTCAACAATTGCGCCGTCTCACGATCTATACTCCACACGGATGTCGGTGCTGGATTTTGATCAAAATGTGGAGTTATCGGAGCCAAAAGAGCAGAAGAAGACGCAAAACGCAATTTGCTCTTGTTTTCTTCCATAATCAAAACAATCTTTAGACTAAGTTTGAGATAATTTTTTTTACTTCAAATGCTATAAAACGAAGCTCTACACTTATTTCTTCGTTTTATATAGAGAATTACAAAACCCATTTTGTTGAAAGGTTTCAGAATCCTTAGAGAAGTAGGGAGCTTTATATAATTAACGTCTTCTTTTCCATTTCCTAATAATATTTATACTTTCAAATAGTAATCATTTAATATAGACGATAATTATAATTATATGGTTTTAGGATATATAAATATCATAGCCTAACTACATACTACTCTACTTGATTACTTTTTAATATTTTACTTAGGTATTAAAAAATGCTTCCTCTACTAAAAATAATATTTTCAAATATTTTATAGTTTAATATTATATAACATAAAAGTAGACTAATTTAATTTAATTTTTTGTGAAATAGGTAAAGGAAATATTAATACTTCTCACGAAATTGTACATGACACTTAACTTTATTTAATTTCCACGAATATTGGAAACGTTAAATACTTAAATTTACTAAAAAATATTATAAATAAAAAATATCAAACTATTTACAAATGTAGAAAAATTTTACTGTCTATCACACTAAGTGATAAAAATTTATTTGTGGTCTATCGCATAGACCGTGAAATTTTTCTATATTTACAAATAGTTTGACTCATTTCGCTATATTTGAAAATATCTCTAAATTTATATGTATTATAGAATAAATTGATTTATTATTACTTTTTTATCATTGAAATTTGGATTAAAATTCTATTTTGTCTCAAGACTTAAATTTAAGATGTGTTATAAACCATCAATTTACACCATCAAGTCTTCAAGACTACACCCTCGAGAGATAAAGTCACCAAGTTTTTAGTTAATGATCTCATATATATAATTGCCATAATTTCTTTAAATTTCTTGGCAAAAAAATTAATATTTTAAAACTCAAAAGGAAAAAATTTATAGATATAAATTGTTATACTTTCATCAAATATTATACTTTTACCCCTAAATTTTGAGTTTTGTTTCAATTCGGTTTTAGGAATTCAAGATTTACACCTCATACTCATTTTCAATCATTGGTATTAATGTCTATCAATTAATTTAAATGAATAAACTTTATTATAATTAAATTAATTTTTACTATTTTTTTTATCACTATTAAAATTAATTTAAAAAATTACATCATAATTATTTTAAATTAATGAATTGAAAGTTAACCTCAAATATCAAGATCAGTAATATTAATAAAAAATAAAATAAAAGATAAAAATGTAAAATATTGAAACAATATGAACCAATAAAAATTAAATTCAAAATTGAAAGGTAAAAAAATGTAATATATTATGAAACTTAAAGGACTCGAAATTCAAATTCTATAATTTTTTTCCAAAATCAAAATAAATAAGAGTAAAGTAATTAGACCAATTGAATTGAATATAGCTCTGAAAAGATTGCATTATAACATATCATACGGCCGATAGACAAGACATGAAAGTTTAGGCAACCTTATTAAAAAAGAAAATGTATTAATTAAAGAAAACTTGCAAAAAAAAAAAAAAAAAGAAAAAAAAACATTTATTAAAAAAATTAAAGAAGAGTGATATTACACACATGTGTATAAAAGAAAAAAACCGAAGGATAACAAAGTTAAAAGGTTATGCCCTCATCATGAGAATGCAGAAAACCCATGTTTTAAAAGGACATCCACTCTCAAGATGCCTTCAATAAGAACACCTCATGATGTCCGAGAATATCCAAATGTCAGAGGCATTGTACATTACTGCAAAACAAAGCAGTAATCCATAGATGCCCACTTCATGGGAATCTTGAATTCCCCCATAAAACAAACAGCTTCCTAACATCTTAAGATTTTCGAGCATCTTGAGAGTTTTGGTTTTGCCCTCCTAAAATATGGGGCATTCTCTTTTTACCTTTTTATATTATTTCTCTCTCTCTATACACACACACACACATATCACTAATCTGTTTATACATTTTATAATTAAAATAAGGTTAAACTACCTATTTAATTTGGTTCCTATACTTTGAAACTTGTTCAATTTCAGTCCCTATACTTTTAATTATTCAATTTTAGTCCATGTACTTTTAATACATTTTAAATTCAATTCCTCAAAATTATATTTTTTTTTACCGAAATTGGTTAAATAATAATGACAATCATGTAATTAAACATAATATGTGAATATGTTTTCAAAATTTATAGCAAAAATGCTAATAGATGACAAAAAGTTCATAAAAAATCAATAATAAATTAGTATTGGGGACTAGATTTAATATTTTATTGAAAGTATACTAAAATTGGACAATTAAAAATATAAAAGACTAAAATTGAACAAGTTTCAAAGCTTAGGAACAACAATGATATTTATACCTTAAAATAAATACTATCATCTATATATATCACTTTTTTTTTTTTTGGTAGCATCATAGTTAAGAATGATATTTAAATTCAAATTCAAATTAATATTTATTTTTATAAAAAAATTAAATTCATATATATTATTTTGTTAAAAGAATAGCATACAAAAATAATATAAACTATGATAATTTAATAAAGAAATTAAAATTTATAAAAAAAGTTATATAGATTTAAATTATATTAAATTTCTTATAAATTAATGAATAGCCCGTACTAATTTTCTTAAAATATTATGTAAATTTAAGACATTTTTAACATTAAACTAAAAAATCGTATAAAATAAATACAATTATCCAACTATTCTCAAATATCTGCGAAAAAAAAAAATACTTCTACGAAACAAACATAATTATTTAACATCACCATTTTGAGCGTCTAAAGTTTTCAATTATCTACCTTCTCAAACAAGTAGCGGCCTCTAGAATTGCACTAATACGATAAATTTTGACACTTAAATTTCTTTTAAATCAAAGTAGAAAGTGTGGGGTATTTTCTTTAATTTTAACCAAATAAAAATCATCCAAAATCTCCGACCTTCGTTATTTTGTACTATACGCTATACGGCCTCGGAGGCTCGAACTACAGTGGGAAGTGGAAGCAGAATCTCACTCATGGAACTGCCCAAGATCCCTAGTTACCTCCCACTCCCACTCCCATTCCCACTCCCACTCTGACCTTTGATCTTTTCTCAATCTCGTGCTTACGATTGCGTGTTTTCCGAGCAATACCGATGGATTCCGACGACAGTCTCCCCCTGAGCGAGCGACCGGAGTGGTCGGACGTAACTCCGCTTCCGCAGGACGACGGCCCGAATCCGATTGTGGCGATCGCCTATAAAGAAGACTTTGCTGAGGTCATGAATTACTTCCGAGCTGTTTATCGAGCAGACGAGCGTTCTCCTCGCTCTCTTCACCTCACTGCCGAAGCCATTGCCATGAATCCTGGCAATTACACTGTAATTCCTTTCACCCTTTTTTTTCTTTGTTTTCTCTTCTTGTTTTCTTTTTGAGTTGATGGCTGTTTAGATTTATATTTGGACAAGGACCGCTGTGGATGAGAGTGACTGATGATCGGCTTCATTTGGGGCAACTTTTAAATTCCAATTAGTTTTGTTAGCCTAGGTAGAACTCCATGTTTGTGACGTTTCTTTGACTTGAACTAGTTTTTGCAATGTTTATATGGAAAAGGGAATGTGTATAGTTACTCAATATTGATCATGTGTACCACAAAAAATGTGTGTTCCTCTCGTGGCCTTTTATCCTTGAAGCTTTGGTTGGAGTTTTACTTATTGCCTTCATTGTACAGAGAGAATTTCCTAGGAGAATCAAAGATTGTATATTTTGGGTTTTGTGCGTGGTTACTTGTTTATTTGGATGGGTTTTGTACTATTGTTTGCTAGTTTAGATTAAAAGGATATATCTAAAAATGATCTGGAAAGGGAGATTCAAACATGTGAAGCATCCCAACTTTCTTGCCATTTTCTATAGCCTTATGATTTCCTTCAAATATCTTCAACCCTGATGCCAATTCAGAAGTTTTAGTTACTTTTGCATCTTGGTCAAAAAAAGAGGGGACTTCTAGTCTTAAAGCTTTTGTGGCCACCCATTCTTTTCTTAGCGGTCTAGATCTTCCATTTAAGAGTGTGAAAACATTTTCTTCCATACACCCTTTAATCCAATTAATCCATTGATTTTGAAACCCTTATCTCTCTAAATTTTGAATTAACTCTATCACGTGCTTTATTTATATCTAGTTTAAATATCTGCCTCTGCTTGTTTCGTGTTCTATAATCTTCCACTACTTTCATTTGCAATTAGAAAAGGATCTGTAATTTGTCTGGCTTTATTGAAGGCACTTTGACAGAGTGAAGTTGTATAAGACACTTAACTTGAACTCTGGAAAGAGCTTTGTACATGCTGCTCACTAAGGTTATGAGTTGAAAGTTACCACCCTTTAATGCTTTTTCGTTTTTCCGTGTATGGCATTAGAAATTTTCATGTATGCCTGAGTTTAGATGCCCATTTGAAAACTATTCCTAACAAACATGAAGTCAATTCCTAAACTTTAAATGAACGCAACTTTTAACCATCTGGTGCCTTTAATTTACCCAGATTTTTACATCATGCAACAAATTGCTCCTGTTCCCCAAATTTTCTTTTCAATGAAGTCAGATCAACCGTTAAGAGTGTTTTCCAATGAAATTGTCCTCTTGCCATTTTTGACATGACTGCTGCAGAAACTCCTTATTTAGCAACTGCCCATTGTCATATGGAATAGAGGCAAAAACAAGCGAGTCGGTGTTCATCCTTCTCCATGCCTTTAAAATTTTGGTTCCATAAAATCTTTTGCTATTAGCATTGAATAGAATTCTAATGGCAGTGCAGATGGAACTTTATTTATTTATTTATTTTTAATATGAAACTGATATTTCAATGAGGTGAAATATACAAAAGAAAGGGGGATAAAACATCCCAAAGCTGAAAGATGTTTACAGAAAACCTTCCAATTAGCCAAAAGATCATTTAAGCTAGAATTTGTTAAAGGCAGAACAGACATTTGCACTAAGTAAAACCTTGAATGAAAACCAACTCATAGGTCCTCTTAAAAGAGAGGGATTTGTTGTTGGATATCTGGTTGTTCCTTTCATCCACAGGGAGTATAAAAGCTCTAACACGCCGTAACTAGAGAAACTCCATCTCGTCATGTTGAAACATTTTTTTCCTCACCGGATTTGATTTATCATAAGTTGACTTTGTAGTCTAGTATATAACATGAGTTTGTTGGATATCTAGTTGTTCCTTTCATCCACAGGGAGTATAAAAGCTCTAACATACCGTAACTAGAGAAACTCCATCTCATCATGTTGAAACATTTTTTTTTCCTCACCGGATTTGATTTATCACAAGTTGACTTTGTACTATAGTTAAGATGAATCTGAGTTCTTTAGTGGCTTCTCTGCTTGTGGGTTTGATATCTCGTTCTACGGTTCTACCTTTTGATGCAATAATTTTAGTTATCTTTATCTATTTCTTTTAGATAGGACATAATTTCATTGATGATATGAAATATTACAAAAAAAAAAAAAAAAAAAAAAAAAAAAAACCTATGCTGTGAAGTTACAAAAAAATTTCTCCAGTTGGATATGAGACTATTAAGGCTATAGTTGCAAAAAGGTGAAAAGTTTTTGCACCAATAAAAAAGCCATAAAGATGGTATCTCATAATTCCTCCAGGCTTCTTTCTCTGTCTTGGAAAATCCTTTGATGTGAAAGAATTATTATGTACTAGTAGTGCAACATTTGTCAATTCAGCCTTACAAACTAAATTCGAACTTCAATTTAGTTGAAGGCTTGTAGACTTCTTAATTCAACTTAATTCAAACTTTCAATTAATTTAATTGAAGGCTTGTAGACTTCTTAATTCAACCTATATACAGATCGTTCTAAATCTACTCTTCTTGTTGTAATGTGCTTGTATATAAGGTGGGTTGTTTAATTTTACCTTTAGAAGTAGGTTAATGAAGTTCTTTCATCTTTGTAGGTCTGGCATTTCAGGCGTTTGATACTCGAGGCTCTTAATGTTGATTTACATGATGAACTAAATTTCCTTGATGACATTGCTGAGTCTAACACCAAAAACTATCAGATATGGTCAGCCCAATGTTTGAATTAATGAGCTTTTAGTTTTTCTTTTCTTTTCAAAATTTTCTTGGTATTAGAGCTGCGTTTAAGATGAAGAACAGACTATTTTTTATTTGTTCAAACTTAATATATGAAAGCATTATAGCTTTTTCCTCTTGTCAAGTTATCAGATTACTATAAAAATTAAAAAATATATGTAATATTTCATCTGTCTTTCAAGAGCTGGAAGTGGCATTAGCCTTCCTGGTAATAAAGTTGCCTTGCAATCTGTGTGTTTGGTTTTCAGAGGTGGAGGTTATTGCTTTTTTTTTGGGGTGGGGGGGGGGGGGGGGATTGTTGTTTTTGTGGCAGACTGGAGTTTGTAGGGGTGAGGTGAAAGAGAGAATAGAGTCTTTTGGGGAGAGAGATTTCATCTCATGGGGTCCTTGTTAGATTCTCTGTTTTCCTTTGGGCATCGGTGTTTCAACCTTTTTGTAATTTTTCACCAGGTGTCATTTCACTTGACTGAAGCTCCTTCTTGTAGTCTTTTTTTCTTTTCTTTTTCGGGCTTCTCAATTTTTGTATGAGAGTCTAGTCTTTCATTGTTTTTTTCTCAATGAAAATTCTATAATTCGGTTTTCTCATTTAAAAAAATGCTTTTGCTCCATTAAAAGAAAACTCAGTGTCAGGAAAATTGGCAATGAACAGTAACGAAGGGGAGGGACTATCATTATGGACAAGTTCTTTATGGAAAGCCAGGAGTTAAGGTAGAAAGCTAAGAAAATGATTGGAAAGGTTTTACCTTCATGTAGAGTGGTTGAGATTGTCGAATGTCGTCTGACATTACAGTTATGACCTACTTGTTCTTTTCATCCTCTCTTCCATCAGAATAGGCCTGCATAAATCTTAGTGAAATATCTTTGCAGGCATCATAGGAGATGGGTTGCTCAGAAACTGGGAGCTGATGCTTCAAGCAAGGAGCTTGAATTCACAAAAAACATTCTCTCCCTTGATTCCAAAAATTATCATGCCTGGTCTCATAGACAGGTTCCAATCTACTACAATGTGTTATTTTATTTTAATCTATGCAATGCAATTTTGGCATTATTTTTTCCATAGACTTTATTGACATGGTTTATTTAATTTTAATGCAGTGGGTTCTTCAGGCGCTGGGTGGATGGGAAGATGAACTTGACTATTGTCACAAGCTCCTTGAGGAAGATGTTTTTAATAATTCTGCATGGAATCAGGTTAGCAACATGCTTTATATCTGCTTCTTGATTGTTGAATTTAATCCAAATAACTGGAAAAGGAAGCATTTATAGATGTAGAGGCACTTCATTAAGAATATGTGTAGAGTTGGGTGGTTAAAAAAACAAGCCCAGCTAAAGGAGACCCAGAACGCAACCTACAAGAAGGGACTCTAGTCTAACAAAATCAAATTAAGATCATAATTACAGAAAGGCCTAGTGAACGATGCCCACAAGGAGGCATTGAACCTTGCAACCTCCCAAACCCACTTGTCACACTACCTCCTTCCCTCTAAAGATTCTATTGTCTCTTGAGTCAAACACCTCACAATATAGTGAAAAAACTAAGATGCCAAAAAACTTTGTCCTCTCGAAAAGGTAAACTCAAGAGCACCTCTTGAATCATAGCATAATGGTCCTGATTCCACACAAAACATAAATTGAACAAGTTTAGCCACTGAGACAAATTGGCAACCCCACAATAAGTGATGCAAATCCTTTGATCGACGCCTACAAAGGATGCGCCATTGCAGGAAGGAAGAATGCCTCTAAACTCATTCCACAGTGTTGACTCTCCCATGTAAAATCTGCCACACTAAAAATTTTACTTTCCTAGATATTTTTGCCTTCCAGAGTGAGAAAGGTGGTCTGACACAAGGAAGAGACATACAACAAATGAAAGAAAGAACTGCAAGAGAAGCCTCAATAAGGATCTGAGTTTCGAAACCTAAATTCCCTTCTCCCTTGCAACAAACACTAATCATGGAGGATAGAAAGGAGGCCTGCAGCTAACGTCTCTATCAGAAAGAAGGCACTTGAAACTCTAGGACAACAAAGAGGAGGAATCCAAGGATAATAAAATGTATAAAAAAAGGTCCTATCATGTGTAATTTCAAGAAGCTAGTCCAATGTATAACGACCATAAAAGGCATTAGCTTGCTCCAAGATGATGCTAAGAAAAAAATAGATTGGATAAAAAGATGTGAATTCATGCCTCACATTATTGGAGAGGCGACTGTATCTTTCAATCCTTTTAAAAAAGGGCGGAAGCATCTTTCAAGAAACAAATTTATCTGGAGCAACAGAGAAACCCCGGTGTTAATGGACTCACTGCCTTGTTTCTACTAAAATTGTTATATGAGTGAGACATTGCATGGAGGAGTTCGGGGATATAGTTAAAAGTTTTCCGTTGGGCGTTACATTACTTTATTCTTTTCACCTCTAGTTTTGGTTAGTATCTTTGGATTTTTCCTGTCGCGAATGCCATCTATTTTAAGGTTTTTGTTATAAATTTCTGTTTTAGACACATAATTTTCTTTCATAAGAAATAATGGATAACGATATACCTCAAGATAACCATTCTCAGGGTATTTAGTTTAATCCTTCTTGCACTTTTATGTTGTTTGTGGTAGAGATACTTTGTCATAACCAGATCTCCCTTACTGGGTGGCCTAAAAGCCATGAGAGAGTCTGAAGTGAGTTATACTGTTGAAGCGATTCTTGCGCATCCTGAAAACGAGAGTTCTTGGAGATATCTGCGCGGACTTTATGCGGGTGACACACAGTCATGGATTAGTGCTCCTCAAGTTTCTTCTGTCTGCTTGAAAGTTTTGAGCGGAAAAAGTAACTTTGTATTTGCTTTGAGCACCCTGTTGGATCTTCTCTGCCATGGTTTCCAATCAAGCCAAGAGTTCAGAGATGCTGTTGATGCTTTGAGGATACCAGACGACAATCAAACAGATTCCAACCTAGCCAAATCTGTGTGCTTAATCTTGGAACGTGTAGATTCGATCCGAGTTAACTATTGGCTCTGGCAGAAGAGCAAGCTTCCTCAGTAACAGGGTCAATTCATCAGCTTCTTTCAGCCATTATTGAGGTTCATTTTAATGTCCACTGTTGAGAGTTGGATTGAATATCCACAGTTCTTGGTGACCTAATCTTGGGAATTATACTCTGCCACTAAAGATAACTCTCTAATTCAATGTGATTGCCAAATGAAAAATTAAAAAAAAAAACTTTTTTTTTTGCTACATGGTGAGCTACTTTCTGCTTCGCTTGTATACTGAAAATATGTAATATCAAACCAAGTTTTGTACATTCAATATCATTCTAATCCTTTCGCAATTTGTACTTACGTACATTATGCAGCTATCTGATTTTGTACACAAATTCATAGTATGTGAATTTAATATTAATATTAGGTATGATATATTTGATATTAATATAATAATATTAACATAATGGTTTATAATACTAAGGATAAATTATGATTTTTATTTCAGACAGGTTTACCGTTTATAAGTGGTGTCCCATTGCAAAAATAGGTATGAAAAATTGTATATACGACAATTTCAATGGTTTTAGACAGTTGCAATTAAGCATATTTTAGGCAGGAATCGGAAGCTCTATAAGCCTTATAATCTTAGCGTGGATGAGACTTTGTTGGTGACCACTATGTTTGCATACACCAAAGAGTCTGTTGAAGAAAGTTTAGTTCTTACCAATAACCATCCCTTGACACCAGCATCTACTCAACAAAATGACCTGCCAATGGCCATAGAGGTTCAAGGTTATAACCTCAAACATGTTGTAAATGCTGTAGTAGCAAGGTCAACAGTAGTTCCAACTCTTCCATTACTATTATTGTTGGGGAAGGCTGCCCATGTAGGCTCTCATGGAGCCATGCACGCATCATGTGACCAGACATTCGAGAAGACGACTTACCTAGCTGACCTCTTGAGGATCGGAAGCCAAGGAGCAAATTCAGCCCACTGAAAGCGTATGTGTTTTGCTACCATCAAAGGAATTTTTGTTACAATGTTATATTAGGTATAGATATGCCAAGAGACAATTGGGTATAGAAACTCGTTTCATTAACAAGGTACACAATATTACTCCAGCTCAGCTGCTCGACACTACTTTGGTCTAAGCACAATTTAAAGTTGAAGCATGTTGGAGACAACATCACAATGATGTGAGTATTTCTTTCACAAGTTAGGTAACCTTAGTTTTGACATTTTGACTTATGTAGACATCAAACTACATTCTTGTATCAGCAATAATAGCCAATGAAGCTAAATTTGCTCCAAATGATGGAAAACATACAAAGTAAGAGTTCAACACTTGCTTTGAAAATCTGCAAAAGGATATTTGAATTTGCTAATAAGATACAATAGTAGCATATACTATACAATTATGATAATCTTTTTACATACGTAATAACAAATTAAATCAAAGACCAAGAATAAATTTCAAGTCAAAAAACATCTGACAATAGCAAGTAATCTATGTAAGTTATTCTAACGAGGAAGAATTTTTCCCTCACTTTTTTACTTATTTTAATGTTCGGACTAGCTTGCACACATCTTGACTTATCACAGGACAAACCCCAAAAACCACTAACACCACTAACAGTCATATCCTACGTCTCTTTATCTAAATCTTCCATGAACAAGAGTTTCTCCAAAGGAACCTCATAGTCATATCAATACCAAATTCAAATATTCATTCTAATCCAAAATTGCTAAAAAAGATTTTTTTTTCCTTTTCCTTAAACAAATTTAAAATTTAGGATTAGCGTTGCATCATAAAATGGTGTAGTGAAAATTTTGTCACAAAAAAAAAAAAAAAATAATGATGATGATGAAATTATAGTATGATGTAAAATATGTACCGAGAACATTGATATACATCAATAACAAGGTTCGTTCTACACAACATTGGCCAATTGAGATCCTTCAATATCCACCTATCTATCTATTAACACTTGGTGATAGAAACCATAATGGAAGCTCTAAATCTGTAAACCATTACGGAGCCCAAAAAAAAAAAAAACTACAAAACCAAAACTTGGGAGGAAATGTGAGACTGGTAAATATTTCAATTCATACAAAAAGATCATAGCGTTTTGGTAGAACTTGAACCCTTTAATTTGGGAGATGGGCTTGAAGACTCCTTAAATGCAGATGGACATAGGTCACTAACACTGCAATTTCCACATTTGGGTCTAAGGGGAGTGCATATAGTCTGTCCAAAACCAACCTGTTTCACATGCCAAACAATGATCAAAAATAAATAAATAAATGGAGATGTAATAAGAAATTACAAGGGAGGATGTTTCTTAACCTAGATTCCAGACAACCCAACAAATTTCAGATCATAGGAAGCAAAAGAGCACAAGCCACCAACTCAGTAATTGCTTGAAAAAAGTAGAGGTGAAAGCCAAAAATGAAAAACACGAACAAAAACCAATTGAACTGAGTAAACTTGAAGCATACTTGTCAGCCATTTCAGTATTTTACAGTATATTTTGATATCTGTGCCACTATTCTCACGGGACAGCCCGCCTAATCTTACAACATTTGGGTGTCAAAGAAACTTGTAGGATATTAATTCCTAGATAAGTGGCTACCATATATTGAACCTATGCCCTCTAGCCATTTATTAAGACTATGTCTCCCCTTTTATCACTAGGTCAACTCACGAGGGTTAAACACTATAAAACTAATAATATTTATGTGTGCCTACTACACTCCTAGAAGATGCATGGGGGAGGAGAATATTTCTCCCCAGCCACTAGTTTATATGCCGGATGATCAGATCAAGTACAGACCCTTATTTTACTAATGTTTGTACAACTCATAAAATTCATAATATATCTGCAATTTTCACTTGCAAATCATTTTCTTAAGGGTACTTTGGACCAAAAGCAGCATAAATTATTGCAAATGGCAATAAGAAATTACCTAAATACTCAATTTTTAGATGCAGTGGAGTGTTTTCCCAAGAGGTAAACATCCTACACCGTGTGTGAATGTACGGTATGCAAATGCACATAATGAGTTAAGAATATTGATGTTCATGGGTAAAATATATGGTGTACTGTGTTTTACCAAGTACGTTTATAAGGAAATAATGCTATCAAATTCATTGTATAATGGTACCAGGGCAGCAACTATTTATAAAAAAAACATTACATACCAGAAGAGGATTAATTGGAACCCATTCTTCTTTTGGCAGCCACAGCTCTAATGCCACTCGAGTTTCTTCAGGAGTGGATGTTTTCTAGGAAAGGAAAAAAGCAAGCAAATTATAGCAATGACATCTCTTGGAAACAATTTAGAAAAGAAAGAATGTAGTGCAAGTAAGGATCAAGATACTGATGTCATTTTCTGATATTTCTTTTATTCAGCCTTTCTATAAATAAGGATTGAAAGGAACCCCTCGGTACAAAGGAAAAGGATTATACAGTTTCTTTAATAGCATTGTCTTCCTTGCTCTTGGCGTACTGTTAATTGAATTCTCTACTGTATAGTTTTTCGTTTCTTTTGTCTAATTGGAACAGTCTCTTGTAATTCCTTTGTATCGAAGATTTCTCTTCCCATTTGTTATAAATTTTTTTGAACAAGAAACGAAACTTCATTGATTAAATGAAAAAACATCCTTGCCCAAAGGATACAGAACTCCACAAGGGAGTGATAGTTACAAAGGAAATAAAAAGGAAATCTGATAATATATATATCTAAAGATGAAAAATCAACAAAAGATTTTTTTTTTTTTTTAAAAAAAGAGCACTAAAATGAAGCAAGAAGGTGTTGGAATCAAACTGAACAACCCAAGGAAAATACTTCTCTTTAAAAAATCTTCAGTTCCTTTCCAACCACAAATCTGATAAGAAAACTGACGCATGAATCCATAGTAAATGTATTGAAGTTCATTATTCCAACCCTCGATATTATCTATTATTGTATTACTACTATATTTGTCTTATAATTATTGATATAAATATAAATAAATTAGTAGTTTATGACTTAAATAAGCTTGTTCTAAAATTTTACAAAAATAAATAAATAAACATATATATATTTTTTAAAGGCCCAGTGATATTCGTGATTCTTTTTTTTTGGTTGGAAATATCCATTGATATTCCCATAAATATGAGTTACCAATATCAATATCAACATCGATATTTTTCATCCTTGATGAATTGATGACAAATCCGTACTCACTTCAATGTGATTAAAACTAAAGCAGACTTGTGCATTAGCAAGACAGGCATAATACTTGCAAACATGATATTCCAACTAGTTCATTACCTACACTTTTTTCAAAAACTTCCATAACACTGCTAGAGGAAAATTTTATTTTATGATACTATTGTCTTCACTAAAAAGACATCAAAACATGATTCAGAAAATCCGAGGACAATCATATGAGGAGGACAACTACCACAAAGCATTGAATCTATTGAAAGGAAAAAGTTAATAGGAATAATTTGATTCACTTGAGGGAGGCAAGTCCATTCGACTTGGCAAGAAAAGCATTAAAAACATCTAGTTTACATATAACACCACCTCAAAAGTGTTTTATGCATACTCTATACCAGTAACAGTGTCAGTAATATGAGCAAATTTTGAAGTTTTGGAAAAGGACGAAATTCAAATCTGAAGTCAGAAACCACTCATGTTAGTAAACAAGTGGAGTCAAGTACACATTCCACAGTTACCTGTTTTGAGCCTTTCCCAGACACCCATCCAAGCCGATTGCAAATGCGATGCACATGAGTATCTACACATATCCCTTGAACATCGTTCCAAGCCATAATCATGATCTAAATGCCACATATGAAATATGATGAGTCATGGAAGCATACCCATTACCCGATAAATTCCTTCTTTTCTAATAAAACACAATCTGTCATACCAAATGTGCAATCTTAGGGCCTATCCCAGGTAGTAGAAGTAGTTCCTCCAATGATCTAGGTATGTCCCCACCATACTTCATAAGACATATTTTTGCAATCTTCTTCAAATTCTTAGCCTTTGTAGAATAAAATCCAACCTGCAAGATGGAATGGATACAAAAAAACCTCTAAATTATTTGCAGAAAATGGAACTTTTGTGGAGAAAAGAAGTGCAAGGTGTGCCTGAACATGAACAGAACAGCCATACAAATATAAATGCTATTTTTCAGATGTTTCTGTTCACGTGATTCAGATGCAACGGGAAATTTATGTGCCATTGCTCAATGATCTCCAAGAAAACATACCGGGTAAATCAAGCTTTTAATGGTTGCTTCATCAGCTTTGTCCATGGCATCAGCAGTAAGAAGACCACTTTCTTGGAGACGCAACGCTGCTCCTGCACTCCTGAAAGTTCTTTTGTCAATTAAAGAAAATAATAGAAGAGAGAGCTTAATATCTTTGGGAAACAACAAATAACGTACTGCCCTGAGCACTAAAAGTTTACCTTCCAAATATAAATTTTTGACATTCTTATTTTATTATCATGATTCATGAAGATAAAATGATTCATGAAGATAAACTTATATATCTGAGCTTGTTGTTTCTTCTTGATAGACTTTCCTGCACCCAAACAGACTTACACATGCCAGGAGTAGACAGCTTGAGTGGTTGACTTGTACTATCAATGATGGTGGTGCAAGGGTAGTTTGTCAGTTCCCGGCTGTAACCTTTGGTTGTTGATTGCTGATAGTTAGTTGGGTAATCAGTTATAGGGGAGGGCGGGAATTAGAGACGGGAGAAGTAGTCTGAATTCTGCAGGATAGGAGTCCAGATTTCTTAAAGGCAGAAGTCTCACGAGATACTAGTTCTTTCTGCTCCCATCACTTATCAAAAGGCATTATTTAGCAATGAGATGGCATAGAAGCCACAACTCTACTGTTATCCCACCCCAATATATAGTTAAGTACGCCAAGAAAACTGGAATTCAAATTGTAGTTCCAGAGTAAAAGCTAAGACAAGAGTTTGTTCAACTCAAGTTTGTAGCAGACTTTCTTTTTTGTTCTGCCATATCATGGTACAGGATTTGATGGCAGGGTTCTTAGGCACTGAGAAAGCACCATCATATGGCAAAAAAACATTTAGTCCCTAAAAGTAGGCTGAAGTGGTAAACAGGTTTTCAAGTAAAACAACCAACCCTCTTACAAGCAATCAAGAAGAGTAACAGCTACTGTGAGAACAGGAAAGGCAGTCTTTGTCTTTGACTCTTAGGTAATTTCTGGAAGGGAAAATTACAAATTGGTAGGTTTACAGCCAA
Organism: Citrullus mucosospermus; assembly: GCA_030954485.1. Classification (NCBI taxonomy): domain Eukaryota; kingdom Viridiplantae; phylum Streptophyta; class Magnoliopsida; order Cucurbitales; family Cucurbitaceae; genus Citrullus; species Citrullus mucosospermus. The sequence goes on along the minus strand of CM062061.1, from coordinate 30,093,394 downwards.
TGAGCTATGATCTCATGAACTACATCCAAAGAAAGGTTGATTGCTGGATGAACAATTGAGACTGAAGCACACAAACAGTGGGGGACAAGGGAAGAAAGTTCCAGCAAGAATCATGAAAGCATACGAAGGAAAGTTGAAAAAGATAAGAGCATTTGATTACCGACAGAAGGGGAAACCTCCGAAAATGGAGGATAAGCTCATGGTTGAAGTTACAGGAGTGATGTTGGTCTTGGCCAAGGAGCGAAACTCTCGAAATGGTAAAAAACCAGCAGATATTCAGAGAATGAAGGAAAATTCCTCCTCTTAAAATTTTTGTTTACTCATTGCTTGAAAGACCAAGCAATTAATAATCATATGAATTTTCAGAAATACTACAGGAAAATGTGTTAAATTAAAATTCTCTATCAACCAATTATTTCAGAGAACAAGAACTTGCCATGAGTCACGTGGTCTTTGGTTTGGCTTGAGAGAAGAGAAGATGCCAAGACAGCGAATCTTCTTTCCTAATAAAAATAAAGTAAACGAGTAGTTATTGGTTAATAAAATGCTGCAGATATCAAATACAATTTAATAAAGAACAATGGGTCCTCTGTTATCAATATATAGTGCCTGCAAGGCCTTAAAGGAAAAGAAAATAGAAGGTTATTATGTCATCTTCACATCTGATTATTGATATATTTATTGATTTCATGGTGCATCAAAGAAATGAATGTTTGTGCCGGATTGGGAACCATGCTCAGTAATGACACGTCCATTTAGCCAGAAGAGCAGAATTACAATACTTAAAATTACCAATCCCAATGCCGCCTAACAACTGAGGACGTTGAGATATTGTCCATTCAAAATCGGGAATTTACCTTGGGAGGAAGAGTACTACCAGCTTGCCCACATCCCATGGTATCCACTGGAGCTTCTTCAGAGGATCTCATTTCCCGAATTCCTTCAAGGACTTTTTCCCAATTCACAGGTGGTTTACCTATATCGTAATTCAGATTTTTCTTAGGAAACAAAAAAAAAAAAAATCTAATAATTACTTTAAAAACTTATCTGTCATTAACTAATAAAAATTATGGGGGGAATGTAATCTCTTAATCAGTGATTTGTCACATCAATTCTCTACTAAATACATGGACAGCATAAATTCCTCCTGAGAAAAAATTAAAAAATGATCACTCACCTCTTTCTGCAATGTTTTTCTGTCTAGTTGGATTAGAATCTTCAATTCCAATGAGAAGGGGATCCAGAGGAGGCTTTGATTTCCCTGCAGTGCCAATTCATAAAAAGTGATGACAGATGGGAGGGTAGGGAGTCAGGAAGACAACAGTTTCATATTATATGTGTCAAAGCATATCTTCACACTTTGTATCTTTGCATGTTTGAGTGTATGTGTAGGAGGCATGCACACACTATTTCACGAGTGAGAACAAGATGAAAACTTAAGTGTGAAACTCAATTAACATCTCCAAACACGCTAAAATATAATTCAGTAATACAAACTACAATTAGTTCTGTGAGCAAGCTTTCAAACAGGATTTCATTGATATGAAACTGCTTTCATAATCACCCAAGGTTGTGATATTCACTAATTGGAGAACTTTAAGACCTCTCTAATTCCCAGATTGGTTTGACACATTTGTGCTCCTTCTCCACTGTACATCTTCTGGTTCAATACACATATCTATTACAACTATCCAGGTTTTTTCTTTACAGGTAAGGCCAGACATTTTGGTGAATAAAAAATTATCAAAATTCAAGATGGATCGGTGTTTTCGAGGTGACACCTCGAGGCTACCAATGGCAATAGCCGATGAGAGCTGAGCAACCCCCACCTGCCAAGCAGATGCAGGCATAGCACACCTTAAACATGCACTGGCCTCGGTTACCTATTGATTACTTTTTTGCCACTTTCTGGTCTTGCTGAAGCAAAGCAATTTTATGGTCTGATTTTTTAACATTTGACTAGATGTACGTCCTTTTAGTTTTTATCATGTGTGATCTCTTGAAAATGAAAAATAAGTGCATAAAGTTTGATTTCTAAACTAAAAGTACATTTATGCCCATCATATATTTTGTTAGATAACACTAAAACGCTTCTCTTGACTGCTATGTTAGCACAAAAAAGAAATATTATATCCAATCATGTATTCCTTGTTACCTTATTATTTATGATACATTTAATGATGATAGGGGTGGACGGTAGCGCTAAAACGGGCATAATCGCTAGAACGGCTAAAAGTGGGCCGCCCCCGAAGAGGGAAGCCCAACGAATGTCAGATGCAAAGCCCCGCACCTCATTAAGATCATATTGGCATACTATGGTGACAAATTAATTCATGTAGGAATAGAATCTTATATATGTGGTGTGTAATTATATTTTCCTATTTTCTGAAAATGCACATTCAGGCGACGTCTTTCTTTTGTGTGCTTCTCACATCAAACTGAACCAAAATTTAATCAAGACTGATTGCACTTGACAAACTGAAATGAAAATCAAGGAGAAATCTGTACAATATCCATATTACATAGTCCTTCAAAACAAATTTTATGAAATAATTATTTTCTCGACATATTTTCTCATTTTATTTTAGAAGATTAACAATTTACATGGGAGCGTTCTCATAATTTGGCTGTATCGGTCATCCAGTAGAAAAGCAAAATTCCTACAAGCAAAAGTGCTGCTAAGGTAAGAAATTACTTGATCCAGGGGAATCCTTTGTTCTTTTGAATGCAAAATCTTCAATATTAGGAGGACAGCAGCGCTGTACGGGAAAAAGATTAGAAGTTTAACTTATTAACTTTCACCATGTAGGACCTTTATCTATAAAGGATTTATAATCTAATCAAATCGCAAGTTTCTAGAATACCATGCTAACATAGCTATGAATGTTTATAGCTTATATAGCATTAACTGAATGCATAAATTAAACTGTGAGTGAAACAGAGAGTGATACACAGAGAGAGTAAAAAAGAAAAGGAATATGCCTGCATAGTCTTAACAAAGGTAATCACCAGAAAAAACGACCATCTAAAGCTAAAATGACCCATTTTCCAGGATGAAAGACATGTTTGGAAGATGAAAAGGAAAATGGTGAAGCTCTTACTTTAGCGTCGACTTTAGGTTCAACTTCAAGCCCGCTATCTTGACCTTCAGCATTCTTTTTCACTCTTCTCCTCACAAATACACGAGTTACAGACTCAGAAACGCTATTGGAGGACTTAACACCTGAAATTCCTAAAAGCAGTGAAAACCCAGTTAGGGAATATCCTAAGATTAAAATCGAAGGAAGAATTAAACAGAAAACGAAACATGATTGGACCTGGATTTGGAGGGACTTCGTTTGAGCTTGTTGGCAAGGAAGATAAACTTCCTTTAGACATGCCGCTGCATGTAATTCTTCGCGCAAATGTAATCGAAAGCGCCGGTGTTCGAATAGGACAAGCAAAGAACATGATAATGGGAAGTATTAGAACGATCCAATCTAAGAAGGGTCCATCCTTCCGGGCTCAAGTTTCAAAATTTTGCGTTGTGGAAGCCGCAGATTGGCTGATCAAGATGGGTAATTAGGCTCTCTACGGCTTCTTTCATGCCATGTCTCTCAAGATTGGCATAGAGTTTCATATTATTACAATTTCCCATTCAAATAAATAAGAAAAATAGTTATACATCTCGAGTCAATTTCACTTACAAGTTATAGTAATTTTTCTTCAAAAATTTTTGTTTTTGATGGAAAGAAATGCATAGAGATAATTGCGGTCGATTGTTCATAAATTAGTATACAAGATAGTTAAAAAAGAAGGCTTTCCTTCTCTCTTTTTCTTAATTGTTGAACAAACCAATTGCAAAGAATTTAATCCTTCACCCATCTATCTTATCTACTAAAGCAAGCTAGAATGTGCTAGATATTATTAGTATGTAATTAATGATGTAGGTTTGTAGATTCACTGCATAGTCTTGACCAAAGTACTTCTTGTTTTTCTTCTTTTTTTTTTTCTTTTTTTTTTTTTAAAAAATTATGATGTTGTAATTTCTACAATTTTATTCTCAAGAAGAGATCGTCTGATTTGGCATTTTCTAACATTTTACATTAAAAAGTATGAAAGTCTACCGAGATTATAGAAATGTTTTTAAAAATAGAAAAACTATTGAAAACAATTACAAATATAGAAAAATTTTACTTACTTTATATCTACTACGATAGACCTAGAACACAAATAAATATCTATATGAGTCTATCGAGATCAATCATAGAAAGTGAAATTTTGATACATTTATAAATAGTTTGATATTTTTTTCTATTTATAATAATTTTATGAGATTAATATTAGTTAAATATGTAATTCTATTCAAATTTAGGTCGAAAGATTAGACTTTGATCTTTTAAGAATGATAGGTAATTCCTTAATCAATTGAGTTATTGTTTTATTTAACTTGGTTTTTTTTTCGCTCTAATTTTGTTTAATCATGTTTTAAAAAATATGATTGTTTTTGTTAAATTCTGATTAATGACCGTGTATCATTATTTTCTATGCAAATTCTTTAGAATTTCTTTATATCTTCATTTACATTTAGATTTTGTTTTTTTTTAAAAATCGAAATAGTCAGTTAATGTAATTATAATTTAGATGGTTATACAAATAAACAATATTTTGACTTTCAAGTATTAAAATGATATTTTATGCATACATAATAAATATTTATTTATTTATTTATTTATTTTAGAACATGAAGACGACATCTAAAAAGTATTTACTGTTAACATGTTTTTTCCAAAATAATAATAATAATAATAATAATACTAATAATAAAAAGGACAAAAATGGAGCTATAATTCTAACAAAATCAAATCAAAGCTAAGCCATGGCTATTGACAAAAAATAATAATAATAATAATAAATAAATAATAATAATAAAATAAGGGCTTTGAACTTTTGATTTACTGAAGGTTGAATTTACAGCAATAGCAAGGAGAATCCTCACAAAATTGACAAGAAATTAAAGAAAGAAAAATACAGATTATACAATCAAAGAAGTATAATAAATGCTCCACTGACTAAACAATTCCCATTCTAACTTAGGCAACTCCGTTGAAAACATATGCTTTGTGATAAATATTATTACATAAAGCTTGATTCCTGTAATAAAAGGCACCTGCACATGGACTTCACCACTGCATGGTTACTTCAAGAGTTTGTCCTGTTTTTCCATTCTTTCACTTGAGAAAGAACTTCCAAATGTCTCGGTCGGTCATCTCCTTCACCAAGTGAGCTCCAAAAACGCCTTCCTCATCCACCAAACTCCTCAAATGCCTCGCTCCGCTATTGAAACCGACGTAATTCTTCTTTGTGGCCAAGTATAACACTCCATAGGGAGGCCTCACACACTAATTTTCAACAAAAGAGACCATTTTTCAAAGGAATTAGATGTTTGTATTCCATAAAGTACTAAAGTTCGTTAGTAGAGACTTCACCTTTTTTATCAGTGCATATAGCTTCTTCAGAGAGTTGAGTGAATATGGGATTTCGGCCATTAAAATGACATCGTATCCACCTTCTCCCTGATCAGTCTCACTAGCCCTCTCCCATGCTCGACTTCCCGATAGTTTCCTCGATCTCCTTGAGGAAGACTCATGCCCGATGATGCTACCATCTTGACTGCTGCAACCATCCATAAAATCTTCTTCAGAGAAGCTCAAGCTCATTCCGGTCGGTACTTCAAATCCATCACCCCTAACAACAGATAAGACTGTTGGGAGCTCTTCCCAGTCACCAGCATAAAAATGTACCGATGGGGCCAAAGTGTGTCTAGATGGAGTTAAGGGACTCTCCGGCTGTCTACTCTGCCTGTCCCGAGCTTGTTCGAGATTGGCAAGGACATTCGGTATGGTTGTGCATCTAACAGTTTCTGCACTCAGGTCTTGGAAGTGCACTATGCTTGCTCCCTGTAACAAGATTGAAAAGTAAGGTATAAGCATAGTTGCTTAAAGAAGGAAATCTTCTATATAATTTCAAAACAAACAGGCTTCAACTTTTACTTCCTTCTAAACCAGCAAAACCCCATTCCTTATTTCAACAATTTTCAGGTGATGTATTTTATGGCTTCAGCAACCAAAACCTAAAAGCCACTAGCTAAGCTCACCTATGGACAATCCTCCATACCACAATGTTACAACCTACAAAGTAAACCTCCACAAACACCTTAAACCCTGTTGGTATAGGTTCTACAACTGTGTCCTTGAAAGAGTGTTTGGCCCAAAAATTTGGGGTAGTAGGAGTCAAGAGGAACTTCACTCCTTGTTTGGCCCAAGGAGTTTGTGGGTCCCACTACTAAAAAAAACATCAATTTTGTACCTTATTAACTCCTTGGGTCCCAAGTGTTCACAACTCCACTCCTTGCCCATACACCACTTGAATTCTAAAGTAAACCTCAACGAGTTATGTATTTCAAGATCATGTAAACACACATATTTCATGTGTTCTAAAGGTTGAGTTGGATTTTAGGATGGATCATAATAAGATAAGTACCAGGTTGGCCAATGGTGTAGTAATGAGCTGGGTTTATTATTTTCTTCTTATTCTCAATCAATTCTTTTAGGTCGTCGTGTTCCTTGCGTGTTCAAAATTGAGAAAAATAGAAATAAAATAGGATACTTTTTTTTTTTTCACGTGTCGGAAGCATGTTGAAATGTATCAGTGTCCACCACATGTTTCAAAAGAGTCTCTGTGCTTCCTTGGATAGAGTCTATTAAGTATTAATTGGCTTCTCAACAGAAAACAAATATTTTGATAGACAAATAGTTCTTGTTACAATACTCCAGAAGGTACACTACAAAGACTAGTTGAACATCTAAATCCTAGTGAACGAAATGAATAGTTGAAAACCAATAACAATCATGTCAATATATCTTTATCATAATTATAGCATGGATCGACGAAATCTAAGAAAGTATTCAAATGATGCTTCAGTCAATCAGACTTGCACTCGACCTCCTAGTCTACGTTATACAATTTTGTAATAAATAAAATAATGGTGAATAAATAACAATGATGATTTAAATACTGTCAAATAATTCAAACTCTACATTTAGAAAATGTGAACTCTACCTTGATCTGAATAGAATAACTTGTGAGAAGAAACTACATACTGCAGCACATTACAATGAAAGAGTTTTCACACAACTTTACTTGATTGAACTTGCAGCTAGAAAGCATCATAATAGTAAGAAAATATGCGTAACAGAAAAGTTACCAAAGAACAACATATTTTAACTAGTAATAGACACGGTGCATACTATTAAAGAATGTACGAATAGAGACAGATTCAAAATGGTTTGGAGGTACCTTGAGGCAAGCAAACACCCCGGGAAGTCCATAGCTACAACCCAGCTGCAGAACACGAACTAAAGAGGTTAGCTTATAAATCACAGTGTAAACTGCTATTTGCGTCTAGGAAACAGAATAATATAAACATGCAGAATAAATCACAATTCATAGGGAAGTTCGGAAATTTAAGTTAATAAACTAACAAGATTCGTTTACAATTTCTTTGTAAAACCAATGTTTTATTATGTGTTTTCAGTTTATTAGAGCACTCCAAGGCTCCACATATTGACATAGCATAACAGAAAGGGCACCCATGTTCATTCTAACATAAAGTAACAATTTGAGCAGAAACTTTGGTAACAGTGTTTACGAAACCAACATACACAGAGAGGAAAGCATCCTACATTCAACAGAGGGATTGCCTTGGTTGTCCTTCCTTCAATGACACGACATGAAGATACAAAACATATTTACTAGTTAAGACAGCGGTAGAACTAATAAGAAATGTACTATATGGTGCCTGCCTCAACCCTTCCGGCCCTCACTTTGATACGGTTGAAAATAATCTATATCTCATAATATTAGGCAAGGAAATGAGGAACCCACAATTAAAAACACAAATGCATGATCATCTACACGTGACAAAAAAATGATTCAAAATCTAATTAATCATGCACAATAATTAATAAACATACCTCGGAATGAAAGAGAATGACAGCGCACCAACCATATAAAGAAAAATGCATTGTACGATTGTCGTGCCAAAGGTGTAAAATTATTACACCCGATGTAAAAATTTTACTTAGAACTCGAGGACACTACAATCCATGGAATAGTTCAAGGTTGTCTGATTTTAAAATTACTATAATGGATTATTACCTCAAGTACTCTCTTGCCCCTAAAGCTCAGTTGTCCGTCACGGATTTCATGCTTAAGGACATTTACAAGATCAATGGAACTGTCCCAAGATTTCAGATGACCTACATAATAAAGTCATACTTCAGCCTTAAAAGACACACGTATAACTTATAAGCTATGGTAACCCTAACTTCTAAAACAGATTTTGAAAAGAAAAATTAGATTTCAGGTAGTTATGAGTGTATAAAGCATAAAAATACCTTCAGGTTTTGAAGATGCAGACTCCGAGCTGTTAAAGCCAATTATATCAGCAACACTAACTCTACCCTGGAGAGAAGGATGCCAATTAGCATAAATGAAGAACTCCATTCTAATTTGTTCTAGTTATCTTAGAACTCAAGGACACGGTTGTACAACCTATAGAACAGATCATGTTCAAGTAAGGTTGTAATTTGTTCTAGTTATCTAATCCAGGAAAAGCAAGAATCATACTGGAAAATTGGTTTCATGTTAAACAAGTCTCACAGTGACAGAAGGCAACTAACCGACGAACAAACAATGTAGAATAATTTACGTAACCTCAAGTGTATGAGGATCCCCTCACCCAGAAACACAAAAAAAAAAAAAAAAAGAAAGAAAAAGAAAAGAAAAGAAATAAGTACCTTAAAAACATTGAGACCTTGCAAATCTACGTTCTCCCCTGCATATTTGTATGGATGAGCTGACTGATAAATTAAAAAGATAAGGAGGTGTTAATAATATTCCAAAAGTAGGTGGTGAAATGGAAAAAACAAAAAACAGGTGGGTTAATTGAAACAACCTAGATAATATCGGTTTGATTACTAAAATAGTATTTCATAATTATGAGGGGTGCTTTGCAATATCAGAAAGATAAGTATAAATAAATTGCCTTTGAAGGGACAATCTCAACAGCTGGTGAGGGGAGATGAACATCCCTCTCCGAAATGGAGGGAGAGCTGTGGCTTCCTTTATCTTGAGGCACTAAGCCAGGCAAGCACTGGGAAAGTAGTGATGGTGCTCTCATTATACCTCAAGCAATTAAAAGATACCTGCGCATTGTAAGGACAATTTAAAAACAAGAAGTGGTCTAAATACTCATCAAGCATACTATTCTCACTCAGACCCAAAACCTCATCACAATGTAGATCAGATAGGGTAGATGACGAATGCTCCAACAAATCAAGGGGGTTTACAAAGGAGAGAGGGAGAGATAGATGCCAATTACCAAAAACCATCAACATATCATAGTTACAAAAATCTCTAGATAATTAGGGAGAAGACTCGTTGATCCCTATCATTTAAGCAAATGAAACCGCCATTTGACAAGGGGAGATTAATCAAAGAAAATTCATCAATCAACTTATTAAATATAAGCATATGGTGAGCACTTCAACAACCAGAAGATCAAAATCACAACAAGAGTCTCAAGCTCATCCATAAAAAGGTTCCTCCCATGGTAGGAGAGAGAACCATAACAAGAGTTTCAAGCTTGAAGTTAGCACGAAACAATAACTTCCGGTAAATGGTCAATAGCAGGATCTGCCTAAGGAGCACTTCTAACAAAGGAGAGAGTCTCCTCATCATACCTATGAAAGAAGCTATTTGACTTATCAGGTCATGTACGGTCACTTGTATTGCCAACATCAACAGTACTCAAATAGTTGGGAAAACTTTGGAAAAAGGAAATCCTCATTATTTGAAAGAGACTTCTCCCATCTGAGGTTGAAACTTGAAAGGACCTTGCCTAATTTTAACTAAGGTGGCAAACTTCTCAGGAAGGTTTCTGGGAATACAGACTTGGTGGAGGGATAGAGACTAGATTTACTAGGTTCAAGGGGATGTTTAAGGATTTAAACATGCACCCAGAGCTTGACTTTTAATAGCAAGGCTAAAAGCTTGTCTCATTCAGACTCAATTAGAAACTTTTGTTTAATGCAACTCTCCTCAAATATCTTGAAACATCGAGCCGGAGGTAAACAACTAACATTCAGAGAGAACATTTAACAGCCATGGCAAGACTTCACAGCCATGGAAACCAATTAACCTTTTGGCAAAGATATTGGGATTGAAAGGCATTAAGATCTAAACCAAAACTGAATTCCCTCCTGGAAATTTGACGGCAGTTGAAGCCTCAGAAAATGGAAGCTTCCGAACATTCCCATACAAATGTCTTGATAGTTGCATTGAATAAAATGTTTACACAACTCACCAGTAGCACAAATTGTCCTCATTCCATATGTTAACCGATAGGATGAAAATTTAAATCCAACCAACATAAGAAGAATTGAGGAATAACAAAGGTGAGGCGATAAATGAATTTCACTTTTTGAAGTTAACTGCCCTGTGTACACTAGCTTTTACTTGAGCATGAGGCGGTTCATTTTTCTCAATTGTTACCAGTAAATAAAGTTCCCACTTCTACGGTGAAACAGTTTAACATACACCATGGATCCACCAAGACTTGGAGTTTTAAGTGATCTTGAACCAATCATCATGAAAACAGCCTGGTGATCACAACAGTAAAATCCCAAAGGACTGTGAAGAACTCAGCACACCATGAGAGACAGTAAGCGGGCTTGGAGACCAAGAGTTCAATAGCAGGTGAAGGAAAAAGGGTGCTCTAGGCTCAGACAACTACTGTTTATCTTGAACAACTGCCTTATATAGGAAAATTTTCTTTACAGAGGGAGAGGGAGAAGAGACAAAGGGCTAAGAGGAGCAGAGGAAGCTTTACTCCAGGTTTTCTAACTCTCTCCAATCATTGTTATCAAACAAAGTTTTGTTTCTGTTTCTTTCCATCTTCTTCCAGCTTCATAATTTCTTCAAAAATCTCTTTAGTCATAACCGTCTTCACCCAGAGGGGACACTCCCACTTGGCATTTCCTAAATCATTCTGGCACTCAGAGCAGAGTCAGAAAAGGTATCGGTCAGCCATTCTAAATTGGCTGTCAACCAGGATAAAAAAAGAATACTAAAAAACCACCTCTCTCCTAATCTAACTCTTCTATTTGTACTTTTCCTATTCAAGTCAAGGATGAAAATTTTGTAAATGATTGCACAACAATCACCCAAGTCAAAGAAACCATTTGCTAGAAAGAAGAAGGATGAAAAACCATTTGCTAGAAAGAAGAAAGACGAGCGGAGACACAAAAGAGGCACCGAATTGAAATTCGTAACAGTGAAGTTCTGCATAATATGAATAGCAAAATTGTTCTCCATACAAATAAAAACTGACATAAAATCACCTAGCTACCAAAAAAGTGGAAATGAAATAGCATCTTCTGAGAATTATAGCAATTTAATCTTGCAGCTATATACATACACACACACACACACACAAGAAATGCATTCCTTTAGAGATGAGATCTCGCTACGTAGCATCCCACTTCAGGAGACCAATGATTCCAATATGGAAATTAGGAAAGCGGATAAACATAAATAAATGGAAGGACCAAAACCAGTTCAAGAAGAAATCTAAATGAAGCAACACTTCTACTAGTGATCCAGATTATTTCTTGTGCATTACTTTTTACTCTTACTAGCTTGATCGGGTGCTTAAATGAATTGAAAAAAATTTATAATACACACACAACACACAATTCACCAAAGGAACTTTGCCATAGTATTCTTTGTACACTAAGAACTTGTAAAATCATTTGAAAATGTTCAGCAAGTCCCACCTCAAATTTTCGATTGTAAGAGTTCAAATTAACATGATAATATGAAAACAAAGGAGTTTCAAAACTAAAATGGAAATAATTGACAAAGAATCTCCTAAAAAAGGTAGACACCAACTCACCAACCTTAACACAAATAGACTACCAAATATTTTATTTTTAAGAAAAAACTAAGGAGAAGGAAAAGGAAACAAGTATTGATCCATTAAAATTGAAATCCAAGGTAACCTCCAATTTCATGCAAACATAGAGGTTTGGATATCTGACAAAGGGAAGGACAAAATCACACACAACACTTCATATCCAATGAATACAGATACAGCAAACAGTGAAGTTGCCCAAAACTACTCAAACTATAAATTCAATCTCTGTATCTAGAAAATCCACCATGGAATCTTAGCTGTTGAAAGAGCAATTAAACCAGGCAACATTTAAGAGCCAAGAAATTTGATCTAAACCGTTCGATTAGTTAATCAAAATTCCAAGAAAGAGACCCAGAAAACAAAATTACACCTATCCAACATAAGAAGAACAAGAAAACAAGCAACCCAAATCTCCAAATACGCAAAGAAGGCAATCCAACAAATCAGATAGAGAAACAAAAACCCCATAAAAGCAAAGAAAGCAACTCACCCACGAAGCTAATTGGAATGGGGAAGGGAAAATCCAAGAAAATTATGAGACGATCGAAGACCCAGAAAGGTATGATAGTCAGAGATGTGAATAGGCATGAGAAAACTCTGCAATTTCACAGGAAAGAAGGATATCGGTTCGGTTTCCAATCAAAGTCAAAAGAGAATACAACGTCAAGAAAGAAACTTTCACAGCTGAACAGAGAAGCTTCGATTCAAACCTGCACTCTAGACACCAAAGTTTTTCCACATTGCCCCTTCAACTTCTCGCTATTTTCGAATTTACCCAGATGGGTCGAGTCACTCTTGACTCTGTTGAGATGGTGCCAGTGCCGTAATTGCAGGGGAAAGGAGAGGGTATTTTCGGTATAAGGATGTGATTGGGTAGAGAAAGTCCACGTGTGAAGGTCGAAAGGCGAGGAAGGAAGAAAGCGGCGATTTGGTCGGTCGTTTCATCGGCATCTTCGCCAGAAGTTGTAAGATCCTCTGACCTTTGCTCTCTGGTTGCCACGTGTGCAATAAGTAGTGATACTTTTGTTAGAAACTAACCCTTCAAGATGTGGGATTCATATCTAGGGTTGTTTAGGTCTTAATATTAGATGGGTGGAGTAGGCTATTACTCGATGTCTGTTACAAGTAACTCACTTCATATCTGGATTTCTAATTATAATGGTTTGTGTTTTCGAGTTTTCAATTAATTTAATCTACCAATAATTTTAGTATTGTTATTTTAAAATCTTTAGTGTTTAGTATTTTATACTCATCCTCTCTCCCTCCCTTTGTTATAATGTTTACTATTTATTACTAAGACTAAACTAGTTTGCACTCCAAACACAAATTATAATAATAACCAATAAGTATAACAACAACAACTCAATATCACAAACACCATCTTTTATAATTTTATTTTAGTACATAGAAAAAATCCGAAAGATTTTAATTAATGAAATTGTCTTGACTTGAATAGCTATAGCCTTGCTTTGTTTTCAATTAGAAGAAAATCTAGAAAATCATACAAAAATAGAGGTTGAGGGTTAGAATTTTACCTTTGAAAAATCTTTTTATTCATAATCTCCTTTGGATGGTGTCATCCTCCTTCACGGGGTCTTCCTTATTTTGACTCTTGGCAAAGATTGAGCTGCGGGAGCCTCCTTGAAAGAGTGATGGAATTGGATAAAAAAAAGGATAAATAGAGAGAACCCTTCTTTATATTTTTAGAGAGAACACACAGAAACCCTGATGCATAAGGATTAGAGAGATCTCATCCATGCAATTCAAATGACGAGCTCTCATAGGTAGAAGCCTCGCACAGAAACCCTGATGCATAAGGATTAGAGAGATCTCATCTCATAGGTAGAAGCCATACACAGAAACCCTGATGCATAAGGATTAGAGAGATCTCATCCATGCAATTCAAATGACGAGTTCTCATAGGTAGAAGCCATATCTCATTTAGGATTAAGATTGAGTCACATATGATCATCTTGTAAAATATTAAATGGATTAATTATTTTGCGATTCAGTCTTATACAAACAATTACAGAGTAGGTTGTGTTCACAGTGTCACCAAGATTAGGCACTCAACTCTATTCATATACTATAAACCTATCATGTCATATAATAACATAGTATTTTGTCTGTAATGGATAATTTAATATTGCATATCAATAATTAAAATAAATTAACTAATTAACTATGAGGCTTTAAGGTACAAATCCCGACACAATTTGCTTTGATTTTCAATTTGAAAATTGTATCCAAAATCGACCGCACCATGTATATTATATATATAGAAAATCGAATCAAACAAAACTATATATATATCTAAAAATCAAACCAAATATTTGTAGTTTGGTTTGATTCGATTTGGAACAAACAAATTGTTTGATATGTAAATTGACTTTTTGTCGGTTTGATTTGATTTGACAAATCAACCATAAACATCGGCGTGCAATCTCTTTTTTCGGAGAGATCCTCATTTTCTCCTTTATTAAGGTCATCTTTGCCTTCATGTACTATGAAGTTTCTTTCACGTTCTCCCTCCTCTCCTCCCTATCTTATAATTCACCTTTGACTATAAAAACAATGAAGATTTGATTGAAATTGCCAAGTTTTGGTGTTGATCTAAATGGATAATCTAATAGAAAGGAGATTAACTTAAAAAATAAATGTTTTTTAAAAATTTATTTTTATTTAAATACTTTTGATAAGAACGGTTTAATCAAAATTCATTTTAAGTAGTTGTCAAATAATCAGTATTTCTTTCAAAATGACTTATTTTTTTAAAATTAAATACCGAAATGTATTTCAAACCCATCTTAAATTTGATGTTTAAGATTTATTAAAAAGAAGTGATTTTGACCACTTTAAACATATTCTACAGACAACTGGATTTCACAAAACTTTTTTTTTTTATAATAATCCAATCCAATCCAGCTAAAAATACGTATGAATTCAAACCCATATTGAAAAAAAAAACCCAATATTTTTGAGTTAATCTTCCTATGTTAATTCTAGTGTATTGTAATGATAGGTGCCATTGAAAAATTGACATTTTTCTATTTGATTCATCATATGGTAGCGGAAATTTTACATTGAACCAATTTGCCATTTTATAAAGTGTTTCTTAAATTATATTTTTAAAAACTAAAATCTAAAAATCAGATGGTTACTAAACTTCGGCTTCAAAGAATAAATTTTATTTTAAACAAAATATATATCTTAACTAGTTATGCCAATTTAACTACTACTATTTGTTTTTATCTTATATTTTTATTTGATTTTATTTTTTTTTTGGGTAGTATTAAGAACTCTTGACTTAGAAAATCCTCATTTACTATGTTTTTCAATTCATATTGGAACTTTCAACATTTTGAGTCGCTTCTATCACTCTCCCGTTACTAATCATCTTCAATTATTTATTGCATTATTTCACATCATTTTCTTCTTCATTGATCATTCAAACATTCAACCGATTAATCTAATGCAATACAAAAGTCATCTTCCCCATACAGGAAACAGATCCACAAGCTTCCATGATCACAAAAGCTCTTCTCAGTTTCCAACACACAAGAAGAATATTACCATCAAAATCTCACCAGAATGAGCTTCCCTTCAAGCTGAACTCACCTTGCCGATGAAATGAAAATCCCTTCCATTACCGCCGATCAGAGCAACGGCTACAATAGCTCCGATGAACAAGTTGCAGAGAAGACCAATTCTGATGCAGATGAATCCCTGTCCTCTTCTCCGCTTCTGTTTTCCGAGAGCCGCTGGAGTCTTCTGAACTCATTCCCTGCGTTCTTACTGTCCTTGGTGAATCTTGAGAGCGAAGATTCGAAGCTGATTCCAGACGGAGAGTTGGATTTCGATTGGTTTCAGTCTAATTTTCCGAGTCCGTCATTCCGGAGTGGTTTCGATTCGGAAGTGAATTTAGCAGGATTTGTAGCAATCGAAGACGCTGATCGCGACGGACCGTTGTTCTGGCCACGCGAGCATGAAATCGAATGGAAATCGATGGAGGATTGGGACTGGTTCGCGATTTCACCGCGGAATAAGGATCTGAAATCGCAATTTCACGGACGGAAAATAACTCTGAATGAAGCGCCGAAGAGGAGGCTCGTATTCAACTCGAGATCGGCGGCGTCGGAGATGATGAAGTTGAAGCAGAGGGGTGATACGAAAGCTAATGTTCCGAGGATCGGTGCTGTTCCTTCGAGATTTAACAGGGCAGCCAGAAATTCCACCGGGAAACATTCTGATGAGGAATTAATCGCCGTGGATAGAGAATTTGTGGAGAAGGATTTGGCGGCACGTGAAGAAGTTCCGATCGAAACGTTGTTAGGGCTTCGTGAATTCGATGGCCGCGAGGGATTCGGCTCAGAGTTCGATGACGTTGTGTTATCTCTGGATGAAGACGAAACCTGTAATCAGCTTGCCTTGGTATGAACTATAAACTTTGTTAAATTATTTAAAAAATTGCTTTTAATAGTATTTCTAAAGTTGTAATATTACATCAACCTTTTATGAATACTAGCCCGTAAGCATAACAAGTTGCGAGTGAAATTATAGTTTTATGGTAATACATAATAAATAAATAATAAATAAAAACGTTTTAGAAAATTCTCACTAATAAAATAGTATTTTATATTGTTTGACTCAAGTAGTTATAAAAATTTATAAACAAATATTATGATTGTCCATTTAAGCAAATATCTACGTTAGATTGTGATGTTTACTCATACATGAAAATAATACTTTGCTTTATTGTGCAACTACTTTGACTCAAATAGTTGTAACGTGAGACATGAGAGTTGGGTTGTTTGTTCAAAATATATAACATTTCATATGTATGGTTTAGATCACACTTATACATGAAAAAATATACCACTTTGTTGTGTAATCGCTCAACCCGAATAATTGTAATAGGGCAAAAGATGTGATTATTCATTCAAACATACCTTCACCGTCGATAGATCGTGATGTTTCATATCTTTGATTTAGATATAAAACCATATACAAAAGAATACATCACTTCATGTGTAACAATCTCAACTTGAATAGTTGTAACGAATGATAAAATAGGAATGATTAGAATGTGTAAAGGCAACATGGAGATTCAAATATTATCTCTTCATAGTACCTCTTATATATGGTATAGATTTCAAACTATTGGTAGACATTTCTTAAGAATTTAAACTGAAATTGAGATAAAAAAATATTATATGGCACCGTCATTGTTAGTTTTGAAATGTTTAAGAAATGCCAAAGTTAAGGATCATGTTACAAATAGAAGAATAGGGTGTTTTTAGAAACAAGTTGCAAAGTTAAATCTCTCTCTTCGACTTTTCAACTCTCGAAAACATTAATTTGAATTTCTCACCAAATTCTAGAATTAAGAAGTATACACGATTACTACTGATGATTTAAAATATGTCCATCCAATTTTTCTCTTTCAACCTAAGACGTTAAATCGTTGATTGACTCAAAAGTTTAAGCGAATAAGTGAAGATAAATTTAATATTATATTATTTAACAACAAGATCATGTCTAATGATGATTCTAAATGGAATCAACAATATTTTATAGTCACAGAGTATTAAAAAAAAAAAAAAAAATTTAACAGAATTTTTAATAAGACTAAATTATTACCATTTCTAAATTACATGGACCGTATCATTCCTTTGAATGAAAGTTTAGGATGATTATTTATACTAAATAATACTTATTATTATTATTTTAAAAAGCAGCCTTATAATAGTTGCTTGCTTATATTAAAACCAAAAAGCAAAGAAAGAAGCAAAGTGGGACATAAGGATTGCCATTTATGTCAACACAGGAACGAACATACATATATATATGATAAAATAGGAATTATTAGAATATGTATGGACAAAATGGAGATTAAAATATTCTTTCCTTCATAGTAGCTTTTATATATAGTATAAATCATTTCAAAATTATTGGTAGACATTCATTTATTAAATCTTAAACTGAAATTGAGATTAAAAAGAATTATAAATTTGCAACGGCTAAATTAATTTAGTAATGATCAAATAAATTATTTGAAATATTAAATACCTAAGTGATTGTAAGACACTACTTCTCTATATATAATAAAAAAGGTTCAAGATATTAGAGGTACGTCGAAAATATTATAAAATCTTTATATATTCTTCAACTTTTTGAGTGTTGGTGGCTAAACAAGACATCAGTGTGCACAATTGATATGACAATTAATTAATTGTTGGATCCAAACCATTACAAATTTGCACATAATGTCAACATTTTCTATTTGTAAGCTACTTTTATGAGTAAAATAGTTCTTTATTATTGAGAAACACACCACACTAACAAACCTCTCTCTCTATAACCACATATCATAAGAAAATTTATTTAAGGACAATCCAGGTTTACACTAAATTAAACATAACATATTCGAATTTGTATTTAGAGGAGTAGGGATTGGAAAACATCAGAAGTAAAGGTTTAAATGATATTGTTAGCTCAAAATTTCCATGAAGAAAGTGGTGGGGTTTCAGATTGTTTCCAAGTGGAAATGTCATCACCATATCTGTCTCCTTTAACTCCATCAGCTAAAGCATAGGCTTCAAGTTCAGCCATTTCTTCTGGTGTAAGTTTCAATGACAAAGCTTCAATGTTTGATTGCAGATTTTTAAGCTTAGTGGTTCCAGGAATTGGAACCACATCGGTCCCTTGGTGGTGAACCCATGCTAAGGCTAGCTGAGATGTGGTGCACCCTTTTCTAGCTGCCAATTCGCTAACCTTTTCGAATATGCTCTTGTTGTGCTCCAAGTTTTCGGGTTGAAATCGAGGGAGTTTCTGAAAAGTCAAATGATTAAAAAATGTAAATGCTTAAATACAAGAATTGTAAATATAACAATCAGGTTCAAAATAACAAAATTTAGATTATGTGCTTTCAAAATCTATCGGAGATAGACTATATCACTAATAGGGTCTATTTGTGATAATCTAATTTATCATTAATAGACCATGTCAATAATAGGGTCTATCAATAATAGATTTTGCTATATTTGCAATTTTTTTAAAAATGTTAATATACAAATAATTATTATTTTTTAAAGTGTTATCTAATCCAATTACTTTAGCTGATATAATTATAAAGAAGGATCATTCTTGGATCATTTTTTTTTTTAAAAAATAAAACATATATTAGAACTTTATGGCTGTGATGCTATATCAAATAACATCTTGAGCAAATTATAATAAATCATGTGAGTTTGAGAATCCTATTTTAACACTTGTATAAATTTAAAGATATAATAATTGCAAGTGTTGTTTTCAAATATAACAAATGAAGGAAAATATTTACAAATGTAGCAAAATGTTAGTGATAGACAAAGATAGACATTGACAGACTACATCATTATCACGGTCTATCAATGATATCATTAATAGACAGTGACATTTTGTTATATTTGAAAATATTTCAAACAGTTTTGTAATTTAAAACAATTGTCCTAAATTTCAATTACTATCGTATTTTAAGAGTTATTTTTACCATTTGACTGTTATCTTAGTTTATAATATGATTATATATGAAGAAGGGAGGGGTAATTATTTTAATTCTCTTTAATTACCTTTCTGTAGTCATCATCTGTTAAGTTTTCAATGAAGTTGGCCCCAGAAGATAGAAAACCCCTTCCCAGAGGACTGTATGCCACAATTCCAATGCCCAGTTCCCTAAAAAGGACCAAAACTTCAATTTTTCAATAAATTAAATCAATGAAAATTGCTAGAAATATTCAATCACCATATAAATCACATTTGAAATTTAGTTGATAAAGTATTCAGAGTGTGAAACTTTGAAAATGCTCAAATATAATGTGCTTACCATTCAGACATCTAAAGATCAAAACCAAAAGAAAAACTAATATCTAATTATGGAGTAGATTTCTAATTTAACTTAATAAAAATTATTAATACTTTAAAGATTTAACCTTTTCTTCTACTCTCCTAATAATTAGTTCAACTATATATTACCACATATCTGACCAACATTATAATCTATATCCAAAATATATATACTTAAAAATTGATATCAAATACGTATTCTGATATTGATACGTCCAGATACATGGGAGATACATGAAATGAAGGACTAGAATTTTTATTTTATTTATTTTATATTTTTGGACACGCGTGCACGCCAATAATATTTTTTGGGTTGGATTTTAACTTTTTAGTCTATAATCTATTTTTAAATTTTTAATTACGAAGCCCAACCAACTGCCCAAGAAAAAATAAATTAAAGAAAAAAAAAATAAAACAAATAAACCTTAATCAATGACATAAGCAATGCCCACTCCCAATCTTGTCCCCCACTCTCATATTGGAAAAACTCATTTCTTTAAAATATACCTTTTGGTGATTATATTTAGTTCCGTGTCTTTAGGTTAAATTTATATATATAATTAAAAAAAATATATAGAAATGGTGTATCCTCGATGTATCTATATTTAATTTTTAAAAAATTGACATATTGTCATATCCTATAGTATTTATATTATGTATCCGTGTATAACCTGCAAGTAGGAATGATATCTTGTTCAACATCTCTGGCCCACAAAGACCATTCGATTTGAACTGCTGTAATTGGATGAACTGCATGAGCTCTTCTAATGGTAGAGGCTGAAGCTTCAGATAAACCTATGTACTTTATTTTCCCTTCTTCAACCAATTTCTTCAGCTCCCCAATCTATATTCAAATCAATATACACATTTATTTATCAATAATACTTTTTTAATCCTTCCATTTTAAATTTAAATTTCAACAACTTACTATTTCATCTATAAAATTTAAATTTTATTTCAATTTTATCCTCATGTTTCAAGATTTATATTTTTAATCTTAATTTTTAATTCAATATTCACTCCGGATTCATTAATTAATTTAAAAGAATTGTAATTAATTAAGGTTCATTATTTTTTCACCACTATTAAAATTAAGGACAAATATCAATTTATACCTCTGAACTTTGAAGGTTGTATCAATTTAAATCTGGATCAACTTTCATAAAATGTATCAATTTAAACCATGATTTTTCATGAATATATCAATTTAAACCCTGAACTTTTCGTAATTGTATCCAAATAAAACATAATGGAGGGATTAAATGGATACAATTATGATAATTCAGAGTTTAAATTAATGCACTTATAATTTAAGTCGTTAAAATTATTAATATCAAGTTTAAATTGATCTAACCTCTAATAAATTGATATTTGCTCTAAAATTAATTTCAAAATTTTACTCGATAATTATTTTAAATCAATCAAATTATAACATTTTGAATCTAATAATTAAATTGAAATTAAATTACTTAATATACAACCTTAAAAGATTAGAAGTGTAACATTTTGAAACTTGAAAGTCCAAATAAAAAAAGTGGATCATTTTAAAAAATAATAATAATACTAATTAATAAATAAAATAAAATAATAGTAATTAGTAATAACTAACCGTGATTTCAATGGGAACTTTAGTATCGATCCGATGCTGATAATAGAGATCGATACAATGAACCCCAAGGCGGTCCAAGCTGGCCTCACACGCGGCCCTAACATAGGCCGGATGGCCGTGGACCTCGAAGTTACCGTGGGCGAGATGGAGCCCAAATTTGGTAGCCAACTGAACCTTGTCCCTAAGCCCATCGGCCTTAAGAGCCTTTCCAAGGAGGGTCTCGTTGGTGAAAGGGCCGTATATGTCTGAGGTATCCAAGAAGGTGACCCCGGCCTCGACGGCGCGGTGGATGAGGGCAATCATGTCTTCTTGTGGCTGAGCAGGGCCGTAGTATGAGGACATGCCCATGCACCCAAGCCCCTGAGCTGAGACTTCAAGGCCTTGAGACCCTAATTTGATTTTTGGGACGACCATAATTATTTGGATTCATTTCTTAAGTTGGGAGATGTGGTTTAATTTATAGTGAAGGAGGAAGGTTGGGGGGTGCGTCACCTCTTGCGTTTTTTGCAGATTAAATTAGTGTATGGCCGCACCCAATTTTGACATTATGTACCATATTCAATTTGAACTTTTGTGGATATGAGTGTCAATTATCTTATATTAAATTTGGAAGCCTTACTTTTTACTTTCCCTTCTAAAGACTTTACCTTTTCGGTCATTCTTACCATTAAGTTATTTTTCTATATATATAATAATATTAATACTAAAAGTAGTGGGTTAAAAAAAATATTATAATATTAATACTGAAACAATTTTCTTTTCAAAACTTACACATGTGAGAAAAAATTTCTCCAAAAATTCGAAAAAATGTTGCCTTCATAAATGAAAACAAGAATCTACAATAAGTTTCAAAGGAAAAAACAATGTATATTTGTTTATACAATACTAATTTTTAAATAAATTAGGATATAATTGATTAGTGCATGAACAAGACAATTAGTACAATATATCATCTAATATATTTAACAATAAATATGACATATATATCTATATTTACATTTTTTTAGTAGTGTAGATGATAAAATTGACACACGATTAGATTGAATGTAACCAATATTTAACTTCATGAAAATTAAAAACGATTCTAACTAAATTACAAACCATACCAAAATTTAGAAGAGAAAAAAGAAGCCACATTAGTAATGGAGAGACTAAGCTTTAAACTTTTTTTTTTCTTCTTTTGTAATTTTTAGTACACATGAAGATGAGGGAATTTGAACTATAGATCTCATAGTCTCTAACAAGTATGTATCTTAATTGAACTCCATGCTTGGCAACCTTAAACTAATTTAATTCACACAACGAAATTTTGGCGATATATCACGAATGAGCTGATGTGCCATTATTTGATAAGTTTTTTGAGTCAAATGAATTCCATCCCAGCTAATATGTTTATTAGGACTAGAACAAACCGGCACTCTTGGAAGTCCACATATTTGCATGACATTAAAGTTATAATCACCTCCTGTTCCGCAACAAGACTTTTGTAGGGATGTTTTATCAAATCCTATAAACAACAAAAATTAGATACAATATATAATTATAACAATAATAATAAGAAAAGTAACATGAAAATATTAAGGGAAAGAGAAGCATACCAAGCAAAGAAGCATGTCGAAAAATCCAAAATAATGCATTATAATAATCACCATATGTAATGATGGTGTTAGGATTCTCTTTTCTCAACACCTTGATAGCTTGCTTCAATTTGTTATTATGATAACTTGCTAAACCGTTGAAATCCTTTAAACAGTGAAACTTGTCATAAGCAGTTGAATCATTGGTTTGAAAGCCAGTGAGGTAGATTGGTAGGCAACCCATTGAGAAATGTCCTGGAATAATAACTCGAGTAGCACCATAATCGATGACCCTCTACACATACACAAATTATATTGCACAAAAACAAATTTTCAATTAACTTATAGAAAGGGAAAAAATTCCCCAAATTGAATTGAAAAAAAGCTTGGATCGCATACTCTAGTAGCATCTATTATTGTTTGTACAACTCCAGGTACCATATTTTTTACTTCAGCAACAGTTTTGCCTTCAAATAGAGCATAGTTATAATCATTCCCTCCAATCTCCCCCATAAAAAATAATGCATGCTTTAACTTCTTAGTACAATCTGCACACATAAGAAAATTAATATGTATATAATGGGAAATTTTGGATCAAAAAAAAAAAAAAACCTAAATTCAATAATTGTGTAAACTAACCTCTTTTGTTAGAACAAATAGTATTGAGATATGAATGCATCCATTCAAGTTGTTTACTCAAAGATGTGTTGGTAACTGGAGATGAGATGTTGTTTTGAGCAAGAACATTCAAAGACAAAGCAGTAGAGCCAGCCACTGCAAAATTCACTCCATGAGTGAAAGATGCCTTCTTTTTCAAGTAGGGATTCACCAAAGGAAGCCCCGCTGCCAAAGCTATAATAATAATAAAAAAAAAACTAAATGATTGAAATAAGAAAGAAATTTAAAAAAAGAAAAAAACTATATATTTTTCATATCTCTTCCTCTATACATAATAAATTTGTTTATATAATTAAAAAAATTTAAGGGAAATTAAGGGTAAATAATGTAACCATAAAAGAGGCGAAATAAGTGGGAAAATATATACCTTAATGTGATAAATAATGGAGGATACCTAAGTACAACTTTTAACTCAAATCTATAGTTATTCATTGGTAGATTGGAATCTTCTCTATTATTTTTAATGAATAATATATAAAAAGAAATATGGTTGAGATGTGCGTAATTCAACAAAACTTACTCATATTATATGTTTGGTCAAAATAAAATGCCTAACCTAATGGTATTGGCATGACTTCTATCTCTAGAGATTGGAGGCTCAATCTTTCATCCTAGACAAACATTCCCAAGTTCTCATTTGTATCTCAATTAAATGTAAAGATGGTTGAATTATCTCACTCACATATTGTTACCTTAAAAAAAAACATGAGTATGACATCATTTTTACAATTAAACGTAAAGATGGTTGGTTTTTTTTACATATTTTCTCACCCTCATATATGCTTATTTTTTCATAAGCAAGCCAATTTAGGTCATTCATTGCGATTACTCTTTGAAAATCATTCATACATTAATTCTCTTAAACATGTGTAGACTTCTTCAAATGTCGGTTTAAAAAAATAAACTATTAAAATAAATGCATATGAAAGGTAATGGAACGTGTAAATTAGTACAAATAGAGAGTATTTAGAAGTATAAATTGAGATATATATATATCTTTAATTTTTACAATAGAGGTACCAAAATTCAAATTACAAACTTTTTTAGTCACTAACGCATCTTATATGTCAATTGAGCTATGCTAACTTTGGCGAAAAAACCAAAATTAAAAGCAAAAAGAAGCCTGAATTTGAAAACCGAAGAGATATAAAGAAGAAACAAAGAGTAAAGAAGAATTACCAAAGTAATCTACCATAAGTAAGCCATTAGAACATCTTCCAGTGGCTTTCTTAAAGAAAGTTTCACCATAAGGAAGATGAGAAAAAGGAGTTGAAGGGTTCTCTCGTATCAGATTTCCAGTGTCAGCTAAGGAATCCCCAAACTGAAATATGGCATCAAACTTGCAAGCTTTTAGATCCTCAGAATTAGACCCAAATGGAAATACGAGCAGCAGAAGAAGAAGAAGAAGAGTTAAGGAAGAAGAGCAGAAAACTGATACAGTACTCCCAACCGCCATTGTTAAATACAAATTAAGAAAAGCTTCTTGCATGCATTAGTTTAAGTGATTTCAAAAACTGAAAACATTCTGGGTTATTTATAAGCAACCCTTATTTGCTTCCCCGCCAATACTTGGTTGCATTCTCGGCTGCATTTATTGGTGTCTAGCTTAATCTAATCACACGATAAAAAAATATTCAAAGAAAAAATTTGTCACATGACAAAGAGAATAGAGATTCGAGTAAGCTGCACAAACTATGTAGCATAGCTCAATTTCTAATACTATAAGAGTCATCATACTTTCTTTGTTGCTAGAAATTTGTCTACTAAAATATTTTTAATTTGGTTATATTGCAAATCTGACCCTTATAATTCCGAGAAAGTTAATTAGAATTTAGTACCTATAATTTGATAAAACCTCATAAATAGTAGGTTTACTCATTAGATCTTATAAAACGCAAAAAGATTAAACTCTAACTTTTAAAACATAAAGACTATAAATTCTAACTTTCTTTACACTATCAGAACCAAATTTGTAATATAACCAATATTAATAGGCTTCTAATTATTTTTATAAGCATGCTAACGTGACCAACTGAATTGATGTAGTATTGAAAATTTTCCAAACTATAGTGAATACTGCAAACTTTTTCCAACTCAAGATACACTCGTGGTGGAAATTTTATATCGAAATCTAAAATATCGAAATTTCGAGATTTTGTAGGGCTCGAAATCTTAATTGGGGAAATTTTCATTTTCCCCCCAATTCAGACGAAATTTCGAGATTTCTAAAATATTTTGAGAATATTACGATTTTCCCCATTTCGACGAGATTTCGAGAAATTTCGACATTTCGAGAAAATTTCAATTTTTTTTAATTAAATACATTAGTTCAATTCAAGTTTTTCAATTTTATGGTCTTGATTACACACAATTATATAGTCTCACACATCAATATCGTCATTTTTTACAAAAGATTAAGCCTTTTTTATGTGCTACTTTTTCTAATTTCCAACTTTTCTCAATTTTTAGCTTTCATTTCTAAAGAAATTGAATTAGAAAAAACCACAAAAAGTAACATATATTTATTTTTAATTTCATTCAAACTTTTTTCATTAAATTTTCACATCATTTCACCTCAAAATTGAATTGACGTGAATTTTTTTTTCTTTTATCATCTAAAGCTTTCATAATCTTCATGTTATTTCACCTCAAAATATTCCTAAACTTTATACTATTTTGTAATTATTTTTCCATTTCTTTTTTAAATTTATTGTCTTGTTTTTTGGAAATTGTGATTAAAAATTGTAAGTGATAGTCTAAAGTTTCATTAACTAATTATACCAATTTTTATCAATTTTTATAATTTTTCCCAAAGTTTACATCCATATCAATATTTCCCCAAAATTAGAATTTGGAGATTTTCATCCACTTGATTATTTTTTTAAAAGAATAAGATCTTATTTCACCGAAATTATGGGGTTTCAAAAGGATTGATATTATCTTCGTATTGATGAGTGGTGTATTAAATTCGAACATTAAAAGCTCTTCTGTTCTAAAAGGGTCTGGAAGTTATCATAGTTTTGTTTCGAGTTGAAGATTTATATAACATTCATTAAAGCCTTTTCTTAAAGAGCGTGCTGAAGATGAGAATTTAAGTGTTGTCCCTTTGAAGTGTGTGAGAACTTTGAAGACCGTGATGCTCCTCACAAAGACTCAAACAATTTCATTGACTATTCTATACTCCCTATCAAAATTTAGAAATTGTATTATTAAAGTTGTATATAAGAATGGTTATAAGATAAAACATATTAATTACGGCTACATATTTTCTTTATCTTCTAAAATCTTTTTTCTTTTTTCTTTTTTCTTTTTTTTTTAAATATTGGATTTTGTTGTTTTATGCATGATCAATTATTGATGATGCAAATGTTAAGATATGGTATGTGGTTATGTGATTGTGTATCCAATCCAACTCATGAAGAAATAAACTTTCTATAGCAAAAACAATCCGTAATTGTGGACATATACTTTGCACACAAAAAAATTTAATATGCTAGCTACTATCCCACTAGCTTTCACCAATAACCACTTTTTTAAGGAAACAAAGGGAGCTTGGTTGATAAGAAAGGTCACAAAGGGATAGATTATTCTAATTACACAATTGCGTAAACTTTTTTATTTTATATATGAATAGTGTAACTATTATCTCACACAAAAGTCTTACCCAATTACGTTTTTAGCCTTACCATTCAATTTTTTTAATATATATTTCTATATATTTAAATTAAACAATAAGGACCAAGGCCAAATTTACGTGAAATGTAATCCATCAATAGTAATTTGAAAAGTGAATTTCAATTGTGTTGTTGCTTACTTGTGTTTTGTAATCGTAATGAACTGTGAAGCCCGTCTCCAAATTTGTAGTCAAAACATATAATCTAATTGAAGAAAAAAGGATGATCAATCTGATTCCAATTTAAAATTACATAAGAGATAGTATTACTATTATTGTTACCATTTTAATGACTTGCCACATTTATTGATACATTTATTATTATCACAATAACTAGTAACAATAAAATATGCACATTCATAATTCTAACTGATCACAATAAAAAACAATTCAATTTCATTTACAATTCAAGTCCATTACGATTGATCTATCAATGAAATCTCATTATGATTATACCAAACTTCATTACAATTTGGTAAACGTGGCCTAAAATTAAACAAAAACCAAAATGTTATTTTAGCCTTATTTTAGTTATAGCCAAATCATTTATGTAAACTAAATGATTGTTGAAAATAATATTAGATCATTAGTAACAAAAATATTTAGAATGACTTATTTACTACATTGGTAAAATATCATATAAGAATTGTTTTAATTTAACTAAGAATCACTCACATTTTTAAAAATGAGTATATAGTCCTTGAGATTTTAATACAAAACTGTGGGCCCTCAACTTTGGCAGGCAGGTGATGTTAAAGTTGGGGGATTTAATTTTATCCCATGTAATAATAATAGTAAAAAAAAAAAAGAAAATAAGGAAAAAGAAAAAAGTGTTAAAAATGGGCAATAATATGGAGGTATACAAAAATGAGTTTAAGATGAATTGGCCTTCAAAAATTGGTCGCCGGCCGTCAAGAAAACGTGGTGTCCCAATAAAACCTCCACACTCGGCTGCCCATCTATGAAATCAACTCTAATCTGTTTCACCAAAAAGCCAACCTCAAAATTGTTCAATAAACTCTATTCTTTTTTTCCTTTTCCCTAAACTATTTCATAAGCATAGATAAAAAGAAACATTTCAACATTTTTTTTCTGCTCACAAAAAGCTTAAATAATATCTTTTATTAAAAAGACCACACAAATTAGGAGTTTAAAATACTAGTTTGCTTCTATTCTATACTTTTTTTAGCTTTGGTGTTGGTACATTTGCTTTTAAAATGTCTATTTTAGTCCTTGAACTTTTAAAAATGGACTGTTTTGGTCCCTATAAAATATAATAAAAATAAAAATGAAGGAACCAAAATGGTTAAGTTTTTAGAAGTGCAAAAACCAAAATTAACATTTTAAAAATACAAATCCAAATGAACAAAAGTTATACAAAGGCCAAAATGAACATTTTGAAAGTACAAAAACTAAAATCAACTGAAGTCAAAAAAGTACAGTATTTAAACCTAATTTTAGGAATTTTTCAAATTTTTGTTGTTTCCTATTCCCATTAAAATTGAAGAGAATAAGTTTCACTTAACAGTAATTGTATGACGTAAAGATCTCCTGATAACAAGTTGGAGAAGAACACAAACCTTGCCATTTCCAGAAGAGAACTCAGACTTCAAGTTGGAGAGATCTCTTGACAATAAGTAAACTTCAAGTGCTCGGGTGAATTTCTCGTTACCTAAAATCGTTCCACGGGCATGAGAGAGTGTGCAAGAGAGACAGAGAGAGAGAGAGAGAGAGAGTGAGTGGGCACATACCTTCATATAAAGCAGTTATAGCATCTGAATTGAACACGGGTACCGGTCTGGCCAAGATAATAGAAAATGAAATCCCGGCTACGTTATGGAAACTTTCTTCAGCAAGCGTGACCTGCAAATTTCATAACACCGCAAGCTCATATCATCAACATGATGGATATGCAAACATACAGTATCAGAGAGCAACCATGGGTAGACTGAATATAACAAAAATGAAGCAGACAGCACCATCCCCTTCATGTTTTGGCTAAGCACTCCAAGATGGAGAACAAAAATCCAATAACAAGATTCAAACAGAAGATAACTCAGTGGACCACTTAATGCGTCCACGAGCTACTGAAAAATGAATAACGCTGTTGTAATAATTGAAGTTTTTTCTGTTAAAAAAGTGCATAAAACAGCATCAAATATTGAAACTATTGATAATTTCAAACAAATAAAAGGAATAACACGGGCAACATGATATACATTATGGTTGGAACTTACTGCATATGAAGGCAACACTGCAGACGGCAGCAGGGGGGAACCGATTGCCTCACTTATGTATAGTTCCTATCCAATGAATGCATTTCAGTTAGTAATGGAATGAGGACATTTAAGATGTAAAGCAGCTGAGATGGTAGTTCCAACACTAGGTAGCTTTCTACTGACCTGTGCACGTAAAACTCTCTGCACTACTGATGTATCCTCATCCAGGGATTGAAAATACACCTCTACCGTGTCAGTAGGTTCAAGGGCAGCTTTCTTCCTCAACTTCTGGATTCTATTAACAATCTAAAATGGAATAAACTAGTTAGTGAAGAATGTAACAGAATTGATAGACTTTGAATACGGATACAATGCGAGCAACTATACATCCAACTTTTTCTCTAAATAGGAAATATAAATCCATTTAATAAATAAAAACTCACAAGTACAACCATGGGGAGCTAAGTCACTGACTCTTCCTTACTCAAGTTAGCATGAAAGATTTAGAATCATTATTTAAGAAGAAAAGGTAATAAAACAAGTTCCCAAAATATTCACTTTCGAAAGAATTTTACAGAGTAATTGAATGCAAAAAACTACTAATATTTCCAGGGAAAAATTTTGTAATGTTATAATAGACTCACGTGTATACCAACTGAAGGATACCAAATGGCAAATACATAAATGTCTTTGAACTTTGCTCTTTGTTTCAAAAACACCCTTGCCTTTCCAAAAGTTTCAATAATACCCTCCACATTTCAAAACATTTAAGAAATGCCCTAGAATTATAATTCTGTAAGGAGAGACAAAATGTAGACATGACTAGTAACCCATTAACAGCAGTTTCCATGGAAGGTTTTAGTAATGCAGGATTGAATAATGTCGAGGTAGGGCTCTTCTTAGCAATAAAAAACAGCAGCGTTGAGGCAGTATTAGCATAAGAAGTCGGAAGGCTAAAGAGGCTTTGTGCGCTTGCAGCATAACTGACCGGCCAGAGTGGTCCAATCATTTGATTCTCAATCCTCAATCACTGCACCCCAGACCTGTGATTCCCCAACCATTTGAACCGTACTAGAGCTGATGAAGTTGATAACTCCAAATCCGAATAACAATCCATTTTCCGATTTCAAAGCCTCGACCCAACCATTGTGTGACCAGAACCAATGAAAAACCACTTCGGACAAAACAGAGAAATAAATGAAATAAGCCAGACTGAGCTCAGTCAACGATTGAGCTGCTGGTTATCCCAGAAGCAGCGATTGCTTACTAGTACTATAGAATGACAACTGGTGGTGGAGATAGGGAAGAGGTTTTTTTGAATGAGAAACAATATCATTAATAAATGAAATGAAGTTAAAACTCAACCACCTAATGGTGAATTACAAAAAGATTCTCCAAGATAAGTAAGAAAAACTGGATTAAATAAGAAAAGCGGTGTGGAGATGAGCGAGAGGTTGAGGGCAAATTCACCTTCTTGAAGTGGTATAAATCACATCTTCAGCTATGGTTCTGTCAACAAATTATTACAAAAATTACTGAAGTGAATCCATTCAATTTACACACCCTTTGTCCACAAAAATATATTATGTCCTTATATGCATGAGTATCCCATCGGGAGTCCTTACTTACCTTACAAGTTACATGTAATATCCCTCTCTATACACATGCTGCCGTTTTCTTTGTCTCACGGCTTATTATTCGTGTCACTGGAGGGGGAGACGAAGGCAAAGGCATAGCCGAAGAGTTAGTAAAAGAGGTAACCATCAGCGGCATTGAGAACATTAGTGCTTTCTTGGCACAAACGGACCAAGGTTGCATTGAGAAGCTGAGGTAGGCAGAGAAAAAGAGGAAGGTGTCGTCGAGGGCACTTTTGGTGTCAGAGAAGTTGAAGATGGTGGTGAATTGGATGCAGATGAAACTTGCAGCATGGTATTGAGGCTGAAGAATTGTGAGAGTTTGGCAGTGCAGAACCGCAGATCCCCGGATCCATTGGGTTCAGACTTACCAGAGGAAGATGAAAGGTGTGGGTCCAAAGAGATACCATGCCTACTCATTTAGGAGCAAGATGGAAAAGGCTTTATTCTTTTTCCTTTTTTGAAAATTTATAATGCCCATTTATTGAGACATTATCTCATGTTTCGACATAATTCAAATTGTCATTAGTAAGTCACTGGTCAGGTATACTGTCAAACTTTCCCAATGGATTTTTTTTTAAAGGGCATTTTTGAAATATGCTGAAAGGTGAAGGGTTAACTTTTAAGAGATATGAGTATTTTTTAAACAAAGGCCAAAATGTAGGGGTATTTTATGTAATTTAGCCTAAATGTGATGCATCTTCATACTAAAACAACTAACCCAAACACAAAATTACTCAATGAAGATTTTACAGATTCATGATCAAAATATATCACATAGAGATCAAGCATGGAGTATGCAAGATACCTCACGAGCAACACCAGCCTCAAATAGAGAGTCATCCGGTCGTAAATCCAAAATCACTAGTACATCACCTAAAATGAAGCACAAGCAAAAAGTGAGAGTTAAGACCCTTGGATGGTTAAATAACATTGATTTGTTAAAATTTCTCACCATCACCAGCAGCATCAATTTCCTTGTCCGTCATACCATCAGGCCGTCTGAAATCCCGGACAACCTTAAGACACCAGTGAATTTCAGGGTAAGTTAGAAACTAGTACGACTTGATTAGTTCTTTGAAAGAAAAACTACTGATGGTTGAAAAATATGGCCCTCCCTGCAAAGCATAGACCACATGATAACCAACTACACAACACCAGACACCTCGATTCCTCCAAGATAGCATAAGAAAGCAAAAGTACACTACCAACAGCAAGATTGCCTAACAAATGAGATTCTTAATATCCCATGTGTCTAGAGACCCAAAACATCATCTTTCATAATTTGGTTTACAACTTGCAACTTTCTTCCGCAATAATATGATCAAGGGCTGAGGACGTAAAGGTAATGAGAAGTGTGAACCACTTCTAAGAGGCTCAGTAAGAGAAATCAAAGTTTTCCTTGAAAGATGGCTATATAGAATAGGACAAGGCCTTTCCTACCCTCAAGAGTACAAAGTTAACAAAAAAGCTCACAAAAGAGAGTAAAAATACATCTACCCTCACATGGACATACATACATACAAATCCACCTATAATTCGACCTCTTTTTTTCTTTTTCTTTTTCTTTTTCTTATTCTTTTATGAAAACGACAACTTTCATTGAGGACAAAGGAAAGAAGTGAAAGCAGATACCTTTATATCAGATAACCTTAAACAATGAGTTGCAATTGTGACTTCTCCCACTTTCTCAAAAGCCAAGATATCTTCCTGTGACATTGCTTTGACTTCCTTTGCCACGACTCCCATAGCTTTTCCAAGACGCTTTCCCAATACACTAGAAGAGAACGATCATATTCAAACATCTAGACAAAGAAAAGAAAATTGTTTCAAATGGGAGTTTTTCATACCTAAAATCTGGCTCAGCACGGAGGGATGCATACTTCAACGTATCATCGCATGGGATAAGAGATCTTATATTTAATTCCTCTAGAACGTACTGCAGCACAATTAGGCAAAGATTAACTATAAGAAATCCTGAAACAAAAGGTTCAAGTGAATGGCACAAATATTTATGATAGAATGGTTGACATTCCAAGTTCATCATGAACGTGAACTTGACTAAGGTACAACACCCTTCTCTCCCCCCCCCACCCCCCCCCCCCCCCCCCCAAAAAAAAAAAAAAAACAATAATAATAGTAATAATAGGAATAATTGGACATCAAAAAGAGTTCCTAACACTAAGGCATGGCTTAAGTAAATATGATATTAGCTTTCAGGATATAGATACCTCTCTTAACTTTCCAGCTATATCATCAAGAAAATCTTTATCAGGATGAACTACTATCATTTCCCTGATGAGATTAGAGAATTAGATATGGGAAAAGAAATGTAGAATAAAATCAGCAAGAAACAGAAATACATGCATCTACAAACCTCAAAGGTGCTTTAAGAGGTTTGTTATGACGCTCCCGAATGTTGCGAGCAAGATCAATAATTGTCGTCATCCTTGTAACACTTTCTTCAATTCTTTCACCTCTCTAAGTTGGCATTCAATAAGGCATATCAAATACCATAAAGTGAGAAACAGCTACAAGAAATCAAGTTGGATTTTTTTATAAGAAATATCAACGAACATTTATTGAAAATGAGAGAGAAAATACAGCCTAGGGGCCGGGGGTAGAGGGGAACCCCTCCCAAAATACTACACCAGAAAAATATGCATTCATGAGGAATTCAAATTCAGCTCAAGGTAGGCTGTGGGCTTTTTGCTGACACAGATCATTTTACAAATAATAATAAAATATAGAAAAGAGAGGCACAAAGACACCCTTTTCAGTTTATGATTTTGGAAGCGTGCGTGAAGAGCTTAATGTTAATCGATATTTTAACAGGTTTAATAATGTTGTATCATTTAATAGATATTTTCATTAAAAAGTAAAATAAAATTAAGAGAATGAAAGTGTAGAAACCATCCAACCCCTGTAGTATTTTTAAAAAATTAAATTAAAAATGAGAGAGTTACAAAATTGCTTCTGAATTCTTTGACAACAACCACCAAATACAGTCCCCTTCCTCTCGTAGTATATACTAGACACTAGACAGGCAGTATTAAACCTTGCTACCCAGGAAATCATTTCCAAAAATGAAATTACATAATAGAGCATACAAATTTAGTGATAATAAATACCTTTCCTCCTTCTTGAGGATAAGAACAGTAATGAATGCTTTCCTCTGACCCATCAGAAACTTTCCGCAAGTTTTGATATAAAACTTCAGTGAAAAATGGGGTAAATGGAGCCATGACCTTACATGATGTTAAAAGAACCTGAAGGCACAATATATTGCATGCTCAGAATGAAATAGAAACTAAAATGAATAAGGAAATAACAGATTGACAGCTAAGAACACAATAGAATATAATATTACATCCAAAAAGTGTGCTTCAATATTAATTCACATTAAACAAGATATTCTTTAAAAGATAATGACACTTCCCATAAAATCTAAAGAATTAAGACGTTCCAGTACGTAAACATACAACATAGTACTCAAATTTCAAACAAAATAAAGAAGCCAAGCACATCAACCGAACATCTTACGACCATAACACATGTCTGTATATAAGAAAAACGAACTCTACAATTTAGATTGTAAATTAATAGCACCCAAACTCTATCCTCAAATAAAGAGAATTGCATCATTAATGTTTCTCGTCTTTGACTAATTTGTCTTCTGAAAAATGACCAAGATTCCTCTTATATCTATTGGATTTCTCACAAAGTGAGCAGCTTTTAGTCAACGAGATGAGTCGCTCACCCTTCTTCATCCTATCTGACATGGAGCACATAAGCAATAATGAAAATGGCATTTTTGACTTACACTAACATGTCATTTACAGATTTCAACTTAACTTACAGCGATGCCAACAGCAATACAGAAACAGAAAAGTTCACAAACCACGTATGCAGATTTGTACGCTACCAAAAAGTTGACAGTTATACAATCGTCAATATCTAAAAAGAGGAAAAAGATGTACCATACATGGTACAGAGTAGACAGTGCTATCCTGCAGTCTTCTTCCCCAGTACGACCTTTTAGTCTCTTGCGGTTGAACCTCACATAAATATTTGTAAGGTTGTCGAGGAACTTTAGAAGATATGGAACTACCTGTCGTATTGTGAGCACAATTAATGATGAACAAAAGAGAAGGTAAAAAAGAAAAAAAAAAATTGATAAGAAACAATTTCATTGATAGAATGAAATATCCAAAGATATCCAAGGTTACAAAAGGAACCCAATCAAAGGTATACAAAAGGTGTTTCCAAAATGCAATAAGGAAAGAAAAACTATGTTGTCTTGTTCGTATCCCGGAAGATTCTATCATTTCTTTCATCCCAAATCTTCCACAAAACAACACAAATAATGCATAACCACAAACGTTCTTTTGCGGCTTTGGAAGGATATTATACACAACTAAACTTGGTTTCAAATTTTAGAGAGAGAGAGAGAGAGAAGAGAAGAGAAGAGATGAGAAGAGAAAAGCAAGAGAAAAGGAACAAAATTTACACAACTGTTAAACAGAAATCTAAAACAAGCATTGAGGTGTTGTTATGCATAGGCCTTAATTTTAATCTAAACTTCTAAGAATCATGAAGATATATAATCTGATAATTAATCAGTCATATCCAAGAGAAGATAGTAGCCATATATATCAATTGAAAGTGCCCAACCGTGTAGAGTCGGTAGCCATCCATTTCTTTCCTGACAAAATATACTAAACTCTGGGTGGCAGAGTTTATCCATTGGTCAAGGACATTGAACGACTTTTGAAGGGTGGCTTGATCCACAGGTGAAAATGGTGCAAACCCCTCAATCTCAAGCCTCTTGGCATTCTGGACAAGAAATCTATATGCGTTGTACCATGGCAGGAAAACATCCCTGACCTGTGAACAGTGCATAAAGCCGAAGTTTAAAGAAAAATGGGGGTAAAAGAGTAGAAATCACGTCTCAGTAAAGCATTTCATGAAATAAAATCGAAGTTAATGAAAACATGGCGCCCAAGTGGTGCACCGAGATACTTGGTACTACTCACAACACCAAAAACACCCTCCTTCTTGAATCGCAAAGTCTCTGCACGTACAACTGGAGAATTTATAAGATATAATCTCAGAGCATCCTGCATGAAAAAAAGACACCAACCTTCAGAAAATAGTAACCACAATTAATTGAAAGGAAAGTTCGATGACTCTCATGATGCTTGTTTTTTAATTTGTATTATTATTTCTTTTTTATTTTTCTTTTTTCTTTTTTTTTTCTTCTTTTCTATTCTTTTTTTTGGAAGAAGAAGAAACATAATTTCATTGATTGAATGAATTGTACACAAAGGAAGGAAGAGCCTTCCAACCACCCAAAGTGGAATACAAAAACTTCTCCACCTAGCAATGAGGTTTGTGAGACCATAGTCTTTAAGTGCGTTTGTATATTTACACCACTCTTGCTTTCAATGTCATCAGAATAATGAAAAGTGAAGTCTGAGAAATACAAGCAAGTAAGAAACACAGATATAATACAGAACTTACAGCTCCATAATCATTTATGATTTCCATTGGTGAAGGGTAATTTTTCAACCTTTTACTCATCTTCTTACCATCCTCAGCAAGCACAAGGCCATTACAAATAAGGTTCCTAAATGCGGGCTTCCCAAATAAAGCAGTAGATAGAACCATGAGAGTGTAAAACCTGCGGAAGTAAAGAGCAAATATTAGAAAAAGGGATTCCCAAGATTCCACAAATATAAACCAAAATTTTACCATAACAGAGAAAGTGTATGCGTCTGTTACTTAACTCATTGTGGACAATGAAAACCATGAACTTCTTACACACACACACAAACAAACAAAAACAAAACAAACAAAACAAACCAAAAAAACAAAAAACTTATTAGAAACTGCACCAACTCCTTTC
The DNA here is from genome assembly GCA_030954485.1 of Citrullus mucosospermus. NCBI lineage: Eukaryota > Viridiplantae > Streptophyta > Magnoliopsida > Cucurbitales > Cucurbitaceae > Citrullus > Citrullus mucosospermus. The sequence goes on along the minus strand of CM062061.1, from coordinate 30,056,193 downwards.
TAATCAAAATAGCCCAAAGGCAACTTTCTATTATCTGTAGGTTCTGTTATTTTTTACACACCATTTAAAATCTAAACCAAATTAAATCTTCATTTAAATTTTCATTCATGTTATTTTTTATTTAAATTATTGTCAATGGCTAGTAAAAAAACTGAAGTATTTTGAATTTGATGTTTTAGTATTCTAAAGACACTTCTGAACTTCATAACTACTTGTTCCAAAAGGAAACCCGGTTAGGATTGCCCTAATGGAAGCCCTAACTAATTGAAAGGAAAAGAACCAACCGCACACCCCACAAAGGATGCTCACCTTTCAATCGTTAGAAATTTCACGGTTAATACCACAGAGAAGGAATGGAATTTTCCTATTACATTTACTAAGAAGTAAACGTGGCCTAAATACAATCCAACAAATGATTTACAACTCAAAACAACGAGAAAACAATTATGTGACTTGGCACATTCATATTCTGGAAATATGAATGGTAAAAGAGGTACATACACCAAGAAACTTACCATCCACGAGTTTGATCAAGCCCTTCTGCCACAAAGTGCCCAGGAAAGTTCTTCTCGAAAAGCTCAACGTTTTCGAATGGATAGTGAATATAAGCATATGGCATAGACCCGCTCTCAAACCAGCAATCAAACACCTGCAGTAAGATGAGGGAACAAAAAACACTGCAAGTATAAACACTATATGAAAATAAAATTTGCGTTAAAAAATATAGAGGTAGAAAACGTGGTTAAGAGAGTAAAACTACAGCAACTCACTCAAACAAATCCTTTAATATACACACATATATTTATAATTAAATAGATATATATAAACAAAAACAAAAACAATAAAAAACCCTTATAGGAACCCACTCTTACCAACTTCCCAATTTTTTTTTTAAAAAAAAAAAAAAAAAAAAAAAAAAAAAAAAAAAAAAAGAAAAAAAGAAAAAGAGGAAAAGAAAAGGAGGTAGAAGGAGGAGGAATGTTTATGACTTCCAATGTAACAAAACCACATTATCCCAAAACATCTAGGCACAATCCCTCCCTTAGAAAGATTCTCCAGCCTGGTTTCTTACTTGGCCATTTGTTTAAAATTTCTTCTCTGGCTGGACATTCAGATTAAGCTAGTTTAGGGTGGGTTGCCCAGCCCATCCCCATGAGTGGACATTCTTGGAGAAAGAACTTCAGATAGAGAGGTGGATTCTAAGCCGGCATGAACCACGTCAAATCAGGTGTAGGCAATTGATCTTTTACCCACCACCAGGCCAGTTTCCAAGAATGCTTTGATACCAACCTTGGTGAAAATCAAATGAAAGTCAATCTTATTAATGAATTTATGACCGTGGGGGAGCTACTAAATAACTAGCCTTTAACTAAGCTGGTGGTTAATAAAGCTAATGGCTAGTTTATCATACCAACGGCTACTTTTAACCCAGCTCCTAGCTATCAATTATTAAACTAAGGTAACCATTACACCATTTAAGCCTCCGAGTCTCTCTCTAATACTCACTAACAGTTGTCTGCCCTTTTCTTCATCTGCAAGTTATTAGTATCCTACCTAATTGAATAACAAACTGCTGCACAAATGCTAATTGCTAACCAACCATATGGAATATTACAATAGATCGCAAAAATATGCATGCTTATGTTGCTTTCATTGAGGAAAAAAAAATAAAAGAATGTACACGAGCATAAAATAAAAGGCACAACAAATGGAGCCCATCAAATGAAGAAAATGACTGCAATCCAAAAGGACGAATATAGAAACTCTTAGTCAGATAAGCCCAAACCGGGGCATTAGGTCTAATCGCCTCCAACAGACCTCTCAGTCTCTAACCATCTACACAAATTTCACGATTTCTCTCGGAAGTCAAATCCCCCATATGATTGCAAAAAGATACACAAGCCTGCCAAAGGATTTTCACCTAAGTCACAATAATTCCTCATTACACTCACGGCCAAGTTAGTAATTCATCAGCCTCGTCCATGTAGATTCCCTTCTAAGGAAGCACAGGCCACAACAATAGTGGGTATTGTTTCATTATTTTTCAAAACTTTTTTTTGCATATGGAGTGTCCTTTGCGTGTCGCCAGCATTGTCAGAAAACAAAAAAAAATAATAATAAATTAATAGACACGCCAGCTGGCATGTCGGACACGTGTCGGAGGCGGACACGTGTCCGACACAACTTCGCCAGTTTAGAAGTGTTGGTGCTTTATAGATTTCCTTTATACCATACGGCTCTACCTCCTCTTCTTATTCCTTCTAGACTAAATAATCAACTGTGGTGGCTTCTAACAATCTCACAACGTGAGAAAATTTCAAAACAACAAGGTCTAAACATTATAAAAGAGGAATATCAAAAGTAAGTTATTGATCCCAAAAGTAAAATAAAACGTGAAACAGAAAAAGGCAAAAAGAAAATAATAATAGTTAAGAGAAAAACGAGATTAAGTAGTCTTACATCATCTACCCTCCGAAGCACACCATATTCAGGACCTCGTCTGGACGGAATAGTAATGTGATCAATCTTGTGACGATGCAGATCAAACACCTGAAAGATCAAAAACAGAAGATTCCCACAGATAACACACAAGTAGTTAACAAGCATTCCCCACCAGAACATAAGAATTAACTGCTTAAAGAATACATGAGGGTCACCAAGCCACTTCATAATATATTTTTCGTTAGTAGATGTCAATATATTTTTATTTTCTTCTCCATAGTAGGAATCATGTCCTCACTCCTCAAGCATGGAAACCAAACAGTTTGATAAAGAGAAATAAAACTCACTGTAACCGATTAAGTTCTTATGGTGAACTAAAAAAAACTCCATACATAGCAAACAGTTTGATAAAGAGAAATAAAACTCACTGTCAATGGTCTCTTCGACCTAAAGCAATTATATTTGCAGATAACAAACGCTGGGAATTAAAGAGTGAGACCTTAGCACCAGAAAGCTTTTCAAGTTTCTCAATTGAGTCCATGACCAGTATTTCCTCCCCATCCTCGCTAACCCAGACAGGGAGAGGTGTTCCCCAAAATCTACTACGACTGACAGCCCAATCTCTTGCATTCTCTAGCCAATTATGGAACCTTTTCTCCTGCAATTTGACATTAACAAATAAAGATGAAGCCAGAACAGATCTCACGATCCATGAAACAGTTCATTTTCACATCAGCACTTCATTTTTCCAACCCAAGTATATTTCAGGACTCAATTTCAGAGTTCTAAAATGTTTGTACCTTCAAGCTACGAAAAGAGAAAAATTATTATTATTATTTTAAGAAAAACACTCAACTCTTGAGTGTATAGTAAACATGAAAATTTTTCATGATAGTACTCTTTCTCAGAAGCATGGTTATATCAATACACTGGAATTTAATTGGAAAAAAAACGAAAGAATACAAGAGTATATAAAAAGAGAGCCCCAAAAAAAAGGCAAACTACGAAAAGGTCATCCAACCAAATAAAATAAGATCTAACAAATAACTAAAAAAAGGATTCGCCACAAAAGCCCACAGAAGTATAGATATATTATATAAAAAAAATTTACATTAAGATACTTCTTTAACCTATAGAAGAGATCCTATTTTAAGTAAGGTCGTCATTAAGATACTTTTTCGAAATATATACACACACACATACACATATGCATACATATATACATATACATCCACTGTGTGTGTAAAGAACCATCTGAAAGGTCTAAAATACTTAATGTCAAGGATGTTATTCCTTCATGGCAACAAGAAATTCCTATCAATCTTATACATCTTGAATCATATCATACTACCACCTTTTACACCGGGCATAAAACTCTACAGTCTAGTCTACCCCATCCAACCTTGCCCATACATGCTTGCTCAGATAAAGTGGAATATAAGTATTTACGAGAAGAGTTTAGCATAACATATAAAACCTTCACAAAATCAGGCACCCAGTAAGTCTTCTCATTGTTTTCAAGTAATTTCTCCTTTAATTTCTCAACTCGGACAAACCTAAAGAAAGAGAATTCTAATTGGTTAGGATAGTAACAGTAGGAGGAAAACAAAAACAAAAAACAAAAAAAGCCACAAGTGAGTATTTACATTTGTAAGCATTCAAGTATGATTATCAGATAAGAAAAAGGTGAAATGTATATGGGGAAGAGAAAAATAGCAATATAAGCACTAAAATCAAGTGTGGATTTAAAATTCAATAATAGTAAACCTTGGTGGACAATAGAAGTGCCATCATTACGAGGGTTCTCTTTTTAAAGAACAAGCTATAACACGGATATTTCATTATTTCTTTGCAACTTTAAAAATACTCTCTTCACAACAACTGAGCCCAAAGTGTGAACCAAACCCAACTGAACTCTTCATTTATTCAGAAGGCGGGAGGCAAACAGTTGCAATGTCAAAATGTGCACGTGCACAAAAACAAAAATACCAAAGAGATTTGACAAGGACCTTATCACAAAAGCAAATAACAGATTTCAAAATAGAAAATAAATGGACTTGCCAGCTTGGGACAGCCCTGTAGATAAGGGGAGTATCAGATCTCCAGCAGAAAGGGTAAGAATGGGTAAAGCTTCCTGATTTAACAAGCCTCCCTTGTGCCTGAAACAGAAGAATTCTGACCAATAATGCACGTTCAAAATGAAACAATAAAGAATTTTACTAGATTCCAACATTTTTTAAATTTCAATTAGGTTTTTTTCCCCTCTCATTTACACTTCCCTAGTCCAAAAGCAACAAGAAGATCAACATAAATATAAAATTACAGAATGAAAACATAGTCGTCAAGTAGATACATCATCAAGGACAAAGCTATAGGATATAATTAGAAACTCGCCAAAGTGAGCATAGCTCAACTGGCATCCAAGATGTGTTAGCGGCCATGAGGTCCATGGCATCCAAGAAGTGTTAGCGACCCTAACTCTTTTTTATTAGTGATATGAACCAAGGAATCAACCTTAACTCCCAGATTTGAATATTCACCCATAGTTGAAGTTACAAGTTCAAGACCCAATCATCATTCTATTCATCTATCAGTGAAAAGTTTGTTTCTTGATCAAAAAATAGTTCATGTTGCAAACAAGAACCAAGGCCAAATTGTAATTGCAGCTCCATTTTGAATGCTCCAAGCATATCTAGATTGCATCAAAAAGTTGCAAATTTACAAGGGTTTTCATATCACATAGGAAGATATTGGGATGCTATATCTACAGGTGTACTCAATAGATATTCCAAGAAAAATAATTCAACTTGAACATACTACTTTAAGTGCAAGAACATACCTTCACCGCCTCAATTATATCCTTGTCTGCATCCTTGACATAACGTCCAGAAAAATCAGTAATCTTTGTTGTAAAGCAACCATCATCATCGACTGCAACAATCAAATTCTCACCCTACAAGCAAATGGAAAAAACACGAGCAAAAATAAGATAGGAAATGTAAAGTAACTTATCCTTAAAAACAATTAGAGCGCACGTTTGCCATCTTTTATTTGTAAACAAGATATGACATTCTCATTGCAATATTGAAAAGATACAAAAGCGTTCAAAGGAGACAAACCACCAAAAGCAGTAAATGAAAATAAACATAAGTAAACTTGAACTTCAATATCTACCGAGGAAAAAAAAAATACCTCCAAATTTGATCAAATATCATTAAAGGAATAATTAACAAATAAATAAGAAAGAGAATATGAATGAGATGCTTTGAAAATAACAATGTTAAATCTTTCCCTCCCAAATTTCAAAAATTCTTGAAAACAACATTTGTATGTCTAGAAGTCTTTTGCATTATATTAAAAAAAAGACTAAAAATCAGATCAAAGAATATTATTCCATTTGACAAACTCCTTTCACTCTTGCTAAACTCAAAACATGTATAATATAATATAATGGATTACATAATATTGGAAAACAATAACCATACGAAAATTCTTAGTTGGTAATTATGTTAATAAATTAATTAATAACATTAGTTTGTACAAAAAATTATAACATTAATAAATTAATTAATAATATTTGAGATATAACTAAATTATTAGTTGGTAACTACCACTATTCTTATTATTTATAAATATATTTTACTAAACACATTTTGAACAACTTTTAAAATTAAAAACATTGATAAAATACAACTTTGTTTTTCATTGAATCTCTTAGGTCCCATTTGATAGGATAACCATTTGATCTTTTTGTTTTCAGTTTTTGAAAATTAAGCTTATAAACACTACTTCCACTAATTGGTTTCTTTGTTTAGTTAACCTTTTAAGAATGTTCTGAAAAAAAGAGAAGAAAAAAAAAAAATGTGTTATTAGGCATAATGTTTTCAAAATTCAAATCAAGTTTTAAAAACTTCCAAAGATAGTTTTACAAAACTTGATATTGTATAAAGGTGACAAAACACGCACAGTTATCTAAAACCAAATAGATATCATAGAAACCTTAGTTTATAAATTTGTGTTTTTAAATTTTTATTTCCAGATCACTAACCAAATGCACCTCAGATCACTGATCTTCGAAACGCTAATACTTAACAAGTTATTCAACATCACTTTTATTGGTGTCAGCAATCATGTAGTGTGAAGTCATATAACACTTACTAATGATATGTGAAAAATAAAAGAATCTTCATCACAGACCTTATTGATCACTTGGTTCTCAATGCAGACACGATAATCGTCTTCACCGAATGCAGGAGCACAATGGACAATGCCCGTACCACTATCATCAGTGACATAACTATCCGCAACAACTCTAAACGCCACATCAGAAAACTCTTTAAAGTAATCAAACAATGGCATGTACCTGCAAAGAAAAATGATATATTTAATATCCTCCAGCACTATAATTAGATACAATTTAATGAACATTCAGGAAACAGCAAAAAATATATATACATACATACATATATATATATATATATAGCAGCCTTGCTAAAATCATCAAGAAGCATATTAATACCAATGAAAATGCTTACTTTTTACCCACAAGAGAAGCTCCCGATACTTCCTCCAATAACTCAAATGATTCCTCCACTGAGTTCTCTGTTTTCGAATTTGAGGATCCCTTTTTCTTAGGATTTGACTTGTTAATGGCATCATTAGCATTTGGTGCATTCACTTTTTGTTTCTCAACAGGTAGAGCTGACAATCGGGATTTAGCAACCACATAAACTTTTCCAGACACCTTGTTGCGAACCTGGTATTTTTTTCTACTACATTAGATTATCAATTATAAATAAGAAGTTCCTGAGAGCTTAGGCACAATGTGCAAAAGCACCTGAATGCTGTAAGATACGCAATATGCTGAATATAAAGTGTGGGTATAAATGAATAAAAAACTAAACACAATTTAGCATGAAATATTTAACCTGGAGTCTGTAATGTGGATACGCTTATATTACATATGAATTCTTTTATAATGAGAAAAAAAGAAAAAAAGAAGAAAAAAAAGAAAAGAAGAAAGAAAAATCTAACATTCATTAAGAAAAAGAATGATAGAATACACGGACAGAAAAAACAAGAAAAAAAACCCACAAAAAGAAGTCAAACTATAATAAAGGACTCCAATCAAGAGAAATAAGATCTAGCAAATAATTACAAAAGAGCCTAGAAACAAAGGCCTAAAGAGAAACATAGAATCTAGTGAGGTACTAGGTGGCAACACCAAGGCCATTGGATAGAGTTTCTTGAGTGAAAGACAGGTGTACTAACAGAGAATCTAGGAAGGTAACACTGAGGCCACAGGATGGAGTCTCTTACTTGCAGAAACTTTTTTGATAAGAAATTAAACTTTCATTGAAGAGAATGAAGGAATACAAGAGCACACAAAAAATAAGCCCAAAAAGTAGGAAAGAAGAGAAGGAGGGCTCTTTTCAGCTTGAACAGCTTTTATGACACGGTTGATTAGAGCTTCTTGACAGGGATTGATGCCAAGTGTAGATGCTGTACCCTGGTATTTCCAATTTGAGTCTTTTGACCAGATTAGTGCCATTTCCCCATAACAATGCTGAATGTATTCCCGGACCTTTGTATAGATCAGGAAAAAGAAAACCACAGACCACGTAACCATATACTTACCTAGTAGTTGGTGTCTAACTGACAATAGGGATGATGGCTACTCAAGTAATATAAGCAAGGATGAAATATAGAAGACAAATTTCAAAGGTCATCTCTTAACCAAAGATGCAGCAAAACAAAAGTCATCTGCATGCACTTCACAAAGAGATTTGACAAGGTTAAATTGTAAAGTTAAATAGAACAGCAAACAGTAAACCAAAATCTGGTAAAGAGAGTTTACGACCACATAAAAGTATACTTAAATTTGCTAATTACTACCAAAATTAATATATTGAAAATAAAGTTACATCATCAGACCTTCACATAGACAAAATTGGCATTAACACAAAGGGCAAGATTACTCGGAAGGGTCCATGGAGTAGTTGTCCAAGCCACAAAAGCCGCATTTTGGGGATCCCCTAGTACTGGAAAAGCTACCATTATTTCAGGATCAGGGACATCCTGTGTAAGGTAATACTCTTGATATCAGAAGACAGATGATAAGTCAATCTCATGCAAATCAACAATTCATACATTAACTGGCATCTAGAAAAGTGATTTTAGTAAACTGATAATGCAATTGGAGAACATGAAATTTTATGCAGTCAAACCACTGAAAAATAAGACTCATTCTCTTGACTTGATTTGAAAATCTATGCTACATACACCAAATGAACACAAGGGGTTTTGGGAACGATATTTGGGTTTTGCTTTAAGTCCATCCCAATCCTATTAAAGTACAAACTATCATTGCTATAATTACTAAGTTATTATTTGCCAATTAAAAAAAAATAACGATCCTTTTTTTTTTTTGGGATAAGAAACAATTTCATTGATTGAACGAAATACCCAAAGATGGGAACATATGGAGCCCATTCAAAGGGTATACAAAAAGAACCTATTTAGAGGGAAAATAAAAGGTGTTTCCAATTTGCAATGAGGAAATAGAAGCTATGATTGGGTAAAGCCGGTAAATCTTTGCACCAAAAAAAAAAAGCATTATGAATGATAGTATCAATAATATCCTTTGTAGTCTTTTTCTTATCCCGAAAGATTCTAGCATTTCTTTCTACCCAAACCTTCCACAAAACAGCACAAACAATGCTAACCGATAGATGATTTTTATCTGCTTTGAAAGAAGTCCAGCTGATCTTAAAAAAATACATAACGATCTTAAAAACTATTCGTTATCACAAAAGGAAAAAAAAAAAGAAATCATTTTGCACATTTTAACTATTGTTTTCTGACAATTTACATAATAATTTCCTTATATTGTAGCATATGAAACAAAGCATCGTACTTTTTAGGTAAAAATCAATTTTTTTCTGAACTTGGAATGTTCAATTCTTACCCTAAAATTCTAATTTCATCACATTGCACCCTAAAGTTAAACAAATATTTCAATTTTACCCTATGTTCAATAACTACTAAATCCACTCACTCACTTTAACAAAAAGAAACAAGTAAAATTCTCCCAAAACTTACTTCAACAAAAATCAAACCTTGCACAAAATTAAGTTCGATTAATGCAAAAAAAAAGAAGTCATTTAACAATTATCCCAAAACTTCTAAAATTCAGCTCTAATATCATTTTACTTTGAGTCTCATCACTTTCATAAGAATTTTTTTAATGATTTTTCAAGCGCAAGCCTATTTCAAAGTAAAAATTGTAATATTTGATCAAGTTTAAGATAAGATTGAAACACTAACCAACACTAAGGAACAATTAGATTAAATTGAAAGTTTAGGATAAAAATAGATACACATTACCATGTTTAGAGGGAATTTTTTCCCCAAGTTTAATGTGATGGCCATGTTTAAACAAACGAATAACTATTGTAAGGAAAATAATCATTAAAATGTGCAGAAGGCTCTTTAAATGAACATTACTCATCATAAAATTTAATTTTAGAAAAAAAAAATTATTAAGAAAGAGAGGACTTCTCATTAAGAAATTGATAATAACAATTTTTTTTAATTATTTATCAAAGAAATTTTATTTCCTGTCAAAAAAATTTAAAAATTATCATTATCAATTTCTCAATGAACTGTCCTCTCTTTCTTACTGAAAAAAGGGGGGAAAATCAAGAAACTTTTATACCGTGTTTGGTAACCATTTGATTTTTAGTTTTTAGTTTTTGAAAATTAAGTCTACAAACACCCCTTCCACCTCTAAATTTCTTGCTTCATTATTTACTTTTTACCAATATTTTCAAAAACCAAGCTAAGTTTTGAAAACTTAAAAAAGTAGTTTTTAAAACTTGTTTTTGTTTTTGGAATTTGGGTAAGAAGTTGAATTATCTTAAGAAAGATGGAAACTATTGTAGGAAATTGGGAGGAAATAAGCTTCATTTTCAAAAACAAAAAATCAAGGCCCCATTTGGTAACCATTTGGTTTTTAGTTTTTGGAAATTAAGCCTATAAGCACCCTTCCACCTCTATGTTTCTTGCTTCGTTATCTAACTTTTACCAATATTTTCAAAAACCAAGCCAAGTTTTGAAAACTAAAAAAAAATATAGTTTTTAGGAACTTGTTTTTGTTTTTGGGATATGCCTATGAATAGCTCTTTTACTTAAGAAATGTGCTAATCATGGTAAGAAATTGAGAAGAAAAAAGCTTAATTTTCAAAAACCAAAATCAAATGGTTACCTACCAAACAGGCCTTAACTTTTTTGCTTGTATAGGACAAATTATGTATTCTTAATTTATTGAATATTCCACTCATTACATATTCAAAAAATAATAATAATAATAATAATAATAATAATAATAATAATAATAATAACTGAAAAGGAAACAAAGCTTTTCATTGAAACAATGAAATAAGACTAATGCTCAAAGTACAAAGAAAACAATAAAAACAGAGAAAACTTTTGACAAATAAGCATAAGATCTAATTAGAAAACAATGGCATTCTAGATTAAACATAAATCTTGAATAGAGAACTTGCATAAGATTTGGATGGAGAGCACCAAGAATAGAAGATTCAACTAATATGTATTGTAAGGACAATTTTCCAATTGAAGAAAGAGTCCCAAACCTTATAGCTCTGACCGGCTTCAAAGTTTGAAAGTGGCGTCTTGCAACCAGTACTATATGGCATGACCTAAGAAAGCAACGAAGCAAACAAATTTATAATTGAACTCATACCCAATAGTTGAATTAAAGTAATTGCAGTTAGTTATATTTGCATAGTTCTAAGGATCAATAACAATTATATATATAAATAATAAAAATAAAAAATAAAAATCATCCAGTACCATGTAAACCACTTCACGAGGAGTCAGGAAATCAAATGAATACAAAATTATTTAAACATGGCGAAACAAGAAAGACACAAAAGCATAAAGTTACGCAATAACTACAACAACAATGTGCGATTATGATTTTTTTTTCTTTTTCTTTCCAATAGAAAACAATTTTATTGATGTATAAAATTACCAAAAGGAGGGGACAATGAAGCCTCAATCCAAAAGGATTACAAAAACTTCTTGAATTGGACGAAGGTGAAGGATTATTGTAAAACCAAAAAAGTAGCGATAATTTACACCAAAAACCATATAGATGGACTCTCTCTACCCTCTCTCTCCTCTCTTCCCGCCTTTCACCTCTTTCATGGTCTCTAAGCTGCTCTCTCGTGGCAGACCACCAGACCCCATACCTCATCCAAGTTACCATAGATTAGAACCAAAAAGTTAAAAAGAAAAATAAAAAATAAAAAAAAATAAAACCCTTTTCTATAGCCTTCGATAACCATTATAGTGGCAGCATAGCAAGGAAAAAGAACCTTAAGATGAAACAGGTGAACTCCTTACCCACATGAAATACGCGACACTGGTCAGCTTAAAACATCCACCACCAGGATGAAGAGGAAGGACAAAAGGAGATCCCCGTCCCTAAGTCTCCTTTGAAGCAAAAAACTTCCCACTAGGCTTTCCATTAACAAAGATTAAAAAGAATTGCAGAACTAATGCAATACAAATCCAAGATCTCCATTTATACCCAAAACTTTTCTTCCCAATACCCTATCTAAGAAATTTCAATCCACATGGTTAAAGGCTTTTCCAAAATCAATCTAGATGACCTCTGCCACCACTCTTTGCCTATAATCATCAATGGCTTTATTAGCCATCAACTTTAAGTCAATCTTTTAGTAAATAAAGCGTTTTTTTTAAAAAAAATGAAAGGAAAACAAGGGCAAACAAAAGACTAAGCCAAAAAAAAGAAGCCCTCTAAAGAAAGGGGACCAGTCAAGCAAAATAGTCCCTATAAAATAATTATAGAAAACTTTGAAATCAAAATCTAAAGAGAAACATGAAACCTAGTAAGGGCCCAAACATTACCAAGCTCTCTGTCCAGACTTTTACACGGTCTATTGTTCCTTTCTCTCCAAAGATTTCACATGATAGCACACACCCCTACCAACCATAAGAAACAACCCTTCTCACAAAAAGGCAGATGGATGAGGAACTCGGGTTCCTCAGATGGATGACCCAAAATATGGGGGAAAAATGAAATATGCCTTACTTATTGAAATTGAGGTTTTTTTACCTTCTCCTTATGTCATATTCGAGTGAAATTACCCATACAGAACCTCGCGCATGTAAACTGAGCCCCTCTCTCTCTCTCTCGCTGTCTCTAGAGATGTCCACAGGGCGAGGCGAGGTCAGGGATGGCCCATCCCTGCTCCCCATTTCCCCATCCCCGCAAAATTCCCCACGGGGAATTTGCATTTTCCCCATTCAGTTTTTTTAATTTAAAAGATTTTATTAACATGAATCACTACTATTTAAAATAATAATAATTAAATAGTTAAATTTCTCATTGAATTTTTTTATTTGATTTCCACATGAACAATTTGAATTTAAAGAGAAATTGCTCTAATTTTCTAGTAGAAGGAAATAATTATTAAGCAAATTACTCATATATATAGCCTAGATTTAAATGTTCAATACAAGCATATTCATTAAATTAACCATTAAACAATAAAACTTCAAATTTACATATAATATTTATATAATAATAACATAACATTAAATTATTATAATAAATAAAAAAGAGGCTAACGGGTTGGGGATAGGGACAAGGAATGCATTCCTCGTATCGTCCTTGTTTGGCGATTAGAGAATTTTGTCCCCCATTCCCCGCCTAAACGGGGAATCCCCGCCCTGTTAGGAGCAAGTCCCCATCCTTGCAAGGAAAATGGGCATCTCTACATGTCTCGCTCTCACTCAATCTCCTCTCTCCCTGTCACTCTCCTCTGTGTTGTTCTCCTCACTCACACACTCCTCTCACGCAAATTGGTCGCTCGCTCTTACACTCTCGCTCTACAACACAAACCAAAACCACAAAGAACATGAAAAAGAAGAAAACCCACAAAGGGGGCGAGGGAGATGGCGGAAAATCAGAGGTGGAAACGAAGAAGACGAGGGAGAGGAAGGAAGGTTAAAAAAGAAAAGAGAAAATCAGAGGTGGAAAAAAAAAGACGAAGGAAGGGAAAAAAAAAAGAGAAAACGAAAATCGGGAGGAGAAAGGAAGAGGGAAAGGGTAATTTTGTGATTTCGGCTAATGATGATGAAAGCAAGAGGGCAAAATTCTTTCAATTTCAAAAAATGGGGCAAAAAACCATTTTAGGCTTTGGAATTAGGGCTTTTATAAAATCATCTTAGAGGAACTCCCTCTTCACATCTTTGGTGCCTTTATGACGAGCAAACAACAAACCAGATGTTTGGGAGAATAAGTTCTAAACAGAATGCGCAAACTCGCATTTCCAAAAAATGTGATATAGGTCTTCCTCCGCATTCCGACAGAGAATACAATAAACCCACTACAACAACATCATCCTCAGGAGCCAAGCCAAAGTGTTCACACATCCATGTAAAACTTGTCAAATAAAGAACCACACTTTCTTAGGAATCTTAATCCTCCAAAGGGGGGAGGAGAAGACAAACACACTAGTCACTATGGGGGAGGGATCCATCAAACAACGAAAATAGGAATTGTAGGGGAAACTGTTCAGAAGGGATCCCAAACACACAAACCCCTTCTACCATGCCTCAGGTTAACCTTCCACGACAACACCAACAGAGAGACGACATCCACCAATTCCTTTTCAATCAAAACCCAAAGGAATCAGAGAAGGAGCTTCCCAACCAAATCAAGAGATCAGACACAAGATGATTTTTAATGGAGGATAAATGATACAAGCAAGGGGACAAAGAGCAAAGAGGACTATCCCCCACCCATGGGTCTTCCCAAGAATACATATCCCTACCCTCTCCAACCACACAACGGATAAAATAGGAGAAAGTGGGAAGCTCATTAGAAACATCCTTCCACAGTTTCTAGTAGGTGCCTTTAACCCCACCCATCACAGCCACTCAAAAGGGTGCGGCCCCATATTTTCTAGGATGACTTTTTGCCAAAGGGTATTAGGCTTAAGGGGAACCTCCAGAGCCCGCTCACAGAGATTATAAACATGGCCATCACCTACTTCCAAACTCTTTGGGCCAAACACACCCTTAAAGTTCCTTTCAAACCCCTTAGCTCTTTAGAAACTGAACACCTTCCCATTTTCCCTCAACCCTAGCACTCCACCACCACGAAATGGACGCCTTGAAATCAAGAGGTGGCAACCACATGTTGTCAAACCTATAAGGTGTTGGTCCCCAAGAAATCCTCCTAGAATCAAGATAGACTGATAGGCCAATGATCTAAAGTAAATCTCAAGCCCATAGCCTATAAAGGATTAGGAAAATGATCCAACTAGCTCATAGTCAACAAAAATCTATCTAGCCTCTAACTAACAACCCCCTCCTCCCATTCGACCATGTAAACTTTTCATTAACAAGGAGAAAATCAAACAAATATTACTCATCAATGAAACTATTGAAATCCCCCATAGACTTTGAAACTCTCCCCCCATTAGACATTTTCGACAGGAAACTTGTCGCATTGAAATATATAGCCAGACACGAACATTTCCCACACAAGCCGAGGAGGCCTCCCAACTCTTCCTAAAAATCTTTTTGTAGAGGGAGCTCCCTTCATTTGTGGGCTAGTTTTTTAGATGCCCTTTTATTCTTTCATTTTTTCCTCAATGAAAGTTGTTGTTTTCATTAAATGAATAAATAAATAGATTTAAATTTAAAAAATAAATAAATAATTTTTAAAAAAATAATAATAAATCCCAAAAACCAAAATCTCCAATTGGCCATCCTTAAATTGAACCAACCTAATTTAACTTAACTACAAGTACAAGATAAATCCATCAAAACCAAAGGGAAATGCTAGCTGAACTAGGACAGAGCGAGAAACAATACTTATTCAAGACTTAACACAAAAAAGTACTCTAGATGTGGCCAAGTAGGTCACTTATCAAAAAACTTCCCACAAAGAAAGCAAATCACTAGAATAAAAGATGCAAACTAAGAACAACCATGAGAATGAAAAGGAAAAATCGTTAAGGAAGAAGCCTATTTTGAAGCAGATACAGAAACAAGATGTTTGTATTTTACAATTATTTTTCTTTTTCCTCCTTAGTTGTTACTTTTCTTTTTTATCCTGGTTGGAACTTTATATTTTTTTAGCATTGGTCCCATTTCCATATTTCAATGAAATTTTCTCTTTTCTTCGTCGAAAAGAAAACAAAGATTTTTGCTAATGCAAAAACCATATCCTAATTGTACACAAAGGTGTTTCATATTTAGGACAAGGTGCAAAGCCAATAAGTAGCAATCCATTTTCATCATAGACAATAGGAATTGAAAGAATGTAGTATCCACGACGTTGGTAAAAGATCTTGGATTAAAGATTGAACCTCACTCCAACCAAGATAGGTGAAGGATAAGAAAGGTAACAAATGAACAGTAAGTTAAAGGTAACATTATTTTATCTATTGGCTAATGTTACAAAAATTTGGTAATATGTGATGTTATCATTATGGGTGCCTCACACCTACTACAAATTATTACACCCTTAATAATCATATGAAAATGGTATTGCCTTCACTAAATAAACAAACTCCATCAACAACAAAATTTGGTACAAAATCTTTAGCTATACTCTCTTTAATTGTCTAGCGCTTATGATTAAAGATTGTTCTGAAGCACAAGTAAAGAAGAGACGTCAAATAACTCTTGGGTTGACAAACAGTAGGCCAACTATAAGGATTTATGCCCAAGTGAGCTACCTGACTATCCCTCCCCCTCACCCCCAACACCCCGTCCAAAGAAAAAAATAACATTTATTTTCAAAGTTTCTATTCACAAAGATAACATACGCCAGGGCTCTAACACAACATTATGTTTTATTCTGGAATAACAAACATGACATTATCAGATCACAGAATCCAATGCCATTTGCTATGCAACACGACCCAAGCACGTATTCATCTCTTCTCCCTCTAAAAAATTAATAAAAAAATAAAAATAAAAAATCTATGCCATATTTTGCTTCTAACTCCGACAAAACAACTAATAAGTCAATAATGATCTCCAATGAAAGAACGAAGAAGAAACTCATAATTTAATACAAGCAGTCTATAGGAATATTAGCCGAACTGTGCAAATGGAGATAGATTATAAACCAACTAACCTTAAAACCTTTATAGACAAGACCTTTCTCGTAGAGCTGAGAGAAAACCCACCAAACACTCTCCATGAACTTCAAGTCCATTGTTTTATAGTCGTTCTTAAAATCAATCCATCGTCCAGTACGCGTGATGATTTTTTCCCACTCTCCCACATACCGCGTAACTATACTTCTGCATTCTTCGTTATACTTATCAATCCCCATCTTCAGCACATCATCTCTCCTCTTGATCCCCAGCTTCTGATCAATCTCGTTCTCAACAGGCAATCCATGGCAATCCCATCCAAAGCGACGAGTCACATGATGACCAGTCATGACCTGATACCGGGTGACAATGTCCTTGATGGTCCCCGCCAAGATGTGGCCATAATGTGGAAGACCAGTGGCGAATGGAGGCCCATCATAAAAGATATACTCAGGAAAGTCCCGTGTGCGCTCGAGCTGGGTCTCAAATGCCTTGATATCAGACCAATACTCAAGCACCCCCTCCTCATGCTTAGGAAACGAAAAGTCCTTACCCTCGCAAACTTCATCCATGGCGGCACTACACCTAAGTTGAAGAACAGGATGTTTGTTCAGAAATAGACCAAATGTGCAGCAGAACTGCCAATTAGAGTGTAAAAAGGAGATTCTGGGGAATAACAAGAACTCCCCACAATTCAATCTGCATAAAGATGTTGACTTATAAGGGGGGGAAAAAACATCCAAAGCTTGGCAGCAAGAAAATGAAAGAAATGGAAAAACAGAACAAAAAAAAAAAAAAAAAAGTGGATGGTACTGAGCTTGGAATCCTGAGTGACAAGCTTCAAGCAGAAAAAGAAGAGAGAAAAATGTAGAGAAATACCCGAGGTTTGGCGGAGAGGGTGGCTTAGCGCAGAGTTAACCTAGTAGTTCCCTTCAGCGGCAGATTCGAAGAAATCGAATGGAACGATTGAACAGCGTTTCTATTTCGGTAGTGCGTTGGAATGGTCTGGTCAGTTCAGTTTTAAGGTAATTAAGTACCCGGTTCAGTTCGATTCCACGAACAAATACCCGGTTTAGTTAACCCTGCTTGCGGCGGCGACGGTGGCGGCGGCCGCGATTACGTCCGGAGCGGGGGCCAGTGGCTGTGAAAATGGGACTATGGGAAGGAAGGAAGGAAGGAGTAGCTGGGAAAATTGCTGTAGTTAACCTAAAAATCAAAGCCATTTCTCAGAAAAGGCACGTTCTTTTTAACCTTTTTAGAGAAGTGAAATTATATTTTTACCCATGAATAAATAAAGTTTTAAGAAATGAATTTGAACCCACCATTATGTCCCATTTGGAAAAACGGAAACTCATGAGTATATTAATTAAAACTTCTAAACTTTTTTAAATTGATCCATTTAGTTTCTTATTTCGATTTTTTTAGAAGAATTCATGTATTTTTTTTTAAAAGTCCATTTTGTAAAATCGATATTTGAAGAAATTTACATACGTTCAACAATCAATGTATAGATATTTTCAAAGGTTATCGTAATTAAAAGTTTAAAATGATTAATTTATAAAAATTTTGGAGTTTAATTGACTCAATTTTAAGTTTAGAGTTTAAGTGGATATAATTATTGGTTAGATATTTTAATTGATGAACCACAAAAGTGGAGGGATACAAATTAATATTACCCTAAATTTTAAATACCCACAAAAGTTTTCTCTCGTTTATCTTTTATCTTCTCATTTCTCTCTCTTTGGTTTCTTTTTCTCTCTACTCTAGTGTTACCATGGCTTGATGCCTTTGCAGTCAGCTTCTACAATCAATTTTATGAATTGACGATATAAGGGTGCATTTACCTTTGAGCTATTGTAATAAGAGAATGAAAATTAAGGATTGTGGGTCCCACCTTATTACAATTGATGGTGTTTACCGAACTCTGCAATGGAAATCAATTGTGCGCACCATCATTTTTTACGTACTACGCACAAACATTTAATCTTGTTCCTCAAGATAGGTAGTATTCTAATGACCATTTTACTTGATTGTGCAAGACACGCACCATATATTTTTCACTTTAAACCATTTGTCCTAAATTAGGAGCGCACGAGATTAACACCCCCTCCCTCTCTAGTCATCTGAAACCAAAATACACACATAAGATTGACGAAAACCCACAAGTTTCATGTTAATAAAATATCTCTCTCCATCGTTAATTCCTAGACCCCAAATTATTGGGTTATGAACAAAAGAAAAAAAAAAAAAATATATATATATATATATATATATATATATATAATCTTAGCCAACTCATCAAACTAAAATGTCTTGTACTTAGCAACTAAGACTTTTGGTAGAATTGAATATGGAGGAAGAAGGTTTTAAGGGGTGGGTTGAAGAAAATAGGGTTATGGGATGTTGAATTAAAGAAGTAGATCGTGAAAATAGATTTATGGCTAAAAGAGGTTACTATTCTTCCATTGATGTAAGTGCTATTGACCATCATCATCTTCTTTCTCCTCGTTTATAAGCCTCATTGTCGTTTCTCCTTCCACCTCTCTTGATCTCGATATTTAATTTTTTATTCTCACTCATTATAGTGAGCTCACGAATTGAAATAGTATCTATAGACACAATAGCATTTTCTTATATTTAGGTATTAAAAAATTTTCAAGTATTAAATTTTGAATTTTAAGATGTAACTTTTCTTTAAAATATATATATATATATATATATATATATATATATATATATATTAATTTTTGTAGTACATTCTTTAATTATATGAATTAGAAATTTAAAAGTACATTTGGGTAATCATACATATTTCTTTCTCATTTGAGATGGAAGTAAACACTATCACATATCGTGGTAGGTGAAGAAAAATGAGAAGTGATCATAGTTGGAAACCAATTTATAGTGTTTACTCCACATGATTATAAACGATATATCTCCATTAACATAAATATCTTATAGTTAAATGACCATTCGTTCTTATATTTTTTTCATGTCATTTACAATTATGCTTATAAATTGAACAATTTTTTTGAAATACCTTGATTTTTAATGCCCAATAACCACTTGGTCTTTAATAGTTTTGATTGGAATTGAGAGCCTATAACTTTGAGCTGACTTGAGCAAATTGAATGTTTTTTTAGTTCGTGTAACTTTACAAGATCTACGTAATTGGAAGTTGTCATGTTCACCTTTGACTATTAGACACAGCGAACAAGGGAAGTTAGACATAATATAAATATATCTTGTTGTTGTATTATGTTTCGTTGTTTCTTTCCAATTGATTCAAACTAAACTCTAAATCACGATCATTAAAAAAAATGGTTGATTAAAAGTTAATTAAACTAAAAAAGAATAGGGTTATTTTTAAATATAGTAAAATGAGTCAAACTATTTATAAATATAGAAAAATTTCAGCGATAAGCTACACTAGATTTCTATAATTAAAACGATAGACTAGTTTTAATTTTGTAAACTCGTTAATTGGCTTTAATCACATTGAAAAAGAAAAAAACGCACGTAAAATGTATTATTTCCATTAAATCATATATCTCATAATCACAAACAAGTTTCATTCACGATCAAAATTGAACTACGAAGCAAGATTATGATGAGATAATAATTTGAGCAAGGAGTATTATAAAAATATTCTTGCAATGTTAGTTGAGCACTTACACTAGCGAAAGGTTCTTCAATTTTTTTTAAAAATATGGATCATTGTCATTTCAACTGTGATTAAAAAATAATAATAAATAAATAAATACATAAATATTTAAAAAAAAAAAAATCTACTTTAGTCAAAAGATCTTCCTTCTTACTAAAATTTGGTGAAAGGCTTTTATAGTTATTATCATCCACTTTGACCAAGACATGATGTGAATCAGATTCATTGGGATGAGGATGAGTAAAGTAGTTCAAAATAATACTTGGAATTTTGGTTTTTGGTCATCTTTGGTAATGGATTGCAGGTGATAATAATTTGTTTGTGTAACTTGTGAACCATAGGACATCTAAGAATAAACTAAACAGTTATTTTACAATTCATGATGTAAACTTTGTATTATATAAAAATATTGAGTCTTTAATTTGTTTATTGATTTATTTATGAAAAAAAAATCTCATTAAATCTTAACGCTAATTTCCACTATAGGGACTAAATCGATACAAATTTTAAAGTATAAGTACTAAATTATTACATAGTAAAATCTAGGGACTATTGTTACAAAATTGAAAGTACAGGGACTAAACCGTAACAAACCAAAATTTAGAGACTAGTTGTCACTTTTACGAAACTTTGGGACTAAAAATGGTTTTTAACCCTAATTTTATTAGGAAGAACCAAAGTATTAATTTGTTTTATATGTTGTCCTTTTTTTGTATGCTTAAGAGCGGAAAATTACTATTTCTAACCCAAAAAGTTTTTTATGGGACAAAACTGACCTTTTTTTAAAAAGTTATTTTTCTAACCCATTTTTCAACTTTTTAGAATTTTAGAGATGAGTCCCACATGATGAAATGACGTGAATACCCCCAAAGCTCTTCTTCCTCAACACTCAAACCACATCTTCCCCGGGACCATCTTCTTCACAAGAGTCAATTTTTTTTCCAGTACTCTCTAATGTCTGTCATTTGTTGTAAAACTCATCCTATGTGACCTGATTTTCTGGAAATAAACCCATAAAAAACTTATTTGAAACGCTGATTTCTGGAAATTTTGGGTTTTTGAATAGTTCGCGGTAAAAAACGGAAAAAAAAATCCAAAATTTTCATGTAAAGGAGGTCTAATATGTGTAGGAATATTTGAAATCACCAAGAAAAAAATTCGGAATGCCGTTTTTTATCGCTGTCATTTTTTTCCATAAGTTCATGTTTCCCGCAAGTTGATGGAGTTGACGGGAAAAGTGACAGAATACCCAAATCCACGCCAACTTTCTGGAAATTTGGCATTCTGTCACTTTTCCCGTAAGGTTCCTATCGTGATCTTACAGGAAAAGTCATAGAATGCCCAAATTTTCCGAAAGTTCGCGTGTATTTTGGCTTTTTAGTGAATATCATCTCGCTCTCGCTAGTCTCGTTTCATCTCTATGGCATCATCGCTCTCACGCTAGTCTCGCTCTTTCTACTATCGTTTTGCGAACTGGGTTTCGGGAAAGTAAATTCGAAAATGAACCGCTTATTGGGAAGGGAAGCGATAGCGGAGAGAGCAAGACTAGCGTGAGAGCGACGATGCCATAGAGATGAAACGATAGCAGAAATAGCGATACTAGCGAGAGCAAGATGATATTCACCGAAAAGCCAAAATACATGCAAACTTTCGGGAAATTTGGGCATTCTGTGACTTTTCCCGTAAGGTTCCCGTAAAATCATGTTAGAAACCTTATGGAAAAAGTGAATTTCCTGAAAGTTGGCATGTATTAGGGCATTCTGTCACTTTTCCCGTCAACTCCATCAACTTACGATAAACATTAACTTACAGGAAAAATGATAGCAATAAAAAACAACATTCCAAATTCTTTTTCTTGGTGATTTCAGACATTCCTACACATATTAGACCTCCTTTACATGAAAATTTTGGATTTTCTTTTCCATTTTTTACCACGAACTATTCGAAAACCCAAAATTTCCAGAAATCAGCATTTCAAAGAAGTTTTGGGGTTTATTTCCAGAAAAATCGGGTCACATAGGATGAGTTTTACAACAAATGACAGACATTAGAGAGTACGAAAAAAAAAGGACTTTTGCGCGAAAGATGGTCTTGGGGAAGATGTGGTTTGAGTGTTGAGGAACAAGATATTTGGAGGAATTCACGCCATTTCACCACGTGGGACCCATCTCTAAAATTTTAAAAAGTTGAAAAATTGATTAGAAAAGGAACTTTTTATAAAAGAGGTTACTTTTGTCCCATAAAAGCTTTTTGGGTTAAAAATAGCAATTTTTCCTTAAAAACTTTGTCAATCTAACATTTTTCTTCTAGTAATATATTCTCAGTTAGAAATGGTTGTTTTCAAATTGTAAATCTCTTGCCCTTTTTTTCATAGATCCTTTAGATGAGAAGAAAGATTAGTAAACAAACCGATAACAAAAATGAAAGAAGTAGGAAATCAACATATAAATTGCAACCACGTACAATGATAGACAAAAGCTAACGTCGACAACTAATAATGATATGGTGGTAATAACAATAAATAGTAGAGCAACAGATCAAATGAGGAAGATGAATTGTTTTTCTTATTTATTTATTTTATTTATTTATTTATTATTTATTATTATTTTATATATATCAAGTTCAAAAGAGTGGCTTGTCTTAATATCCAATTTTTTTTTTTAAATGATGGAATTAATTACAAAATGTAAATCTTAGTTAATTTATTTTTAAAAACATACACTAAGATTATTAATTTGAACATATATATATATATACACACACATACATACATATATTTTGACAATAACATGTCAATAAAATTAACCAAAGGAAAAGAATGTAAATATTGGAATTTAGAAAGTTCTAAATATCAAAGGTTTTGCCAATTTGTTTATGAAACTCAATTCTAAAATTTTTTAATCTTACCAAAAAAAAAAAAAAAAAAAAACCTCTTAGCAATACATTGAAACTAATTGTTTAAATGCATTCATTAAAATAACAATATGAAAATAAACTAAAAAAAAAGTTTAAATTTGAAAATTTTCAAAATGAGAAACAAACAAAACTTAATTTAAATGTAAAATCATAAAATTGATAAATGACAATAATATGAAAAGTTAGATTAAGAAAAAATTAACACGAAGTTTGTCAAATTATTTCTAAACTTTATGATTTTGCCTTTTATTATAATTAATCATCAACAATGAAAATTTAAAAGTTAAAAAAATTTAATAGTTCAATCATGTTGTCAATTCATCACAAATTAGATGTGCTAATAAAATTGAGAAAAAAAAGAATGAAAATTTAGAATACAAATAACTTCAACATAGAACATGTTTTGTTAATTTACTTTTAAAAATTAATCTAAAATTTATAAATTTACTCATAGTTTTAGTTAATAATAGATATTTAAAAGTTATGATTTAATAGCCATTTTTAAAAATAAAGGTCTAACCTACCTTGAAACTAATAATTTAAATAGAATGCATACAAATATTAAACGAGAAAGAATATCAAGAATTTAAAAATCGATAGAATCTGGTCTAGACACTCACGAATATAAAAAATCGATAACATATATATTTTAATCCCGGCTTAGAATTTAATATAAATGAGATCACATGGTAAGAAAAAATTCGGTCGAGCGCACGCTACGACGTGGCACTCGTTGATTTGTCTGTGAAAGATGCTTTTCACATTGGTAAGTAGGTTTAGCAAAGTCCAACTAACTTACCCGCCAAGCCATAATTCTCTTTTTCCTTTTTATAAATAAACATTAAACATGTAAATCCAAAATTAAATGCTGACAGACGATTTAAATTATTGCTTATCTAAACATGGAAATATATTTCTATTGCTTTCACGAAACGCTGATCGAAGAACGTAGGGCTGCGTTGAAATTTGAACGTTGAAATCTCTTCGAAATGCATATTTTTAAATTTGTAAATTGGATCTCCCTCTTTTTCCTCTGTTTATCTGTATTTTATTACTACCGCACTGCCCAAATTTCTCCCTCTTTCCTTCTGAATATGGCTGAAGAATCCTCCAACTCCATTTATGATTTCACTGTCAAGGTATTCAACTCCATGCCTTTTCAATTAATTCGGTTTGTTTCCTCCTTGACAAACCCTTCGTTTCTAATCCTCTGTGTTGTGTTGTTTTTCATTTTGCTGACTTAGGTTTTGATTTGTTTGCTTATTTCGTTTTTTTTTTTTTTTTTTTTTTTTTTTTTTTTTTTTTTACTTCCTGCACATCTTTGATTGGTTCGGCTTGATTTTGGAAATATCTCAAATGTAAGATCGAAGTACCTGAGTTATCGGTTTTCATTTTAATTCGTTTTTTTTTACTTCGGAAAATTTTGGATTAGTTGGACATTGACTTCGAAATATTTGAGATCCTTAGTTCTAATTAGATTATGCAAACCCCCCTCTTGTTCTTTATTTCGTCGACTTTGGCTTCTTTGTTGAAGTGATTCCTGTTTAATTCGTTTTTATTTCGGCAATTTTTTGATCAGTTGGCCGTTTGTTTTGGATATATCAGTAGTGTAAGATCTAAATATCTGGAATGTCTGACTTTCGATGGGATCCGTTTTGTATAGTCACTTTCGATGGGATCCGTTTAGCTTCTTTTATTGAAGTGATTTTCTGTTTAGTTCGTTTTTACTTTGGAAAATCTTTGATTAGTTGGGCATTGACGACTTTGGAATATGTGAATTGTAAAATGGATTTGTTTGCAGGATATTCGTGGGAATGATGTGAGCCTTAGTCAATACAGGGGGAAAGTTCTTCTGATAGTGAATGTTGCTTCTGAGTGGTAATTTTTATTCTCTTGGAACTATTTGAATGTTGGCTTGACTCTTGCTATCTCTATGTATTGAAAGACTGACAACTTCAACTCTCTTCAAATTCACTTCGTTGATAATGATACACACACCCACATAAGCGTAGATGAGATCATG
The DNA here is from genome assembly GCA_030954485.1 of Citrullus mucosospermus. Taxonomy (NCBI): domain Eukaryota; kingdom Viridiplantae; phylum Streptophyta; class Magnoliopsida; order Cucurbitales; family Cucurbitaceae; genus Citrullus; species Citrullus mucosospermus. The sequence goes on along the minus strand of CM062061.1, from coordinate 30,030,974 downwards.
AGCAAATGGTTAAAGTGAATTAAAGAGAATGATCATTGATCACTATTATATGAAGTTAGAGAAAAGAAAAAGTGCAGATGGGTCGAAGAGTGAGGGGGGAAAATGCCAAGAAAACCTGGCTGCGAGTGCTGTATTATTATTATTTTTCTCAAAATCTTTGTTGTTTTGCAGTGGTTTAACGAAGTCAAACTACAAGGAGTTGAATGTATTGTATGAAAAGTACAAAAATCAAGGTCAGGCATTATACCATGGCAATATCAAAACTCATGAAGTTCTATAGTTCAAGACTGTGGTTAGTTTAAACAATACATATTTGGGCAGGTTTTGAGATATTGGCATTTCCTTGCAATCAGTTTGCAGCACAAGAGCCAGGAAACAATGAGCAGATTCAGGAAACTGTATGCACAAGGTTCAAAGCTGAATTCCCCATCTTTGATAAGGTAATCATAATGTGATGCAGTTTTAAACAAACCAAGATGTCTTGTGAGGTATTGGGTTTAAACCATATTGACCATCTATTTGAATATTAAATATCCTGGAGTTGTTTTGATATCAAATATTGTAGAATTAGGCATTTGTCTCATGAAATTAATTGAAGCAGTTCGAATCTTCGTGGTTGTTAAATAAACAAACAACATACAAGTTAATTAACCAGTGCTGGCAATAGCTTTTGTTTTGCAAAAGAGAGGTGTTTCTTGTCAGTTTCTCTACCTATATCTCGGCTGATGTCTGCCATGAGATTATTCTCACTAAGCATATGATTTTAATTATATTTCTGTAATAGGACAAGTACTTTCATCCCACAAAACATCGTTTACTAGGCATTTGTTAGCCCAATTACGAGAACATTTAGGATGGATTTGGTATAATTTGGGGTCCGAGAAAAGTGCTGTTAGCAAATTTAAATTTAGAAGTACCTTTTAAGATTTTCCATTATTTTTGTTTCAATTAAAAGAACTATTCTCGAAAATTCTTCCAAACTTACTGCTTATATGGTTTTTTTAGGTTGATGTTAACGGGAAGGATGCAGCACCAATTTATAAATTCCTGAAATCACAAAAGGGTGGACGTGGACTATTTGGCGATGGCATCAAATGGAACTTCACAAAGTTCTTGGTGAACAAAGAAGGGAAGGTGGTTGATAGATATGCTCCAACCACCTCGCCTCTCAAGATTGAGGTTAGTACGTTTTCCTCAGATCAACTTCATATAGATTATGACTATACGAAGAGACTTATTTTATCTTTTTTCCTCATTCTGCAGAAAGATATCGAGAATCTATTGCAATCTGCTTGAAAACAGGGTCAGGAACCGAACCATACATAATAACCTCCAGCAGTGCTTATTTATATGATTCGTCAGTTATGTGAATGCACTTGCAAATGTTTGTACGAACGTGGTTGTATTTTCTCTAGACCTTGCATGTATTTATACAGTTATGCGATGAAATTTGAATTGAATTTAAAAGGCACTTATAAATGTGAATGCACTTACAATTTGTTGACACTTGTTATCCATTTGGCCATATGTAAAAGTGAATTGTGTGATTACAGTAAACTCTTTTTCTGCATCATCACCTACTAGTGTTATAGATGCACATAAGATATTTCTTTCTCAAGCGTCAATGAATCTCAATCACGCCATCTCAATTATTGTGCCAACTGAGCATACCTCAATGATAGGTTAGATTAATAGGCAAGAGGTTTGAATCCTCTACCATCGTGAAGTCTTGTCCCAACTTAAACATAGGCCATCTTTACTAATCCGTAATCAAAACTGGTGTAATCGTAATGAGATTCCATTGACAGATTAATCTTAATGAGCCTGAATGATAAATGTAATTGGGTTGCTTTTGATTGTGTCATTTAGAAGTATGAAACCGTCACATTTTACTGTTACCATTACTGCTTGACCCTAACAGTAATAGTAAATACAACGATCCCACGTAATTTTCAATCATAATAAGATTGAGCATCTTCCGTTCCTCAATCAGATTATGCGTTCTGATCATTGATTGGGAGGTGTGCCCCACAATTTATTACAATTACGAAACACAACAACAAACTTAATCAATTGGGACCCACTTTTCAGATTACCATGGACCACATTTCAACTTATAAAAATAAGAGGTAAGAGGTCTGCCTCCTCTCCCATATGTTGTTAAACTAAAAATTGACCTTAATATAGTCTTTGCTTCCTTACATTCACCACATGGAAGGTTGTTGTCTCTGCCTTCTGATTTCTGCTTAATGGATGGAGCATGTTTGGTGCCAATAAAGTCAAACTATGAAAAAAAAATCTCTGTGGGTTAGATGTGTTTCCAACTCTTTGTGATACCCAAGTTCTCGTCAAAATGCTTTCATGATTAATGCTGATCTCGATCCATGTAAATTAGTTATTATTTGTTAATATATAAACAAATGATCATCTTGATCTATATTTATATTTGTTAGGCGATAGCAATTTTATTTTAATTAGTTATTATTTGTTAATAGTAAATAAATCATGGCCACATTAAAGAAATGCTAACAAAAAATTGTTTTGAACGATTTAAAAAGTTATGGATTAAAATGCTAGAAGTTCAAAGTATAATTGAAACAACCTATGCCCACCCGTTCATCTATGTATTCAACTTATTGTCCAAATCATCATCACATCACATTTATGTTTTTCTTTTAATAGAAAAAATTGACAAAATGATGCTCTTAAAATAGTTTTAAATGGAGATGGTAGAATTGAAACTTTTCAAATTACCTAAAGTTCAGAGGTAGAGGTCTTGATGTTTACTTTCATGGTCATAGAATTTTAAATATATTGAAGTTCTTTAGAGTGTTTATAGAGAAAGTAATTCATTGATCAATGATACTTTCATGTTTCCAAGAATGCAGTCATGGAAGTAGTTGACTTAAAAACACTACTTTCAAAAGTCATTATAAACCCATTTAAATATTATGTGAACCTTTTCAATATCACAAGAATAGTTTCTTGAAATTAGCTAAAAGTATTTAAGTTGCACAACAACCAGAAAAAAGTAAAAAGAGTAATTAAAAAACAGGATTAAATTAATACATCATGAAGATGTCAACAACATCCTTTCCAATCAAAAATGTATTTGATAATAAAAACCTTCTTGCACTTTTTAACTCTTGGCCAGTGAGACTCTGGATTTCCCTATCCTTCAAATATGAAAATCTCTAAAATCTCGAACCACAAGGCCACTGCATTTGCATCAGTGGTGAAGAGGTGTGTCGGCCATTTTCCAAACTGCTCCAACAAAGACAGTACCAACTCCAATTCAGAGCATAAGAGGGATTTCTACTTTGAATTTTATTGTTAGTAACGAGGCCAGCAAGAGATATAGACCAACCGAAGACTTTGCACTTCTTCGAGATCTTAAACAATCCAAAAGATATTTACGAAGGATGGCTAGGAGCACCTGAATCGCCTCTGCGACAGTTGACTGCACATCTAGGGGTAAAGCACCGGTGCTGGCAGTGGAGTTAGACAAGAGAAGAAAGATTTCACAGTAAAACATCCACTACTATCACGCTTCCAGATTCTGTAATCTTTCCTATGGCAACATTTTTCCTATCAGGATGCTTGGGAATACTTACAACAATCAGAGAGTTTTTAAATAAAGATTAAAACTGATCACATACCTGGCCGAGGACGAAGTTTGATGTGATTATTGTTGATCTGATACTTGAAAGGTCAACTTTTGTATGAGTTTTGCCTTTCCAAGAGACCTAAACTCAGCCAACTACCCTTACCATATACTTTTCTATTTGTCCTACTCCATTTTCATTAAAATGTAGAACTAGTTGGAATTCTTCGCCTTCTTGCCCTCTTTGTCGCCATTGTTATCTTCCTGGGGTGTATTCTGAAGAAAGAAGAAGCAAAAGATATTTGGATTCAACTGAAACATATAACAATATAGGGTCTTACAAGGCAAAATGAAGTTCTGTAAGCAGGTGATTCTAACCGATATGGGCCTCCTCAAAGCTAGTACAAGTGCTTCAAGTACAACAATTTAAACTTGAATCCAAATCTTGGTTGGCGGGATAAACGTTCACTGGAAGGGCCTACAAGAGAAGCTCAAGCTTCAAAGACTTGACAAGGCTCAAAATATGTCAACGTCAAAAATAAACTTTTGTATGTTTCTTTTAGGATATCAGGTCAGATCAAACCCCATGCAATTTTGCCACATTAAAATGAAACTGCAGTCTACAAAAAGAGAGTTTATGAGAAAATATTGAAGTTTTGAATTTCAATTGATTATTTAGCATTTATTAGATAAAAGAATAGTAGCCCAGCTTAGATTCGATCATATAGATTGATTCCACATTCTGAGTGATGAAAGGAGAGGGAAAAAACCCTATGGGTTACTTTAGCAAACACAGCATAATCTCTGACCTCAGACACTTCTCAGGTAGGCTAGGGAATATCATCAAAATATTTTTGGCTTTTTAATATAAACACATTTTGGATTGCTCAATTCAGGATCAATCTGTTTTGAGAAAGAATTAGTCAGTGTAACACTAAACGTGCCTGCAGCATGTACGAGTTTCCGGTCAATCAAGAAGCTTCTAAACACAATGGAGCATGCATTAATGTCAGTGTCACTATTGCAGCCAATCAAATATATCAAGCATGAGAAATCTACTACTCACAATTTCTTTGAGAATGGAAGGAGAGAATTTCCTCAAGATGAATTTCTGGTTAATGACTCATGTTGGTGGACTCTGTCCATCTTCTGTAGCAACTCCCGTGCAATCTTAAACTTACCCTTCTTTTGAAATGCACTCTCAAAAGTATCTCTAACATAGATAGGAGGATGAAAACCCTTTTCAAGCATTGACTTCATCTTTTCATATGCGGCCTCCAGTTGTCCTTGTTTACAAAGCTTCTGCAAAATTTGGGCTTCCCATTTCACTGCCAGTTTCAAGCACAGATCAATTTGCCCATGTTCCCTCATTAGTTTATCCACTATACTATACACATGAAACTGAGGAGACATGCCAAAACTCAGCATTTCCTTCAATAAACTGTAGGCTGCCGACCAATTCCTAGTTTCACCATAGGCGTGGATTAACGCCGAATAAGTAACATGATCAGGTGCGCATCTTTCCCTGTTCATAATCTTGAAGACCCTTTCAGCATCATCCAAATTTCCTAATTTGCATAACATGCAAATAACAGAATTGTAAATAGCCAACTTTGGCTTCATGCCCTGAGAAAGCATCCTCCCAAACAGATTACTAGCTTCTTCCACGTGGCGATGTTCGCACAACGCTTGCATCACAACAGAATAACACTCTTCAGCACATCTTAGCTTGTCACCCTCAACAACCTTCAATACCCTAATTGCTTCTTGCATTTGACCTAATCGACAAAGCTCTGAGATGAGCTGAACTATAACAAAAGCACTGGGAACTAAAGCCAGCTTATTAGCTGCCCAAAAAACTCCAACTGCAGGTTCAATGGCTCCACTCTTCGGATTCACATTTGGAACTAGAACGGTAAAAGGTCTAGGTGTACTTCTGACCTTAACTCGTTCTACAGCCCCTTCTTTGGCACTCAACGAACACAAATCACCAATGAGAATGTTCAGAGCAGATCGAGTAGGTACCAAACCTGCCCTATTCATTTCATCAAACACTTCAATAGCTGTACCAAACCGACCAAATTTACACAATCCGATAATGACATTACTGTATGAATATTTATCAGGCAATTCAATTCTTCTGAAAATGGTTAGAGCAGTATCAATCAATTCCCCAGTTGGTTCCTTCTTACAAAGTGCATAAAGCATGTTGTTAAAGACCAAATTATCAGGTTTACACCCAAATTTTGGTTCCATTTCTTCGAACAAGCAAAGTGCTTCCCTAACCCTCCCTTGCCTACCCAAAAATCTGATACAAATTGATAATGTTCGACAAGAAAGCCGACCCATATGAGACGACACAGTCACCAAAAGACACTTCATATCATCAAACAATTTCCTCCTACCTAAGAAATCAGCCATATACTCAACCACGGACTCATCAAACCGATACCCCATTTGCAATCCAGACCAAGAGAAGAATTCAAGCGTTTTAGCCCGACCCAACAGCCTATAATTCATCAGAATTTGAAGAACGAGATCCGAAGTTAAGGTGTGTTTGAACCTTTTCAATAAATGATCAAGATCGAGATTAGTTGTTAGGTGATTTTTGTTTGAAAGTAAAGCACATACTGAATTTACGACATCGGTAGAGCCGGGGGTGTCCGGAGCCCGAGGGATTGGAGCAGTTCGTGAAGTGGGTGTTCTTGCAAGAGCTCTTGGAGCTATGGCAATGTGCTTTGTGGTCGATGAAGTGCTGAAAAAGTGTGAAGAGAAGCCATAAAAATGAAAAGGAACGAATTTGAGCAACGCCGAAGCATTCCTAATCGTGCTCCTGCTCAACATCGACGATTCCGCAAGCTGAAGCGGAACCAATAAGTTCGAAAATTCTCGCTCTGCCGTAACCCAAAGGCCAAAGCTTTACAAATTCCTAATTTTTCAATTTAAATATTTTACATTTTTTATTATTAAGATTAAGCTACATTTTGTATATGTTTGTGCTTGGTGCCACTATTTTGATTTGATTATATTATTATTGGTTTGGGGTGTTTACTATTTTAGTTCAAGTAGAATAAAAATTCTAACAAACAAAAAAAGAAAAAATAGTATAAAATAGTAGCACGGTAATAAATCGTTAATAGGATGATTTCAATGGGTAGCAGTTTTAGGGATAATAACTAAGTGTATAATGAATTTTTTTTAGAAATTGCAAATATAACAAAATCTATTAGCGATAGACTACTACCAATGACAGGTCTATCACTAATGGACCATACTAGAGATTTTGAAAGCAAAATCTAAATTTTGTTATATTTGTAAATATATTTTTTTTGTATTGTGCTATATCTACGAATAATTTGGGTCTGATTGTTATATTTGCAAATATACCAAATTAATATAGTTACTAGTTATTATAGTTCATGAGTTATAATAGTCTAAATATTATAATAATATGTATTTGGGTGCAGACTATTTTAGTTTAGGTAGGAAATACTAAACATTGTAACAAACTTACAGAGAGGGAAAGAGAGAATGAGTAAGAAATAGTAAACATTGAATAAATAGAAGTTTAAAAGATTAATACTGTAGATAATTGTAGGTTATAATAGTTGGAAACGCCAAAAGTGTATATATATATATATGTATTATGGTACGAGGTAGATGGTGAAGTACGATAATTAAATAATTTATTATAAGGAATTATTTTTGAGTTTTGAGAATTTGGAAGTAGTAGGAGGAATAGATGATTCCTCAATTTTTTTTCTTGGAGAAGGGTTAAATGTGAAGGCAGAACTATCCTCCATAAATTATGATGACTTTCCTTGAATAAATTGAAATGCTTTGGTTTGGAGAGGTGTTAGACGTCCCTCTGGATCATTTTTCCTCTTTTATTCTCTCTTAATTGTAGGCTTTATTTTTCTTTTTCTTCTCTTTTTCACTTTCCTTTTCTCTGTTGCTTTGAAGAAAATTTCGGTAATATATATATATATATATTTCTTCTACATCATATTAAACTCACGGATGATATAATGTCTACGAAAATGTGTATGAAAATTTAATATCCTCGTTGTAACCAAAAGTATTATATTGGAAAATATTGAAAAATTTATGTTTATTTTATTTATTCATAAATTATTTTGGCCTCTTATTTTTCATAAACAATGGTTTTTCTTTTATATATATATATATATATATATATATATATATATATATTTTAACAGTTTTGATTTGGTTTTTGGTTTTTAGATTTTAACAGATTATGTTTTTAACTTACTAGTTTTGAGTTTAGTACCCATTTGTCATTAGGTTTCAAAATAACATACTTTTACCCTTGAACTTTGAATTTAGTTTCCATTTAGTTCCTAAATTTCAAGATTTTATATTTTTACTCTAATTTTTCATCAAAGTTTATTTTTGGTACTTTGAGTTAATTAATTTATTTTTTTTGACAAAACATTAAGTTAAATTAATTAAGATATGAACATTTTTAATCAATTTTAATAGCAATGAAAAATTAGTAAAATTTGATTTAATTAATTGATTTGATTCTTATAAATTAACAAATTGAAAATTAATGCAAAGGGCTAAAAATGAACGTAAGTAAAAAAATTAGGAAAGTAAAAGTGCAATATCTTGAAAACTATGAACCTAATAGAAACTAAATTCAAAATTTAAGAATAAAAATGTAATAATTTGAAATTTGGGATCAAATGAACACCAAACTCAAAATTCAATGATAAAAGTGTAATATTTCAAAAGATAAGATGAAATGAAAATTAAATCAAACTATCTGCCTAAATCACGTGTTTCCAATGCAAGGGTGCAGGCACATTGCCTTGCGCGTGCATGCCATCTGACTTCTAGTTCTACATGAATACCATGTTAAAAACTTAAAATCATAAATTTAAGACACGTTTGTCCTTTAAAATCATGACTTAACTTTAAACTCAACGCTCTTTTACCTTTCATCGCCTTAGATGTGTTGGAATAAATAGTATGTAACATATTTTTTTAAAAATAACCAATTTGAAGAAAAGACACCATTGTTCAATTGGTCATGAACAATCTATAAATGTCTCTTCTTTAAATTGCACAAGAAAAACTTTTTTATAAGCATTATTTTTCTCCATGAACCTTTCTCCCTTTTAATAAAGTCTTTGAAGTCCGGTTTATTTCCACAAAATATGGTTCGTTGGATCTTGTGGATGAGGTGCTGCTTCACAAAGAAGGTAATCTGTTCTATTATGGAAGACAATTACTCATGAAACTCAGGCACTAGAGTGAGTAAAATTGTCATAATGAGACAACGTGAAGTTGTTTGACTCAGATTCTTTTCGGTATACAAAGTTATGTATTTTCTAACATATTTTGTGATATTATTCATATAATAAAATGTACCAAAACATATACTCGTGTCCTTATGCTTCATATCTCGTTTCATTTCTCCTTTGTCAAATAATATCAAAGATTTCCATTCGCCTTGTTACTTTTTACCGTTGTTGATTTGATATGCAAAACATTGACGAGTTTATTTCAATTTTTCTTGAACAAAATCACATTTTATGGTCCCGTTTGGTAATTATTTCATTTTTTAGTTTTGGTTTTTGAAAATTAAGCATATTTTCTCTCAATTTCTTACAATGATCTGCACATTTCTTAAGTATAAGAGTTAAATTCTTAGCCAAATTTAAAACACGTTTTTCTAAAAAAAAAAATTTTTTCTTTCAAAATTTGGTTTAGTTTTTCAAAATATCGGTAAAAAGTAACTTGGAGGTAGAAGAAGTGCTCGTAGACTTAATTTTTAAAAACTAAAAACTAAAAACTAAAACCGAATGGTTACCAAATAAAATCTAAGTTGAAATAAGTTTTTGTAGCTAACGCTTTGTGGCAAAAATAACTTTGAATTTTTCAATAATTCACAAAAATACCATATATTTTAAGGGCTTTGTTTCTTTTTTCAAAAAATAAACTGCATTGTTAACAATTTTACCATAAAAACTATCTATTTTTAATTTTTTTCAATTAAAATACCTTTAATTATGAAACTAACCCAATACCTTGTTATAAAGGTGAAAAAAAAGAAAAAGCAAATATTTAAAATTATTTTTAACCGAGATGGAAATTGACGAAAATTGGACAACAAACTTTTCCATTATTTTTCTTTCCTTATTTAATAACATGCAAGAGGGAAGTTCACACCTACTTTTTTTTTCTATTGAAAATGTATGACTTAATCAACTAAATTATGCATTATAGATCTTTTTACCTATACGTCATTTCAATCCTAATGTAAATTGACAAATTTTTATTTTTTCTTTATTGATTTTAAGTAAGAAAAAAAATGTGCATTTTTGGTTATATTAAAGCTTAACACATCACGATTTGTGATAACATATACATATTATCTAAACAACCTAACTTGTTTCTTACGTAGCCATCATTTAAATTTATAGCTTCTAAAATTCAAATTCCTCAAATTTATTTATTCTTATTCCTTGTTCCTCCACTTTTCTCCTAAATCCAAAATATTATCTTCTAATCTTTTATTTCTTTTTTGCAACTTAATTTAAACACCTTTTTCTAATTCAACGTATCTGAAAAATAGACGGTCAATCTTTAAGACTGTTTGGAGGCTTGTAATGAAATAATTTTGTATTGTAATGTAATCTAAAACTCATGTTTGGATTCACACAGTTTTCAATCCAACCCTTTTTCTTACTACTTCACGATCACATTTTCGTTCCCTCTTCGATTTCTCGCTCATTCTAACATTTTTCTGATTTCTAATAATCATAATTATTATATTCTAACCAAAATTACATATCACATCACAACTTCTCAGTTGAAAACACCAAAGCCTCAGAACTTGGAAAAGGTCAAATATGGTTGAAGTATCAAAGTGAAATACTAAAATTATTTTTAACAATATCTGAAGTTACCACCCAACCAACTTGACCAGCCTCATACAGAAGCTTTGAAAAGTTGGAACAACAATTGGGAAGTTAGATTGGACCAACAATTGGGAAGTTAGATTGGACATCTCTCCATAATAATCTAAAGTAAGACTCTATTTTAGTTAATATAATAATCAATGTGTCAATTCAATGCTGACCAATCTTAGAAATTTGTAATTGAATTTGTTTTCCCCCCTTTATTTCTTTCAAAATTTTACTCTTGCAAGCATCACTTTTACAATTCAACACCCATTATTTTAATTTCTTAAAGTTAAAGTTTGCCTTTTAAAAGAGAATATCAAACTTGATACTAGTGTTTTAATTGCACTTCAAAACTTAACCCTTTAGGTGTGATAAATTTAAACTACATTGATGACAGTTAGATTCAAAGTTTTTTATTTTTAAAAATTCAGTTTTCGAATGTAGTTACTTCAAGTTTTTTATTTTTAAAAAATTTGGCTTTCGAGTGTAGCTACACCTTTCATCAATTAATTTTTTTGTTTTATTATAATGTTCTTTAGATTTAAACCCAGAGTTTGAAAATTTAAAAAAAAAAAAATGTAATTATATAAAGAAATTGATAAGAAAAAACTTGTAGGATGTTAATTTCTAAATAGAGGACCACCATGTATTGAATTCATATCATAGCCATTTAATTAAGATTGTTAGCCAATTCATATGGATTTTTTCAATTTTTTTAGGAAGTCATGCGAAAAACTATTAGAAGGCAATTGAAACAAGAAATGAAGTTGCTTAATCAAGCGTAAGGAATTGATATTTTTTAGTTATAGAGTCCACAATAAAACCCCATGGACCAGGCAAGAAGTAAAGTTAAACTCTCCCAACTTCAACTTCTACTCCTTAGCAAAACATACCATGAACTCAAGAACTAAACCACAAAGACATTATAAGTCAGAACCTTTCAATTTATACAACCTCAACCAAACATTTTCTTTTCCTTTGGCATCAAGGCCCTCAGGAAGACTAGAAATCAGAAGTAGAGATGACATCGAGACTGTAACATTCCCGGCCTCTACATTCGAGTTGTTGAATAGCATAAACTAGAAGATATTACCACCAACAACTCAAAATCAGAAACCAAAAACTTCTCTACTTAGACATTGAAACAACAAAGAATGAACTTTCTGCCCTGCTTTCCATTGGAAAAACCTGATAGTTAGTAAAGTCAGGGTCAGTTACCTTCAGAATGGGGTCAAAACAGAGAAGAGAAGAACCACTTTGATGGGGTTAGCACAGTTAGTTACCTCAGCATATGCAAAAAGGTCAGTGAAAGAGACTTGGGTGTTGGGTGTTATGGAAGCTAAGCTCTCAAAGTCAAAACCACTGCATAAAAACCACCAACTAATGTTTAAACCAAAACAAAATGGAGATATAGAATTGATGAACTCGTGACATTATTATGATAAATTTATTCTCAAATTTACAAAAATAGAACTACATATTTTACAAAATCTATCTTAGTCAGACTCATTTGGTGTATGGTTAATCTCAAACCTGACACATTCTTCTTCTTCATCTCTTCATCATCATAAGTCGGATTCATCAAATGACCCGTTTGTTCATTCATTCGATCTATCTTTTCTTGGAAGCGTGCAATGTCATCAACCATAAGGCTAAAGGTTACTAGTGCAAAAAGATGCATTAATTTTTCTCTGCCAAATCAAAACTTCCATTCCATGGTCTTCTTAGTTGCATAATCTAACAGTACATGCCACTGCCTGAGCCCAAAATTTGAGCCTTGCCTTCACATCTTCTGGATGATCACCTGTATGAGCAAACAACATCAAAAGTTCAGAAGAATGCCTAGCTTTTGACTTTTGAGGTATAAAAAACTTGTAATCTTGGACAAAGAAGGATAATTACAAAATGGAATCTTAAATATTATATTCCCATGGTTTGGACAATGATATGCCTCAAGCTTTAGTACATTCAAAATGTTTTTTTTAATTCAATATATTCTTAATACTTGTGGAGTCTAAAAATCATCACGATAGTTCAAAAAATGACATAGAAAAGGCTAGAACGTAGAAGCCCTTTCTTAAATCATGTTGAATCACCGAAAAAACGTTTAAGTCATTAAGAACATATTAAGTTTTATTTTAAATACTTTTTTTAGACAAACTTACACATAAAACAGGGGTAGATAACCAGCTCGTAAAATTAGGACCTCAACAACTCATAGTGAGAAGCACAAGTTATAATGAAGACAATTTCAGGACTTTGCCTTCACCCCACCAGTACAACAAACACCCAACCGGCACAATTTAAGTCCTAGATTTCTGAATTTTCAAATTTATTACTCTAAATGAAAGTTTAAGTCCTAGATCTCTGACTTTCAAATTTAATACTCTGTTTTAGCCTTAGATCTATGAGTTTACAAATTTACAGAACAATGAAAATCTGTTCTAGTACCTAAATTTCAATAACTAAAAACTCAAAGATACATATAGAAACCACCCAATCGGTTCCAAGAAATTATCCATACAAGTTTAGAGACAAAACTAGAAGGGCTTATAGTCTAGGGATTAAAATGGAAGTTTAATCACTTAAGAAACAAGATCAGCTCATTGAGGGCAAAATATCGATCTGCACAATCAAGATAAAACAAAAATGTACGATGTGCAAACAAACCTAGTTCCAAAATCAAGATCCCAGAGAAAAAGGCCACTCACCAGGACTGGAGATCTTCCAATTCGCAATCGGACTGGACACGGACGAACCAGAGTCCGTCGGCACCGCCGAAAACGGCGAGCTCTCCGGCGACTTCTGGTGGTCGTCCATGTACTTTTGGCTCATGGAATAACAGAGTTCCAAGGCCGGCAAAGTGTTGCAGAGCTCCGGAATCTCATCGTAGCTGAAACCAAACCCTAGATCCACACACCCTTTAAGCTCATCAAGATCCTCATCCGTCAAGCTCTTCGTCCTCATCAAATCATCCTCATCCTCCACAAACCCTTCAAGCAAAACCTGACTCCTCTTCTTCAACAACTTGTTCTTCGCCCCCATTAGAGCCGACCCCTCCAAATCCGAATCCAACCCAATTCCTTCACCTTCTTCAATGGAGGTTTCATCATCTGGGTCTTCTCGAATTCCGTTCACAGAAGAAACCCACGTTTCAGATTCGCTAAAGAAATCACTTCCCATTTTTCTTTGTTAGGTTGTCTTTCTTTCTTTTTCGAATTCGCTTCTCTTTCTTTAAAACGTGTCCGCAACAGAGCCGGAGAGAGGAGCTTGGCTTTATAAAGCAGAGTGAAATTAAAAAAAATTAAAAAAGAAAAACAAATTTATTATTATAACTATTTTTAATTTGGATGTATGTATGTAATGTATGTATGATGGCGGGAAATCGATTATAATGATGATGATGATGCATTTCATGACATGATGACGTGGACATGGACAGCTGTAGCTAGAAGATGGGATGATGACAAAAATGGAGGAGTGGGGACACGTGGTTGCCATGTGGGGTCAGGAGATTCCGTCAATAGGAGGACGACAACGTGGTCTGTGGGCCCCCTCCTCCGACAGGTGGTGTTTGGTGTTCATCCTTTCTTACGTAATTTGCATAACCACATCCACAACTTATGTTTATACAAATACAAAATACAATTTTTTTTCTTTTTTCTTTTCTTGGTATAAATTTTATGATAATTATTTTGTTTATTTCCAAGTTGGTTTTTTATTTATTTTATTTTATTTTACATTAAATTATTAGATCTTAAAATTTCAAATTTTTGCCAAAATAAGTATACTTGAGCGAGAATTGATATATGCTCTTTTTTTTTTTTTAAGTTAAAGATTAAAATCCCTATATTTCTATTTGTTGTATTTTTTTTAATGATGGAAAGAATTGTTGCAAATAATCAAAAGAAGAAAATTGAAACATAGATAATTCATTAATGTTATGTTAGTTATATCCATAGTAGAGAGACAAATTGTTTTATCATCTTGAAGAACAATAAAGTTCAAATTCTAGAAATGTATATGACACATAAAAGAGTTAGAAGGTATATATATATAATATAACACTTATCTTAAACCTTGAACAAAATAGAACAAAAAATAAAGTAAAAAACAAAAATTAAATAAAAATCTTTATATAACAAATTGCATATTCAAAACATTTCAATAGATGATAGATTCAAAGCATTTTTATCCAAAGTAAGAAAATAAAAGAAATCAACTTTATAATTCATAAGTGAGTTTGTTTCCAATTCTAATTAAATATTCTTCAAAGATTTGTATTAGGTTAGATTTAACTATTTAGCTCAATACGTCACAACGGTACTTTATCCATAATACGAGCTCATAAACTCTAACTAAATGTTTTCTTTTAGACACTATGGCTCATGATTCTATTATTCCTAAGCTTGCCAACTTAATTAGCAAGTCTTTAATCAAATTCTAATTTGAAGCATATGCTTTTATGGATGTACATATACTACATAATATCAAAATGAAAATTTGCGTTAAATTTTTTGTAGACATCATTTTAGGCCTCTATTTAATATTTTGAATTCTAAAAATATATGTTGAGTGGTTTGAAAGAAATAAATATTTAATAATTAATGTTTTGCCAACTTAAAACTACTCATATCAAATGGTTAATTATTTATTGTTATTGCAAATTTAAACAACCACTTCATTATTCTTAATTAGATTAGACTCATGATGTAAATATCTAATTAATTACATGAGGAAGATTCTTAAGTTAGATATAAATGAAGTTAAATATCACGATAATATTAAAACAAAAAAGTAAGAAAAAATAGTTTTAAAAACGAAATGAAAACCATTCAAAAAATTATCGTAGATTTTGAAATATTTATAAAAACTACTTTATATTTTCTTTAAAAAGTTCAAACTAACCACAAATTCAAACAAAACTTAGAATGAAGTGACACGGATAAATGGGAATTTTTATGTTTATCCATCAAAAGCTAAAAAAAACTTTTGCTAATTTGGAAGAATATTGGATAAATCTAGACCATTCAGGTCTGGCACGTGCCGATTGACACGTGGGAATCCAATCTAATCACATGTTGGGTTCATGTATACTTGAGAAAAAGCCAAATAGAGTGCAATCCTTCTATCCATTTTTCTTTTCCTTTTCTTTATTTTTCTTTTTTTCTCTTTTGCCAATATTCTTCTTTAACAATTGTGTATGTTCATCTTCTCTACCCATCCAATACATAATTGTCCATCTCGGGTGTCCACTAATATTAACGATAACGACCCTCTAATATCTCTATAATAATATGTTAATTGTTCATTTTTAATATAACTTTTATTTTATCTAAATACCTCATATTAATAGATATTTTCACGATTACTTTCTTTCATAGTCAACATTGAATTTTGTTTACAGCTTGTCTGCCACTGCAAACAATCCTCTCTCGAACAAATTATCACTTTGAGCCTCCTCCATATCCATCCACTCTTGACTACCTACAAGAGGTTGCTTTTATCAAGGGTCCAATGCAAAGTGATCGGGTAGAGCACAACCATGCACATATATCATTTTGTGGAATACACTTTCTGATGTAGACCACCTACTGCATTCTTAATCTTCTCCCTTTGAATAAAGATATACTTCTAAAAGTCTACTCAGCCTAATAGACCTGTGCCTGATTTGATTGAGCTATACTTACTTGTTTTTGCAACTCAAGCACTAACACAACAAAATTTAGACCAAGGTCTAATACCAACTGTTAAGAACAATGACTCTCGTACATATCTTCATAATGGTATGATGATATATATTGTTTTCTCCACTTTGAGTATAAGCCTTTATGACTTTGCTTAATTTGGTTTTACCCAAAAGTTTTATACTAGTGGGAGATAATTGTCCACAAGTACATATATATACCTAAGATCACTTCCTTCTTAGCTAATGTAAGATTTTGTTTACTCTCCTAAATGCTCTAAAACAACTCAATTCTCTCCCTCCTGATAGTACTAATACTAATAATAATTAGAAGAAACATATTATACATACTTAAACACTCTTAAAGTTTTTGGGTTAAATTTTTTTTATT
The DNA here is from genome assembly GCA_030954485.1 of Citrullus mucosospermus. Lineage (NCBI taxonomy): Eukaryota > Viridiplantae > Streptophyta > Magnoliopsida > Cucurbitales > Cucurbitaceae > Citrullus > Citrullus mucosospermus. The sequence continues at coordinate 30,014,358 of CM062061.1, read as the reverse complement.
ACAATTGGAGTGGAGATTCAAACCACGAACTTTGTAATGACTAATGCATGCTACATACCAATTGAGTTATGTTCACTTTCGCTCTTGCACTTTAAAATTTTTTTTGTTCTAGATTGTTGTACAACACACAATAAATTTGATTGGAGAGTAAGCATGGTTTACTGGGCAAAAAGACATGCATTGAGATAATTAGATTGGTTTTTTTTTAAAAAAAAAAGAATTATCAAATATATTACATTAGTTTTAAATTTTAATTACCAAGCTTCTCATTACATTATTATACAAAATTTCAGATTATATGATTTTTTAAAATACAACCACCAAGAAAATATGAATCGAAGTTTCAAATAAAAGATCATGTCAATTATTATTTTAATTAATATTATATGATTATTTTTGTTGGAATATCGAATTTCTTATATTTCGATGGTGACAAATTTACGTTATTTTAATATAGAGTTGAACATGAAATTGGAATTGCAATCTAATTTTTTAAATAATGAAAAGATAATCTTTCCAAATCAAGCTTGAAAAAGATATCGATGTTATCCAATTCCTAAAAAGAAGACCATTGTTTAGCTTTAAAATTCTAAATTATGATTTTTTTTAATTTCTAAATTACTTGCATGTTTTTTAACGAAAAATATAGATTTCCAAGTCAATTTACTTGTCTCGAAGTAATTTGCGAGATTGAAGAATAATGTTGCTACAAACTAACATAGGACTCTTTCAACATCTTTAACATGTTTTGTCCTTATTCAACATACTTTTTAAAAGAATTTTCAAAAGGCTATAGATTGCACCAAACCAAGATACGTTTAATTTGAGAGTTTATGTGTTGAACTGAGCCATCCAAAAGGAATGTGTATGTATTTTGTTGGTATAAATAGTAACTATCAATTATTTTAAGTATTTATTCTAATGTCATGCTTACATGGGACATATTAATCTTTTAAAATCTCTCATTCAAATGTGAGCTCGATCTATTTGTGTACCTCAACATAACGTATGTAGTTTAATTACTTCAAATTTATAAACAATTGTATTAAATTGCAATTTCATAAATAGTTTGGCACCACAAAACCTAATAGTATAATATAGGTTAAATTGACACACGATTGTAAAAGCTGACAAAATGATATAACCAAAAAGATATTGATAGATCGTGTTAGAGTAAAAATTTCGCAATTGAAGCTTGCTTAGCTGTAGATATTTTTCTAGTTTGGTCAAAATTATAACATCAACAACATTAGAACTCAATTAATTTGATAAGTTGTTAGGTCAATTAATCTAACTATATCTATTAAATAATACTAAAATAATTGTAGCTTAATTTCATCATTAATAATTTCAAAAGTTTCGAATGTTAGTCCGACATTACTATATTAATTTTTTTTATATATATTTTAAAAATCTTTTAAACTTATTCACTGATGTAATTTCAAAATTTAGTATATGTATTATTAATAAATCTTAAATTTAGTTTATGTCAGTTGGGCTATATTCAGATTAAAAAAAGTATATATAGCTTAAAGATTAATTGAATACCCTATCTGGTGGGGTGGGTATTAAATTTCATTTAAAAAAAAAAAAAAAAAAAGAATTTCTTTAAGTCTAACGGCATTACTACATTATGAGCTCATTGCATAGCAGCTTACCACTATTAGTTTGGTTAAAATGTTTCCAAATAAAATATAACACTAAAACATTATCATAATGATGAGAAAAGGGCATATTGATACTTTACGATATACTTTATTGCTTTACAAGTGGAATAGGTAAGGAAAAATGAAGCCTAGAAAAAGTTTGGTTAGAGTGATTTTGACTAAGTTATAAGCATTATTATTCTACCTGACCCATGTGACCATCAAAAACTCTAGCTAATTAAATGATATGACATGGAGATACCTACAAAAAGTGAAGTTTCTACAAACTATATAATATATTATAAACATACATAAACTTATATGGGAAAAAATAAAGGGAATTGGGTCACATATCCTTATAAACAAATTAATGTTTCAAACCCATGAACTTAATATATAAAACAAGAAAACATTAGGAAGGGAGAGAGAGAGATGAGATAGATCTAGAGAATATTAGAAACAAAAAAACAAAATACAAAACAAAAGGGGAGAAAAGGAAAATTGGGTCATCTTCATGTCTGAAAACCCAGAAAGTAAAATAAACAAGAAACATGGAGAGAGAGAGAGAGAGAAAGAGAAAGCAAAATGGGGATATATAAAAGAATTTAGGTCATGTTCATATACTATATGGTGGTGGCAAAACCCACAAACTAAGTATAAAAACAAGAAACATGAGAGGGAGAAAGAGAGAGAGACATATGTGGACACAATCGTGATTGAGTTGCTTTTGAGCAAAGGTATCCAAGCCAAAAAGGAATTACTTTTTAAGTAGATTGAGAAAGGGGAAAAGAAAAGGAAAAGATAAATCACTCCCCCTATGGAGAAAAAGGATGCACAAGGGAATCATGATTACTCTCACAATTCATATTTATATTTATTTATTAAATATTGTGGTTTGTAAATGAGATAGAGAAAAAAAGTGTTACTTTTTCCTTTTTTATTACTTTTTACTTTGACACTTAGAGACAAATTAGTTTTTTTTAGGAAAGGTGGGGGAGACAACTCAACTTAAATATATTCAAAATTGTACGTTGAAGTGAATTTAAACTTAACAAAATAAGTCAAAAATTACAAATATGTTATAAAAAAGGATAAGTACGAGATAAAGTGGACTTGGATTTAAACAATTTCCGGTGTCCACTAATCATTGTTCCAATCGGATCTAACTTTAACTTGGGTAGGATAAGCAACCATCTATCTCAACCTAATCTTGAGAGACAAACATAAACTCTGGGTCATTCTTTTAATAAATGCATCATTATAGCTTTAAATAAGGTAACTTAAATCTAACTTTTAAACTCCCTAGCCTCCACATTTTTTCTTCATTGACTTAAGTATCAGAGTATGTGTGGCAAACATACAACAGAACTGTGTGCATGTCACATTCTACTCACTATATTTCAATTTTTATTAAAATCAAAATACTTATCTTGGTCTTAAAACTTTTCCAAAATAAACATTTTAGTTCTTATAGTTATTTTTCCATCTATTATGTAAATAAACAAATAAACGACTTTTAAATGTGTGCATTAAAATATTGACTTCATCTACCTTAAATTCTTTGACTAAATTGAAAATCTTTTGAAATAAAAGTAATATGAACTATCCATGCATCAAATTATGAATTATATTTTATTTAATAATTTTAATGTAAATTTTTTAATTGTAAATTTCATCATCTCTAAAACATATTAATAAGGGTATTTTTCTATTTCACTAAGGTTTAAGAGGTGGCACACATTGGAGTTTTTTGGGAGGTTATATAAAGTTTAACCATTAGGTTGTACGTCACTGTTTTTGGATTTTAAATTTTGGAATGATATTTTTCCTTTATTTTGCAATTCTTGATCTAAGATTGATTGCTTGAGCATTCAAATAAGATTGATCAATTTGCTTGTGGGTGTTCAAACCTTAAGTATTTGGGGATTTTAGTGATTGAGAATTAGGGGTTCTTAGACTAAAAGGGTTTCTAATTTTAGTTCACTAGGGTTTTTACGTCAAAAATCCTTCAATCCAGTGCAAGTGCACAGTGTCAATATGTAGTAAAAATATTGGGAAAATTCCAAGTCGTTTCCTAAAGGGAATGATTTTTTCAACAAAATTTCAAAATCAGATCAAAGATTTTTCTCAAAATTGTAACTATGGTAACAAAGTAACAAATGATTTTTTTTTTTTTTTCAGGAAAATTGAAAATTTTCAAATTGCACAAATTAGTAAAGAGAGTCAATAAACAAAAGTTTTAGTATATAAAAAAGGAAGGAATCATACATGATCATGTCTAACTATAAGAGTTGTAGCCTAACATGCAATTGTAAATCTTAACTCAAATTCAATAAACATGACGAATCGGATCTAATACCTATTTGACCTTCTTTGAAGTATCTTTAGAAATCTAAGTCATTAAACCTATATTTCTATGGCTAATGTGAACTTAGATGATTTAATTGCAATCCATTGATTATAAAGGTTTTGCCCCATGTCTAGGGTCAAACACAAAGTCTTATGTCTAAGCTCATTTCCTAGATTGTTTTTTTGAAATCCAAATCTTATGTAACCCTTTTAATATTAGATTCAATTTTAATATATTAATTTAAGTGGTCAATCTAAACTAATAATAGGAATTTTAATCAATAAAAACAAACCAAGTGTTGAGATTGAGCCAAGACACTAAATGTACATGTTAGGCTTGTTCTCTTCTCTATAGAACATTCACATATTTGAATCCCAAAGAGCAAGTTAACTCATAATGAAAGAAATAAATAATAAAAATTGAGATGAAAAAAAGTTCATAGTAAAAAAAGTAACTAAAAGAAATCAATCTAACTCCAAACCTTGCTTTCTTTCAATCTAACTTATTCCTCTTTTTTCAAGAGGATTCAACTTATTATAACCTTGATTGGATTGATCAGCAAGGAAGAAACTAAGTATATTAGAAAAAATTAAAATTAAACTACAAAAGAAAAAAGAATATGAATACAAAGAACATAAATAAAATTTAAATTGGGAACACTTTATTAGATGAACTGTTGTAAAATGAAATGACATACAGCTAGAAAATTAAATTGCACAATAGAAATACCAACTTAAACTAAATTTAAAATTGAAACAATGAAATAACAAGAAAATAAACTAAAACTTGAAGAAAGAGTTGCACACTAGTCTTGATCTACCACGATTCAAGGCTTTTCAAGATGAACCATAGAAATAAAGTCACGAGGGACTAAAATGATACAAAATTTTCAAAGTACAAAGAAATTATATGTATAAAATTGTTAAAATTTGAAAGCACGAAGACTAAACTTTATGGACAAAAACATATTTGGGTAAAATACCATTTTGATCCTTATACTTTGAAGTTTATTCAATTTTAGTCATATATTTTCAATTGTCTAATTTTAGTCGCCATAATTTCAATAAATCGTATATTTAGTCCCTACTCTTAGTTTATTATTATTATTTTTATAAAACTTTTGGTTATATATTAGCAATTTTAATGTAAATTTCGAAAGTATACTCACATACTTATATACTTACATAGAAAATATTGAATAAAATTAAACAAATTTCACAAACTAGAGATACAAATGATATATATTTTAAGTTTTGAGCCATATTTTTAACCACATAATAATGAATAAATAAGAAGAGGGGCACTTTGGGAATTATGGTTTGTTGAATTATGGTTCATAGACACCATAATTTTGTTGTGGTTCTCAGTCAATCTTTTGTGTTTATGATACTCCAATGATATCATTTTTTCAAAACAAAATATTGATAGAATCTTTTTTTTTTTTTTTTTATTTTTAAATTCAGCCAAATCAATCATTATCTGATTTTAATATTTCTTTTTAGAAATAAATGTCCCACTTGCCCATAAAATCTGCCACCATCTGCTTATTTGATGTGCCCACTTCACGTTTCTCAGATGGAATTATTAAACTGAAATTTTTATTTTTATTTTTCTCCCTTTTTAATAAAAATAATAATATTACATTTATTTTTCTTTTTTGGCTTTTTTTGTTTCTAAGGAAAATAAAATATCTTCTTCCTTAAGGATATTCCCCAAATATAGGATCAGATCCTACCTCTTGAAACGCGTGTCAGAAACAAATTCTCGTTTTTTATTAGGCAAAAACTAACCTAAAGTTTCATGTTAGTCTCAATTATACCTACTTTTAATTTTAAAGATTGATTACTTGAACTTAAATGAGTGTTAAATGAAGTCAAAGTAGACCTTTAATGTACGTCATAATTTATAACATTTGTATAAGTTTGAGGGTTCAATTTTTATTATTCGTGAGTCAAATTTCTACAATTATTATAAGTTTGAGAGTCCAATTATAACACTTGTAGAAGCTTAGTGTCCAATTTTTACAATTTAAAGTCAGAGGTTATAATTTCAACTACCACCATACTTCAGAAGTAGTTTTTGTAATTTGTCTTTTTTGTTTAAAATAAAAAATCGAGCTTATTTTAATCATACTCAATTCTAAACAATAAAAATAAAGTCTAATGAATTATTTTTATAATTTTCAAATTTTGATTTAATTTTTAAAAATATTAATAAAAAGTTGATAACAAAGTATAGAAAATTTAAGAATAGGAATAGTGTGTTTTTTTCTTTTTTTTCTTTTTTCCCAAAAACCAAATAGCTGTTAAAAGAAGGCCTAAATTAATGGGATAGAGATTCCGATTTGGATTTTGAAATTTTATTGGATCAACCTCAAAAAGAAAAAAATTGTGTCATATTTGGAATAGAAAATATTTAACCAAATAAAGAATTATAAAAGAAAATGTGCCGAGATTAGTAGCATATATGTTGAGTTTTCAAACCCAACACGTCATATAAAACTCGATAATTTAACCAAATTAAAGGGAACCAATTAAATAGGATTATTTTTAAATATAAAAAAATAAATCAAAATATTTATCAACATAGTAAAATTCTATCGTTTATATGCAGTAAATTACTATATGTATCTATCAACGGTCTATCTACGATATTTTGCTTTTATTTGTAAATATTTTAATAATTTTATGATTTAAAATAAGTTTTTATTAAAAGAAAATCGACTACTGTGAATAGATTAAAAAAAATGTTAGCTTAACTAAAAATGTCCTATCTATGGAAGACTCAATTATTTAATGTGTATATATATAGGAAGTTTGAATGAGTAGGTAGCAACATGAGTAAAATAAAGTAGAGCTTCAACATTTTTCAAAAAGTCATGAATATATTTTTTGAAAAGTTATCAATTGATTGACTTTGAACGTAAATGATAATTAACATTTTTTTCTTTAATTTTAAATTTTACATATTTATATAATAAATATTAATTTATGATCACTATAATAATAAATATTTAAGTGCATCTCAAATATCACATATAACCCATTTAAGTATCTAATCACTAATCGTCCTTAGTCAAACTTTTTTTTAAAGAATATTTTCTTATATTTGTTCATGATGGAAGAAAAATGCAAAAAAAAAAAAAAAAAACTATTTCTTTTATAATAATTATTAATTAACTTAAATATCGATGACTCATAATTATTGAAATCACTAATTTACACGTTATATTACTTTTCATATATCTATAATTGTTTTTTTAAAACTATATTTTAACATTTTATCTCAATTATATTGCACTTATAGTGTTTACCTTTTCTATATATAAGAAAACTCTACATCTTGCTTTTATTGATTGTGTTCTTTTAAAGAAATTAAACTTATACCAAAATTTGTATAAGTTTTAATTTATTTCAATTTTCAATGATTACAATACATTCGTTTTTTTTTTCCTTAAAGAAAATGATTACTATAATTCCTTTTACCATAATAAATAATAATCAAGAATTTGAATTTCAACTAATTCGTGGAATCCCATTGATCACTTTTCTGCCAGAAACATTGGAAAGATTGGAAATAACAAGTTGAGAGTGAGAGTTGTTTGGGCAAATAATTAATATCTAAGATTCAAAGTGCTTTTCATGTTAAAAGAGAGACCAACTTCAACCATATAATTTTGGGCCATGAATGTGTCCATTTCATGAGACACTAGAAAAATGATAGAGGTCAATATGCTTTGTTTGAATTAGACATGAATTATATGTATGTGGTTGAGTATAATAAACTTTATTGTTATTAACAGATACTTGAAAAATAGGATTTTGATTTATGATAGAATTAATTTAGATATTCACATATGATGGTTTTTCTAACTGTTTTGGATTAATTAATTTATACGAGATTACTAACAAAATGACTTATTATTTCTATATTCTTCTACACCTATGCACATAGATAAATTTAAATCGTCAATCTTAAAATGATTATTATTAGTATCTTATCCACTGTGCTATATACTTAAACTAATCTAAATTTAAACTTATTTAATTAAGTTCAAAACAATAATATATTTTAAAATGGTACTACTCATTTATTGTTATTTTATTCTTTGCCGATGATAATATAAATTTCAATGATATTTATTCATTTCTTGAAAACTACAATTCATATCATATGAATACGATATTATTATTCAACAATAAATAAATCTTTGTGTCCGAATCGGGTTAATATATATATATATATATATATATATATAATATAGTTTAATTTCATACAAAATTGCGAACTTTCTGGTAAAAGTTTATTATTTATTTTAAATTATATATATAAAAAATAATGACACCATGACACTTTATATTATAATTTTTACCAAGCTTAACGTGGAAGCAAGTTGACTGGAAACTTTAGTGGATTTTTTAATAGAAAAATCTTTAAATAAATACTGTCAATTTGAAAGCTTTGAAAAACGTATTCGAATATTAAAGAATGTGAAAAAGTTCAACCCTCCGATTGTTTAGCTTAACCTAAAGTAATTCACATACATATTTCAACTACTTTAATTTAAAATGTAACAAATTATTAGGGTAGTTGAAAATATAGTGTAATTTGGACCTAATATTTCAAAGGCTAAACAAGTCTACATCAAATAAAAAATAGAAATACAATTAATAAATTTGTAAATAAGAAAAAAATATGAACGTAAAAGCTAATAAAACTCAACTAATATATGAATTTATTATTGTTCAAGAGATTTGTGGTTAGAATCTTCCTACCCCTTTTGTACCAATAAAAAGAAATATGAACCCAATTTTCAAACCTTGTCTCCATAAGATAATTCTACTCTCAATTTTCAAACCTTGTCTCCATAAGATAATTTTACTCTCCCTAGTGTCTGAGTTTAATGAGTGTCGATGAAGAAAGTGAGTGCTCAATTTGGAGAATTGACAATCGAGTCATGAACTTTTTTTTTTTTTTTATTCCAACACAAAATTGAAAAGTTAAAGCTTCTATTAGAGATATAAAATTTAAATTTATATTATGAAATTGTTAGACACAAAATTAAAAGTTCATGAGCCTATTAGAAACAAAAATTGAAAGTGACCTACCGGACACAAATCTCAAGTTGGAGGGTTAAACTTGTAATTTAACATATTACAAAAAATAGTATCTAAAATATAATTATGTAGTTAAAAAATTTGAACACGTAAAGAAAGAATTAAGTTTAAAAAAATACTTTTAATCATGAAAGTAACAATTTAGTCTTTGAATTTTGGTGTTTGTTGTGATTTTGTTATTATCTATTTTAACTTTTTAACAATATAGTCTTTGAATGATAACAATTTAGTCTTTTTTTTCTTTTTAAAATTTTTTTAGAATACATAGGAAGTAAACATAATTTAGAAAAACAACCGTTAGCAATCAAAAAAAGTCCACCCCAGGAATGGTCTTCTAGCCATATCAATCGTCTGAGATATCTGGGCGTAAGACGCAAGCTCAGGAGCCACAAAATTGCAGGTGTGCTTAGCACAATAAAAACATTCAACAGCTCCAAACATTGAAAGCATGCATAAAATCCACAAAATACTGTATCTCATCATAATGTCGAAATAAATTCGTTAAAAGGCTCCACAAAATCAAAGAACTAATCTCAGTCCTTATAGGGCAATAGGCCTAAGCAAGTCTTAGAAAAACATTCATAGAGAGTAATAGGCCTCATAAATGAAAGACCGAAACTTTTCCAAAACTTTTAGTCTTTGTCTTCTCAAATTTGTATCAATTTAATTTCTACCTAAAATATAAAGTCGAAAGTTTGATCCCTCATCTATTATTGTTATATTATTGTTATATTATTATTATTATTATTTTTAAATCAGAACATATAATTTCTTTTTTGAGTAAGTTTTCAGATAGGTTAACTAATCATCGTTATGTTTATATTTATTAATATATGAGTTATCGATTATTTTATTGAATGAGTATCACATGAAACAAAATCATATTCATCACTCTATTTAAATTAATTAATTTATTATTTTATAAAAATTTTATATACAACATATATATTTATTAATGTGCTATATTTTAATTATTTATTTTAAGAAAATGGTCTAACTCAAAAAAAAAAAAAAAAAAAAAAACGTAACTAATTTTTAATATTATGACATTATTAATAATAAATGCTATATTATCTCTTAAATAGTTATTCGTCAATTTTGTCAATTTGATCATTTTTTTTTAAAATTAGATCAATTATCGACTAGTATTCATTTACTCATACCAAATATTTTATAGAGTCGAAGCTTCTAGGCGGCATGTCCTGATTTTTCGTTCGGGTGTTGGTGGACTATCTTTGTGTTTCAGAAAAGTTTGAACTCATTAGGGATAGTTGTTGTTACTCTATTTGATTTAATTTTTGGATAGTTTTCTTTGTTGATGCCAAATTTAAGATGAAGTAAATACATACATAATCTTCACATGACAACAATCTTGAATTTGTAATTCAAGGAAGAACGCTACCTCCAATGTGGTGCTTGCAAACAAGAGCCGATGTTTAAGTTAGTAAGGAGTTTTATGTAGCAAATAGGAAATTTTAGTATGAGTTTTTATGTAGCAAGTAGGCAATTTTAGTATATGAGTTGACTTACTTACCTTGAAGAGTCTTTCTCCTATTTATAGAATTCTCTTCACCTCCCCTTTTTCTTTAAGGTTTTCGAGTTATTTCTTTAACTCTAATATATGCATTGGGCTTGCTTTCTCGAACAATCCCCATTTGGGGTGTAATCATATGGTCGGTCTTGGTGTGGGCCAAGGTCGAGTCTCATGGTGTGGGCTTTGGCCCACGCAACATTTCTCTTCCTTGCCTTACCTCGCCCTAGGCTACGCCACTTAGCCCATTTCTCAATTGCAACTCTCTTGTTCTTTACACTTTTGCTCCTAGATTCAAAATAACTCACAAAATCCTTTGTTAATATTTCTGATTTTCTCCTCGATCAAGGATAGTTATTAGTCTTGACTTTCGCAAGTTTTGAAGAGATAGTAGAGCTCTTAGAATAATTGTATTTTGTGGCGACAAGAGATTAGAAGGGCGAGAGTCATTTGATTTTGTTGAGTATTTTCATTCACTCGTGCTTAAGAGTTCTTGCGTCCTACACATCATGTGTTGCCTTGGTATAATCTCCTTCGATTCAACGGTAATATTCTTAGACACTTTCATTATTTGGCTTGTCGGATAAGTTGTTGATGCATGCTCGTATTAGTTAATGGTATTATGATGTCCTTAGTGTTTATTTTCTTTATAACAATGAAGCTGAGTCTTGAGACCATTTATTTATTAACTAACATTTTAGTTGGGGTATTGGGAGGGTTGTGCTTTTGTAGGGGGTGCCTCTTCCCGTCATATCTCTTAGTGGATAAAATTGAACTGGATTTGTCATTTTCGTAAGATATGGAGAGTAATTTAGTGGTAACGAATGGAGTTCAAAAAATTAAGAGTATATTAGGTAAAATTTAATTTAATCTTTTTAATTTAAATTTCAATCAATTCATTTTTCACTCCCTCGGTATCTCATGGAAAATTTAATTATTATATTCATTTTTGTGTGTGTGAGTTTTTTTTTTTTTTTTTTTTTTTTTTTAAAAAGACATTTTCTATTCCTTGTCAATTAACCTAAAACAAAAAATATATAGTTAACCACTATTGCTTTCTATACTACTTTTATGCTATTTAAATTGAATGAAAAATATATTAATTCAACCTTCAAATTTCACCATAAAATTTATGTTCTAACTAAAATTATCTCCGTGTCATGTGTTCTTTAACTAGTAGTTATTAAATGAATTTTTTGAACACAAAAAAAGAGGCTAAAAACACACCTGATCTATTAATTTTCATAAATGTTTAATAAAATTTTAAACTTTCACCACATACAGTTAATGCATAATTTTTCAAAAGCATCTTATGAGTTTTTAAACTTTCAATTCTATGTCTATAGGTCTTTGAACTTATTGTATCTAATAAATTTTTGACAAATTCAAAATTTTAAATTTTAATCGATCTTAGTAGATATAAATTTAAATTTTATGTATAATAAAACTTTAAACTTTAAACTTTAAATTTTGTGTCAAATAAATTTGTGAGCTTTAAACAAATATCAAATTCTATAGACTAAATTCATAATTATGAAAATTTAGAAAATAGAAATCAAATTGACATAAACGTCAAAAGAAACTAAAATTTTAATTTAACCTATATATAATATAAAACTCTTTTCAAATATAACAAAAGAAATCAAAATATTTATAAATATAGCAAAATTTCACTGTCTATCTGCGATAGTAAATCACGATAGACTACTATATGTGTCACACAAATAGATTGTGTATTTTATCATTAATTATAAATATTTACAGTTTAAATTATTATAAATATTTGTAATTTTCTCATTTAAAATAATTTTCTTATAATATATGATGTAAAGATGTGGCCATCATTTTATAAAAAAGAAATAAATAAATAATCACACCTAATATAATACTTAAAACTTAGTTTTGGTAAGTTTTTATTATATGTATAAAGGAAAAAAAAAAATAGTGGTTTTTCCGCATGACTTTTCAGAAATAAATCTGGTGGGACCCAGAAAAGGTGTGCGGTGATAGGCATAGTTAATTATAATTTATAAATGGGTCCCTAAGCCGAATACTTTTGCAACCCTTTCCCCAAAATTCACATGTATGGATGGATGGATGGATGTCATGTCCACCACCATCAACATCATCCATTCATGTATGAGTGATTCACGAGACGGCCACGTAATCACTTCAGGAGGCAGGAATCGAGTACGACAATTACTGCCCAACAACCCACGTGGCCTGTCATTATCGGTCAATAAATTTCCTCTTCCGGGGAGAATATATACACACATATATATAACTTATGAAAAGCAACATTTTTTGTGAACAATTTTATATAGGATGGGACCCACCATTTTTGGGCCCATTTTTCACCTTAAAAAAAAAAAATTATATATATATATATAAAATATATATATATTGAATCTGATCTAAAATTCAAATTTAATGTCGGTTAAACTATGATTGTTTAGTTGATGTATATATAGATAAATGAAAAATCGAAACTTCTATTTTGAAGGTCATATCAATTATTGTTCAACTAAGCTCACTTTGGCTATATGTATATTAAGTTTTAAACTTTCAAATATGTGTTTAATAAGTTTAAGATTGTTCAATGTTGAGTCATATTGTGTTTGATAGATTCTTGCATTTTTTCAATTTTGATTATGATAGACCATATTCTACTAACGAGCCAACTATACACAAAGTAAAAAGTTTAGGTCGTAAAATCTAATAAATCAATTAAGTTCCATTTGATAAAAAATTTATTTTTGTTTTATATTTTTTTTTATATATATAAAAGAATACTGATAAAAAATAGATAATAAAGCAATAAAATTAAAATATTGGAAGAAGTAGTACGTTAAATTAAATTTCACAAAATAAAAATCAAACAATTATCAATACAGTGTCTTAATTTTTATAAAATTTGAATATATTAAAGATTTATTCAACCTAAAATTGAAAATTTGAAAAAATTATAAAATTTGATGACCTTTTCGATGCAGTTAAAAATTCGAAGATTCATCAAAAGACTTATTGAAGCTAAAAAGCTTTCAAGACACAAATTTTTAAAAAGATATATATTAATTATTTGGTTAATTATGTAGAAATTGAGATTGAATGAGAAGAAGCCAGCTGTGCAAGTTTTAATTTACTAGAATACATTATTGTTCAATGTACAACTGTTGATATCTCCACTGGAGAGAGATAAATATGGGTTTTGACTTTGGTGACTCTATTTAATTCTATAAATAAATATGAATGCATTTTTTTTTTCTTTTTGGATAGAAGATATGAATGGATCTTATAATATTATCATAGTTGCCATTTTTTAATAATAATAAAAAAAACATTTACAAACTGCCGACCTGACGATTTTGTTATAAATTACTAAATTATATATAATAGGAAAATTATTTTAAAGATAAAATAGTTGAAAACATTTATAGCTAATACCAAAATATATCGTTTATCTGCCCATGATAGATCGCGATAGACTATGTGTCTATTCTATAGCAGATAGACAGTGAAATTTTGCTATATTTATAAATATTTTAATTTTTTTTTCTTTTTTTTTTAATCGTGAGGTATTCCTATATTTTCAACATGAGATTCTTGAGTCCAACATGTAAGCACACAATATTGTGGGACTTGAAGTTTTGACCTCACTAATACTCAAGATTTAATTACTTAAACTCTTTAATTTAGCCAATATTAATATAAGTTCAATATAATGTATCAAGGGTTGCAATATCACACACGGTAGTTGAGTTATGTCGGTAAATATATTCAAAATTACTCTTCAAAAATAAAAAAAAAAATAAAAACTGTTGAAAATAATTACAAATATAGCAAAATTTTACTTTCTATATATAGTAGACTGCGATAGACCCAGATAAACATCTATCATTTTACCACATAGACACGGATAAATGTCTATTTAAATTAAGCCCTAAGGACCAAGTTAAAACAAAATTCAAACATCAACATAAAAATATAATAATTTGAAATCTAAGAACCAAATAGAAATTAAACATGAAATAGTTAGAGATAAAAATGTAATATTTTAAACCTAAAAACAAAATAGAAAGTAGACAAAATCAAGGTTAGATTTATTATTAAATTTATTGCAAAGTGGGTCAATATGACTTTGAAAGGCAAATTAGGTAATTGAACTAGCTTTAGACCCAATTGAATGGGAAATTAAAGGGCCTATTGGGTTTAGGAGCCCAATGTAGTAAGACTTGGTGATAGGAATTAGATCTATAGAAGGAGTCCATGAACCCAAACACATGAATGCATGAGGCAACCAATTTTTATTTAGTTTCATCTCTATTTAATTTTTGGTTCTATTTTTATAACATTATGTGTATTTGTCATTCTTTGAGGTCCAATAATGTCCCTTCTATATTTGCTGTATGATAATAAAACCACTATATAGATTTTAACTTTGTTAGATTCAACCTTACAACACTGTAAACTTAGATTTGACACTAATCAAATCATTAGTGGGATGAGCATTCACAGGGCAACATAAACCCACCGTTGTCATTAGGCTAACTACGTGAAATAAGTAACTGTAGGTTTTGTTTTTGTTTTAGGACAAACCTTCCCTGTTTAGCTCGTTAACTGCTAAATATATTTTTCTTCATTTTTTTTTTTTAAAATTTTAATTTAAGAAAAAATATTTTACTTAAAAAAATCCAAAATTTTCCGGTTCACCGAAAGTTCCGATTTCCTGTAAACTCGGACATTTCGGATTTTATTTATTTATTTATTTATTTTTATTATTTTATCAATTCCAATTTCTGTAAATTTCATTTTTTAAACCTAAATTAATTTTGGTGAGCACTAGTTTATTTTTTTCAACTTGTTCCATTGCGATTAAACTTGCGAAAATTTTAATAAGGGGATCATTTAAGTTTTTTTTTTTTTTTTAATCTTTTTATTTACCATTCAATTACGAAAAATCTCAACCAAACTTTTTCAATTTTTTTTAATATTATAAAAAGTCTGTCGCAAATATTAGGTGAAACTTGCTAAAAACATGAAGGCAAATAAAATAGAAAATTGAAGTTGGATATGAAGAGTTGTGAGTAGTAAAATGTATAAAGTAAAAAATAGATTAGAAAAAAGAAGTTTTTATAAATATCCACAAAATTTTTTAAAGTTAGAAATATCAAATTTTCAAAGATGTAAACTTTGTATTGCATTGCTAAAGTCACGGACACTCCAAATAATAGAAAATTACAAATAGGAAACATCGTGGAATCTTAATAAAATTAGTCAATTGAAATGTTTTTGCACTTAAGGAATGTTCCAAAAATTAGTCATTAACTATTAAGTCATATGAAAGTCTACCTATGATAAAAAAAAAAATAATAATAATAATAATATAATCAATTTGCATTGAATGTGGAGAGATGCACGACCCTAAACCTTTGAAAAATATTATAATGATACGAAATATGATGAAATCTAATTATGTGAATATTCAACTGTTTGAACATTTTTGAAGTTATGATTGTGAAACGATCCATTTCAACTAAACATTTCTTATTAGAAATGGAAGAAATTTTTATAATTAATTTACACAAATGCATACATGCACACAATTTTCTCTTTTGTTATTTAATTTTATTATATTTTAGGTTAAAATATTATTTTAATTTTCGATTTCCTTTAAACTTGTTTATTTGTAATACATATTTTTTCAATAAATTTTAAATTTAGTCTCTACTGCTAATTTGTTATTGATTTTTTTTCAAAAACTTTTTGTTTATCTATGAACATTTTTCACTATGGATACATATCTACATATCGTATATTATTATAAAAACTTTCTTGAAAGGAACACGAATCCCCAAGTCAAGATCCATTTTTTGATAAAAAATCTCCAACCTCATTCTCACCCCCTTTTTCACTCCTAATAGAAAATGCTACCAAACTCAAGTTTGAAAAATAAAAAAAAATACAATCTTACATAAAAAAAACGGACACATTATACTTTAATCTACGAGATTTGAGATGGGTGTCAAATCAATTATACATTTCAATTTCAAAATTGAATAATTAAGCCTCCAACAGTTAAAAAAATCTCCTCGTGTGGGCTAGCAAACATATCTTCTCTCTATAATATATATGAAAGCAAAAGAGGTTGAAACTTGAAAGTTTGTTGAATTAATAATCAACATGACCATGTTCAATCTCTCACTTGAACACCAAGCTAGCAAACAATCTTTTTCTCTTTACCAAGAAATCAAACTCGACCAAGTTCATTCCCTTCCCTTCCAAACTCATTTATCTCTCTTTTCCTAATGTATAATATAAAATCAAACCCTAAACCCAACCATTTTCATGCCCCCAACAAAAAGCTTGAGATCAGAAAGCTGCTGCCATGGCTGAGCTTTTTCAAGTGCATTGTAAATCCAAAACAAAAAACGAGAGGATGATGAAAAGCCATAGCCATAGGCTTACTTCCAAGTGTGCTGCTTTGATAAAGCAACAAAGAGGCAGAATTTACCTCCTTCGCCGCTGTGCAACCATGTTGCTATGTTCCTATATTCATGGAGATCATGACTAAACCAAATAACCCTTCTTCTTCTAATTTCTTCCCAATTTAATACTTTATTTTATATACCAAAATAAGTAATCTTATATTTTTCCTTGGGGGTTTAAGGGTTTTTTAGTACAAAAATGTACAAGTCTCATTAAAAACATTTAACTTCAAGAAAAGTAATACATGCTTTTGATTAAACACGAGATTTCCTCGGGTTTAAGTGTTAGTTTTGTGGTTTGGTTGGTATCTCTCCTTTGATTTGAAGTTATTTTATTATTATTTTTTTTGACCAAATTGGTGATGATAATGTGTGATGTGTGTTATTTCCAATGGGGTTTCATTATGTGGAGATGAAGGAGAGAGGGATATTAATACCAAAAACCATTTGTTGGTTACCTTAAATTATTTAAGACTTTGGGCATGGAGATGTGCAAATTTGCAAGCCATTGGTGATTGTGTGTATGGACTATGGAGAAGCAAAGGTGGTGCCTACCTTGCTTAATTTGTACCATATTAATTAATTATTATGATCAGTTTGCTTTATGTTTAGTGTTTGTTTTTCTCTCTTGTCCTAATTAATAAGTTGCTTCTTTTCATTGATGAGGAGAAAATGTCACAATAAAAGAGTATGGGTGGAGAGAGAATAGTAATGTTGTGTGTTATGTGATATTTCTCAATTGTAATCCTAAAGTTTGGATTAAATATATGTCTTTTTTTTATTATTATTTGAGATTTTCTACTTTTCTTTCAAGAGTAAAAAAAAAAAAAAAAAAGCACCTATTTACAACAATATTATTTTCATTTTTATGATTTGATATTCTTGTAATATTGAATATTCTATCTCACTCTATTCAATTATAATATGCAACCTAATCTTTTCTATTTAGTTTGAGTTGTCTATTTTTGATAAGTCAAAAAAAAAAAAAAAACTCATTCACTTTTTCGTTAAAATGAATGTGAAAATATGATTTGATGGTGGCTTGTAAAATACATAGTAGTAAGTTAGTAAAACATGACATATTTCAATTATATTCTTGAACTTTAAAATTGTCGTGATTATGTTGTCTCCCATTCCAAAAGTCTCATTTTAATCCTTAATCTTTAGGAAGTCATGTCAAAATAACGATATCATTAGCTTCCCCACTAAAATGAGCGAGCTATAATGCTTCATCTAACAATTGGGGCATGTGTTACAAAATGGAGAGCAAGAGTTATTTTAACAACTCATTTTGCTCTAGTAACACTATTTACAAACCGGTAATTAAAATAAGAAATTTTTGTTCCCTCTAATGTTTCCATTGACTTCACCAATCGACGACCAATTATGATGACTACCTTCATTTTCGACAATGACCACCTTCAACAATTATCTTTGACGACCAACTCTAACGATCATCTCCAGTGATCACCTATGCAACTAACTCCAACGATCACTCTAACAACCAACTCTAGTGAAGACCACCTTCGACCCCCAATTTCGACGACGCCCACCTCTGTCAGCCACTTCATAGTGGTTAACAGTCTTATTTTATAGTAATTTGACATTAATAAAAACACTATTTGAGTATAAAAAATCAAACAAACTTGTGTATAAAAATACTTTTGAGAAAAAATGTAACCAGCGACATGAATATTTCTCATTTTAAATACCTTTTATATAAAATGTTAGATTCTCTTACCTTAATTACTTTTTGAAGATGCTATCAGGTAGGATTGCCCTTTGTATTTTGATTTCCACTATAGCAAAGGAAAGTGCGATATGCTTGGTGCAAATGACTTTTTTTTTTTTTTTTTTTTCATGATATACCAATCGGAATGGAGGACCCCCCCTATGTACATGATTGATAGTCACTATGTAGGGGGAGTCGATCAACTTGATGCAAGAGAGGCATAAGTGTTGTTCGATCTTGTGGTGTATTTGTTTGTAGTGAGAACGTGGAGGTGGGTTGCAATTTCTAGTCAAGATGAATAATGCGGCGATGATCGGACTTCCTGACCTAGAAGAAACTCAAGCCAAAATGGGGACAATGGCAAGTAAGCCAAACTTGTCAAGTTTGATTGATATGGTGTGTTAGTTTGTAGCTTTGACAAACCAACCAGGTCGCAGACGCCTTAAACTTAAGTAGGAAGATGACATTTAAGTGTGAGGCAGTGGCAATCATCGAAAAAGAATTTTTGTAAAATATTTTTTGACTAGTCAATTCAAACACTCCCTGATATATAACTAGTTTCATAAAATTAAATTAGAGAAGATATAATATAATAATTTATTTTAGTATGCGAACTCGGTTGATGAACCAATTTTTTTGAATGGCTTTTTAATGATAACCTATCATCAATATTTTTTGGAAATTTGATTTGAATATCTGGTAAAAAAATCCTGACGTCACATCTATAAATTAGAAAGGAAAAGAAAAGAAAAGGAAGGGAAATGTGGGACGTGTATGTTTTAGCGTCACGCAAATAAGCGATGGGTTCCGATGGGATTTGGAACAGTTGGTGGGTTTCCATTAGTCACTGCGCTCTTCCCCGCCATTTCCTTCTCTCTCAACTCTCAAAATGCCAATCTTTGCTACAACTCTCCCATCTCTCTCTGCTCCTTCCTTTCTCTCACTCTTCCCCTCCATTGATGCTTCTCACTCCCCTTCAACCTCCTTCCTTTTACCCCTTAAATCCCCTTCTACACGCCCTTCTAACTTCCCCTCCAGAGTTTCCCTCTCCGGAAAACCCGACCCCCTTGCTGCCGGACTTCTAGACACTTCCCCTTCCTCCCCGGAATCACTTCGACGTGCTCGGGTGACTACATTCTTCCTCCCTTCTCTTTAACCCTACTTTCCTCTTTACATTTGAAGCTACAGCTTTGCTTTATTTTAATTTCCTCTTTCAGAATTTAACAAACCTAACATGCGTAACGAAGTAATATGTAATACTACTAACTTTGCTCTTACAAACACAAGGACCATTACACGTTGAAGTTCATTCATATTTGAAAACATTCATTATGTTATTGGCCATGTTTAATTAGGAACTTGGTTGCTATAACCAATTCAACATTTCCCATCAAAACTTTATGCTTAAACTGAGTCTGAGTTTCTATCACTATCCATCGTTTAACTCTTATAATCTAATACTTGGTTTCTGCAAAGAAGTAGAGATCTGCTGATTGGAAGGCAGCGAGGGAATTCCTTGATAATGGATTTATCTACGAGGGTAGGATTGAAGGTTCAAACGCTGGAGGTTTACTTGTCCGATTCTATTCTCTTATGGGGTTTCTTCCATTCCCTCAATTGAGCCCGTCTCATTCTTGTAAAGGTACAAGTTTTCTGAATCCTTTGTGCTATATTTTTAGTTTTGTCGTATAGTTACCTTGATGACATGTTTATGCGCCCCTTTTAACTTGGTCATTCCTTGTGATAAATTCTATGGAGAGGAAGTCAGCAGTTTACCTAATAATGAATTAAATTGCTTGAGGTAGATGTGTTTCCAACTTTTAACATGCTTCCTCCCTCCCCTTCCCTTCTGAATTCCTTGCAGAACCATACAAGAGTATTCAAGATATTGCAAAAAGCTTAATTGGTTCGCTTATACCAGTGAAGGTAGTTGGCTTCTATGGTTGTCCATAATTTTAATCATTTATAGTTTTGAAACGTTTCTTCTAGTTAGCTGAAGACTGGTATACCTCTATATACTTCGTCACTCCCTAGGTTTACTGCTGAAAGAAATCAGCAGACTTAGAGTCCAACATGTCCAACACATCAAAATAAAACTCTTTTTATATTTGTTTCTTTAATTTTTTGAGTTGTTGGGATACGCCCAAAAGAGGGAGTCAAATTATACATGGTTCGATAATGTACACACTCGGTCGCATGCCAAACACCAACTTTTGTCTTGGAGGAAGCAAACTACTCTACAACCATGAATCACTTTGAGGCTTGCTATATTTATTGTTATTGTTATTGTTATTGTTATTGTATTTTTTATATATTTGAAAGAAACGATCATCGTATTGAACCAAAAACAAGACAACCTAGGGGTTGGGGGAAGAGGAAACCCCTGACCAACAACTTACAAAAGTGCAGTGCCCACTGTCGCTGTCACTAATAATCATGAAGTGGTTGGAGTCACAAAAGAAGTTTTTGTGGTTTTTATGGTTTTTACACCACCAAGAGGTTGTATGTTGTACACTATTACGAAAAGAATCTGCCGAGGTATGATTTCCTTAAATAATACTCCAATTTCTCTCTTTCCAAATAAACCAAAGAGTAGCTCTGATAGTTCAATTCCATAAGATTCTAGCTTTTCCTTTGAAACTCTGACATTTAATACAGGAGCTGGAGGGAATTAGCAAGTTCAAATGTGTGAAAATAAAGCTCCACACTTTCTAAGCAAAATAGCAGCTGAGGGAAAATGGTTCATTGGTTCCATGTCTCTAAAGCAAAGGCAGCAGATGGGAGGAGAAAGAGTCCAGTGAGGAAACTTTCTCTGAACTCTGTCTTGGGTGTTTGGGCTCCTGTTCAACAAAGACCAAGTGAAGACCTTTACTTTCTTGGGGACTTCAAAGTTGCAGACTTTGTCCACCTCTGGAACTGTAAGGGTCGTCCTTGGCTTAGTGAGATGTATAAACGCTGATTTAACAGAGAGTCCCAGACGTGTCAAGCTTCCACCTGGCACCATCAAAGCCCCTCCCAAATTGCACCGACTCAAGTAAGCCTGTGAACACAGCCCATCTTGGTAATTCTCTATCGAACAGTTTTTTACAAATACCGAAGTTCCACATCTGCTTTGAGGCAACCCAGCAATCAGGAATCAGCAATAGAAGCCCCCTTTTTAGACCAGAGGCCATATAACTTAGAAGTCAGGAAGAACAGAGGATAAAGAGGTTTTCCCCGTGCCACGAGTCTTTCCCAAAAAGATATGTGATGCCTGTTAGCCTCCTTGAATTTAACAGAATTGACAAAGTCAAAGACATCTCTGTTTTTGTCTACATTCACCCACGGTCTGCCCCTATCTGAGGTTTGGTACTCCAGTTGTAATTCTCTACCCAAGACAAAGTAGCAATAACTCTCCTCCACAAGCTACTATCTTCATGAGCAAAGTTCAACAACCATTAAGGGTAGATAGTTGTTGACAGCATTCATATCCCACAATGTAAGCGCTTGAGCTCTACTTGCGTTGTTGGCTTGGGATGATAAGAACAAGTTCTCATCAATTGTTAAGAGTGCCAACAAAATCTCACATTTGCGTTTGCTAAGGAAGGGAGAGATCCATCTTTAATAAGTTAGGACAATTATCACCTCTAGTCTAAGACTGACTTATACCTGTAGTCAACAATATCATACCATTGTGGAGATGTGTGAAGGGTCCATTGTCCTTGACAAAATGTTCATCTTGTTATGAAGTGGGGACACCAAGTACTTCCTCCTATTCAATCTTTCTTTCTTTCTATCTTCTTTTTTTTTTTTCTGTGTTCTTCAGCTTTAGCTATGTCAGATGCTTCTCTGGCTCCTATAACCACTTGAGAAAACGATCACTCTCCCTCCCGTTGAAATCTTTAGAGTACATACTGTCTCCACTTTGCTTCTCTGTATCTTTCAAATGTTTTTCTGAAATTCCTCAATGATTTCCCAAAATATGCACCGATATCTCCTATTAACAGCTGCAGGAACAGTAATACATTGCTTAGTGCCATCATGGGATAGTGAAGTGATTTCTTCAAATCAACCACTGGTATTTTGATTTTTTTTGCACCAAGAGAATCACATCGTTAAACATTGAAAATTTTTTAAGTGCTTTTGAAGCAACTCCATGGATATTTCCTCGTTTCCTCCAGCTTTTGAAATATTTGAGGGAGGATACGTTAAACCCTGTCATTTCTTATTTTCTAGGTAATCCAAGCAGATGAGAGAAACAAGAAATTGATATTTTCAGAGAAGGAAGCTGCGTGGTCAAAGTTTTCTGAGCAAGTTGGTGTAGGAGATGTGTATGAAGCTAGAGTTGGATCTGTGGAGGATTATGGTGCCTTTGTACATCTACGTTTCTCTGATGGTAATATTTTGTGTTCTATTAAATTATTAATCTTATTCGCTGATGTATTTAGAAACAAATTGCCACTTACTTTCCAAAATTCTGCAGGTCTTTATCATCTTACTGGGCTAGTACATGTATCAGAAGTTTCATGGGATCTAGTTCAGGATGTAAGAGACATATTAAGTGAGGGTGACGAAGTGACAGTGAAAGTCATTAATGTTGATAGGCAAGTGGTCTCAGATTCCTTCTTATTACCAACTAATTTTCACTTTCTATGAAAAATCTGTTATTTCAAGTATTTTCATTTATTATGTGGCAGATTGATCTTTTGATCTTTTTTTTTTTTTCAATATTTATTTATCTAATTATTTTGCATGGGCCTCGTGAAATTTGTTAGGGGCAGGGTTTTGGTTGTGTTAGATAGGGAAGTTAGTTAGTAAGTGAGAGTGCAGAAAGTGGGAAATTAGAGGAGTCACAAAGACAGCTGAAGATTCTCATAGATCCCTGTCCTATTTTTGAACAATTATTATTATTATTATTTAAAAAATAATCCACCCCCATGTTACGAATTAGATTGCTTCTGATTCTTTCTCAATGAAATACAATCTGTTTTACTCTGATTATGCAATTTTCTGAATTTAGCCAAAGGAGACAGTTGATTTGTAATTTTTGCGCTAGGTTAAGAAATGGAAAACAAGGAAAATGTGTTAGACTTGCTAAATTTATATCATCTCAAACTTTTAGTCTATGACCATTTCCATGCACTTCAGTGTTGGCATACTGAATCTGTCTTATTGGTTTCATGCAGAGATAAGTCCAGGATCACATTGTCAATCAAGCAACTCGAGGAAGATCCACTTTTAGAAACATTGGACAAAGTAATACCCCAGGTTTGTGAAACATTATTGTACACATTTAGTCAACCTTTTCAACTACTTTCATCTCCTACCTGAGCTTTAGCTACATGAACGTCATAATAAACAGGATGGTTCTGCTGAACCTGATTCTTTCGGACCTAAAAGCGACAGTGAAATTATACCCCTACCTGGACTTGAAACAATAATTGAAGAGCTACTGCAGGAAGATGGGTATGTTACTCTTTTTAGCTTGACATATTGAGGGTTGTTTCGGAAAATGTGAAAGCTATGGAATTAATACATGAGCACTGTCTATAAGGATTAATGATAATAATGTATCAGCATCGACAGTACTCATAAATATGCTTTGGCTTGTCCTGAATTCTTGAGTTTTAACTTTTATGTTCCTTGTTATGTCTAACTCAAAAGCTAGCTTCTAGTGATATTAGGACACGTGCAATTTTGTGGACATACTAAATATTCTTAAAAAACAAAAGCACGGACAAAGTAATTTTACACATACAAACAAGGAGATGTGATATTTCTAGAAAATAAGGAGACAGGCAATGTGGTGGACATGCTAATAGTTGTATATATTCATACACACGTTTAGGGTTCAATATTGAGATGAATTGACACTGAAAAAACTAAAGAGAGCTTCTCTGGAACTTACTCCCTTTCTTTCACGCCATTGATAACCTTTGTTGGGCTTTTAGTC
The DNA here is from genome assembly GCA_030954485.1 of Citrullus mucosospermus. Classification (NCBI taxonomy): domain Eukaryota; kingdom Viridiplantae; phylum Streptophyta; class Magnoliopsida; order Cucurbitales; family Cucurbitaceae; genus Citrullus; species Citrullus mucosospermus. The sequence continues at coordinate 29,989,565 of CM062061.1, read as the reverse complement.
ATTGGTGGGGATCATATTATGAGTTTGTGACTTCTCAAGCTATCTTAGCAATATGATCTTAATTTGGTTAGTTTGAATATCAGTATAGTAGATGTTCGTGTCAACCGACAAGGATTTGAGAAACGGGTGGTTTCACAAGACCTACAGCTTTGGCTATCAAATGTAAGTTGGTTTGTCCTATGAGTATGATGTGGGGCACCTCCACATCTCATTGGCTTCAATTTCTTGCTTCTCTCATCTCATTGTTACTGTAGGCACCTCCAGTTGAAAAGAAGTTCACTCTCCTTGCTCGTGCCGGGAGGCAGGTAGTTGTCTCTCCTCACACACACGCACAAACACATGCACACAGATACTAATCCATTGAGTGTATGCGAATTTAGGTTCAAGAAATACAGCTGACAACATCACTCGATCAGGAAGGTATAAAAAGAGCATTGCAGCGAGTGTTGGAACGTGTCCCATGATTTTGCAAACAAAGTTTATTTTGTTCGATTTTGTATGAAGCTGTCTGTAAAGAAGATGTCAATTCAATTGTTTCCAGTAAGTTGTATATTTTGTCTGATCTCTACGGTAAAAGTAAAAGGTGTTGTAAGCATGAACGCTCGATCATTGTCCGACAGCCTTCTGCTTGGAAGATTTGTAGTTTTTGCTTTTCATAGCCAATATTATATATACACGTATGTATGTATATATTCTTTGTTTCATCGAATTCAAACATAGGTAAATTTCAATTAACCTTAGTTTCATTATTCCTCTTTCAAAAATTCCATTATCGTTTCTACTAAGAAATAAAGGCTAGTGTAACTTGACCCATGACCTCATGGATCAAGTTTCCCCTTATCTCGACTTATTCCCTGAATGTAAGTTTATACATCGCTATTATTTTTGTTTACCAATCCTTTCTCATTCTTCTTACCATTGTTAATAGGACAATATTTGGTCAATTTTCTCCCGTTAAATATGGGTTATGAATATGAATGATGAGTCCCATAACTTAGATTTGTGTGTGTGTAAATATATATATTCTTTGATTTTAGAAGATTATCTGAATTTTGTATTTATGTGTTTAATATATTTCTAAAGTTTCAATTTTTCATTCTATAGATTTCCATATTCGAAAAAGTTAGAAATTAATGTTATATTAGGTATTAAGTTTAACTTCTATTAGTACTATTCGAATCGTTTTTAAATTAATGTATTAATAAGCTACCATATTGAAAATTTAAGGTTCTAACTAAACACAAAAATTGTTGTTTTTTTGTTTCATAAGAATTTATAGGTCATTTCAATTGGACTTGACTCTGATCATTTCATGAGTGGTAGTGGCACCTGTTTTCTTTAACCTCACTCTAATCACTAAGAAAAGAAATACAAAAGATTTAAGTAAAAAAAGGAAAAAAATAATTTTTCATTTGACATTTTGGGGTTGCAAACATATGGCAGGCGAGGATGTACTCAAGTTTTTTCTATATTATTTTTAAGCGTTAATATAAGCAGTTTATTGATTAATGTACCATTGATATTTTGAGATCAAAATTTGGAATCTCTACTCTTGCATTTATGCTAAAAGAAAGGTGTGTTGTACATTCAATAAATCTTAAATTTAATTTTTCTTACAAATTTATTGTTGCATTTTTGAGAAACTTATTTTTATTATTTATTAATATTTTTATTATAAATTTTAAAAACATATTTACTGAAACTAAATTTAAGATATATTGAAAGTAAGAGAACTAAAATTAAATAAATTTCAAAAGTATCAATATGATATTTTAATCTAAAATTATTTTAAGTCACCAATGTAAACTATACTAATATCTCTATCCATTCTTTCTATACCAAACATTATTATTTATTCTCTGATATTCAAATATAAAATTATTCAAATACAGGTGTCATTAAGTAGATTGGTAAAAGTGTATAACTCACACTTCAATCTCATTGCATGCAAATGGTTTTTAGTGAATGTCTCTGTTAGAATTAAGAAAGCTGTTTTTCTTACTATTAGCTGACTTTATGTGTAAAGTACAAATTTGTAAACATTCAAATCATCTTGTTTTATTATATATTTTATTGAGACTTCTTGCGAGAAAATGATTTCCACAAACAAAGGATAGTACCAAATAACATAAAAATGGATTCATTAAAAAGTTTTACTCGATATTCAAATTGTTTCTTTTTATTTCACACGAATCAATAAAATAGAAGAAATAGTTCTCTTCATTCTGATCCTACTAATTTAGATGAAATCTTTTACGTATTTATAGATATCATTTACATATTTATATAAATACAATAATTGACTTTTTGTGTCTAAATAATTATACGTGGCTAAAAATCTATGCACATTTGGTCCTTGAAAAAACAAAAAGTAATTTTTTTTTCTTCGTTTGGACGATATGTGCTTTGAGACGTTACAATTGTGCAACTGAAGGAAGTAGCTTTTGAGAGAAATTTGGTTGAATATAATGTGTGTTTAAAAGGTGTTTGCATTTTGTTTGAATGCGAGGTGAAAATATATTTGTAGAGTTATAGTATATTTGGTGTTCTAAGAGTGTTCAGAAGTTGTGAAGTCTGAAAAATTGTGAAATCTGAAGAGTTGTGAAGTCTTGGATTCATATTGTACTAAGTTAATAAAGCATAAAATTGATTTTAGTCGTGTGGCCCACGAACTCTTTAAACCAAACAAAGAGTGAATTTCACACGACTCCACTTTTCCAACTCGTAATTGAACTAAGCTCAAACTCTGTGAATGGTTTTGTATGTATTATATGTTTATGTTAAGGCAAAATTAGATAAGATATGAACTTGAGTGTTAGAATGAGTAGTGGTTTGAATGATAGAAAAGTTGTAGTTTTCTCATCTAAATCGTTAATACATACCATGGTGATAGGTGGATTTTTAGCTCTGCTAAATGTATCTATTTAATTTGACTTTTTTTTTTTTTGGTAGAAGTTTAGAAATTATTTGTTCATTTTTGTTGGTAAATAAAAATTAAAATTTGAAGGCTATGGAAGTTTAATGTAAATATTGGAATACCTTAAATTTATTATATGACACTTTAAAATTTAAGTTGTATGTTGATTTATGTTATTTATAATTTTGACTTTAGGGTTTAAAGGGATGCGTTATATATGAGCTCTTTAACCCTACTAGCACCTCTCTAATATGTATTATTTGATACTTCTCTTAGTTGATATATAATTAGTGAATTACGTAAATTTTTGTGTCAATTTATTTATTGTTTATATTTTCTCGCTTTCTCTAATTGTTGATTTCATAATGGTAAATTTACCATGAAAAATATATGCTACTTAGGTGCTTTAGAATTCTATTTTTTTTTTATTTTATACAAATATCAATTTATATCCCTAAATTTTAGGGATGTATCCATTAAAACTCCAAACTAAAAATAATTGTATTAATTTTAGATCCAAAAACCTCTAATTATTCAAATTAGTGTAAAAACTTAGTTCTAGTTTTGAAAGGACCAAAAAAAAAAAAAAAAGAATTATTAGACAAAAATAATATTTATAAATTTAATTTTAAAAAATAATAGACAAACAACCAAAAATCAAATAATCATCCCACCCCATGAGCCCTCCACTTCTAACTTTTCGATAAAATGCTCCATTTTAAAGTTAATTATTTTTGTTAACTGCCTTGCCAAAAAGAATAATGTGATATTTTCAAACTAGTTTTAATATTGACGTGACAAAAATAATAATACTTTATACAATAGTTTCAAAAGGATGTGCTCCAATTTTATCTTAGAAGTAAGATGTTTGATCTCTCGTCTCCATAATTGTTGTACTAAAAAAATGAGAATATATATATACACATATATATAAAAGAGACATTTTAGTACCTTTTTTCCTTACACCACCTCCCCTACTTTTTTTAATTATAAAAATGATTTAGTATATATTTGAAAGTGATTTTGAAATTGTTAAAATTAATTTTGTTGCATTTAAAACCACCTCAAAATATGCCTTTAATCACTCAAAAGTAATTTAATATTTTTAAATGTAATTCTCTTCTCATTAAAATTGATTTTAAATAATTAAAAGTAGGTTTTAAAATGACTTCAATTTCCAAACGAAAAAAAATGATTTTTAATCATTTTCGAATTACTTTAACACATGTCATTAACAGTAGTTGTAATGGGCATATCAGATTAAGAGGATAAAAATTATAATTTTGTTTACGTCTGCATCAACATCAATTTTTAAAAGTGCCATAATTTTTTTTTTTGTTTAAAAGTAGCTAATTAAAAAATTAATTACAATTAAACTTTAAGTTTGTATTCGTTTAGTTCTAACTATTTAAAAAATATTTAACAAATTCTTACGTTTTTAATTTTATGTTAAATAGGTCTATAAACATTAAAATGTTTACAAATTAGCTTATCTTATTAAATACAAAATTAATTTTTGTATCCAACAGATTTTCAACATTAAGTTTTGTGTCTAAGGTAGGGTTTTTGATCTTTTAAGAACTAAATTGTAACCAATAAAAAATTGATCTTAGAATTTAAAATAATACCACTTTAAAAACCCAATAAAACTAAACGGTGAAACTCTAAAACTTAAATATTAAATAGAAATTTACTAAAAAGAGATAGGCAACATTTTTTTTCATTTTTTCAACAAAAATGGTTTAGATGAGGGCTTGAATTTGAATTATTATTTGTTTTAATAAAAGATTCTTTTTCTCATACTATATTTGGATGGTAAAGATTCTTGATTAAAATACTATTTTGATCCATATATTTTGAATGTTGTTTCTAGTTTATTTTTTATTTTTAAATAATTTTTTTATTATTTATTAACATTTTTAGTACAATAAGAGTAGGAGGATTTGAACTATAAATCACTCGATTGCTAATGCATTCATATGTTAGTTGAACTATGTTTGCTTTGACCTTGCCTATTAGCATATTTACTATATATCTTGAAAATATACTCACATATTGGAAAATTATTGTTATTATTTTAAAACACTAAATTTAAGATTTATTAAAATTAAAATATAAAAGATACTAAGATAGTTATTAACCAAAATTCTAATTGTAATGATTTTTATTGAAGAAGGAGGGTGAAAGGCTTAAAATTCCCGTGTTAGTGTTGGCTAATTATAATAAGTAATCACTCATCCTTCTGCACGCGCGAAGCCACAATCCTCTTATAATTTTATTATTATTATTATTATATATTTTTCAATTCCCAACTTCGGCCTCTCGTCTTTCATCTAATTTTATATTTACCCACACAAAAATATACTATTTATTTTGTACCCCTTGAAGTAGGAGAATTAAATTATCAAATATAATATAAACTAAACTATGTTCATATATGTACGAAAGAATCCGAGGGTAAGAGATGTACAACCATCTTTGCCCTTTCAATATTACTAACTATTAAAATATCGGTATAGAAATTTCTAATTTTACGGATATATTGATATTTACAAATATTTTTGTAAGTTAAAAAATTTATTTAATCTAATAATTAAGTTGTTTTTACTTTCAAACTAAGTTAAGGATATTGTTATTAGTATTACTATTCATATTTGAGTAAATAAATATCATTTTTATGTTTTACGAGCATTTATGAAATATATTTGATATCAATGGATATCTCATATTGATGTCAAACTTTTCGATTTCGGGATATATCACATGTCGACGGATATTTTCATCTTTGATTATTAGACACCAAATTAAAAGTTTAGGTCTCATTTAATAATCATTAAATTTTTTTTTTTTTGAATTAAGTTTATAAACAATACTTCTACCTATTGATTTCTTTAATAGGGTCATTTTAGATAAGTTTAAAAACTTGATAAATATTATTTAAGATTGAAGAACATTTTTTTAGTATAATAAATATATTGTGGGGAGATTTTGAATCACAGACTTCTTAATTGCTAATATATACTATATATTCTAGTTGAACAATGCTAGATTTGACAAAATTAAAAAAAAAATATAGATAAAAGGTAGAGTGGTTGGGGTTAGGGTTAGGGTTAGGGTTTAAAATGATAGGATTTTGGTAGAGGAATGGGTTGGGAATGGGATATGGAGTGTGTATATGGGGAAATGCATCAACTTTTATCTCTCTGCAGACAAAATACTGAAAACTCAAACCTTCAACCCCTAATATCTCTCTGCCAATGGGAATGTCTTCTATCCACACTTTTTTTTTTTTTTAAAGTTTTTTTTATAAAATTTCTCCCTTTATATATATATACACACACATATATCCCTCAATTTTGCTATCTATTTCTAAAGTATTCTTATTGTCTTAAAAGTTGCAATGCTGATTTGAAATTTTAGTAAATGTTTTCAAAGGATATGTGGCTAGCTTATAACAAATTTTTAAAAGGATATGTGAGTTTTTTTTTTTTTTTGAAAAAAAAAAAGTTAAACAATATGTAAAGGTGGAGATTTAGATTAGATGTTTATAATATACTCTCAAAGAAAGTAGTTAATTGGACAATATTAAGGTGGTTTAGAGATTTATTCCTCAAACCTTTTTGGTCGAGGTATTTTATATATTATGAATTGTGAACCGTGTTCAAGTAATTAAATCTAATATTTGTGTCATTCGAATAACTTTTTTTTTTCTTTTTATATTCTGTTATATGTATATGAATATATAATAGTTCGATTTCTTTATTGTCATCAACACAATATCACTTAGTATTTCTATTTGGATAACAAATTATTTATCCTCTCCATGATGAAAAAATGGCGATATTTTAGTGATATGTCGCTAAAATATTGTCAAAATCAAGGGACCGATAGCTAGAAATATATGTCGGTAATATCTCTTTTCTCAAAAATCCATGATATATCATCAATATTGTCGATATATCAATGATATATCGTTTCGTGGATATTGTTGACATTTTTACAAAAACATGGAGATGTTGCTGAAATATCGTTGATATATCACTCAAACATTGAGGATATATTATTGTCGACATGTCATCTAGTGTTTTAGATGTCATCAACCCCCCCTTCCGGGATTTTCAACTTTTTTCAATTTCCAACATTTTTGAATTTTCTGTGCTTATCTTAAGTCTAAAACTTTCATTTTCACGATTGAATTTGAAAAAGAAAAAAAAAACCACAAAAAACATTATATTTTAAGTTTGCAACCATTTAATTTAAATATTTTGAATTGATATGAATTTTGCTTCTTTCGAGGACACATGCTTGCCATACACTACCACACAACTACTTTAGAAGAGCAAAATCAAGGTTAACAAAATGAAGGTGATGATGATGGTAAACCCTAAACCCTCTTATATGTACAAGATCTACAAACAAGATGATGCTCAAGTTGATGTAGACTCATTTGTTTCAAGTATGGAGGGAATACATTTGGTTAGTTTGTATGAATATGGACAATATACCTATAATAGAAGTTATGGTTATTGCAATAGTAACTATAATCATTCAAGTGAACTACAGTTCTTATAGTTACAGTGATGGACATAACACATCAATCCATACATGGGGACCACAACTTCCTCGTGAAAGCGTCGAAGACTTTGACTCAAAACTTCTACATTATCTACATTCTTCAAAGCATCCTCATTAAGATAGAACATGGTTTTATCCAAAGTATCCTTATATTGGTATCATTGGAGCTGACATTGATACTCATGCATGAGTATACTTCCAATTATGTTAGAAACTTTGAACATATTATAACTTGGGAGCAATACTGTCACTATCAAATAAATTATGTAATTACTATTGGACCAGTACCTCCTAAGTCATCATCTTACTATTGAACATTGTATTTGACAATCTATTTGTATGACATACTTTACAATAACATATTCATTTCATATTCATTTTTCGGTCTTCATTATTATCTACTATTCCATTACTAATCGTTTTTAACTTTTAATTATTGATTTATATTTCTAAGGTCATTGTTGAAATTACTGTATTTTTAAACATTTTCATGATATTCAAATTTTTTTTTCCAGATACTTAGTTATATTTCTATATATCCGTAAACTTGAGTTATAATTATTTACATTGATATCGATATTTTCGTCTTAATCTTCTTAGTGCTTTTGGGGAAAAAAATATCAATTATGCTAAAATCCTCGATATTTCATACAATTTGAGATATCAAGATATTTCGAATCCAAAGAAATTTAAATCAAAATATAAAATAAAACTTGAGTTAAAGTAATGTATACCAAAGCGAGCATAGCCAACTAACATCCAATATGTGTTAACGACTAAAAAATACGTGGTTCAAATCCTCACACGCTATTGTAAAATAAATATGTAAAAAATAAAAGCTATGCATTATGAAAGTGATAGCCCTGCACACATTATATACTTCATTGATACCCTAGCTAATCAATTAATTTTCAATGCATCATTTTTTTTTTAATTAATTTTAAAAAGAAAAAGTTTTCAAACTCAGTAACTGTCTAAGAGGTCGCGTGTAAACAATTACTCCAAATCAAACCAGCTTAATTTTAAATTAAAGTTTCTATAGATAATCCACAACAAATTGATGTTGCATAGAGTTCAAACAAATGTTTTGTAGTTGGTTTCTTCAAACTATGATTAGTTTGATAGTTTCGACACTTTGTTAATATCAAATTATAATTAGATCATGTTTGAGAGATGAATTATGAGGGGTTAAAATCACTTTTTTTTTTTTATTTTTTTTAGTTAGGTTTAAAATCATTTTAAAACATGGTTTTAACTATCTAAAATCAAATTTGAATTATTAAAGATAATGTTTGAAAGTAAATTTGCACTTGAAAATAAGCATGTGCTTAAGTCCATGATGCGGAAGTTCTTTCAAGCTATGAAAATCACCTCAAATTGCTTAATAAGATGGTACTAATTATTTATCAATAACCCTTTAAGAAGTTAATTTTAGATTTAAATACTTTTTTGGTCTCTATATTTTTTTTTTGTTTTGATTCATTTTATAATTTCAACTTTTGTTCATTCTGGACTTTATATTTTTAATTTTAATTCATTTTGGTCCTTTCATTTTTATTTTTACAGAATGAACATAGTCACTTCTTTTAAAATTGAAGGACCAACATGAACTAAAATTGAAAGTGCAAATGTCAGAATTAACATTTTTGTCAGAATGAACATTTTAAAATATAGAGACCAGAAATTAATATTTAAAAAGTACATAAACATTCTCTAAACAAGAGTGATTTAAAACATTATCTATACAAGATTTGTACTTTGATTTGGTAACCATCTGATTTTTTGTTAAGCTTTTTAAAAATTAAGTCTATATATGCTCCAACCATCTTTACATTTCTTTTTTTTTTTTTTATCAACTTTTTACCGATATTTTTTCAATATTAAGAAATTTTCAACTTTATATCTAATAGCTTCTCAAGTTTTTAATTTTATTAGATTTAACATCAAAATGTATAAATTAATAACAATTTACATCAATGTGTTAAGTAGCTCCCTGGACAAAAATTTTAAGTTTTGCTACTAATTGAGGTTAGTTATGGTTGTAATAACCTACCTCACGTTTACCCATTTATATTTTCGTCAACATGTCAACATTTTTATCCACATTTGAGACATCAACATGAAAGGTAAATCTCTATTTCAATTATATCATAAAAATTTATGAAATATAAAATAATCAACAAAATGTCAATAGTGTAAATATAATAATAGACATATTAATTTACTTAAAAATTATAAAATGTTTATATATTAACTAATAATGTGTGGGTGGGTGCGTGGGTGTAATGGTTATATAATTTGGTTAATGTAAAATAATCTCCCGAAGAAATTTGAAATCGTCTATTTTAAGACAATTTCAAAAGTGATCAGAATTCCTGCAATCAATATGTAATGTAATGGTTATATAATTTGATTAATGCAAAATCATCTCCGCAAGAAATTTGAAATTGTTTATTTAGGACAATTTGTTTCAAAAGTGATCAGAATTATATATATATTTTTCTAAAAAAATGAAATTCAAAATGACCTAAAAGTCAGATCATCATGGCAGCTAGTGGTCATTGGGACTGGTGAAAATAAAAATAAGGACTTTGAGAAAATAAACCTGTCTAGATATTGTAGAGTCATGCAGTAAACTTAGGATTAATTTAGGATTATGCAAAGCAATTCTAAATTCTATAAAATATTAGAAAGTTAAAAAGAGAAACAAAACAAAAAGACACCGAAAGCCATATTTTAATGAATTGAAAACAAAATTTTAAACCAGACTAACAAAATTGGAAAAAAGTATATAAAAAAAAAAGAGAAAAAACATTTTTAAAATGGCATGAACTCAGCAAAAAACCACCCAAATCAACCGAGCGAGAATCAGTGGAGATGTATTTGGGGACAGCTAAAAGAGTACTGTAGCTGAAAAGTGCTTAGAAAAAGACAAAATGTGTCAAAGTATCATTAAATATACTCACAAAAGAAGAGCCATGACAAATGACAACAACGTTTAGAAGCTATCCAAGTCAAGTCATAAAGACATAATAAAATCATACCCCAAAGTTCAGAAGAGACACCATCAGTGCTTTTCTCTTATGCCGCTGCCACTGTCACTAATTGGTGGGGTCTTCCTTTCCACCGTTTTCATTGAAATCGTCTTCACAACAGCTGATTTCTGTGTGTTTTCGTGAAGACCCTTTGCAAAGCTTGACTGGATATTTCTTCGCATTCAGCTCCAGCTTCCTTAGAACTGCTTTGCCAAGATCAATCCCACAAATATCAGCAAGCCTAACAAGGTACAGCAAAACATCTGAGAGTTCTTCCCCAAGATGTTGTTTCTCTTCATCTTTCCAGTCAGGAAGGCCTCTTGGAACTTCCCCTTTCCACTGGAATATCTCAGATAACTCACCCACTTCACCCACCTGAAATATTCCAAACAGAATAAAAGCCATGAAGAAGGGACAAGTTAAGAGATCTCTCTCCTCTTTAGCAGTCAAAGTTGGGGATATCTACCCCAAGACAAACAGACAAAACTTCAAATAAACTAATCATTTATGCGCAATCCACTAAATAGAATGGCTATTATCATTCTCTGCCTACGTCTTAATCCACTTTCAAACAGTTCAAATAGTAAATAGAAACAGCTTTCACTGTTCCTAAAATCTGTACTTCATGAATGGGAGAATGATTGCTAAGTAAAACTGAGGTAAAATCTGGGTGGTCAAATGTACCTACTCAGAACAGTCCACTACGCATAAAATTTCAAGCCAAACAGAAATTATTCCCAGTGGCAAAAAAACTTCAGTTGAAGTAGTTCTTTTGCGATTAAACTTCGGTGAAACCCTAAAGGAACGAGGTATTGAATCATTCATCGACGAACGAGAAATCCCTAATACACATTTATTACCACAATACCGATATGAAAAAAAGAGTAAGCAAAGAACGTCGGTCGTCAGCAGGCTGTTCAATCCTCTTATTTCTCATCGGGAAACCGAAACGCAAAAAAACTTTCATCACATCGTTTCCGAGAGTAGTTTTCACGGACGGAATAAGAATGTGATATTCGTATTCTAATCCACATTGAAAACGCATAATACAGTACAATTTGAAAGAAGATTAATACATTACCATAGCGAGGAGGAGATTTCTAGGGCTGTGAAACGGATCCCAGTCTCTCTCTTTCGCAAAGTCCGCCATCATCGTCTTCAATTTCTGGAGAGTCACCTCTTCCCTTTCTACAACCTCCGCCATCGCCAGCCGCTCGCGCTCACTTTTCTCTAACCGGAACGCCGTACGCTGCCGAAGCAGAATGAAAGACGGCCGCCGTTTACACGCCGGACATGAAATTGCAGAGAAGCATTAATTAAAAGGAAAACGTTGGTTCTCTTTTTCTAGTGCCTTTTCACTGCGATCACGGGAGGGAGAATTAATGACCGGGTACAGGGAAAGGCCGGTTGATATGACGGAGTGTTCTCGGCTACCGAACGGTCAGATGTCGGTTTCCTAAGTTTTCTTTTTGTGTCCCTCGTGTTTTGTAATTTTGGGATTTGCAGGGACCACCTCTTTGTTTTGTTTGGGGATTAATCTGCAAAGAGAAATTTTGTTTTTTATTTTTTATTTTTTTTAGACCATAATAGTATTGGACCATAGGAATTATTTCGTAAATCATGTACAGTGAATGAAAATTTCCATTTACTAAAGTTATTTCCATTGATGATCATTATTACAATATAAGAATTAAATCAATTTATACATTCACTGTTAGCCGGAAGTAATTCTAAAATGTCTAAAATTAATTTTTCGTTTCTAAAATCACTCCAACATGTTTTTCAAAATCAAAATTAATTATATAAAAAAATATATAAACCAAATTTTCTGATTTTAATAATTTTAATATTACTCGCAAACACTTAATTTAGGAATATTCCACCACAGAATAATTTCTTAATTCTTTTTTTTTTTTCATATCCTTAAACTTTCTCAACATTCTTCCAACATTTTTTTAATTCTGTGCTTAATCCACATTTTGATTAATTCTTTAATATCCTTAATTATCTTTTGTTATCTTCAACCTTTTTTTTATTATTATTTATTAGGCTTTTTATAGGAAAAAACATGCTTATTTATTATTATTTTACAAAAAAAAATTATTTTAAATGACAAAATTATTAAAAATATTTATAATATTTATAAATATTTTAGTTCATTTTCCTAACTACCTTCATTCATTGCTTGCCACAAAAATAACTTTTAAAAATTATGTGAGGTCTATAAAATAATTAAATAACAAATTAATAATACATTAAATGACGTGTTAAATAATGAATAAGAGTAGTATCTATTACAGTAGTACAATATTATGTTCCTCATTTTATAAAGGTTGCTTTCAAATATGACGAAACTAGCCAAAATAATTACAAATATAGCAAAATGTACTGTATAGACACATTAGACTATATTTATCATTGTCTATTAGTGATAGATAATAATAGATGTCTATCAGAGACATTTGGCTATATTTGTAATATTTCCAACAGTTTTGTCATCTAAGACCGTTACATTTTGATAAAAGTATTATTATTATTATTATTATTATTTTCATCAAATGAATTTATTTTAAATGGCAAAACTGTTGAAAATATTGACAAATAATAGCAAAATATAACAGTATGTCTGCGATATACTACTATCTGTGTTCATCATGACACAGATAGACACAAATATTAGTCTATCGCGATCTATCGTAGATAGACAGTAAATTTTTGCTATATTTATAAATATTTTAGTTCATTTTTTTATATTTGAAAATAATTTTTTTATTATTAATTGGGTTAACAAAATAAAATATTAGTAATTGTTACTGTATACAAATAAAATTCGCCAAAATATATTTTTAGTAAATGCATTTTAATTAGTTAAGAATATGAAAAGATCTTAGTAATTATAATACATTAGAGCCTATAATAATTCTCAACAGTCAATAATATCATTGAACTTTTGATTTGAATTGCAAACTAACTCTCAATAAACAATATTATTCTTTCGATTGATTTCCATTTTAACGATAGCTCATTCGGATGCAAGCTAAATTAAAGTGCCAAAGATGTCTAATGATGCGACATAGGATCAAAAATAAAGATTTGATGGTTATGATATAATTAAATTTGCTTTCATTTATTAATTTAATTTTTCAGATTAATTAGTGATTTAACAATTAATTAGCTGTATTTTTTTTTATATTTTTATTTCTTATATTTTTATGTATATAGGACAGCTTAAATGCATCGGGATTATTTTACACAAATTTTTTGATTTTGTTACATTGACTTTACATTTGGTTTAAAATAGCTAGTACGATATTAAATTTTTTACGATATGTGGGTAATGTGATTTGAACTCATTTAAATTTAATTTTAGAAAAATCAACACTTTGAGATTTACTGTTTATTTTCCTCTTTAACATTTGAAAATTCAAAGATTATATATGTATGATTAAAAAAATGGCTCAAACTTGGTTGTTTTCAATAAGTATTTAAACTTTTAGGATGTGAGATCTCTAAATTGTATTAAGTTTCCCGTAAGCTCTTAGATTCTCAACTTGTGTTTTTAGTGTGGGTACTTTTCGATTTGGTATCTAGTAGATTTATTAACTTAAAAAAAATAAAAAATATTCATTGCCTATTGTCTAACCTTTTAAGTGTGCTTGCTCTTTGAGGGATCCACTTGTAATGTTGTTTCGAGCCTCCTTTTGCCGTCTTCTCATGATCGGCGCTGATCTCTGCCTACAAATGGTTGTCGGAAGCAGAAAACAAATGCAACTTGATCGAGTAAGACCACTGGGACAGGCTTGGTTGGATCGTTTGTGACCATAAAGGCATAGCTCTTTTGGGAGGCTATAAGTTTACTTAGAAGTATCGAGACATAAGCTTGTTGGGAGGGTTGAAAATGATTGCTTTGGAGTGGTCTGGTGAGAACCTATCAATTGCTGTGGAGTCTAATTCTTTAGAGGTTATTCAACTTCTTAATAGGGATAAAACTTCTTTAGCAAGCTTTTGGGCCCTCGTTGAGGACATTAAATTTGTTGAGAACTACGTTAATATTGTTCCTTATTGTCACATCCCTAAAAAAGATAACAAATTTATTCATCCTTTGGCAGCTTTGACTTTTTCTCAAGGTTCTTTGGTTTGGAAAGATGTTTTTCCATATTATATTCTCCCCATTGTTCATGATGAGGAGGTGGGGTCTTCCGCAGTTTTGTTGGTTGTTTTGTTGATTATTTTGTTGGTTGTTGTTGTTTGTGTTTTTGACTTAAAAAATTTCTAATAAATTAGAGTTCAAAGACTTTATTAGACATAAAACTGAAATTTCACTAACGGCATACTTCTAAGAGTTAAAAGTCCTATTGGAAGTTAAATTAGAAATCTATTAATCTAACAAATACTTAAAAAGTTTAAGAAATAATAGTTCTATTTATAATATAAATAAATAAATAAATAAAACAAAAATCACGATTTTTGTTTTATATCAACAACTATGTGATGGTGGGATCGAATTATAAACTTTTGAAAGAATAATTAATGTCTTTAGCGAAGGAGAAGGTTAGGGCCTTGTCAATTTTGGGCACAACCCTTTTGGTCAGGCCTTCTTGTTGTTTTGAGGGTTAGCCTTTTGAGCTTGAGCTTTGATGATTTTTGGGCTAGCTTGACCATTTGGATTTAGGCTTGATGGCTTTAAACCTACTTCTTTGGGCTTTGGGCCAAGTTATCATGTAATCTTTTTGGGCTTATTTGAACATGAGCTTGAATAACATAACAATGATGAACACATGACAATAATATTTAAACCGGTACATTGTTATATCCTCCCAATTAATATTCATTTCTACTTATTGGATTTTCTTCATATTTCAAGTCTATAAGTGAGCGGAAGTGTTAGTAATTAAATTTGACTTTACCCATTAGTTAAGCTTTTAGGTCAATCACTAAATTAATAGTAATAAATAATTGATATTAATTTATTGACTAATTAGACTATATTTTTACTACTCAGACATAAAAACCTCACAATTAGGTAGGGTATTAAAAAAAATCCATGTCAAGTGGTTTTAAAGTTTCTTGGATAATAATATCTTCAATTTTAAAAAGTGAAATTTTATACAACAAACATAGATATTAGCTGTCTGTCTAAAATTTCATGGAAAAACTTATGAAACAAAAATGCCCTAGTTAATGTCGTAATTGATTTTTAGTTTTTTTTTTATTTTAAAAAAAGTAGAATGATTATGATTTCTAGGGAAATAAAATATTACAGGCACAACTTTTTTCGAAAGAAGATTAGATTTTAAAGAAACAAGATAAACTAAATCAAATAATGCAAAACATATAATAAAATTAAAAAAAGAGTATTTAAAAAGAGAAAATATAATTCAAAAGGTCAAAATAATATTGAAAAAAGTCAAATGCAACGCCTGAGTTTAAGAAGGAAACATGAATAAACTAAGATCACGTCAAAATGAGAGAGATCCTAAAGATATAAAAGTATTGTTAAGAAAGACTTAAAAGAATTGAAAATTACTACTTATACCAACAAGGTGAACTTTCCTGGAACTCTATAGTTAAGCAAACTTATCCTAGAACAATTTTATGATGTTGTTAGGTCGTAGGGAATGTTGGGGTCATCAGGTGCCTGATCTAGATTTTGAATCTTGGGCTTAACTTCAAACTATAAGGTCCAAACTTGTATTTTAACCTAGAAAAAATTACCTTTTTAGTTCCTGAGTTTTGAAAAATAGTTGCTTTGGGTTATTGAGTTTTCAAAATGTATCTTTTTAGTCTCCAAAATTTTAAGAATAAATGCATTAAGTTCTTGAATTTTAAATTAAAATATAATTATTAAAAATTATTCATTCTCTCTCTCATCTTTCCCCCTCCCTACTCTTTCCTAGATTCAAAGCCAAATAGACATAGGCAAGTACAAATATATTTGATGCATATTGTTTATTGATCGTTAATATTAATTGATTTATACTTACTTTAACGTTTATAGTGGAGAGAATTTTGATCTACTATTAAGACTAGCATAGTTTTGTGACCAGCAGTTTGGGAGTTGGTTAAAATTAGATCTAAAATGTAATAGTTAGAGTGCCTCTTGTAATGTAATAGTTAGTAAATGCTTTAAATGTCACATTCATCATCTCACTTCTTCTAAAACTTATCTAATGGAGTGTCATATTTATAATTATATAATGATCCTTGTGCAACAAGATAAAAAAAATAAGCTTGATTCAAAGTTTAAATACAATTAAAAACCTTTAAGTCAAAAAATAAATATATATACAAAAAAATTTAACTTCAAAATTACCTCTAGAAAATTTAAAATTAAATTGGTTAGATAAGAAAATATAGCCTTCAATTTCGCTCTTTGTTTAAAAATAGTAATATTATCATTGAAATTAGTATTATTATCCTTAAGATTTTATATATGTTTCAAACCTTTTCATTGGAACAGGAATATAATGAAAATTATCATGTGAAACTTAAAGTTATATGGAATGGTGTGGTTGTGTATAGAAAATTAGATTGATACGGGTCTTATTTAATAATCATTTGGTTTTTTAAAATTAATTTTATAAATACCACTCCTATTTATTAGTTTTTATGATTTGTTGTCTACATTTTAAAAGCGCTTTCAAAATCAAAGCACTAAATTTTGAAAACCGAAAAAAATAGATTTCAAAAACTTAATTTTGTCTTTAAAAATTGGCTAAGAATAATACAATATTTATATAGAAAATATGAAAAACAACGATTAAAAAATTGTGAGATAATAATCACAATTTTAAAAAACCAAAAATTTCAATGGTTAAGTTATCAAATAGTGGCTAGGCGATTCTAGATTACCACCTCCACCGTCTTAGGTTTTAATTTAAATCTATAATTCTAAATGCACGATTTTCTATTCCAAATTAAAGTTGGCTCTAGACATTTTATGAAAGATCAATTGTAATATTATAATTTTTAAAATTTGAAATAAATGACAAAGTTTAGGTATATTTGTTATAATTGCTCCCCATTAAAAAATTTATTTAAATTTTGGATTGTTTTCAAATATATTAGCAAAATATCATTGTTTATCAATCACTTACAAACAATAACATTTGACTATATTAAATAAATAAATTAATTAATTAATTAAAAAAAAAAAAAAAAAAAAAAAAAAGGCCAACAGATAGAACATCATTTGATGTAGCTTATGGTTTAATGCAGAATCCTTCTAAGTTGGTATACCACATAATTAATTAGCAAAAAAAACATTTTGTATGTTGAAAAAAATGTTTGGTTAAGACAAATAATAATCATTATATATATAAAAAGGAGAGGGACACATGTATTTTTAGCAAACGTACACTTTTTGTGGGTGTTTTCTTGGTCCATTGCCATTTTACAATGTCCACCGTCGTCGGTTCGGTGTCCACTAAGGATGTTAATTTCAATCCTGAAGTGGGAGAGGAAGAGGTGGTTAGGACAATGAACCAACCACAAGAAGAAGATCAGATCATCATCATCCAGGAAGATGATCAAGACAACACACTTAAGCTAAGGAGAGGGATGGATCTTGGTCCTCAATTCTCTCTCAAGGAACAACTCGACAAAGATAAGGTACAAATTTCTAACAATAACGGCCTCTTTGGATTCACTTCACAAAAATGAAGAAAAAACTCTTGGTTTTCTTTCTCCATAGGATGATGAAAGCTTGAGGAAATGGAAAGAACAGTTGCTGGGTAGTGTGGATCTCTCAGCCATTGGAGGTCTTGATTATGTTTTTTTAATGATTAAAACTGAAAATAATAAACCAAATGCTTATCAAAACCCCATCTCTACTAATGAAGTATATATGTTTTTATTGTGAAGCAGAAAGCAAAGAAGCAGAAGTGAAAATCCTGAGCCTAACAATCCAATGTCCAGGGAGGGAAGATCTTGTGCTGCCATTGCCATTTACCAAAACTTCCAAGAGTACCAGCCTCTTCTCCTTAAAGGAAGGCTCCCGGTACCAACTCCGGTTCAATTTCGTCGTTGCCGGGAATATCGTCTCCGGTCTCAAATACACAAACACTGTCTGGAAGACTGGTGTTAAAGGTTGGTTAATTTCATCCCATCGAAATAAAACTTTAACTTAACTTGGGTGAATTGCAAAAATCGCCTACCTTCAAATTTTCAATTGTAAAAATTGAACTTTCGAGTCTAATACTATGATTGAAAATTTGAAGATAGTATTGGTTTGGATTGAGTTGGATTATTGTTTTGGCAGTGGATCATACAAAGAAAATGCTTGGAACTTTCAGTCCTCAGAAGGAGCCTTATGTGTATGAAATGGAAGAAGAAACTACACCCTCTGGAGTGTTTGCAAGAGGGTCCTATTCTGCAAGGACAAAGGTCAAAATTCATTTAATAATTGTTTGATTTTTTCTTTTTTTAATTTGCATTTTTTATTGGTTTTTTCCTCGGTTCTTAATCATGATTTTCATTTTTTTCCGACTAAACATTTTTCGAATTCTTACCCAAATTCAAGGCTTTGATTTTTAAAATACTTTAAAAATATATACAACAAATCAAATAAACTAATGAAGGGAATAAATATTTACAAGGTTAATTCTTCCTAATAAAAAACTAAACTCCTATTTGGTAACAAACTAAACTCTTATTTGGTAATCATTTTATTTTTTATTTTTTTTAAATAAAACCTATAGACACTACTCTCGCCCCAAATTTCTTCTTTTGTTATTTATTATTTTATCCGTGGTTTAAAAAATCAAGCTAAATTTTGAAAACTAAAAAAAAGTAGCGTTTAAAAACTTGTTTTTGTTTTTGAAATTTGGCTAAAATTTCAAACTTTAATAAAAATTGCAAATCATTGTAAGAAATGGAAAGAAAATAGACTTAATTTTCGAAAAACAAATTGGTTACCAAACCGGGCCTAAAATATCAAATAGACATTAATGTCTTTTTTTTTTCAATATTTAAAAATTAAAGTCTGAAAATACATAGATTTAGATTTTCGTTACGGTAATTGTTTTAAGCTGAAAATATTTTCAAATATAGCAAAATGTAATTATTCATCTATCACTATCCATCACTAAGAGGCAATGATAGATGATAGTAGTTTATTAGTGATACAATGACATTTTGCTATATTTATAAAATTTTGGCTCATTTACAATATTTAAAAACAATTTTTTTTTTTTTTTTTTTGTCATTGTTTTAAAAATCTCTTGAAATTCAAGTCAAATAATCTTAAGTTTGTAAATTTATTTTATTTTATTTTTGATATTCGACCTCTCATTTCTCAAAAATCCATTTTCTGGAATTTGGGTAAGATCTTTCTAAACAGCATATAAATACAAAAATCAAATAAAAAAAATACAAATATCAATTAGACCTAGCTAGACATTTTTAGATTTTAAAAATTGGATAGATGATAAGGGTGTACATGAGTTGGATTGGGCTGGGTTAGAATTAAGGTTTAAAAATTGGATAGAACAATCCGAAATTTAATTTTTCAAAATTTTCAACCCAACTCAACCAATATATAACCTACCCAACCTTTACGGTTTGGGTCGGTTAATCCAAGTTGGTCAGATTATTGGATTTTGTTGAAGAATATATATTTTTTTAAAAAAAGTAATTGTTTGGTTGATTGTTTTTGTTACACAGTTTGTGGATGATGATGGGAAGTGCTATTTGGATGTTAGTTACCACTTTGAAATCCAAAAGAATTGGGCAGCATCCTCTTGATGAGTATTGTTGTTCTAACAAAAGTTAATTCCTCTTCCTATTGGAGATATAGCTTTGGCTTTATTATTATTGTGTTACTTTTCCTAATAGCTTTTGCTCTTATCCAAATGGGATTGTGTATCACCTTCTTCATTCAATATATATATATTACTTTTTTCTCTCATGCCTGTGTTATCATTCATTTTCTTTTGGCTATCTTTTTCCATTATTTTACTACCATATTCGTACTAATTAACATTAGTTAGTTCAATCTAATATGTTATTGTTTTTTAGTACGACAAACATAGAAATTTATAGAGATTTGGAGGACGTTAATCGAAAGAAATTAAGCTATGTCATAGCTATACATGTTAACATTAATGTCTAAGTAATGGTGCTAACAATATATATTATATTGAATCAAACTACAAACTAAAATTTTTGAGGTTAAAAAATAATTAATTGATAAAGTACCTTTCAATTTTTTATTTAAAATCTTATTTAAATATGAAATTTCTATAGTCTCACAATCATTGTGAGATATTTCTATTTTTTTTTAATGTGAAATTCTCATTTATATCATAAATTAAAGAAGATACTTTCTTTTAATTTAATAAATTGTGGAGGATCGAAAATATGGTAAATGATTTCTTATATACATCACAGACGATTTGTAGAAACTAGGTCGATCAAAATTGAAAGTTTAAGGTAGTATTATTAGACATAGAATTTAAAGTTATCTATCGATATCAAATAATTTTTAAAAGCTTTAAATATGTTAGGAGTTTATTGGTCACAAAATTTAACATTAAAGCATCCATAAGACATTTTTAGAATTTAGAAATTTATTAGACACAAAAAGAAGAGACTTAAAATTTAAATAGAGACAAATTTTAATTTTTAAGAACTAAACTAACATTCTAAAAAGCTTTATCCAAATTTTAGTCTATGATAATAATTTTGGCATTCTTAAAATATATAGAGATAATTGATACTTAGATTCATGGCATTAAAACCATATATAAGGAGTTACAATTTACAAAATAACTATAAGATGGGAAAAAAAAGGGAAAAATTGAAAATCAAAGTTTACTAATTATATCAAATAAAACAATGAAAATTTTCCTTTAAAATATATATAGAGAGAGAGAGAGAGAGAATTGATAAATATATATATCAATACAACTATATATATGACAGAGTTGATAACAGAATTGAAAGAAGATTTCGTGGGATATTTCCTTTTAAGTTTATTATCTTATTATGACATTGTCATCCAAATATAAATACTTCCTCTCTTAAGTTGTCTTAAATAATAATAAAAAAAACCAAAACTTTTTTTTTTTTTTTTTAAAATATTGTTTAAAGAAGGGCTAGATTTTATGCATAAAAAAAAAGTTCCAACTTAATATTTATATCCTCTTGTCAAAGCGATTATAATTCGACTGGTATATAGATGTGTTAGCAATTGAGAGGTCTATTGTTTGAAATTCCTTACCTTTTGTTGTACTACTACTACTAAAATAATTATAATTTGTGTTCTCTTATAAAAGTTGTTAGCAATTTGCCTTTGATATTGATGGTAGCTAGATTAGAGAGTTTTATACGATCATACTTACAAATTGAAATATGTTGTACTAAGTCGATACACTTATATCTATACCGTTAAATGGTCTCTATTAGAAAACATTATTAGATGTTAAAGAGTTTCATTTTGTTAGTGGTTGAATTCAATGATTATGGGTTTGTTAAAGCTTAATTATGAGAGGTTAAAATGGAAAAACTTATATAGTAGTGGGCAGCCCTCCCAACATGTGTTTGATCGCTCTTGTCTTTGCTTAACTCTTACTCCAAACTTTACATCTTTATCATTCCCTTTTCTATTTCCATTTGGTGATTGATAATTTGGTGGGTATTTGTCATATTTCTGTTGGTGTGTGTTTATGATTTTTTTTTTTTCCTAATCTCAATTTTGTTTGGAAACATTTCAAGTTTGTCTATAAATCTCCCTTTTAATTATTATCTTTTTCTTGTTGGTTTGCCATGAAAATGTTCCAAACACAATCAATGTTGAATAACAAACTTAAGATTATGAATCAGTTAAAAATTCAGATTTATTGAAAGGTATCATTTGCTCTTAGTTAATTCTATTTGATTTGTTAATTACTACATTTAAAAGATAAATTAAAATTAGATTTGATTACCACTTTTTTAGTTATTATTATTATTATTATTTAAATTAAATTCATAACCATACTTCTATTTCTATAATTATTTCTTGCTTTCATTACCCACATCTCTTACAAATGTTTTCAAAATCCAAGCCATTTTTTCCCCTAAACAATATATATAGATATATATATCAAAAATGTGAAAAGCTTAATGAAAATTATAAGAAAAATGCATAATTTTTAAAGTAGATAAAGCCAAAACTTACCAAAAACAAAAAAAACAATCCTGGTTTGATACTATTAGGTAATAGGTATTTGATTTGACCAAAATTATTATCAAATAGAGCATATAATACTATCTAAGGGGACCCACCAAATTTTAAAAATGAGGTTATTCGAACAAAGATTAACAATATGCATTTTGGCCTTGTTTATCTATTGAAAATTGAAATCAGCTCATAATCAAAATGTATGTAATTTCTTTAATGTCGCTTACCAATAACTGTTTGAAATTAAAAAGTCAGTAACTCATTGATTTTGTTTATTTCAAGTTGTACGTAAGGAATTGGAATAGGAACAAGATATAATACAATTACTAAAATACCTCTAGATTTTTATCTTCTTAAAATGCATTACTAACTAATACCCAATATAATTTTTAATTAACTAGATAATATTCAATAATAAATTATAGAAAAAATTATTAATTTATATCTCTAAACTTTGAAGTTTGTAGCAATTTAAACTATGAACTAATAGATACATCAATTTAAACTAAAAAATTTTGTCAGTGTATCAATTTACATTGTCCATTGGACCATTAAGTTCTGTTTAAAAAACATTGTGTGGAGCTTATAATTAAGACTTTCTAGTTGTTGGTTGTCGAGCAAGAGTCGTCCTGTTTGCAATATTATCAATTAAACCCCTAAATTTTCATATGTGAATCAATTTAGGCCCAAGAAGAAAAAAAATATCTTTATTTATTCATGTTACAGCAAAATAATTCAATGAAACAATTAATACAAAACTTAATATTCAATTGCAATCAATGAAGTCAACTCTTGAAACGCCGATTATTGACCTGTTAAAAAAACAATAATTTATTGAATAAATTACTAGACAACAATATTTAAAACATGTCATCTGACCACCTATGGCTTTATTAAGAAACTGTAATACAGCAACTGCAGTTAATTACATTGCTTCCTATTTGCTCTTTATATCTAATAAACTTCAGAAAATGACATTTTCTTTTAGGACTTTATCTACTTGAGATGGTAACAACAAAGCAGATTAATTGAACTTCATCATCTCATCTCTCTAAATCCAAGCAGTTGGTCATTAAAAAGACCTTATGTTCTACAATGGTTGCGGGCGTGCTTGGACTATATAAATGTCATTACCGACGACGCAGCCTTCGACATCCTGTGGGCAGCCAAACTTGCATTCCAAGAAATAGCCAACAGCACAAAGACGTTGACCTAGCTGTTCACGAAATTTTGGGTCGATAGACAATGGTTTTTTGCTGTAATCTACTGTAAAACGTGCCATTTCTCCATCAGCAGGTCCAGTAGCCAGAACTCTTAGTTCTTCACTGAAGTTTGCAAAGGCCAGTGTTTCTACTAGACCATCAAACTTCCCAGATGAAAGACGCCAGGGCGTGCCACGGGTGCCAGAGGCCAGAGTTTCACCAAGTCCACAGGCAATCTCAGCCTCAACCGACTTGTCATTTTGGTCGGTTGGGCTGTATGTGTGTAGGACAAATGATAAGTCCGGAGAAAGCATTTCTTGTACTAGTACTGCCATTAAAGCATCCTTCTGAGGTACCCCAGCAGCTCGTCTGCTTAGAACTGCTCTTCGAGTGTACAATGAAGCCCATACTTTGCTCACAGCATTGCTAAAAACAATTGCATTTCTCGAACTTACATTTGGAATTGAATCATAAAGTCCAGCAGCTGACATGCCAGCCAAATCCTCGACATTTGCACTAGAACGGACGATTAAGCGTGCATCTTCAGGAAATATTCTCCCCACATTGTCAATTAGGTCTTGGGGTAATTGCAGAGAGGACACCAACTCCTGGAGTTGTTTGCAGAGTTCATCTAGTTCCAATCCTACTTTTGCTGTTTCTATTTGTTCCAAAATAGATTTGAATATTTCCATGGAATTACTTTGAGTGAGTGCCAATTCCATAGAACCAAATGGAATCACTGCACCCGTAGGGACTCGAAACGCAGCTGGAATCTGCAGATTTGTAAAACCTGCCAACATAATATTATGTTCCTCAATGGCTGGTTATGTGTAATACAATAATGGCTGGAACTAAAAATAAATAACATTAACAGTGCAATATGTTCAAGCTTGTTTTAGTATGACTTTTCGATAAATGCCTCACATCAGAATAAAACAATTCTGAAAGTCTCTCACCGCGCATTAACCAGATGACTAAAATAACAAACGTAATAAATATTTTGGAACCATTTTTCTTCTCTATCCATTTATTACTTTTATATTGTAGTTTGAAATGAAATCTAGCCCAGCTCATGTACAATCATAATTTACAGAACAGGCATCCATTCACTTCCTGGGTGACCAAATAAGGAAAATATTTGGTGCCTGAGAGTCTAAGCTCTAGGGCTTTGGGGCGGGCGTGGATATTATTAAGAACACTCCAAATCATGCTTTTCGCTTTAGACTTTGCAAATAATCTAATCTGCAAAACAACTTCCTAACAGAACAAGAAACTAAATTGGAAAAATACAGACTTGTAACTACAGAGTTCACGTGAAAGTTGAAACCTCAGGGATTAATTATTTCTAAATAAATGAAGCAGAAACAAATTAACACCATTAGAATATTGATATTTCTGTTGACCTCTCCTACAAATATAAAGAACGTCTTTTTCAGTGGTGTACCTGGATGAAGAGGTACGTATGAAATTGACATTTCTAATGACCTCTCCTTAATTACTCTCATGATGTAATTAACAGAAATGGCTGCCTATGTTAGGACTTCATACCGATTCAGGAGGGAAGTATTACAACTCAAACGTAGTTTCTTCAAAGACAAAGTTATGATGCATTTAATCACATATAGATTTTTGTTAAGGGAAAAGGGTTAGATTCAAATGTACTTTTATCAGAGATGGCAGCCAAAGAAGCCAAATGACCACAAGCTGCAGCTTTTGCTCCAGTAATTTGAGCATCTGCATCAGCAAGCGGTACCACTCCAGAAGAAATTTCCTAGACAAAAGTCAACCGTCACTAATTAGTAGAAAAATTAATATACAAAGAGAGAACAAATTCTGGTGAAACAATAT
Organism: Citrullus mucosospermus; assembly: GCA_030954485.1. Classification (NCBI taxonomy): domain Eukaryota; kingdom Viridiplantae; phylum Streptophyta; class Magnoliopsida; order Cucurbitales; family Cucurbitaceae; genus Citrullus; species Citrullus mucosospermus. The sequence goes on along the minus strand of CM062061.1, from coordinate 29,963,825 downwards.
TGGAGATCTTTTAAGGAAGGAAGATATGTCCAAACATCATTGAGGAACAATTTGTCTACAGTGTCCGAAACCTGTTTCGAGTAGGAAGCTTCAGAGGCAGGTAATAAGGGGTCCTCCATGCTGGACTTTTCAAAAGTAAACACATATTCATCTGTAGCAGTCCTGGCAGGAAAATCATCAGTGCTAATAGGAAAATTATCAGCGCTAGTATCTGATGGAGGATATATACGAACAGCAGTTGCCGATGCTTCCATCCTACACATCTCAAATAAAAAAACACTTGGTAATGCATCACCCTACAATCATCATGAATAAGAACATGAACCAAAACCATAAAGTAGGGGAGGAAGAGTAAGACCTCACAAAATTCCCGAGAAGTTTCTGCAGAACAGAGATTCTCTCATCGTCTTCACACGTCACAAATACAACTTTTTCCTACAAACCCCACACATATTTTCATTAGTACTGTACAACAGCATTTGAAAAGGCACTATTTTAGAGAGGCTTCACTTACTTGTCGAGCCCTTACACCAAGATGAGATAAATGAGGTAGTTCCTGTAGTAGCACAACTCCTTTTATGTTGCTTCCAGCAGCTGTTATCTGTAAATCATCAACTTTAACAACATTTTCTTTTCTTTTCTTTCATGGAGAGGCATTCTAATACTACCATCAGTATCATAGGAAAGAGGTGAAAAACAATAACGGCACCATAGATAGGGAGAGTGCTAGGGAATCATTAGCTTCAAACCTCTTCATCACCATCAGCTTTGTTAACCATAAGAATAACAGGGCCTTCTTCTACGGATGTTGGAAGAGACCCTGGGACAATCCTCTCAACCTGAAGGCATAATGGTAAATTTTTAACAAGTAGGCTATGATATGTAAATATATTTACATAATATGTGCTTTGTAGGCTAAGTATCCAGTATCCAGTATCCAGGATCAATGCATTTCATATTATTTCTTTCAGTAGCGTTGTAGGCCTCATCTACTTGATACTTTATGTAGGTAGTGTTCCCTTCCCTTTACAAAAACAATTGGGTGGTGAAACGTGTCAATACTTTCCTAAATGATTGAATTCTATATTTGTTGACAAAGAAAAATAAACCCAGTAAAACAAACTTATGAAAGATTGTTTAATATGAGTTGGTATCATTCTAAAAGAATATTAGAAAATTACCCATGTTAAATGTTTCTTTAATCTTTAAGCGGTTTTGATGTTTGAACTAGTTAGTTTTACAGTATTTGATATAATTAGACGGGAACCAGCTGCTGCATCAGTTGAATAAATTACAAAGGGCACTGGCAAGACAAATCAGCGATGCAGAAACAGATATTATGGTGTTAATTTGCTTATGCAGTTTAATCTTTGTTTCCAAGCGAAACAAACACACGCAGCTTAATCATCAAGAGCATTTTTTAATTCTGGATATCGTACAATCTGCAAGTTAATACAGTATCATATGTTTGATCTACAGAATGTACCCTTGACACATCTTCTTCTTCTTCCTTTTTAAATTATTTGTAGGGAAGCAAACAACCAATGACTTGATTTTTTTCTCATCCTACCTTTACTGTTATAGAATTTTTAAGTCTCTAAGATCTGCAAAAGTTTCTTTCCGCTCAAAACAGCAGGGGAACCTACTACCTCTATGGGAATTATTTTTATGATATTTTTTTAATTAATATATTTTTTTTTTTTGTGAATTTTATTTTTAGATTCCAATCTTATTGTCAAGGTCTTTTATTCGTGAGTGCACGATCAGTTTTGGTTAACGTCACATAGTGAATGAAGTATCACAATTCACAATTAAGCTATTGCAATTTATCATTTTAAGTGAACTTGTGGCAGGCAGGACTAGCAAAAGCCTGTCCCAAAAATTTGCTGCTAGCAGTGTCAAAGCCTTTCTTCCAATCCTCACTCTAGCACCTTTCTTCATTACAGAAACTCTACCTTAATTAAAAAGAAGAATCATTACCCTGGTTCCTATTGCTCAAGCCCTAAGAAGAGTTCTCTGTCTAGGGCTATAACAATGGTAAATTGCAAGTCCTTTTAGGATCTCCAACTTGGTTTTTTCTTTCTTAGTTTAGTATGCTCGTGTCTTCTCCTTAAAAAAATTTGACTTTAGATACATTACGTGGAATTTCTGGCTTAGGTATGCGTTTTAATGTGTTAATATGATGAGATAGATCGCAATGTTCGTGATGAACCTCACTTAACTTATTTAACTTCCTCTTTACTTCAATACTTAATTCTTGTAAAATAAATAAATACATGATCACCTGAACAAATGTTCCTACAACAGATCCTGGCACAAGAACATCCCAACCCTGCGATCCAAGTACAGTTCTGACTGCTTTCAGAAGAATAGTGCAAAGCTTTGATACCTGAAAAATTACACTAGAGTTTCCCAACAGACTTCAGGATCAACTCTTGGTCTACGAACAGTAACAAAGAACAAATAAGATTACCCAAACCATTATACCTAGCACGAATTTCAGCTTCAGCATATGTTCTCACGCTGTTCTCAGGGATCCCAAATGCTTTTCCAAGCAACTGAAATGAACGCAAATCAAAGATTCTATGTTACGTTATGCATATGACAAGCTACAATTCCCAACTATGAAACGTGGAAGAACCTTATAATCCCCTACAGAAGTCTAAACAAAGTTTGTATTTAAAATGGTGATATTCCACAGAAACTATAGATTATAGGCTATACATTTACTGTTGCCCCCAAAACCACACAGAAATCCATTGGTTGAGTTCATGGTCATAAAGTAGAAGTTACCATCTCAGTAAGTAGCTCTTTCATATTCTTAATTAATAGATATATTTATACCTGAACTTTCTCAGTGAATATTTGAAGAAGCGCTTCAGAATATTCTTCAGTCAGCCTCCTTGTTCTATCAAGAGTAGCCTTAAGCCTCAATCCCCAAATTTTTTGGCCATCTTCACTTCCTAGATTAGGAAAACAACAAATTCAGAGGTGTTTAGCTAAGCATAAAATCAAGTCAGTCATAGAAATGTCAATTGATTCAGAGCTACGAAGCATGAACATTTTAATTTGGGTAATGTGTCCTAGCTAATAATAAATAGGACACCCATATTTGCTAGACCTTGGTTAAACACAATACATACACGTCCAACATTAATTGAACGAATAGAATTCCTGTCAAATATTTGTTGAATATGCGTTGTACATTTTCTGAGCACCATGAAAATGTCAGACGCTAGTGAATATATGATTAACAATTTTTGGAAAGGAACACTTGAACAAAGTGTTCAATTATTTATTTATTTTCTTTTTACTTATTTGTTGAAAAGATTTATGGATAAGAAAAGAAATATAGGTAAAATAAAAATAAATTTTAAGTTGTTTTAAAAGATGAAGATTAAATAAAAAGAAAAGTCTGGTAGAATGTTTCTGGTACATTTTAACATAAGGCCCTTTTTTTCTTTTTTTTTCTATTGAAATGAACGGCTTTTATTTAGAAAAAATGAAAGAATACACGGGCATACAGAAAACCAAGCCCAAGAAAAGGAGATTCCCTCTATTGGAAGGAATCAACAAAGAAAAATCATGCCTGTAGAATAATTACAAAAAATCTTTGAGATCGAAGCTCAAAGGGACACATGATAACGAACAAGGGACCAAAGCTCCCTATAATCCCTCACCACTCCCCTAAAACCCGACTATTGCACTCCCCCCCCCCCCCCCCCCCCCCACAAAACCCATAAAATCGCACAAACAGCAACACACCAAAGAAAGTGGCCTTTCTCCCCAAAAGGCAGATTGAGGAGGAACTCCTCGATCATCGCACTGACATCTCTGTGACGAACACTCGTCATACCAAACGTCTAAAGAAAAGAATCCCAGACACCACTCGTGTAGTCGCAACGCCACAAAATATGATCCAGGTCTTCTTCTGCCTTTCGACAAAGAATACAACAAAGGTCTAACTAGCGAAGGCAGCTTCCTTACAAGCCTCTTCAACGTGTTAGCACGACCATGAAGAACCTGCCAAGAAAGAAAAGAACCTAACCTTTCTAAGGAATCTTGATCCTCCAAAGCACTGAAAAGACCGACTTGCCTGAGGGGGAGGGATCAATCAAGCACTGAAAGAACGACTTACACGAGAAGTCATCCAAAGTATTGGGCCTCTAGACTCTGACATCCCTTCTCCCCAATCTAAAGGGATGGCCCTCGAGTAAAGAAAGAGGAGTGGCCACCTTCGTCGTTTCCCTATTGGAAAGAAGACAACAGAACCCAAAAGAAAAAGGTCATGAACTCCCCGACCACACTAAGAAATCAACAACGGAATGGTTTTTGAGAGAAGACAAGTGATATAAACAAGGGAACGAAACGTAGAGAGGGCTCTCCTCCATCCAGTGATCTTTCCAAAAATATGTTTCTCTCCCCTCCCTCACCACACAACGGACCAAAGGAGCAAAAGAAGGGAGCTCTTTCGTGATGTCTTTCCACAAGTTCCGGTGAGTACCTTTAATCCCTTTAAACAACCAATCAAAAGGATGGGGGCCATGTTTACTGACAATGATCCTACGCCACAAAGACTTAGGCTCAGAGGTGAAGCGCCACAACCACTAGGCTAAAAGGGTTTTGTTGTGGATTCCAAGGGCCTATTTGTTTAGATATTGATAACTAGCTCCTTCAACCTCTTAATGCATCGCAAATTTCTTTATTTCTTTCACATTATCTTTTATATGAAGTATCATATACTAGAAAAAGATTAAGATAACCAATTCAATAGTTAAATAAAAAATTAAAAAGTCAAAAAGTTAAAAGCAATCATATATATACAAAATGCATATTTCAATAAAAGTTAAATTACAAGTATAATCCTTGAACTTTCCAATTTGAGCTTTAAAGTCCCAAGTAATAGGTCCTTAAATTTAGAAGCATCTTATAGGTCCCAAAATTTTCAGTTTTGTTTCTAATAAGTCTGGGACATATTTGCCGTTTATAAAACTAGTAGGTTTATTAAACATAAAATTGAATATTGCGTCTAAGAGGATGTTAAACTTTCAATTTGGTATACAATAGTTCGTGGATTTTTAATAAAAATATACCTTTTAGACACAAATTTAAAGGTTTCAGGACTAAACTTATAATTTATTCTTTATTTCAATGTTCTTTTTCCCAATAATAAATAAATAAATAAACAATAAGTTCATTTTCTGATCTTGTTAATTTTAAGCAGAAAGAAGAACCCCATTCTTTTTACGCTATGCTAAATACAACAGTTACCTTCCCTTTCAGCGAGACCTCTCTCCTTCCAAGCACCAATCTCATTTACAATAGCCACACATTCTTCTGGCTTCCAACCAGATAAACCCAGCTGATGAACACCAAAAATAAGGGCATCCAGTGGATCATTCCAAGAGCTTACATTCTTCGACTTCACATTTTCTGCCAGCCAATCAGCACCCCTTGTTGCCTCCAGCACATTTAGGAATCTAATAACATCAGTGATAATTAGAGACCATCGGAATAAATCAACTTTCAGTTGTAGCCTCCTATCTAGAATATACTAGTGATACTAAACAAAAGCAATTATAGTGATAATTAGAGACCATCCGGTTAAATAAACTTTCAGTTTTTAGCAACCTAGAGCTAACATCAAAATGTTTCCCTAAAATGCTTTCACAAGTTTCAAGAAATTACGGTTGGCTGAAACAGGGAGAAAGATCCAAAAAATACCTATGCATAAAAACAATAAAAAGTTTCACTCGTAGGAAGTCTACTGCCTCTTCCAACTATGGTCAACCTTGTCTCCAAGTTTGGTCAACCGAGTAAAAGTTATGTAGTAAACAGGCTCACCACTGCCAAATATTTCCTAGAGAATTATCTTATATAGGTGCTTTACAAACAATTCAATTGACCATGTACTGTAGGCCTCTATAATAGATAATAAAAAATGCTCTAGGAAGCCTGAAAAATATGTACCTGCTAAGAAGAACAAATAAGTAGTCCTCAAGCCCAATCTCACAAAGACGCCACTGTAATTGCACAAAATAAGACCTGTAAAGAATTCTAACTTGATTGATTTTATAAATAATTACTTTCAATTAGCTTACCTTTTGTCGCATGGCTATTGCAGTATCAGAAGCATCATTTCGTAAGCCACTTTCAAGACCTCTTACAAGTATTTCTCTCAAAGCATTCAAGGATTGGATGGTTTTGAAAACCAGGTCAGTGCCTTGATTTTGGAAAGTACTGCCCAACTCGTCTGCAGCATCCAAGTTCTGGAAATAAAATACCATCCCTTCATACTCAGCCTAGTTATCTAAAGATTCTCTACCAAACGTTAAAAAAAATCGTGGTGTGAAAGAAATCCATAGTCTTATTCAACTCCATCAAGCACTAAGAGGGACAAAAAAGAAAGGAAAAAAAAAAAACAGAAAAAGCAAGAAAATGGAGGCCTGGATGTCCAACCAAATTTATTAAAATGATGAAATGTCCCACATCTAAAAATCGGCAATGAGATTATTGGGAAAATAATTAATTATAAATGAGAAAAGATAATGTATAACAATTGAACAAATATTTACATATTAGTGAACCCCTAGATCAAAGCTGTTTGAAACCCAAAAGACTCTAGAAGATTAATATTCTCATCAGGATTTTGCTCAATCAAGCATTAAATTTTGTTGAAAACTTCTCAAAATGTATTATTATGCACATTATTGCAACCTTCAGTTAGTTTGTTACGTTTTAAGCCAAAAATAAGGATCAAAATCACTTTTTTTTTCTATTATTCATATATGTGGAAACTGTTGGCCGGCTTCATTCCAATTGTTCAATATGCACTAGGTGTTCAAAAATGATTCCATAAAAAATAGTATTCAGCTCCTATGCGGTCCAAAGTTCACCTCTAAAGTTGAATTGTTTAGATTTGCACGGTCAAACAACCATTTCAAGAATTTGGTTGAATGAAACCAAAGGATTTTTTAAAATAAGTTCCTTGCATGGAGTGAGAATATAGAATTAGCTGAATGTAAAATCATGTTCTTAGTGTTCACTGTCTCCATTTTTTGGTAATTACTCCGCTCAATAATCTTTGCATAATTAGAGGGCTTCTATGCAATTTTGATGCTTTAAAGATAGAAGGTTGTATCTTTGGACACATGTAACTTTTCATTCATCAATCGAAAGTTTGCTTCTTATTTTAACATAAGATGTACAAGATCTACACAATAAATCTTATATGAAAAAAGTAAAATTAAGACCACAACTCAGCAGCAAACATCCTACAAGATGAATGTTAGGCCTCCAATATTGTTGAAGTACTTGTGTAGGGGCAAAAAGGGGAACTCGGTGTGAAAGTTAGTTAGTGTTGGGGGGACCACAGAGAGAATGTATGGGAATGAGTGTGGTCAGTCCATATAATAATATGTAGTGTGTAGGGAAGTTTATGCTTTTTGTCTGTAGAAAAGTAGAAGTGAGGTAAAGAACCAACTCTCTATTATCAGCTGGAGTGTAAAGCCTTCGGGTCGGTTTTGGCTCTAATAATACTAATAGTAAGGAAATACCTTACAATGAATTGTTTTGGATAAGAATACCTTACAATGAATTAAAATCTAAAATAAAGAGAGGTTGCATAAGGAGATAAACAAAAACTAAATGAACGATAAACAGAAAGAAAATAAAACAGAGAGAGGAGCTATGTATGTATGAGAGAGAAATCAAAATAAACTGTGATTATTTTGATTAATTACCTCTTATGATTTTTTTCTAGTAATTTGTCCTTTCTTCTTCTCTCTTATAGTTTTGTTTGGTTTTCTCATTGACTAGGATTTTATTTTTATTTATTTTTACCATTTATGCCCCATTTTGGTTGACATTCTATTTCCACGTTTCATGAATATTTTTCCGACATTTTGTTGACATTTCCAAGGCATGTTAGGGAAAAAAAAAATAATATTCGTATTAATGGAAACCATCTTGATTTATGAAACAATGAGCATGTAAACTGAAAGCAGGGACCACAACCATTTTTCTAAACCTCATGGATTAAAAAAATGTTGAGTTCAAAACCCAAACCTCAATGACCAAAATTTATTTTTTCCCAAAAGTATTTATTTCTTTAAGTTTTCTTGTAAAATTGTCAATTGGAGAATTGAAAGCTCATATGAATATGAGAAGACAATGTTGCAACTGATAATATCTTTACCAAGAGTCAAAAAGATAATTGCATTTTAGTTAGTCATTTCTTTTCATTAAATTAAGATCAACAAATTTAACATGAATGAAATGTTTATGTCTCCTATAAAACAAACAAACAAACAAACAAATTTAACATGACAAAACATCACCTTTTTGCACTCCAAAAAGTAGGCAAGAGCCGACAAGCCATGTCCATCAACAGACTCCTTGATTGATTCAAGTTGTTCTGCAAGGCTGAAAGCAGCACGAATTTCTCATTTGTAGAAAGAGAATTGGTCTTAGATTTGCACTATAAGTTGACTTATCATAAAGACATGTTAAAGGATTTCAAAACGGCGTGAAAACCACAATCAGTGGAGGATATGGCAAGTGCAAACCACAATCAGAGGAAAAGTTTTTCAAGTATAATTTAGTTGTTAAAGCTTGAGTTTGACTAAAAGAAGGAGAGCTCCAAGGTGCTTGAGTTGCTTTAGATACTTTACTATATTTTCTTCAAGTATTTAATACCATTTCTATTTCTATCTTCTAACTTCTATCAAATTGGTGTCCGAGCATCGATTTTAGCCATAGATGACAGACATCTAACCAGCTTGAATGCATGTAGTGGAAAGAAATATGTCAACTAATCCATTTCTCATATATATCACAGTACATGTAGCACATCAAACATAAACAAAAAAGAAAGACAGGATGAAGGAAGGAAGCAAGGAAAGTAATGGGATTCTTTATCTGACCTCCCAGCATTGAAGAAATCTTTCAATTCTTGGTAGAATATTTTGAACTGCTCTACAAAGGCTTCACTATATTCTCCAGGGTTTTTGGTTATCCTTGTAAGCATTGCTTCTGTGGCAATTAAGTCCTCTGGACCAGCATTGCGATGAAGTTTGTTTTGTATTGTATGTTTGATTTCTTGCTGAAATGTGAAACTTCAATCAAAAACATATAAATTGTACTTTCTAATGAACCAAAAGGAATCACTAGCGAAAGAAAAATCTTTCTGACTCTGACATTGACAGGTCTGCAATGGATTACCTTGAGGTCATGAGGGATATCATTCCTATGAGCAATATCTCGTATACGCGTTAAAGGAACAGATGCAGTAAATTCTGATTTAAAAGATGGCAAACATGGATGAATCTTTCGGACAATGAGGGCTACCTGAATATGAAAAGAAAAGAAAACAGTTTTTAGCTGAGAAGAGCAAAGTCAAAAAGCAAGTATAAAGTCAGTAATCGAAGCATAATGAAATTGTGAAATACCTTGGAAGAAAAAAAAAAAAAAAGGTGAAGTGGTGAGTATATAATTCGATGCGAGCGTTTAAAGGTCGTCAATTCCTTTTCTTTTTAATGGAAAATGGAGCGTTCATAAATGAAAGAAAACAAAAGAGTCTACATGACAAAAGCCTATAAAAAGAGCCAAAAGAAATACATGATCTTTTCTTTAACAAAATGTTTGATTGATGAAATGAAACTTTCACATTTGTTGTACATAACTTAACAAAATATCAAATGTTTACCATCCAAAAATAATAATTTCAGACGTATTGTTTTGCCAAAATGTCATTTATTTTTTAATCAATATAGTTTTTGTACAAACAAGGTATTTTTTAAAAAAACTCATCATGGGTTGGCCCAGTGGTAAAAAAGAGATATAGTCTCAATAAATGACTAAGAGGTCAAGGGTTCAATCCATGGTGGCTACCTACCTAGGAATTAATTTCCTATGAGTTTCCTTGACACCCAAATGTTGCAGGGTCAAACGGGTTGTCCCGTGAGATTAGTCAAGGTGCGCGTAAGCTGGACCGGACACTCATGGATATAAAAAAAAAAAAAAAAAAAGGTATTTTTTAAAAAATCAGTTTCAGTTAGTTGAAAGTCATTTTCTATTTTTTAATTTTTCTTTCAATGATATGCTATTTTGGCATTGATTTTGACAAAAACACAAATCAAACTAACCAGCTTACACCTTAATCCAAACAAGCTCCTTCTAGACTGCACTTTGAACTCCTTCAATCTTTTGTCCTCCACCGCATTTACTTTGGTCTCCATCTTTCTTTCTTTTTTCTTTTTATGTTACCATTCTCTAGGACTATACTGCATTAATCCTACTTTCGATAGAATCTCCATAGATTCAAGATAATCTCCCATGGCTACGCCCATATGCTAAAAAGTAAACATATATTTCTTGCCTCTTCCCTGATTACTATGTAACAATATAGTGCTACAAACCATGAGAAATATCTTGCAATGCACACTAGGATGAACGACATTGAAATTGGTCACATTTGGTGAGAGAACAAATTCTCAACAACAACAACAACAACAACAACAAAAAAAAAAAAAAAAAAAAAAAAAAGGAAAAAAGAACACAGGTGCTAGTTCTCTTCACACCTTCTGAGGATAAAATGGTAGATGCTATTACTAAGGTTGTTCTTGAGTCTTTGAACCGATCTCACTGTCTTTCCCTTCCTTTCCCTAAGAGTTGGAAGGGGGTTAATAAACAAAAGAGTTTATCATAATGCCTATATTATTTTATTAATTCTCTGCATTGAGTCTTCACTACATGCTAAGCTCTGTCCTTTACCATGTACTGATTTAACTTGTTGGTTTTAGTCTGTCCTCTGCATATGTCATATATTTGTACTTCTTTTTCCTGTTGGCCCAAATAGGTTGGCTATCATTGTTCCATTTCATTACAGATTAAGAGGTTGGTTATTTGGATTTGCTCTTAGACCAAAACAGCAGTCTCACATCCCTGTCCTTATGTATACATCCTTCCTTATCTCAGCCTTAAAGGGCTGCTGAACATTCAAACACAACGATTGCTACCCCTCTTTCTTCCCGTTTTAAGCTTTCTTTACCGTGTCTTCTATTTGTCAAACATAAACCTAATTAAAGAATAAGCTAATCTGTAATATGTGATTCCAAAAGCCAGAACCCCTTTTTTTCTTTTTTTTCTCTTTTTTTTTTTTTTTTGGGGGGGGGGGGGGGGGTGTGTGTGACAAGAATGAAGAAAAACAAGAGCATACAAGCCAAAACTAATTATAAAACAGAAAATAGAGGGTAAAACAAAGAAGTTAGTAGTAGCAGTAAACCACCTGGGGAGAAATATCTTTCTTGGAGGACAATCGTTCTAATTCACGAAATATAATCCTAGAAATTTCAGCATGCCTATTTGGCCTATGATGACCTCCATCTTCAAAACAAGGAATTTGGCCTGTATTTATCCACTGAACACAAAGGATCTTGAGAATATAGGAGTACGGAAGGAAAAGAAAACTTTCATTAATAAAACAAGGCGTTGAAGAAAACCTTGAGGTAGATAGCAGAATATATCAATGACTCCAGGCACTCCTCAGCATGCACATTTTCGACTAATAATTCACGCACAACTTCAAGCTGCACAAGTAAAAGAAGGAAAGTTGATAGTTGATAGTTAATTCTGATCAATGCCAAAAGTACATAGACTTTCTTTTCTTTTCATTTTAGAATTGGATTATTAACTAAGAGTCTGCTTTCAGGTTTAGCCTACTATGCTAGGTATATTGGACTTGGTCTAGCCAGTTTGTTAGCGGCTTAAAAGAACCTTTTTTTTCCTTTTGAAAGAGATGCTTATCATTGATGTAGCAAAAAATTATACACAAAATCTAGTACTACCAATTGAAGTTTAGGAGAGCCCATCCTGAAGTGCTAATCTCAAAAGGAAGTATAATTACTGAGGGCATTGTCAGTAGAGACTCAAAAAGAACAATATAACTTAGTTAAATAAGAAACTTCGCCGTTCCACCCAGTCCTTTAACTTACTGTTGCGTCAAATAGTCTTTCCTTTCCAAGCATAAGCTCCTTAATTGCATTTACCTCAGCTTTTGGCTACTCCTTTAAGCTTGAGACTGCCTACTAATTGAAACTTTATAGTTTAACCCACCACTCTTCACCTACTTGAGAAAGGTAGGCTCGCAACTTCAATGTAACTTTCAAAACTATTAGTCAAGCTAGCATAGATTCTCTGCCTCTTCATTATTAATCATCAACTTGGTACAAACTAGTTCCTGTGATCAAGAAAAATTAAGGCAGAAGTTTCACGCAGTCAAGCTACATCCTTATCTCTTTCCATTGTACTAATAGTCATTCCATTCTATAAATAATGCTTCCGTCCCCTTCATCAACGAAATGTTCCTTTCACAAAAATAATGCTTCCGTCCCCAAAGAAGTCAGCTATGCAACATCACTCACTAAACCCTCTTGGAATCCATCAAAACTGAAACTCCCCCATTCATTTGATCGTTGGAGTTCCTTTAGCAGGCACCAATCACCATACATAAGTGATCTAAATCTTTCAAGCCCCTTCTGTTTTGCAGATGACCCAAACAGCCAAAGTACGCCCAGTTCAACAATGTCTCTAAGAGAAACCAAGTATTCATCTTGCCATACCTTTCAAATTCTAGCAATCTCATTAGACCGCCATGCCTTTCAAACATACCAGAGCTTCCAACCACCAAAACGTTCAACAACCAACTACCTTGTATTATCTGATATGAGGTTTTGAGCATCCTTACTCACAATCCAAACGGTTGTTAGAGGCACCCCAGTCAGGTAAGACTAAAATGGTAGTGCTCTTCGAGACATTGTAAGAAATGTGCAGCCATCTGAATGCCTTAGAAAAAGCAATCTCTTCTCCTTTTTTCTTTCTTACCATTCAAAAAGCATTCTCAGCAATAGAAATTTTCAGAAAAAGAAAACATGTCAAAATACCATCTAGCATGCTACAAGGAGACGTCATGAACCACCATCCACGACAGGCTTGATCCACTTGGACTCAACTTAGCTGTATGACCATTCTGGTAGAAGAAAATCAATAATCGAAGAAATTGCAACATCCTCTCAAAAGTTGGAAATGCATGATGATTCCACAGACTTCCTCAGTTGATATTGTCCTAAGGCAAGGATGAGATGACCAATAAACAGTTCGAAAGATTGATGTATGAGGCAAAAAGAAAGTCAGTCATCAATACCATAACATGACCAAATTCCCTTTGATCTTAACCATTAGCAGGACCGACCCAACTCCAAGGTTCTCTGCACCAAAACTTAATTAGCTCTAGCATGGGTCAAATGACCCTATAACTATCTTTTCAATTATCATCAATTAGTAGCACTACTTGCATTCCATTAGAAGGCAGAAATGCAATAAAATTGCCTCATCTTCACTAAAAGCTTTAAATGCCTAATACTCTCTTGGTTCAACCACTTGAAATAGGATACTATCGAAGATTCACCACAATCTATCCAAAAGTTCTACTAAGGTATTTTCTTTTCCTTTTTTCATTTCAACCGAGGTAACAATTCCTTTCATTGAAATTATGAATCTCTTTCTATTTATTTTAGAGGAAAACATCTATTTCATTGATTTGTCAAACCAATATATGATTTGTAAAATGTTTATTCATGTTTTGCAATACTTAGTCATACCAATTTAGAATCTGAAAAATGTTTTTAATTCAATGTGAGGCTTAGGCTCATACTGCCTAGCCTCGTCAAAAGGAGAAGCCTCAAGGCTGCCTTTTGGCTTTTAAAACATTGTGTTGACCAATATGATTAATCTAAGTATGCAAACACAACCTACTTTGATCGTTTGATTATTACATTATCCCTACTCCAAATTCAAATAAGGACAATGACTGTTTTAGAATTTTCATCACAGACAGGTGCATCAGAATTGCCAACAAATCCAGCACTACGTTAGAAGCCAGGTTGTGTTCCAAAAAAGAAGAAAAAACGAGATAGACAAAAAGAAAGGCATAAAGATCATGAGACATCCACATCTATCAGCTAAACTCGAAATAAATGAAAAAGAATGACGGGTCTGGTAAAATACCTTTCTCCGCCAATTCCTGGCATTTTTATCTCCTTCTACCAACTTTAGAGCCAACCCATCAAGACCAGAAGTGTTCCAAATCCTCTCAGATTCTCGGTTGTGATGTTCATTAGACCTCATAAACGAGATTGCCTTCCCTTTCCACTGCCCAACAAAAGGACTGGCCTCATCTTCAACCAAAGACCCATTGCTAGCTTCAACATCCTTGTCCTTTTTATCTCCTTCGTTGATCTCCTTCACATCGAAAGGCAATGCTTCATCTCCTTTGTTGGCCCCTTTTGCATCCAGTGGCAACTTTTCATTTCTTTTTTCGATGCCCTTTGCATCCAAAGGCAACGTTACATCTCCATTAATCTCCTCTGCTTTCAGGGGCAAAATCTTCTCTCCTTCACTAACCTCCTCTACATCCAAAGGCAACAATTCCACAGCCTCCCCAGTTTTATTCCATTGATAAACTAAGCTAAATTTCCCTACCTTAGGCAGCTGAAGAACCCGGTTATCTCCAGATTCCCACAACACACTCCCATCCTTCCCCAGAATGACAAACTTGAACTCCACTCGCTCATCCCCTCTGAGCTCTAAATCACAAACCCACCCGTCCTTACTCCAATTCAGAAGTGTATAATTCTTCCATGACCCCAATTCTTCAGACGACCCTAGCATTACCACAGACTCCCCAAATTCAACTTGGTGGGCCAACCTCACCTTCAGAAGGACCTTCACGCCACTTCCCAGTTTCCCAGTCATCTTTTTCTCCTCATCTTCCCTGTTAAAAATCCAACACCATTTCGTGATCAAATAGCAGAAATATTTGAGTTAATCGGAAGAAGCAATAAAAGAACACCTCAAAAGAATCGATCCTAATGAAAAGAAAAAGAAGAATAAGTGCCCACTTAACCTGATTGTTTCTTGAGAAGCAGAGGAAACCCCACAGACGATCTGCCTATTATGATTACAAACAGAAGAAAGAAACCCAAGTTGGGAAAAAATAGTTAAACGAAAGGGGGTTTTCCGGCATTGCAGCTGATGATGGCGGTGACAATTCAAAGGACATGGGAGTGGGAATCTGTTAGAAGTTAGAAAGACATGGGGAGAACGAATGGAACCCATTATTCCTAGAAGAAGCGAAGAGTCACTGGTATCACTACAAGCATTCCAAAATCCAAATTCAACACAATTGATTGATTCGAGAGAGAGAGAAAGAAAGTGAGATTTTAGTCGATTAATGGCACTTCCGTTTTCCCAATGGAAGGAAGATATTTTAAAAATTATGAGGTAATCAATCCCCAGAATGAATCCCACCTTAGCCACGTGAATTTAAGTAGAAATACGAAAGTGATAAATAATAATTATGCAATCTTTTATCATAATTGAAGTAAAAGACAAGCAAACAGAAGACAGAGGAAACGAAAAGACTCTTCTTCTCTGAGGCGATCCATGTGCTTAGACGTTGCTTTTCCTTCGAGTGAGGATGAAGAAGCAGCTGCTATGAATCGCAAAAACAATTACAACGATCCGCACCCTTCCAATCACCTTTCATCGCAATATCAATTGGGAAAAACAACTTTTTTTGGACCCTTTTTTATTTTTTCCTCGTGTTGCCTTCTCTTTCAACTGATTTTTCTTTTTTAACTTTTGGAAGGGAAAAAAAAAAAAAAAGTTTGTACAAAGATTTTGGAAGTTTTCAGTTTTCTAACTCTTTTTTTCCTTTTCAAGAATGTAAGATATATCAAATAGGAAACCCCAACGGCCCAACCTCAATCCTTGGAGTTGATAGTAAGTTCATATTTGATAAAGATTATATATGTACGAGGTAAAGATAATGAAATGGAGATTGGAATTGGGGACGGAGAAGCCATGCCTAAACCCACCCTGCCTCATGGATGTCTCTAGTTTTTTTCTTTTTTTTTCTTTTTTTATGTTCTAGTGCATAAAAATATGTTTTACATGATTTTAAATGCTTTTTTCAATACAAATATATAAAAAAAATTCACTATGTATTAGCAATAAACTGCAAGATAGAAGCCTATTGATGTCTAGTGCTCATAGATAATTTTTCTATATTTGTAAATACTTTGATTTTTTTTCTATTTATAATAATTTTTCTAATTTATATGGTTTTCTATTTTCACTTAAATTAAAAAATATACATAACTACTAAGTTAACAATGTTTTCTTAAAATATATATATATATAATGTAATTACAAAAAAAATTGAATAATTTTTAACTTTGACCTTTTTTTTGTAATTTTAGTATAGTTATAAAAAATAAGCATAAAATAAATGTAATCAAATTCGAATCTTAAATTAAAGTATAAAAATGTAGTTACAAGAGTCTCAACTTTTACATTTTTCTAGTTTAGTTATAAAAAATTAAACATAAAAAAAAAAAAAATAACCAAATTCTTTTCTTAAATTAAAGTTTAAAAAATGTAATTAAAAAAATTGAAAAAGTTTTGACTTTGACCTTTTTTTTTTTTTGTAGTTTCAATATAGTTATAAAAAAGTGAAGTACACTGAAAATAATCAAATTCTTTATTAAATCAAAGTATAAAAAATATAATTCAAAAAAAGTTTCAACTTTAACTTTATCTTTAGTTTTAGTATAGTTATAAAAAAAAAAAAAAAAAAAAAAAAACAAATGTAATAAAATTTCTTTCTTAAATTAAAGTATAAAAAATATAATTAAAGAAATGAAAAATAAAACTACTAAATTTTTTTTTTAATATAACAAAATGTCACTATCTATTAATAATATAATAATAGACAACGATAGATACTGATAGACATATATCGATGTCTATCACTAATAGACAGCAATAGATGATAGTAGTCTATAGGGTTTATCACTATCTACCACTGATAGACAATGATATTTTGCTGTATTTTTGTAAATATTTTGGCTCATTTTCTATATTGAAAACAATCCAAAAACCTAAATACATACTAAAAATAACTTTTGCCCCAAATATCGACTATTATAATCCACAAATTATTATAACTAAGATTAAAATAGTTTGCATTCCAAACTCATACTATTATAATCCACAAAATATTATAACTCATAGACTATAATCAACTAAATGCCCTAAACATCCCCTTAAATTTTTATTTTGGGTTTTAAAAAATTAAGTTTGGTCACTTGTAACAAGTTCTTTATAATGGTCTTAATAGATTTTTCGTATCATTGACCCATTTTGGAAGATCTATATGAAATCTGGCCTTAAAAAGTATTTTTATGACATTCTACTTAAGTCATATTAGTAGGTTGGGATCTCACTTTCACCCCTTAGGGTTTAGGCTTTTTTGCTCTTAATTATGTTTATATTCTCTTGCTACTCGCTTTTACTCTTACTCTTTTACTTCAAAGGAAGCGAAATATCAAAAGCAAGGACGTATAATAGTGAGGAGCAAGAGTCAAGAGTAAGGATTGAAAAGGTGAATTTATAGTAGCAAGAGTACGAGTGAGAGCAGTAGCGAGAGCGAGAGCGACACACATGCACAATAAGGTCGTTCTGGTATATTTTGTTGATGATGATGCAAGCAAAAAGTTAAAAAAAAAAAAACTTGAATTTTAAAAAGTGAAACATATTCCATTTCGGACCAAAATTTTGGGTCAACTATGCAATTATCTTGGTTTTCATATTTCTTAATAAAAGATTTAAGTTTTTAATCAAAAAAAAAAAAAACAAAAAATGTATTTAAAAACTTTTTTTCATTTTTAAAGTTTGGGTAGAATTTTTAAAAATACTTTTAAAAAATAGATAATATATTATAGAAACTCAATATGTGAAAGTAGTAAATAAAATTTTAATTTTCACTAAAAAAAACGAAATGATTATAGGCAAAATGACTTATTAGAAACTTTTTGTAATTTATAAATCTACCACACACAAAATTTGAAACTTCAAGTTGAAAATTACTCTCTTCCATGTCAATGATAAAACTTGAATTCTTTCAACATTATTTATGACAAATCTATAAGGTATATAAAAAATACTATTGGAGTATGAACTTTCTCTCTCCGTTTGACCATATTACCTTTTGGACTTCATTTATTGTGGTTGAATTTCAATTTTTAGGTTAAATCACACGTTTAGTGATTCAATCATTTCATATTTTATGTCTAATATATCACAAATTTTTTTAAGAAAAATCTAATAAATTATTAAATAGTCAATTTTGTGTAACTTTAAAAGTATTTAATTGTCTTCAAAC
The DNA here is from genome assembly GCA_030954485.1 of Citrullus mucosospermus. NCBI lineage: Eukaryota > Viridiplantae > Streptophyta > Magnoliopsida > Cucurbitales > Cucurbitaceae > Citrullus > Citrullus mucosospermus. The sequence continues at coordinate 29,945,542 of CM062061.1, read as the reverse complement.
CTCATAAAAGGTTGATTATGTTGTCGGTGTTATTACTATTATTAGTTTAAAATACCATTTTGGTATATATACTTTAAAAGTTGTTCAATTATAGTCCTTGTATTTTCAAATATCCAATTTTAGTCTATGTACTTTCAATAAATCTTAAATTTAGTCTCTCGAAGTTAATTTTAAACGAAATTGATTAAATAGTCATAATAATTTTCATGTAAAAAACACATTATGTGAATATTTTTTTCAAAATTTATAATGAAAATGCTAGTAAAAAATAAAAAGTAATCAAAAAATTCACAATAAACTAGTAGTAGAGACAAAATTTAAGACTTGTTGAAAGTAAATAGATTAAAGTTAGACATATAAAAACATAGGGACTAAAATTGAACAAACTTCAAAGTAAAGTGACTGAAATGTTATTTTAACAACTTTATTATTATTATTATTATTATTTTGTCCAAATTCACTCTAACAAGTGGATGGATGAAATTCGAGTGGTTTTTTCTTAAAAAAAAAAAAAATTAATATACTTTTTTTATAATGAAATTGCCGAACTTTGGAATGAACCATTACCAAATTTGAGGGGTCACCTATTAATTTCATTCCATTATTGCTAATGAACACCATAATTTTCTTTCCATTCTTAAAAAAAAAAAAAAAAAAAAACCGTAATTTTCTTTCAATTCTTTAAAAACAACTTAATTTTCTTTCCATTTATGGACAAATTAAAAAATTAATGTCGATATTAGGATGTAAATTAAAATATGAACATCAACAAATATTTTTATACGTCAAAAAATTTATATAGGTTAATAGTTAACTTGTTTTTACTCCAAACCTAAATTATGAATTTTGTTATTAATATTTCTATTAGAACTAAATAGATACCATTTTTTTTTAATGATTTACAAGGGTTTATAAACAATTGAAAAATCAAAAGAGAGATTTAATATCAATGCAAAATCCTTCCATTTACTGATATATTCACATGTCAATAAATATTTTTACCCTTTATTTCTAATAGATAAATATGTGTCATCCAAGATTAAATTTGACTTATATACCCTTTAGTCATTATTATTGTTGTTATTTTGACAAATACATGAAATGTGGGAAATCAAACACTTCTCAATTTTGGAATATGTTTCAATTATTTGAAACATTTTATTTTTCACTGTTCAACTTTGAAATGGTTAGAAACAAGAAAAAAAAAAAAATATATATATATATATATATATATATATATATATATATATATATATTCTTTAAAGATAAAAAAAATTTACCAAATGCAATTTTATTTCATTTTATTTTTTGAAAAGAAAATAATATCCTGTCATTGCATAGAGAAGAAATCATGGTTTAAAAAAAAAAAAAAATCTCCATTGTTGTCGACAAAAGAATACAAGATATACGAAAAAAAAATCTATTACTACGGTAGTACCAACTTATTCCATTCATTATTTGACAAGTAAATGATTTATTAATTTAATATTTCGTGGACCCTACATAATTCTTAAATGGTGCTATTGTGGCAAGCCTCACTTGTGCAACAAATTGAAAGTTGTACCATACATCATCTATTTTAACTAGGTAATAATATAAAATATTTGTTATCATTTTTATTTCAACTAATAAACATCGCTAACATCATTTATAACAACATTCACAAAATTAATCTTGCACATAAGTTATCAGAAATTTAACGAATAATTTTTTTTTAACAAAATAAAGTTTTTGGGACCAAATTGATTTTCGTCGCAAAAATGTTAGCAACAAAAACAAATTTTTATCACGAACAATTTACGACAAAAACAACTTTAGTTGCAATTTGCAATGTTTCTCTAAAAACATCGCAAAAGATATTCACCAACGGGGCTTTAGTGACGTTTTAATTTCGTCACTAAAAACCGTATTTTTCATAGAATTGATACAACCTCTAAAGTTTAAAGGTATAAACTTATATTTTTTCTAACAAAAATAATACTCGTCTTAGTTATGTGTATATGGCTAGAAGCAAATTAACAAAATCAACTTATGCTAGACTCAACCAGTTAAAAAGTGTATATATATAATACCTTCAATGAATCTCCATCTTTGCAGGTTAAACTCAAAAGTAAATAAATAATTTAACTAAGCTCAATAATTTAAAAAAAGAAAAAAATTGTCTAGAGATAAAAATAGATATTTTAAGTTTTTTTTTTTAAAAAAAAAAACAAAAAAACAAAAATGAAACTTACAAAACTAAAATGGGATTAAATTAATTGGCAATAAAAGAGGGGTTATGTTTAGAAGGTTCCATTGAAGGACGTAAATATTTAGCGTTGTATGGCTCATTCTGGCATTCAATGGATTTCTCAAAAACCTCCTCAATTTCCTCCTTTCCTTCACCATCACAACATCCTCTCTTTCTCTTTCTCTTTCTCTTTCATTTCTTCTTCTTCTGGCAGTTTACTTTTTTCTTTTTTTCTTTCCTATCATACAACACATCCCTCTCCATGTTTTGCATATTCCCTCATAGATCTTTCTCCCCATTTCAAGGACTTTTTTCTTTCTCTTTTCGTCCTTCAATGACTTCTTTATAACCATCCATTGTCTTCTTCTTCTTCCACCTTCCAACATTTTATAATATTGGGTGTCACCCTCCATTCATGGTATTACCACTTTGTCAAAATCTATCACAGATTGTTCGAGTTTCATCACTACCATTTTGTTACATCATTTCTCTTCAACTTATGGAGCTATTCTTCTCTCCAAGTCGTTGTAACTCCTGCTCCTTCTCTCAACTCTTTGTACTAATGTTTTAGGCAAGTCCATTGAAAACAGATGAAAAATGCAGAAGATCATAGTTCCAAAATGCACTAATCCAATCCGTTTTGTTGCACTAGCCTCCTTCATTTTATGCTCTATATTGCTCTTCTTTGATTACTCTGCCTTATATGAAACAAGAAAAAATGAAGCTACCCACTTAACCAATGACTTCTCCAATTCCTCATCCATTTCTTCATCACCCATTTCTCTAAACGCCACCAATGATCCAAAACAAGAGAAAGAAGCCATTAAAACTCTAAGCAAAAGCTCCTCCATTGACCAAAAACCAGAAAAAGAAGCCATTCTCAAAACTCAGACCAGTTCTTCTCCAGCCAAAAGATCAAGAAAAAGAGCTGTTCGTCGCAAAGGCAGATCCGTAAAAACCAAACCATCTCATGTTGTTGAACTGCCAAAAACAGTACCATTCAAAACAGAAGATTCATCATGCAAAGGAAAATACATTTACATTCATAATCTTCCCAAGAAATTCAATGAAGACTTGGTTCAGAACTGCAAATTACCTCATTTGAAATGGTCAGAAGTTTGCAGATTTGTGTGGGAAAACATGGGATTAGGCCCAAAAGTTCAGAATCCCAAACGAGTTTTAACAAACAAAGGCTGGTTTTACACCAACCAATTCGCATTGGAAGTCATTTTCCACCACCGAATGAAGCAATACAAGTGCTTAACAAAGGATTCTTCCAAAGCAACAGCAATTTTTGTGCCATTCTATGCAGGCCTTGATGTTGGGCCTTATCTTTGGGGATTCAATGCCTCAATAAGGGACAAAGACCCACTTGAATTGGGCAAATGGCTTTCACAAAGATCAGAGTGGAAAGCCATGTGGGGCAGAGACCATTTCTTGATTGGAGGAAGAATCACTTGGGATTTCAGAAGGAACAATGAAAATGACTCAGATTGGGGCTCAAAGCTCATGCTTTTACCAGAACCCAATAACATGACAATGCTGACAATAGAAACAGGGTATTGGAACAATGATTTTGCAATCCCATATCCCACTGATTTCCACCCTTCAAGTGACTCCCAGATCATAGAATGGCAAAGGAAGGTGAAAAGACAGAAAAGACCCTTCCTTTTCTCCTTTATAGGGGGACCAAGGCCAACACAAGAAACCTCCATTAGAGGAGAGCTCATAAACCAGTGCAAAGCTTCAAAAAACTGCTTCTTTTTGGCCTGTATCCCTGGAGAGAAGAAATGTGGTGATCCTGTAGCAGTGATGAACACATTTTTGAACTCTGTTTTCTGCTTGCAGCCACCAGGGGATTCATTTACAAGAAGATCAATTTTTGATGCTATTTTAGCAGGTTGTATCCCTGTTTTCTTTCACCCTGGAACTGCTTATGCACAGTACACTTGGCACTTTCCAAAAGATCACAAAAAGTACTCTGTTTTTATTCCTTCAAAGAAGGTTAAAGAGAAAGAGGTGAATGTAAGTGAGGTTTTAGAGGGAATTTCTAGTAAGGAACTTTTGTGGATGAGAAATCAGGTGGTTAGAATGATTCCTAGGGTGATTTATGCAGACCCCAGATCAAAATTAGAGAGTTTTGAGGATGCTTTTGATATTGCAGTTAAAGGGATTCTTGAGAGAGTGGAGAGAGTAAGGAAAAGGATTGAGGAGGGTAAAGATCCTACTGTTGGTTTTGCTGATATGAACATGAAAAAGTTTGAAATGCTTGGTTTTACATAAAACAAGCATGGTAAGTTTGATCTCAGTTCTCCTAGTGTTTTGTGTTTTGTTATTATTAGACTTTGCTTAACTTTTCTGTTCTAATTCTATTGTTTGTTTGCTATATGAGATTCTTGGTATTTTACACATATTGTAAATCCAAGCAACAGGGAATTACTAGCTTTCTTTGATTTCTTTTGACTAGATAGATAATTATTCTCTTGAAATATACTTCTCCTAGGGTTAGATTTTCTTAATATATAAAACCAACAATGAGTGGATCAATTAGGTTAGGCTTAGACAGAACTGGTTAGCATGATAAATCCTTATGTGAGCATAATTATGCTATAATTGATATGCACTCCTTCTCTTAAGATCGAAGGTTCAATTTTCCATCCTCACAATTGTTGAACTAAAAAAAACATTTTTTTAAAAAGTGGATTTGTTCCATACAATTTGAAACTTGTTCAATTTTAGTTGATGTATTTTTAGATGTCCAAATTTTGTCTTTGTATTTTCAATAAATATTAAACCTAGTTTCGTAAAAAGTTTACTCACTAATATAAGCCTTCATGCTATAAATTTTGAAAACATATTCACATGATATCATATTGAGTAAAAACTAGAGAAATTATCTTAGATGACAAAATTGTTGAAAATATTCACAACTAGTAGCAAAATACCCAGTCTATCTGCGATAGACCGTGATAGATCGTGATAGACTACTATCTATGTCTATCATGACATAAATAATAGTCTATTGCGATTTATTGTAGATAGACAGTGATATTTTGTTATATTTGTAAATATTTTGGTTCATTTTACCATATTTGAAAAGAGCCTTAAAAACTATTATTATTATAAGCCAACCTAAACTTAACTCAACTAGTTAAAATATAAACACTTGATTACCTTGATCAAGATGTCAAAAGTTGAAATCTTTACCTCATACATTGAATTTAAGAAAAATTGTGGGTTAAAAATGAACTTCAAACTAAAAAGAAAGACAAATTTCAGGATTTATTGAAATTACTAAGACCACATTTGAATATTTATAAATACAAAGGCCAAAATGGAATGAATTTGAAAGTTAGTGATTAAAATGGTATTTTATCATCGCTACTTGATGATAATTTTTTGGGGTAGATTGCAAAAACTACTCTTGAAGTATGGTAGTAGTTGCAATTACTCTTTCAAACTTCCAATCATAAAAATTTAACTCTCAAACTTCTAAAGATGTTAAAATTGAACTCTCAAATTAACAATAGTTGTAGAAATTGAGTCCCCAAGTGATAAATATTGAACCCTCAAATTTATAGAATTGTAATGTAAGTTCGAGAGTTCAATTTTTACAATTGAAAGTTTAAGAAAATATAATTGTAACTACCAACCTACTTCAGGGGTGGTTTTTGCAATTTGTTCATACCGAACTTTCCATCAAACCAGAGTGCAAAACTCCATTAACATAAACATTCTCATGTTCGAGTGCAATACATACAAGACATCATCCCAGCTAGAGTTGATAAATCATTGACATTTTGGTAAAATTTCAGCTGTATAAAAGTAAAAAGATGCTGGAATGATCTCTCTTTGATTATTAAACAACGATCATAGATTTATTATACAATTCACAAACAGACAGCAGACTCTAAAAACACAATGACAAGTCCATAGCATGCAATGCAGCTTTGACAGAGGTATCAGGTATGACCTTAGGCTTTCCATGAAGAGAGGGGCGGTGTCTCAGAGTTCTTCCATGTCGCTATGCCGCTTGTATATCGATCACCTTTGACCAAATCAGCTGAAGCAAGGGCTTCGAGCTCAGCCAGTTCTTCAGGTGTGAGTTTTACCGATAAAGCTCCAATGTTCTGGTCCAGGTTTTCAATCTTAGTCGTTCCGGGAATTGGACATACATCGTTCCCTTGGTGGTGAACCCAGGCCAGAGCCAGCTGCGATGAGGTGCATCCTTTTCTTTCTGCCATTGCGCTAACATTCTCAAACACAGTTCTATTGTGCTCTAGATTCTCGCCTTGGAACCGTGGCAAATGCTACACAGAAAATAATAATGACATTTTAAACAGAATCTCATTAACTCAAGAACTTGGAAGTTAACCAGAAAAGCATGTTCCTAGACATTTAAGCTTCAGCATTGATTGTAAAGTGAAAAGACAACCAACAAAATAGAAAGACTATAGAAATCACTATCTATCGAGAATCGAAGCAACAAAAAATTAAAACTTGATATAATAAAGAGTTATGCAAATTATGAATTTTTTGAAACTGAATAGCTTAAACATAATCAGGGAGCAGTTTAACTTTAACAGATGCTGATGCTAATTCTCTTTGATATATAGGAAACTCACGTGAAGGTATTTTTCTCATACTTTACATTAAGCTAGAAAAGAAAGTATCGAATGAATGAACAATTCTCACTCAAACTCTGTAGTATATGCTGAGAATATTTCAAAGATTCTTTCCATTGGCCACTCTATTCTGTACTCATTTAATGGTTGAGAAACACCAGCGGACAGGGTTGCCAATCAACAGCTCGATCATCTTTAAAATTATATGAGCTAAACTTTTATTGCATAAACGATCCTAAAATTTATCGAAACAAAATAAAAGTCAATTTACTATTTAGATGAAAACCTTCCGGAAATCATTATTTTCGAGACCGTCAAGGAGCTTGGGCCCAGATGAGAAGAAACCTCGTCCAAGAGGACTATATGCCACAATTCCAATGCCAAGTTCCCTATGACAATTGAAAGAATAATATTGAGGTCAATAATCAATCTAGCAAAAGGTTAGATACTGGTACTAATAAATCCTCACCTGCAAGTAGGAATGATCTCTTCCTCTACGTCTCTTGACCACAAGGACCACTCAAGCTGCACAGCTGTTATTGGATGAATAGCATGTGCTCTTCTGATTGTGGAAGCTGAAGCTTCAGATAGACCTATGTACTTCAGTTTACCTTCTTCGACTAATTTTTTAAGTTCTCCAATCTTTCCAGAGACAAAAGGGGAAAAACGTCATAAAGACTGGAAAACTTCCACAACTAGTCAAAATTGATACTCATTCAATCATAAAAGTATTGATGTGTACACAAATTGATGCTCATCTTAAGTTGTTTAAAACTTAACCAACCAGACAGAACTAACTATAACAGTTTCGTTATGTGAACATTCCCTGAAATGAATGGCCAGATGATGACACATGTTAGGACTTTGATATGAGAAAGTCAGTTCGTCAGTGAGCTGTTTGGTGTGTCAACTGTATGATGTGTGGTAGAGTAGAATTTCAAGTGAACACCCTTCCCAATTCCTCATAATTTGCTTGCAAAATAAATGAAAATTGATTTGGACATGCTATGTATGCTTAATCCTTTACAAACATACAAAGCTTTACTATACATGCAGACAGAGGTTTACTTTTATAGCAAAAGAACTACAGTCAAAGACATGTCTTGCCATCAAGAAGTTATGTCTGGTGTTATTGTAATGATTCAGAAAAACTAAATTGACAACGTTGTAAAGGTGATCCTAAAATCTCTTTCGAGTAATATATTGAAATTGGTTGAGAAGAAGGGAGGCTTTTGGAAGATTACCAAATAGGCCCAATATTCCTAGAGATCTGTATCACAAGTGAAAAGTCAAATACTTGAGGTAGGCAAGGGAACTGAGAATATTGGCTTTTTACATAGATACTTGACAGGTCTTTTTGTATGTATGGATGACCTTAATTTAGCATCTGTAATGCCATTTGCCCCAAAATATGAAAATAATGAAGTATGACCTTCTACCATTGTCGCACTAAGAGGGTGTTAATTATCCATATTACCCCTTCACGACCATAGTGAGTATGAAATTAAGTTCATCCGTACAATAGTGTTCTCACACAATAGGACTCTTTCTCCCTCCCCATGCTCCTCCTCTTCTCCCTCGTGCCCACACTCCCGACCCTCCTTCGTGCTCATTGCTCTGAATCCTCATTAAGGGTGTGCAATGGGCATTATGGATAATTAACACTCTATTAGTGCATTCTAACAACGACATAAGGTCCTTTTTCATTATTTTAAAAATTGGGACAAACGACATTAATCATCCAAAATTTAGGTCATCTATACAAAAATTCAAGCTTATAGAATAAAGGAGCTTCAACTAAAAGTACAAAAGTAGCTGAAGATGAAGGTGAAACTTTTCAGTCCTTTAGAAAGCTGATGAAGAAATATGAAGGGAAAAGGATATATACCTAAACTAAAGGCAGACCTAAACAGTAACCACGTATAAAAGCTTACCCAAATAACCAATATACCTACATTGACCTATATATATCTACCTGATAAATAATTCATCTATGATGGGACTCTCTAAATCCCTGTGTGGTTTATGGTTCCAAAAGAATAACATACCTTCTGTTGATTCAAGGTTTAATTCATTGAATTAAACAAGTTCTTATATCATCAAAGGGCGAATTGAAGCATATACAGTTCAGATATTCATCATGTGTTCATCATCCATTTTCAGTACATATGTTGGTTGAGTTAATTATCCTATTAAAATCCATTTGGTGATAATTGTTTCTGCATTTGAATTCAATTGTTGCTAACATTAGTAAGCCAGGAAACTACCATCCTTAAGAATTAATGACACTCCGCAATACTTACTTAAAACTTGAGACTACTGAAATTTATGGCAAATGTGGGGTTTCGTTTCCAATCAAGACATGGAAGTCAAGATACTTTTTCATCTCACATTAGGTCCCGATCCCCAAATAACCAATATACCAAAACGCAATATATAACAGAAAACGAGTAAAATCAATTCAAAGAACATAGCAGCAACAGAGTATAATGAAGAAGTAACGAACCGTGACTTCAATCGGAACCCTAGTGTCAATCCGATGCTGGTAATAGAGATCGATGCAATCGACATCAAGGCGTTTCAAACTGGCCTCGCAAGCAGCTCTTACATAGGCTGGCTCTCCGCGGATCTCCCTCTTCCCATCGGCGAAACTAATTCCGAATTTGGTGGCCAGTTCGACCTTGTCTCTGAAGCCGTCCTTGAGAGCCTTCCCGACAAGGATTTCGTTGGTGAATGGGCCGTAGATGTCGGAGGTATCGAGAAGAGTGACGCCGCGGCCAATGGCGTGGTGGATTAAAGCGATCATGTCGGAGTCGGGCTTGGGGGGGCCGTAGAAGGCGGACATGCCCATGCAGCCGAGGCCCTGTGCGGACACTTCGAGGCCTTGAGAACCGAGCTTGATTCTAGGAAGTTGAGAAGCCATTTTGGTTGTGCGTGGATGAGGTCGCCGGAGGGAAGAGAAATGGCCGGGAGTGGAGGAAGCAAAGCAGAAATGGGTTAATTTAGTATATTAATTACAGAATCTTGGTGGTGGTAGTTGGTGGCGCGCTTTGATAGTACAGTCACGTTTTGTATTTTTCCTCTTGTCGGGACTCGGGATTTTAAAATAAAATAAAAAAACAACAATGATAATAAATTAATTCTTACCCACTATCCAATTTTTTTTTCAATTATATTGAAATGCGGACGTACCTATTAAATTTTTATAGAGATGGTAGCCAGAGTTGATCGTCGAAGGGACGTGTGGACGTGTAGTGAGGTAGAAAGAAGATAGAGGGGCATCTGAAATGGAGGACCATAATTCAGGGAAATGTCTAGACTAGGGGTGATAGTCGGTTCGGTTTTGTCTATTTTGGAGTCAACTGAGAACCATATAAAGAAGAGATCCAAATCCATGTCCAATAAAGAACATAACCAATGGATTGGTTTTTTGTTTGGTTCGATTTATTATTGGACATTTTTTTTCTAAATTTTAATTTTGTTTTGAAAATTAGTCTTTTTTTTTTTTGTTAATTTTAAATTAAAATTGGGTCCATTTATTTTATTTTATAGATTGAAATTGGACATTTTTATTCTTTTCCTTGCCACTTTGTAAATTAAAAATTATACACACTTCATAATAATTGGTCTCTTTTTCTAAACAATAAATATATGTGCACCATGATAATTAAAATACTAAAAGGTATCTAATATTAGAGTTCATTTTTAAGGGTATACATTATATCCTTGGTTCGGAAAAAAATAAAAAGTCAAATCAACTTAGTGGATTGGTTTGGATTGTGATCGACCAACCGTATATGAGAGTTGAAAAGTAGAAATAAATATGAGCTACTGCAAGCAACACTGTCGATGAAGTAATAATCTTAGAGTATAGTTGAATCCCAAAAAACTAGTGATCTAATTAGGTTTGTTATGAAGCAATGCAATCAAGTGACCAAAGTAACCAAGATGAATTGTTGTGAGTTGATATGAATTAAACGTAAAAAGATAAAGATAAACAATGATGGAAGTTGGATTTCAACTATGTTTTTGCCAAAGTTAAGTTTGAGTTAAGTGATGCCCCAAAGCCAATATAAAAGCTCCCTTTAACATCTAAAGACCTCAAAAGAAGCGTCAGGTTTGTCAATATATGGATGCCTTGTCCAAAAATTCTATGGTGTAATCATGGGAGTAGTCACCTTAATACCGATTCTATGGTTTTGATGTTGGGTGTAAACAGAATGTGGTTGCCCATAGTTTTGTCTCATGTTCGAACCTCCCCCAACGCGTGGTGTAGATGTTATTCCGTTTTCTTTTTTATTTTTGGATATATATTTGTTTAAGGTTTATAGGGTTGAAATGGGCTACAATTTAGCTCATTTTTAACTTCAAATTATACACACACACACACAAATTTCCTTAATTTTTAGATTGATTTTTTTTTTTTGTTGAATAAGTAATTTTGAATCAATCACAAATCGTCACGTTATATTTTAAATTAATGAAGAAATTATAAATCATTAAATTTGAGACTAATTAAAATTTGATACATTTTCCAAATTGAAATTGAAGACGTAACTTGACAAATCACGATGATGTTACATGTTTTCATTATAACCGTTAGATCAAATAAAATCACTAGGTGCAGTTTGATATTAATATTTGAGTTTTCAATTGAACAAAAAAAAAAATTTAATTTGGACCAAAGGTCGACTAAAGCCCAAATTCAATTAGTTGGGCCCAAATGCTAGGTCCATAGACTAACCGAGCTCAAACCCACAAAGGTCGTTTTAGAACTCTATAAATAGAAGAGTTCTCTTTCATTTGAATAGTTCAAAAATTTTACACTCTAGCGTACCTATTTAATTGAGAGAATTAGATGATCAAGTACTAGAAATTGAACCACGTCTGCATAGTGCAAACATACTTCATTCTATTTTTAAAATAATAATTTGTCAAAATTTTATTCTTTGTTTATATACTTAAGTAGATAATTTTATAATGGTTTGTTATAATTTAAAATAAATATTACTTAATATGATATGTCCAATGTATTTAAAATTATCTTTATTTGAAAGCAACCGTATATGTTTAATCCCGCGTATTGTAAAAGGAAAAATCATAAATTTAGTTATCTTCCATTTTCAAATTTATATCGAATAAATCCATATAGTATAAACAATGTCTTACAGATTCATAAAGTTTCAATTTTATCTTAAATAAAACCTTAAATTTTAAAAATATCCCATATGTTATTTAAAAAATAATAATAAATGTCTAATAGATTCATAAGTTATCTATTTGATATTCAATAGGTTAGACATATATATTTTTTCAAAAATTAATTGTTATATAAGAGAAAATTTAATTTTATCTCCAATTAAATACAAAAATTACAATACTATGTCATACATGATTCTTATAAAAAAAAAATTGAAAACTTATCAAACAAAAAATTAAACTTTATGTATGATAGAACATTTAATTTTTTAAAATTTTGAATATATCTTTATTGCATGCAAAATTAGAAATCTAGGGACTCATTATACACTTTTAAAGTTTAGGGGTCATACAGACACAAATCTAAAATTTAAATAACTAAACTTAACATTTAACCTTATTTGAATTGTGTCCCCACAACATATATTCCTAATTAGTTGGTGCTAATCCAATCCTTTATTCTTGTATGAATAAGTGTGATTGAGTTTGACATCGATTTTGTTAGAGACCTTGTTCTTCAAAATAAAGTTATCATACATCTTATCGTCATGCCTCAACCTTGTTGACATCTCCACAAAGAGCCCTCATCATTTTAATTAATCTTCTATTAGTCGTATTCAATCTTAGCATAATGTTTGTGATCATATGTACCAACATTCACTTGAAGGGGAGGTGTTAATAAATTCGAAAGCGCAAAAGTGTGAAAACTTTCATGTGAAAAGTTTTAATTTATGTGTTTAGCACTTTAATTATGACCAATGGACCAAACCATACGCTAAAGCATAGCATTTTTTATTCTTATCACTTCTTCTCAAATCTCACTCCAATAATGATGCTTTGGTGTATCTTTCAATTATATCTATATTTATGCAGCTCAATTCAAATATCGAATCAGACATTATGATGTAGCAAATTTTGTCTTAGAAAAAGATGTAATTTTTATATATTTTTTTTCTTTTATGATTGTTGAAGATTCATGAAAGTTGATGAAAATTGATGTAGTCTAGATTGCAAATATTAATGGTAATACAATTCAACTCTAAATACTTTTTCAATCAATCACTTTCAAGTTTCACCTCTCTCAAATCTCATTGGCTCTCTCTCAAGTCAACAAATGTCAGATGTCAGTCGTCACTTTGTCAGTAATTCAGAAAGCCAAAAAGGAAGAAGACTTAAGCTTAGTCAAGTCCACTAATTTTGAGGATGAAAATTTGAAGGATTTTTCTTCTTCTTTTTTTTTTTATTTTTATTTTTTTTATTTTTATATTGTCTTTTTTTCTTTTGAAACTTTTAATATTGTTTTGTTAACTTTTTATAATTATATAATATATTTAAAATTTATTAAGGGTAGAAAATGCAAGTGAACTTTTTACATATCATTGCATTTCCAAAATGCAAGAAAGTTTAAAATATTTTTTAAAAATTATAAACTAAATTTTGAGATGCATTAAATTGGTTGGTGGTGTGATTTAATATTATTTACGACATAATTAAATTAATTGGAGGATGCATTAAATATGTTCAAATGCGAGGAATTAATAAGGTATTTTTTTCCATTTTTTAATATATCCTCTCCTATTTATTCTTGCATTTTGATCCAAATGCAATGATCTATAAAAAGTTCAATTCTATAATTTTCAAAACAACAATATATCCTTAATAAGTTTCAAAACTATTATTTGTAAAAGAAAAAAAATAAAAATAATATTAGAAAGATATCCAAATTTGAGAACTTTCACTTAAAAAGAGAAAAAAAGAATTATGCTAGTTATCATTTAACTATATTTTATGGATTAAAACCCAATGATTTGAATAATAAATGTTTATTGATAAATTAATTCTTCTAACATGAATCGAATATCAAATTGACTAAAAGTTTAATTTATATATTTTTTTTCAAAATGAACATAGTCATCGATAATTAACATATACATTTTATTTCGAAGTTGAAAATTTAAATCCACATTCTTAAAAATTACTTTGTTACCGTCTAGAATTTACAAATAACAATAAACCATTGGTTGGGATATATTCAAATTTACTATAGTTAAGATTACTTAACCATTGCTCTGACAAATTTCAATTTAATGTTAATTGGATTTTAAATTCAGCATTGATTATCTTTAATCAATTGTGTTTTCTTTTTAGGATTGAATAAGACATTTTGGATTACTATTTACTAGTAATGAAATTTCTCTTAAAAAGTCTTGCTCAGTTTTCATTTTTATTTATTTATTTATTTATTTTTGAGAAAGAAGTCTTGTTCAGCCTCTTAAATAATAGTAGTAGATAAAATGAATATTAAAAGATAGCTATTTCATGAAAATTTCTTAATAAATAAAATTAACTGGTCTTTATTCTTGATAAACAGTAAAATATTTTTTATATTGATAAATAATTTGACTCATTTTACTATATTTAAAAATAAATCTTTTCTTAATTCTTTCAAAATATAAATTAAAAACAAACTTGTATGTGAAAATTAAAATATTTATTTTAGATTTTATTTTTAGATATGTTTATGCATTTTATAAGTAAAATGATAAAATTTGTCTTTATTTATGTTTTTATCCGAAAAAAATTGGAAATGGGAACAAAAATAAGAAACAAGGGCTAGTTTGATATATATATATATATATATAAGAAAAAAATATTTATTGGGTGGGTGACCTTTTCTTCTTTCTTTTTCTCTCAAGTTTTTTTTTTCTTTTTTTCTTTTCTTTTTTTTTTTTTTTTTTTCCTTTTGAGACTCTCAACGGTTAAATTAAAAAAAACCAATGTTTAATTTTAAATTATATAATCGTATATTTATTTATTAAGCTATTTTATTTCATTTTTATAGATGCAAATATACTAAAACAATGTAAATAAGGAAATTAATTAATTGTATATTTATTTATTATACTGTCTAAATTCATTTTCATTGACATTGATGAATCATGTTAAAATAATGTAAATAAGGATACTTACTAAATAAATTAATTAAGTAATTTTAATTAGAAATTAATCCGTATAAGCGTAAAATTTTCAATGATTATAATCAAAGTTTAAAATGTTCATATCAACTCAAATGTTGAGATTTCAATTTTAATATATATATTATAAAAGCTAAATATGGGTGGTTATTTTTGGAAGAGTTTTAGAAACCAAAAAAATTTAATTAAATTAATGAAAAAATTATTTTTTTTATCTTTCAAAACATGTTAAAACTTTTATTATTTGTATTATATTTATATAGGGATATTTTGTTGTTTTTTTTTTTCTTTTTTATATTTCATGATCTTTTTAATGATATTATGGAAATGTTGATTCAACATTTATGTCAATGTCGAACTCATAGAAATGTAGAATTGCAATGGAAATATCTACATGTCCATGAAAGTATTTTTGTTTTAAAAATTAAATTTATACAAAATTTCCCTAAACTAAATACATACATAGTCTGCATAATTTTTTTATGACATTTTCATGCACAATAAATTACAATCATTTTTTATTTCTAACTAGCTTATTTTCTAGACATTCCTTTATTTATGGGTATCTATAAACCTTTAAACCAAATAGTCTCCTTAAAAAGCAAATTTAAACTTCGATACCAAACATATTAAACGTAATACCTAGAGAACGAAGTAAAAACAAAATTCAAACATCAAGTACCATATATAAGTATATTAATATTAAAAATAACCAAATAAAAACTAAGTTGAAATCCTAAAACCTAAAAATGTGTGATTGACGAGAAGTCATTTTCAATCCTTATTTTCCTTTAAGGAATGACTTCAACTAAAGATAGAAGAAGTAATACACAATAAAGATAAAATTGACAAAAATTAAAAGGAAAAAAAAATTGAAAATTAATATAATAAGTAGGGACCATTTTGTATGAAGAATTTACAAAGAAAACCCCCAATCAAATTGTATTTAAAATAATGAAAATTAAAGTAATAGGTAGTTTAAAATGAAGATTATTATGTCATGTTTTGTTGATAGGCCAAATATAAAACAGCATACATATATCAAGGAGAGACTTTATAAGAGAAAGCAAAAAAAAAAAAAAAAAAAAAAGGTTGAAGAAGAAGATATCAATGGCGGATTGGGGGCCAGTGGCTGTAGCTGTGATTTTGTTCATTCTTCTATCTCCAGGGCTTCTGTTTCAAGTCCATGGCGCCGAAAAGTTCATCGAGTTCGGAAACTTCGAAACAAGCGCTACCTCTATTTTTCTTCACTCTCTCATCTTCTTCGCTCTCTTTTGTCTCTTCACTCTCGTCATTCATCTTCATATCTACATCTAAATCGTATAACATCATTTCTTCTCTTTTCCAATTATAAACTAAGTTTGTATATCGATCTTCTTGTCGTTTAAAAAAGTTCGCGTATTAATGGAAATAATTGTAGTTTTTCTTATATTGTGGATTTATTATGTGAGATTATGTTTGGTTTCTAATACGGGTTTCTCTTTTATGCCTCTTGTTATCTTGATTTTTTTCTTCTTATGTGTGGTTTGGATAAGAAATCCTCCAATGTCATATCTAACTAAGAACCATGTTGAACAACAAGAGTTAGAAAACTTGAAATTCATATAGCATGATTGAATCGCTTAGTTCATATTAGGTTCTCTTTCACTCCCTTGATTTTTTCATTGGATCAATTGTATAAATTTTTTTTCTTTAAAATTTACTCTAGGTTCAATTTCTAATTTATTTACTCAAGAAGATCTTTTAAAACTCACTAACTCTTTTATATATCCTAAATATTTGTTTTATTTTTATTGAAAATTGTTGAAATGAAAATCTATATAATTCATCAAAGTAAAAATTCATTGGAACAATTGATATGATTTTCACATTTAGTGTAACTCTTTTCTTTTCTTTTCTTTTCTTTTCTTTTTCCCCTTTATTCAATAATAGAGTAAAAGATAATAAAATTAGGTCAAATGATTGATGTGGACCAAGTTATTCATTTATTATTTATTGTGGCTCTCATCAAGTTAATTATTATAAAGAGTTTCATGTGGGTGGATTTTTGTGTTATTATCGGATAGGGTATGTTTGGCCATAATTTAAAGTCTCACCTGTACTTTGGTAACATAATACCTACTTCAATATATATAAAAATAAACAATGACTTCATATAATATTTATTATGACTTCAAGTATCTTTATACACTAAATACAAAATTGGAATATTGTTTTCCTCTCAAGAAATAATATGAAATTTTGAAATATGGTAGTGAATGTTGGGTGCCTAATTTTATATTAAATCAAATCATGTGAAAGAAATTAGTAAATCTAAAACTTATTATATTTTCACAAAGTCATATATTTTACATTATAATTTATAAAATATTGGGATGATGAAATGCAATTTGTCATTATTCATTTTAATCAAGTAGGGATTCATTTCAACGCATTGGGGTTTTGTGGTGGAAATTAATTAACAAATTCTCAATTCCTACCAAATATATTGACGGGCTAACTAAATATAATATACTCTTTCAATTAATGACAATTTTTTTTTTAGATTTAATTTTTATATTTAAAGTTTTATTCTTATCCTAAATGTCCATTTAGTGCTTAATTTTGTATACTTTTAATACAACATTATTTTGACGTTAGTAGGTAACTTTTAAAAAAAAAAAAAAATTAATATTGATTTTACAAATTAAAAAAATAATAAAATGATAATTTTATAAAAATAACAAAAACCAATTAATAAGGGGACACAAATAAAGAAACTATGCTTAATTTAGCCAATCAAATAAGTCTAATAAAAAATTATATAAACCTTCAAAATCTCTCTCTCGTTTATTACTCTCACTCACTCTGACTTTGTTTTTAAATTATTTAGTAAATCATAGAAATTAATGTCATTTATTTTCTACTTTGTTCTTAACAATAAATTACCTCATAGAAAGTTAACAATATGAGGTACATAATTCAAATTGGAAAAAGAAACGTATAATCTATGTTGATTAATATATTTAATGTCCTATACATGTTGGATTAATATGCATAAACATAGTATCTATAATGGATATATATAAAAAGAAAAAGAGTATGGAAAAAATTATTCAAAACTTAATTTTCGATTTTGAAAACTAAATGTTATCGTGACTAGTATAATTGTTAAAGAAAAAAAATTACCAAAATGAAAAAATAGATTTTCAAATCTTGAAATTTTTTTAAAAATCAACTGAAATTAGGAGATGATTAAGGAAAATATGAGGTACATTATTGTAGTCAAATATTAAAACAGTATATATTGGAAAAATTAAATCCAATTATATTATTAAAATATAAAAATCAGCAATTTAAGAAATATTGGAATAAAAATATGCAAAGTTTTGGAAATTTTTCTTCATTTATGAAATGTAGGGTGGAAATGGTTGTTAATCTTATAAAATTAAATTAATGGTTGTTTCGGCCTTGTCGGTTCAAAATATTGCAAGGGAAGAGACAAATGAAATTCACTACAAAACTCAATATATAAAAAGGGAGAAATTATTTTTTTTCATTGAGTTTTTTTTTTTTCTTCTTCTTCTTCTTCTTTTGAGCAATGTGTATTTTTTGTTCTTAAATTTTAAAATGAATTTTTTATGTATAGCAGAAATGAGCCAATTTATTTATAAATATAGTAAAATATTATTGTTTACTAGTGATAGATACTGATAAACATCTATTGGTGACCGTAATAAAGAATAATAAATACTGATATATATTTATTAGTATCTATCGCTATCTTTGATAGACTGTGATATTTTTCTATATTTAGTTATATTTAAAAATATTTTCAATAGGTTACCATTTAAAATAATTTTTCTTTTCAAAATGTATTGTTTTATCAAGTTTTACGGAATAGGTGTAATTGGTCACTAGGTTTTCTAAATGAATATTTTTAATCTTTGATTTCTTAAGAATAGATTTAAAAGGTCATCGAAGTAATTTTCTTAATTATTTTAAATAATTATATGATATTTATGATAAAAAAAATATTTAAAAAATAATTTTAAAGAAAAGAGATAATCTTTAAAGATTATTTTTCTTTTTTTAAATACCATGTAGTTATTTAAAATAATAATAATAATATTTGAATGATATTTTAAACCTTTTTTTAAGAATTTGGGACTAAAATTTTGCTCCCATGGATTTTGTGAACTAAAATGGTCTTCAAACGAATTTTTTGACTTCTCTAAGGTTTGAATCTTTTGACTTCTCTAAGACTGTTAGAAGTGTCTTCTCAGGAAGAGAGATTTCTTTTGTTTTACTTCTTTTCTTGTCGCTATATTTGTTTTAGCAAAGTTTTTTTTTCTAAACTTTTTTACAATGAGGGTTTGTTCCTTGAGAGTGTTAAGATAGTTGCACCAAAATTGAGATAGTTGCACTAAAATTGTGCTGCAATTGTTTTTAAGGTAATGGTCATTCCACGTCACAACAACTGATTTGTTTTTGATACTATGTACTTACACATTTTGGTCCCTTCATTTTCATTTTCATTTTTATTTTTAAATGACCAAATTTTGAAAGTAGAAAATCATCCAAAGCTAAAAGGGAAAAAAAAAAAAAAAATCCTTAAGTGTATTTCAGTCGATACTTATTTATTTATTTATTTTGAAATATTTAAATTTATCTCACGTGTACGATAAAAATAGGATGCATATATATATATATAAAAAAAAAAGAGTGTATTTAAACCAAAAACTATTCTACCTTTTTGGAAAAGTACAAATGTATCCACAATTACCAAGAAGAAAAAGAGGGAAGATATCAAAATGATGGGAAAATAGAGAAGGAGAAATCTGTCATTTTTGGAAATCCGCGAAATATAAAAAGGGCAAATGAGTGAGAGAAAAAGAAGGCAAAGCAAAGAAAGTTGAGGAAGAAAAGAATGGCGGATTGGGGCCCAGTTTTCGTGGCTGTGGTTCTGTTCCTTCTTCTATCACCAGGTCTTCTCTTTCAGGTCCCTGCCCACCATCAATTCCTTCAGTTCGGTAACTTCCAAACCAGCGGCGCCTCCATTTTCATCCATTCCCTCATCTTCTTTGCCCTAATTTCCCTCTTCACCTTCGTCATTCAACTTCACATCTACATCTGATCTGATTAATTTCCCCTAATCCCTAATCCCAATCGCACCCAGTTTCCTCATCCATTTCCAATTTCCAGGTACATACACACTCTGTTTCTTCCAATTCTACATTCTGCTTCTCTGTTTCCGCCTCCTCTGTCTCTGTAATCTCCGGATCCATCTTCGTTTCTATCGGCCAGCCTTGTACATTCATGGTGCCTTTTGTTTTAGGGATTTCGGTAAAGTATATATTTATATGTTGTAATATTTTCGTCATATAATTTTTGAGTTTGAAATTGTTTGAAGTTGTGAATGATCATATGGAATGCAAACAAATATGTAATTTTCTTTTTTAGTGTTCATGTCTGATTTAATTAGATAAGAAGTTTTTTTTTTTTTAGGTCAAGTGATAGTAAGAATATAGGTCAAATTATTGTTATATTATTTCATGTGGGTCATGTTATTTATTATACATTTATTAGTACTTTAAAGTGGGTGGAAATATATTATCAAATGTCCCAATTCACGGTATTAAATTCAGAAAACATAAAGAATAAACTTACTAATTTACATATAATATAAATAAATTAAACCACGATATTTATATCATTTTATAATAAATTGGTGTCCCAATCTGTACCTGATTCAAATAGTTAGGAAGTCAAATGTTCACATTATGAATTACTCTAAACATTGGATTAGAAGGAATATCACCCAATTTTTGTAATGGACCATACAAAATTAATTTAACTTAGTAAACTTTAAAGTAGTATATTCAATCATTAATTTTGAAAATTTTAAAATCTATTTCATTCATTTTCCCTACTTTTTTTTATCTCACTACTAATTCAACCTACAAATCTAGGGTCCGTAAATTAAGAATTGAACTTGTTAAACTAGAGGAAAAGAAGTAGTTAATTGATGTTTTTAAAATTTAACTTGAAATTTTCAAGCAGTGAGAAAATCATATTAATATCTATTCAAATCTTGAATTTTTAGTAGATGTAGTAACCAACTAACTTCATTATTTGAGTATATTGCAATTTTAGTATATATATATATATATATATTTGTTCCTAAGGGGTCGTTTGTTTTTTAGGAATGCAGATAACTGGAATAATTAGATGTCTAAAATTACAAATGTTCGACATATTTAGATAACTATGTTTGTGTTGTAAGAATGTTGTTTGAAGATATATAAAAATACTTAGATAATTACATTTGTTTTGTAAATTTAGATTATATTGTTGAACTTATATAACATATTTATTTTTTCTGATGTGAATTTCCTTTTAAGTTAATATCGTCTATTATTTTATTTGACCATATTTATTTTAATTATAAATTAAAATAAAGAAGAATGATATTTATATAGATATAGATATATCAAGAAGAGTTAAAAAGATAAAAAGAGGATACACTCAACACGAGAATCATAGAACTCGTGTTTCATGAGGGTATCCAAAACTTTCAAGATAACTTTTATAAAAGCATCCTAGGATGTTCAAGAATCTCTAGATGTTCGAACATCTTATATTACCACAAAACAAGCGTGGTAATTCAAATGTCCACTCCATAAAAAAAAAAAAAATTGGATTCCAACTAAACAAATGACTAAATTCCACATAGGTAGAACTAAAATATAATTTTTAAAAGAGAGAAAGAGAAAAGGGAAGGTGAGTTAAATTCTAGCCTAGGTAGTGGGTTTTGGTGGTGCAAGTAACTTTAATAAATCCCCAACTCTTACCAGATTCATTGACAGGCCAACTAATGTTGGATAATTTTAATTATTGAGGTTCTTTAATATGTAATTGGAATGATTTTTAGGATCCATTTTGTGTTTACTAATCTTTTTTTTTCTTTTTATATTTAATAAAAAGCATCTAATTAATAGTTCAAACTTTTTATTTTGTTTTTGATAACTTTCTAAAATTAAAAAGTATCTAGCAGATTTTTATATTTAAAGTTTCTCCAATTCGATTAAATTCTTTTACCTATTTGATATAGATTTGTTTAATTCATGAATGTATTAGACACTTTTTTAATTTATGTTTAATACACATTTTGAATTTAAGAATTTTAGGAAATAGAGAGTGGAAAGCTTGTAGGTCTCTATCTCCCAATCAAAATTTTGTACTAAACTTTGGGAGAATGAGACGAAGAGGATGGAGTTGTTGATGAAAAAATGCTTATTAATCCAACAAAATTAAAAGAAGTTTCAACAAGATTAAATTAGTTCCTCCCAAATTTCTTATATATACACATTAAAAAAGAAAAAAAAAAAGTTAGATAATTGTTACTTATATAGTAATTATTACTTATATAGTTATTACAAGTATGAAGATAAAATAGGGGGGAAAAAAAGACCAAATAAAGGTTAAGATAAAAAGGAAAGATACAAAAGTAGGGAAGAATACGTCAAATCCTGAGAGATATTATTTAGAATATATATTTTAAGAAAATGTTTTTAAAATATAGTAAAATGTTACATTTTATCAGTTATAGATATTGATAGATATTAACTAATAGACAGTGATATATATATATATATTTTATTTGTAAATAGTTTTGTTCGTTTTGTTATATTTGAAAAGATTCCTTTAAGAATTATAACAAAAGTATTCTATAATTAATTAGAAAAATGTTAATTTATATCCTAAACTTTAGATGTTGTATTAATTTAAATCCTGAACTAATGATGGCAATAATTTACACATTTCATTAGGTGGAAAATCTCACATGAAACTTATAATTGTATCATTTAAACCCCTAAATTTTCATTAATGAATCAATTTATAAGATTTGTCATAATTTCTTTGAGAATCATCCATTTTGTAAATTCAACATTTGAAAAAGTCTACACACGTTTAAGAATCAATACATTGATGATTTAAAAAAGGGGTGGTTGCAAATATAGCTATTAGGTCCAAAATATTTGTAGATATAGTACAATGAGAAATAATTTGCGATACAACAAAATTTAGATTATGCTTTTGAATTCTATCAGTGATAGGTCATATCAATAGTATGTGTTTATTAGTGATAGACCATATCGTTGATAAGATTCCATTAGTGATAGAGTCTATCATTGATTTATTTTGATATATTTGTAATTTCTTTAGAATGTTGTTATACACTCCCTAAAAGTACTATCCAACATAATTACCATTTAAAAAATAATCATAATAAAAAATCTAAATGGATTAGCTTATATAATTTAGAAGTTGGATTGATTCAAATCATAAATTTAAGACGTAATCAATTTGTAAACATTTATTTGTGTACAAATCTTTATTTTACTTCCCCTACTTTTTTTGTTAAAATCCGTAGATATTTAAACGAGAATTGAATACTTGTTTGAAAAGAGGACGGAAGAATGACAGCAGACCATTTGAAAGACAACACGTTTCAAAGAGCAATTGGAGAATGTTCATAAGAAGTGGTATGATTTGATTTGTTGCCGAGAATAAAAAGAAAAAGGGATGGCGGAGGCGGCGGAGGAGATGGAGCTCATCAGCCTTGCGATTCGAAGACTGATGGAGAAGAACGACAAAAGAACCGCCTCTCATCGGAGCTCCGACGCCGATGCCGACGATGACGATCTGCAACTTCTTTCCCGATTACTCTCTCAGGTTAGATTACGTTAAATGACTTCATGATTAGATTTTGAATATTAAATATCTTTCGATTTGTTTTATTTACTATTAAGATTCTTATGTTTTGTGATGGTAATTTCTTTTATAATTATTCAATAAAAGAAATTGGGAGAATCGAATTGATCTGGAGAGCTCAAGTTTATTGTTTTCGATTGTGCGTCAAGGTTTTGAATAATGTTTACGTACGGAAATATCGATATTTCTGGAAAAAGAAAACTATATGTTCTAAATCTAATGGATCTTCTTTTGGTTATATTTCATCGGTTGTCTTTTTAAGATATAAAAAACAATGTTGATTCAACTGTTAAACCCGTATGGCCATATGAAAGGTGTTTAATAAGTCTGCCGATTTAAAACTTTGATAAATACAAATAGGTTTTTAAATTTAGATTTTAAATCTTAGAATGTATAATTATATTATAAAAATATATTATGACATTATTGAGTAGTTTGTTATGTTATAAACTCAACTTGTTTTTAGTTAAATTTAAATATATTTTATATTATTATAAGTGCAACTTGTTTTGGTTAATATAAAATTGGAAATCTTGGAAGTATTCTTTAAAAAAATCAACTTATTAAGTTTATCAAATTTTGTTTGATAACTAGTTCAGCTTTTATTTTTGGTTTTGGAAAATTAAGTTTGTTTCCTCCACATTTTTTATAATGATTTATATATCACTTAAATACAATGTTTGAATTTTTAGCCAAATTCTAAAAACAAAAACAATTTTTTAACAGCTACTTTTATTAGTTTTCAAAATTTAGCTTAGTTTTTTAAACTATTAGTAAAAACTAGACAACAGAGAAAGAAATTTAGAGGTGGAAGTAGTATCATATGCTTAATTTTTTAAAACAAAAAACGAAAAACGAAATAGTTACTGAATCGAACTTTAAAAAACTACTAAAATTTCTCATTTAATTTTTCATATGATTAATTCAAGAGTTGGGACAGTTTGAATTTAAAAAGAAATCTCTTTTTATAGATTTAATTACCAACCAAATTATATATATATATATATATATATATATATATATATATATATATATATATATATATATATATATATATATATATATATATATATATATATATATTAATTATCTTAACCATTGAAATGATTACCCTTACTCCCGTCCCTCCTGATTAGGGCCGAATCCCAACTGGGCCTCGTCCGGGAATGGGGAAAATTTTCATTCACCCATATAGTTTTATTTTCATTTTTATATATTTATATATACATAATTAAATAACTCCATATCACATTTTGTTGTGTTTCATTTATAGTGGACATTTATCTTTCTTAAACCATAATTTAATTGATTCTTTCTAAAGGGATGGATCCATGGAGAGTCACATTCCTATGAGAGTTACTTATGGAGGAGACCAAAAAACCATCCTGTCTCACCCTACTCCCTCACATCTAAACCAAAAAAATACCGTTTTCATAAATTATTTTTCCTTTTTAACATTAAAAATGCAAGTGTTTTTTTTCTTAAAAGAAGAAAAATATAGACATAACAACATAAATGAGAACTGACAAATGAAATCATTATAACCTAAGAAAATCTCTCCTCTCTTTTCTTACCTTTCCTTCTCTACCATTTCTGTAATAATCATTTCTTTCCTACCTTTATCCATTTGTTTTTCTAGATACTCATTTAACCTAATTTTTTAAAACAACTTATATCTTGAATCACTAATGGGGGACATGGAAATAAGAGGAAAAACACAAGTTTTAAGACCATCATTTAATTATTGATTTTTAATTTATAAAAATTAAACTATAAACACTTATTTCACATTCCTGAAAAAAAAAAAAAAAAAAAGAAAAGAAGAAAACAACGTAGTAGTTCTTAAAAACTTGAGCTTGAAGAAAGATACAAACCCCTATAAGAAATTGTGAAAAAAATTAAAAACCAAAAGTTACTTCGTTTTTTTTTATAACATGAAGCAAGAGAACCAAAGAGATAAGGAGATAGAGAATATGAAAAGTTTATTTTAATCTTCTAGCTTGCAGCCAAATGGTCAAAATCCTTCACTTCATTTTCTAATTGGGGAACAAGTAATTTAGTCCCACAAGTGACTAGCCTTCATGGAATTAACAGGTGGAATCAATAAGAGAAGAACAGAGGCTTAACCACTCCCAAATCTCAACTCAGCAAGAGTATGAGAAAATAATTGAGACAGACTTAGAGCCTCGAAGTGAAGATATAGAAAGAAGTGGAAGCAGAGTGAAAACAGAGAAGGAGATAGTGAAAGAGCTAAAAGAAATGAAGAGGCAGAATTTCATAACTCACTGCCTTGTTTCAGCAATGATTATCCTCACTGTTGCTTGGCAAATCTCTGAGGTATCTTTCATTTTGAAACTCAGAGATGGTTTGAGCAATCCATTCAAATCCCTGGGTAGAATTCTGAAAAGGAAGACAACTTCAGCAATACAACAACAGATTGAAGCTACTGAATTGCCTCATCTTAATATGCCTGCCCTACCTCATGTGAACCTACCAGAGTTTGACTTGGATGGAAAATAATACCTGATCTACAAAGCCACCAATCAATGATAGCTTCATCAAGATCACCCAAGTTGTTTCATTGGATGTGCAGCTCTTTGATTTAATTTTCTAGTCACAACCAAACATTTCAACAACTTTGTAGATCTATGTATTAGTTGTTTAAAGGAAAAGATGACAATGAAACCCTGTATTTTTTGGGCACAGCGCGTTGTGTGTCGTTACTGCTTTCATTTTGGACATTCATATTTCAATTTCCATGCCGTAGAAGTTTAAAGCTGTGATTTTCGAATGGTATAATAGCATATAGTGCACTCGCATTTGGATAGAATGCAGGGAGTACTGAGCAAATCACTTGAATTTGAAGAAAATATCTATTTCATCAATTCTCAATGACAACCATGAAATTCGACTTTGCATAGGCACACATTGAAGCACAAGCACAATAAAATATAATCCAAGTTCCAATTTGAAATGTCTAAAAACTGAACGGTGATAAACAAACTGGTTGAATAACCTGACATTTCAGGCCTCCCAATACCATGGATTACTCTCAACTTCAGGCATAGTTCAATCGGAAAATGTCGTTCTGAACAAAGAAGCTTCCCTGTGGGGTTGGCATCAAATGGAACATCTGAAAACACATAGTAAATACATTTTGGTTAAAAAACTTAACTGCAAGATATGTGGACGTAAGCAACTACTTTAGAACTCCCAATTGTACAACCTATAAAACAAATACTCTAAGAAAAATCGTCCTAAGCAAAACTAGTATTAGTATACAAGTCAAAATTCTACAAAAACATAGATCCACAGCTAACGACAACAACAAAAAATATTGTCCACAAAGCAATTCAATTTTCAAATTTAGCCATAAGCACATACACTGTAGTTATAATAAATACTCAATTCTTCCAAGAATATTTTAACATAATTGAATTTGTTTCATAATAATACAAAGTACAAACAAGAAAAGTAATGCTTATGCATCAAATTCTCAATGGCTATTAATATTTGGAAAAGTAATTCATAGAATATAAAATATAAAAATAATAGATTTTAACAATACAGTCATGACTCATCATTCTAAAATAAATTCCATTCATCTGGAATTTGAAAATGCTTTGAATTAAAAAAAAAAAAAAAAAAGTTAATGACGAACATACAATGATAATACAAATTCATTATTCTTGCATTCCCACAAAAATGATATATCTACTAAATTCTCGATGAGAATATAGACCATGAAATGATCACAGATTCACTGTGTCATTGGTTCAAACATATCCTCAGAGTAAGCCAAGGAAATTGTAACAAGCATATACACTAGGGAAAAATAGACACATGGAACAAACCCACTGACATTCTTGTGTTCGAGCAAAACAGGAGGAAGCTTCTCAGTCACCTCAGAAATCCCCGTAAATAAAAAAGCAACCATGAGCTTAACACAATATATATCTTTTTTTTAAAAAAAAATAAGTTATCAGTTTAGCACCAACTTTTCGAGTTAAATAATCAAAGCACTCCTTTTATTTTCTCATTCTCACGAGGCTGATGCTGGTAAATCAGAAAGATGACCAAAAGAACTTGTTCCATAATATTTCTTTTCAGAAACAAGAGCCCCATAGGAAAAACATAAATCATCTCTACATGTTGAAGCAGCACCATAAGCACATAACAATCTCAAGCTTGATCTACCGTCTCGCTGTCCCAATATAATACAATTAATTCCGACGAAAATCCCTAGATCTACAAGAACAAAGACGACGCAAACTACAGAAAGCCTAACGATATTCAAAGTGCACAAATGCATAAATTAGAGAATCACAACTCAAATTCAATGAAGGAAGTCCAACTCTATGACAAGGATCGATCGGCTAATTCCAATAGAACACTAGATCCAACCAAGATCAATCCATAATCCAACATCAATAACCACAAGGCTCACAAACTGAAACAAATCGAGTAACATCTTCATTAAAAAAAAAAAAAAAAAAAAAAAAGAAACGCATTACCTGACTGAATTTGAGAGCATGTTGTTCTCCAGCGAGTTGAAGATTGCCGCTGACAAAGACGAGCATGCCACCAGTGGGACCGGAAGGCTGGCAATCAACGGTGCTAACGGAGTGCTTGCACTGCTGGAAGGGGAGGCTAGAGAGCTTGGCTACGATATTAGGTGAGCCTTGGATCTTCTGACCTTCAAACGTCAACATGGAATTGTCTTGGTAGAGATTACCAAGCCCGGCTCGATTGGCGTCGAAGGTGGAGTAATAATGATCGACGAATGCCTTAGCGACGGCGTCGGGATCCATTCCGATAACGTTCAAATCCGCCGCTGGGAAAGAGCTAACAGAGACCCAACTTTCTTCCGCCCTGCTTGGGAACGACGCCGGATTTCGAAGAGAAACAAATGGAGACGACAGCGTTAGCCGAGGGTTCCAGAAGGAGAGGGTTAATTCGGAATTTATAGTATCGACAAATATCCAGGGTTAGAATCGTCCGATTTGCGGATTATTATTATTATTATTTATTTATTTAAAATATATTATTATTATTATTATTATTATTATTATTTATTTTTGGTGTTTTGAAAAATAATTCGCGTAACTCTAACGCCACGCCACCACTTTTGCTTCAATGGCGAAGTCCTTTGGAATATTTACAAATATTTGAAGTTTCTTCACTTTTCAAACAAACCTAAGAATTTATTTGAGCATCTAATTAATAATAATAATAATAATGCATTATGTGGGTCTCTTTTCTCTTTTTGTTTAGTGGGCAACCAAACCAAAGATAAATTAATATACTTTTTTATAAGTCTAACTTCGGTTAATCGGTATTGGTTTTGTGCATACTCAAAATAATATATGTCAACTTCTTTATTATGTGAAATCGAATACAAATATGTTACTTTTCCCTTTAGGATAAGCTCTATAGGAAAGGGTTGGTGAAATAACTTTTTACTAACCTAATCGAAGGCAATATGGAAAATATGATCCTCATCTCTATTTCCTCCTTCTGCCCTTTTTGTCTATATACATGAATCCACTTCATATACGACATGTTCTATTAGTGTCCAAAACTATAGACTTTCTTAAATGTCCAACAAATAAACTTTTTGTAAAAGTAAATGTCTATTTATAAATTATATCATTGGGATGGTTAAGAATCCACGTTGAAGAAAATGAGTTATAAAAGTTACTCCTCTCATTGCTAATTATTTTTGAGATTGAACCTCATATTATCTAATATGGTATCAAAGTCTATAAAGTCCAAACAAGTATTCGGTCCAATAAAAGAACAATTGAAATCTGATCTAAGAATAGACACTATTTTGAAGAAATATTCCACGTGTTAAATATATGTCTATTTTGCATTTGCATAGCTAACATGAAGAATTCTCAACCTTTTCTTCCAAGTTTCTAGTCAATAGAAGTTCACCATATAACTATCATGATTTTTAGCTCCAACAGTAGAAGAATAGTTTAAATACATTTTTTACCTTTTATTGAAGCACTCCACGGTGGCTTTTTCAAGAAATATACATCGTCTATCATCTTGTAAGTGTTAATTTTCTTGTTTATTTGTGACTTTAGTTATTGGATCGATTGTTGATTAAGTATCCCTAGCTAGCTCCAAATTAGGGTTTTTTTTTTTTTTTTTTTTCCTTTTTAATTCGATAGGATATGTGGACTTAATTTAGAAATGGATTTCTAGAACCCTAATGAAAGAATAAAGAAAGAGAAAAAAGAAAAATTGGGAATATTAGTACGAATACAAACAATTATTCATTAAAGATTAAAGTAGCATAGCATATGTGGAATATGTTGTCCTATTAGATATATATTTATTGGCGCCAATTCTCAAATGGAGCTATTTTTCTCATTGTGAAGTCATGGACTAACCCATCTTCAACCGTCCTTTTTTTTCTTTTTTAGTTGGGGTTTGGAGCTAAAAATTTTAAAGATAAATTTTAAATAAATCACAAATTGTCATGTTATTTGTTAAATTAATTACAAAATTACAAATAATTAAAATTAAGACTAATTAGAAGTCGACCTGTGGCTCAAAGTAGAGTTGAAAACATAAGTTTGACAAATCTCAATAATGGCACATGTTTTCATGAATCGAATAAAATAATTTGATCCAATTTGATATTAATATTTGAGTTAAAATACAATTGAGCCCAAAAATATTTAGTTCAATAGCCAACTAAAACCCAAATCCAATTAATTGGGTTCAAGGGCCAAGGTCCAAAAACCAACCAAGCCTAAGCCCACAAAAGCCTACTCATGAAATAAATAGAAAAAATTCTCCTTTATTTGCAAAGTTTAAAAGTTTTACACTCAAAGAACCAGAGAGAATTCTCCCTACAATTAGAAGACTTTCTGAGCTCTTGAAGATTGAACCACAATTGAGGACTAAAATTTTTTGGAGATACAAACAATCTTCCAAGACTTTTAGCTCCAAGAATATCCATGTGTTACGCTTCCTCAAATCAAGCGTACACGTTCAACAAAGAGAATCAAATAATTAAGTACTAGAGACATCTAGCACAAATTAACATAAATACAAGTTCAACTCTATGAAATACATTTTTCCGAAAGGCTCGTAAACATAAATTTTAGAAACCTTGTGGTTCAATCTTGGAGCATCTAGTTGTGGTTCCTCAAATCAAGCGTACACGTTCAACAAAGAGAATCAAATAATTAAGTACTAGAGACATCTAGCACAAATTAACATAAATACAAGTTCAACTCTATGAAATACATTTTTCCGAAAGGCTCGTAAACATAAATTTTAGAAACCTTGGTTACCCAGGGGATTTTTTTTTTTTTTTGGAGTTGTCTCTACAAATATCTTTGATGATAACCGGCCCTTTGGTGGTTTGTTACACCATCCAAGGGGTGGGATGTGAGGAAAATTGAAAATGTATAGTATTTTTATAGTATGGAGAGTGGATACAAAGTTTTCATGCTGGCCAAAATTGCGCCCTATTCTTCAAGTGAAAGTGTTTACGATACTTTGGAATTTAAGCTATTTGCCGGACAATGTGCACAACATAGTGCTTGTACTATCAATTTTGAGGTCTAAGGTTCGATTTGATAGAACCAAATGAAGATCCCGTTGTTGTGTCGTGGAAGTCCCACTATCTTGAAAGCAAACTTGGCCTGACCACAGTGTTAATTGTGTATGTCGGTTGCTCCCCAAGATTAACACAACATCCAAGCACAATCGTGCACTTATCGGAGTTAGGATTGGAATCGTCGGAAAAATATGTTCAGAATAACGATCGAGAAATTTCAAAGAGGGGAGATGAAGAGAGAGATAGTTTTCTGAAATTTCCCACCATGTTTAAGAAGAAGAAGAAGAAGTGGAATTCTTATTTGGAGGTGTTGCATTCAAGTAAGAAGAAGTGGATACTAATTGCTTTGCTACAACACTGTATGCTGTAAGAGCAACCAAGCATGTGTTCATAATTGCACGCGTGCATGGGAAATTTGGAGGTCTATTCTTCTTGTATTCATGTGGACAAGAATATAACATATGATATGACCAACTACATGAAAACCACTGTGTACCATTATATCTTTTACACACATATATGGGTTGAAACCATAATTATAAATGCCCATTCTTTGGCTCGAAAAGTTGGTCATCATCAGCCTATGTTGTGGATGGCCGATATGATTTTCCACATTTGCTTCTTTCTTTACTCATATGTCAATTATGATCCCTTTTGTAATTGAGTAGAAATAAGAGATAAGAAACCTGGTAATTTAATATGGTTTATGCAGACATTAACAAAACTAAACATTCATGGTGGCTTTTAATGACATTAGTTTTTAACACGTGTCATGGACGTCATAATTCCATTTTATTTGATAATCATACCATAAAATTAAGAGTAATTTGATCGGTTATACTGAATAGAGATGGAGAGGAAGAGTAAAATTAGTTGAAGACGACTGCAAAGTTGTTAAAATTCCAATATAAATTAAACTGAATGTGAAGTCATAAATTTTATATTTAAAACTGGTGTGATATTAAAACTTTTTTCATATTCTTCCTTTTTCACATTTTTTACTACTAATTAATAATCTCAACAAAATTTGTAATTTTAGTGGTTTAAATAGAGAGGCAGATTGCAAATATAGTTATCAGGTTCAAATTATTTGAAGATATAGTACAATACAAATTTTTTTTTTTTGTAAATATAACAAAATTTAAATTTTGCTTTCAAAGTCTATCGGTGATAGACCATATATCATTAGTATAAGTCTATCAGTGATGAAGTCTATCATTATTAAAAGTAAAAATAGA
Source organism: Citrullus mucosospermus (assembly GCA_030954485.1). Classification (NCBI taxonomy): domain Eukaryota; kingdom Viridiplantae; phylum Streptophyta; class Magnoliopsida; order Cucurbitales; family Cucurbitaceae; genus Citrullus; species Citrullus mucosospermus. The sequence goes on along the minus strand of CM062061.1, from coordinate 29,912,933 downwards.
GCTATTTCATAAACATATAGTTTTCAAATTTAGGGTAAAACTTCTGTCTTTTTTGGATTCCAAATTATTTTTTCTTCCCACACGTTATTAACATTTAAAAATAGTACATTTTGGTCAAAATTTTGAAGAGAGAATTAGTAAGAAATAATTTTTTTATAAGCTCAAGCGCAAGGTTACCCAAACCAGAAGTTTTAAAGTTCGTTAGGGATTACTTTTGCAAGCGTAAAAAGTGATTATATGAGAATAGGAAGTCTTAAGGCCCGTTTGAGATTGTTCTAACATGCTTAAACTATTTGATAGAGTTTTTAGCTTCTAGTTTTCCTAAAACTTAGGTTCGCTGATTTTTTTAAAAGCAAATCTACCTGCAATTATTTGAAAAGTTACCGCGATCCTTTCTCAACAGCTTTTTGTGCAGTGGGTCAAAAGTATCCAAGTAATTCCTAATGCAAACATCCTGGAATAAATATTTGTTTTCTTTATGAAAAAAATGTAATAAAATTTACATGAGCAAACTTTTGTATATGATAATAAAAAAAAAAAAGAAAAATGAAGTGTAAATGATCAATAAGAAGTGTAAATTTGCATCTGACTCAAAATATGCTCAAAGTTGTCAGTGGATTTCTCAATAGGATGAGAATGAATGCCTTCATAAGTTGTCACAACCACCCCTTCATCTCTAGTTAGCCTTTGGACTTGCTTCTTCACTTTGCAACCTTGGTGTGTACATCTATAGTAACTTCTGCAATTTTATTCATCACCCAAAAACTATCAACAATTTGAACAAAATCTCAAATTAAATGATCTAAAATTATCATTCATTTCAATAGTAATATAGAATTTAATGAACCATTTCAAATTCAATGATCTAAATCATCATTCATTTCAATTGTAATATAGAGTTTTAATTTGTAATAAAGTCACCATTCTGTGTGATGATAGTAGGACACAATTAATTACAATAATTCTTTTGTTAGTTTGTTTGTTGTGCATTCTTCATACTTTTATTTTATTTATTTATTTTTGTTTATTTTAGTTAACGTACTTTTGATTCTATATTTTAAAAATGTTTGTTTTAATTTATATATATATATTTTTTAAAATGACCATTTTGGTTCTTATTTGTAAAATTCTAACAGAAAATTTATATACATAATATGGAAAACTATCTTTAATACACATTTCTAGTTATACATTAAGAAATTTAGTGAATGAAGTGCCATGCACAATCCTTTTATCAGAAAAATGAGATAAAAATGAAAATAAAAATAAAGAGACCAAAATTGTCGTTTTTAAAAAATACAAGAACCAAAACAAGTTATTTGTAAGTGTATGGACTAAAATAAACAAAAGTAAAAAATACATAGATCAAAATGAACCAAAATCAAAAGTACAAGATAATATTTAAACTTTCTTGCCGAGATTCCTTTTTTAAAGTATTTTCAAATGTATATTTTTATAGAAATAATAACAAATACAACATTTTTAGAAAAAAGAAATGCAAATCAATAAACTTATACATTAATGATATCTATTATTATAAGTAGATTTATCGAGACAGGCTGAGTCTAAGAGTCTAGAGAGTTAGGAGACCTATAGTCCTATTATGTGCCTAGGACACATGAAGAAAGCCTAGAGGAGCGTAGCCACAAGAAGCCTGAATTTAGAGGAGCCTAGCGCCTAAAAGGGAGGCTCTAGAGGAGCCTAAGATAGCTGAGCAGAGCCTTTTAGCTAGAGGAGCTTAGGACGCATGAGGAGAGCCTTAGAGGAGCCTATGCATGAGGAGCCTAAGCCTAGAAGAGCCTAAGGGGAAGCTCTAGAAGAGCCTAGGAGAGTTTAGGAGAACCCATGAGGATGAGAGCTTAAACAATCTTAGGACACATGAGAAGAGCCTCGAGGAGCCTAGGTATGACAAGCCTAGGAGAGCCTAAAGATGCCTAGGCATGAGGAGTCTAAGCCTATAGGAGTCTAGGAAGGGAGAGCCTAGTAGAGCTCATAGGACCCATGAGAAGCTTAGTGGTGACTTAGAGGACCCATGAAGAGCTTAGAAAAAGCATAGAGAACCCATGGGGAGAATCTAGTGGAGCTCAAAGGACCCATGCATGTGAAGAGCTTAGAGTGAGCTCAAAAGATCCATGAAGAGCGTAGAAGAACTTAGAGAACCTATAGGATAACTCATGGGGAGAGCTTAATAGAGCTCAATGGTCCTATGGGGAGAGCCTAGTGGAGCTAAAAAATGACCCATGGGAAGCTTAAAGTGAGCTTAGAGAACCCATGCAAAACCTAGGCTGAGAGCTTAAGAGACCCATAGGGAGAGCCTTGTGGAGCTTAAAAAACCCATGGGGAGAGCCTAGTGGAGCTTAGTGGACCTATAGAGAGCTTATAGTGAAATTAATGGACTCATAGGGAGCTTAAAGAGAGCTCAAAAAACTCATGGAGAGCTTAGAGTGAGCTTAGAGGACCCTTGGAGAGAGTCCAATAGAGCTTAGAGAACCCATGAAAGATCTAAGAGCGATTAAGTTTGAAGCTGATCCAGATTCACAACAAACAGACCATAAAAGAAATGATGAAAATTTAAGTGGATGATGCACTTCAGCATTCGTTGTAGCAATGGTCTAATTGTCTAATGAATATTAACTCAATGGTTGATAAATTTATGAGGAGCAATTATGAGCTTGAATATCAATTACTTCTTTTACTATCTTATATAAGCGACCAAAGTCATTGGTTGAAGGTATGCCAAAATACCAAACTATTTTCTACTTTCAAGTTACTCACAAATCTGGTTTGACTTGAGCATCAGAGTGTGTATTGGCTTGATACCACATCGGTGCTTAATCTCTTTTTGTATTGCAGTCACTTGGATTATTTTATTCCATAAAAATATATTCACAGTTGATCCATTTTTTGGCATCAACAATTCTGCTTTTATTTTATATAATAGTCATGGATCAACCTAAATTGTTGAATTACATAGTAAGCTATACCTAATAATTTGCATATTTTGATTTTTTAGCTACTATTTTGTTTTGTTTTATCTAAACTTTATTATATCTTTAGCAACCATTTTAATCTTTTATTTTAAAAAACAATGTGCTCTAGTTTTACCTAACTTATGAAATAATTCAACTACCATGAATTTACTATCAACCTCGAAGTTTAAAGTCCAATTCCCCATCCCACATATTATTTTTTTAAAAAAAATATATTTTCAATCTAACCCTCTGAATTAGTCTCAAGATTAGAAACTAATTTATAAACTAAGATAAATAGTTTTAAATTTTATAATTTTTTTCTAAAGTACAAATAGATGAGAGCATCGAATTTTAACCTCCCACATAAAAAAAAAATAAAGACATGTCAATTAATCACCCAAAACATTTTTTTTCATTTACCAAATATAATGTATGTTTATTGTTGTTATTTCAATAGGATATATTTTCTTTTAGAGGACAAAGAGAAGTGATGAGTTCACATTAATCAATATGTGTAAAATCTCAAAATATCATGCATGTCTTCAAATAAATAAGAAAAACATTTTTTTAATTATCAAATTTTAGTTCTTATATTTTAGAAAGGAAAAAAAAAACTATGTTTAGGTTTGAAAGGCTCAATCAAATCAAACCATACATATTATTAATAAATCTTTTTTTTTTTTTCTTCTTTAGATCATAGGAAGAAAAAGATGATTAATGCCAAATGAAATAATTGATGGTATCATTCAATGCTAACCATTAAAATTGACTTTTATGGGTATCTTTTAATGCTGAGAAATAATTATCATATCTATATCACAAATTTAATTAAGTTGCACTTATTTTTTTATAATTTTTTTAAGTATCAATTTATATTTATAAATTTTAGAGATTGTATCAATTTAAACTATAAATTAATAATTATATCGATTTAAATCATTCAATACTTTAGTAAGAGTATCAATTTACATCCTCCATTACGTTTTATTTGGGAAAAACTCATGTGATACTTATTAATTAAACCTCTAAGCTTTTACAAAATGAATTAACTTAGACGGTTAGTCAATCTAAATTGATTGACTTGTGAAATTTTGAGAGTTTAAATGATTCAAATTATAAGTAATTTCTACAATATTGATTGAATAAAATTTGAAGGTGAGTGTAACTTGATATACATATGAAAATTTAAGGTTTAAAGTGATATAATTATTAATACAAACTCAAAATTTAATTGATATTTGCCCAATTTGCTTAAAGATTTAAGCCTTTAACGTTGATGGACATGTATTTTATTATTATTATTATTATTTTTTGTAGGGAATAGTGTAAGTTTTTTATTATTATTTTTTTCTTCTATCAAAGTGAGAAAATTAAGATAATAATAAATACATAATTGAATACCTTGGGAATTTGTTGTTCTTCACAGCCTTCTGTCCATATTTTCTCCATCTATAACCATCATCAAGAATATCAACTTGACTTCTCGTTTGAAAAGCAAATCTCCGGCTTCTCATCTTCTTTCTCTTATCATAATCTCCCCGTCCTGTTGTCGTCGTTGTCGTCGTTCCCGCCATCACAGCCTCCTTCTTCTCCAACCCATCTACTCCATTCCTAGCAGACTCATCAACATGAAATCTTTTACTAAGCGGAACGCCGATGTCGTCGTCCTTCATTCTACTCGTCGCATCGAACGACATGTCGTCTGTCGGAACGTCGCGAAACAGCGGAAACCCACCGGAGACGGGTGGTGGCTGTGTAAAACAGTCTCCTCGTTGCATTTCGACGAGCTGGGAAGCTCGAGAAAACACCATTTGATGGAGAGAGAGGGAGGATGAAGAGGATGAAGTAGAGAGAAAATTAGGGAAATTTTCCATCATCTCTCAATTGGTAATTTGGTGTTGAGAGAGAGAGAGAAATGGCGGCTAAAGAAGAGAAGTTCTGTTTCAATTACACTTTGAAGTTTGAATATATTCGTGAACGGCAAGTAAGAAAGTCTTATAATTTATAATCATAACTTTCTAATTTCTTTTTAATTTTATCATGTGGATTTATTATATATAAAAATTAATTAATTAATAATATATAATGTTTGCAATACTGACGTGACGTGTTTTTATTAATTTATTTATATTATCTACTACAAAATTTTAAAATACATCACATTTAAAATAAAGGATATCTTCGGTTGTTTTTATTTATTGAATCTTTTGACTTAATTATATAATGTTAATTATGTTGTGGTATAAGGAAGACAAATTTGCAAGTGAAAATGACACATCAGCAAATTAGGAGAGATTTTGGGCTTGAATTTTTTTTTCTCTTTTTTTTTGGGGGGGGGGGGGGGGGGGGGGGGGTGTGGGGGCATGGGTGTCCTTTTTGGTTCAGTATAATTTTTATTTAGTTTTTAATTTTTGAATTTCATTTTAATTTATTTCTTATGTTTCAAAATATTACAATTTTACTCTTAAAATTTGAGTTTATTTTAGTTTCATTCCTAAGTTTCAAAATTTGTACTTTTAACCTCGATTTTTCAATAATTACTTAATTTTAATCATTAGCTAATGTCTACTAATTAATTTTAAAAAATCAAAAGAATTATAATTAATTATGTTTCACTAATTTTTCGTCACTATTAAAATAGATTCTAAAATTTCACTTCATAACTATCTATAATTAATTAATAGACATTAACGTAAAAATTTGTGATTAAAAATATAAATATTCAAACTTATTGGACCAAATTGAAAGTAACCTCAAACTTCAAGAATAAAATTATAACATCTTGAAATCTAGGAGCTAAATTGAAACTAAACTAAAAATTTATGACTAAAAATATAACATTTTGAAATGTAGATGCTAAATTGAAACTTTTGGTTAAAATATTTTTTAACAATATTTTTTTCTAGTTCACAACCACGAGTGAATTGAAGTGGAGGATTTTAACCCTTCACCCTTTGGTTGATCATACACGCCTTAATTAAAACTTTGCTTAAAATATTATTTTGGTCCTTATACTTTGAAGTTTGTTCAATTTTAGTTTTTATACTTATAACAAATTTAAAATTAGTCCCTCAAAATTAATTTTCATCAAAATTGGTTAAATAATAATAATAATTTTAATGCAAAGAAATACTATATGTGAATATGTTTTAAAAATTTGTAGTAAAAATGCTAATAGATAATTTTTTAAAGAAAAAATAACAATAAACAAACCATTAATATTGAATTTAAGATTTATTGAAAGTAAATTAACTAAAATTAAACAATTTAATGACAAAACTTGAACAAACTTCGAAGTACCGAGACCAAAATGGTATTTTAACAAAAAATTCTTTATACCTTCAATGTAAATTGATGTAAGGGTAATTGTTTTAAATGACAAAATACTGATGAAAATATTTTCAAATATAACAAAATGTCACTGTCTATTAGTGATAGATAGTATAAACATCTATCATTACCTATCACTATCTATTATGATACACAGTAACATTGTGCTATATTTATAAATAAGTTTAGTCATTTTGCTATATTTGAAAACAAACCTTAATGTAAAATATATACTTAATAACATTAATAACCCATATTGTTGGGACAATATTCATCAATAATTTCTATGGATTTTACTTTCTATTTATTAGAATATTTTTAAAATTTTATTCCAAAATTTAGGAGAAATTAAAATATAAAGTTACTTCCAAATATAGCAAAATGAGCTAAAATATTTACACATATAACAAAATGTCACTGATGGTCAATAATAGACGCGGATAGGTCAATGTCTATTACAAATAGATAGTGACATTTTACTATATTTAAAATTATTTCTAACAAATTTGATATTTAAAACAATTAAACTGCCAATACACTTTAAATACTTAATAAAAGAAAAAAAAAACTTTTATAAATACAAAGTTCTTAAACGCAGCCAAATAATATTTTAAATCTAAGTCAAGTTTGAACAAAAAAAAATTAATAAATTTGGGTTAGCTCCTAAAAATTATAATATAATTTTTTTTTTTTCATAAACAAAGAAACTTAAAGACCTGTTTGGTAGAGAATTTGAAAATAGAAATTTGAAAACAAATGATCCAATGAAAACAAAGTTGTATTTTTTTGTTTTCAGATATGTGTTTGGTAGCAAATTTAGAAATTAGATTCTAATTTAGACAGTTATTTAAAATGTATTTTGATACTATATATTTATAAATCATAAAACTAGTCATAGTTACTCACTAATCTTAGTTGATAATAAACCATAATCAATGACTTATATGATTTATGTTAGAAAAATTTATATAATTATTATTTTGTCATATTATATAACTTATAATACATTATATTATACATATTATATTTTTTTTAAAAAATGAATTGAGTTTATTACCTGACATATTATATTTTTAAAATTTTTATCTTTATTTAATATAATTTTTATTTTAAAATTTGAAATTCAAATTTTGGATAATATAAAAATACAAAAGTGTTGTTTTCAATATTTGTATTGTTTGAATCATACAATCCAAAAAACAGTTTTTAGAAATAGAATTTTTATTGTTTGTCAAATACATATTTGTTGTACCAGTGAATCTAAAATTATAAAACAAAATTTTAATTTTTTTTGTAAGATGCATATTTATTGAACTTAGTAAATAGATACTATCGTAACCAAGATAGCTTGCTTTGACCACCATTTATCTATTTCAATTATTCTAGAGAAAAAAAAGTACTAAACAAGAGTGTTTGAAATCTTTGTTCAAATCTTTACAAATATTAATTCAATTTGATAAAGTAAACTTTTATACTTTTCCAATTTGGCTAAAAACTAAAATAAAATATATTTTTGCTCATATAATCTGGAGTACATTTTATTGATGGGTCAATTTTATTTACTTAAATAATTTTGCAGTTTTTAAATTAAAAAATATTGTGAAATTTATTAATTACTTCATGTCCTTGACATTAATTATATTTAGGGACAAATATACAATTTAACTAGTTTGGATTAACTTAAAAAATAAATAGTTTTAAAAATTTTAATTTTATTTAAATATCTTTGATAAAACTGTTTAAAATACAAAATATTAATAGCTTTCAAAATTTATTTTTAATAATTACCAAAATTTTAAAATTAGTTATTTTTAAAACAAAACACTTCAAAAAGATATTCTAAAAGCAGCTTATTTTTAAAGGATGAAATCGATAATAATTGATTCAATATTATAATTTAAGTGGTTTGGAAAGAAATAGTATTATAATTTTATAATGGGTAGGTTTGGACCAAAACGAATGTAAATCGTACATTGTACTTTTCTTCTCATTTTGAACAATGGCTTTGACTTCTCTCTTAAGAGATATATTATAAAATGTAGTTAATTTGTGGTTTTTTTTTCAATTAAAAAAAAAAAAAAAAAAAAGCAACCATAAAACATCAACACCTATCTCAGTTAATTTGCTAATGTATTCCTTATAATTTTGTAAGTTTTAATTTGGAACCAATAACATTGTTAAATTTCTCAAAGTATCTTTGACAGTCCACATTTGATTTTATATAAAAACATTTTGTTTGGATACAATTTTTGTTGTTTTAATCTTTTGGGACCCAAGGGGTAACATTGTTTTTCTATTTTTAAAAACTATCTCTTAAGAAAACACTAGAACTCATGAGTCTAGTTTGCACCCATTATTCACAACATAAACCAGGAGTTTGCACATGGACCATAGAATTTGACTAGTTTTGCAACCCTTTTTATTGTCTATTTTTCTAAAATAGCTGCATGAAATTTATGTGATTTTATTATATTATTACTAGTTTAAAATAAACCTTATGAAAAGATTAAAGGGCAAAAAGGAAAGTTAAAATTTCTCTCGTTATAGCTCCTTTTAATACAGTAAATATAAATTATTATTATTATTATTATTATTATTATTTTGTATTGGTCATTTGATATTGTTCTCAAAATTTTGGAAGAAGGAAAAAAATTAATTTGAGTGATTTAAGGCATGTTTGAGAGTGATTCTTAAATAAACTAAAATCAATTTTGTCATTTTTGAAATCACTTAAAAATATGTTTCTAGTCATTAAAAAATAATTCTTATGATGTAAGAATTACATTCGAAAATGTAAAATTAAACGTTGAATAAATTTTAAATGATTAAATGTGTGTTCTAAAGTCATTTTGAACAAGATTATTTTAACTATTTCAAAATCACTTTCAAACATACATTTAGATGAAATAATTAGCTTGAATATTTAAGATACATATTATAGTCTATTAAAAAAATTTGAGACATAAATTTCAACTCACACATCATTAGAATAATAACAATAACAATAATTATAACAACTCATTATTATGGTCAATATTTGATGTTTATGTAAACCAGAAAATGTTTAGGTAGTGCACATGCAATGTGTGACATAACTTTTTTAATTTCTAGACTTCATTATGATACCAACTTGAGTTTATAGTTTACTTGGCTCAAGCATATGATGATGTTAGAGTGATTCACAACATTGTTGCTAAACTGAAAAAGATCCTTTTGATAATAATTTTAGTTTTAAGGTTTTTTTTTTTATATTCAAAATACACAACATAAATTTTAAAACTATTTTATTTGTTTTTAAATTGATCATAGTTGTCAAAATGTCAAAAAGTGTATAATTCAACTAGTTTTGGTATGTGTTAGCGACCACAAAGTCTATAGTTCAATTCTTCCACCCCTATTATACTAAAGAAAAAAAAAAAACACAATGTTATAGATTTTGTTATATTTGTGATTTTTAAAAAATGTTGTTACACACTTGATTATTGTTGGTACATGAATTTTTTCAAACTAAATTTGAAGTAAGGTGTAAGTTGATATTTTCTCTCATTTTTGTTTTTGAATAAAATTGTATAAGCTGTCATTTAATTCTCAACCATACCATCTACATTTTAATGTAATAAATCAATTAGGAGGTTTAAAATTCTCCTCCATAATCACATTAAATATGTTTTATAGATTTTTTAAAACTGAAAGAAGAAAAAAAATATAAACTAAAATAACTTCGTTAAACCTAGTTTGGTAATTATTTGGTTTTTGAAAATTAAACTTATAAACACCACTTTTACTTAAAGATTTCTTCGTTTTTTTATCTTCTTTCTACTAATATTTTCAAAAACCAAACCATATTTTGAAAAATTAAAAAAGTAATTTTTAAGAACATGTTTTTAAGAATTCGACTCTTTCACTTAGGAAACATGAAAATCATTATATTGTAAGTGTTGGAAAAACCTCTTACTGCTATTGTAGGAATAGAGAGAACCAACAGAGAAATTAAAAGAAATTAATAAAACTGGAGCAAAAAAATCAAAATGAAAAAACTCCAAATCGAAGAAAAAACCAAACCCAACAAAACTCTCCCGGCCCCAATTACAAGAGCACTCTTTCAAATAATTATACTATTCACCCAACTGAGTTGGTATATTAAGCTTAAAATATTTCAAATCAAATTGGGAGAATTTTGAAACTAAAGACATATGCTCATTTTATAGTGTTTGAGCTTATCACTCTTTTGAACCTTTTTAATTAATATAGACAATTAATCTTCTTATATTTTTCTAAAATCCAATCTAAAAAATTAAGAGCAAACGAACACAATTTTTAAAGACGAAAAAAAAAAAAATCTATGTGTGTGATTTTTTTTATATATTTTTTTTAATTTTTAAAGAAAGCCAATTTTAAGGAAATGTATACTTGATGATCATTAGAACTACTACTTATTTTAAAATTTTGGGTGGTATATGACTAGATTTTTAAAAGGAAAAAAGAATCAAATTCAAAATCTTTATTATTAAACAGATTTTCCATGGTTCATTACAATTGTGAGATTTGAATATTCAAACCATCAGTTTAAAGAATGGTTAATAATATCTTAATCACTAATCTACAATAAAAACTAATATCAAGTTGAACATCTTCACATATAATGTAAATGGATAAGTAACATCTATTGTTGAATTCTTTTGCGTTCCATCGTTTTTTAAATAACTATGATAGTGACTAAAATAAAAACTAATACACCATTTAGTAGTAGTTTGTGTCTCGTTTTGTAACTATTTGTTTATTGTTTTTGTTTTTGAAAATAAAGTTTACAGACACTACTTTAACCTTCAAATTTATTCCTTTGTTATCTATATTTTACCAATGGTTTAAAAAATGAAGCCAAAACTTGAAAACTGAAAAAAATAGCTTTTAAAAGCTTGCTTTTGTTTTTGGAATTTGGCAAAAAATTTATCTATCATACTCAAGAGATATGCAAATCAATGTAAGAAAAGAGTAGGAAATGAACTTAATTTTCAAAAATAAAACAAAAAAACGAAATAGTTACTAAACGAGACCTTAATTTTTTATTTTTGTTTTTTAAAATGGAGAGAAAATTTATTTAATATTTTAAAAAAATGAAATAATTTCCAAACAAAGTATTAACGATTTCTATAATTTCATTTGGTTAAGAGTCATTCAAGAAAGATTATTTTCAACATTCTAAAGAGAGAGAGGGAGAGGTTATTTTCCAAATGTATATTGTGTGAAAGGAATATTTCAAGAACTATTTTTCTTTTTTTCCACTTTTTAAGAGTCAATATTTACTAAAATGGAACTTTTTTTTTTTTTTTTTTTTTTTTTTTTTTTTTTTTTTAATGAATATGTTCGAAACGACACGCTCCTCAAGGTAAAACGGTGGACAAGTTTTGAATCAAAAGTATTTTCTTTCCATCATAACGAAATAAAATATTCTAAAAAAATCAAATTGTATTAGGCTATTTTCCATGGAGGGAAAATATTTTTAAAAAGCATTTAAATTATGGTTTTTGCTTCCAAACCATCCCTACTTCAGAGATGATGACTCATTCCTTCTGGAAAAAGAAAAAAACTATGCCCAATATTTAGAGACAGAGGTAAAAGAAAAAGTGTCTTTAATATTTTTCAATAATTATTTGATGGAAAATTGATAGATTATATTTCACAATGTGGATAATAAATATGTCATGTATTGTGTGTATGTGTATGATTTTGATTGGACCACACTGTTGTTGTTTTGAAAAGTCAACAACAAAATTTAAGTTTTCAACTTGGCCAACTTGGTCAAATCAAATAGGATTCAATGAATGTGGAACTCATGAAAATTAATTTATGTCACTGTTCATAGTCCATTCCATTTGACCAATTGAGCCTCTAACCTACTCATCTTGGAAAGCTTTCCATGTACTTATTAGTCATAACAAAAAAACAGCATTTCATATTAAGTAATTCAAAACATTATTCAAACACCCATATGGGAAATTTCATGGGATTTTCCTAATATTATTGATTAATTGAGCTATAAGATTTTATTTGGGAATATGGATTTCAAAATAGTGTGTTTTATTAAGTGGTATGATCCAATTGGCAAAATATATAGATTTGTTTTTTTCTTTTCACAAAATATTGACCAAAAATTATATTTTAACATTAATTTTAGTGTGACAAATCCCAACGACTCAAAACTTAATTTGGTCATAAATTAATATTTTTATTTTTAGTACCACAACATGTGGATGTGACTTTACATTTAAAAATATGTATTTAAACATGTATTCACTAAATGTTATTTTCACTTTTTACTATAGATGATTTACTACAACCTATGATTTATTTGGAGACTATGGGGATTTCAAATACTTGTAAATTGTGTTGAAAAAAAATTCCCATACTACATTTTTTATTTTTATTTTTTATATTTTTAATTGTGGATGATTCATCAATGTATCAGATTTAGTAAATTGAACTTTGTTTACAAGAAAAATAGTGCCTTGGTGTAATGTCAAGCTAACGCTTCTTTGTGGTAGAAAAAAACCACAGGGAAATGTGTAAATATAATAAATAATGATATTTTGCGATATTTGTAAATATTTTGACCTATTTTGCTATATTTGAAAACAATCTTAAACTATAATATATAGATAGGTAAATATATAATTTACTCTCTAATTTCTCTCACTTTCCCTTTGAGTTTGGTCTTAATATTCCAAATCTGGATTGAAATTTGAGTTTAGAAGGTTTCAAATTTTGTACAAAATTGATTATTTGACATTTCATTTGCTCTTATACTATGAATATCTCAAAATTTCAAATCAACTTATTTAATTGCAATGCATTAATCTTCTAGGTTGTTAAATTTCCACAAATCTAGAGTTTTACCATTTGTGTGAAATCTCTTATACAAGTCATTCTTTCTCCTACAAATAGAAACTTTAGGTAGCACTTCAATGGGGGAAGACTTTGAAGCTAATACAAAAACTTAATTTCATTTATCTATTCTTTAATTAAAGAGAAATTTGTGAGCTTTGTTACAATGTTCTTTTGTTCTACTTGTTTATTAAATCTAGTCTTGGTAGAAGCTAGCTAGTAGACTTATTTACCACCAACCATACTTGAAAAAGAAACTAAAGTTCATATATATAACATTAGTCAATATTTGATTGGGTTGTGAATAAATTAAACATTTTTTTGAAGAAAGTTAAAACTTCAATTTTTGGGTATAACCCATGGAATGTAAGTTCATGGAAATCCAACATTTCAGAATATTTTGGTGTATATTTGCCTTTGTCTATATAATCCCTAATCTCTGTTTGTTTATGGTAAATTTTAACTATTGAGTTTTTGTTTCACTTTTACTTATGTTTCCATTACAACCTTGTGTAAATCTTTAACGAAATTTTGTTGATCAATAGTTCGTTGAACTTAAAAAAGTATGTAATATGATCATGATTCTTAAACTTTTCAATTCTGTGTTCTAATCTATACTTGAATTTTCAATAATTTTGTGGCGGATATATAGGTTATTCACTTGTTCAACATTTTAAAAACTCACAGATCTATTAGACAAAAAATAAATAAATAAAATAAAAAATAAAATAAAATGAAAGTTTAGAGTTCTATCCGACAGAAAATTTACTTATATATCTACTTAATTTTTATAAATTTCAAATATATTGAGGACTTATTAGACATGAAATGAGAATTCATAGGTTTATTAGATATTTTTAAAATTCAAGGACCAAATTGACAAAAAGCTACAAATTTAGGGACTTATCGAATATTTTTAAAACTCTAGATAGCAAATAGACACGAATCTAGGAATCAAAAAAGATGAAACTTGTAAATTACCTCAACTTAGAGATTAGATATATCTTTCACTTTGTGCATTATATAGGGATAGAGTGTCCTACTACATATCTCTACAATAATATGATATAGTCTACTTTGGACATAAACATTTATGACTTTTGTTTTTGGTTTCACCCAAAAGGTTTCATAAACCATTAAAATAGTTGATCCTCGCTTATATATTCAAGATTTTGCCCTTATCGAGCTAGCCAATGTGACACTTTGGTCACATTTTTAACAATCCTCTCCTCGTACAAAACACGACCAAGTCTTCCCTCAAATAGTTATCTATCCATCTAACTCTTATTCAAGTCAACTCCGCTTGGTTGGAAACACACATCGCATATCACACCATGGCTACATCTTTCCAGGGCTCACAATCACTTCATTGTTCCACACTCAATACATTTAGAACTATATTTAGTTGAATTTATGCTCACTCATATACGAAATTCTAATCTGCCTTCATGTTACAAGCATAGTATTAACTTTTGTCAACTTATCGACATTTCAATTGATTTTCGACAAATACATAAGTTTGACATTCACATTGACATAATTTTATCAATACTTTCATCAACAATTGTATAAAATTGAGACCTAAACGTCTTTACCAAAATCAATATTTTAAACCTTAATTACGAAGGGTAGTGTTAAAACATTTAGACTTATTCCACGTGGAAATGTAATAAAATATAGAGATGTCAAAACCTACGCACATGTTCCTTCCACTTCCATGAGGGGACGGCGGTCAACAGATTGGAAAGGTAGTGAGCCCCAAATCTCTCATTTGCTTCCCCACCACATTTGACTTTTAATTTTCTTTTCTTTTTCTTTATTAATTCTTAAATTGTTATAATTTTATTTTTTTTTTGTTAAACATACCATTTAGACAAGAAATGCGTTTTAAAAAATTTATAGTGAAAATGCTGATAGATAATAATTTTTTTTTTAAAAAAAAACAATAATAAAATAATAGTAGAGACTAAATTTATATTATTTGAAAATATAAATTAAGTTTGAACAAAATTAAATTGTAAGGAGCAAATTAATATTTAAACCTTATTTTGGCTAGACAACCATTACTACAATTATTATTAAAATGGTATTGCAAAACGTGGGAAAAAGGAAAATGTTTCATCGAAATTTCAAGCAAAACATATTTGGAGTTATTATCCATTTTCTTAACTGCTAAGAATGTCATTGTCATTGTCATTGATCATCATATAACTGAAATGTTTTTATAAATGTTTTTTCTTTTTTTTTTTTTCAAATAACTAATGTTCTTTAAAATTATTTACCAGTGGATTAGAATAGTATACAAATATTACTAGTTCGCGTGAGGGGACTTGCTTTCTTTACGATAATTAATTAGTAAAATATGATATAGGTGACTTTGTTAGGGGAGGATGATTATTTTAGGCTTATTTGATAACCATCCCTCTTTTTTTATTGTTAGTTTTTGAAAATTTTATTTATAAACACTTGTTTTATTTCTAAATTTTCTAGTTTGTTATCTACATTTTTTTATCAATATTTTGAAAATTCAAGCTAAATTAAAAAAAAAAAAATTGGAAATATAGTTTGAAAATTTTGAAAATTCAACCCAAATTACAACTTATTTCCTCAATCATAGAATTTACTAGCCAATTCATGATTGATGGATCGGAGTTCAACATCCCAAACTCCCAAACAAAGGAGTATATATATATATATATATATTAGAACACTCAAAATTAGAACAAAGTTCTATATTTCACATGATATTACAAAAAAATTTTCATATTACCAACTATAAAGTGGGCGATTTAGAGCGCATGCACGAAAATAGGGCAATTAGCTAACTAATTCTAAAATATTAATTAAATACCATGCTCTTAATAGCTTCTCTTTATAAATAATATTTTCTTCTCTATTTCTTTAACACCTTCTTCCATGTTTGAGAGTGATTTAAAATAGTTAAAATTCGTTTTATAATTTTTAAAATTACTCAAAAAAAATATTTTTAATCATTAAAAATTAATGTTATTAGTATAAAAATTGCGCTTAAAATATAAAATTAAACATAAAATTATTTTGAGGAATTACAAGTGTGTTTTACAGTATTTTCGAAAATGACAGTATTTATTTCAAAATTACTCCCCTCTGACTCCCTTTCTTAATTTAGAAAGAAATATCTTTTCACTTTACCTTCCATTTTCTCAAAATTAAACAAACATATATAAAATTTTTCTATATTTTTACTTTGGCAATATAACTATATATATGCATACCCTTTACACATTTCACAATCACACACATCAGAAGTATATAGTTTGAGAGGAAGAGGTTCATCATTTTATTTATTTTACTACATTCATTATCATAAAATCATAAGAGACATTAACTTTGCACACCCTTTTAGCAGTAGAATTTGACACACGCTACACTATATGTATATGTGTTTTAGTAATGCTAGAGGTTTATATATGACTTAAGTACCCATTCTTGTTTCTTGTGCTTCAGAGCTCCAACACCAAGTCTATGAGATATATACAAGAACAATTTTGGTTAGTAATATAAAAAAGATTATAAGCAATTAATTAAAGATGTGTTCAATTCTTGTGGTCTCATTTGTAGCAATCAGAATAAAAGGAGAAGTTGTACATTGGATATAAAACATTTTGCTTTTCATTCATATATACATGTGACTTGATCGAGAAATTCAAGTAATTATATGTTAATTCTATGATTTAACCTTTGCTTTGGATTTTTCTTTTTCTTTTGTATTATTTAAGTAAAAACTAATCATCTATACACATTATTAGAGGAAAATAACATCAAATATTATTGTAAATGAGATGTTTGTCAATGTGATGGAAAGTTTAGGAGTTTAATGATTAATTTGTTTTGATCCCGTAAGAGTTACAAAGTGCTACCAATATGAGCAGTTCTACTACCATAAATATGACCATCAATTTTAAAGTGGGTTTAGAATGCATTTTCAAGTGTTTAATTTAAAAAATAAGTCATTTTGGAAAAAATTAGAGTGTTTAGCAACCACTTAAAATAGATTTTGAAGTGTATTTTGAAAAATTTATCAGAATAGTTTAAATAAAAATGAGTTTTTTTTGAAAAAAATACTTTTTTATCTAGCTAATCCAAACGGGCCCTTAAGGTAAGAGATTCGGATTTTCCCACCTCATTTGTTGTAAAAAAAACAAAAAAAAAAAAAATTAGGAAGTACTAGAATTTTATTTTGGTTTGAAAGATACAAAAATTTGCAATTGAGTTTTAGGGGTAGCTTTGTTTTTCTTGAAAAAAAACATAAAAGGGGCTAGTATTGCAAAAGTGGATCATGGTTTGTTGAAAAGGATTGGGCTTGCAATTTAATTTGTTAAGTAAAGTTTACGGTAATCGCAATGGGTAGCACTTTTAAGACTAAAAATTAAGTGTATAATAAAAATTTTAAAAAATTGCACATCCTATTAGTGATAGATTATATCGCTTATTTACTCCTCTTGGTGATAGGTGATAGACTCCTATATACTAGTGATATAGTCCATTATTGATAGACTCCAACATCATCTAAATTTTGTCATATCTACAAATTCTTTAGCATTGTGCTATATCTACTAATATTTTAGGTCTAATTGCTATATTTACAATTACCTCTATTTTTTAATCCACGTTGATAACTATTTTAACCTCATTTGATAACCATTTAGTTTTTTATTATTATTATTTTTAATTTGATTAAGAATCAAATGTTTTATTTAAAAAAAAAAAAAAGGCATTGGAAGATAAAATTGAAAGAAAAAAAGCATAAATTAAAAAAAAAAATTTAAAACAAATGAAAAATTGCTTCTGTCTTTAGAATTTGACTATAAATTCAAAATTAATTTCTTCAAAAAAAGGTGAACATCGATCATAATATAGAAATCGTAAGTAAGCAACATAAAATTAAAAAATAAAAATCCAAAAATCAAATTATGGTTATCAAATGGGACATTCATGTTTGATATGTTTTGTATTCTAATTGAGTCATTTAAAGGAAGAAATTAACAATTTTTAACCCCATAGAGGTTACAAAGTATTTAATTTCTCTTGCTCTAGAATTATTTTCCACACTAAATATCTCTAGCAAAATTCTTATTTTTCAATAAAAATCATTACCCCATATCATCAATTTTTAACTCCATCATCAAATCATTGAAAAAAAAACCTTAGCTAATATTATTATGTAAGAAACTTTATTGCTTTCTCAAATGAAAAGATGTCTGATAAACTTTAATTAAACGATAGACATTAATAATAATGCAGAAACATATAAAAACATAGACGTACACATGAAACTCACAAACCATAGAGACTAAATAATGACATTCACTTACAGTCAGAGTCTGATTTGATCCATTGCTCCTTGTTCCAATTGGAATCAACATCATCATCATCACTAATATTTGAGAACTGTGGAGCAACAGATTGAATTTGGTAGCTCTGTAAGGTTTGCTTTAAGATGAGCTTTTTTGGAAGGATCATGATGTCTTCATCTGTGGAGCTTCTTTCTTCGTTGTTCTTATTAACTGATCCAACAATGGTGGTGGTTGTTTTTTTCTTTTTGTCTTTCTTTTGTGCCTTATGATCCCCTTTTTCTTTAGCCATTGTGATGCTTTCAGCTGGATAAACTTTCCTGTTGAACAAATGAAGAATCTACAAGGCCATTGCAAGTGTTTTAGGTCGATATCAAACATGATTCTCGAGGTGACTTTTAGAGGAGGGAACTAACTAATAGGGGTCTGTTGCACTTTTTTTTAATAAAAAATGTGAAGTTAGAAATTTGAACCTCTAATTTAAAAGGAAGTATAGTAAATGTATACATTAAAACATAGTGAAGTAGACATAGAAAGAGGACGATAATTATATGAAAGAAATAAACTTTTCTTCCTTAACCGACCAAAGTTTTATGCAATGAGTAATCAACGGCTCCTTTGGTAACATTCATGTTCGAGGTTTCTTTTTTCTTTTTTCTTTTTTATTGAAACAATTAAACATATCTTATTTTCGTTTTATGATGGGGGAGAAACACCACCAAAAAAGGATATGAAAAAGAAATTGATTTGCATACCTTATGCAGTTTGGTTTGATCAGTTGAAACATCTAAAGAGGTCTTAGAAGCAGCAGTAAACGTCTTCTTCTTGAGCTTCTTTTTGATGAATTGGATCCCATACTTATCCCCTTCCTTCTCACATCTTCCTCCTCCAACTTCCTCTAATACCTTGCTTCTCTGAAACAACTCCCCCAGCGACGTCCGGTTCTCCTTCTTTCCCATCATCCTCGTCTCTGACAGCTCCACCGCCGACCCAAACAAATACTCTTGAAGTGGACAAACCACAGCATCGCCACTTTCAACATTATTGTTGCCCTCCGCTCGTCCTTCCAACACTTTGCTCATCACGTGGCTGTCCCACCTACACCCTCCACCGTCTTTCACCTCAGCCTCGAGTACCTTCTCCAGCTCATCATTTATCACCTTCAGCTCATTTTCTGTGACTTCAGTTTCATCTCTTCCAGTAATGTGATCAATGGAGATGGAGAATTTTGGGGTTGCAGGCTCAGAACAGCCTAGGGTTCCAATGGCAAGAAAGCCTGGGAAGATTTCGGATATGGAGATTAGGGATTCATCTTCGTAGTGATCTTCATCTGATCTTGCGCCATCTAGGTCTCTTTGAGCAGCTTGTTTGAAAGGGTTATTGATGCTTGTTCTTGGGAAATATTGTTGGTCATCACTTGCTTGTTCGCCTAAAATACAATTTCAAAGCATTTAACCTATAAACCATACACCAAAAATTCATGTATTTCCAATATTTTAATATTTGACGTGCCAAAAAGATATGTAGTTCAAATCTCTCTATGCCTATTGTATTTTTAAATATTTTTTTTCATTGACACGTTAGAGTATGTGGTCCTTCCAATAGTACTATTGTTTGCCACATCAACATACTTTTAAAAATAGTGCATAGTCCACTAGCAAATCTAGCATTAAAAAGTATTCATAAAGAAAATTTCAAGTGTGAACACATGGAGTAGGTCGTATTACCAAAAAAAAAAAGAAAAAAAATCACCAGAGAATAGTGTCTCACTGGAAGAGTTTGATATTTATATGATAAACCAATCCATTTCTTGAACTTTTGATTTTGTTTCAATTTTATGAATTTAATCTTTAAGGTCTCGTTTGATAATCATTTAATTTTTTTTTCCTTAAAAAAATTAAGTTTATAAACACTACTTCCACTTAAGTTTCTTTATTTGTTATCCACTTCCCACCAATATTTTAAAAAAATAAAAAAAGTCAAAATTTGAAAGCTAAAAATAGTAGTTTTTATTTTAAAATTTTGGCTTAGAATTCAAGTGTTTATTCACAAAGTGTGAAAATCACAGTATGGATTTAGGAGAAAATAAACATAAATTTCAAAAATAGAAAACCAAAAACAACATTACCAAACAAGGGACTAAACTTTCAATTTTGTGTTTAATATAGATCCTTAAACTTTAAAAATGTCTAATATGTTCTTAAAGAACGTTTAGTTTCTTTGTCTAATAGGTCCTTAATATATTTGGTTTTTTTTAAAAAAAATAAACTAATCCTAATAAATATAATTTTTTAAATTTTAATTTATGTCTAATTGGACTCTAAACCTTGAACATTGTAGTCTAGCAAGATTGTGAGTTTTAAAAGTTGTTGAATAGGTCAATAACCTATAAGAAACAAAACTAAAAGTTTTGGCCCTATTTAGTAACCGTTTGATTTTTTTGTTTTTGTTTTTGAAAATTAAGCCCATAGACACTAATTTTGCCTCCAAATTTCTTCGTTTGTTATCTACTTTTTACCCATGGTTTAAAAAAAAAAGTAAAATTTTGAAAACTAAAAAAAGTAGTATTTGAAAACTTGGTTTTGTTTTTGGGATTTGGCTAAGAAATTCAACCATTTGTAATTAAAAAATATGCAAAACATTAAAGAAATAGGGAGGAAATAGGCTTAATTTTTAAAAACCAAAAACAAAAAACAAAATGGTTATTAATCTTCGGGATCTAAAATCACACAAATTTGAAAGTTTAGGGACATATTAGTTAGACACCTTTTAAAATCACACATACTTACCATTAGGACACCCATGACCTTGATAAACAGTTAAAAGGTCATGACTTCAACCCATGATGTGGTAACCTATCTAAGATTTAATATCCTACGAGCTTCCTTGACACTCAAATGTAGTAAAATCAAAAGAGTTTTCTCGTGAGTTTAGTTGAGGTGTGTGTAAACTGGCCCGAAAATTCACGAATAGAAAAAAAAAAGTAGAAAGTGGACAACAAAGATATAAAAACTTATGCGTAAAAGTAGTGTTTATAAGCTTAAATTTAAAAAAAATAATAATAATAATAAAATAGGGGTAATTATCAAATGGGTTCTTAGTTTTCAATTTTTGGTTTATAGATTTTAAAAATATTCATAAAAAGTAGATAACAAATAAAGAAAATTTATAAGCTTAATTCTTAAAAACCAAATGATTACGGATGAGAACCAAAAATATTGATAAATAATATGTTATCATACATTGACAAGTCATGTAATAAAGATGGAAATGGAGTGCAGAGAAAGGAGGAATTACGAATGACAAAATCTTTGAGTGGTTGGGCACTGTTTTGCTTGAACTTGCGATGCATCCATCCTAATAACTGTTCAATTTATAAGAGAGAAGAGTTTAGTTAGGTTTAATGAATGTCAATGGTTTTCTTTCAAAGATCAACAAACAAATTAAAATGTAATCTTACCTTCATCTTGTGCTTGTGTTTAGAAGATTTCCTTGAGAGGAAGAGCTTGAGGATCACTTTCTTTTAATAGTTTGAGAAGATTTGTGTAAGGATGGAAACATAGAGATGGTAACAAATTTAGGTTTTGCTTTGCTCTTGGAACCATGTGTTAATTAGACACAACGGGGACCTCAATTCTAATTCTCCATCAATAATGGATCAACTTATCTTTTTTAAATCAAGGGTTCACTCTTAGAGTTTATTCTATTTGGAGTCCTATCGTTTGTTTTTGAACGAGCATTATTTCTATGACATGTTTACCAAAGTGAGCTTGACTTAGTGGTATTGACATGTGTTTTGATTTTAGAGGTTGGAGTTTCAATTCCCCACTTTGTAATTATTGTCTTAAAAAAAGTATAGGACACATTGTCCAATTTTAGTTTCTGTACTTTCTACTTTAATGTTGATTTAAAAAAAAAAAAAAACTTTTAGTTATCAATAGCATTTTTACTATAAATTTTACATATTCTATTTTCTTGTATGGAGATTATTATTATTATTTAATCCAATTTCAGTAAAAATTAATTTTAAATGACTAAATTTAAGATTTATTAAAAGTACGGAAACTAAAATTAGGCAATTGAAAGTATAAAAACTAAAATTGAACAAAGTTTAACGCTTGGGACCAAAATGGTATTTTAATAAACCTATATAACAATCATTTACTCTAATAGGATAGTGAACTCATTCTACATTTTCAAAAACACTTATG
The DNA here is from genome assembly GCA_030954485.1 of Citrullus mucosospermus. NCBI lineage: Eukaryota > Viridiplantae > Streptophyta > Magnoliopsida > Cucurbitales > Cucurbitaceae > Citrullus > Citrullus mucosospermus. The sequence goes on along the minus strand of CM062061.1, from coordinate 29,890,205 downwards.
TCATTCTTAAAAAAAAAAAAAAAAAAAAAAAAAAAAAAAAAAAAAAAAAAAAAAAAAACTCTTAATTTCAAGCCAATTGATACATCATTCAAGACCAATATTATGAGCCTAAAGCTCTAAACCTATTTTGTTTAAGCCTGGCCTCCATTTGGAGAACTATTAATGATATAACTTTATTAAGAAGACAATACACCTTGTATATCTACCTTTGTTTCTTCAATGATAAAATTAGAGATACAAATAATTTAATGATAAAGTAATCACATTTCTTTAAATTTTTAGAAGCAAATTAAAGGATTGCTTTACAATATCATAGAAAACTTTTAATTAATAATAATAATTATTAAGGCTCGCAATAATATAACTTCAACGATAGAGTGTGTGAAGAAACACGGATAATTAGGATTTTTTATATTAAAAAAAAAAAAAAAATTTTTTTAGGGAAAAACATTTGACATTTGACATTTAAAATTATAGTACGAAAATATTTGAATTTATATTTTATTTACATGTTTGACTAATGAGCATAGGTAAGGTTTGATCTTGAAATGTGTGGGCAGACATTGTATATTATTCTATATGGAGTTATACATGGGGTTCTTTTTGCTTCTAAATATGATTTTAGTTTACATCTTTATTATAATGAACAACACATAACACGACATGAACATAGTCCCACATCAATCTCACCAAAAAAAAAAAAAAAAAAAAGAAATCTCACACTTCATTTTCCACATAAAATGAACCTAGGGAAATAAGGACATGGAGAAAAGGGGCTTAAAACTTTTCAAAAAAAAAAAAAAAAAAAAAGTTTAAACATGGACAAATACATTTATCCTGAAAGTGTTGGAATGCTTTGAATTTGATATATAGTCATTCGAACAACCAAATACGAGGGCTTGTTGCTATTATTTATGTTTAGAAAACTTAAGTTATTTTTCGTATTTGTCACATTTACATTATTTACATTTTTGACACTAAAGTTTAAAGAAATGCACTATATAAACTTTTTAACTATTATGATGTAGTATAATCATTTAAAGAAAAATGAATCATATTATTACGTTCTCAACCCTTATAAATCAATTAAAGTTAATAGTGAATCAATTTGTTTTGAAATTATAACTATAGACTATTGATTTTAACATTATTAAAACTACAAAAAAAAAATATATATTATTTGAGAGTTAATGATTAAAATAAAAGAAGTTTGAAAAAATATAAGGACTAAAATGATATTTTAATTTAAATATACTAAAATCTATTAATTTTTTTTTATATTTATTTTTTTTTTAAGAATCGTTTGACTTTTTTAAGTTAAAAAAAAAAAAAAAAAAATCTTTATTTCTTTCAATAGTCTGTTTGAAAAAAAGTGTATCATACCACCATCAAATTATAAAAACCAAAATAATATTTAGATATCATAAAATGAGACATTAATTTTTTATTAAAAAAATTGAGTTTTTTTTAAACCCCAACACCCCTTTTCTGCATATGAATATAACAGGAAAAAACATTCATTTTGGTCACTATTTTAATGGGTGTTGTTTAGACTTTTATTTGGACATTATTAAAAAAATGTTGTTAGATTTAGCAATCGCAACACCCATCTATTTAAAAGTTATTTTAAAAGTTTGATTACAATTAAGATATTCATAAGGTTAGTCAAGCTACAACGTGTTGGGCTATTTTGAATTGTTAAGTTCTCTATTGGTATCGTGAGATTTCAATAATTATCTTTTTTTAAGGTGATTGATGAAATGAGGAGTGACCATAAATTTACCTAAGTATGAGTGGTTAAAATCTTCATCTATTAAAATATGTGTATATATATATTTTGTAATGCTTTTATCCTCAAACCTTTCAAGTACTAATTTTTACACATTCAATTTATCAAATCACACCCCAAACTTAAATTAGCGTTTCGATTTCAAACTTAGACTTAAAAGAAGTACCCTCTAGTACGTTTTTTTGTATTCAAATTTGTTAAGAAGTGTGTTTGCAATGAACATTAAAACATATATGCCCTATGGTATAAATTTCTTGTGATTTCAAAGAAGAACAACCATCATTGGAGCTAAAATGTTTTTGTTCAAAGTTGCTTGTTTTGACAAAGTTATGACAACATTATTTAATTAAGATCCTGAGGTTTAAATGGATGAAATTGAAAGTTGTTTTCAGAAAGAAAAACATATTTCAAAATTTCATGAGCTATGTGTGTTGGTACAAATAAGGAGTAGAAATAGATTTATTTATCAACTAGTCTTCAAGGAAGACTTTGTCAAAGAATTTCTTTTCATATTGTGCACGACAAAAACATCGATTGTACTTGCATTCACATTTGATTGGATCGGGACAATTTTCAGTAATATAGCATGGAACGTTTACTACATTTCTTACTTTTAACATGGACAATGTTCCTGAAACATTTTAATTAATAATTGCCATTCAAAGTAAATATTATAGAAAAAGAGAAGAGAAAATTAAATTTAACTTATATATATCAGCTGAGACAATGAAAAATATCAACAGCATGGAAACCAACTTAGTTGAGGACTTCTCCATATTTAAACACTTAAAACTGTAGTAGGTGAAAATTATATGTGATTTGAAACTTTTGTATTGATTTTTATGTTCTTACATCCAAAATTGACAACAATTTTGAGTTAAATATGGTAGCTTAAAATGACAGGAATATCTCATAATGTTGTTGCAAAATATAAATTTTGGTGGTTTTGGCTTAACTTAAGAGTATATTTAGTGTATATGCAATTATGGAAACATACTATATCTATCTTTCAAGTTTCAATATTGGTGTTTTTATAAGAAAATTACATGTATATAGAAGGTTGCAAATTTCTTAGGTAAAATTAGATAGTTTTTATTTTCATATCATCTATATATTTGCCTTAAAAAAAAAAAAATCATTGATATATGCATTATTTCTCTATACTTTTTCTCTTTATGGGTAGATCAAATTACACAAGTTTCCATGTTAAGCAATGAATGTCGGACAAGTTTCCATGTTAAGCAATGAATGTCGGATGTATGTGTTGTTTAAATGATTTAAGTTAATACGAGATTGTTGAAGATTAAGTCATTATTGATATTATAATTATTATTTAGATGAAAGAAAATGATAACTTGAGTAGGATCTATTTGGTTGACAATCTGAACTTTGTTTCTAAAAATTGTTTTTGAATTATTAAAAGTATAAATATATTATTTGGACATTTGGTGACCAACTTTTTTTTTTCTTTTTTAACCTGCCCGATCCTACAACATTTGGGTGTCGTATGACCCTTTGGCCTTTTTAAGATATTCTCACTACCACTAGAGGCCAAGTTGACAATCAACTCCAACAACTAACATACACGCTCTCAACCACGTCTTAAAGTAAAATTTAAGTTAAAAAAAAAAAAAAAAAGTAATTTGAGATTAATTAATTGAATTCCTAGATTTTTGTAACAATATTGAATTTCAAGCCTAGAGAGTTTTTTTTCTTAGAGAAAGAAATAACTCATATATTATTTTTGTGTAGTGTAGAATACATTTTTTCCCAAATTTCATGAGTTATATGTGTGGTACAAATTTGGGGTAGGAATGAATTTATGTGTCAACTAGTCTTCAAGGAATTGTCTTTTGTTCTCTCGAATATTCTGGAAAGACTTTGTCGAAGAATGATTTTTGAGATTCTGGATGACAAAAACATAAGCTGAAGTTGCAATCACATTTGATTGGATTGGAACAATCATTAGAAGTATTGCATGGAACGTTTACTACATTTCTTGCTTCTAACACGAACAATGTTCCTGAAACATTTTGATTCATAATTGTCATTCAAGATAAACATAGTAAAAAGAGAAAATATATAGTTGAGGAGAAAATTAAAATTAATTCATGTACCAGAGACAATGAAGAACATCAATAATATGCAAGCCAACTTAATCGAGGATTTTTCCATATTTAAATTGTAGTAGGTGAATATTATATATGATTTGAAATCTTTTCTATTGGTTTTTATGTTTTTAGATCCAAAATCGATTCTAATTTATAGCTCAATTGTGTAGCTTAAAATGGTAAGAAATATCTCATGAATTAAAAGATGGATTTGGTTGCCCAATATAAATTTGTTGTTGGCTTAATTTAAGAGTAAATTTAATGTATATGCATGCATTATGGAGATTATATATATATATATATATATATATATATATATATATATATATATCATTTATGATTTTTCTATAGTTTTAATTATCTCCTCTATTGACTTTGTGGTGTTTTTATAAGAAAAAATTACATGTATATAGAAGGTTTCAAATTTGTTTAGGAAAGCAAAAGTTAGATATTTTTCATTTCATATCTCTATATATCTATACACACATATATATTTCTACATTCAACGATTCTTTGTGTTGATAGAATTATTACACAAGTTTCCATATTAGCCAATAATTTTCCAGATGAATGTGTTATTTAAATGATTTTAAGTTAATATGAGATTCTTTAGGATTAAACATTACTGATATTATAATTATTATTTAGGTGAAAGAAAATGGGAACTTGATTCTATAAACACTTTTTTTTACCCTATGTTTTCAAAACCTAAGTTAATTTTAATACTTATTATTCTTTTAAATTTTGGCTAAAAATTCAACTCTTATATTTAAGAAAGTTGCAAATGAATGTAAGAAATTTTAAAAAAATAAGCTTAACTTTTAGAAACCAAAAACCTTGATAAGAGTTAGAAAGATAAATGACTATTTGAGGGGAAGCTCTTGATCTTTCGTTCGAGGGAAAGATTGTTGGGAATGTGACCAAAATCTCACATTAGCTAGATAAGGGGATGATCATGAATATATAAGTGTGGCAATATCAATATCATTGTCGAGTTATTAACACACACATTTGTCAATTGAGTTATACTCGTTTTGTACATTCAAGGAGGAAGTTTCTTTCCGTTGGCCAATTTTTGTTTGGGTTGTATTTTCTAACAAAATCTTGGAGTTTTTATTTTCTTTTTTGAAATTAATATCTCATCTCTTGACTTTTCTTTTTATAATATATTCGTATGTTTTCTATAATTTATAAGATTTTGACTTTTTTTTTTTTTTAGAAACAAAAAAAACCTACACTTTCAAAAAAAGAAAGTGTGTGACCAGCGATAAGGATCAAAAGCAAACACCGAGTATTAGCAAACATACAGAATTGAGTATTTTGTAATTTAATTTCGTGATGATGCAAACAAAAGGTCATGGGCGGGCGTGGACAAAGGTGAATGTTGCCAGTTGGGAGTGTTTAAAATTGAATGTGGACACAACCTATCATGTGGGTAAATCAATGATTGGGCAGTCATAAAGGACGAGAGTGAGGAGGTGGTGGCCGCCTAGGTGGTGCTCCGGGGGGCTGTATGGTGGTGGAGACAGGTGAAGCATTGGCATTGTTGTCGAGGTTCAAGATGGCCTAAGACCTTGGTGTGCCTCTTTATGGATTCAGTCTGACGCTAAAAGGAACAATCAAGAAGATGCATTCATTCAACTTTGCTTTATCTCCTTTTGGTGTGATATAGCTAGCAGTCTAAGATTTACAACTTCATGATCGGAAGAATTAAAATGGGCTAACAATAGAAATAACAAATTTCAAAATTTATTTAGAAAAATGACAAAAAGGTTTCAAAATTATAAAAATAGCAAAAAAAAAAAAAATTCAAATAATAGAAAATACTAATTGGTAAATGATCAAATTGTCCTAAAAATAACTAAATTGAGTTCAAATGAAAATGCAAAGATACAATACTTCAAGAACAACTCAAATACTACCAACACTAATATAAACATTCCATAACCAAAAATTAACGCTTCCAATTGCTTATAGGATGCATGCGTGCAAGGGAAGCCAACAACCAAGTGGTGGTGGTCGTTAGAAGCTTATGGATGTCCATAACGTTGGGCTTCCTTCATGGTGAGAAAGTACAGAGTTGATTGTGCCATAGAAGTTGTTGTTTTTGCAAGTGAGTATTTGAAGGAATTGTAACCTTAGGACGATGTGACCAAACATAAAGAGAATCCATCAAGGACAAGCTTAGAGACCCTGTGGATTTAAGATTGCTTTTGACCTCAAACTAGTTGCAGGGAGTTTCATGGTTTTCATTCCATATAGTCAGTTTGCCCATAGGATCTTGAAAGCCAACTTTCAACACTACCAATCCCAAGATGTCATTGTTGAAAATGGTGTTCAAAGCATAAACAAAAGTAGGAAACATGTGTGCGAACAACAAAGGCTAGCAACCTTGTGAGGGTGGTCGTCATAAGCTAGTCGAGACAATTGAATTCAAGAGAGAGTCGTTGAACCAACCGACGCAAGCATGAGATTGAGAAGAAGAGAGCTTTTTTTTGGGAGGGGGGTAAGTAAAGGGAAAAAGAAGATGGGATTTATGGTTTTTTGTTATTTTATTTTATTTAAATGGTTGTATAAAAATAATAATAATAATAATAATAATTCCAATTAAAATAAATAAATAAATAAAGGGGGTGTTTAACTTACCGATAAAAATTACTAACTCAATGTTTCGCTCACCAACTTTTAAGTATTGGTGGAGTTGAGTTGGTTATTTTTATACTCATCCCAACTCAACACACCTCTCTCTCCCTTTGATGTTTTCAATGGTTTCACCCATTGACCACCGTGGTGATTACCACTGCGACAACACTTCAGCAACCAACTCTGATGACCCCCTTCATCCAGCCAACTTTAGGAACCAACTCCAGACTCCAGCAAGCACCTCTGATGACAACTTCGACGAAGACCATGTCTGATGATCAACTCCAATGACAACCACCGATGATGGCCAACGTCGATATTCACCTCAAACGACCAACTTCGACGAATACCACCTCCAATGATCAACTTTGTGGACGACCATTTTTGGTGGACAACTCCGATGATCACCTCACATCTCCAACAACTAACATATACGCTCTCAACCATTTCTTAGAGTAAAATTTAAATTAAAAAAAAAAAAGTAATTTGAGATTAATTAATTGAATGGCTAGATTTTTGTAAACAACATTAAATTTCAAGCATAGAGAGGTTTTTTCTTAGACAAAGAAATAACTCATATTATTTTTGTGTAACCTAGGAAACTACATTTTTTCCAAATTTACTGAGTTATATGTGTTGGTACAAATTGGGGGTAGGAATGAGTTTATTTGTCAACTAGTCTTCAAGGAATTGTCTTCTGTTCGCTCGAATATTCTGGAAAGACTTTGTCGAAGAATGACGTTTCAGATTCTGGATGACAAAAACATAGGTTGAAGTTGCAATCACATTTGGTTGGATTGGAACAATCATTAGAAGTATTGCATGGAACGTTTACTACATTTCTTGCTTCTGACACGAACAATGTTCCTGAAACATTTTAATTCATAGTTGTCATTCAAGATAAACATAGTAAAAAGAGAAAACATAGAGGTGAGGAGAAAATTAAAATTAATTCATGTACCAGAGACAATGAAGAACATCAATAGTATGCAAGCCAACTTAGTTGAGGACTTCTCCATATCTAAATTGTAGTAAGTGAATATTACATATGATTTGAAACCTTTCCTATTGGTTTTTATGTTTTTAGATCCAAAATCGATTCTAATTTATAGTCCAATTGTGTAGCTTAAAATGGCAGGAAATATCTCATGAATTAAAAGATGGATTTTGTTGCCCAATATAGATTTGTGTGGGATAGAATTACATAATTTTCCATATTAGCCGATGATTCTAAAAAACTAAGCCAATTTTTAGAACAAAAAAAATGTTTAATACTTTTTTTTTTTGAAATTTGACTAAGAATTCAATTATTGTACTTAAAAAAGTTGCAACTAGTTATAAGAAATTTAGAGAAAATAAGCTTAATTTTCATAAAGCAAAAATCTTGATAAGAGTTAGCCAGATAGATGACTATTTGAGAGGAGGTTTGGTGATTCTTTGTTCGAGAGGAGGATTGTTGGGAATGTGACCAAAATCACACATTAGCCAAATAAGGAAATGATCATGAGTATATAAGCATGGCAATATCAATACTATTGTCTGATTATTAGTACACACATATGTCAATTGAGTTATACTCGTTTTTTAAATTTAAGGAAGGAGTATCTTTCAGTTGGCCAATTTCTTTTTGGGTTGTATGTTGTATCCAAATCTTGGAGTTTTTATTTTCTTTTTTGAAATTAATATCTCAACTGTTGAATTTTAAATCTTTTTTTAAAAAAATATTTTCGTTATGCTTTCTATAATTTATAAGATTTTGATTTTTTTTTTTAAAAAAAAAAAAAAAAGAAAACGAAACCTATATTTATTATGTTTACGCCGTCCAAAATTGTGGTCCATATGGTTGGAGAAGAAATCTTCAAATCCTAAAATCTTAAACCAAAGGGAAGAATCTTAGATAAAGAAACAACCTGCATCAAACGACTCTTCACAAAATAAATTAAATTATTATTATCATCATTATTATATTTAAACATTTACAAATTCTAAGTCTTTTATGGACTTAATTCAAAAATTAAATTTGAATTAATTATCTTTTCATTATATCAAGTTTTATTCCAAAAAAATAAAATTAAATGGACACAAACACTGAACTAGGAATGTTTAAATCTCGTAACTTCACATTACAATTACACTATATATAAAAATAAAGACTAGTTGAATGATGTAGATTAGTTAAATCTCATAGTTTCATATTACTATTATACTGTACGTGTAAATGTATATTAGTTAATTACCAAAATACATTGACATTGGTAGAGAAAAATCAATAAGATAAAATATTTTGTTTTAATAAAAAATTATGAAAAATTATTTTTATTTCCTTTTCTATATTTTAATCGAGTCTATTAAGTTACAATCAGATAATTCACATTGGACCAATTACAATGTATTTATATTTCGGTTATTAATCAAGCTCTCCACTTACACTGTATTTAATATTTTTGGCATACGAATAAGTTAAAATAAAGTATTATCCAAACGCCATCCACGTGTCTTGCATACAATTTTCCATTACTCTTATTATTTCCAATTTTTCCTAACTTCTCAAGGTGAGAAGGATTTTGCTGGGTGTCACATTTTCAATTAATTAATTGTCTTTTTGAACAATTATTAAAAAAGAAAAAAGGAAAAATGTCAAGGCTTAGAATCGAACTATATGAATTGATTCGGTTCAAGTTATAAATAATATTGATAACGGGTTGGTTCGGTTTCTTATACTTTTATTTTCATTTATATTTTATATTTTAACTATCCATACTTCTCTTTTCCTAAACCTATTTTCGCGTTCTGACGGTCAGCCACCACGCCCCTCCGACGTCGTCTCAGCTCCTGCTGTCTCCCGCTGCACTCTCAGCCTTCCGACCAAATCGCCGCCTCCTCCTCCCCCGCACACTGAGCAATTAGAGTTACTTATCTCTGCCTTCTTCTCAGAAACACAGTGGTTCAGCTCCTAAACCCGCGCTGTAGGTGAGATTGCGCTGCCGCCACTCATTTTTCAGAATCCCAAGGGTTTGATTTTCTACTTAGTTTCGTCAGTTTATGTTGGTATATTCTGTTCATCTACGGAGAAGAAAATCAAGAAATTAATCTTTTTTTTTTTTTTTTTTTTTTAATTTTTTGTTGATTTCTTTTGCAACTAATGTTCAAGCAGTCTATCCAAGTCAATAAATGAAGAGAAGATTTTTCTTTTTCTTTTTCTTTTTCTTTTTAAGAAGATGAACAAAGCAAATAAAACCCACCTGTAATTTGGTTGGCTGTTAAAAGGAGTAGAGAAACCTGTATTTGAAGAGATTAACTGGAATAATGATTATTAGTTTAGAAAAACATTAAGATGCAATGCACAATTAAAATAGAAAACTAACCTTGAGTTTGAGTGTGAGTTTTATTGCTTGAATATAGAAGAGACAATTAAAGCATCTGAACTCGCTTAGGGTGACATTTGCATATGAACTGGTGTAGGTCTGATTTTTTTAGAAAAGTGATCTCTTGTAGGGTAAAGTTGATTAAAGGGTGAAGCTGAACGTAGATTTTTCTTCTAGTTCATAATCCTGCCAAATCCGAACTATTTGGAATGGATTCTTCTTCTTTTTTTTTTTTTTTTTTTTTTTTTTTTTTTTTTGAAAAAACAAGATTTCGAATCACAACTAATAGTTCCTTGTTTTGTTTTGTTTTCTGATTTGAAATTCTTCCAAATTTAGGGTTCAAACAGGGGTAATTATTCCACTGAGCACAACCTTCATTCTCCATCATTTCATAAGTTTCTTAGTAAAAGATGCAGCACGACGAGGTAATATGGCAGGTCATCCGCCACAATCACTGCAGTTTCATGGCGAAGTGAGTTTTACTTAAGATTTATTTACAATTCTTATTTCAAAAGTCTTTGTTTTGTTGCCGTTGTCTCTTCCTAAATTTTGACTGGTTTTGATTCTTCCGTAGGATTACAACTGGGAAATTCTGTAGAAACCCTTATAATGTAACTGGGATATGTAATCGGAGTTCATGTCCTTTGGCTAACAGTCGCTATGCCACTATTCGTGACCATGATGGTATTTCCTGCTCCTCCATATTTGCATTTTGGTCTCCTTGTGAATTGTTGATGCTCAGGTTTTATTCATAGAGCATGCTACTTGTATTGTTCAACAATTTCTCTTTTTTGCGCCCAGGGGCTGATAAAAACGAATTCTCTGTTCAGTATATGGTGTTATTATGAGAACAAATATGTTGTGGAAAAAAGTTTTAAATAATAAATTTTCTGCCTTGTTCTTGTTCTATGATACCTACTTTTGGTTTTGATGCGTCCCACAATTAATTTTGCTACAATTTACCTCATTGATTGTCAAACAATGCAGTTTTTCCCCCTCATATAGTTCCTTTTTTATTAAACAATATTTATGCATGCTAATGATTTGTTGGAAAGCTACTATTGGTTTGATACCAAACTATAACAAATCATTCGTCAATATTGTGTATCATCTATAGTTGAGAAACCACTAACGAAAAGTTCTCATATAAATAAGCAAAATGTTATGCTATTGTTCTTGTAGGGGTATTCTATCTTTATATGAAAACAATTGAAAGAGCTCATAAGCCCAATGAGTTGTGGGAAAGAGTTAAGTTGCCCAGAAATTATGAGAAGGCACTGGAAATTATAGATAAACATCTGGTAAGTGATGATCTTACTCAGTTATGCTCAGTATCTTTATCTGTTTGATTCTCTTTTATTAAGTCTTTAACCTATATTTTATGCCCTTCGACAGATGTATTGGCCTAAGGTACTTGTACACAAGACAAAGCAACGATTGACTAAAATGACCCAAATGCGGATACGAATGAGGAAGCTTGCTTTGAAAACAAGGTTTTTGTTTTTCTTTCTTTTTGCACATTTCTTTCTTTTGGAAACGGAGGCTTTTGTTCTACCTATATTAATTCATCGTGGATATTCAATAACCTTTATTATGTAAATCCCTTTTGTGTTCCTGATTCTGATTGAAGAAGCAGCAAAATGAAAATATCAGTTTCAATAATTTTAAAGTTTGGAGCTCTTTTGGTAATTGAAATTTCTGAATAAAGTATAGTTGCTTCAAAACCTCCTAGAAGATGGTTGTGCATATGGAAGAATTGAAGTCTCTCGTTTCCTTAATCATGTCTAACGCATCTAATCGGATGCATTAATGAGAAGCAGTCTAATATAAATGTTGATAAGGTTATATTTCATTGATATTGACTATGTATCACTCTAATCGCCAAACAGGGAGAAAATAATGACAACACCCAGAAAGGAGATTAAAAGAGAAGCCAGGAGGGAGCAGAAGGCTGAGAAAGCAGCATTGTTGGATAAGGTTGAGTATTTGGATATTCTTGATAGTGAAATTAATGGAGTCTTTCTGTATTTCTATTAGAAAGATTTTCATTAACTGAGTAGTTAATGTGGAGGAACTGTATCTGATATCTACATTTTTGCAGAGCATTGAAAAGGAATTACTGGAACGCCTTAAGAAAGGAGTTTATGGTGATATATACAACTATCCTGTCGAAGCATATAATGAAGTTCTTGAAATGGAAGAATTGCAGGCTGCCAGTGAAGAGGAGGAGGTAGTGTTGCAGAGTACACTTGCCCTTCTCATTCCTTATTTGAAGCGTCTGAGATTTGATGAATAATTTTACGTTCCATAGTCTGGTAACTTGTATTTTTGCTTGGAATAAGCAGGAACCTGAAATAGAATATGTTGAAGGGTATGAAGAATTAGAAGAAGAAGAAGATATGGAAGATTTTGGCGGTCTTGCAATCCATAATCCAGAAGCAGGAGAAGATAGTGGTAATGCGGGGTTTAGAATTCTGAAGAAAAACTGATTTTGAGTTTTCGATAAATCTTTGCAGTCCTTTTTTTCTTTTATTTTTATTTTTTATTTTTCATTAGAGATATCGATTTGGGTAAAGTATACCTAGATCATGCAACACTAAATATGAGGTTCTTTTGGTCCTGTCTAATATTGTGTATGAAGAAGAGGATTTTGTTTGATTTTATGAGATCTGAATGTAACTGTTCTGATGATTCAGATGGACTAGATGAAGACCTTGAAGACATAGATGTTCCTCACAAGAGAGGAAGAAAGGAGTCTACTTTTTCATTGAGGAAGCTTGAGAAAGATGCTCGTGCCAAACTGAAGAAGAAAGCAAAGGTTATAGTTGAGGTAATACTTGAGTTCCTAATATCACTTCAATAGTTTGTTGGCTAACTTGCATTCATTTCTCACATGTGGTTGTTATTTGGACGGACACTATTAGGATAGAATTAAGATGGTCATTATAAGTAATTAGTTAGGAAAATTGTTATGATGATTTTATAAATACAGTGAGTTGGAAAGGGTGAGCATAGATATTGATTCAGTTGGCTTTAGGCTTGAGTAATCTCAAGAGAGTTAGGGTTTAAGTACCTCAAATTAGTAGTCATTCGTCTTTTATATTCCAATATCATTCTTGTTTTGCTTGGGTTGTATCACTGACATTATTCATGAGCTTTTGTTTCTGTTGTATCGTTCCAATCTGGTGCATAAATGAAACTAATTTTTTTCTTCCATCTTCTGTTTGTGGTCTTCCATTTTCCTGATCCATCATAGATGAACATTGCATAGAAAGCTATGCCATTTCATAGTTGTCATGTTATTTTTTGTCCACATTGCTATTCAGCCCCATTTACTTGAATGTCCAATTACCTGCCACACCATTACAAGACCATGGAAGATAGGTTTTCTAACAATATGGTATGAACTGTTATTATATTTAAATATGAACTGAATCTTGCAATTTGGCTTCTGTTTTGGGTATGTTTTCTGATACTGAACTATGATATCTGGTATGTGATTGTATTACTTCCATTCTTCTCGTCATTTTGGCAGTTCATAAAATTCCTTGTGGTATATTGCTAGGTTGAGAGCGAAGATGCTGAGGAGCGGCAAACAACAGTCCACTAGAATATTTCTTGACTGCTGTTGTACACAAGAGGAGGAGGGTGAAGAGTTTCTAAGGAAAAGCCATGTTCCAGTGCAATGAGGCAAGTAGCGGGAGTGGTAAGAGTTTTGTTAATTAGAGTCCAGCTTCTATAAGATTAACAATTCAATTTTACTGTCTCAAAGGAAATGCATTAGGTCCAAGGAAAGAAACACATTCAGCATTTTCCTTCTCCGAGGGCTTACCCCTACCAATCAAGTTTTCTCACAATTTAGGGCCTTTTTTATTATCATCTTTATTATTTATTTCTCTTTTTAGTTTTGGTTAATGAAACAAAGTTCAAATCCTATCCTGAAAATTTTCTTCGATACGACCCCATTGTATCTTTTTCATAATTATCGAACTTGCATTGCAGATACAAAAAGTCAAAAACTAGATAGATACATACATATAACCCATCATGAAACATACTCTTTGGATTGACGTTTCCTGCCTTTGGGATTGGCTTTGTATTAATCTTGAAAAATCTGATTGATTGATCCAATATATTGTTAAAAAGCATACTACTGCTGCTGCTATTAATAATAATGATGATAATAATATGAACTGCCATATCTTAGTGTATTGTTCTAAAAACATATTGATCGTACTTAATATCCCTCATTCTGATGTAACATGGGTTGCAAACACAAACTTTGGAACTAAGTAGAAATAATAATGGATTTTTTTTTTTTTTTTTTTAAATATTTCCATTTGAGGTCTTCATCTACCGATTTCATAAATATACGCAGAGTACAAGACACAACACTTATCTAAGGTTGAGTAATGTCATAAAATTGAATGTTTAGGATAAAAATTAATATAACCAATAACATTATAAAAACAAAGTTAAATTAACGATTGTTTTACCAATTCCTGCACACTAATTTGACAATAATTGGCATGAGCTTTCTAGAGATCGGAGGATTAATTATTCATCTTAATGAGACAATTTATTTACAAATATAATAAAATGTCACTGTTTACCGGTGATAGAGACGACTATTAACTAGACATGAATATCAACTATCATTAATAGGCAATGACCTTTTGTCATATTTGAAAATATTTTAACAATTTTGTTATTTAAAATAATTATTAAAAAAAATTGAAATAAAATTTGAATAGGTAAAATCATACGAATTTGGCAAGTTGTATAAAGTTTGATCCTAAACTTTAACTTTATCAATTTGCATTTTTTACCTTAAATTTGATAAAGTGTTATAGTTTTTACCCTCTATTGAGCTTTCTTTTAAAAAATCATTGAAGGCAACATGTATGGAGCAAATTAAAGAAACTTTGAAAATTTACCGTAAAGTTGTATTTTTATAATTTGTGGGTTGTAAGAGATTCAATTTTGTGCAAAGTTGATTTTAGTTGAAATGGGTGACTTTTGAAAGATTCTTACTCATTTATTTATTTATTCAGAGATTAATTAGCAAAAATTTAACCTGAGATAAATTTGAATAAATTGAAAATTCAATTGGAGTCGGTTTTTGAAAATCATGTGTGATGATAGTGACTATGCTTTAGTAGAGATAAGATGTTTAGGATCATTTATTATGCTAGTAGGACTATCAACATAATTATACTACCACTTAAAAAGAGTTACAAAAATTAGAAGTTGAAAACTTCATGCTCACAAAGACATTTTTTAATATTACTTTTAGAGTTATTTATAAAAATTGTTAAAAGGTAAAAATTGATACAACAAATTTGGAGAAAGATTGAGCTGTTTTTTTTTTTTTTTTTAATTATTTAGTTTTTTTTAAAATTAAGTCTATAAACACCTTTTTCAGCTTTAAATTTCTTGTTTTATTATCTATCTTTTACCGTTGCTTTAAAAAATCTGACTAAGATTTAAACTCTTACTAAAGAAAGATGTAAAACATTATAATAAACTGTGAGAAAACAAATTTAATTTTCAAAAATCAAAAATCAAAATTATTTAATGTTAAACAATTATCTAACAATGCCTAAGTTTTTCTGTCTCAACTTCAACCTCTTTTTTTTTTGTTTCCCTTCTTTGAAACAACTTATAACCAATTGATTGTTTAATTATAATCACATTACTCTTCTGATCTTTGTTAGCTTCTGTTTTTATTAATAATTTATGTTAAACTTGTTTACAAATTAAACAGGAATCTAGTGGCAAAATCAATGTAGAGATTTCTCTGGCTGTTGAGTGAGAACACCTTGGAATAGAATAAAATGAATGGTATTTTATATATATATATATATATTCTATATTTGTTTATTTATTTCCATATTTAGTAAACGCAAAATATTTTTTTTCAAAAGAAAAAGTATTCATTTTGTTATTTTTAGAGTGCTAAACGGCTTTATTTATGTCTTGAAAAAGTAGAAATTATATTTATGAAATGTGAAATTTCGAATGTGAAGTCTAAAACTAGAATAGCAATATTTGGTATGCAATAGTAATAATGAGATTCTTAAAATACAATTTAAAGTTCTAACTTTTTTGTTTACTACCCAGAATTTGTCTATACTTTTTTTAAATCAATTAATGGTATAGATTTAGATGTAATGTTTTAAATTACGATAATAATTCATTTACGAACTTTGAATGGTATATTTATTGAATCCATGATACTACCTCTAATTTTCTAGTATCACCTCAACTAATCTCATGGAACAACCCACTTAACATTTGAGTGTCAAGAAAACTCGTAAAATATTAAATTCTAGATAGATAACCATCATAGATTGAACCTATGACCTCTTACCTCTTAGCCATTTATCGAGGTCATAAGCCGTGTTTTTAGACACTAATGTGTCTAAGATAGGGTTCCCCTATGAGCTAAGAATACTCCGACCTTTCTTTAGCAACTCCATGTTTCTTTAAGTGCCTAAATTTCCATGAAGTTTAGGTTCTCCATACTAAAGGAGTACAAAAAACCCTCCATTTTTTAGATGTCACATTAGCATGCTTTTATTAAAAAGGGAGTGAGATCTAATGACATTAATAGAGTCTACTAATATTTATTAAGACAAATAGAATAGAATACTCTTCTAGTACTAAAAATGGAGTCCTTAGCAAGTTAAATCACAAAATATTAATAATAATATAAATAATTGAGGCCGTTCCACGTCATCTCAGACACGTGGCAACCACTAATATTTGTATTTTAAAATTGTCATTGTGCTAGTAGCAAATTAATTAAATTATGTAAATTTTCTTCTCATTAATAATTCTTATATGTTGATGGAATGCAACATGGGACCATTAATAGGAGAAAACTTTCCTTAAATCAATACTATAGAGCAATGAAATTAATTTAAGCATCAGAATCCATTGTCTCAAAATCCCATACTAAATAAAATAACCTTTCTAGTGATCCTAACTCATCCCTTACTAGTGTATATTAAATTGACTCAAATTATAGTCCTCCAATAATAGTATCAAATGAAACCCAAATTTTGAAATTAATAAACTGAAAGAAAAAAAAAGTATTATTACATGAACTAGTTTAACTAACAAAAATTTGTAAATTAAAAATAAATAAACTAATTAATTGAAAAACAGGAAAAAAAATACATATATATATTATTATTACTAAAAACAATAAAAAAGAAAAGAAAAAAAAACCATCACTATATAATTCATTTATACATTTAGTGATTGATTGTTCTCAAGAGTTTCCCAAAAAAGAGACTGAATGAACCATTGGAATTTCGAAATAATTGCATTGGGAAAAAAGAGAGAGACCCTAAATTTAATTAATAGCATGCGAGGGGAGGGAAGAAAAATAAAATAAATATAATATTATTAATTATAATAATTTTTGGGACGCGGAAAATTTTGAATTTCAATAAGAATAATTTAAAGATTCGGACTCCACAGACTCCACAAACGCGAATTGAAAAACCCCAACACGTCCGGCAGTACCTTCGTCGCCAAACCCTTCTGATGGTCCCCGCCGCCACCACCGCCGCCTACCTCCTCCACTGGACCACTCTCTTCAACTTCCTTCACCGAACTTCCTTCCACTTCCACTTCCGCTTCACGCTCCGGTGATAACGGAACGTCGACGCACTCATCGGCAACCGGTGGCAGACATTGAACAACAGGCAGAGTCCTATCAGTAGCTTGACGGCCGATTCTATCTCTCCTCTTTCCTCTGCCGGTGTTCTTCTTCGGCTTCTCGCCGTTGGTCAAGTGATCTTCAAACGCCTCGATGGCTTGATGGATTAGTTCGCGATTGGGAGAGGAGTCCCAGCGGCACCAGTAGGCGGTGTAGCAGTAGAAGCAATCGCAACTAAACATAGGCGTTTTGTGATGAGTAGTAGTAACATTACTGTTTCCGCCATTGATCGAAGGTTTTTTGGTGGATTTCTTCCTGGAAACGCGAGTGGAAGTGAATGCAGAAGATTGGATGGACCTGGCGATCATGTAAGCCAGGACTTCGCGGTCGTCGAGAGAGAGGAGTGAAACTAGGGCTAAAATAGCGGCGGGAAGAAGCTTGAAGACGGAGGAGGAAGATGACGGCGTTGAGGACGACGGCGATGGGTGTATTTTACCTTTGTGCTTAATCTCCATTGAAGCTTTTAGGGAAGAATGAGGAGAAACAGAGAGCGATTTTATTTTCTTCTTCAATGCTTAAAAAGAAACTTCTATTTATTATTTATTTTTTTTGTTAGAAGATTTTACTCGAGGGAACAACCTGACACGTTTGGAGAGAGATATTACCGGGATTTTATTTCTTTAATCTTTTTTTAATGACTTGTTTAAAATGTAATTTTCTTAAATAATTAGGCTGTTTTAGCTTAAATTACAAATTTAATCAATATTTTTATATTTTTGAACAGTAAATAACTAAGCAACCATGATTATAAATATAAATATAAATAATTAACCTTTTAACTTGCATCCTTAAATATTTATTTACTAGTTTAAATAATATTTTTTTTAGTTTCTTGTTTTTTTATATTTATCTAAATTGATTTTTATTTTCTTAGTCAAATTTTTTTTAAGTTGAGATCTTTACATTTTTATTGGCATCTTTTAGTTTTTAAATTTCTTTTTATTTAATTTCTCAACTTTTAAAATTGTCTAATAAGTCATTGAACTACAAGCTTGTGTCTACTTAATTCTTATTTTTAAAAAAAAATTAAATGTTTTAATTTATTGTTTAATGAAAGCTTGAAATTTCAATTTTTGTGTCTAATAAGTCATCAACATATACAAAGTTTACAAACTTATTACTCACCAAACTGAAAGTTTATGATTAGACATAAAGCCTTGTTTTATATCTAATGGATTTTTAAAAAAGATATTGAACATGCAAGAATCTATTAAGAATGAAATTAAAATTTTAGAAACTTATTAGACACATGTTTAAGAACTTAACTTATAATTTTACCTAAATATTAATTATGAAATTATATTGGTTATGATGATGACTATAGTAATCTTCAACTTTTAATTATGAAAACTAAACTTCTAAATTTTTAAAATTGGAGTTGTTCTTAACTTAGTTGGTAATCTATTTTTAGCCTATTAGGCGCAGACAAAAATTAAAAATATATATATTTTAGTAAAATTATTTTATATTATAAAATTGATGAAAATATTTACAAATAATTGCAAAATATCATCATCTATTTGCAATAAATAGCGATAGATTATTATATGTGTCTATCATGACATACATAATAGTTTATCACGGTCTATAATAAACAGTGAAATTTTATTATATTTATAAATATTTTGGTTTTTTTTTATATTAAAAAATAGCCATATATTTTAGAATGAGAAAAAAATTGATTAACTCTAAAGAATAATTAAGAATGCAACATCACCCTCTTTTTGTACTTATATTTTTAATTGAGGTTGTGAAAGTGAGCATTGCTCAATTAAGATGGTTTATAGTTTGAATCTAAAAGTAATATTTTTAACACAGTCTTCAATTTATTATTGATTAATAAAATTTGAAAGTTTAATGTTTTTCATTAAAATTCTTGGAGTGATTTAGTTAAAAAAAAAAAAAAAAAAATAGAGTAATTGTAACAATCCCATAGATTGAGGTTTTTTTATTATTTTATTATTTTTTTTTCATTTTTTTGGTCTACCACTATTTCTAAAGACTTGTTTAAAAAGTAGTTGTTTAAATCTTATTTTATTTTTGGTATCTATATTTCCATTTTTATCAATTAATTTTCAAATATTTTCTTTAAACTATCAAACTTTGCGAAGCTTATTTGTTTTGTTGTTGTTCTCTTAATAACTATTTAGTAAAAGTTTTAGTACACAATAAACAAATAAATAAAATAAAGGCTTTAATCTATTTTAAAATCTAATATTGGACTTACCATATATTACTAAGCTTGATGCATTTGCACCTTTTTAATATCATGGATTTTTTTTTATTAAAAAAAAAATCTATTGATCACCTACACATTTGTTCATCAAATTTAACAAGATAGAGTTTCTGTATTAGGATGTTCATACATAAATTAAATTAAATTAACATATTTGGGTTACAATATATAGTAAGTTAGAGATCAAAATAGAAAAAGTGTATAAGTTCAATGATTGAAATCAAATGATAATATTTTAGACTAGAGTAGATATTAAATAAACTGTGATTATCCCCGAAGTATCTACCCTTCGTTTTTTTCCTATCTTTATTTATAGATTTACTTTTTTTTTTTTTTTAATTCATATAAATTTATGCATTAATATTAATTTTTTTTCAAATATATATATATAGATAGATGGTAAATAATCACTGTCCACATACTGCATATAATTTTTTGAAAAACAAGAAACCTATAAATGGTTATATTTAGAACCTATTTATTTGAATTAATTAAAATGTTGATAAAACATATAATTTCCTTAAATATAATACTCTTTGATTTCAATAATATAATATAAAGATAGATATTAGAGAGATGTTTGGCTGCTAAATTTGGAATGTTTATATTTGTATAGAATGAATTTCATAAACATAGATTATAGATTTATACAGCCTAATTTAGTATTTTTTTTTCTTACAAAAAGAAAAACTTAATAATAAAGTTTTGGTAAAAATGCCAAAAGAAATATCAACAAATTATGAATACGAAGGAGAAGTTTGAAAAAAATTTCAAAACGAAGTTTTTCTAATTAATTTTAAATTAATAAAGGAAAATATTTTTACACTTTTTAAATGAGTTAAAATAAGTTTATATATATATTTGTAAGTGTCTGAGTTAGTTTATACACACCTCATTAAATCTGCCAAGATAATCCGCTTGATCCTACAACATTTTAGTGTTAATGAAACTTGTAAGATATTAAATTTTAGGTAGGTGACCGTCATAGATTAACTAATATTATTATAATCATCGTCATACAGATTAATTACGTCTTGATCATTAGAGTTGTTTGTTGG
The DNA here is from genome assembly GCA_030954485.1 of Citrullus mucosospermus. Taxonomy (NCBI): domain Eukaryota; kingdom Viridiplantae; phylum Streptophyta; class Magnoliopsida; order Cucurbitales; family Cucurbitaceae; genus Citrullus; species Citrullus mucosospermus. The sequence goes on along the minus strand of CM062061.1, from coordinate 29,869,271 downwards.
AAACAATCGACGGAGTTGGTCATCAGAGTTGGTCGTTGGATTTGGTTGTCAGAGGTGATCATGTCCTAATTTGGTTGTGGGATGGGGTCGTCAAAGGTGGTTGTTAGCATTTGTTTCTAGGATGGTTGATAAAATTGGTTGTCAGAGTTGATTATTAAAGGTGACCACCCGTAGTGGTAGTCAGAGGTGGTTTTGGAGTTGGTCACGGCCAATAGGTGCAGAGGGAAACAATAGCCAACGTAAAAAATAGTGGTGGTAGTCAAGGGTGTTTTTTTTATTATTATGAAATTTAATGTTAACAAAGCATCTCCGAGATTTTGGTCTTTATATACATAGTTGAGCTATATGGTCATATTGATTGTTGTTCTTTAGTACAGCAATTGTGAAATGAAGAATGGAACCTCCAATATTCAAAGGTCATGCCAATTATAAATTTATTATAGCAATATTTTTTATATAAATTGTTGTTGTACAATCATTAAGAATTTTCTTATCTAAGGAAATCATTTTTTTTTAAAATACAACGTTTTTTTTTAAAAAAAAAAAACAGATAAATATAACTTAATTTACAAAAAAAAAAAAAAAAAAAAAAACCATAGAACTTTAAATTGTGCAATAATTAAGTTTAAATGGTCATTCCAACAAAAGTGACACGTCTTTAAATTGGGCTGATGTGGCAGGCTTAGTTGGAAAAATACTGATACACTCATTTAATATTTTAAAAGAAAAAATTAAAAGTCTCTCATCTCTTTGGTCCCAGCCTAACGAATCTATTAAATATAACTTAATATAAGTTTTGAAGTTAGAGGAAAATCAATTTCTATCATTAAATTTGCATTAATTTTTATCATAAACATTCAAATTCATTCCATTGCACTCTAAACAACGATAGATCTATGGGTCAGGACCAAATGGTTGGTTTGTTTACAATATTATAGGTTAAATTATAAAAATTCATGTTTTGTTGGGTGGAAATTTGGGTATTATTATTCAATTGTGTCTAGTCATTTAAGTTTTGATTTCCACAATTCTAAAATTTTTAATTTTATACGAATTTGTGTCCGAACATAAAATTTTGGATCTACTACTAATTCCAATAAAGGTTATAATTTAACCTTAAACTTGTAAAATGTTCTAATTTTTACTCTTTGATATGTGTTGGTTAAATAATTTGTTAAGAAAATATTCTCTTATACTTCCTTTTTTTTTTACACTGCTTTTTGTTTATCATAAATAGGTGGAAATTAGATAGATGGTAGAAATTATGACCATTAGGAGTAAAACTTATATATGGTGACAAATCACGAAGTAATTGAATCTTAAAATGGTTTGCTAAAAAGAACAATGGTAAAGAGAAACAAATGTGGATGTAAATATTGTACTCACTAAGCATATTGGCAAGGTCTCTTTTGATTTTTGTAAATGTTCTTGTAATTTTGTCACTCATGTACGTACTGCTATTAATCTTTTATATCTCACGTTCAAGAAGATGTCTATTAAGAAATTCGTTATCCTAATTGAGTATCCTCTTTTCTCGATGTAGACTTGAAGTTAATTTACTGCTTTCACGAACTTTATTTAAAATAATAATAATAATAATGATAATAATAATAAAAAAAAAAAAAAGGAAAAATAAATTAGCAGAAAAGAATTGTTGCATTTACAAACAATTCTTAAACACCTTTTATTTTATTTAATTTTATTAGCTTTGGGAATTGGCTGAATGCATCTTTGATTGGTTGGGTGGCTGATTTTGTAGGATTTACATGTGGCGCGTGGGAGCGTGACTTTGTAGTTTGAACCCAAAGAAAAGATTAAATAGAAATATGGAAATTCATTCCACACCAACTGTATCTGATCACCTCAATGTTGTCAAGTGTCAATTAATAGTGTATAATATATACTTTTGGTTCATTTTAGATGGCATTTGTCTAATCATAATTTATTATACTTCTTTTTTAATATATTAATTTATTGTTAGTATGTATGACGAGAGTGTAATTCATAAATGTAGATACATCTCCAGACGAGGTTTTCCTATAATTAATAAGGTCTGAGAGGAGGTTCTCATTGCCAATATTTAAAATGTTTATGTCGACGAAAAAATAACATTTGTGAATAAGTATTTTACACTAATAAATTAAAATATTTATTTTTTTTATTATATTTACATTATTGAGATATATATAGAAATTTATTATAAATAGAAAAAAAAGTATTAAACTATTTATAAATATAGAAAAATTTTACTGTCTATCATAGTCTATTGTTTAAGTGATAGACATCTACGCTGATAGACAATTAAACTTTTTTATATTTGTAAATAGTTTGGCTCATCTGCTATATTTTAAAACAACTCCATATATATACACGTTTCATAGATTTGTTATGAGATTTTAAAACTGTTGAAGTCAAATCATGAAAATTTGATAGTATCGATCTAAAATTAATACCATGTTAATTGGACGTGGAAATGTCTACAGGGGCGGGGACGATAGAAGATTTTCCCCATCCTCGACCCCTATTTTAATGATCATCTTTATGAATTTTTCATCTAATATTGGAGGGAACTGGGAATCCTACCAGGAAAATTCCCATCTTATTTATTTATTTATTTATAATAAGTTTTCTTTTACGTCTTTCAACTAAATAAATTTATTAAAAAAAAATCAATTATTTAAATGGAGCATTTTCAATATAATTTTCAATTAAACTAAACATGATAAAATTTACTAAATTAAAATAATAATTAAAAGGTTAAATGTTCATAGTTTTTAAAAGTTGAAATTTAAATGTTACAATATTATAGTTTTTCCAAATTTAAATATTATAACATTCATGGTTCTAAAAGTAAGGAAGTCTTTAAACTTAAATATTACAACATTTCCAATCATCTTAGAAAGATGTTGAATTACATTAAAACCGTATTCTAAAAATGAAAATATTACTGACAAAACATCAATGGAATTTTAATTTATAGCTATATATATATATATAAGGGTTTAGGGTTGAGTGGGGAATCGAGGATGGAGAGATTGAAAAAAATTCTCTTTAGTACCTCCCTCATTTTCCATCTAATTGGAGATTCTCAATTTCACTTCAACCTCACAAAATGAATATATCTAATTGCACAAGTTTAATTATTGCGATTTTGTCCCATAATGTATAGAAGCAAAATGTAGGATATCATATTGTGAGATGTGATGAGAGAGTTCCAAAAATCAAACAATTTTTGTATTAATTCAATTAGTTAAATTGGCAAAATATTTGTTGACATGACATATTATATAGTAAAAATAAACTAAACAAACAACATAACATAACGAATGTCACACTTTTAAAAAAAATCACATATCACTTTATTTTATTTTTGTTTAATAATTTACTTACTTTTAGTATGCTTCATAAATATGATACTTAGCTCCGTTAAAATATACATTTATTCATTGACCATTTAGTCACAATTTCATCTCAAAATTTGAAATAAATGGCCCTGCGTTTCTTTTTGTTTTAATTTAGTCCGTACAGTTCAAAAATACATTTTCTTCCAACGTGATTTATCAATTTACATTTTTTTTTTTAAAAAAAAAGAACTCATATCAATAACAAAAATATAAATTTTAAATGTTATTCTGATGAAGGTTTCAATTAAACATCTTAGGAAAGAGAAATAAGATGTGTGCTTTGTTCTAGTGGAGATCGAACAACAAAAAACAAAAGCTTTATTGGAGAATTGGAAAAGATTGTGTGTCAGCAAGGATAAGGAGGGGTTGAGCATTAGAGATCTCAGTCTCTTCAATAAAATGATGTTGACCAAATTAAGCTAGCATATTCTAAAAATCCTGAATAGTCTTATGGCAAAAATTCTCAGGGGGCAATACTTAAAAAAATGTAGACTTCTTAAAAAGCTCCAATTAGCAACAACTCGTCATTCACTTAAAGAAGTACTGACTAGGGAAGTGAGCTCTTCAAGAAATGGTATAGATGGAAGGTGGGAGATGGTCGTTGTATCATGATCAACCTTGACCCTTGGCTGAACAGGAAAGGTAGCTCAACCCTGCAGATTTGTAATCCCCTGATGTTTGGTTTGTTGATGTATAAACTCTAAAAGGATGGCGGAGGCTAGAACTAAAATTTGATACGTTCGAGCTTTCCCCCTTGATGTTGAGACTATTTTGAAAATTCGCCTAGTGGTGGGGTTTTCAAGAGACGATATTATATGGAATTATGATTCTAAAGGCTGCTTTTCGATGAGAAACACTTATTATCTCGCCTCTTCCTTGGAAAGTTGTAATGAGGTGTTCTCCTCCTTTGAAAACCCTTCTCTGTCTTTGTGGAATTCGCTTTGGAAAGCTGACTCTTTTCTAAGAGCTCAACATTATTTTTGGGGGATTATTCAAGATATCTTACAGACTAAAGTGATATCATAAAAAATAAAGATAAAAAAAAGAAAGAAAGAAAAATCAATGCTAATTCGTTGTGCTTGTTTTCCAGGAAATATTTGCAGTCTACTTCCCCTGCACTATGGTCCTGTAAGTTCTCTAAGGACATTTGGCTTTGCTTCATCCCTAATGTGTGGCTTCTGTTTTCTATCTGCACGAATAATTGACTGCCTTTTAAGTTTTTGGGGTTGGATGGTTGAAATGCCCGGGGTTTTAACTTGCTCTAAATTTATTACTATCATGTGGTGCCTTCGGAACTATCGAAACTCGCTATCAACATTAATAGGAACAAAGCATCTCTCGATCAACTCCAGAGTAAGCTAAACTTGTATTTTGATGATTTGTCTCACGAGTCCCATGTGGGTGTGCATGTTATTCAAGTGGATGGTCCAATGAGTCAAGTTTTGTTGAGCTCCTCTCGGCCAAACGAGTGAAAACTTATTGTGGATGCTTCTTGGAACCCTATAAAGAATTGGGGAGGTGTGGGTTGGGTGGTTCATGACTCTCTTGGATCTCCAATCTGTGTTGGTCTTCGAAAGGTCGTGTAGGAGTGGTCAATTAAGCTACTGGAACCCCAAGTTATGATCGAGGGCCTTTTGCATATCCCTTCTCTTCGGATCTATCTCCCCCTTTATATTATGGTTGATTTTTGACTCTTGGGAGATATTTAACCTAATAAAAACTATTCGTTGTACTTCACTGTGGAGAAGAACATAGTTGATGAGATTGGTGTTCTTGTGAGGCACTTGAGAATTTTCTCCTTTTCTTTTTGCCCTTGTGATAGTAACGACTTGCTCATTGTGTAGCTCGTCATACTACTGGTTTCTCGAATTCTTCTGATTTGTTTTGTTTCTTCCCATTCGGAAGCTTCCGTCAGACATTGGGAATCTTGCTTTCCAAGATGGGTCCTAGATATAATTAACGATGACCTTCGTTCTCTGGTTCCATGAGTTGGGGTTTATTGAAGTCTTTGTCCAATATATATATATATATATGTATATTCCTTTTGTACCTTTCTTTTTTATTAGAAAGTTTTCAATAAAAGAACTTCTATCTTTATTTTTTTAACAAAAAAGAATTCCAATAGATGGGTAATCCACATTCGAAAGAGAATAAATAAAAACAAATATAACACATTAGTTTAAAAACCAAATTATACATACAAATAAAGCCACATTTATGAATATGTAATGAAAATTGTTGTAATCAAAATGAGATTTCATTAATGGATGAATCGTAATAGGCTTGTTCCTATCAGTAAAGGTTAAAAGTAACAATAAATGTAATAATAAATGTGATAGATATCTGTTATAATATCTGTAACAAAGGCGGCAGTGGGTTCCACGTAATTTTCAACCACGATTAGATTGAACATACTTCATCTTTAATTAGATTGCAAGATTTGATTACAGATTTCGAGGCAGACCCCAAAATTCATTACGATTAATGAACACATGTAAACAACAATAAAAACATTCAACTTGAGCCCACTTTTTTACAATATCATTGATGAATTATCTTTCAACTGATATAAGCGTAAACTATGTTCTAAAAAGTAAGCAAGCAAATGATATGTTTACGACTTTTACTCACTTCTTTAGGATAGGAACATAAAAAAGGAAAAGGGGACCATATTTTCGATTTCCGTCCCATTTATATATGGAAAATAATATCTCCTCCCACCCTCACCCTCACACTTAAGTATCTCTACCACCAAAACTAAATTATTACCAAACAAAGTACTAAAAGTGAGTAAATCAAATAGCAAATTCAAAATTAAAAGGGTTCTTTTCAAATATAAGCAAACTAACCAAAAATATTTATGAATAAAGTAAAATTTCACTATTTATTTGCGATAAACCGGGATAAATTATTATCTGTGTCTATCTATGTCATGATAGTCATAGATAGTAGTTTATCGCAAATAGACTATGATATTTTGCTATTATTTGTAAATATTTTTTCCGTGGCTTTGTCATGTTAAATAAATTCTCAAATTAGAATGATTAGCGTCCAGTTTGATAATTACTTAATTTTTTATTTTTAAAAATTAAGTTTATCATAAACTCTATACTTATTTTAAATTTATATATTATGTCTTCCACTCTCTATTAATGTTTTCAAAAACCAATCACAAGTTTTGAAATGTATAAAAGAAAAAAAAATCAATTTTTTAAAAAAGTTTTTAACTAAGGCCCCGTTTTGTAACTATTTTGTTTTTGAAAATAAAGTCTATATAGACAGTACTTCCACGTTCAAATTTATTCATTTGTTATCTACTTTTTACCAATGGTTTAAAAAATCAAACCAAAATTTGAAAACTAAAACATATAGCTTTTAAAAACTTGTTTTTATTTTTGAAATTTGGCAAAAAAATTCAACAACTGTACTTAAGAGAGATACAAATCAATGTAAAAAATGAGGAGTAAATAAACTTAATTTTAAAAAACAAAAACAAAAAATGAAAAAAATGTTATTACCAAACATGGCCTAAGGATTCAAATGTTTCTATTAAAGAAGGAAAGCCATAGTAAAAAAATTTGAGAGAAAACAAGGATAAATTTAAAAAACACACAACCAAAAGTAACCATAGTTTTAAAATAGAGCCTAAGTTGTTAAATTGAAAAAATTACATTTGTTGTCCTTGAGCTTTTAGAAAAGATTTTAAAGACCCTATAGTAATTTTTTATTATTTTAAATAATTATATTACATTTTAAATTAAAACAATAATTAAACAAATGAATTCTTCTCTCTAGAACTAATTCTTCAAAGTTGAAGAGAGCGCGTGTGGAGACGCGTGGTGGTGAGAGAGTGTGATTATGGGATAATGTGCTGACTGCTCCACCAGACACTGAGCTGCCATACACTGCTCTTTTCGCTTTTCTCGGACAGAGCGCTCCAGAGTTTTGTACGGCCACACCGCCGGTTTTTCTGCGCCCCCTTTCTTTTCCAATATTCCATTTTCCACCCCACACCTCTTTCATTTCACCCTCCCTTCTCTATAAAACTATAAACCCATACACTTTTACAATCTTCTCATACATAAACTTGTTTTTTTAACCACTCACTTATATACAAATTTTAAAAATAAAACCAAGTTTTTAAAAGATGTATTTAGTTTAGTTTTTTAAATCATTAATAGAAATAAATTTAAAGGTGCAAATAGTATCTATATACTTAATTTTCGAAAAAAAAAAACGAAATAGTTACAAAATTAGATCTTGATTTTTAGTTTTTGAAATTTAACCCTACAAACACCCTTTCTACCACTAAATTCATTGCTTCCTTATCTACTTTGTGCCAACGATTTAAAAGCCAAAATTTGAAAACTAAAAAAAATAGTTTATAAAAATTTATAATTTTTTTTATAAAAAATTTGGCTACAAACTCAACTATCTTACTCAAGAAAAATGCAATCTATTGTAAGAAAATGAAAGTAAGTAAGCTTAATTTACAAAAATAAAAAACAAAAAACAAAATGGTTACCCAGCCAAATGTAAATTGAGATTTTTTAACCAATGAATTAAATTGAGATTTTTTTAACCAAGGACTTAACTTGAAATTTTTTAACTAAGGACTTAAATTGAGATTTTCTTTTAGTTTGTGGAGGAAGATTGTTTTAGGAGTGGGTTTTAATGTGGGGTAACTATGATTTTACATCAGCAGATTAGTTGTATCACTTTAAAATAATTTAAATCCTAAACTTTTTGGAATGAATCAATTTAAACTATTTATAAGTATTTATGGCCATTTCTTATGTAAAATATTGTTGTATTTTATGTTTTTTTGTCGTTGCCAAAATTTTCCTCTTTTTTTCCTCCCCTTCTCCTCCTTTTATATAAAAGACAAGGAAAGAAATTTTTTGTCTGAAATCAAAGGATCCTTCGTATTAGATCTACCTCCCTTGGATTTCCATATTTTCTTTAATAAAAATTGAAGGGGAGAAAGAAGAAGGGAAAAGAAGAGGAAAACCATAAAGAAGAAAGAAAGAAAAAGTAGTATCGAGAGTCAACAAAGAATGCCATTAAGAGTGATAGGCAATATGATTTTCGCACCTCGAATAAATCAGTTTTACAAAAAAAGTAAACCAAATCGATGTCTATTATAAGACAAAACCAATAATTCAATTTTAATCAATTTGGTTCATGTTGTTGATTTTGACCACAATATGTACTACGTAAAATTTTACGAATAAAATAATTCAACCTATGTAAATATAAACAAATCAGTTTTCTATGATAATATATTAAGTCTATAATTCAGCCCCTATGTATTACATAAAGTTTAGAAATGGACACTTTAAAATTTGTGTAAGATACTTGTGAATTTGATAGGTTTCTAAAAGTAATAAGAGAGAAAATATGGTGTAAATTAGTAGTTAGCAACTTGGGAATGCAACTCCAAAACTTCAAGAAGATTAGTAATTACTCATGATTCATGCACATGTTTTCATATGTTTCTCTTAAATTAGATTTTGAATGGTTTCTAAAATAAAGAGTTGAACCGAACCACAAATTTGGGTTTTTATAATTACAAACCAACATGTCCAACATCTTACTCAACAACGAACCAAACTACTAGATTGGTTTTCTTTTTTTATTTGATTCATCGGTTTTTGGCTTCATGTTGCACCCCTAACTACCATTGGTAACTATGAGATTGTGTTTGCAAGTCTAGAATATTGATAGTTGATCGAGAAATTGAGCAATCACAAATTGTCATATTATTTTTTAAATTAGTGATGAAAGTACAAATGCTTAAATTTGGGACTACTAAAAGCTCACATATGTCCCAAATTGAAACTGAAGACAAAAGTTGATGGGTCCCAATAATCCCTCATGTTTTCATCATGACCGTTTAATCAAATAAACTAATTTGATTCAATTTATAATTAATATTTTGGCTCAAGTTTAGCTTAGCCCAAAAATAGGTTTAATCTAACTCAAAGGCTAACCAAGCGCAAAATCCAAATTAGTTGGGCCCAAGGGTCAGGTCCATGGACAAACAAAGTCCAAACCCACATGGCCCCCATGGAAACTTTATAAATAGGGGAGTTCCTCCTCATTTTGGGGTTCAGAAATTTAGGACTTTAGAGAGAAATTAGAAAGAATTCTCTAATGGCCAACCATTAGAAGACTCCCTAAATTCCTGAAAATTGAATCACATTTGAAGACTAAAGTTCTTGAAAACACAAATATTCTTCTTAGACATCAATTTCAAGAACATCTATATGTGTTGCATTCTCCAAGTGAAGTGAGCACATTCAAGGTCAACAAGCCCAAAGATCGATCAAAAATTTAAGAGACTAACATGTCAATTATTGATCTAGCATACAAAATCAACAAGCCACAGGAAAATCCAACATACAAAATTAACAAGCGCAAGGTAGATCCAACATACGAGATTAACAAACTAAGTTTGCTCAAGAATAAGCCGACCAACTCTCAAATTGAGTATACATATGAAAGAGAGAATCAATAGATAAATATTAGAGATGGTATCTCACTCACGTACAAATCAATAAAACTCAAGTTCTTTCACATATCAATTTTCATTTGCCGAAATCTCATGCAAAAAAGTTGATTACATTAAGCCAAATGTAGTTTTAGGTATATAAACAACCCCATGGGATATTGATTACAAACAACCCTTTGGGATAGAAAACTAAAAGCAAAACAATTTTTTATATAAATTTTGTAATTATATATATTCATATCGTGTCTTTTCTGGTATAAAAATATTACTTGAATAATTTTAATTAAAAAACTTAAGGTTAAATTATATATTTAAAAAAATCATGAATTTTGTGATAGGTTTCTTGTTTACCCAAATTTTAAAATTTGCTCTAGAAAAATGCTATTGGATAAATTTTTGTCCTGCTAATATAAGATAAATTTTTGTAAAAATTGACACATCATTTATGTAAATGAATAGGTAAATGGTACAAAATCTTGGAGTTATTTTTGGGGCATTGAGCTAGTTATTATGGTTGGTAGGTTATAATAGTTTGTGTCTAAGGTGCAAACTATTTTAGTGTGAGTTGTAATAGTCTGTATTTGCAGTTGTAATAGTAAGAAATAATAAACATTATAACAAATAGGGATTTGAATGAATAATACCGTAATTAATTGTAGGTTATAATAAATGGAAACACCAATTATTATAAGAGAATTTGGATAATATAGCAACATTTGAGAATTCATTTGGATATATAGCAAAAGTCGAGAGTAATAAGATTTTTCGAAAATCATGTGCAAGTCACATGGGTGACTTTTTTCTAACCTTGATTTGCCTTTAATGGGTTCGTATGCCAAAAATATTAAATACAATGTAATTGTTTGAGCTTGAATAATAACTGAGTTATAAATAGAATGTAAATGGTCAAACGTGAGTTATCATATTATAACTAACGACTTCAATAATAATAAAAAAAGCAAAACAAAACAAAAAAAGAGCTCCCTTCAGTATTTTTTGCCCCAATTTGAAATTCGAATTTATATTTTATTATCAAATTAGATTTTGATAACTACTTTTCGAATTGATTCAAAATAAATCAAACTCTTCCGGATTTTTCTTCCCCAATATAAATGTATCTTTTATTATCAATTTTGAGTTTAACTTAATAACTTATCAATTTTGATTTTAACTCACTTAACTTCCAATTATTTTAAATGTTTGTGACCAAATTTAATTGCAGAGGAATTGGAGTCTATAAGAAGATTTTTGGTTTCATTTGGAAAAATATCAAAAATGAAAATTGATAATATATTATTGCAAATAATGCGCTTTATAGGTTCGTAGGTTTTTTGGTTGTTAGAGTTATAAATATAGTATAATGCTTGAATCCTAAATAAGAAAAGTCATGAATACGCACTATGACTTAACCATCGCATGATGATCTAACCAATTCAATAATAATAAAAAATAAAAATAAAAAATAAATGAGCGTCCTCCTAATTTTTTTCCCTAATCATATGAATTTATATTTTGTTATCAAGTTAGATTTTATCTAATTAATTTTTGATTGGTTTAAATGTTTGTTACAGATTCAATTGTATCTAAATCTTTTTTCATTATTTTACACATATTGTCATCAAATTAATTTTATCTTTTTTTCCACATTTTCGATGTTTTCAATTTTTTTGTGTGTATATATATTGTTATTAGATTCAATTTTATTTTTTTTCATATTTTTCCAATTTTTTTTTGGGTATATTTTTATCATATTTTATCTCCTACTATGTTATTATATTATTATATCATTTTTAACCATTCGAAACACGTTTTGGTTATAGTATCTTCTTCTTCTTATTATTATTATTCAACAATCTAAATAAAATAACCTTAAATCTCATCTTTTGCATTTCTTCACTTAGCTGCCCCAAATCTCTCTCTCTCCTTCTTAATCTCATGCATATCATTGTTGGTTCTTTTGAACTCCATCATCTTGGCTAGCTTTTGACAACCACCCCACCAGACTGTCAATCTTGGTAGTTCGAACACGTGTTTCTTGTTTTTGTTTCTTTTTTGAACATCATTTTCAACAATGACGTTTTGAAATTTGATAGTCTTTAAAGTTAGTTTCAATATCCTACGGGCAAACTAGTTATATGAAATGAAGACGATGGAACCTCCTACAACTGGTTTAGTGTCAAATGCAATCCTAAATCCAATAATCACATCATCCTAAGGTTGCAATTCCTTCGAATACTCATTTACCAATAACTTCACTGGTACAATCAACTCTACTCTCTTACCTTGGAAGAAGTCCATTACTATGGACATCTATAAGTTTCAGATGACCCACACGCCTGGTCTCGAATGCACGCATCCTATAGGTAGTCAAAAGCATTAAGGACCATATTGGGTAATTTTTAATTATAATTTTTCTTCTGGAATGTTGTAGTATTCGAGTTGTTTTTGAAGCCGCGTATCTTTACATTCTCATTTGTACTTAATTTGGTCATTTTTAGGATAGACTTTTCATTTACTAATTAGTATTTTTTATTATATAAATTCGTTTTGCTATTTTTACAATTGTGAAACTTTTTTTTGCCATTTTTCCAAATGAAACTCTATTTTTCTTGTGAGCCCAAATTATAATTGAAACCTTGGGCTAATTAACTTCAATTCAGTGCCCCAAACACCCTTTAAATATATATATATATATATATATAGTTGTTAATGATATCTCATGCATACATATTTTCATTTCACCAGTTAACTATCACATCAGTTTTCAATCACATCAATTTTCAAACTTTATTTTAATGGAAAATATAATTTCATTATAATAAACTTACGAAGCTTAAAGTTAAAAATGAAAACTTTATCTGTAAGACTTACCTTCCTAAAAATTTTAATATACATTGTATAATTTAATAATATAAAATTTTAAAATAAAAATAAAGACTAATTTTAAAATTTATTAAAATTAATGATTAAATTAAGACATTGAAAAATATAAGAACTAAAATAGAACAAAACTCAAAATACAGGTATCAAAACAATGTTTTGGAAACACAATCAATTGATACTCGTAAACTTTGAGTTGTATCAAATTAAAATCTCAAACTAATAACAGTATCGATTTAAACTCTAATAAACTCTAGTAAGTAAGTTAAATTCATTAGTAATTTATAAATGTTTTCTTCATTTTTTTTCAAATCAATTCAAAATCGCTCCAATACAAATTTATTTTTCTTCTAATATTCTTCCAAATTAGGAAAAAGTCAAATACAAATTTACTTTTCTCCTAACATTCTACCAAAATAGAAAAGAATCATGACATAATACTTCCTAAATAAGTTAAGAAAAATACAGAAAAATGAGATGATAAAAATATGCTACTATTTATTATATTTCTAAGTAATATTAAGTTAATCCTTACATTTAAAGAAATTATATGTGTGAAAAATTATTACGGTATTAAATCCTTATAGAGAGTTATAAAAATATAAGATTTAAATTGAATAAATTATTAATTTGGATACAACTCTAAATTTTAGAGATATAATTTAATTTTTACTCCAATATTTAAATTTTAAAAGAATCTATTTATACTCCGCGATTATATCAATTAAATTAAGTCAATGTGTATTCTTAAAATTTTATTTTCTTTTAAAATTGTTAGTGTATAAGTTTTGCATAAATGTGCTGCTTAGTATATATATATATATATTTTACCCATGTTTTTAAAAAATAAACAAAATTTTAAAAACTAAAAAAAGGAATTTTAAAAAAACTGATTTTATTTTCAAATTTTAGGTAAGAATTCAATAATAATAATAATAATAATAATAATTATTATTATTATTATTATTATTATTATTTTGGTTGTACTAAAAAGAATTGAATTCATTGTAAAAATGAAAAGAAAATGATTTAATTTAAAAAAAATAAAAAAATAAAAAAACACCTATGGATTGGGTAATAAAAAATGGCAATGTTTGAGGGAAGCATAGGATTCTTTGGTGGGTGGGATTTGTTTTTGTTTTGGTAAATGTGTATTGTTTTATTGTCAATAAATTGGTGTGTCAGTATGTCAAAAAGCCTCTATTTTGGCCTCTCTCTCTCTCTCATTATATCTATCCCTAAACTTACAATGTGAAGAAAAGTAGAAAACCACAACACATTCTCTTTGCCCTAACTCTCTAAAAACATTACCAATTATTGACCTCCACATCATATATATACACACACACATGAGTGATGTTGAAAAGTCATGACCTTATCCATTTCTATGAAGATTGATTTTGGGATCCTCCATGCACAAATTGCTATAATTAAGAGCGAAAATGATTCTATTCGGTTCGGTTTGGTTTGATGGTCAAACCAAATCGAATCAAATCTTATATGTGGAACCAAACTACATATATGCAGTTTAGTTTACTTTTAAATTTAGTTTTGCTATTTTTTTAAAAAAATATATATGTATATATATTTTAAATTAAAAATGATTCGGTTTGGTTTAATTTTAAATTTGATTTTGCTCTTTAAATTAAAAATGGTTGGGTATTAAATTTGGTTTTGCTCTTTTTTTAAATATATATTATAGGTTAAAAATGGTTCAATTCGATTTCAAATTTGATTTTCAAAATTGAAACCAAACTGAACTGAATAATTCGATTTCAAGATTTCTTAAAACCAGATTGAACCACATTTTTTGGTTTCACTGAGTTTGTGGTCCAATTCGGTTTGATTTTTGCGGTTTGAATGGCCACCTCTAACTATAATCACACCCTCACATTTTTTCCTTTGAGTAACTATTATGCATGAATGAAAATTATGATGTTGTCGGTTATTTATTTATTTATTATTTATTATTTAAAATTTTAAAGAAAGACGAGAGGCAAAAAGCAACAACTTAGGAAAAACACTTATCAACGTTTAGAATGGAGTCCCCCCACGAAGGATGATCTTCCAAACAAATCGAAGTCATTAGATGTCTCCGAGCATGAGTAGCAAATTCATGTGCCACAAAATCGCGGTTGTGATTAACATAGGAGAACCATGGATTGCCTCACTTTATTGGAGACCACGTAAGGAGTCCAGAAAATATTGAATCTTGTTACCATAGCGTGATGATTCATTCAAATGCTTCTAGAGGATGAGGGAATCAGTCTCCGTCCAGAGGAGATGAATGTCAGCCTTAATGGCCTTAGAGGTGGCTTCGAAAAGGGTCATAGCCTCAGCAACCTCAACAAAACCATTGAGAGGTTGGTTCTCCAAAACCATCCAAGTTTCGCCATTAGAATCCTCCCACCATAGCTTCAAGACACACATCATTGCTTCTTGCCGATCCGTTCGAAGCACAAGGAGTGGGGCCCATTTAACCTCAACAAAAGAAGGAAGAGGATCATGGTTGATCTATCCTTTTAATAAAATGTTGGATCTAATATCGAAAGTTTCCACCATAGAAAGCGTTCAACCGATTGCATCAAACGGGGAGTTATTATTGAACACTAATGAATTTTGATGATGATATGATGAAGAGAAAATAAGGACAAAGATCCTAAATTCCAGAAAACTGAGACACTCAACCACCTACAAAAAAGAGAAGCATAATCAATATAATTATAATCATAAAGGAGCATATTAGGAGTCCAAAAAGACCAAATGCTTTTACTTTCCTTGCAATACCACAAAGGGTGGATATTGGTCTTAGGCTTTCGATGACACAAAAGGCACATTTTGTTGGATAAGATTTGGCGACTTGTAAGAATGTCACAAGTGGGAAGCGTATTGAGACATGCCCTCTATAGGGCAATCTTTGATTTTGGGGGAATTGCTAAAGACTACAAGGAACTTCATGTCTTACTCTTTTGGATTTTGAAGGAGGATAAGGTATCTACTTTGTCATAATGCTAGAAGTATGCATTAGAACTAGAAGTGTTACAAAAAGAAATCTTGATGATAATTTGAAAATGGCAAAAGGCATTGTAGTTAAGCTTTGGTATTATAACTTTTGTTCGTTTGTTCAATATGAAAAATGTACAAAACCATTCTTAAATTACAATGGTGACTCCCTAAACTCTAAATATTATATCAAAACTTTTTTTAAAAAATTGAGTTCCCTAAGGTTGGAAGTTGAATCTAACTCTTTATGGGGCTATACAACTTCAATAATGGTGACAACAATGACTTTACCCTCCTCAAATCGAAGCGAAAAAGAACTTAAATCACACTTCTAGACCTATGAGAAGGGTTGAATTTAATTATCAATTAATAATTAAAAAAAAAAGTGATTACAATTATACTCTAGATGTGAATTGTTTCATTTAAACCTAACAACTATCTAAATTGTAGCCAACGAGAGCGTAGCTTAATATAAGACATATTTCGACGATAAGCTATTTTAAATCGCTAATTGATCCATAAGTTTAAGCTAATGAGTGATAGCAAATTTAATCTTATATCACCTAACAAGATAAGAGGTTCAAATCCTCAACCCTAAATTGTTGTATGCTTAAAAAAGGAACAAAATTGTAACAATAATAGAACTTGGGACATACTCGATGTCAATGACAATGAGGAAGTAATAGAAGAAAGGAGATAGAGAAGAGGGGGAAAGAGAAGGTCCACCACGACAAAATAAATTAAATCAAATATAATTAATTTTAGCTAACCTCATAAAAATATTTCACATCACTCGAATATTTAATAGTGAACATGTCACGATATAGTTCAAAGACCAATTTTAAATCATTTATTGAATTTTAGGGATTAAATTGTTCTTATTAAAACTTCAAGAATTAAATAGATATCAATAGTAGACTTCCGAGAAAAAAAATACTTACTCTATTAAAGACTGTATGTATGTTTCTAGCATAATATTTGAGAAAATAATCACACTATTTATTTTATTTAAAAAATATAACTTTTTTAAAAAATAAATAGTGTGATTATTTTCTCAAATATTATGCTAAATCATCATCCATATGTCATATTGATATTGTCTAGATATACTAAATGGTCCCTAATTTATAAAGTTTTTCTCAACTTGGTTCTTAATCTTTAAAAATCCTCAATTAGTCCTATTAAGAAAAGTTGATTTATATCTTATTTTAGTTCAAATTTGTTTCATTTCCATCATTAAACTTTTAAAATGTTTAAATATTAGGCTTAAATCTCAAATTTGTTAATTAGTCTCTAAACAATCTTATCAAACTTCAACTAAGCTTTGCTCAATACCCCGGGCACGATCGTCATTATATAGATTTTGCGAGATTATTGTTATTTTTTAAACCAAACACAGTATATTATTCATAATATAGATTTTGTATAATTAAAGATTTTGTTTAAATGTATATATATAATCATCTAAACAAATCACTCTGCTAGAAGTATTCATATCAATATTAATTTTAAAAAATGAATCTATAACTAAATTAAAATTTGAATTAGATTAACAAAATTTAAAATAATTGCTATTTCTTTTTTAAATCCTACATTTTGGGTTTATATACTACGTTTTCTTAAATAAATAAAATAAAAAAATAATAGGTATAAAGAAATTAAATAGGGAACCAACCTAGTACTAATTATAAATATAAGATGAATAGTACTCATTCAAATTTTAGTCCATCACAGATGAAAGTAAATACCAATGAGTTTCTATGTATGATTCAACTCATTTCCATTACACCTTAATAAACATCAACAAAGGTTATATCACAGTTCCAACTCATTTCTTTTACAACTCAATCCAATTACGATTACACATTAAATTTCAAATGAGTAAACATGCTCGAAGTATTATTTTCTTTTCCTTAAAACAAGTATAGTTCTTTTTCTAATATATATCTCGAATTTCCTTATTAAGGATTATTAAAATTTTATTGAATTTTGTTTTAAAATTGTAGACATTTTTAAGTTTCTAAGTTTCTTTTACTAAATAAATTTATTGATAATTTAAAGTTTAATTTATTATTCTTATTATTTAAACAAAAACTTTATTACTAGTTTTTAACATTAAGAAAAATATATGTTTTTAACTAAAACGTATTTTTTTAAAATGGAAAAACTATGATATCTAAATTATAAAAAAATAAGTTTTAAGAAAACAAACACTGAAAAGTTAAGTTAAAAAGTATACATATACATATATACTTAAGTTCCATTGGAATTTATAGTGAAATCAACCTTGACCCATATCTCAATAGTGAAAATTCATTCATCAAAATTAAAATAGAAAAATTATTATAAATAAAAAAATATCAAACTATTTATAAATATAGAAAGCTTTTTCTGTCTATCAACAATAAATGGCAATAGACTTTTATCATAGTCTAGATAGAAGTCTATCATAGTTTAGCTCATTTTGCTATATTTGAAAAAAATTCAATAAAATAATAATCTTAATTGGTTTAAATATTACTTTGGTCCCACTAATTTTCAATTTTGGTTTATTTTGATCTTTATACTTTCAAAATGTTCATTTAGTTTCGATAATTTCAACTTCGATTCATTTTAGTCACTATACTATACTTACTTTTAAAGTGACTATTTTGGACCCTTAAAAATGAAAAAACCAAAATAGTTACTTTTAAGAAGTACAAAGACAATATAGAATCCAAAATAAACCGAAGTTAAAAATATAATTACCAAAAAGAACATTATAAAAACATATGAATCAAAATGAACCAAAATTGAAAGCAGGATATTGTTATATAAACAACTCACTGGAAGATTAGATATATCCATCCATATCAAATTGACAGAATATAATGTCTTTTCCCAATTCTCTCATTATAGATTAAAAAGGGAAAGAAAGAAAAAAAAGGTAAACAAGAGAATCGAATGACTGACGAATGAAGATATCCATTGATTATAATAACTTCATCAACCAATAAAAGCCTAATTGCTTTTCAAAGCAGTGCCTATTCCCCCTATCCAAATCCAATTCTGTTGTTCTCACCAAACTCTAGAAAAAAGAAGTGAGAAAGAATAAAGTTGGCTTTTTTAGCATTAAAAATACCAACAAAAAGATATAAGGATACACCAGCGGAATGCAGTATATTTTGTTTTTCCTGGATTTTGGACTCCAAAATGATCGATCCTACTACCAGTGTCTATACAGGCACTCTCTCCTCATTAATAAAATGATTTAAACAACAACAACAACAACTGCATTTAAAAGAAAAAAAAATTGAAGAAAAAAGGCCGAAAAACTCACAATAGCTGCTCAACTGCAGGCGCAAAACCTGCAAAATGTTAGTCAGACAAGAACACATACTGATTGATTTCTAACAACAATTTCTCTCTTACCCCCCCCCCCCCCACAAAAAAAAAAGGAAAGCAATGCAACCCAGATTTTGATTTCTCCCATCTTGATTGCAAGCCCAAATAATAGCCTCAAAAATAAATTAAGACATACTAAATTAATTCTCTACTCGAAATCTAAGCCACAAAATTGCAGGACTGAAGACCTTAAAGTACCACTGCCACTTTCTCCTGTGAAACAAACGAAGAACAGTGGGCGATGAGAGGCTCGTAATGGTCAGCGCCGGCGCCACACCAACCTGTATATGGTAATGTTTATGTACAGGATGTTAGCAATAGGCGATGACAAAGAAAATGTTAGCTGCAATTTTGGAGATTGGCCATGTTGTTCGAGGAAGAATGATCAAAGAAAACTCAGATGTGAAACCAAAATAGCAGATGGGGTTCTTCCATTACCTGTTCCTTTCATGAAAAGAAAGAAAGGAACTTCACAAATTTCGCTCCTGGGTCGGTGTGGAAGAAAGAAAACACAATTTTCTTCATCAACCATTGCGTCGGATCCATGTGCTTGCACCTTGAAAGTTCATAATTCAGGGCTTTGGTCAGTAAATTTTTTAAACAGTTTTTAAAGTAAAACAAGTTCTCCAAATTGTGAATCTAATGTGTGAACTGCAAAAGCACTGGTTCAAGTATCATTTAAAATGAGAAACAGCTTGACCTATTTAGGCTTTGAAGTACTGTTGTCCTGAGTGATAAGAAACTATATGTGATGTGCAAACCTAAACTCTTTATAGAAGAAAGCTCACAAAGCAGGTAGTTACTTAGTTAGTTTTAGTTAGTTGCCTATCAACATGAAATTGTAAACCAACGGCAAAAACTTCGAACCAATTAACATCTTTCCAACCATGAATAAAATTTCATCTAGAAATCTCAATATCCCAACTCAATCCCAAATAGGGAATCATCTAATCATAAATCTTTAACAATTCCATTGCCCATATTTAGGCTTAGAATCTTCTGGAACAAAGCAGTTCCAGATTGATCTATTTATATGTACCAGAAGGAACAATCTTGACCAATTTGTCAAACATCACATACATGTCGCAGAATTTCCCAGAGCAACAGGATTATCATAAACTTAAGACTAAAAAAAGTCAAATGACCTAACATATCAAACACATTCGTCAAAAATCAAATATAAAGTCAGAGAGGAACACAGGAAGAAAAGGATTAGTTGGTTCAGTAGAAAATCTTACAACGTATATCTCACGCTTGAACTCTGTTGCAAGACATTCAATCGCTATGTCATCCCCAAAAGCTGCGGCGTGGCCCTCTCTGTTCTCATCCACAGATAACAATCCGTCCTCTGTGTATTGAAGAGTAATAATATCGTATTCATCCCCAAGGGAACCGGAAATTGACATGTATTTCGCCCAACTCGCACCGTCGTTAATCGGAATACATCTTTCTTTGTAAATCGACTCCGCCGCTGTTTCTCTTCAATCGGAGCAAACAAAATGAGATGCAAATACATGGAAAATTGAAAAGACGATACCGCCATAGAGCGAAATACAATCTAGATCTCATGATTATCGCTGTCTAGAAGTTAAAAATGGTTATAGAAGAGAGATTTCAGATCCAATGTAATCATGAATTTATGATACCTCTGCATGCCGAGTTGAACGAGCTCATCGATAGCTCCGTCCAATGCCAGCCTATCCTCTTTCTTGGCCAAGAATTTAACCTCCTGAACCACATGGATTCCCCATCCACTCTTCAGATCGGGGGAGTAGAGGTGCCTAATCGCATCATTAATCACCTCTATCTCCTCCAATCTTGCAGATCCGAAATCCTCTAAGAATCGCCTAACCGTCCGCCGTCGAAGCTCCCGAGCGTCAACCTCACGCGCCATGTTCATAGCTTTATGAGAAGCCGTAAACAAGCAGTTTCCATCAGAAGACACCTCACCACCATGTGAGAGGCGAAAAACCACAGATCTCAACGGCGCAGAGGAAGAATCAGCACCATTCTCCTCCGGATGCTTCCAGAGAACGCCTTTAGCATGAAGTCTCTGAAGCTGGCGCCTCTGCTGATCCTCAAGGCCAAGAACATCATCCCAGGCAGTGGCCACAACGGCGGTCGTCTGGTCCAGAAGATCTAGAGCTCCATTAGCATCTATGACGGGGGAAGAGTTCTGGTCCCTCCAATTAACGCCCGGAGAGGTCGTCGGAAACGACTCGGCTACAGCCGTGGTGGAATCACAGAGTAGCTTCCCCATTATTGGAGCAGAAATGGCTGCAAAAGTAAGGATGTAAAACCGTTTCGGAGTGTTTTTTTCTTTCTTTTTTTTTTTTTTTTTCCTTCAATTCTTCCTTCCAATGGCGACGAAGTTGCGGAGGAGAGAGAGAGAGAGAGAGAGGAGAGAGAAAGGGGAGGTTAGGGTTAACGGATAGATGTACGAAGGAAAAGAAAGAAGACACGTGTACTAATCTACACTCTTTTGAAGGCGCATTTAAGCATGGATTCTCGTCCCCATGCCCCAACGGATTTATTTGCTAATATGCGCCTTCATCTTATTTTATTTATTTATTTATTACACCTTCAAATAAAGCAGCTTCGCTTTTTTTTTTTCTTTTTTTTTTTTTTTTTGGTAATGTAAATTAATGTATTTTTTAATTTTCTTTTGTGGAGGGGAGAAGAGAAGAAGAGGGGTAGGTGGGAAATCTCTTCCTATGTTTTATAATATTTCTTAAAATAAATTTAGAGAATCAAAATAGTTTTTTTCTTTTTTGGTAAAAGTAGTTTTTCTAAAAATATATTATTATTATTTTTTGTTGGGTTACAACAATGTAGGTGTTATTGTAAGAAGTGACCCTTTTGTCTTATTGTTTGGGAAGAAACAACCCATTTGAAAACATTAGCATTTTGAGATTTATTGAACTTTTAAATAATGTCAAGTTATGATTTTACCCTTGTCGTTTTAAAAGATAAATGTCTCCAAATTTTTTTCTTGCCTCTCATTGGATGAAAATTAGTAATTTTTACTTCAATCAACTTGTATCTTTCTTTTTTTAAAAATCGTGATTTAGGTAAATTATTTTACATTTTACACTAAATTTGACAGTTCTTTTGTTGTTTAAGTTGATTTTTTTTTTATTTAATTTTTCAACAATTTTAAGGAGATTTAGATTCTCCATCAAATTTAATGAAATTATGTGAATTCTAACTAAAATTCATCAAAGAAGTTTCTTTAATTTAGATTAAAAGAATTATTTGAAACAAGAAGGTTGCATCAACTGAAAATGTGGACGAAAATCAGTTTTATAATTCCTCGATGGATTTTGATAGGTAAAGTTGGTAACAAAAAGTTGATAAATATTTTATTTCTATTGTATTTCATGAATGAGGTTATAAGCGTAATTACATCTAAAAATTTTCATGCCAACATCACATTCACTAGAAAGGGTCCAAAAAAGCTGGATATTTCAAATTTTAGAAATATTTCCTTTTTTTTTTTTTAGGGTTATTTTTTACAATATGACTCAAAATATAACATGGGAGATCAAATTTTTGGATTGTTGGCAAAGGTATCTCGACTTGGGTCCTCTTTACTCTTTCAACTCTCTCCTTTAGTTTGGATACATTATTAGAGTTGGAGTTGACCTGTAAGAGTATTCACACTTATGTGGTGTCGAGTCTGGATGCACTCCGAATCTTAATGAAGTATTTGGCTCGGTTAAGCACAAAGAGTATTTAGCTCGTCTCTTGATTCTTACTTGGGATATATCTTATATCAACAGTGTCATAATAGGTGTGACTCACGAGGTTGTAGAGTACCAGTGGTGAGCTCGAATCCATTTCCTCTTTGGTGAAACTCCATGAGCTTGGTTGGTTGACTCAGAACCTGAGGGTCTGGCTTTCCCTTTTAGGACGTGTAGACCCCAATGCAAGCTTCAAAATCTCTTTGGACTTGGGCCGGCCAATACGCTTGAACAACTTTTAGTATTTTTTTTTTCTATCAATTTTAAAAAATGAAATCAACAAGAGAACACAAGTGACCTAATTAAAGTCAAAAAAAAAGAAAGAAAAAGTATAAATAAGTATTATTATTGTTATTATTATTCAACTAGCCCTTCTTTTATGTTGGGGTTGTTGCTGTATAGAAAATTGCACAAAAAAAGATCTAACCAAGTAACCTATTTATACTAGTCAAATATATGTAAAAGGTCAACCTACCCTTACAAGATAAGCCAAGTTTGAACAGGAAAATACATCATATTTAAAACAAAACAATTTAAATAATCTAATCTAATAGTCTTATTCACATATAGTTTTGAGTGAGTGTAACCTTCTAATCCATAGTATTACCTTGCGTTTCGATTTGATGTGTTCATCTATTGTTCTAATTTCTAAGTGACTTTCTTGATAAAATATAAGACTTTCATTAATTAAAGATGAGATAATAAGGAATGATACCCTTCATATATATTTGATAACAAGCTATTGGCGACTATTTAATTATGCACTTCATAACTCTCAAAATTAATAGAAGAAGGAGAATAAATATCTCGTGAGCACGTGAGTTGGAGTCAAAATCCCTTTTGATATCTCTAAGAGGCTTAAAACTTTCATTTAAGTATTCATACAATTTCTTCAAATGTATTAAGAAGGTTTCTTTTTAATATCATAAGAAGAGAATGATTTGAACTACAATTTTTTTTTTTTTTTGTCAACTCGCTTTGGCAATAAAAAAAAGTATTAAATACTCTGGTGAGATGAAAAAGAAAAATGGAAAACTTTGCTGAGTTTGACACCAAGATAAATAGATTTCGTTATTTTTAAGATAAATAAATGTAAATTTAGTATTTTAAAATGAGAATATATAATTTATTAGAAAATTGGGTGGTGGTGGTAGGTGGCAGCCTAGAGGGCATGAAAAAAAAAATTGTGTACAAATGCGCCCAACTCAGCTGGAGCTGACTTTGAAACTTTTTCGAAATGGCGCCAACTTTAGAGCCGATTGGCTGCCTGCACCTCGGCTCAACCCAAGCCGTTTGCTCAGTTTAAAAGAGTAACATGTCTACTTCGGTTTAAAATATCCATTATTTAATTTTGTCCATTATTGTTGGGATTTAACTGTTGCTCAACTACCATCATTATTTTTTTTTTTCTTTTCTCATTTCGGTGAGAGATTCGCAAAATTTTTTTATCGCGACACTAACAAATAGTGGATGTCAATTGACATATGCTCATTTTAATTACTAATTATTGCTTTTATTATAACTTTAACTTTTGTGGATTTAATTGTTAAAATGAGTATATCTCTAACATAAAGTTTAAACCATCCACTTTGAAGTTAAAAAACAAAAAAAATCAATTTAACCTATCAAATAAGAAGATGAAATATGTTTGGATTGACTTTTATAAGTATTTAAAAAACAAAGCATTGAAATAGTAGTAAATGTAGGTTTTCAAGATGACTTTTGGGGGGAAAGTTTTCAATTTAATCTATCAAAGAAGTAGATTTTTTATCCCTACTAAAAGATTATTAAACTAATAAAAAAAATAAAACTAATGCCTCGTTTGTTAAACCGCAATCACAATGAATGTAACGTAATTTAGGCAAGTGAGGTGTCTCTTGGTTGTTTAACCAATTTTGTAAACAAAAAGGATTAGTGGGACCCATGTTTTCGATTACCTCCAATCCCGCAATTTGATTGCTCTCATCTTAAGGTGCATATCCAATTATGATTTATGAATTACGAGCAACCCACCTGAATTTGCTACATGCTTTGCTTCCCTCGGTCTTCTACACCTCGATTTGAGCTCCTTCTCCTTCATCCTCTCCATTTGGGGCCATGAATGACATCAACTTTGCCATTTACAGTTCACACTCTTGTTGGACCGGTATGGCAACCCTAGAGGGGGGTGAATAGGGTTTAATTAAACTTATTCCTAAACATGCTCAAATTAAACTAATTGAATTAATTTTTGAATTAAATTAATAAGAACCTTAATTGATGCTAAATATCAAGATTGATAAAAAAATATCTGAAACACAAGATTCAATCAATCTCAACAAAGAAGGATAGTAATCTATAACATGCTACTAAAAATTGAATGCAAAATAAATTGAGAAAGAGTTGGAGAAGAAGACACCATGATTTTTATAGTGGTTCGGTCCAACTCGACCTACATCCACTTTCCCAAGCGCCTCTTGGGATTTCGATTAAAAAATATCATTTGACTCTTTCCACGGATGAGAGTCGAACCGCTACCTTGCTCCTTTTTCGGGTTCAAGAGCAAACCCGATCCTTTCAACGGGTTAGGATCCAACCGTTACAATATTCTTGAAGTTTTAAATCACACACTAAAACTCTCTAAAAAGAGTAGATGTACAAATTTGAACTCACAATACTCAATCCTGAATACAATGAAAGTATCTCTCTAGAATAAGATGAAAAGAAAGAAATTTGAAAGCTTGGAGAGGGAGCAACAATGGTGACCTTTTTCAATTTTTGAGGATTGTAAAATTGTAAAAGTTGGGCAAACATTTTGGATAAGATGAAATATTTAAAAATAAATGAAATTGAGTGAAAACCAAATTAATTTGGACCATTAAATCTTTGTAAAAGAAAATTGAATGGTGGAGATTTAAACTCAACTAGCTGTTAGACACAAACATATAATAATATTAAATTAATCCTTTTTAAAAGTCAATTAGCCGTTAGACACAAACATATATAATATTAAATTAATCCTTTTAAAAAATCAACTAGCCGTTAGACACAAACATATATAATAATATTAAATTCATCTTCTTTTTAAATTCATTTACTTTTTAAAATCATTTTCTTTTTAACATCAACCCAAAAATAAAAAAACCACCAATTGTCACTTCTCCATTACTCCAAGTGGCACCTTTCAATTTGTCTACTTTGATTAAAAAAATCTGCCACGTCATCAGCTCGGGATTTTTCCATTAAGCTTGTTTCGGTCATATCTTCTTCGTTTGAACTTCGATTTGAGTGATTCAAATTGCATTAGAATCGTTGTTCCAAGCTCCACACAATAGACACTTCAAAACACTCAAATGGTTAATAAATAAAATTAGGTTTGTTATCATCAAAACACTAATTAATCAATCTATTAAAATTAATTAATTTGAGATTAAGGTCCAAAAAGCCAACAACTCTGCCTCCCAATCAAAAGTGCACATGTTAAGTGCAAGTATTTACTTGTGGATCTTTAGTCACACTTTACTTTGTTGATTCTTTTTTCTCACTATTTCTCACTTTCTTCATTTTCAATCTGTATACTAAACTCATCATTCTTCGGTATCTTTTGAACACCACCAACAAACTCATTAAAATCTTTGAAATTTGGGCTTCCAATATCGAATTCAAATTCTAGTTGATCATCGATTTCATTGATCAATTCATCTCTCACTCTCCATTCCAATCTCACTCTTGCTCCAACTAGGGGTGTACACGAATTGAGTTGGGCTCTGGGGGGTTTTGCCAACCTAAAATTTTGGGTTGGTCAGATTGGTTACCTAAATAACCCAAACATGGTCTTTAAACCAACCCAACTGTGTACACCCTTAGATCAATTGAAGAGGAAGGGGGGAGGGCTGTGCTTCATTGCCACTACATGGATCTACTCTTGTAGAAGATGCACAAGTTTTCCTTTGAATTGAAGTGATGATTAAGGATGAACTCATGCCATAAAATTCTAGGAATAGTAATTAAAGAGTAGACCATATATATTATGTAAAATATGGGTATTGTTGGCTTTTTAGCCCTTAATCTCAAATTAATTAATCTTAATCGATTGATTAATTAGTGTTTTGATGATAACAAATCTAATTTTATTTATTAATCATTTGAGTTTTTGCAAGTGTCTATTGTGTGGAGCTTGAAACAATGGTTCCAATGCAATTTGAATCACTCAAATCGGAGTTCAAACGAAGAAGATATGGCCGAAACAAGCTTAACGGAAAAATCCCGAACCAATGACGTGGCAGATTTTTTTAATCAAAGTGGACCAATTGAAAAGTGTTACTTGGAGCAACGGAGAAGTGACAATTGTTGAGTTTTTTATTTTTGGATTAATGTTAAAAATAAAATGATTTTAAAAAGAAATTGAATTTAAAAAGAAGATGAATTTAATATTATTATAAATGTTTCTGTCTAACGGCTAGTTGCGTTTTAAAAAGATTAATTTAATATTATTATATGTTTGTGTCTAACGACTAGTTGAGTTTAAATCTCCACCATTCAATTTTCTTTTACAAAGATCTAATGGTCCAAATTAATTTGGTTTTCACCCACTTTCATTTATTTTTAAACACTTCATCTTCTCCAAAATTTTACAACAACTCTTATTATTTTCAATTCTCCATAATTTACCAAGCCACCATTGTTGCCTCTCTCCAAGCTTCAATTTTCTTCTTTTCATCTTATTCTTGAGAGAGATATATTGTATTGTGAGGATTTATTTGTGAAGTGCTTGAACTTGTAAATCCACTCTATTTAGAGAGTTTGTCAAGTGTGCTATTTGTTTTTCCAAACTTTTGTATGGGTTGACTCTTGATCCTGGAAAAATAGTTGTTGTAATGGTTTGATCCTCAACCGTGTAAAGGATCGAGTTTGTTCTTGCACCCGGAAAAAGAATGTTGTAGTGGTTCGACTCTAAGCAGTGGAAAGAGTCAAAGACTTCTAGCGAAGTACCCAAGAGGAGTTTGGGAAGTGGACATAGGCCAGTTTTGCCGAACCACTATAAAATTCACGGTGGCATTTTCTCTGTCCCTCTCCTAATTTATTTTTGCAATTAATTTTTGTTACTATATTTTATTGCATGAAATTAATTGCAATATGTAATTCTTGAAATTAATTGCTCATATTGGTTGTTCTTAAATTTCTATATTCATTAGTAATCTTTTTATTAAAATTAAACAAGGTGCTTTAAAGTGTGATTGTTAATTTCTTATTTAATTCAAAGTGAATTTGTTTGTATAAAAATATTGTTTAATTTGCTTAATTGGGCCCGCATTAATTTGCTCAATTGCAAAGAGTTTATTAATTCGCTTAATTGAGCCCACATTAATAAAAAGTTTAAATTAGTTTAATAAACCTTATTCACCCGCTCTAGGGTTGTCATACCGATCCTACAGGTATATGCTACCTTAATTCTTCAAGTTTGATTGATCCATGTTTTTTTAGTGTACAACTTTGATGTGGGAGATTGAATTTCTGACTTTTAAGAACAAAGTGTACAGAAATATCACTAAGCTAAGCACACTTTGGTTTATTGATCCAGGTTAAAGCCTCAAAAGGGGTATCTCCAAGTGGTGGAAATGTATGTGGAAGGCAAAATAATAATAATAATAAATAAATAAATAAAGATATTTTCTAGTAAAGCAGACTAAAAGAGAAATCTTGCCCACAAATTATATTTATGAAAGAGGTGGATAAAAGAATATTCTGATGTTCCAGACTCTTTGATAACTACCACACTTGTCAGGATATAAGTTGTTGACGAGGGAAACTGCATGTGTTCGTTGATGTCGTGGTTGGTCTCGCTTTACAAGTTAGCCTATGTGAAAATTCTTCACATCATTGTGGCGTCGAGCCTGCCATACTCGATGCCTAAGTTAATACAAGGAGTGTATAGTTCAACTATATCTCTTTGATAGATTACTTAACAATTGACTCTAGTTACGTGTAACTCTAACAATGTCAGGATTGCAATGTTCGAAGCTGTATGGTACCTATTTCTTAATTGGTATATATTTACCAACTCGACTGGTCAACTCGAAACTCAAAGTTCTAACTTTTCCTTTTTTGGGACGCATGTTTTCCATGTCGCCTCTTAGTTTCCTTTGAACTTTGGCCCGCCATGAACTTTAAATCTTGCCTAGGGCAACCTTCGACTTATATCAAGATGATTTGGTGATTATAGTTTTTGTAGTTGATTAAAAAAAAATCCATTTTATCACCTAGATTTAGGATTAAGTTGTATTTGATTTGAATTCATTTCCGGTTTTTTTTAAATATTCATGAGAGAGTTTTTTCAGCTATCATTGTATTGAATAATATTTATTTATTTATTTTTTACGTTTAGCTATTTAAAAGAAATAGAAAAGAAAAGAAAAAAAACATTGGGTTATTTTTCAAAACTGAACTCTAGGGACCACTATATATATGTATGGGTTTTGGGCCTCCCATAGGCCCAAGCCCATTATATGTGTTTACAATAAAAATAAAATTTAAAAAAAAAGGCATTGTGAGGGATGATAGTAGCAGTAAAGAACTAAACTTTCAATTCTAATTTGACAAATAGCCATTGGCTTTTTTTGTCTCCCTCCAAAGGTATGGCCTTGCAATAAAATAACTTTAAAATATATATATATATATACTTTGGCAACCTAAAATCAAAGCACAAACAACCCTAATTTAAAGAGTTAAAAAGACGAGCAAAAAAACACTAAATACATAACACAACTTAAAGGAAAAAGTATCAAAGAGGAAAGCTACCATGAATCCTCTCAACAGAAGCCCCACGTCATTACAAACAAAAAAAAAACAAAAATAATAGACTTGCAAAACCTGATTAACTACTCGATGAGGACTCAAGGTAGTCCTATGAACACAAAAATTACGTTCTCTCCAAAAATAATAAATAACAATTCACTAGGCAACTCTCAAGACCTAATGCCTCAACCGATTGCTTGCACTAAAAAGGCAGATTTAGTCAAGTTTAGTGTCCCAATGAGAAACCTATGGAAACACGCTCCCACAAGAGCACATCCCCTCATATGCCCTCGATAAATGGGCAATCAAATAATAAATGGTCTCGAGACTCAACACCCCAGTAGAAAGACCAAAGACGCTAGGGATATCAAAATTTTACTAGTTGATACAATCACGTGTCATAAGCCAGATAATGAATGAGTCTTTGGAAATATTACCTCCAAAACTAAAAGATACTAGTTCAAGACACTATAGAAATTAGAGAAAATCAAAATTTAGTCTTAAATTAATATAAGCCAAATTAATTTTATCCTAAACTTTTAATTCAATCAAAATCGATGTTAAAATTTGATGAATGATTTTTATGAGAAGATTGATACATGTTTTTATCTTTGTACAAGTGTTATAAATTTTACTTTTTGATAGACTTTTGTCGTAAAATAATATTTTCATGTGTAATTTCCTAAACTGTGAAACATATATTTAGCAAAACTGTGGATGAATTTAACAATAACCAAATAAAAGATAATAGTTATAACCATTAACTAATTTGACTTTTCAATTTGATTAAAATAAGAAGTTTAATATATCAATCGCAACATAGGTTATGGATAAGACACAAACTATCCATTTTTAAAAGTAAATAATTAAATCTTTCACCTCTAAAAAAAAATATACATTTAAACTAATAATTGATACAACTTATTAAGTTCAAAATAAAAATGGTTCAATTCCTTTAAGTTGAAACTAATATATGAATGTAACAAAGCCTAATCATAGAATGCATTTATGTTTTGAAACTAAATTATACAAAATGCTTTTGAACTATGTATTTTGTGTCAAAGATACCTATGAACTTTCATAAGTTTCAAAAACAACTTTAAACTTTAAAAAATAGTTCAAAAATATCATTACCGTTAGTTTTGGATGGAAACCGTTAATGTTTTGTTTTAAAAAAAATACCCTTAAAGTTTCAAAAAGTTTCAAAAATGCCCATAAACCTAAACAAATTAAAATTTCTATTTACTCTTAGTATATGAATACAAACCGTTTTAATTCTCGTTTCTAAAATAATCTTACTTTCCTTCTTGTTAACTATTTGACCTTTTGTTTATCTCATTAACAAAAAAAATTATATTGTCCCATTCAGTTAAGGTATATAGATTATAATAAAAAAGAAATGGAATATGTTTTAACAAGATTGTATGTTAGTAGTTGAGTATGTGTTAATAGTGATTTTTTTTTTTTTTTTTTTTTGTATTTGGCTACTTATCGTTTTGGTAAGTTTTAAAGGGAGATTTTTATTTTGAATTTTGTAGGATTTTATGCTTTAATTTGAAGTTTGGTTAATATTTTGTTGTGATAAAATTAGTATAAAAATAGGATAAATGAGATGAAATTGGGAGTATCAATATGAAAAAAAATATATCTATATAACTTGTTTTAAATTTGGTTCTTTTCAAACTATAAAAAACTTCAAACAAATTGATTATTATACTAACAGTAGGAGCATTTTTATAAAAAAAAAATACAATTTTGGTCCTTGAGGTTTTAGTTTGATGTCTATTTGGTTCTTTAGGTTCTAAAAGTGACACTTTCAGTTCGTGAGGTTTAAAAAAAATGTTTTAAATAGTCCCATAATTTTTTTTACTGTTAGTTGACCGTTAAAAATGATAATGTGGAAGTAAATGAATGACTAGGCTAAATTGATGTGGCAAATTTCAATGACTAGACTGAAAATTCACTTTTTTTTTTTTTAAATGAATTTGGTTAAAATAATAGTTTTTATAATTATGTTGAGGTGGCTTTTACTCTCCCTCTCTTCTTTCTCATTTTGAAATTCCGTCAAATTCACTGTCAATGCTAGCACATTGTCATTGTCGTTGCCATTACCACAGCACTACACTTTATTCGTGCTTAGGAGGATTGTCATTCCTTACCGAGTATCAATACAACTTTTAAAAGTTCAAGGATCTTTTGAAAATGGGTATTAACGGTTTATGTCCATATACTAAAGTAAATGTATTTTTAAATTTTTTAGGTTTAAGGATATTTTTCAAAATTTTTGAAAGTTTAAGAATATTTTTGAAACAAAACACTAACGGTTCTCATCCAAAATTAACGGCAAAGGTATTTTTTAATTATTTTTTAAAATTTAATAATATTTTTTAAACTTTTGATAGTGACCCAAAATCAAAAATTTAAAGTTAGTTTGTATAATTTAGCCAAGACTTAATAAAGTTGAAACCTTGAGAAAAATTATAAATTTTGATATTGTTGTTAAAATTTATGGTATTGGACAATGATAAGGGGTGACATGGCAGATCTGATAACTGTCTTGATGGGACATATCGTACTTTCAAAATCATAGTGGGCCCAACACAAGCCTCCACCTCATACATATTCCTCCACGTGGCACCCTCTGCAGCCTGCCTTTTCACATTTTTAACCTATTTTTTATCAAAACAAAATCTTATTCTTTTTGTTTTTAAGGAAAATTATCAAAAAAAAAAAATATATATATATATATATATATCCAACTATTTATAAATATAACAAAATTTGAATTTATATTTGTGACACATCGCGATAGATCCAAATAAATAAATGTTTATGTGGGTCTATCATAGATAGGATGTAATATAAAATAAAATTTTGTTATATTTATAATTATTATCTAATATTTAAATATTATTATTATTTTTTTACAACAAAATCTTTTTCTTTCTCACCTCAATTTAGGGAAATAAAATAGCTAAAGCTGTTGCCATTCAACTTTTATTCTAATTTTCCCATTTCATCATAATTTTTTTAATATACATTTATATTTGATTAATGCACAAACTAATTTTAAGTTTTCCAAAATTCAAAAATTTTAATGAAAATTTAACTCGATGTTATTTAAACAAGAAAAATGCAATTTGATACTGTAAAACTATTTTATAATTCATTGAAAGCATATAAAAATACACCTTTTTTTTTCAACAAAATTTTATATGAAGACATATTAGAAGGGAAAAAATGTGACAGTTTTTTTTTTTTTTTTTAAATGTTCAAAATTGCAACATTTATAAATTTATGGTGCAAATTTAATGAAATTGAAAATTTGAGCTAAAAATTGATTTTTTTTACCAAGTTGAAAGTTGATGTAACTTTACAACTTTAGGGATTGTTTGTCTCTTAATATTGACCAAATTATAATTTCAAATTTTAGAGTTGTACCTTACCATCTATTTAGTTCGTTTTAATAAGTTTATTAATTTCTCAATTTTTGTGCTATTCAACTTCGCTATTACTTTCATTAGTTGAGTATTGGTATAATATACTAATTATATTATTTAAAGTTTAAGTGAAATCAAATATATTCATTATGAATCAATTTAAGCTATATAAGATGTTGTAAGTGCTAAATGAATTAAATTAATAATAGATATCTATTAGACACAAAATTAACTAAATATTATCCGCTTTAAAAAAAATTTAAAGTATAGTTGTATAAAGAGTAAATAGATGGGATTTTAAAAGTTTGAATACTCAAATTTAACCATGAAAATTTCACTTAGATTAATATTGCATTATGAGCTTAAATAAAATGCAATATCAAATATTCTCCTCAATAATTTTGTTCCTCAAATTTTTGGAAATTGGTGACATCTAAATGAAACATTTTTTTTAAGCACTAAGTTGAATTTTTTCTGGAATTAATTTAAAAACAAAAACTTGTATATAAATGATCAGATTTTGAATGGTTTAAGGCTGAATTGATTTTTTCTTCTTTTAGATTAGGCAATTGGTTTTTGTAAGCTTAGATTCTAGTTGATTTTGTTGACTTTTTCCTCTTAAGTTTATTATATTTGTCCTTAATTCGGCATTAATTATCATTTATAAATCCAAAGTTGAATTTGAAGAAATTAAAACTCCTAAGTTAATATCAACAAATTTGATTAAGTACTATGTATTTTAATATAAATTTAATGAAAAATAATAATTTTTACCTCTACATTTAGCTTAATAGGAGATGAAATTAATACCTCCCCATCATCCAACAAATCATTTTCAAAACTTTTAGAAAAATAAATCAGTCAAAATCAAACCAAAGAAGTGTTCATTCTTAACCTTGAAATTACCTGAATTCAGCAATAAAATCAAACTAGTTAGGAAAAAAAAGAAAAAAGAAAAAAAAAAAAAAAAAAAGGCTTGAATTTTGAAACAAAATACTCAGAAATTTTGTTTAAAAGTATCTAAGAAGAATTAATATTCACAAAAGCGTTCATGATTTTACCATTTTTTAGAGGAGTTCTCATTGACCATTTATTTATTTTTTCCTTAATTTCAAAATTATTGTAATAGCATAATATTAAATTTTTATCAACATGTCGATATTATCATCGATATTTTCAGTTTCCATAGATTTGATATCAACATGAGGGATGATATTTCCGTTATATTGTAGGAACATAAAAAATAAGCAACAAAATATCATTAATGTAAATATAATATAAATAATAGACATGTTAACTAATTTAAAAAATTTAAGATACTTGTTAATTAATTTAAATTTAGTTTTTTATTTTTTTAATTTTTCTAGAAATATCCATCAAAATCAACATTTTATCGAAATTTATGTTAAATTAAGACTTTGATATTCCCATGACATCGGTATTTTAAGTCTAAGTTGTTGATGCCAAATTTTGGCAAGGAAAAGCACACATAACCTCCACGTGACATCAACAGTAAGATTTGTAATTTGGGGAAGTAGGACCTGCAAAACAAAGAAAAAAAACTCTAACCCTGAGTCAGCAAGAGAACTGAACAATAAAGAATAAGTTAGAAGTTCTTAGTTCCCAGATCAAGATCTATGTCAAGTCAAAGATCCCAAATTACTATCAAATTTAAGTTAGATTAATAAATTTTAGGATCAAGTTGTGATCCAGTTTACAAGTTCAAATATGTGATAGTCATAATGATGTATTTATAGGGAAAATGAGATGGAGTTTTATTTTTCCTCTTATGATAAGAACTAGATGAATCTTTCCTAATCTTAATCTTAATAAGTTAGGATTATTAGGATTAGACATGATTAGATAAATCTACTTTTAATCTTTCCTTAATTTTTGGTATATTTGGTCGGGTTAAAATTCAGGAGGAGCATAAAAGAATAAGAAAGCACTGAGGGAAAAAGTAGGCATTGAAGAAAGGGAAGCATTGGATTGAATTGGCAAAAAGGAGAAATGTGTGTTAAAAGGGAAAATGTAAGTAGTCAGAGCGAGTGACTACATATGTACTGTTTGCTTTTTCATTTTATTTACACCCCTATTCTGAAAAACAAATCTAATCTAATTTTTTTTTTATAAATAAATAAATAAAAACTAAAATTCAGTCCCCTTTCCTTTTCATTCCATTTCTCAATTCAATTTATGGAATCAACATCAATTCAATGCACCAAATCAATGCCATTCTTTTTCCAATCAATGTTTGGATTTGGACTCTACAATTTTTGGGGAAACACAAAAGTCACTTTTTTTTCAGATTTTTAACCACATTAAACTGAGCTTCGGCAACCCTTTTCAAATGGTACAAACTTACCACCTACTTTTTATAATAATAATAAGATAGAAATATGGTTATTGTCCGCATTCTTTATACCAATAATTATTTTTACTTGACAACAACGATAAATTTATAATTTAAAAAAGAGAGAACACTAAAATAGAGAAGAAGTTAGAAGTTAGAAGTTAGAAGTTCGAGTTACCCACGTGAAGTTATAATAATATATTTATAGAAAGAATGACTATGAGTTTACCTTTTCCTCTTAGAATTAGGATGAGATTACGTTTAGATATGATTAGATCAATAATCCATTGGCATTTTGAACTTATTTGATTCCAAGTTCACTTTATATTGAATTTATCTTCCGTGTCTTTTTCCTAACCTTCGGCCTATCTCTCGCGGTACTAGAAATTTTCCATTTAATTGTCAACTCATCTTACTGATAGTCAACTAATGGTCAAAAGAGATAAGAGAATACTTAGAATCATTTCTCAAATCTTATGAACTTAAGTCCTATTTGGTAATAATTTTTTATTAAAATAAATGTATTTTTAAAAAAAAAACACTTTTTTTTTTTTTTTAATAAATTAGAAATTAAAATGTCAAAACAACCTATCTCAACAATCTGATACGGATGTATTAGAAACAAAAATGGATACTGATTCTTATTCTCATTATACTAAAAAAAGAAAAAGAAAAATTAAAACAATAAAATTAAGTTTGAAAGGGAAAGCCTGTGGTGAGGCACGTGAGAGTTCCAAAAATTCCTCAGTGTTTATGAGTTTTTAAATTGTGATAATTTCTCTCTCTACACGTGCCGATGCTGTACAGCACGTGATATGTGGCAGTGATTGAAGCATCATTTCCCCATTCCCACCTCTCTCCTCTTTATTATTATTTTTTTTTATTTTTTTCACAGACTCTACCTTTCTCTTTCATCACTTTATTTTCTCTCTCTTCCCATCTTAATATTTCACTCCCTCTTATATTATTACTCTAATTTTCCTTTTTTCCTTTCTTAAAAAAATGTAAACAAATTATTAAATGATTATTTCATGTTGTTTTAATAAGGCATTTTATCTAATTTAGTCGGTATGTTTTGTAGGATTTTTCTTTATTGTTTTTCATTTTCTATTTTAATTAAGGTTGCATTTTGTAGTTGTTACTATTTTTCTTTTTTTTTATTGGAAAAAGTAGCCTGTATAAACAAATTTGGTGATATTTTTTTGTTTTATGAAATTTAAACTAAGAATGCATAAAAATATTTATGAGAATTACTTTTATATATTAATTGTTTATTTATTTTATTAATATATGGGGAAAATCTAGAAATAGAAACAAAGAAAAAAAAGTGGATTTATTTTGTCAAAAGATTATACAAGATAAATTTAAGCCAATTATTGAGAAATGAAAAATGAGAAACAACAATTATAAAATGTTATGATTTTTTCAAAAGAAAAAAAAAACATGAAACAAAAAATCATTATCAGAAATGTTGTCAAACTAGTTTTGTGATTTGAGATATGAAATTGAAGTGTGTAATTAAATAATAACATAGTTGTATTTTATGTTTTTACATAGGTGTTTGGTAGCAGATTCCAAAAATTGGATTCTAATTTAAATTTGTTTAAAAATATGTCTGCTATTATATTTATAAATCATAAAATTAGTTGTAGTTATCCATTAATATTTAGTTGACAATAAATTATTATTAAATTATTTATGATTATGATTTATGTTAAAATAATTTATATAATTATTATTTTGTAATATTATTGTAATGCCCCGAGTTTATGAGGGGACATGATTGAACCAAAATCACATTTGAATGAGAGGGTTCATGAGCAAATGAAAGTATAATTAAAAAACACTTAAAACAATTGAAAGTTACTATTTAAACAAACAAGGTGCACCTTCTTTTTTGACAATTCAATTATAAAAACTTCATAATTAAGTGTACTTAACTTGGAGCAATCCTATCTTGAAATATAGAATCTAAAAATAATTTTTAGAAACAAAATCTAGATTTTCTTCCAAACAGATTTTAATCACTAAAAAAATTGAGTTGCATGGTCAAACTTAATTAGAACATTTTGGAAGTGATTCTAAAATGGTCAAAATCACTTTTATTATTTTTAAGATTCACATTAATTTTTAAATAACCATTTAATCTTTACTCATTTTTAACCAAATAGTGATAAGATTTGTAACTTACTCTAAATTGTAAACTACTTATATATTAATTGAAATGATTTCTTTGAATTTCTTTTTTGTCAACATGGATATATTTTTAAATTGGCTAAAATGTACTTCACGATCGGATGATCTTATTGATTGCTGGAAAAAAAAATTCAATTGCCTTCGTTTTATTGGTATATTATATTTCCAATAATTTAAAGAGTATATATATGATGTTTTTTTTTATAAAATAAATAAATAAATAAAAGAAGTGTATGATTGTTTGGTCCATTTCAATTTTGAAATGACCCAAGTCGGTTAAAAATCAACTCATAAAAAAGTCAAATAAAGAAAAATGAAAAATCACTTGTTTGTTAATTTTATGTTAAATTCTTTTGCAAGAAGTGCAAAATCACTTATAAGACATAAATTGGGAAAATTAGTTAAAGGTTGTTTTGGCATGAACACGTGTGATTGAGCTGGATTGCAAATTTATATACACTTTATTTTTAAACTTAAATTATAGATTTAGTTTATCTTTTAAAAGAAAAAAAAAAAAAAACTGAATTAAAATTTTAAGTTATGTATTATTGCTTGGAAACATGTATAAGAACTAAATAACAAATTAACTATACATTAATTAGATACAAACGATTACGGTAACACTATATACAATCATAAACAATCATAATGTTTAAACTCAAAAGTAAACAAATAACAAAACTTAAAAATTGAAATAACAAAAAATCTCAAAATCTTGTAAAAATGTTGATAGGTAGTCAAGGTACGCTTATAAAGCATTGTCTTAAAGACAATTAATCGCTTTGCAAAGGCTGTAAGCAGACTATAGTGATCGTCTCAGTAGGATATAACGATTAATTTTGGTAGAACAACAACCTCGAACTATTCAGATCTTGACAAAACTCTTAAATACTTGCTCTCAATTCAACTCAAGATAAAAATAAAAATAAAAAAAGGAGTGAAAAACTCTCCAAATTAAAATGAGATACTCTAAATGAAGAAACAAATTATTATTTATAGGTTAACAATTTAGTCACTCTATATAAAAAAAATACAAAATTGAAACATTTGTCAAACATAACCCAATTGAGTTGTAACTAAGAAACTTATGAAAGTTAAATTTGTGAATAAAATATTATCTATTTTAATAGTTTTAATCCAATTTAAAAATTATAACATTAAACAACCATGGATCTGATCCATGAAGATATCACTTTCTTACATAATATAATAATATTCAACAACTATATTTCTATTTAATTGTTGTTTTTTTTTTTTAACGAACATGTGAAATAAGGACTTAGCTTCTAATTTCTTCATTCTTTATATTTCTACAACTTCAAATTATCGAAACGAAAGGAAGTATAATGATTAATATTCTAAGTTGTGATTGAAAATTTATAAAAATATAATTCACAAAGGGTTTGTCTAATAACGTTATTATTGTCCCTAACAAAAAAATATTATTATTGATATATTTTTTCATTCTTTCACTCTCCAATATATTTTCAAATTTTAATCTTCTTCAATTGTAAATCAAAACTAGTGTTAAATAACAAATAGTTTAAGAGAAAATTTAATATCCTATGATTTGTTTGACAACTAAGATATAGTAAAGATTAAACAGTTATCCCATAAAAATAATCTAAACTGTACCTACATTAACTTAAGCGCTCATATATATAAAAAGAAATTCAAAAGTAATACATAGGACTTGGAATTATAAAAATTCTTACCTTAAAAAATTACAAACCATATAAATACAATGTTCAGAATTTTACGTTTAGATTTAGAAGTATTTTCCAAAATAACATAATATAAATACCTATTTGAAATATATAGTTTAAACTATTATAAAAAGTAACCACAATCAAAATCTAACTCAAATTCAAATATACTATAAAATATCATAAGATTATTCGTATTTAAAAAACTAAAAAATATTATAATATTTTTTAAAACACATATTAAATTTATGTTATATAATAAATTTTGGATAAAATACCATTTTAGTCCCTATATACTTTAGGTTCTATTTTATTTTAGTCCATATACTTTCAATGGTCCAATCTTAGTACACATACTTTAAATGACTCTTAAATTTAAGGGAAATTATTATAAATAGAAAAAATATCAAACTATTTACAAATATTGAAAAATTTCACTATTTGTCGCAGTCTATCACTGATAAATAGTAAAATTTTTCTATATTTATAAACACTTTGGCTTATTTTGCTATATTTAAAAATAATTCTAAATTTAATAATTTCTATCCAAATTGGTTAAATAATAACAATAAGTTTTATACATGAAAAAACATTATCTGAATATATTTTCATAATTTATCAAAGGAAAATATTTGAATTTTAAGAGAATTTTTAGCATAGAGACTAAGGCCACGTTTACCAATCCACAATGAAAATTGTTGTAATTAGAATGAGATTTAATTGATGGGTGAAATGTAATAGGTCTGAATCGTAAACATAAATGGATCGATCCTATTTACTTAAAACTATGAATCTGTCATATTTTATTGTTATTGTTACCATTAATTATCGTTATTGCTTGACTCTAACGATAGCGGTAGCAATAACGATAATGATAAGTGGAAAGGTAACAATAAATTTAACGGTAAAAGTAGTGGGACCCACGTAATTTTCAACCACAATTAGATTGAGCAGCCTCAATTCCTCAATTAGATGAAGCGATTTGATTACAAATTTGGAGGCGAACCCCATAGATCGTTACAATTGCGTAATACAATTAAACAACAACAAATGTAATAAACTGGGCCCCACTTTTTACTTTAGCATTTATGGATTATGTTTCAGTTTGAACAACTTTAGCCTAAATTATGTGGAGAGAGAATCAACAATAAACTAGTGATATGGACTAACTTTAAGATTTATTAAAAACATACCATGATCAAAATTAATGGTATTGTAAACATAGTATCGAATTTTCATTGACATGTCAATATTTACATGTTTCCACGAGTTCAATATCAATATAAGAGGTGAATCGATATTTACACTATATCGTAGAAGAATCTACCAAACATAAAAAAAAAAAAAAGAAAAGTAACAAACTGTCATTAATGTAAACATAATATAAATAATAACCTTTTAAAAATCATAAAATATTTATTTATTAATTTAAATTTATTTTTTAATTTTTTTTAAAAATATCTATCGAAATCGATATTTGTATCAAAATTAAGGTCTCGATATTTTTGTTTCCATCCACATTTTTAACCTAAAATTTATTTTCAATGGAAACTTATATAAAAGATATTGTAAAATAGTATAAAAGAGAATTTTTAAAAAAAAAAAAAAGAAAAAAAGAAAAAAAAAATGTATTTGGAAGTGTTTGGATCCGTCCATAACTCTTCCGCCAGCTCAAGAGCCGCCTCCACCCAACCAACTTTCTACGCGGATATACAACAAACACAAACTCTCTCATCTCATCACACACAAAATTCCCACAAATCTCATCGCCCAAATCACAGTTACAAGAATCAATTCCACACAAAAACAAGAAAAAAGAAAAAAGAAATTAAAAAAAAAACCCACTTTATTCTTCTCCTTCTTCTTCTTCTTCCTCCTCCTCCTCCAATTTCCCCAATGGATTCTTGGGCTTCCCTTCCTGTTCACGATGAGTACCAAAAGCTCGTCATTAGAATGAACCCCCCAAGGTATAACGCCCCCATTTCTTCGATTCATTTTCATGGGATTCCTCTTCTTTCTTTTGGGATTTCCCCGCAACCAATTGGGTCTTCAATTTCAATTTATTTCTCTCTTCCCCTTTTTTTTTCCCGCGATTTTTAGTTTTTCTTCGCGGGCTCTGAATCTGTTTTGTTTTTGATCGTCGATTCTCAGGGTGTCTGTTGATAATACATCGAGCAGGAAGGCCACTTTGATTAAGGTATTAGAGGAATTGATTGATTTTGTTTTCTATTGGGATGGGATAAAACAGGGTTTGAGATTTTGCTGTTTCTGATTTGGAAAATTTTTGTAGGTTGATAGTTCTAACAGGCATGGCAGTTTGCTGGAGGTGGTCCAAGTTCTCACTGATTTGAATCTTATAATTCGTCGAGCTTACATTTCTTCAGATGGTGAATGGTTCATGGATGGTAATAACCTTTTTCTATTCCTGTTCTTTCTCATTTTTGTTTTTGGGGTCTGGAATTCATTATTCTCTGTTATTTTTCTTGTTTTGCTTCTTTTTTTAGTTTTTCATGTGACTGATCAGAATGGGAAAAAGCTCTGTGATGATGGTGTGGGTGAGAGAATCCAGCAGGTACATTTGAAGTTTCGCACTCTTAAGCCATTTGCCAAAGTTAAAACTCAGATTTCAATAGAGAAACTTTCATTCAATCTCATTGAGTTTGATGTAATGTCATGCTGGTTCACCTATTATGATAGGTTCTCTAGAATTAGCTCTTGTTTGCGCTCTTTAGGATGGTGAATAGCCACAATGGAAACTGAAGTTCATGTGATTGAGATGACCCATTGAAAGGAAGGAGTAGATAAGAGAGAAGATAAGAAGAGTTTTGGTTAATTGTTCTTTTGACAAATTACACTCAAGTCCCTAAAGCTTGGATTTAGTTTCTATTTAGTCCCTTGGAGCATTTAACTTTTTCTGCTCTACTTAATGACCATTGAGGTTTTTACTTTGTCAGTGAAGCGAATTTTTTTTCTTTTATTCTATTTAATAAAACCTCCCAGGACTAAATTGAGGATGTCCTTGCTTAACTGTTTTTAATGAGGTTCGTATATCAAGTTGGCAACTAGAGGAAGAACAGACAATAAAGGTTATGATAGTTGTCTCTGTCTGATTTTTGTCAAATTGCTTTAGCATAATTTTGTGTGGAGTCATGTGAAAGGCTGGTTATGCTTTATGTTAAGTTCACTTATTGAATGTAAAGTAAAAGTTTTTCCTGTCTCAGTCACTGGGGCCGAGGGCACGCAGTTTCAGATCATTAAGGAGGTCGGTAGGTGTCCAAGCTGCTGCGGAACATACGACGATTGAATTGTCTGGAAGAGACAGGCCAGGCTTGCTTTCTGAGGTTTTTGCTGTTCTTACAGATCTCAAATGTAATGTTGTAGCTGCAGAGGTATGGACCCACAATTCAAGAATGGCTTCAGTTGTTTATATCACCGATGACACGAGTGGAATGCCGATTGATGACCCCGATCGGCTGTCTAAGATTAAACAGCTTCTCCTCTATGTTCTTAAAGGAGACAGAGATAAACATAGTGCCAATACTGCTGTTTCAATGAACTCTACTCATAAAGAGCGGAGGCTGCATCAAATGATGTATGCAGACCGTGATTTCGACTTGAATTACTTGAGTTGCAGCGAAAGCTATCAGAGCAGGCCACTTGTGACAGTAGAGAACTGTGTCGAGAAGGGATATACCATTGTCAACCTGAGATGCCCCGACCGACCTAAGCTACTTTTCGATACGGTTTGCACCCTGACCGATATGCAATATGTGGTGTACCACGCAACCATCATTGCTGAAGAGCCTGAGGCTTATCAGGTTGGTTTTAAATTGTGTTTGTCAAACTTTATTCGTTTCCCTGTTAGTTAAATGCAAACTTTCGAACCTGTTTTTGGCAATCCCATTTGATAGAATATATATATGAAATATCAACCTCTCTAACTCTCTGGCAGGAGTACTTTATCAGGCATGTAGATGGAAGTCCTATTAGTTCGGAAGCAGAGAGACAGAGGGTAATCCATTGCTTAGAGGCTGCAATTAGGCGACGGACGACTGAGGTATTTATATGAATCGGAGTGAACCATTTAACTCTATCACATATTACTTTTTATTGCCTTTATGCAACTTTGTTGTTCGTACTTTAGGGTATAATACTCGAGCTTTGTAGTGAAGACCGAGTAGGGCTTTTAACGGATGTGACAAGAATATTTAGAGAGAATGGTCTTTCTGTCACTCGGGCGGAGGTTACCACCAGAGGAACTCAGGCTGTGAATGTTTTCTATGTGACTGATGCATCTGGAAACTCAGTAAGGAGTGAAACCATTAAGGCGGTGCGAGAAGCCATTGGACTAACAATACTTCACGTGAAGGACGACGAACGGCAGTCGAAATGCCCACCGCAGGAGGGGTCGGGCTTTTCTTTGGGAAACCTCTTTCGGTCGAGATCGGAGAAGGTACTTTACAACTTGGGGTTGATAAAGTCATGTTCATGAGGAGTAGGGGGAAGTAATATTTGGAAGAGGGAGTTGATGTAAATAGTAGAATCTTCCTTCAGTAAAACAGCAGAGTTTCAGATCAATGGTTGTTGATATTGAGACATGGCTTCATCAAATACTTG
Organism: Citrullus mucosospermus; assembly: GCA_030954485.1. Taxonomy (NCBI): domain Eukaryota; kingdom Viridiplantae; phylum Streptophyta; class Magnoliopsida; order Cucurbitales; family Cucurbitaceae; genus Citrullus; species Citrullus mucosospermus. The sequence goes on along the minus strand of CM062061.1, from coordinate 29,825,257 downwards.
CTTCAGTTAGATCCTAACTTGTACAATCACAATGAATGTATATACTTCACTTTTAGTTTAATGCACATAAATCTTATTCAGATAATCAACTCATGATTTTAACTTGCACACTTTTCACTCCATTCTTATGTTTAGAGGAATAAAGCAAAGTACTTTTAACTCAAAACAATATTACTAACCCTATTGAAATGTTTATTTTTCTTGCTTAAAAACACTTCTTCTAGAGAAATTCTCAAACATACTCTAATTATTGTTCAAACCCAATTGCCTCATGTTAAACCTATCATAAACAATGATGTAAGAATCTGGACAAAACAATGATACTTCTCTAATCACAAATTAATAAGTTACAAAAAAAACAATCTTTTAGTTAGCGCATCACATCAACTACTAAAATGTCAAAGCACGTGGTTGCCCTATTTCAACTCTGTTCTTTTAACTCAACAACGTGTGAGGATGGAGGATTCAAACCTCTAACTTCGTGGAGCTAAATCTAGGTTAAACATATATACGGTAACAATGATATGATTTTGAATAATCCAAAACACTTTGTAGAAAACGGACAACTAACGTTTTTCGTTCGGAGCAGTCGAGAATGTTCCAAATAGAACCAGGGAAATAGAGTAGACAACCATCCAATTGTGCAACATTTGAATGATAGATAGGAAGAAGCCAACTCCAAAAGAAGTGAAAAATTGGAAAAGAGCAGAGAGAAGATTGAAATTGATAAAAGGGAAAGTTAGAGAGAGAAAAATAGAGAGGAGAGGATGTTGGGTCGCTTTCACAAATATTGGTTGGTTTGTAGGCTGCAACGCAATTCTCGTTACACGTGGCTTCATCTTACGGCTCTACCATTTTCTAATAATTAATAACACACCCCTTGTTTCTCTTCCTCTTTTTCCCTCTCCCCCAACAATCTATCGCTTTCAACTTTTTCACCCTTTTCATTTCTTTTTATTTATTTATTTATTTATTTATTTTCTCCAATTATAAGTTACTATTTCTTTTTTAAGCTTTAAAAATCAATTTTCATTCCAAAATCTTTGTTTTAGTTTCTAAAACCTTTAAAATTGTTCTATTTTCCTTCTTACATTTATGAATTTGTTTTATTTTTGTTTCTAAAACATTAAAATATATTTATTTTACTTTGATTATATGAGTATAATAAGTTTGAGTATGTATAATGAAGCTACATGTATTGTAAGTGTCAAAATGAAGCAAGGACAAAATGTTAATTTCACTTTTTAAGTTTAAGAGCCAAAATAGATAGTTGAAAGTCGGGAGAAACATTATTATTTTATTAAAGTTTGACCGAGATGAAATACTTTTGAAATTGTAATCATATAATTTGAATATGTATGTGTGGTAGTGCTCTCTTGGTTAGGTATAATGTTAGGTTGGATGGTTTATAGATGAGATTGGATATTTTGTTGTTAAGTTTCAACATCTTGTTCCATATATTTTGTAGCAAGGTTTTGATATATTTAAATATTTGTGGTTGGATTTATGATTTGGTTTGAATTTTGTGTAATTTATTGGTTAGTTATTTGTTTAAAGCAAGTAAAAAAAAAAAAAAAAATCTTCCTTTTTCAAAATATAGACATTGTGTGAAGGGGTGGATGCATGTTTGTTAATCTGGCAAGAAGTGGGATATTAATTGAGTGAGTGCGTTCAAGTATACTGATATTATAGTCCCTTCACATAATTTTAAAAAATTACCTCATACATATTCTATATATTGTGAATCATATTCATATGGTTATGCATATTGTTTACAAGGGTAAATGATGTAAAGTTAGTTAAAAATAATAATAATAATAATAATAATAAAAGTTAAAATATTATTTTGGTCTCTATACTTTGCAATTTCTTCAATTTTAGTCCTTGTACTTTTAATAAATCTTAAATTTTACTCCCTTAAAGTTAACTTATATCAAAATTAATTACATAATCATAATAATTTTAATGCAAACAAACACAATATGTGAATATTTTTTTAAAAATATTTATAATGAAAATGTTAATAAAAAAATAAAAAGTAATGAAAAAAATCCACAATAAACTAGTAATATGGACTAAATGTAAGATTTGTTAAAAATATAGTGACTAAAATTGGACATTTGAAAGTATAGGAACTAAAATTGAAAATATAGTGACCAAAATGATATTTTAACAAAAAAAAAAAAAAGAAAAATGATGTAGATCCCACGTAATAATCAAATGTATTGATGTCTCTCTCCTCCCACCATTGGATTACAAACATCAACAAACGTAATTAACTAGACTCCACTTTTTATATTATATTGATTGATTGATTAGGTTTACGAGGAAATAAAGATGATCTTAATACGAAGACAAAAATATAATATAATATTTTTAAATATATAAGTTAAAAAACAATAAATAGATTATTATTTGAATGGTCCAGCGGTGTGACGTGGAGAGTATCGTATCCAAATCTTCTTGGAAGAAGGTGATGTATAAATTTGGGCATAATCAAAAGCTACAATGTAACTCTCTCACCCATCATCCCATTTCTTATCATACATTTCATTTTCTCCATAAAAATAAAATATATATACACACACTTGAAAAGTATAGAGATAAAGAGATTTCATTTTTGTTTGAAGTCTTAGTTTAAAGCTTCGTAAAGATATTAAGGTGAGAGTAAAAAATTTAAGGAAATTTTTTTAAAAATAGCAAAATTTTACTTTTTATTTGTTAATGATAGATGTCTTTCTAAATCTATCACATATAGAAAGTAAAATCTTGCTATATTTGTAAATAGTTTGATATTTTTTATATCTATAATAATTTTCCAAAGCTTAAATTTCAAATTTAGTCCACAAATCTACAACTTGTATCTTATTAGTTATTGAACTTAAAAAATGTCTAATAAGCATCTAAACTTTTAATTTCTTATTAATACGTTCTTGATATATATAACTTTTTTAAGAAAAAAATAAGAAAAGAATTTAAAAGAATTGTGTGCAAATAGATTCAAATCTAGGCCTATTAAAGAGGGCTAAGTCATCTCACCACTTCTCTAAATAGTTGTTTTGATAACTCAAATAACTTTGTTTTATACTAACATAAAAATGCATATAAACTTGACACTATCACATATAATCAAAGATTGAAGCTTGTCAAAGTAAAAAATATATAAACTTGAAGCTTTTTGAAGTTTGGAGAGATTAAAGACACAAACTATTTTAAGGGTTCAAGAACTATGATTTAAAAAAAAAAAAAAAAAAAAAAAAAAACTGAAAGAAAATTTTATAATTAGTAAAAGTATTTCGAAAAATAAGGTATTGTTTAAAATAGATTAAAGAACAAATCACCACAAACAATTCCTTTCGATGAGTTCATTTACCTTCCATTAAACATATTGAGATATATATGACTAAATAATCAAGACCAGAAATAATATATCAGAGTGATTGTACAAAATTTTTAAAAATTACATAGTTTGATAGAATTTGCTGAAGCAGTTTTTCTTTAAACTTGATATTTGATTGTCAAACCGAACTTAATTGATATTGGAGTATGTTAATAACCACGAAGGATGTGGTTCTAATCTTCTCATACCTCAATTGTACTAAAAAATTCCATATTTGGTTTGGCTCACGATCTAAATTTATAACTTATCTAAATAGAAATTTGACTCATTAATCACTTAAAGTTTGTTCACAGGGAAAAGAAAAACATGAGAATGTAACCCAACTATCAAGTCTTCAAATTTGGCTAGTAGAAGTATTGCTATTATTACTATTATTATTTTTCTCTCATTCAAAACCACACATTTCATCGTATAAGAATCATTTTCTTCTCAAATTAGTGTGGTATTCGATTCTTTTTTCTTTTTTTGATATCTTTCAGTATCAAATTATGCACCTCGATTAATGTCACGATATTTAAGTTTTCTTTGAATTCTAAAATCATTAACAAGCAACTAAGAAATATACATAATTAAATAATTAAATATATTTATACCTGTAAAAGAAATAATATGTGTTCATATATAGTTCAAAGTAAGATGACACTTTAAACTGTCGTCAAAAAAGTTGTCTTGTCTAATTCATAATATTTTCGATGATAACAAAGCCTTCGAATAACATCAAAACTCATAATTAGAAAAATAATAATAATAAGAGAACGAAAAAGGTTTGATAAGATAACATCCGAATTTATCATTTTAAAGCAAAGAAAGAAACTTTTACTCATTTATCACTTTGGTGTCTAACTCACCCCTTAATACACTAAAATAATCTAAATATCCTTAAAATGGTTATTTTGGCACTAAGTAAAAAAAATGTTCCAAAAGCATAATGCATATCTATTCAAACAAATGTCTAATCAACAAATCGTGGTTAAAATAATCTCTAATTCGCCTCCAAAACGCGACAAACTTTGCACTTTATGTATCTAGGTGACACTAGTTTCCTAAATGTAACTTTAAGCCACATTTACTCCAAGTTAAATGTAATCATCAATAATTATCTGAAAAGTGAGTCCTAGTTAATCACGTTTGTTGTTACCTGTATTCCACAATTGTAATGAACTGTGGGGCGCTCCTCAAAATCTGTAATCAAAATGCACAATCTAATTGAGAAAAAGAGGTGCTCAATGTGATTGTGGTTGAAGATTACGAAGAACCGTACCATAACATTATTGTTATTGTTATAGATATTATTACTGTAACAGTAGAAAAATTATGAAACTGTCATATTTATTGTTACCTACCTTTACCATTACCATCAAGGTCAAACAATAGCAGTAACAATAAAAATATAATTGTAAGTAAACGTAATCAAAAGAAATTTAATTACATTTGTGATTCAGACTCATTATGATTACATCAATTTTTATTACAAATTGGCAAACGTGACCTAACAACTAAGTAATGAGTTAATGGGACTTAACTCACCTCCTAAGTAGCTTGAATGATCTTTAAATGTGAGCGTAGGGTAGAAGTACTGAAAAACATGCACAGAAAGGCAGCCAAAGTGAACTCAAATTACCTAACACTGCCCAAAAATGTGTTTTTTTAACTCACCTCCAAAGTCCAAAAAAATTCAACCAAACTCATAGTTAAAGCCTTCAAAACTCAGAAAGTGTCCAACTTTACTTTCAAAGCCCCAAAAAATGGCTGTCCCTAAGTTACTCCCAAAGCCCAAAAAAGTGCCTAACTCTGCTAAAATGGCATCAACAACCATCTACAAATGGGAAATTCATCCTATTACAATCATAGAAAAATGTCACGGATGAAAATAATGCCATTTCAAACTGCGACACAAACGCCCTTAACTCGCACCGCATCGTCAAAGGAAGGTCGAGAGTGAAGGGTCAAGGCGTTGACAAAGCCGCTGCACGAGGGTGCATCGCATGCAGACGAGACGCAAGTACCATCGGGCCACGCCCAAGCCTCATGCGTGTACCTTCGACATGGTCGGAACCCCACCCGAGTGCCTCAACAGTCGCCCATGTGCGTTGACACATGGCAGAGTGGTTGCGCAACCAGCCATAAGTATGCGACGTACACGCTCAATTGCAAGGGTAAGCAACATGACGTGCCCGCATATGTGAAGTTGTCAGGCGTGCAAGTTTGACGCATACCCACGATGCGTTCAGAGTAAGACTGACGCATGCACGCCTCATAAGTGTCAGCCGTGTACGCATATCGTTGACGCCTCATGCGTACACCGCCTAAAGACCATGCATCCAACGGCATCGTTCGACGCATGGAAAATCCCAGACGCCTCGAGTAAGTCCTGGAAGATGCTGGACGCATCGAGACAACGCCAGAGACCTCGACAACCCTTTGGACGCGTCTGGAGAAGGGCGCAGGCCGCTGGGCAAAGCCAGTGCCAATGCCCGGATGCCCGACGCTGCGGGAAGACTCTGGAAGAAGTGGGAATGATCGCGACTGTGCGCGCAAGACCCCAACGGCACTAGAAGCCTCTAGAAGAACCTCGAATAGGCGAGGATATGTGGGACGCCTCCCAACATTGCTGGAGACTGCGTTAGGCGCATAGACAGTTCCAGACCCTTCTAAGACAGTCGGACATCCATGTAAATAACTAGAAGGCCCTTGATAGGTCTAAATAATTCTAGTATGGGCCTAAGTCGGCGGAGTCTAGGCTTGTACATAGGATTGCCGCCCTTGTACATAGAAGAAGAGTCTAGATCCCTCTTGACCGACATAGTAAGTCGATCATCATAGTTAAGTCGGCAAATCCCCTCTATAAATATGAGGAGGGGCCCCATTTGTAATGCATAGATAAGAGAGTCAGCAATACAAGCCAACTTTCAAAGCTTGTGTGTTCTCTCATCGGTTGGTGAAACTCTCTTTCTAAAGCTCTCATTCACTCAAACTCTTAAGTCCTCCTTGTTAATCCACTTCCCTTGCCAATCTCACCCGATCGTTCTAAGGAGGAAACGATCCTTAAAATTCAATAGGCTTACTTGGTTGTCTCTTTAGCACCAAGTGCCGCACGTAAGTCATAGGAAAATTGTGACCCCATGATAAAAAGCTCTATTACTAATAGAGGAGGGAATCTTACTAAAAAGAAAAAAAAGAATTGTCAAGTGACTCATTAAATTATATATATATATATATAGCTCTTTTTCCATATCAGGAGTATTGAGTATTGCTGGGCAACCTAAATTGATAAAGAATCAAAGTAGATATACCTTGAACTATAATATAATTCACATCGTTACATAAATACATTTTAAAAATATACTTTTTTTTTTTTTTTGAATTTTTTACTTTTCGGCCGGTACAATCGACATGGGTATTGATGCTAAATATTTAGGAGTTAAATATTCCACATCTAAATGTTTTTCTTTTTCTTTTTCTTTCCATTAACGAAGGCAGCTTCATAGAACCAATAAAAAAGATACATCAATGGTCCCCTAGAAAAGGAAAAGGGGAAGCCACACACTCAAAAAGTCTATCCATCCAACAAATTTGGTTGACTTACTTTTACGGTCCAAACTGAAATTTATCCTCAAGTAAAAAGACATAATAAAAAATATCTTCGACTACCATCAACTACATGTAAAAATAAAATGCACGTGAGGATCTAACTCTTATTTATTTCTCTTTTGGTCTTTTGTTTCTTCCTCTCATTCCTTCTTTCTCCGATTCACACTTCTCCCTTGATCTCAATCTAGCTTCTTCCTCTTCTTACTTAGTCATGTCCCAGTTCACGCTCAGATATCGATTTTGCAGTTGACCATCACTCGATTTTCCTCTCAGCTTGTTTTGTAGAGTGAATAAGGGTGCTCCATCTCCTTATTGCAGCTTGTTCCGCACAAAAAAAAAAAAAAAAAAAAAAGTTTATATAAAAAAATATAGAAAAATGAACAAAATATTTACAAATATAGCAAAGTTTTTATCTATTTGTGATAGACTACCATCTATGTCAATCTTTGTCATGATAGCAATCTATCGCAGTCTATTGCAAATAGATTGTGATATTTTACTATTACGTGTAAATATTTTCAATTGTTTTGTTATTTAAAATAATTTCCAAAAATGAGAAATTGACTCCACCCAATTTTTGGTTTTCAGGAGGTCTCCATACCTTCCAAATGTTAGAAAAAATGTCCCTAAGAATAAGCAAAAAAAAAAAAAAAAAAAATTGAAAACACATAAATTAATGTGAAAAAGCTCCAAACCCAAAAAAATGTTACAATCTTACAAAAATGTCTTCCAACTCCAATTACAAAAACACTAGAGAATACAAAAGAGGATTTTAGCAATTTTTAATTGAAACAATTTGAAATTAAAAGAAATGATCTTCTTTTACAATACTTGAAGCCTATCACCTCCTACGATATTTTAGAAGTGCATTTATGCATATTTTGCCAAAACCCACACCAACCATATCCAAAGGCGAAAGGAAAGGCAAACCTTCAAACATTGCTTTTCTTTCGAATGGGTCACTTCCGTAAGATAGAGAGGGGTGTCCACAAGCTTAGAGGTTCATCCGTTTGAATATGCAAAATATTAATATCTACAAATTAAATAATGGTGATTTGTTTTACAAAATTTGTTCCATGAAAAAAAAAAATTAATTAAATCTACTTCTAAATTAATATTTGTATTATTTTCGGAATATTATGGAATCTGTTTGGAATTAATAATATTCATGATAAAACCCTCACAAAAATATAGAAAATCTCTCCCAATTAAATTTGTAATTCAATATTTGAAAAACAAACCTGCGTGGCGTCTAGCCTTGCTCCCTTATCTAAAATGGCAGTGGCGGCGAGGCTCAAACTTGTTTCACTCCCATCCTCTCTTCCCTCTCTTCATTTCTTTCCATTGCCATCTTCCACAAATTCCTCTGCTCCATTTCAATCCACCACCACTAACCCAAATTTCAAACTCAAAATGGCTTCTTCTTCTTCTTTTTCTTCTTCTTCTTATGGCAAAGTCATCGATTCACATCTCCACGTCTGGGCATCTCCAGAAGAGGTAAAATCGAAATCATTCGCTCTCCAAATAACAATGTCAAAATCCCTAAAATCTTTGTTTGTATAAGCACGAATTCCTGACTCACATTTTACTCATCCACTCTCTAGGCTGCTGCAAAATACCCTTACTTTCCAGGCCAAGAACCCACCTTAACTGGCCATGTTCATTTCTTGCTTCAGGTATCCCTTCAACTTAATTCACTAATTTTGGCATTCATCCATCTTCTGAGATGCGAACATAGTCACAGATGTTAGGAAAATTCATGATATAAGCAAATGATAACATTTCGTATGAGGTTTAGACTCAATACACAACATTATACCTATTGTGGAGTAATGGAGAGGGGAGTTTTCATGATATATCTAGCAAGATTCAACTTCTATTTCAATGTTAGGAGTCACTTATATATATATATATATGACAATGATAAATGAACAGGATGGTGATCCTATTTAGAGCAACTACAAACCAAACTTTCAGTTATTCCAACTCTAATGTTAAATCCAAGATTCCCTACTCCTGCCCCAAGTGAAGTAATCACCATATACCACAATCAATTTAAATAGTTTGATAGTGTTCCATTATTTTGGTTTATGTGAAATTCAAACCATATTTACCATAAGGAAGCTATGTGTAGAAATAAACGCTAACAATTACTCTCCCTTATCAGTCTATGGAAGAAGCAGGGGTAGATGGTGCGCTTATTGTCCAGCCAATCAACCACAAATTTGATCACTCTTATGTGACCAGGTCAGTCCTGAGAGCTATTAAATAATAAGCATGTTAAATGTTCAGGATAGAATGCATCTATTCCAACTAGGATAAACTTGGCATTACGTTAAGAAGTGTCTAAACATGAATTCAAATACTTCCTCATGTTTTCCTAAATTGGTGGATTGATTTCTAAGAATGATCATAAAAGAAGCAGTTCCATTACTTCTCCAAAATCATCTCAAACTCGCTCAGTTTACTCTGGAATAAAGAAAAGCACTCTAAAAGTGAGTTTTCCTTCGGAATAAAGAATGAGTACTTTTGAGTACCTTTTAATTTTCATGTTAGTTGCATAAGTGACTCTCAAAATCCTAGATATAATTGAAGCCCCAGTACTTTTTTCTCCCCAAAATGTTTCTAGTGTTCTATTTTAAAATCTTACTAAAAGAATCTCAAACTCATCTGGTAGTCACTCTAATAGAAGTTCTCATGGTTTTTCCTAAACTATACTAATGTCATAATGTGACATCCTATAGTACATCATTCCAAATCTTCTATGGACAGTGTAATTAATAAGTATCCAAACAAATTCGTTGGTTGTTGCCTAGCAAATCCAGCCAAAGATGGAAGTGGAATTCAGCAGCTGGAACATCTTGTAACAAAGGTTTTCGGCTAGTTCTCCCATCAAACAACATATACTACTGTCCTGCCTCAGCAAAATGATTTTGATGTATTCTCTTTTCTTTTTTCTTTGCAGGATGGATACTCCGCTGTTCGCTTTAATCCATACTTATGGCCATCAGGTCAAAAGGTTGCTGTGTGATATTTCGAATCCCGATTGCTCTGATCTACTTCCTACTTTCACTTCAATATGTTCTCCTAAGCTGTGTAATGATACTTGCAGATGACAAATGAGGTGGGGAAAGCACTATTCTCTACAGCAGGAAAACTTGGGATTCCTGTGGGTTTCATGTGCATGAAGGTAGTTTCAAATGCACCCTAATAGGCTTCCTAACAGTAATGTAAATATGATAAGAGTAAACCCTTTCAGGGACTAAGCATCCATGTTGAAGAGATAAAAGAGCTTTGTACAGAGTTCCCTTCAACCATTGTATTGATTGATCACCTGGGTTTCTGCAAACCTCCAGAGTAAGCCAAGAAAACAAACTTGGGGTTTCGATTTGTTTTAATTACTTGTTTCGTTAATGCCCATGTTACATTTTATCAATCTTTTGCAGAAATGAAGAAGATAGTCTTGCAATTTCCCAGCTTTTGGAGCTAGCAAGTTATCCCCAGGTAAAAGTGACCTTAAAATTCTTTTGATAAGTATTACATATATAGAAACCTGGTCCAGTTTCTTCTCCTGTAGACTTAGGAATCGATTAGACACCCACTTTAAGGTCGAAATGATAAAATTCTGATAACAAGAACACGAGATGAGAAATACCAACTTTGCTAACAAAGCACGAGTCATCGCAATCATGATGCTATTCCAGTCTAGCGAAATACTTGTCCTTTAACTCATCCCAAATCATCAAATCTATATTTCTATTTGTGACAGATATACGTGAAACTCAGTGCGCTATTTAGGGTGTCCAGACGGCCATTTCCGTACCTGGATTTATCCCACCTCCTCTCTCAGATTGTATCAAGCTTTGGAGCCAACCGCATCATGTGGGGAAGGTATTGATTTCAGATCCCCTGTTAAAGATCAAACAAAAGATAACCAAACTTGCAGCTTCGAACATGAAGATATACTTTACAAGTATGATAATTTGAACATGTCATGTTTGTTACAGTGACTTCCCATTCGTTGTTCTCGAATGCGGATATAAAGGAGCAATTGATGCAGTATCAGTAATAGCCAATGAAATTTCTCTTTCTTCTACCGAGTTGGAGTGGATAAAAGGCAAAACTGTGGCTCATCTGTTCCAAAGTCGATGGATATCTTAATCTAACGGTCTCAATAATGTGTAAGGCCCCAAATTATCAAGAGTTAATTTAGGAGGGCGTAAAAAGGAGAATTAAGGGGTTTATTGACCATTTATTTATCGGGAAGGGAGCACGTAGCAAGGTTGACAATTTATAGTGTTCGGTGTAGGAGATGTTTCAGCTCTCTCGAATAGCTGAGGAAGTTTTGAAACTCTGTTTTATCTTTTGTTTTCTCATTTGGGATTGATATCTGGATGTTGCAGCAAGTTCATCAATAGAACAGTGTTATAGTTCTCAATTCTGGTTCCCCTTGTGTTTGTGTGCGTTGTTCACATATTTTGATTTTTTCTCCGGTAGTAATAATAATAAACAAGATAAAATCAGAAAGGTCATGATTAACCAGACCATCGTAATAATAAAGGGTAGATTACTCCTTATTCTGTAGCCTAGCAAATATAGGGTTCTTCCATTCTAATGACACAACAAAAAATCAATGCTACACACGTTTCTGGCTCACAAATCTTCCCAGGGTCTTATAGTTGCAATTCTCATTGCAAAACTTACAGGAACATCATCTTCTACTAGATGTAGACTCATTTTGTATCACTCGAGCTGCGAATTAAGGAAACAAGAGATCATGCATTTCTAGGATGTGTACTTGGTTTAGAAAGGATCTCAAATATCCACCAAAGCACGAAAGAAATCGTTATTAGAACAGAGGATCTAACATTTTTGTTTCATCTCATTACATGTGATAAGATCAAGCGCCCTCCTATTCGTGCAAAAAATCACTTCATTTGATCACTTCTCCAAAATATTCCTTGACACAGATTTACACGGATCATTTTTGAAGAGTATAAACATAATTGTTTTCCTTGTTTTAAAAATCTATTACAACTCTCTATCCACATAACCAGTAAAATGGTACCATAAAAAAATATTAGAGAAGCTGTCACAAGCTCAGAGAAAAGCAACAAGTGAAGATGCAATGCAATAACTAAGAATTGCAATTCCAAATTTTAGCAACAGGAAATTGTTCATAATAATATCCATCATTTACCACTTTTCTTTGTTTTGGGGCATTTTTCTGTGCAATCTATAGCATTCCTCTTCTTCTTCTTTCGTAGCATATCATATACAAGTGCCTTTTCTAACCGCTCAACCCTATGGGACAGCGAGCATAGCAATTGTGACTGCATTTCATTCTTTTCAAATAGCTGCGCCATCATCTCCATCATTCTTTTGTTGTCCATCATCATCCTTTCAAGAAGCTCTCTACTCTGCCCATCCTCCTCTCTTCCCTTCATTCTGCTATCTTCTTCTTCTTTTACTGCGTCCTCTTCATTTCCACTACCCTCTCTTTCATCTACCGCTCCAAATTCTGCAACCCCATCGTCTGAATTTGTTGGGTTGTTTGACGAATCCGTCTGACTCTCAGCTTCACTCATTGCTCCGCACTCTTCAGCCGCCTCAAGCTCTGTATACCCCATGTCGTTGTCAACTTCTACAGCCACCTCGTCTTTTCCCGGCAAGTTCTTCCCTTGCTCTGAAACTTGAGGAACTCCTGGATCAGCACTCGATTCCATAGAACAAGCCGTAGATTCCTCAAGAATTGCTCCCTCCTTTTCAGTAGAAGAAGGCTCTAATGCTACTCCATCTACATTTTCACGCTCATTGTGACCATCGTCAGATTCAACTTCCGTCTTATCATCATCACAATCATCAGCAGGTTCGCTGTTAGCAATATCAGCAGCAGAACTTTCATGCTCATGCTCTGGAATTATTATATCCTTGAGCTCCGGAGTTCTTTCCGAGCTCCGATCAACAGCTTCAGAATCACATTTGACAGTCGTAGCTTCAAGAGTCTCATCGATCACATCAGTAGCTTCATCCGCAGCAGCGATTGAATCAACCTTCTCCTGCAATGCTATAGCCTTCTTGATCACCGCCTTCCTGAAATTCCTAATTCCAGAATCCACGCCTTTCACCGAATCCAACCTAAACAGCAAATTCATCAGCATCTCACCAAATTTAACCCTCTCCTTAACATCCTTCCGAATCAAATCGACTGTTTCTTCATTCCCAAGCCTCCTCTCTATCTCATTTACTTCTCTCTCAATCGCCACAACCTTCTTCACGCTCTTTCTCACCAAGAAACCTCTGAACACCTTCTGGATTATGGTGGCCGAGTCTAATCTGCTATTCTTGGATTCAACAAAACGGACGGGAATCGAAACCACCTTCGGAGCCACCGGCACAGTCCGCCGATGCACTGGAATTTCCATCATGCTAGGCACATAACGAGGGCGTTGGGGGTGGTAGTTCCAGTGATTTCTGGAGAAGGAACTCTCCATAACTATGATGAATCAAAGAATCTCCAAAGAAAAGTAGAGACAGAAATTTGTTGAGCGAATAGAGGAATCTTCTTTTTCGAGATATGCAGATAAAATCTCTCCGATGAAGAAGAGGGAACATGACCGATTGTTATATATATGGGAAAAAGCTGAATTTGAAGAAAGGTTCGAGAAGAAGATTCGAAATATCGAGAAGCTTCGGGATGATGAATTTATAGAACAATATGTCTGTGGGACCCATTCTAGAATCTCCTTCTGCAACGTGGATTCTTCAAAATTAGGCAACCGAAATTTTAATTGGAAAATTTAAGATGACGTGGCTGGCGGCTGCTTTCGTAATGTGAATTGCCTAGAAACAATTCATGCTTGGCTGCTCTTATTCATAGCTCGACATTAATTTATCGAGTGAATTTTACATTATTCATACACAAAGTTTGGAACGTCTTGAAATCTCAATTTCAGAAATGCTTGTGGAAATACTAATAAAATATGGATGGATATTTTTGAAGGAATTATAAAAGTAAAAATATTTAGATTTATAAATATTATTTATATTATATTAGACACATTTTATTGCTTATATATTTTACTAAATTTCAAATATCGTGTTGAAACGTTGACAAAAATTTAATAACGTGTTCTACATACTAATATCACGATAAAGAATAAGGAGTGATACTATGAATTATTTTTGTCTAAATCCACCATTGATCATACCATGTCAACCTTTTACATTTGTCAATGCACACAATCATCATCATCATCAGTTTTGTATTTACATGCGATTTCCTTTTTGTTTTCAATATATAGTATACGTGTTTATTTTTTATTATTTTTTTAGGAATTTTATGTATTTATTTAATAGCCAAACTTTAGTTCGTAACTATTGAATTTCTACATTTAAGAACTTAGCTTAACAGTAATTGGCATGACCTTCATCTTTAGAGGTCGAAAATTTGATCCCTCATTCATGTCATTGTTGTATTAAAAAAAACAATTAAAACAAAAAAACATGCAATTGAAAAACAAGAAAACAAATCAATAAAAATGTTAATTGTAATAGAAGAATTAAATCAACCAAGTCATACTCAAGTTATTAACATGAACATAGTATAATTAACTAGCATACAAACATATACTCCCTAACCAAGAGGTAAAAGGTTCAAATCTCTCCTCCCATAAACTCGACCATGAATTAAACTAAAAATAATAATGTAACGCCAATTAAAACATTGTTGGTACGCTCTTATATAAGCATAAAGTTAGATTTCATACGTTTGTGAAAACGAGTTAAAAAACATAAAGACGCCCGTGAAAAGTCATATGTTAGAAAAGAAAAACTCCTAAAGATAAGATGTTTTCAACTGCAACACCATATTTCATCTATGCCATTTTTGCACAATATTTTAAGCAATTCCATACAAAGTTGATTGATAGAACAAAGAATTTTGTAACTCCAAAGCAACTGCATAAAAGGATGCATAAAGAAATTGGTTAGGTTTTGAATTTGAAAATAAAACTAACTAGTTAGGGGGAAAATACCATTTCTTTCAAATATACAACAAAGCAGAAATTCTTGCAAAGCTAAGCACTTATTCCTGCTCTCTCGAGCAGTTTATTAAAAACAACAAACTGAAGATAACCTGCTCGGCCAATTAGATGAAATTCATTCTGTTCGGAATTCTTATTCTTGCTCTCTCGAGCAGTTTCTTGGAAGCTTGTTTTGCCATCAAAATTACATCTTCCTGTATTCAAATTTTGGGTTAAACATGTTCAATATTGGCATATCAAACTAAATCTATAGGTATTTCAACTTTTTGTTACAGCAAAGCGAAACATGAATAAGCAAACGAGTTATAACATCACGAGCTTAAAACGAGTATTCCATTTTAACTGTTCAGTTTGACTATTTTGTCGCTATTTTTCATCTTAATAAATATTAGCTTCAACAAGTGAGAATATAGGATTCGAACTTCTAACCTCAAGAGAAGAAATACATGTCAATTAGCTCATTACCAATGAGTTATGTGCATTTTAAGTCAGTTAAAAGCAATATATATATATTTGACTCAACTGTAATCTGAGATAAAGCAACGGGTGTCTTAAAATTGAAGTACCTCATTCACATTAATGATCTTCTTATCTTTCATTATCCACTGGCCATTGCACATTACAGAGATCACATTTTCAGTCCTCATACTGTAGACAAGGCAGGAAATACTGCAATATCAATTAAGCAATGCCATCAGTTCATTTATAGTTATCATACTCAAGCGAGAACGAGAATAAGCACTCTCACCGACAAAATGTATGATACAAAGCTTTTAAGATTTAGAAAATGAAACATCTAATTGTTCTTTAGGAAGGAAATAAATACCTGTCATGGGAAGGAACCATGGACCAAGAGGAAGGATTGATCACAACCATATCCGCCTACCATCAAGTCAGTACACAAATCATCCTCAAACGTTTGAAAATAACAGGTTGCATTAATTGCTCGACCACTAGAAATACTCATGGTTTTATTTATCCAATTGAACTTCCATATAAACACCTTTTTTCTTTATACGTAATTTTCATATGCTTGGAATGGCATTGGTTATTTAAATTCAACCACCGATATAAGATATTAAAGTCTTATGAGTATTTTCACATCAAAATATTAAGGAATTAAATGGTAGATGAGTTGAGGCTTAAGTAAGCTAACCTGAACATTTACAAATATTTAAACATTGTAACAGTCCATTATCAGCATACCTCTTGTGGCTCCTACAGTTTCATTTAGAAATCACAGATCTAGTACTAGTGGAAACAATTCTTTTTAATCATCAATGATTAAAAACAAAACTTTTTGTGCGCAGCTAATTTATGATTGCAAAATACTACTATTTGGGCCCAGTGAGTCATCTGTTAAGTACTGAATCCATCATGATGGAGCAATGTCCACCTTAGTTTCTACCTAAATAACACGGAACAAAAGAAGTAAAAACTGAAATGAACATTGAAAGAAGGCCAGTTAATATAAGGCCAAAAAAGCATTACCTTCTTCCCAACTTCAAGCAATCCTATTTCATTCTCCCATAGTACTGATTTTGCGCCATTTATTGTCACCATTTGTAGGACCACTTCAGCAGGAAGAACAGAGGGATTGGTTGTTCCATTTGCATAGACTTCCCGGCCCTTATTAATCAGCGATGCAAGGTACATCTCATCAACTGCAAAATATTTAGACACTTAAATTGTCAACTGCCATTGTACTAACATGCATGGTGCCAAGCGAAAATTTTCTTCATGAAGTGGAATCTATTAACTCAAGGTTACTGCGTTCTGATCAAAATTTTGTCTACATCTTTAGAATGTTACATTCAACTCTGGGGTATAACATTAATGCCAAGAGGCCCAAAATATGTTCTCACTAAAGTCCTTATGATAACCAATATAAAAGGTTCCATTGGATCAGCATGCGACGGTGTGCCAAAATGATCCTTAAAAGTGAGGTGTTCAGAAGAGAATGTGTCAGTTCTCAGTAAAATGCACATCTAGCATTACATGATTTGACGAAAAATTATTCTGTGGCCACCAATGTGTATGGTTAAAAAAATGCAGGCTTTTAATCTCTCTCAAACTTCAACAGTATAAAACCATCAACCAAATTGTTCTGGCCCCTTAAATAATTTCCGTAAACTAACACATGAAATAATGTTCAATTTGTTAGAATTTCCGGACTAAAACAAACCTATGCTCATTCTATTATTTGACGGTGCTCCATCTGTTCCAATGGAAACACAAATACCAGCATCAAGCATCTCTCTGATAGGAGCAAATCCAAGCATTCTCATTGCAGAAGCTGGACAGTGGGATATTTTGACCCCATTCCTTGAAAGAAAACTAATCTAACAAGATATCAATAATACTAGCATTATAAAAGGAAGTTATGAAAAATATGGACATAAAAGTATTTATCAATCCAAAAGCACATTCTTGAATGGAACAGATAGCAAGAAACAATGCCCAAAAATTCATATTTACTCCCAAATGCCAAACTAATTCGGTCTAATGGAGCACTTGATGATGATTTGATATATATGAATAAAATATTTGCGTTACAAAATTTTACTTTTCACTGTACACATTTCAAGCAATTGCCTAACTAGCATAGATCTTTGAACAGAATCCATCAACATGTTCGGCTTCATGGTGACAATAGACGTTACTATGGGATACCCACCTCAGTTGCCCAAGTAGCAGTCAAGCACTACCTGGTAAGAAATTAGGAAGATAAGAATGCGAAGCTAGGTGATACCACATACCTAGAAGTTTTGCCCAAGTGATTTGAGAAGCTCTACTCTCTAGCCATAGCCTGACCTAGGTGAGATTACGAAGCCATCATGCTGGGGGGATAGTAGTCCAACTGACAAAGACTAAAAGCCACCTAGCCCCAAAGTGAGACTAGGGAGCAACATAGCTTAAGTAGACCAGAAGGCAACCTAGCCTAAGTCACGGCTAAAAAAAGGAAACCAGGAAGCTGCCTAGCCAGGTTAGTCCCAACTGGTAACCATGACAGAGCTGAGACCTGAAATTGGCCCAAGACATCTGATAGGGCATGAGACTCAAGGTCACATTAGACATCCTTTAACCACTTTGTGGCATTAGCCATATTTGATATGACTAGTGCATCTCATACATCCTTCCTGGTTGTAGCTACAGTGGGGCATCACATCCATTCAAAAGCCTGCAAAGTTTCCTATGATGTCCTAGCAAGTGTCAACTTAGGCCATGCTTAATGAACAACACCTTGGCAGGCTAAACACCATCAAGTTGCATTTATCAAAAGTTATGATTGGTATGCATTTTTTACCCTACTTGCAAGGCAACCTATGACTAGAAGAAATCAAGGGATCCTCTCTACTTTATCAAAACTATATCAAACCCAAAACCCGTACTAAGTTAAACACTGGAGGGTATTTAGCATACATCACACCGATGTTCATACTAACTTAAAATTCAACCATACGCTCTGAAGCATTGCCACCGTCAACCATGTTAGAAATGCACTTGATCAGTTTGGTCAACTACCTGACCAAAACTATACAACAACAAACTTATAGCACAAGTGACCAAAGAATCTACAACTTTTGGGTTGGAGTATGTTCCTACGTAGCTAGATTTGGGTTCCTTTTGAGGACCTAGTTTTTTATGCCCTTGTATGTCTTTTCATTCTTAATGAAACTTTGGTTCTCGTAAATAAATTAAAAAGAAAAAAAAATGAAAAAAAAAAAAAAAAACCAACCTACAGCTTAGCTGTCAAGTATGGTTGGTTTGGTACCAACGAACAATTACTAAATCCTTGTTTGGCTTCCCAAAATTACAAAGAATTTTAATAGTCTTGAACAATGCAGTACTAAATAAATGTTAATAATTGAAAGATCTGGCAAGCAAAATGTAAATAAACCAAAAATGTCAAAGAGCTAATAAAATGTAGGGAGGTTTGGCCGACCTTTCTTCTTCCATTCAGCTTATTCAAAACTGACTATATAAATATTTTTGCAGAAGATGAAAAAATGTCGAGAAATAAGAAACTATGCAGAGTTTCTGAGAACTCAGAGCACATTGAAACGGCAATAACTGCTCACCTCATTGTCATTGACCCAAACAGTATGTGCAGAAAGTAAATTGTTTCTCAGAAACTGTATTTCCTCCAGGTAAGTAACTGTTCCATGATCAACCTTTCGTTCATTCATCACTTTCAGGTTTTCATAGGGTATCTCTGCAACATGCTAAAATACACATAAAAATAAAGCCAAACTCAACAACTGATTGGCAGCTTTAGCCCCATTGGTAGGCCATACAACTAAATATAATTGGAACTCAATAAAATTTGAACAATTTCGAGACTGCAAAAGCATATGTAAAGAAGATAGAAGCACCATGTGGATCCCAGTTTCTAGTTCTACAGCATTATCCCTTGTTTCAATCAATAGACGTTCTGTTGCATTCATAATTTGTCTGATACCAAACCATACTCTGATGCGCCCATCTGCTGTGTTGTGGTGCTTCTTGTAAAGCTCCTTTTGAGACTGCCCTTGAAAAAAGAAGATTAAGAAACCGTTAAATATGGTTTTGCTAATTGAACGGATACAAATTTCACTTAGTTATTTAAAAGGATAAAGAGCAAATCACTTTCACGAAACCAGAAAACAAAAAAGTGGCTTAACCATCTGACCATGAACATCAACTTCTTAACCAATAATTTTATGAAGGTAATTATTCAAATCTTTGCCTTTCTTTCATCTTCCAAGTTCCAAGGTAACCTCCAGAGTAATGTTTTGAGTAATATTCAACCAGCACATAGTAGCAGTTAGTATAGGATAAAATCTAATCATTTAATCAGTTATCTACACAAAATTTCTCTAAAAGCTTGAGAACTTAAACAACATTAATGTCGAAGTTTAAACCAAATACCAGCTCTACATTGCTAATCATATGAATGAACTCTACTATTGTTAAACAGAATTAATAGAGAGAGAATCATTGATATATAAAGTTAAACATGATAAACCTGAATGCAATCATCAGTAGTTATAGCAGCCCAAGGAGCTGGCAATCCTTCACCACAGTCCATTATTGACTGAGTTAAGCACGCCCGTAAACCCAACAACTCTACAGCTTTAGCCATTCCAGATACATGTTGCCCCCCTGCCTCAGCGAAGCATGTTACCTGAATATACATCAAGTTAAACAATAAGTTTCGTCCCTGAAAATGTTGTAACTATTTAGTTCTTGATTTTCTAAAAGTTTCTAAAAGTTTTGTGTCATCCACATATTTTAGAAAGATTCTAGTAAGCACGAAACGCTCAATCTTGTGTCTAACAAATCCCTCCATTAACTCTGTAAGTTAAATGCGAACTTACAATTAACGACTACCTATTATACACATAATTAAGGGTTCAGGGATTTAATAATTACTTTCTAAAGTAGATGAACTCCATAGTTACGTTCCTGAAAGTAGAGAACCAAACCAAATACACAATTTAACCTATACAATACCTTCATCAATTAAAGCGAAAAAGGATGAGGAAGGAAAAAGAACACGAAGCAGAAATGTAGATACTCACACCCGAGTGAATGAGTTCAATACCACAAAGCAAAGTGGAAATGTAGGAATCTTCTTCAGTCATGCTAGATTCGTAGGGCCATATACGATGGTGCAACCAAGTCATCAAATCCACATCATCGGCTATGCTCCTCGCAAGCTGCTGAGAAGTGTGGACATGCGTATTAATAAACCCTGTGTTTTGAAGGCCAATCAAGATCTCAGACAACAATGCTAA
The DNA here is from genome assembly GCA_030954485.1 of Citrullus mucosospermus. Lineage (NCBI taxonomy): Eukaryota > Viridiplantae > Streptophyta > Magnoliopsida > Cucurbitales > Cucurbitaceae > Citrullus > Citrullus mucosospermus. The sequence continues at coordinate 29,804,441 of CM062061.1, read as the reverse complement.
ACTCAGAAAATCATTGGATGAAGTAGACAGAGAATTGAAAAAGTTAAACTCGAAGATTCAGAGAGAGAGAGAGAGAGAGAGAGAGAGACCGGGGAGCAAGATTTGAGAATGAAGATCAATAATGTGGTGAGCAGAAGCAGAGAATTGGTGGAGAATTTCGGAAGAGTGTCCGATAGCCTTGATTTTGTCGCCGGAGATCGCAATTCCGCCGTTCCGAAAGACTCGGCTGTCGGAATCCATGGTGATGATGAGAGCGTTGTGGAGAACAGTGAGATAATTGAAGTTGGGATTTCTCTTCGACTCCATAGCTTCTTCACTCTGCTGTCTTCAAGCTTCCATTTCTCCATAGCTTGTAAGAAATAGTAGCCCTTAATAAACTTTATGTTTTTTCAAAAAGATCCCTTCTACAAAAACTATTACTTTTAGACCCCCCCCCCCTTTTATTTTTTTCTCTTTTTGAGAAAGATGATGAAATTGATGTTAGCATGAAATAGTTAGATGCAAAATTATGTTCATACCTTCACTCATTCAATATTAATCAACTTTTTAATTTAATAGAAACAAAATTTAATCACCTTTTTTTAAGAAAATTATTATAAGTACAAAAATTTCAAACTATTTACAAATATAGTAAAATCCAAATTCACATTAAAATTTTGTTATATTTGTAATTATTTTTAACCGTTTTTCTATTTTTGAAAAATATTCTTTTTTTTTTACATGTGTTTGCTTATCAAAATTGGATGACATCGGATTCATTCCTTACAATTATCCTTTGCAAAAGTAATGAAATAATCCAATTGATTACCACCCATTAGATAACGATTTTATTTTTAATTTTATGCATATTTAGTCTAAATTTCTCAATTATGGTTTTCACCATTCTTAATTAAGAATTTGAATTCGTATTTAAATTCTTAAAACAATAACTAAAGCAAGCATAAGCATAACTCAATTGATGTATGATTATACTGAAGACTACAATGTTTGGAGTTCAAATCCTTCCCCTTAATTGTGATTTTAAAAATAAAAAAAAAATAAAAAATAAAAAATTCTATAATAATAACAATTTTTTTTGAAAACTACCATTTATTTGAAAAAGATGGACTTAGTTATTTAAAACAGAGTAGGATGCAAAACATTGGAATTAATGAATGTAATTAGCGTTTATAAGTTTAATTTAAAAAACTTAAAATAAAAAATCACATGGTTATCAAATGTGATTTTAATTTTTGAAATGTAAGCTTATATAAACATTCCTCTAACTCCACCTTTAAGTTTTTTTTTTAATCATCCACTTTTTTCTAGGATTTTTAAAATTCAAGTCAAGTTTTGAAAACTAAAAAATGTAGTTTGTAAATCATTTGATTTTTAATTTTTTATTTTTGAAACTTAAATTGGTAAACAATCATTCCACTTATTGATATTTTTGTTTTGTTATCTACCTTTTAGTTTTTAAGAGTATTTTTAAAATCCAACTAAAATTTGAAAACTAAGACTCTATTTGGTAACCATTTGGTTTGTATTATCGCTATTATTATTTTGACAATAGTAACAAACAAAAAGAATTTACAATAAAATAAGAAAAAAAACGAGTCTCATCAATCTAAAATTTCGTGGTCTAAAATATTTATAAGTGCATAGTAAGTCAACTATCGTGCTATATCATAATTAAATTAAATAATTACAAAACGTGATATATAATCTAAAATGTTTATAAGTGTATAGTAAGTCAACTATCGTGCTATATCATAATTAAATTAAATAATTACAAAACGTGATATATAATAATAAATAATCTAACATTGATGTTGGGATGTATTATTATATAAAACTCACAATGTGACTTCTTTTTTCTTTTTTAATAAAAACACACATGGATATATAAAAAGTTTAGATATTGTTTTGGTTTCACGTACTTTGTTTCAACTTAAGTCTTTATAATTTCAAAATGTTCATTCTAATTCTTGTACTTCCAACATTTATTCATTTCAATCCTATAAATTAAAAACATTAAGTGCTAATTCTTATACTTTAAAAATGGACATTCTGGTCCTTGTTAGTAATATTTTAATACATATCTTATACTAATGGAAACCCTTTAATACAAAGTTATAACTATACTTCAAAATGACTATGAACAAATAACAATGGTAGCCTCCAACGCGGTTAGACATCTTAGCCTCGTTTTCTTAAGAAATAAATAAGGATGTAACAAATCAGACAACATCTTATCTTGATTTGGGTGTAAATCCTAATTTGGTAATTGAACTTCCAAAAATATTTTTATTTTGATACTTGAACATCTCTAATATATTCTCTTATAAATAATCATATATTGACTTTAAACATTTGATCAAATTAGTAGAGTATGATTTCAATAATGTAGGCTAAAATGTGAGTGCAAGCATGTACTATAATCACATAGGCTAACCATGCTAAGTATTGGAATTTAAACCTAACTATATTGCTGCTCCCAGAAAAATAAGTTCTATAACAAGAGAAGGAATTCAAGGCTTTCTAGAGCATAACTTTTGTGCAAGGTTTAATTTAATCCAATTTGACTCTTAATATCCATCTCACATAACCCATCTATTAAACACCAATCTTTTATTTATATATATATATATATATATGAGTGGGTGGGATATATGTACTAAAAAAAATATTTTTTTGGTTTAAAATATATATATATATATATATTTTTTTTTTTCTTTTCTTTTTAAGTTCAAAATCAATATTACACCACCATCCACTCATTAGGAAATCAATTATTATATATACCCTAAGAAATTGTATGGCTACTAATCGTATAACTTTCTAAACTTTAATAAATATCATCTTTCACACATGTAAAAGTTTAGTATAAAACTTCTTTAGATGCATGATTAACATACAATTAGAAACAAATACTAAAAAATCAATTCGATAGTAGTAACATTTCATTAATATGAAGAAAAAAAAAATCAATTTTGCTTTGCTTATTTTTTTATTAATAAAAAAATTAGTTGATAATTTCTCTCACCACCGTGGAATATAATTATGGGAGAAGAATAATTGTCTCAAGTAACTTTCAGCAAAATCAAATGAAAATAGTCATAGAAAAGAGTAAACTCAAAGTTGGATATAAATTGATCCCACTGAGAAAGAAAAATCACATAAGAGTGATTGTATTAAACAAAAAGTTAAATTACAAATTTTGTACTTTTGAGATTCTAAAAATTAGAATTTAGTCATTTGTAGTTTGATAAAACATAAAAAATAGTCTTTATGGTCTAATAAAGTCCTATAAATAATTCCTAATGAAAGGACTATTTATAGGATTTTATCAGATTATACACTAAATTCTAATTTATTTATTTTTCTTTTTTTTTTCATAAGAACGAAATGATTCGAGGTTTGTAAGCAGGTGGGTGAGAAAGACAAAAGGAGGATTAAATAGAGAGAGAATATGAAAGGAAAAGAGAAATACGTGAGGATCACAAACAACCTTATTAAAAAGAAAAGAAAAAAAAAGGTCAACGGTTAACGAACAAACTGAAAATTAGAGGCCAATTAAGGCATTAATGTTTCTGTTTTTGCCACCCACCCCCTATCCCACATTTTCTTCTCCTCCATTAATCTTCACCAAAACACAAAAACTGATTCCCTTAGACAGAAACACACACACAAACAGAACAGAGACGAACCCGGATACACTCTTTTCTATTACCATTTCCCTTTTTCTTCCTTCACCAAATTTCTCTCTTCCCATTTCTCCATTTCTCACTTCCAATTGTTTTATTCATGGAGAAAAACCCACCCCCAGAAAAGTCTGAAAGTTTTTCTAAAAATTTCAATAGAAGGATTGCTAATTTGGGCTCACCTCGACGGACTCCCGACGCTGCTGCTGCTGATGCTAAATCAGATTCCGAAAAGCTTGCTGCTGATCGAGATGATGATGCCTTCATTGAAGACCCTCTTTCCGAATCTGATACGGCCTTGATTTTTGAAGAGGTTGATCGATTCCTCGAGACTTTGTCCAATGTTGGAGACGATGGATCGAATCTAATCCATGAAATTCCAAGCTCCATTCATTCGTTGTCGAAAATGGTGGACTCCATGATCTCCAGGTACAATTCTAACAAATACCCGGCGAAGCTTGGCAAAGATCCCGACCGGGATTCTTCCTTTTTTGAAGCTTTAGGTCGCATTTCCAAGATTGCTATTAAATTAAGCGAATTCCCTACCAGCACTGCCTCGATTCCTTCTCTCAATCGAACCACCACGGCTCTACAGCGAGCGATGTCGTTATTGGATGAAGAATTCAATGCCCTTTTGAAAGAATGCAAACATCGAGAGCTAGATTCGAAACCTGACAAGAAAGCATCAAAGCAGTCGTCGTTCAAAACAATCAACGAATCAGCAGATCAACAAAACAGCACCATTCCCGAATCATCCGAGTCCGATTCTGCTAAGGAAGAGATATTCCCCTCTTTCTCGCAGGAAACTATATCAAATATGAAAAGAATTGCCGGAGCAATGATCTCTGCTGGCTACGAGAAGGAATGTTGTATGAGTTACAGCTTCCTCCGGCAGAGCTCGTTCAAAGGAATATTGAACAAGCTAGGGTACGAAAGTATTAGCATAGACGAGATTCAAAAAATGCAATGGGAGACTCTTCAATCAGAAATCGACAAATGGATCGCCGTCGTCAAGAAATGCTCAAAATCTCTGTTCCCAGGCGAGTGGAAGCTTTGTGATTCTGTTTTCACCGATTATCCCTTCATTTCTCATACGCTCTTCAGCAATTTAACAAGAGCAGTAGTCATCAAACTTCTCAACTTCGCAAACGCCGTCGTTTTGACAAAACGATCCGCAGAGAAGATGTTCAAATTACTTGACATGTACGAAACAATCCGAGATTTAATTCCGGCCATCAATGGCTTCCCCGAAAATTGCAGAACAGAGCTAATTTCCGAAGCGGAAGGGGCAAAAAGTGGTATAGGCGAAGCAATAGTCGGCATTTTCTATGACCTAGAGAGCTCAATCAAAAGCGACAACGCGAAAATTCCAGTTCCAGGAGGAGCAGTTCATCCATTGACGCGCTACATAATGAATTACCTAAAATATGCTTGCGAGTACAAAGAAACCCTAGAACAGGTCTTCCAATTTCTCGACCCAAAAGTTGAAGAAGACCGACCGGCAAGAATGGACGAGAACGACGACGCGTCGCCGAGAAAGTCTCAGCTCGCAATTCAGATTGCAATGGTGATGGATCTACTCGACGCGAATCTCACAATGAGATCGAAACTATACCGCGACGCATCTCTTCGGTACATCTTCCTGATGAACAACGGAAGGTACATAGTACAGAAAATCAAAGGCTCAAGCGGAATTACCGAGTTGATGGGCGACCGTTGGTGCCGTAAACGATCGACGAATCTGCGACAATACCACAAAAATTACCAGAGAGAAACATGGAGTAAGGTATTGCAGTGCCTAAGCCACGAAGGATTGCTGGTGAACGGGAAGGTATCGAAGCCAATATTGAAGGAGAGATTCAAAAGTTTCAACGCGATGTTCGACGAAATACACAAAACGCAAAGCAGTTGGGTAGTGAGTGACGAGCAGCTTCAATCGGAGCTTAGGATTTCGGTGTCGGCGGTGATGATTCCAGCGTACCGTTCGTTCGTTGGGAGATTCAAGCAGCATTTCGATCCGGGAAGACAATCGGAGAAGTACATAAAGTATCAACCTGAAGACATTGAAGGTTTGATCGATGACCTGTTTGATGGAAATACTGCTTCCATGGGGAGAAGAAGAGCGTAGAAAACCTAATTTTATTCGGATACAGTCTCTTAATTTCTCTTTTTTCCCCTTTCCATTTAATTGAATTTATGTTCTGATATATTTTTTTCTTCTTATTGTGGTTTATTTTTTTCCCCCAATAACACGTGGGAATAGAACACATTGAAGTGGACTTTTTTGACTTCTATTAATTCTGGTCTATTTCAATATGATTTTATTTGTAGTTTTTTTTTTTTCAAAGAAATCAAATTCATGTTAGTAAAGCCATTCGATAGATCAATATTTATATATTAGAGTAAAATTTGTGAATGCTCATCCTAACGTTCATGTCTTCGGATACAATTAAAAGAAAGGTCTAAGAGTAAGAAGTAAGAAAGATAGGGTCAAAACATTGCATAATAGTAACTTATACAAATGGGAAAAGAAAAGTGATACAAACTTAATGTCCTTCCAATTGTTTGTGCCTGTAGAAATGTTTATTAAATTAATTACAATAACATGAAAGTAGAAGCAAATCCCCTCCTCCACTACAATACGTTTAGTTAAAAAGAATATAGGATCACAAAATATATAAACCTTGACTAAATAATGATGAGTGACATTTACAGAACATTATCTGATCTAGCAGAGAGTATAATTCCTAGGTCATTGTATACAGCTGTAAGATAAAATTAGAAGAAGAAAAAAAAAAGGGGCTTTAGAGATTATTTTCCTGGGTTGACAACATATTATGTGCAAATTCGTTAGCTTCAGTTTTGGAAATTGAAAGTGTGTTACTGTTTTCTAGCTGACTTATCCTCCCTTGCAGCTCGTTAATAGTGCCAGTAGCATCCTGTGAACCAATAGAACAAATAAATCAAACTTTGCATCCATTGTAGAGATTTTTGGCAGTATCGTTTTGTATTGCATTTTTAAAAATAAAAATAAATAACTACCTTTTTGTCTAAGCTTCGGGTTAAATTTTAGTCCTTTTAAGTTTTTTTATTTGACTTCAATTTATTTCCTAAATTTCAAAATTTAATGAAAAAATAGTAAATCATCTAGTTATATACATTAACATAAATATTGAAAGTGAGTGTTTAGTGAAAATTCGAGATTAAAGTATATAAAATTTAAAAATTATGGATTAAATTTAAAAAAAAAAATTTGAATGTCGAACAAAATTGTTACATTTTGAAACCTACGAACTAAATTGAAATCAAACTTGGCTCGTGTAAAATGTTACTAACCCATAATCTCTCTGTCAAAGTGGCTATCTCCTTGTCTTTTTTCATAATTTCAGCTGAACTGAAATCAATCTGAAGCAAACGTTCTTTTTCCTTCTCTTCTAGCTTCTGGGTTGCTTCGTACAGCTGCTTGTCAAGAGTCGCAACCTTTGGGGAAAAACATGATTGATGATCAGATTCATAATCAATATTTTTAATTTCTCTTGGAAACCTTTAAATTTGATGCAAATCTTTTATTATTTTATACAAACTCAAGAAAAGTTGAATTTTAGAAGGAATGAACTTTTTTCTTTTTTTTTATTTCTTCGGATTCCAACTTTAATTAACAACATTTTATGAAAACGCAAAACACTGAATGAAAAATTATGGAATCATGGATGCTTACTTTGCTTTCCAAACACCTATACTTGTCCATTTCATTCAACAAATAGGTCATCAAACTACTGACATATGGATCCTTTAACCTGTAGAAAAATTGAAGAAATATTAAAGAGGCTTTATAACATAATATGGGCACCCAATGAAAAAAAAAAGATTCAAACTTCTAAAGCGAAAAATACAATATATTGATTTTAGTCACCTTCCCGGCCTGAGCAGATCAATTAGCTCTTGTCTCCCCTTCTTCAAACTTGAAGTATCAATATTAGCAAATAACGTTCCATTTGAGTTAACGGTGGGTGGCTGCAAGTAGGAAGAATGACATTTATGTACTTGGAAATAATGCAAAACAAAAAATAAGGGGCAAATATCTTTTGACTCAATTCCATGCTATTTGCTTCAATCAATTTAATTGCATCCCAACTCGAATATAACTCAACTTACATATAGTTTATGCTCTCAACAAAAAATTTAAAAATTCAAATCTCACACACCAAGTTTCATATTACTTCCACTTAAATTAAAGAAAAAAAACATAAAATAAAGAAATCAATAAGTAAAAGTGGCTTTTATAAACATACCCGTATGAAAGGTTGTGGCTGTCCAAACGCGTGGTTAACCCTCCCAGTGGATGGAGGAACAGGAGGTTGGTGAGAAGTGTACGTGTACATGGTTGATCCCGGAGTCATTCCGGGTTGAGTTGTAACTTTTACGGTAGGTGGCAATACTATTTTCTCCAAGTTCACGTTAGGCTTGGTTGTAGTTGTAGGAAGGACCACCGAAGAAGTAGGAGGAGTAGTAGTACTTGAGAAATTTATACCATTCCGCACATTCGGTCCACCATTCATTTTATCCATGCTATTATGACACTCCACTGAACGTCGTCTTGGAGCGTAACCCACCTCCTGGCAATTTTTCGTCCTGAATCATGGACAAACCATTACGGGTTAGATTGAAATGCTCTCTAAACTTTCAAAAACTTCTAATAAGATTTTGACTTTAGGACTCCTGTGGAAATTATTTTGTTTTTAATTTTTTTTAAAAAAATTCAAGTTTATTTTTTCTTAATATTTTTAGCCAAATTCTAAAAATTAAAAAAATTCAAAATTCAAAAACTATTTTTTCTATTTTCAAAATTTGGATTGAGCTTTAAAAATATTGGTATAACAAAGCAAGGTGAGAGTGTTTATAGGCTTAATTTAAAAAAAAAAAAAAACTAAAAAGAAAATGGTTACCAAATTAGATTAAACTTGTAATTTTCTATCAAATAGGTCCATTGATCTATTTAATATATTTTTAAACATCCAAGTTATGTCCATTAATTCTTAATTTTTAAATTTTGAAAAATGGCTAATGGATTCTTAAACTTTTAATGTTGTGTCGTTAAATTTTTTAATTTTATATTTACTAGGTCCTTAACTTATTCGACATATTTTTTCTAAAAAAAAAAAACAAATCAATTTAGCTTTTCAAAACTAGAATATGACAGCTTATTTGATAAAAAATTAAATTTTATTGTTTGACATTTTTAAAAGTTAATGAATGAAATAGACACAAAGTAAATTTAAAACTAAACTCAATAATTTAACTATTAGCCATATAATATAAAGAAAAGGAAACTAATTGATTGAAAGAAAGATTTACCAGTAATCCTTTTGAATTTGGATTAATCGTGACTCAAGCCTCGAGAGTACGATGGTTCTCTCAAAACCTTGCTTGTCGTGAGCTGGTTCCACAAAATTAGCTTCCAATACACCTAATAATTGTTGTGGTTTTACAGGAAGCATATGAGATCGAGTACTTTCAATAATGAAAAACGTCTTAAGAAATTTAATATACATGATCATCCGACATTTTCTACAAAGAACGAACAAAAAATGCTAACCTAGAACTCCACGGCCGTCACTACCCGCAGGATTCCATATCCTCCAGAATGGCTGCCGACAAAAAAGCAATCCAGTCAGTTTAGGAAATTATTGTTTCACTGTGTGTATATATTTTATTCTCTTGTAAGATCTCAATTTAAGAAAATTAGAACGACCATGACCTTTATTAACCGATTTTTGTGGTAGACATTGAATCCCTGAACGTCAATATGGGATCGTGCATCCTTCACGAATCCAATCGTCACCGTTACACACATCTGCAAAATTAGTCAAGAGTGCACATGAGCTAATCAGAAGGATATAAAAAATAAAAAGAGAAAAAAGGATATAAAAAAGAAAAAGAGAAAAATGGAGAATTAATGATTACATCCGACTGTTTTTTAACTGCGTTGGCAGGAAGTTGATGAGGTCTATATGTTATCTCCTTTGTTAACATTAAATCATCCACAATATTATGATGTTCCACATCTTTTCCTCGCAGAATAATTCTGAACCCCGGTGGCAGTCTGAGATACAGAATTGATGCATAAATCTACCATCCAGCAAAAGCAAAACAAATGTTAGTGACCAATTCAAAAATATGTATTATTCAAGAGAATTAAGAAAAGACTTGCATTATAGAAATAAATTTAAACAGACAATTTCTAATTACATAACTTAATGCATACCCGCAGTGAATGTCGGTAGGTTAAGTAGTGGCGTGAGTTAGGATATTGTTGTGCCATTTTTATGTTCTTCTCATCTCGATTCACTCCTCTAATTTGAATGTCCTGTGTGACATTTCAAGGTTGTGGGAGAGATGGGAGGTCAGATAATTAAAACAAAACTATACACAGCTAAATTTGCAATATTTTAATTACATCATCATATATACAATTTAAAGAGAAAAAAACATGCATCTCTTCTAACTTAATTTAAAATAGAAAGGTGATAAATCTCACATGTGAATCAGCATCAAAGTCGAGTTCCAGGTGACCTTCATCATCTTCCCAAAGGTTGTATATAATAATACGCGTCCCCTGATCTTTCACAAAATTAAACTACACAGTACACGAAATACAAAAGATAAGCAAGAAATTTGAAAACAAGTAGCATTTTCATAATGGACGTAGGGAAAGTGAAGAAGGATGATTGTCTTGGATTAAAAAAAACTATATAAATATAAAAATGTTTATATTTTCGTAACTTCTCACTTATTTGTCTCCTCTTCTAAATTTTCAAAATCCGAAGAAAGTATCTAGTAATTTAATTAAGAAAGCATATAACAAGTATAAATAAATAAACATCTTCAAAAGAAGCATTTGACCAAACATATCTTTTTATAAATTTTATAAAGAAACTTTTGTTTTTTATTCGAAATATTTTAAATACAGCGTAAAAAGTATTTCTATCCTTTTAATTTGATATCTATCTATGAGTGTCTATGTCAGCTTGTGACTCTATCAATATAGTGAGACAACGGTTTAATTGTTACCAGTTACCTCATTTAGTTTGTCAGGAAGACTTCTTAAATATATAGTCAATAACCATCATTCCCACCCTCTAAACTATTTCTTATTAGATTGACCCTTATTTTGACATCTATCCAATTCAATAGTAGTTTTTTTTTAATGAGCATCTATGTTAGCTTGTCACATTTGACTAACTTTATTGTGCAGTAATTAGTCGCTTAAAACTTAATAAGATAATAGATCTTAAGATAAGTGACAGTCATAGCTTGAAGCTTTGAATACATTATTTCTATAATTGTTCTGTTATGTACTAGGTTGACTTTAGTGATTTAAATTGTTACTGTTTATTAATAAGAAAGAGAACAATCAATGTCATTTTTTTAATCTTTAAAATCAAGAAATAATCAACTTGAATTGAAAAAAGAAGTATATACTAAAAAGTAGTTAATTATTAAAAATATGTACATATATTTTACCTGTTCAAATAGTTCATCGATCGAATAAGGAGACCACTGAGCAATAATTTCCAAATTCTTGTTCCAATCATCTTCGGAGCGCATCATCTTGCTCCAACAATCTTCTTTAAACTCAAAGTCAACCTTAGCGTTTTGAAAAAAAAAAAAAAAATTAAAGTCATCAAACCATATTTTTTAAATATTACCTTTCATGTATTCAATTTATGAGCAAATAGTCTTGCATGCTTAGCTAGTTTTCTTACCATGGGAACCACAATATCTTCCTTTCCAGTGTCCCTCAAAAATGTGTATGACAGCATGCCAATGCTTTGTGTTGGGCTATAAAAAGTAATCAACAAAATCAATAAATTGACTCAAAAACTTAAATGGATGGATGAGTAAATTTAATATTATATCATCTAATTAATTAAAACTACAAATTAATTATATAATTAATTGAACGAAATAAACAAACTCAGATTCTTGCACCCTTATATAAATATTATATAATATGTTATATTAATATGAGGAATACTTTTTCTACTAACCCATAAGTAAATAATACAAATTAATCAAACGTGGAAGTATAGAATTAATAGTCATTCATTATAAGGCTTCCCATATAAAGGACTCACCCTCTTTGATCACTTCCCTTGCAACGGGAAAACACAAGAACATCCCCTCCAAGCCTCATGGTACTCGTTTTGAACCCATTTCCATCTAAAACAAATTATTTTATGTCAGATTATAGAGAACAAAGTATTTGCATAATTATTCAAGTCAATTAACCAAAAATGTATCAAGTTTATGAAAAGCTAAAAAGTAGTGAAAGAGTGCATATATACATTGACCAATAGTGTTGGGCATATTCCGTTTTGAAGAATAACCAAGAGACATACACCGCCGCATTTTATCAGGGCACATACCACCGCCGTCATCTGCATTTACGGAAAGTTAGCCACAAAACACGTATAAGAACGTTACAATTACTCTTTTTAAGTATGCAAAAAGATGGAACTATTCGATTGACAATTAACCTTTTTTATTCCATATATTTTAATTAGATAGTCTCATTTGTAACGGAAATTAGTTATAAAATCTCAATAAAATCTCAGCCAATATAGGAATTATATTGGGTAATTATTTTAAATGTGCATGGACAATTATAGACATAGACAGAATTGTTGAGTGATAAATTTGTCTTTAGCTTAAGTTTTTGGGTCAATTAGCGTTTAATATGTATGTCCTTGTGTGTTCAAACTCCAATGATGCTTTTTCTTCCCCCAATTAAAATTGATTTCCACTTATTGAGTTTTTTTCATATTTTAAACCCACAAGTGAAGGAAAAGTGAGGAAAGTATTAGGCGAGCTGCAATTTAACGATAATGTCTATCTAGATGATAAATGTTATGTTTGTAAATAAATTTGCTTGTTTTCCTATATTTAAAAACAACACCGTTATATTTGTATATACCTCCAATAAGCAACATTCTACTTCCATCCCTTTTGTTTTTCAACATGTCGATGTGAACATATGTAGCCCCATTGCACACCTAAAGAGATTAAATAACATCAAACAATTGAAATTAAAAAATTCTCAAGTATTTTCCCTAAATTAGAGGCAAGTTCTCAATACCTCATCTAAAGAATTGTCCAAGAGCTCTGCAAAAGCTGTTGATAAAGGAGAGATATATTGGACATGACAAAATCAGGGATATTATAAGCTTACTGCTAAAAAACAGAGGAAGAAAAAGAAAATCGATAGTTTTACCTCCCAGAGCCCACTTATGGCTGGTCGCATTGGAATGTAGAAATTTTGGATGTACTCTTACATGATCCATACCAGCTACAAAATATAAAACTTAATGTCACAATTATTTCATTTAATACAGTTGTTTGCAATGTTTACATCAATTTTCAATATTCAATTGCCCTAGATGAAGGACGAGAATAAATCTATAGAAGTTGAAATTTTCATACTCTTAAATACATAGTAAAGAACATTCTTGATCAACAAACAAAGCATTGGAAAACAGAGAAACAGTTGCTTGTTCTAATACCTGAACTCGAAAAAGCATCACGGTCGCAATTTCCCTCATAATCCCCTGCTTTCCAAAACTGTCTACAGCTTTTAATCGGCGGATTATTATCCTTACTATCATCTTCCAAATTCTCCATCGGAAACAACGAGAGAGGAGGAGCCTTCGGTGCCATAAGATTCTCTACTTTCACCGAAGCAGGCGAAACAGGGGTTTCAAACTCGGAAGCTTTCACAGACCTAATCGGCTCAACAAAAAGCGGAACGTTGAGTTTACGCGACTTCAGAATCGACACAGAACCATCTTCCTCACTCGAACTACAGTTACCGCTTTCCGATCCGTACTTCCTCTTCAAATTAGAGACGTTAATAGAATCGGAAAACGAATCGTCACTCTCATCACTAGCGAACAAACAGCAACCGGAACCTCCATCAGCGGCAATGCCGGCACCATTAATGCCGGGCGAAAGAGCATTAGGGCTCTGACCGCCATTAACGTCCATCGTATCGGCGATTTCAGAGGGAACGTGATTGACAATTACGGAAGAATCCATGAAGAATCAAGAAACAAAGTCAGGAGTTATCTTGATTGGGATTTAGAAGTAAAGGGAGAATAAATATATGAATGAATTTAGGGTTTTCGAGAGGGAAGCAAAGCGTGGGAAGATTGAAAAAAATTGGCGCGCAGAAGATTGAGAGAAAGAGGGAGAACACGAAGAGAATTGCTAGAGCGCATGAACGCGGCGGTTTCGGCTGTTCATTGCCGTTGGCCGTTATTTATAGGCCCATCATGTGCCACGTGACAAGCACGAGGGGCTAATTCGGAAAACCACTCCTATTTTGATGCTTGCACTTTATAAATCCTTTTTTTCCAAATCAATATTTCTATTAAATTTTGAGATTATTAATGAAATAATAATAATAAAGTAAAGTAGTAAAAAAATGTACCCATCAAACTCTCTTAAAAAGTGTATCAATCAAACTATATATATATATCAAATCAATGAAATATAAAAATAGAAATATCAATGAAAGAATAAAATATCATGATGGAAATATAGTATTAATATAATTGATATTTAGAATAAATGTTTATTTATTAGGTTTAACATATGTTTTTATTTTTTCTGGAAGGTAATAAGTTTTTTTTTTTTTTTTATTTAAGTATATTTAGTTATGAGGACCATATCTATTTTAGTTTAACAAAATATTATAAAATATTTGAATGTCTGACTTTTTAGAATATAGGTTTTAAAATGCTACATGTTCACCATAAATTATAAGTTTCGTTTAAATTTAGTTTCAAGGCTTCAAAATTTACATTTCAATCTTTGATATCGATATTTATTAATTAATTGAAAAGAATTAAATTAAATTTTATTATCTTTTATTACTGTCAGAAGTAATTAAAATTTTTTGCATAACAATCATTTTAAAAGTAATGTTAAAATACTTAAATAAGCTTTAGAAAGACTTGATAGTAATGTCAAAATACCTAAATAAGCTTTAGAAAGACTTGATAGTAAAAGTATAAAATATTGAAGCTATGAATTAAATGAAAACTAAATTCACGAGTAACCTTATAAAATTTAGGGATCAAATATAAATTAAACTCAAAATTCAATAGTAAAAACAAAAAGTATGATATTTTAAAATTTGAAGATCAAATTAAAACTAGACTTAAAACTTAAGACCAAACAAACATTTTTCTCCAATATCAACAACAAAATTACTTCAATTAATTTTTATCTTTACAAATTTATACATTTATGTTATTTTATTTATTTTTTCTTGTTTGGTTGCTTTTCTAAACATTATTAGAAATTTATACATTTATGTTATTTTATTTATTTTTTCTTGTTTGGTTGCTTTTCTAAACATTATTAGAAATTTATACATTTATGTTATTTTATTTATTTTTTCTTGTTTGGTTGCTTTTCTAATCATTTATTAGAAATTTATACATTTATGTTGTTTTCTTTCTTTTTCCTTTTTTGGTTGCTTTTCTAAATCATTATTAGAAATTTATACATTTATGTTATTTTATTTATTTTTTCTTGTTTGGTTGCTTTTCTAATCATTATAGATTTTTTCCTTACTTAAATCTTGATGATTTGGTTTTAATTTTACTGTTTTGAATTGTTTTAATTTTTTCCTTATTTAAATTCTATCTTTCTTCCATATCTTTTTACTCACTTATTTCCTAGTTTAATGAAAATTGAAGATTTGATTTTGAGTTCACTATTTGAAAATTATCTTCAACTTTCTTATTTCTTTGTTTAATATCTATCTTGTACTTTTTTAACCAATTTATTTTGATTTATTCCTTAATTAAATGGTTCTTTTCAAATATAGCAAAAGAAACCAAAATATTTATAAATATAGCAAAATTTTACTATCCATACAATAGACAGCGACAGTAGTCTATCTGTGATAGACTTCTATCGCAAATAGATGGCGTATTATTTGTAAATATTTTCAACAGTTTTGTCATTTAAGATAATTTTCATAATTAAATCTCTATCTTGTTATTTTAAATCTTTTCCTCATTTAAATATTATGTTTTCAAGTTTAATGAATTTAGCTAATATGTCATTTAAAAAAAAATTAGCTAATATATGTTTAGTAAATCATTTTAATTCTACTTTTTAAAACTGTTTTCGGATTATGTCATATAAATCTTGAAAACATTAGTTGTGTTTTATGCACCTAAAATTTAGATTTGGAATTTTAAAATGTAGAATTATATTAAAATAGATTAAAACGTTAATGAATATAGTATTTTTTATTATAAACTCAATTCGTTTTTATTAAATTAAAAAATATATTACTCATTTAATATAACAAAATAATAATTTTGAGAAAATGTTCACATAAACATATTCATAAATTAATTAATAACTATGTGTATTTAACCTAACATATAATGAGTAGCTATGACTGATTTTATAATTTATAAATGTATATTATCAGATCTAATTTGAAAATTATTCAAATTTAAATCAAAATTTCAAACATGTTACCAAACACAAATTTAGAAAATATGTATTGAATTGTTTGTTTTTAAATTTTAAATTTCAAAGTTTTATTTTGAAACTTTTCCCATACCCCCAATAAAGACCAAAGAGCAAATACAATATATCAGCTTAAAAATTGGAAAGCTTTGTTTTGATTTGGTGGATGTATATTTATTTAATTTTTTTTTTTTTTAAAAGGTGGATCTACATATATATTTTTTTTTTCAAAATAAAAATGGATCTATACTTAGACATATTCATCTTCTTGAACAATTTGATAGTGAATTGGATGGTTATGAATTTTAAATATAATTAAACCATATATGATACTACTACTTATTAACTAATACAGATTGATTAATTGATTTCAAACAAATTTATATCTATAATTTATGATGTATGTTTATGTATATTATATATCATCTTATAATCTATCTCTTAAAAAACTACAATATTTGAGACCAAAAAAATAATTTTAGACCCTTTTGTCATTTGTCAAATTTTAGATTTACAAGATATGTCATTTATCAAAGCAAACATAGTCAAATGACATATATTATTTTTTTCAAATAATGAAACTTAAAAGGGTTATTTCTGAACATTTTCCATATATATTCACAATTGTGTTTAATTTAAATTTTACTTATATCTAAATAGATATATATACATACATGTGTGTTTTGCAGATTATTGACCAAGTTT
Organism: Citrullus mucosospermus; assembly: GCA_030954485.1. Classification (NCBI taxonomy): domain Eukaryota; kingdom Viridiplantae; phylum Streptophyta; class Magnoliopsida; order Cucurbitales; family Cucurbitaceae; genus Citrullus; species Citrullus mucosospermus. The sequence goes on along the minus strand of CM062061.1, from coordinate 29,787,498 downwards.
GTCCTATATTAATTTGATGAGTTGTTTGTAAACGTTGGATCTTCTTTTTAAATATTATTTTTTAATTCGAATTTGGTTAATTGGTTATGTAGATGAAAAATTTAATTAAGAAAACTTACTATACCATCACGGCGCCTGCAAAATAATTGCAAAATAATCAGAATGACATATTGGTTGCTTGCCACATAAGTTACAATGAAGTCAATTTTTAGCAAATAGTCTTTCAAATAAGAAGATGAACTTACTTTTTATGGAGTCATCATGACCTATATATAATTGGGTTGTAACCATATTTTTATTATGTGAATTGTAAATTAGCAAGATCTTAGGCTAATTTAGTTGTTTCTTTATCTGATTTTTTATATATTTATATCTCATGCATCTTTAAGATCTTAGGCCAACTAGTTGGAACTACATGTTTGCACTTAAAATGAAATCTACACATATAAGTTGAAATAAGAGCCTTATAATATAAAATATAATAAAATAAATTTGAATTTGAGTACTTAATGAGTGAAGAATTGTAGATAATTATCAAATGATGTCTTCTCACACACAAAAAGATAAAAATTATATTTGATCTTAAATCATATATAAACTTTATTTTAATTTGTATTTATGATTATTTATCTCTACCTAAAAGAGAAATAAATAGATAGATGGAATTTAGATTTGATCTTAAATCAAATCTAAAATTAATAAATAAATAAATAATTCATTTGTATTTATGATCATTCATTTTCGACACAAAGAGAACCTCGTGAGTTGCATAAAATAAAATGGCTCTTTTCAAAGATAGTAAATGAGCCAAAATATTTATAAAATATGTGCATATGTTTTCAAAATTTATAGTAAAAATGCTAATAAAAAAATAATAAGTAATGAAAAAAATCCACATTAAACTAGTAGTAGAGACTAAATTTAAGATTTATTGAAAGTAATTTGAAAGTATAGAGATTAAAAATGAACAAACTCTAAAATATAAGGACCAAAATGATATTTTAATCTATATTTTATTACTAAAAGGGATAAAAGAGGAAATTGATTGTTTTTCCCCTAGAAATGTATAGTTTGGATTTCTTACCTTTATTGTGTAATGTGTTGATTTAATGGTTGACAACATTTGTTTCATCAATCACGGTTCTATGGTGTAGTGGTTAGCACTCTGGACTTTGAATCCAGCGACCTGGGTTCGACTCCCGGTAGGACCTTTTATTATTATTATTATTTTTTTGGTTATTTTCATATATATTTTTAAGTCTTATCCTTACATCGGTCCCAGTCCGCTTAATATACATATTTTTTCATATGAGGTTTTCTTTCATTATTGTCATTTTCACTTCTCCATATTTCTTTTTATCAATAATGTTATGGAATTTCCTACTCCCGAGGCAACGTTTATTTGTTTATTTGTTTTTTTATAAGCTTAATTTTTAAAACGTGAAAAAAAGAGATACTAAGTAGGCTTAAATTTTAATTTTTTTTTGGTATTTTTTTAAATGGAAAATTTCTCTAAATTTTGAGAAATATGTTATTTACAAGTTTAAAAGAAAAAAAAAAGTAAATAAAGTTTTAAAACATTTTTTTTTTAAAAAAAGACTAATACATGCATTTACAATTACTCTTTAAATGATGTGTTTATGTAAAGATGTGTTTGTCTTTTATTGATGTTTGTGAATTAAATCACATGTTATGAGATAAAATGACATCCAAATTAAAGCACATTATAAGATTTTTGACATTCAATTGCAAACAACATAACGTTACAATTCCTATACATCAAAGGTGACCGAAATTGAACACCTTTAATAATACCGACATTGTACTCCTATAACGTCGATTTTCAACTGACATTATAGCTCTTTTTTTTTTTTTTTTGTAATTTATGGTTAGACACTTGGTACATGCTAGACTATTGTGTTATGTTAATATGTGACGCTAATCCATAACTTTATGAATAGAATCAAAAAATCAAATTAAAAGAATAACATTGTGCATGACAATAGCAGAAGAAAGCTCCTTAATTTCAATGTGAAAAACCTAATAACTCATAAAACTTTTGAGATTTTATTGATTTTGGAATTAAACAATTTGCTTGAAGAAGTGTTGAGAAAATAGTCAATAATTTGTATTAATTAAAGAGTTTCTGAAATTGATATTTTAGTAGCAAAATGAAATCTAGTTATAGAATAAGACAAGCCTTTTAATATGGATATGAGGTTTCATATTAGACAAGGAATTTGATACAAATAAGTATTGAAATACTTATGGTGGAGAATATTTTGTTGATTTTTTTTTCTATCACTACTTTGCATCCATACAAACTATTAGAACCTTTGAGAGAACAATTTGAGACATGGAAGACTAAGAAATTTAGAAGAAGAGACTAAAGCTTGTATAAAAAACAAGTAAGAATTAAATCTTTATTCAGTTGTAAATTTTTTGTAATGTAAAATTTCATGTCAAGATATTATATCAAGGTGTGTTTAGTTTAATTTTTTTAAAAAAATTATTTTTAAAAAAATGAGAGAGTTTGGCAACTATTCAAAATAATTTTTGAAAAAATGAATGGATGAAATAAGTTGGTTTGAAATAAATGCTTTAAATCAACTTCTAGAATAACAATTTTTTTTAGTGTTTAATGGTTAACTCTTCTTAATTTGTATCATTCTTAAAATTACCAAAATGCACTCACTAATACTCTACCTTACTTCCACCATGTTGCTGCTGGTTACCATCGGTCGCATCCCCTGACCACCACCAACCTACTTTGGCGAGACTTTGAGCAACCATCTACTACAACCTCCATAGATGATCAACATCGACCATTACTGTCGGTGCCCACCTCAAACAACCAACTCCGGCTACCACCACCAACGTCCACCTCTAACAACCAGCTCCAACAACAACCACCGCTAGCGGCCAACTCTAATGACCATTATTTTAAATTATTAGTTCATAATGTTTTATAGTCGTCCTTTATCATTTAAGAGTTTGATTTTTATCATTTCTATAAAATTGTAATAAATGTATAAGTATGAGAGTTCAATTTTTATCATTTGGGAGTTCAATTTCTACAAAGTTTGAAATAATTTTGTTCAGTCCATCTCGATAGAGATCAACTACCGAGATTTCGATAGAAAATTAACTTTTTCATCCTATCAAATATTTTGGGCTTTTCCAGTAAAGTCTTGTGCATGATCATCACCGAGATTCTATTTATTTCCCAAATCTTACTTAATCTTTTTCAAAATTAAAAAATCTCAGAAGTTCCTTCTAGAAAATCCATTTAGAAATTTAATACAAATTGAGTAAAAGAGTTGAAAATTACATAATATTTGATATAAGATTCGGTAAAGGAAAATTTGAAAAGATATAAGATTTGGAAAGATTATATAATAATTGAAAAAATGAGTAGAATCTCAATGTTAATTCGAGAGTTTATTAAAAAAATCCAAAATAATCGATAGGATGAAAATATTATTTTTTTTAATCCAAAATTGGTGGTCTATCTAGATCGAGAAAATTATTAGAATAAATTTTCTAAAATGGTGCTAGTTTTGAAAGATATGTAGGAGTTATTTCTAATAATTTTTGCAATTTGTGTTAATAGTAATAATAAAGGTTTCTACTCCATGGGACAAAAGAGTAATTTCAGAGCCCCAAGAATCCTATAAATTTGATTCCAAAATTTCCTTAAAAAGATGCTTCTTGGAGTACGGTAATTTCCGGAGTTGAAATCCCCACCTACGTTTAAGAAACTCCACTCCTCAAAGAACATTTCCAATTCTTTAAAAGACTAAACTCCGCCGGGGCAATGGAAGCCTACAAATCCCTAAAAATCGAGCGTCAAAACCCAAACTCCGGCGTATTCCACCTCCGCCTCCACCGTCCGTCGCACTACAACGCCCTCACAACCGAACTCTTCGCCGAACTCCGTCGAGCGTTCTCATATCTGGATCAAAACCCCGACGTCCACGTCATCATCCTCTCCGGATCCGGCAAGCACTTCTGCGCCGGAATCGACCTCAAATCTACGTTCTCCAACTTCCAGAAGCTTCTGTCGGAGGAGCGGGGGCGGGCAGGTGAGAAGCTCCGGCGTGAAATCAAGTGGATGCAGGAGTCGATCACGGCGATCGAGGAGTGCCGGAAGCCGGTGATTGCGAGCATCCACGGAGGTTGCATCGGGGGAGGGGTTGACATAGTGACGGCGTGTGATTTGAGGTATTGCACGGCGGAGGCGGTGTTTTCGGTGAGGGAGGTTAAATTGGGGATTACGGCGGATCTTGGGACTCTGCAGAGGCTGCCGAGGATCGTAGGGTATGGGAAGGCGGTGGAGTTGGCGTTGACGGGCCGGGATTTTTCGGGCTTGGAGGCTAAGGAAATGGGCTTGGTTTCCCAAACTTTTGCTTCCAAGTTGGAACTCCAAGATGGAGTCCTCAAACTTGCTCAAGGTTTTTCAATTCTCTCTATTTACCAATTCCCCTATACCATTCCTTTTTGTTTTTCTTCTTCTTTACTATAGTTTTGAGTCTCCAATTTCAATTTTCATCCACTTATGCTTACTCTTTTAATCCCTTCGATTTAATTAGTGGTTTGACTATTGTTAGACATCAATCTCAGTATTGTATCTAATTAATCACTTAATTTTTTTTTTCTTTTAATTTAGGAGACTTATTAGATATTTCTATAGTTTATTACGGACTATGAATTGTAAAATATGGGTCATTTTTGAAATATGACATCCATATCCATATATGCTATTTCTTAATTTTTGTATGTGCATTCAAATTGTTTGGTGTAAATTGGAAGCTTGTAAGCATAAATAATTGTTGTGTAATGTGTATGAGATTGGGAAAAAGAAATGAAAAGTGGTTGGTGAATGCAGAAATAGCATCAAAATCTCCATTGGCTGTGGTGGGAACAAAGGCAGTGCTACTAAGAAGCAGAGACCTAAATGTAGAACAAGGCTTGGATTATGTTGCAACTTGGAACTCAGGGACTCTACTTTCAGATGATCTCAAGGAAGCCATCTCCGCCCAAGCTAACAAACGCAACCCGACGTTTTCCAAGCTTTGAGACGGAGAGATTCGAACATCTAATCTCTTGATCGAGAGGATGTCCTCCCATGTCCAAATAAGAACATAAAACCTCATCAGATATGTTCTTTTCCTTTCTATAATCATCTTTTTTTCTTAATAAAAATAAATGGTAAATATATGTTTTAGTCGTATTCTTTTTTAACAATTTAGTCGTCGTCATTTAATTTACTTATAAATGTTGCTTATATTATAGAGATATATTTACTTGAAGAATGATTGAACAGTTCTTTCTTAAAATTTAGATGGAGTTGCGTGATTTGGCAACCAATAGGATGGATTATAAACCAATGTCCATATAATCGAGATAGATTAGATTTGGAAGATTTAAAGGAAAATTAATCAAAAATTAAGGGTTTGTTTGGGAGAAAATTTGAAAACAAATGATTCAATAAAAACAAAGTTGTATTTTATGTTTTTATATATTTATTTGGTAGCAATTTCAAAATTTAGATTTAAATTTAAATAATTGTTTAAAATGTGTTTGATATTATATATTTATAAATCATAAAATTAATTTTAGTTACTTACTAATATTTAGTTGACAGTAAACTATTATTAGTTTATTTATAAATATGATTTGCGTTAAAAATATATATAATTATTATTTTGTAATATTTTATAATTTATTGTATGTTATATATATATATATTTTATAAATATGAATTAAGTTTATAATATTTTTAAATGTTTTTTTTATTATTTATTATAGTTTTGAATTTCAAAAATTAAAATTCAAAATCTAGACACAATTCAAACATAAAAATGTTGTTTTTATAATTTACAATATTTAGATCACAAATTCGTCCAAAACTACCAATGTCAACATTATTGGGTGAACTCATAATCTAAAAATATAAAACATAATTTGAATTCTCCACTCAACAAGTCTTTAATTTTCAAAACTACCAATGTCAACATTATTTTATTTTATGAGTCACACCTCATTCTAAAATGTTTCTTTTATGACAAACAAAGAAAGAAATCCATATTACCATATTTCTATAAACTTTTCAAGTTCATCAGGTCAAACAAATACGTCTCCGATCAATTTGTCAAATTCGTCCAAAATCTTTTAAGAAAAAAGAATTCATTTCAACTAATTTATGTATGGATAAAATATCAATCTAGTTTGTAGTGGGGGAAAAAATAATATATGTGAACTTAATACACTAGCAAACTGATTACACCTCAACTTGAACAATACTTAATATATAAACAAGACATATGAATTGAAATAACTAAAAAGCATTGTCCACACTGGATGCAAGTAGACTATAACGATCGTCTTAGTAAGATAAAATGACTAATAGAAAGTAGACTATAACGATCGTCTTAGTAAGATAAAATGACTAACTCTGTTAGAATTGCAACCTCAAACTACTTGGGCAGAACTCACCTCAAACTACTTGGGCAAAACTCTTGGATACTTGTTCTCAACTCAATTTAAGATTGAAGAAATAAAGAAAGGGGAGAGGTGGGATGCTACAAATGGAGAAACGAGTATCTATTTATAGGCTAGCAAATAAATACAAAAATTGAAACATTTGTCAAATTTAACTCAATTTAGTTGTTACTTGACAAAAATCAAACATACTCATTCAAATCGAAGAAAATACAAATTTAACTTTCTTACCTATTAAATTTGTATATGAAACATCATCTTAATTTGATGGTTTCAATCCAACAACGAATTTAATCTACACAATTAAATCCATTTTTATGTTACAATATTCAATTGTTTTCACTTTCTTTCACTATATATATCCAGCCGTTTGAATTGAAAGCTACACGGGACTATTTCGATTGAAAATTAAAATGCATAATTCTTTTCCTTTATAAAAAAAACTTAGAAAGTCAATCTAATCATTTTAAAACTACTATGGATGTATATTTATTGTTTAAAAAACAAACATAAATATCATTTTTTTGTATGTTTGTTTGAAAGCGTAAATAACTCTTTTTTCTCTCAACAATTAATGTAAAAAAAAAAAAAAAAAAAAGAAGCCACATAATTTAAATTAAGTTGATATGAAAAAATAGATTGCGTGAATGATGGGAAGTAACAACAATTTTAAACTTCAATATAATTCTAAAAAGAAGTGGTTTTTAAAAAAAAAACAATATTTGAAAACTAAAAAAGAAAAAAGAAAAAAGTGGTTAGAATCAAAATAAGGATTATCCCTAATTTGAGCTTAAGCGGGAATCTAGGGTATTTATTGCCCGAAGGTTGACAAATTTTTCAATTTTCCTTCTCTTTTCTTCATCACAATTCACCCTTTTTTTTCTCATTTCTTCTTCCATCATCTTCCTTAGCGCACACGTCAAATTTCGTCGTCTCTCACAACTTCCTCTTACGAAGGCCCTGGAATTTTCTACCTTGTCGGTGTTGATTTTCCTCCTATTCCTCTGAATTCCCCAATTATGCTGGCTCTACATTCCCCCTTCCCAACCTCCGATGTCTCCACCACCGGTCACATCCTCACCGCCACCGCATTTGCCTTTCCCTCAACCCCGAGGTCAGACGTTCTTCTTCAATCTTTTCATCCACTCAAAAAGGAATCCTTCAATTTCTTGCATTCCTTTGCGTCTGCTCACATTTTGTTCTCTGTTTCATTTTTAGAGGCTAACTTAGTGGAAGATCCAAATGAACCTACATTTAAATCCTCCAAATTCTTGGTGATTGGTCATAGAGGATGCGGGATGAACATCTTGCACTCCTCTGATCCGCGTTTCAAATTCATGAAGGAGAATTCCATTCCCTCCTTCAACGCGGCCACTAGGTTTCCTGTCGATTTCATCGAATTCGATGTTCAGGTCAGAAAATGTCGAACACAAACTACTTATTATTATAATTTGAATGTCGTGTTCCCACTCTGTCTTTAATTTTATAAATGAGTGTTCATATTGTTGCTTGTCGTGAAATGGGTGTGAATGGTTCTTGTGAAATTGTCGTCCAACACTCTCATCTTAATCTGCCCTACTAATTTCTTTGCTCGTTTCTTTGTTTTTTTTTTTCTCTTTTCTCTTTCCTTTCCTTTTCTTTAGTAGGAAGAACTTCTTAAGAACCAATTTTTGTAGGTAACCAAAGATGGCTGTCCAGTCATTTTCCATGACTGTTTGATTCTTACCGGGGAAAAGGTTAGTCCCTTCCTTTCCCCCCAACTCATTTCAAATAATTTATTGAACTGCTAAATGAGTATTGGTTTGTTTCAGGGTGCTATTCTGGAGAAAAGAGTTACAGATCTCATGCTGGAAGAATTCCTTTCATATGGGCCACAAGATGATCCTGGAAAGGTGATTTCCATATTTCCTTCTCACACCTTTACAGTAATTGGGGAATGAGAAAGATGAATATCTAAGTCCTATAACTTTGTTGTATTTGTGAGAATTCAGATGGGTAAGCCTCTATTTAGGAGGACTGTAGATGGGGAAATATTGGAGTGGAAAGTTGAAAACGATGCGCCACTATGCACGCTGCAAGAAGCTTTTGAGAAGGTTGAGCATTCAGTTGGTTTTAATATAGAGTTGAAGTTTGATGATCTGATAATCTACAAAGAGGAGCAACTTGCTCTAATGCTCCAACAAGTTTTACAGGTAGTTGCTTTGCCAAACATATGCAAACTAAGATTGTGTGAGAGATGATATGCTTATAAAAGAAAAGCTTTCTCAGGTAGTGGAAAAGAATGCCAAGGACAGACCTATTATATTTTCAAGCTTTATACCAGATGCTGCTCAGCTAGTTAAGAAACTTCAGAGAACCTACCCTGTAAGATCATTTACTTACCTTATCCTATTCTATATTTTCATTTCTTTCTTCATATTCCATTTTGTTCTGATGTTCAGCAACTATGGAGGCTGTATCCATTTGTAAATACACTGCCAAAGAGTCTTTTACCAAGAATAATAAAATACCTCCTAAAGTCTTTCACAGCTCACATAATAACCTTGTAGGAAGATCTTCACCTAATGAAGAGGAAACGAGTATCAATAGAGGTCTCTTTACATTCACCTGATCTAACAGGTATCCTTCCTGACGAACGGAGGATCGAAAATTTATCCCGATATTAGAAGGAATTCGTTAGAGGAAGCCATTAACGTGTGTATGATGGGAGGTTTGAATGGAATTGTTGCAGAAGTCACATCAATTTTGAGAAATCCTGCAGCAGTTGATAAAATTAGAAATGCAGGACTCTCACTAATAACCTATGGCCAATTGAAGTAAATTTCATATTTGTCTTCCTGCTTTCTTTTCTCTTATAAATGTTCTTTAAATTGTTTGAAGTCCAAGTATGAAACATACTCTGCCCTGCAGTAATCTTCCAGAAGTGGTGTATGTGCAACGTTTGCTGGGTGTTGAGGGAGTAATCGTCGACCTAGTTCAAGAGATAACAGAGGCAGTCTCTGATATCATCTCTTCTGAACGCAAAGAGGGCTCACGTGAGCATCGAATCAACATGAAGGCCGAAACAAAACCCGAATTCTCCCAACAGCAAATGAAGATGAGGCCTTGCTTTCTGATGAACGGCGAGCAGGTATGCTCACAAAATATTAATTTGAGCTCGCACATTGATAATATAATACAGTTTTATCAATGTAAATAAGTAAGCAATGATCTTAATAGCTGTGGCATTAGGCATTGATAATATAATTCAAGTTTATCAATGCATGTAAATAAAACATTGATATTCTTACACTTTCTGACCCATAATATGTAGAAAAAAAGACCAAACATTGGTCGCCATTTTCAATGCATTAAAATTACTTTTCTCTACGTTTGAAATTAGGATGTTGAAAATATTTCTAAAAATGTAAACTATGGAGTTGAAACTTCAGTTCAAGAACTGAATGAATCTATTGAAAAACTCAAGAAAAGGTGGGAGGTTTTATCTCTATTCTCACAAATTACACTGAGTTTAGCAATGAAAAACAATATTTTTGTGTTTTTAGTGTATCTAAATTTTGAATTTGATATTTTAAAATGCAGAATTTTACTAAAAAGGATTAAAACATTAGCAAATATAATATTTCATGTGATAAACTCAATTATTTTTTAAAATTAAAATATGTATTATATTATATATTATATGATAAAATAATAATTATATAAATTTGTATCTAAAACAAGTTCATAAATTAATTAGTAATAGTTTATATATTTAACTTAATATTTAGTGAGTAATTATAATTAGTCTTATGGTCTATAAATACATTATAAAATACATTTTGAAAAATTTTTTAAATTGAAATTTAATTTTGAATTTGCTATTAAACAAATAGATGAAAACATGAAATATAATTCTGTTTTTGTTGAATTCATTGGAAACATTGCCTGTCAAACCGTCCCTAAATTTCTAAGTACCGAAATTTGTTTGATATTTTCTTTGTAGATTTTTAAAATTTTTATCATTAATTTATTTTTAAATTATATGATCCATTTTGGAAACAACATTTAAAAATGTTACAATAATCGATGTTAAATTATGTACACTGTTGTGGGTAGACACAAGCCACTGAATTGAACCACTTATTTTTTTGGCCAAATCACAGATGATATTTTTTAACTTATTTTTATCGCATGTTTCGAGACTCACAATTTTCCAATATCGAATCTTAGACTTCCATCCTTTCTGGCCCCATTGTTTTGTTTTGTTTTGTTTTGTTTGTCTGTTTTGTTTTTGTTTCCTTATCTTCTTCTTCCCTCCTTCCTAGGTTTATTTGAGTTATTTCTTAAAAAGAAAAAAAAAAAAAAAAAAAAAGAGAAGAAAAGAAAAATGGTATCTTAACCTTTGTATTAGTGTTAATATATGTGTATATATAATGATAAATTTGGAACTAGTTACGAATTTATTGTGCCTTCTAATTAAATTATAAGACATGTGAAATGCATATTTACAAAATTGTGACATGTGCTAGTTGGGCTTACAACTAATTTAGTTCGAGCTCACCGAATTTGTCCGAAGTTTAGTAATTAGGATTAAGTTCAAATAAGCCCATGCTCAAAAGTTTGGGCCAAAGTCAACCAAACCCATCTCTATATAACATTTCATTAGAACTCTAAAAAAGATGAAGCTACCATTCTTTTTAGCAACCAAAATTCAGACAAGAAATTATAGATTAGAAATACTTTCATAAGATTAGATCTCTCTTATGGTCAAAGACTGTTTGATACATCTAAAGACTAGAATCAACATTTTAATGACAAAAGTTGGAGAAGCAAATAAGATTTTAAGACTTGGATTTTATTTTTAAAACGGTTAACATTCTAGTAGACTAATCCAAGAAGATCAATAAGGTAGCAAGCCGATCCAAGAAAATTGATAAACCAAGTCGGTTGAAAAAAAATTAACATGCAAGTAGGTCACTCAAAATGTTAGCTTCTTGAGCTTTAATTTAGTCGTAGCAAATCAAACATCAAACGAAGAAGTTATAACCACAAAGAGTTTTGAAAACAAAATCCTATTTGGCAATGACGTGACGATATACTAAATGTGGCATGTGGGATGACACAACAATGATGTGCCATCTAACATAGCATACTAATGGTCAAATTTCGGTGATACGGTATGATGGCATGACATTCTAAAGATTCAATTTGTAGATGTGGCAAATGACATGGACCATTTAAGCGTTATTTCTCCTCCCTTTTGAATTTATCTATCCTCCCCATCTACTTGAAATCTCTCTACAATGTTCTCCATCATTGAATTATTTAAAGTGTAATTCTAGTACATTTTTTTTGTGGGAGATTTTTTTTCCAGAGATTAAATTACTTTTTGTGAGTGCAAAATTGTGTGTTGTGAGAGTTTGTATTTTTATGAAAATTTTATTTTCATTTTATTGGAATTTGTAAAAAAGTGTCGATGCATGTTGGGATGGAGAAAATGATTCAGTTCTAAACATGTAAAAAGATTTGTATATAAAAAATTTGCAGTTGTTTGATCTTAAACTCATTAAAAATGATCGGATCTTAAATTCGTTTTAAAGTCGATATTGGGTTGGATCTTGATCTTGTAAAAGAAATAACAATAAACAACCAAACAACAATGTCTGAGGGATAGAAATGGGCCTAGAGAGAAAGGTGTGGTTGAAATTAGTTTGCCAAGGTTATAGTTGAGCCTGCAAAATCATGCAACTCTCTCCTATGATTTGGCCCAACATGAGCCAAGAGAGAATGACTAACTTGGCCTAAAGCCAAATCAGCTTCTTGCCCTCGGCAGGCTTGCTTACCAAATCATGTTACATAATTTGACACAACATGAACCTAAGGAGAATGGCTCATTGGCCCAAAGCCAAATGAGCTCGCTCAACCTTGGCCTTGGCTAAGACAGAACCCACCAAATCATGTTCTTCTTGCATGATTTAGCCCAACAAAGAAAGAGAGGAATTCGTAAGCAACAAGAAAACTCTAATTGGATAAGATCGCAGTCATCAACTCTATAAGCTCTCCAATAGAATTCCCATAATGAACCTATTCTAGAAACTTCTAACTTTAAGTATCAGAGTATGTGTGGCCTATACCACACCGATGCGTAGTTCTTGTTAACTTGCAAGCTATGTTTTCCCTCCTAAATACAAATTTACTATTTTTTGCCACGTGAAGGTCATGCCACTTTGCTTGTCCAAATTTAGGAATCAACACAAGTTTAATATTATTAACCATGTGACCCTCTAATGTTGTCATACAATCATACGCATTAAACAAGCCCAAGATCAAATTTTATATCTAGTGAGAAAGAATCAGAAAATAGATATCAGAAATTGTAAACCACAGGGCATAATCCACATAACAAAGAAACACAGAAGTGACAAGACCAAGAAATAACAAAATTTGGGCAAAAGTAGTACACTAGGCCCAAAACGAGTCTAGAGTTAGCTTGGGCCTTGATCCTAGTCGATGTGCAAGCCTTGCCTATTGGGGCATGCCCGCACATTCCCTAACCTAAGAACATTGTCCTACGACCAACATGGGCCTAGGGAAAGGTGCTCAACCTCGACCTTGGCAGAGGCTGAGCTTAGCAAAATGGCCAATGAGATATACTCCTCACATATACCCCAACATTGTAAGGAAATAAATGATTATTCTAATGTTTGCTTCAAAACTCTATGGAGGATTACTTAGGTCATTTGTTCGTATAAATACATCACTATAGCTTGAAATGTAAGTCAATTCTCTCTCTAAAATCCTAGAACTCCACACTATTGTAGTCTCTGACCTGAACATTGAAATCACCACACCGGTGTACATGTTTTCCTTTGTTTTGCAGGTCACATTCTTCTCTCATCTAAACAAATTTACCATTGTTGTCATGTAAATGCCAACTTTTTCTCTATTTAGATTTTGGCATCAAAACATATATAAAAATTAATAAAATCAAGTTGATTATTTTATAAATTAAAATCTTTTGAAATTTTGAAACATATAGGAAGAATATGAAAAATGAAACTTAAATGAGAAGGCTAAAATTATATTTCCTTTTTTATTGGGACAAAAATTTTCTAGTATTAAGAAGTTAATATTTTAAGAAAAAAAGGAGGAATTATTTAATAGGATACTGTTAAGGATACTTTCAAATATAGGAAAATCAACCAAAATATTTATAAATATAGTAAAATTTTAATATCTATTTGCAATAGACCGTGATAGACTACTATTTGTGTCATGATTGATATAGATAGTAGTTATCGTCGGCAGAGTAGGCAGCATCGCTTTTCCTCGTGTAGCTATGATGCCATTCAGAAGGAACACAAGAATCAGAAAAAGAAAAAGCAGTATTTCGCGGATTCTTGCCATCACTGGAAAACTAATTGAGCTGTAGGCATCAAGGTAAGGGGCCGGATTATATACTGCAGCAGAAGCGGAATCGGGTTTCAAGGTAAGGATAGCGTGATTGGCCGATTGGTTGGAAGGTAAGGATAGCATGATTGACAGGTTGCGGGTCCCTTGGATCATGGGGACCGCAGCAGACGGGCCCTAGCCTGAGAATTCGAGCAAGAAGCACTCTCGTGCTCTCGAGCGGTAAGCGGTTGAGCGGGATGAGCCGCCTTGTTTTCCGAAAGAGATCGGGGGGACCGCCCTTTTTTAACATGTGAGGGGAAGACTAGTAAAAGATTAGAGCTGTAAACTCGCAATATAGACATGAAAAAAGGAAGGAGACGGAATATGAATGAAGGATTGAAGCATCCGACCGAGCTCTGGAGATGAATACCGAAAGAGCTTACCGGATGCACGAGATTGACGTTATAGTAGCTCCGCGGATCCGCCCTTCGAGCGATGGTATAAGAAGAATTTGGATTCCAGAAAGCACATGAAAGAACGAAATAAAGAACATACCGAAGGAGCATGGGGCAGACTTATGCTCAGTTTGTCACGGATAGACAGTGATATTTTGCTAATATTTATAAATATCTTCTGCAGTTTTATCATTTAAAATAATTTTCGATACTTTTAATGGATAGTTTTATCCTAAGGTAAAAAAATACATTTTTTCTTGGATGTTCACGTGGGGTAATAGAGACGAGAATTCGTTTCTTCTAGTTTATTTTCACAAAATTCTCTACTTTATAAATAGAAAATTTAAAATTTCTGTTTATGAAGATGATTTTTTTCAATTGATTAAGTAAAAGGTTTGTAAAGATTTTTTAAAAAATTTAAATCGTTAAATTCTTAATGAGAAATTCTCAAGAGAAAATTCTTGAATTTCTTTTTAGAAAAATAAACAATATCCATGAAAATTTAAATTAGATATTTTTATCGACATTTTGATCCAATCTCCAATAGATTCTAGTTTTACTTAATTTTATAATTCTTTACTTGGATGGATTTGCTATTTCTTTTATTATACATTATTTTTAATCAGATGATTTTTCTTCCCAAAAATTATTTTAAATGACAAATAATAGTAAATATCACAATGTATTTGTAATAATAGTAAAATTATTTTACTATCTATTATTTACAAATAATAACAAAATATCACAATCTATCTAGAATAAACTGTGATAGATTGTAGTAGACTACTATCTGCATCTATCATGACACAGATAGATACAGATAATAGTCTATCGTGATCAAGTACAAATAAATAGTAAAATTTTGCTATATTTGTAAATATTTTGTTTCATTATTTAATACTTATCATAAAACCCATAAAAGACATTGCTTCTGAATAATTTTTTTTTTGGAAATATAAAACGAATTCAACTTTTACAAGTCATCTCTAATTATTATTCCTATATGACATAATATATATTCATAACTTCAAATGAATAATCAATTCTCAATACTCACACAATACTAATACTTAAAATTCTCATCATTTTACCCAGGTTGGAATCTCAAAATAATAACAATAATAATAATAATAGTTTATATTGAGAACTAGAAATTATAATAATGGTTAAAATACTATTTTAGTCTATATAAATTAAAAATTTGTTCAATTTTAGTTCTTATACTTTCAATTATTCAACTTTAGTCTTCATGCATTACTATTTTATTCGCGATTTGATTTTTTTATCTATTAGCATTTTTATTATAAAATTTGACACCGGTTGCATGAAAAGTATTATTATTACTATTGAATCAATTTTGGTAAAAATTAATTTTAATGGACTAAATTTAAAATTTATTGAAAATATAAAGATTAAATTGAATAAATTTAAAAATATTGAAGAAATAATATTTTAAGCTAAAGTCAATAAATTGGAGGTCTAATATTCACCAAAACCCATGATGACATCTAGAAGCGAATTAATTGGAAATATTTTATATAGAAAGTCAAGATTCCTATGTTATTGTAAACTATACCCTTCACTTTCGTTGATTATTTTTGTTTGCTTGTAGAATCATATAATCATATTTTAAACATTATATTATAATATGAAAGTAAATTAAGAATTTGAGCAAAGACGGCAGCCGCAACAAAACAACATTTTTAATTCATTAACCAAAGTTTCTTTTAATCACATTTTATTATTTTATTATATGTTCCTCAAAGTGAAAAAAAAAATATTTATTATATGTTATATTGTCAGATACACGTATGATTCTTGTTTGGACACAAATTCATGTGGTCGGTTCAAAATATATATATATTCCCTTCCTTTGAGGCACTGGGATATGAAAATAAAATTGATTACTTTCGGGAAGATTGAAAAAAAATTACCTAAAAATCTTAAATATCCGTTTAGTAGAGAGTCTGAAAACTAAAATTTAAAAAGAACAAATTCAATGAAAATTATTTCATGTTTTTAGATACTTATTTGATAGTAAATTAAGATATTGTATTCTAATTTAAAAAATTGTTTAAAATATAATTGATATTATATTTATAAGTCATGATACTAATTGTAACTACTCACTAAATATTAGTTGACAATTAACTCATATTATTTTATTCATAACATGTTTTATGTTAATTTTTTTAATGTATAATTAGTATTATGTAACATTATATGATTTATAATACATATTTTAATTTAAAAGAAATGAATTGAGTTTATAACATGACTTACTATATTTCTAGATGCTTTTATCTTTATTTAATATAATTATGTACTTTAAAATTCATAATTCAAAATTTAGATACAATGAAAACAAATAAAAATGTTGTTTTTATATTCTGTGATCCAAATAGTGTAAATTACTTTGAATGGTTAGTAAAATTTATTGGGAATAAATTTGTTAAAATCAAAATTTATAATCCTACTAACTTTTAAACATAGATTCTTGTAGGACCAACAATTACGATTTAAATTTTATTCTTTATAAAATGTCACCGTCTATCAGTGTCTATCGGTACATATCTATTAGTGATAGATGATAGTAGTCTATCATGGTCTATTAGTGTCTATCATTGATAAACAATGACATTTTGCTATATTTATAGATATTCTGATTCATTTTCCTATATTTGAAAACATCCCAAATTACAAATATAGTAGAATTTCACATAGACTACTATCTATAGTCTATCGTGGTTTATCACAAATAAATAGTGATATTTTGCTATTATTTATAAATATCTACAGTAGTTTTGTCGCAACTTATTTTCTAAAAGATGTACAAATACATAATTTTCAAAATAACAAAAAGTAATTGTTAAAGGGAATACATACATATTCATTTTTAAAATTTATTATAAAAACAAATATAACTTTTTTTTTTTTAATAATAAACTTTATGAATTATGAGACATTTTCATATCGGTTTTTTCTATCTTCACTAATTATTAATCAATTGAACTTGACTTTTCGACATATAAGATTATTACAATAACATAAGTTAATAAAATAACAAAAATCATGTTTAAGGTTCGACATAAAGTCTTCAATATACATAAAATAAGGTTGATATTGATTTTTCTATAGTAATGCTAAACATACCCTAAACCATTTGTTGAGATGACAATAATTAGGAGCCCATAGATAAAGTTCATATACTTCGTCTATTTTACTTTTGAACATTGATTTTAACAACACTCATTATTATACTTCTATAAATATGTTTTTTTAAAAAGCACCCTTCCACTATTCTTGGAGTTACATCAAACTTTTCACAAAAGGTGATATTTCTAGTTCAACATTGTATTTTAAATTTAGAATATTTTCATACATTAGATTAAGATTGTATTAAATCCTTCCCAAGAATCATTTTATTTGATAAATAGAATTTGTCACAAACAAGTTGCCTCCACAGTAAATACATATCTTAACAAAAACTTAAACATCAAATTAGAAAGAGTATTTATTTGATCAAATTATAAATTCCAAATTGGCAGAGTTATCCAATTCAATTATAAAATATAATTTGACTATTATAAATAAAGTAGTCAAAACCAAAGTTGAGAAGGCCAAAGAGAAGAGGACAAGTGATCAAAGAAAAGTATGAGGAATATATTGAATAGTAATGAAAGGAAAGGAGTTGATTTTTTTTTTTCCCTTTTTTAAAACTCAATGAAATTTTAAATCGTCGAAAAATAGTTTTAAATTTTGTTTTGACATAATCTCAACGTCTAACATGAGAAGAGAATCAATATTTTTATTACAAAAAATATGCACCTATTGAAAATATTAATAATTTTTTATATTTAAAATTTTAGTTTCGAAAATATATATTTTAATCAATTGAACTATAGTTATGGTTATGTTAGTGAAATGGAAGATGAAGTTGGAAGTTGGAAGATATTGAATAATATTTATTTATAATATAAAAAACATAATGGTGGCTATGAGACAATGAAAGATAAGAGAGATTTGTATACATTACTTGAAACAATTATTGCTTCCTTTGACGATTCTATGTTTGCTTTATTTTGAAACCCTCTTCAACACACACACGCAATCTCCTTTGACCTTTGAAATTCTTTGAAACAGAAACAGAGAGGGATTCCTTAAGAGACCTTTAACTTTTCTTTTACGTATCATTTATAAATATGAATTTGTCCAAACTCTATCAACTGGCTTTATCTTAACTAACCAAATCTATTTATTTAAATGTTCGATCACAAAAATATTTTCTTTTATTTGTAATTAAAAATAATGTACGAAGATAGATGCAATCTTTTCCTATAATTAACTAAACATTATTTAAAGTGTTTGTTTTAATCTCCATATAATTTATGAAAAAAAAGTTATAATACAATATAATTTTAAAATTAAAGTTATATTTACATTTAAATTTTAAATTCGAAACCTATTTCTTTCTTTTTAAAAATTTGAAATTTTTACTTTAATTTTGAAGTAAAAATTCAACATTCATAATTAATTTATGAACGTGTCTCCAATTTTTTTAATATATAAATGTACTTTGCTTGTTATCTGTTTAAAAATTTGTAATTATTTTCTAAATTTTAATTATATGAAATTATTATTTTTAATTAAGAACATCATCACACACTTTAATCTCTTTCTTTAAATGATATGTACGCATTTCAAACATAACTAGAAGGAAGCGCATGTTCTATGTACGTATGCTACCATTTGAGCAATCACATTTGGCATCAATTAATATTCATCAAACACGTACACTTGAAGAGTTGTGTCCCACCAACACCAATTACACCTATTTAATTAGACCTAAAACTTTAATTTTAAAACATGTAAATATACTTATAAATCGAAAAGTAAAAAGATATTTCTATTAATTTTTGGATTAACACCTAAACTCGAAAATTACAAAAATGAATATCTAAAAATGATTGTATTATAGCTTCATTTATTTATACATAATATAGATTTATTGAAGAACGTGAGACATTTGTTATCATCGGTTAGAATATAATATTAATATTTGATGTGTTGTATTTTATGATCAAACTAAATCCTCCGTGAAATTAGATTAACTTGTTGTCGGTAAAGAAACTTTTTTGGGAAGATTTTATTGAATCCTCCATTCATTAAATTACAAATCTTAATAATGTTCAAATTGTGTAAACCAAATGATAGGAAATATTTATATTTAATTTTAAAAATGAGAGCTCATGTTTACTATTTTGTTTTTTTTTTTATTGGATGATTTTCTTTTCAACTTTTCCCATTATTTTTCTTGACAAAAATAGGCCGCCTTCGTTTACTAAAGAAGAAAGTTTTAGAATACAATAAAAAATCTCATTCACATCAACAAGATGTTTATTTTACAAGCATCCTAAATTTTTACATACGAATCATCTGCATTATCATGTTAGATTTTCAAGTACCCTAGAATGTCCTTATGAAATATGGGTTTCTAGATTCCTGAGTTAAAGGTATCCACATTTTACATTTTTTGTCTTTTTTATTTATTTATTTATTTTTTTATATATATTAATCTTCATTTGCGTTATATAATTAAAATAAATACCGTGAACCATATATATCATTTTATTTTGCTATATCGTAATTCTTATTACTTTTTAGCAAGATATTCAAATTCAAATTAATATTTATTTTATAAAAAAAAATCTTAAATTATGATATATTATTTTGTTGAGAAAAATAACATATAAAATAATATAAATTGTATTAATTTAAAAAGAAATTCAAATTAATAAAAACAAATACATTATATAAGTTCAAATTATATCAAATTAATTATAAATTAATAAATAGTCATAAGGAAATTCTTGAAACATTAGGTAAATTTAAGATATTCTCGAGTAGAATTCCTACGAAACAAATACAGTTATCAAAATATTTTCAGATATCTACAAAAATATTCCTACAAAACAAACATGGTAATATAAAGATATCAAACATCTATAATTTCAGGCATCTAAGATTTTGATTATGAGACATCTCTAAGCTCTTTCATGGGTCTTCCTAGCTCTCTTCAGGCTCCCACATGAGTTCTTTGAGCTCCCTTTAGGCTTCTTCATGTGTCTATAGGTTTCTTATCACTTTAGACTTTTAGTTTTGACCTATCTCGATAAATATTTAATCTACACATAACATTATCTTTGAAAAGGAAAAGTTGGATAATGTGAGATGTGGGAATGTAGCATGGTTTGAGGTATTTCTTCCTTATTGTAAGGGTGGGTTGGGTGTTCCAAACCTCTCCCATCTTCTAAAACTTCTTCAAATTCGTTTTGATTATTTCGTGGGCAGAGTGTGTTTGGATTCTACATCCATTTGCTACCAACATTTGCGAAGTTCCATTTTGAAGATGAGAAAAATTTTAAAAAATCATAATTTTAGTCATTTTCATTTGATGCAGGAGTCTCTTACTTTTGTTGAAATCCTAAAATGCCCTCAACAATATATTGTATTACACTACAATTAATTTTTTGCCTTCCTATATTTAAATATACAAATCGAGATATAACCTACAAAATTGTCTCTACTTGTTTGAATCTTAGAGATGGGATAAAAAAAAATGATTTTTTTTTTTTCTTTCAAATCACATATTATCTTTTATCTTGTTTTTTCTTTCCAAATATTTCAAACTACCAAAAAAAAAAAAAAAAAGAGCGAGATAACGTTACCAATCTGCTTGTTTCATAGAATTATCAACTCTCAATTAAGTAGTCATTATTTGCGTCTTTCTTTTGTTAGTTAACTGATTTTTCCTCCTTTTATCACTCTTCAAAATATATTAAAATCATGGTATAATTAAGTAATTGACATCCCACAATTTTCAAACAACCATCAAAGTTGTGTATAGAGTGTATATTACCTACTTGCATTAGGGTGTAATACAATTTTAATAAACAATTGTTGAAGAAAAAGGTTAGGTCGAGTTCAATTGTTTTGGATTCACAAATTGTCGGGCAAAATCTTTTAAATGAAAAAATAAAAGATTTAGAGTGTGAAAATTTTAATAATTCAAAAATAATAAATTAGATAAATTTGAATACTAATAAAATCTGGGTTGGTATGATTTTAAAAGACCTATATATATATATATATATATATTTTAATTAAACTCATTATATGTGCTCTTTGGGATATTTTTGTAACCTCCTAATTATTAATTACTTAAACTTTTTGTAATTAAACTTTTTGTCCCTAATTTAAACTTTTTGTCAGCTGTAGGATTGGAAATGATGTATTTTGTAGTCAAAATTAGAGGCTACAAAAGGATTACATATTTTTATATTATTTTTCTTAGAGAGAAAAAAAAAAGTCAATATTAACCAATCTTTTTAAAAAAATAGGCAATATATATATATATATTTTCTATGTTTTGGTTTTGCAAGAAGGATTCCCATCATAATGATAATGATAACGATGTAATAATACATAGGCATTGTTTGAAAATACATACATGTGATATAATTAAAAAGCTTGGAAAGGGCATAATGGTAATTTGGGAGAGTAGAGATTCCCAAAAGACGTACATATCCAAAATTCAACCTCTTGATCCAAAATATGGAGACAAGAAGATAAGAGGAAATCTTGAAATGGAGTGTAACATATGATGACACTTTTGTCACTTTCCTTCAAATATTATTCCCTACGTCGGTGACGGTGCCCATTGTTTTAATTTAAAACCCTAACCACTTTCCTTATTTCTCACCTTTTTCATTTTTCATTTTAATTCCCTTTTTTTTTTTAATTTTATTTTTAAATAATAATATTCATATGGCAATATATAAGTTAAGTACAACAATATTATTTCAACCTGGGTTTAATACTTCTCTAAATTTTTATTTTTATTTAGGATTACTAAGTCCACGATAGTAAAAATATCAACTTTTAATTTTGTGTTTTTTAAGTTTTTAAAATTTTAAAATGTTTTATAACTCTCTAGTCTATTTGATAATTATATTTAAAAAAAAATTTAGCTACACGTACATGAAACAAACTCTATGTTAATTGAGCCATGTTCATATTGAAAATATTAATTTTTTTTTTTGAAGCATATAAATTTTTTTTTTTTTGTTGAGAGTGAAGTATTAAAAAGTGTGGGAAGATCTAATTTAAAAACGCTTTTAAATTATCTCTCTTCTTTCTTTCTTCCTCTCCCGTCGCACTTCCTTAATCTCGATCTCTATCTCCTTTGAACATTGGCTCATTCGCCATTCACCTTTCTTCCATCTCTTTTTTATTCTTCTTCAAATATTTTGTGAAAATGTCTCAAACTATTGTGCAAGAAATTAAGATTACCCACCACATTGCGTCCGAGCAACTGTCTTTGAAATTACCCACAGAATCAATGATTTCTAAACTTTTTTGGGAATAATCCCTCCGAGAAAGGAAAAGAATCAAAGGCTAATTATAATTAAGAAAGATTAATTTATAGAAAATGAAATTGTATTCTAACTTATAATACCAAGAATAATTGTGCGAAATTTTGCTCTAAAAGAAGAAACATTAAACTTATTAGACATGGTGCATCAATAACGAGTGTCATTAGGAAAATCCAATTAGAATATACATTAGAAATTGTGCATAGAGAACATGGTTTCCTCCAAACGTGTCTACTAGAAAATTTTAAGATTTCAATGAGTAGTTAACATTATTACCTCCAAAACTTTAAAATTCCTTTCTCAACTCCCAAAAATATAATATAGCTCCCAAAATTGACTAGAAATCAAAATAAGGTTATTTTCTTTTCTCCCAAGAAGGTCTCTCTCAATTTGGCTAAAAATGATGAGTTTATAGAAAAAACTTTAACTTGCATACGTCTTGGCAACATTTCAATACCTCTTAGGTAAAAAAGTTGGCTTGGTTGCAACAATCACAAATCTATTTTTTGAAATGAAATTTAGGGGCTAAATAATAATATTTAAAATTTGAAGGGTTGAAGGAAAATGTTGATAATCATGAGAAAAACGAAAAAGGAGGGCGAAAGAAAAAAAAAAAAAAAAAAAAGTTGTATAGTATATGTAGCATTTAAAGCAATAAAATTGGAGTTAATTGAAGCATTTAAACTACAACTCTCACTTGTACAAAGTGGAATATGGGGGCGTTTACACGTTTCCTCTTTACCAACATCTATATATATATTTTTAAACAAGTTGTTAAATTCCATTCATGTCCTTAATATGGCTCTAATTAATTTGATTTTAAGCTTTTTTTTTTTTTTTTTTTTTTTTGACTAATCACATAACTTAAACCATATTAGAAGTAATTTTGGTTACTTTAACCTCTCTATTTATGGAAGTAGATACGAGCTAACGTGTTTCCAACTCCAACTACTTCTATTTGTTAAATTTAATTTACCAGGATATCTGAATTACTTTAAAAATTCATAATTATTTAGTTGAGTGAAGAAGCTTTTCATTAGAATTTCAAGTAACTCAGACGTTGTACTTAACTTACTTACGTAATTCAGCCAATTATATCACGACACAAAGAGTTAAAAGAATATTTTGAAAGCAGTTTAGCTTGGAATAACTCATCTGCATCCATGTATATGTTCTACTAGTTTTTAAACATATTGATTTTGTTATGACAACCAACTTGAGCATAGCTCGACTGCCATCAACATGTATTATCAACCTTGAAGTTTATGAAATTTGTTCCCAAATAAATTAATGCTCACTAAGATCAAGTTTATGTTTGTTGAATTTTTATTACTTTCTTGATTAAGTGCATCTTGTCTTCTTACTTATTTTGTAAAGTGAGTCTATCTTGATTTCTCTCCTTTTCGGTAATTTATACCCTTAGAAAGAAAAAAAATTTGCTCAAACCACACGTATGATGAAGCTAGTTTCTCTATGATGGATATAAACTATCTAATTTTATTGATAACAACAACAAAGTTTAGTAGTATTGTTCCTTCACACACACACACACAGGCTTCTAGCTATCATTTGAAAGTCTTTTACATTATAGCTTTTCCCTCTAACACACAAAAGTTGAAATAAAAGACGTGTAAAGTAGGGTAATATATATATATATATATATTTTTTATGTGTCTCCTATTAAATAACATATTTACTCTATAAGACTTTCTATATTTCTTAAACGTACATTGAATCTAAAAAGATTTTGTTTGGGATCTTTCAACCTATAGAGACTTCATCATGAATTTCCTTTAAATAGTTAAAGAAATTAGAAAAATAGAAGAAATTGGATTTTATACGAACAAGAAAACATGCACAAACAATTATGTCAAAACAACTAATTGGAGTGTTTAATTTAAAAAATAAGTCATTTTAAAAGTAATTAGAGTGTTTGACAACCACTCAAAATAGTTTTTCAGGTGTATTTTAATAAATCTTTATAAAATATGTTTAAATAAAAGTGAGTTATTTGAAAAATATATATTTTTTTTTGGAGTGAATTTAAACGGGCTTAAGTATTTCATTCTCATATAATTATGATTATTTTATATGAATTATAAACAGTGAAGTGGGGTTTTTTTTATTATTATTTTTGTCTGATCCAAACTATATATAATTGGGCAAACTTAATTAAATAATAATAAATAAAAAATAAAAAAAACGAAGTTGCTTAAAATATTTACCAAAGTGGCTATTTAATAAAGTTGTAGTTTGCTCTAGCCCGTTCAGTTGACCCAAGTTTTGAATTCTTTCATGCAATTCCTTCAAATTATTTTTTTCTACACCACATTTAAATGTGCAGTAAATAAGAAAAAAACAATTATCTATCCGATGTTTTTAAAAAATTCTTGAATTTACTAAACATCAAATTTAAAGTTAAATTTAATTAGATCTAAATTTAATTTTATATCTTGTTGGAATGATTGAATCTGCTACCTGAAATTTCAAATGACCAAGTACGAAGATCTCGTTATATCTTGTTGTATTTATAATTTTGGCCTTAGAATATAAATTAGTGCCCTATATATAAATTTCTAACTCTAGAAGTGCTCTCGATAATATGAAATGATATTTTTTTCTAATAAAAAATTGTTCTTTCCCTCTGTTTGTGGATGTAACTAATTCTTTGTCACTGAATCATGTAAGTTTGTGTGTCAATTTATGTTTTTTTTTGTTATATTTTATTGTCAATTACTTAACATATCTAATATTCACCTGAATGACTTGGGCTTTTGGCCCATAGAAAAAAGTATTTTGAAGAAAAAGTAGTATGTTGTCCTACATTAAAAATTTTAAATTAGTAGAGGGTTGGATTCACAAGAAGACAAGAGGATGAAAAACCACTTATATTAATAAGAAGGATTACTACTATTTATTTAGTTCTAACATTTGTCTATATATATTAATTCCTAAGTTTATAAAATTCATATACAACCATAAAAGTTATGTATTAATTGTTCGAAAATGAACAAATATTTTAAATTGATTAAGTACTTATAAAATAATTTTCTAGTTCCGATGGATACAATTATTAGTGTTATTATTTATATGATATTACATTTCAAATTTAGAGGTAGAAATGGTTTTTGCATGAATTAATTTATGATTTGATAGTACTTATAATATTTAGGGCACTAGTTAATCACCCCTTTGGATTCCTGTCCCCCACACACAAACAAAGATAACAATAATGACGTGGGTAATTTGGTACTTTCACATAAAACCCCCTCTTGTGTTCTCATCTCCAGCTACGATATGTCGGACCCTCCCCTCCATATTGCGACCTGTCCCCATCTCCCCAAATTACCAAATTGCCCTTTCCTTTCTTTTCTCTCGCCCAAATTGAAAGCAATTTCCTTTGTTTAATAAATGTTAAACTAATACGTGGTCTGGATATTTATTTATTATGTTTTTAAAAAAAAATAAATAAATTAAAGTGTTCTCAATGCATGAATTTTTGTTTCTGAATAAATAAAGTTGTTCTTTAAAAAAAAATAAAAATGTTATGTGACTCCACAACAACTTACTTGAATTTTGAGTTATATTTGATTTCGTCCTCTCCATTCATCTCATTAATTAAAAACTTGTGTGATACATGTCTATTGAATTAATTTTGGCTATGTTGACGTGACGTGACAGATAAATGTTTTAACAACTACTGTATCATATATCTTTATGTTTTTAATATTTATCCACATGATCACTAAATTAAGTATATTGTACTTTACTACTCTCTCTTGGATATACACTAAATTTAAACCTTTTTTCAAAAAATATTACATTTCATACCTATACTACCGATAAAACCTTTGACTTCTAGTTATTAATCTCTTTAACTTTGCTGATATAGGGCTCTAACAAAGCTTTTATTTTGTTGGGACAGTTTTTCGAAAAATTATTATAAATAGAAAAAAGTATCAAACTATTTACGAATATAGAAAATTTAGACTGCGATAGATCTAGATGTCGTGTGTATTGCAATCTATCACCGATGTAAAGTAAAATTTTGCTATATTCATAATTATTTTCAAACCATTTTTCTATTTTTGAAAACATTTCTAGTTTCTTTATATATGACTATATTACAAAATTGGAAAAATGGATTAAAATCATTTAAATTGTGTTTAGGCAACCAGAAGGTCATTTCACTTAATTGAAGTATTTTATTTTTTAGATGATTACCTTTTTGGCCTCTAAATTTTTAAATAGCTCATTTGAGACCTGAGATTTTTAAAGATTCATAATTATGAAAAAGAAGTTTATAAAGGTCATTGGTATTACTTTTCCCATTTGCTATAGTAACAAAGTAATTTAATTATTGTTTTTATTGCTAGCGTGAAATTTGAAATAAAATAAGAAATAGAAAAAAAAATACTTGGGTTGAGAAAAAGAAACAAAGACCTAATTATATCTTAAGAGGAGAATTTTTTTTTTTTATTGTTGTCTCTAGGAGTGCAACAAAAAATCGAAAAATCAAATCAATCCACTAATTTGATTTGATGTTTTAGTATAGAATTGGATAATTTGTTTGTATTTGGAGAATTAAAAAAAAAAAAATAATAATAATTGGTTTTGATCCATATATAAATGGATTTTTCACGGTTGCTCTAGTTCAAAGTGGGATCTTCTATATATCCATCCCCAAAATTTTGAATCTCTCCTTCTCCATTGTAGCTATTGGTTCTTTACTTACGATTGGGGGAGCTTTTACGCTCTTGATGAGGGCGACATCAACCTTTTAGTTAGTGTTTGTTTTAGAGTGATTATGAAATGGTAAACATTACTTTTGTCATGTCTAAAATCATTTCAAAACCTGTCGTTAATGGTTTAAAATCAATTTAAAATTTGGGTTTACACTTTTGAACACCATTGTGATAACGTTAAAATTGATTTTAAATTGTCAAGAAAGAAAAATAATTTTAAACACTTCAAAACAATCATAATTGTGTACTAAAAGAAGAGATAATGAAAGAAGAAAGAACAAGGAAGGAGTTGAAGAGAAGAGAAAAACAACGAAAGGAGAAAGAAGGAGGGAGAAGAAAGGAGAGATAAGGAAGGGATGGAAGAGAGAAAGTTCCTCCTATTTTAAAATGAGAGAAGAAACTAATTTATTATTATAGCAAATGGGAAAACAAATTTCTGACACTTTATCAAATAAAATTTTTGTTTTTATAACTTGGGCCTCGTTTATTGTAGGGAAGTATAATTCATCAATGGTAATCTCAAAAATAGGCCCCATTTGATCATGTTTGTTGTCGTTTAATATGTTTTGTAATCATAATGAAATGTGAGGCTCATTGCCAAATCTATAATCAACAAACACAATCCAATTGTGGAGTTAAGGATGATCAATCTGATTGTATTTGAAGATTATGTGAGACCCACTAACTTTTTTTCAAATACTTTTGAATGATTTTCCAATTTTTGATCTCAGATACCGTTATCATTACAGATACTATTACTGTTACAGTAGAAGAATTATGAATATGTCACAGTTACTGTTACCGATTGATCTAAAAGGTAACAATAATGGTAATGGTAAAAAGACAATGCAAAGTAAACATAACAAAGTAAATTGCTTCAATTATAATCAGATTACATTTGCAAAATGTCTAAGTAAATGTGATCTAAAGCAATCCAATTACGTTTGCAATTTAGGCCTATCACGATTGATCCATCAATGGAATTCCATTGCAATTACACCAATTTTATTACAAATTATTGGTAAATGTGGCCTTACAAGCTAAAATGACCTATTTGTGAAAACTCCAAAACTTAAAAATAGTTGAACCAATTAAGACATATATGAAGGTTATGCATTTCCTACTCTACGTGTTGTTTTAATAAAAAAAAAAAAAAGATAAAAAAGAAAAAAAGAAAAAGAAAACTAAATAAAAGCATAATTCAAATTTTAAGAATGTAAGTAAATAATTAATCTTTTTAGCTTTTTTTTTTTTTTTTTTTGGTTATATATATACACACACTTGAGCATGTATTAAGCCACATAAATTAGATGAGATGTATATTTGGGATTATGGGCTAAATAACAAATGTTTCTATCATTTTAAGTAGTTGACTTTGCAACCAGCATAAGAACCAAAATAATTCTCTTTTCAAAATAATAATAATAATATAATAATTCTATTCTTAAAGCTCAAGAAGTAAAATTATACAAATATTAAAAAAACCTAAAACCTAAAACTTGTAAAGATTAAAAAAGCAAAATAAACAACATACTCTAAATTCACAATCCAATCTAAAATAATATATTATTATCATTATTATTATTTAGTACGGTTGAAATAATAGAATTTAAACCACAAACCTCATAATTATTAGTACACTCGTATGTTAATTAAACTATATTCACTTTGATAAACATATTATTTAAGTTTTCTCAAATGTCTAATTTAGTTTCTATACTTAAAAAAATAGAAACCTCTATTATTTTTATAGTTAATTAATCAATTTCGATAAAAGGTAAACTTGAAACTAATAAAATCAATATTACCATTTATAGATGGGTTGTTCTCAAATAAAGCAAAATGAGCCAAACTATTTACGAATATAGAAAAATTTCACTATCACTTATAAACTTCTATTGGTTCAATAATAGATTGCAGCAATGGACTTTTATCACTTAAGAAATGGAAGTCTATCGCGATCTATCACTAATAAATAGTGAAATTTTTCTATATTTGTAAATAATTTGATTTTTTTTTTTTATTTATAATAATTTTTTTTTTAAAGATTAAATTTAAAGATTTGAAAGTATAACTAAAATGAAAGAAATTCCAAATTACTTCCAACCAAAATATTATGATAACCTAAAATTAACTTTTCCTTGAAGGCCTTTAATTTTGTTTTGTCTTTCTTTTCTTGTCATATACATATAGAGAGGGTTGTGTGTTGAATAGAAGAAATTAAAGTGGGCGACCTTGAGTCTAGTTTACGCCAAAATTAAAATTAAAATTTTAAATTTTAAATTAAATCACTATAAAAATCAACCCCTCCATTTCTAGTTCTTCACCCTTCTTCCCCAATCTCCCCCAAATTCCATCCATGGAGAATCTCACCTTCCTCAAAAATGGCGTTCTCCGATTACCCCCCGGCTTCCGCTTCCACCCCACCGACGAGGAGCTCGTCCTGCAATACCTCATGAAGAAAGCCCTTTCCTCCCCTCTCCCGGCCGCCGTCATTCCCGACGCCGATGTCTGCAGATTCGACCCATGGGACTTGCCAGGTTTGTTCTTGATTTCATTTCATTTTTTTTTTTTTTTCATTTTGAGGATTTGGGGTTGATTTTTTCTTGATGGGTTTTGTGAAAATTTTGGTGGGTCAGGCGATTTGGAGCGGGAGAGATACTTTTTCAGTACAAGAGAAGCCAAATACTCTAATGGAAGAAGGTCTAACAGAGCCACTGGTTCTGGGTATTGGAAGGCTACTGGAATTGATCGGAGAATTGTTTCTTCAAAGGAGAATCGATTGGTAGGGTTTAAGAAAACCCTTGTTTTCTATACTGGAAAACCCCCTAATGGCTCAAGAACTGATTGGGTTATGCATGAGTATCGTCTTGTCGGAAGTCCCGAAGCTCCTCCTTCCACCTTTAATGACGGACTATCCACCTTGGTGAGCTTCCACTTTCTTAAATCGTATTCGCTTTTTCAATTAGAATCACACAAAATTGAAGTGGAAGTTTTAGAGTGAAAACAGAAAACCCATCTGGAATTGAATTGAATTGAACTGATTTTTGTTTTATGTATGGTGCAGAATCGTAACTGGGTTTTATGTCGGATATTTTTAAAGAAAAGAAGCACAAGAGAAAGAGATGAGAAGAAGAATATTTGTAAGCCAGTTTTTCATCAGTTTCTAAGAACAAGGAATGGGACTGATTTGAATGTTGCTCCATGTTCTTCATCCTCTGGATCAAGTGGAGTTACAGAGATTTCAGTAAATAATCATCAAGAACAAGAAGAAACCAGCAGCTGCAATAGTTTTAGAAAGAGATGATAAGATCATAGATCCAAAAAAAAAGCTTTAGCTTTTTACTAGTTTGTTTTGCTAAAAAAGTGCTATGGCTTCTAAGAAATCTCTTGTCCATCCTCTGTTGTTTGATCTCTTTTAGCCTTTTGTTCTCCTTCAATTTCTTTTTCTATACAATTAAATCCAACAAAAGAAAACATACACACTAATTAGCTTTCTCCAAAATGTAGTTAAAACTGTTATAATCTTCCATCAGTTCCCTCTTTGATCAAATCTTATGGAAACAACCACCGGATTCAAGGATATCGTCGGTGTAACGGGGAAATGAAAAGGAGAGATGATGAATATTGGAGTAGAGTAGAGACTTCAACAAAGTTGAATGAAATGAAGGAACCTATTTTCTTGCAAGAAAGCAGAAATTGAAAGAAAATGATGTATCAGAGAGGTTGATGATTCTTTTGGGAGAAGAAAAGGAAAGGGATTCCGTGAGATTTTGGTGTCAAATCAATGGAGTTTTATGAAGCCGTCTAAGGAATGAATGGTTGAGAGGGGAAAAAAGGCAAAATTTTCTCAAGAAACAAACATAAAATTGAAAGGGAATTTGGTTGCAATATGCAAACCCCCTGTGAAGAAGCAACAGATTTTTGATATGGTGAAAGGAAACAAAGTTTGGAAATAAAAGAAAATTAAATTTTTGTTGAGGGCCCCACGTAAGGACTATGTAGTTTTTGTTGAGGAGGATCTTACATGTGAAATTTGTATATATATATATTATTAAATAATAACTTAATTAGAATAATCTTTACGACCGAGGAATAAATAGGCACCAATAGACTCAAATTAAAAAAGGAAATATAAAATGAAAAACACTAGAAAGGAAAAACTAGATAAGTAAAAGATGCATAAATCATAATTAACTTTAACAATATCTAAGAACGATGGAGTAGATAAAACTTTATTTATCTAATATGATATCGAAATTATTTGATAGTTTAACCTAAAAAATTGAGCTCGAGTGTTATTTGGCCTAGTTTTTTCAAAATAAGGTTTTATAACTCTCTTCAATTTTTTTTTTTTACATTTTATTTTCTTCCTTGTGTTCTATTTTCTCTCTTAAACCCTCTCTTAATTTGCATTCTTTTTCGACATCTGTTAAGTGCATTTCATTCTAACAACAACAATACTTACTTCCCTATATTTTTACTTATGATAACGACAATAAGTAAAGTTGTTTCTTCTTTCTTTCACAATGCAGAGTCGACGAGGGTTGTACACATAATTTTAAATGTCAAATAAATCGATTGCCAACAAAAAAAAAAAAAAAAAAAAGTGAACGACAGCCAAGAACAAGAGGGAAAAAACAAAAAAAAAATCCATAAAAGCTTGGTGATGCCAACAAAATGTTAGAAAGTTTTCTTTCAAAAAAATTAGCAGATAAAATTTTATTTTTCCAAAAATTTTTAGCCCTCTGTACAAAAATGTAAAGATATCAAAAGTCTATATTTGATTTTAAGATGGAGAGCATGTTAGAGAGTGATTTAATGTTAAAATTGATTTTGAATGAGTAAATATATTGTACTATAGTAATTTTGAAATGAAAAAAGTGATTTATAAAGCATTTTAAGAACCAATTCTAAAAAGCTTTAATTTTTTATTATTATTATTATTATTATTATTATTTTTTTTTTGGTAATAAAAGGTGTGGGGGACCCTTAGTTGTTGGAAGCTAAAATACGTCTCTTTGAAAAATTGTTCTATCAACTCTAAAAATGGTAGCCATCCAATTGATGGAGATAGCCAAATTATAGAGAGAAGTGGTTTTGAGTGTTGAAAGAAACTACTTTTAAGAGACATTCCCAATTGGCACAACACAACTCCAACCACACCTCCGTGAGGAATCCAACCATGAATCAAGTTCATTTTCATCTTTTTCTTTTTTCTTTTTCCTTTTTCCTTTTTCTTTTATAAAACTAATAATAGTTATTTAAATATGTTACACGCAAATTACTAACTCTTTTTATTTTTTAATACCATAGAAATAGAAATTTTTTAATTACACACATTTCCATCGCTAACACATCCATAATTTAGTTCAACTATATTATTTGCCATCAACTTTTTTATCCAACTCCTCCACTACTCTTTTTATTTCCTTTTCTCCTTGCTATTGTATTGAACTAAGTTGAAGATTAATTGTTAATCCAAACATAATTAATTATAAAGAAAAAAAATATTAATGTACGATTGGATTTAGAATACAATTTGCTTGAATTTTAATTTAGTTCTTCTTTTCCGAAAAAAAAAAAGAAGTCACTTTCCATCTTTAAACTTTGTAACAGTTTAGTTATTGTACTTTTAATTTTCAATGTATGTAGACCTTGCACTTTAATCAGTATATTACAATTTAGTTTCAATACTTTCAAATTTATAACAATTTAATCATTGTCTTAAAAACTTGGATCAAAATTAAATGTTAATTTTTATTATTTAACGCTTAAGATGTGTAGCTTATAAATATATTTAGTCCCTAATTAGTTTATCGATTATTCCACTAAAAATCTTGATAATAATTTTTACAATAAGAACAAAGGGTGTGTTTAGTTTAATTTTTCAAATATTGAAAATAAGTTATTTTTTAAAATAATTGAAATATTTGACAACAACTCAAAATAACTTTTGAAATACTTTCAAAGTATATTTTAAACAACTTTTATCAAAGGACTTTAAATAATGACTTTTTTATCTAGTCAATTATTATAAATTTTTTAAGTACATGGAATAAATTGTCATATACTATAGTTCATAACTAAAGTGTTACCAAATTGAAAGTATAAAAACTAAATCATTAGAAATCAAATTCTAAAGACTAAATAGTTATTTTCATAAAAATATTTTAACCCATTTTTTAAATTTAAAGGTGTATTTTTGGGTTGGGTTGGGTTTAGTTAGTTTTGTAAATTTTTTTCATTTATCCAAATTATTGTGTTTTGGTAATTTAACTAAACTGAATAATATATCTACATAGATGACCATTTTCAAAATCCAATTTACAGAAAATTTACAAAAAAAGCCATTGATCCAATTGGTTCAAGCCCAAGTGACATTATGTGGTATATTTTATATTTATTTACAGACCCTCCAGAAAAACTTTATTTAACTCTCATCCAAAAATTGGTTTAGTGTTCATTTGGTGGTAGAAAACTTAAGAGAGAGATGTCCATATCTTCCAAGTTTCTTCTTGTCATTGATCTTCACCTCACAACCAACAGATTCATATTCAAACTAAATTTACCAAAATACCTTAATTTACATCTATAGAACTTTGAAGATCTTGAGATCCATACCCAACTTTCATTTTTATTGATTTCAACACCTAATCTATCATTTAAAAATTTATATATTACTACTCATTAAATATATATGTTTTTAAATATATCATTAGTGTATTAATAAAGTCAAAACTCATTCTAAATATAATTTCAAGTATAATATTAGTATATAAATAGTATATTTGTACTTATTCAAAATGTTTTCAAGTAATATATCATTAGTACATTAGGTAGTATATAAACACTCGTTCAAATATGCAATTTCAAGTATATTTTTGGTATGGTACCAACAATTTATCAACATTCGTTCCAAATTCATATAAAGTATAACATTGATGTTTTAATAATATATTGGTACTCATTCAAAAATGCATTGCAAATATAGCATTATTGTATTGGTAGGATATTATTGTAATCATTAATATTCTTAGCATTACAAAATAATAATAATAATAATAAATAAATAAATAACTAGAATGCTCCAATCGTAAGTATAGTGATAAATTTGTTTGAAGTTTTATTGAGTTCGAAAAGAACTAATTTTAAAACAAATTATACAGATATCATTTTTTTCCCATATAGATACTCTCATATGTCTAATTCTTACATCAATTTTCTAACAACAAAATATAAACCAAAACTTCAAATTCAAACATAAAATCTCACAAAATCTCACAAAACTCCTAAATAAAAAATTCTCCTTAAAGCTTACTAAGGTGATAAATAGTGAAATACAAAAAGAATGCATTTGGTTGTCACCACACACTCAACTACTAAATTAAAACCTTATTGAAAACAAAAGTTCTAATGTCCTCTTGTATTTCTATTATTTTTTTTCTTTTTGTTATAAATTTATCTACTTAACAAAGGATAGGTTTTTTTTTTTTTTTTTTTTAATGAGATTAAGAAAAGGTCAACTAATTAACAACAAGAGGAGTAAGAATAGTATAGAAAAAATCAAAGAAAATATAGAAGTATTAGGTCATAAATTGAAGGAAGGAAGAGAAAGGAAATGAAAAAGAGTGGCAATTAGATGTAAATAAACCGTTAGAGAACATTTTAAGCTTTTTTTAAGTTAATGCAACTTTTGAAAGTTTAGAGATATTTTGCAACGAGATATTAACGGTTCTATTCATGTATTAAGAGTAAGGATATTTTTGAACTTTTCTTTACGTTTAAGGGTATTTTTGAAACATAATATTAACGAAATTCATCCAAAAATTTTTGAACCAAAATATTCACAAATATAGCAAAATTTCATTGTTTATCTATGTTATGACAGACACAAATAGTAGTTTATCGCGATCTATCGCAGATACATTGTGATATTTTGTTATTATTTGTAAATAATTTCAATAATTTTATTATTTAAAATAAATTTTCAAGTTTAAAACCTACTTTTTCATAATTTAGCAAAAAAAATATCTCTTTTTTTTAAATAAAAAAAAAATCACCGATTCACTCAAGTTTTTTCTTTTTTTTTTCCTTTTCATTTTAAAAGTGGGTCAGTGGAGTTCAGTACACGTGGCGTCTTATCCAAGAGCAAAAATCTGGTCGCCCGTCAGAAACCTACTTGTCCACACGAACTAAGTCCCACGTGGCGTTCATTCAAAAGCCATTATCCTACTCAGCACGTTAACAAGTTGAATGCGTTACAAACCTTTCTACAACATATTTTTATACTACTTCTATTAATTATCTTTTATAACATAAACATTTAAAAATAATGTTGACTCCTGAAATGTTATATAATATATCATTTTATAAATGTCTCAAGATATTGAAGCCAAGAATTATATAACATAATACTTCAATTTCTCTCTTTAAATTAAATTTGCTTTTTTTATTTATAATTTTGAATGATTTGATCATATTCTCGAATATATTATTATAATTAAATTTAGGAGAAAACAATTTTTTCTTATAAAAAAATTTCACATTTGGGAGAGGAAGAAACTTTACGATAGATAAGTTATTCCTCCTTTAGCTAATTAGTCTTTTTTTTTATAGAATTTCATGTTTATCTAATATGATATAGGAGCTTATAAACCCAAATGAGGTTTTGGGTAAAAAATTAAAATAAATAAAAAGGATCCAATTGAATCCAAATAGATGTTATCCAAAAGAACATGGTTGAGGATTATTCATTTAAAAGATATCACAATACATTATTATTAGGTACATTACTCTCCTTCTATTTTTAATTTTTATAACAGGGAATGAAACAATGAATTAAATGAAATATCACAATCATTGAAAAAAACAACATTGTTTGAAAAAGAATGGGGAAATAGCCATTTATACCCTAAATCAATTTAAACTATTTGAACTAATAATTATATCAATTAATATTTTGATGATCTTCCGACAATTTATACTCTTCTCTTAAAGAGATTTAGTTTAAAGACATTATGTAAACTACTTAATTTTTCATAAACGAATCAATTTAAACCTTTAACTTTACATTCATCAAGTTTCACAAGTGTAGAAACTTTTCAAATGTCAATTCTAAAAAATGGACTATGAGACTGATGTATAGACGATTCTTAAAGAAAATCCCAAACCTAAATTAATTCAGGAATAAAATTTTTGAAATTTAATTGATTCAATTATAAATCTCTCAAAATATTTTTTTTTTAAAAAAACATAATAAATTAAATATTCTTACTTTTATAAGTGAAGCATGGACTATCCTTATTTGTATACATCCTCCTTAGAAAAGAGAAAGAATTTTTAGAACTGCATACCTTATATTTATTAACACGCTTTTCTAAAGAATTTTTAGAACCGCATACCTTATACTTATTAACACACTCGTATGTTAAATTGAACCATGTTGGATTTGACAATCTACTAGCATATTTTACTTTATAAAATTTAGAAATTATAATGATCCAAATTGAAAGAAATAAAAGGGTATGCAGACGTTTCGAGAAGGCAAGAGGAATAATAAGAATAATAAATCCACATGTCAAATTGAGAATAATGAGCGTCATCATATGAACCAGACACGCGCCCACCGCCCTTCATCGTCACCCTCCGCCGCATCGCCCGCCACAACCCCCCATTCCTTTCCTTTAAAGCCCTCTCTTCTACATTATTATTATTGTTCTTTCACTTTCAAATAGGCGTTCCTCTTTTTCTTTCTTTAGACGCACGGCGGCGCGCCACTGCCACAACACCACCCACCACCTCTCTTCGCCGTACACGGTGGTGGTCGTGGTAGTGCCACGCTGCGTGCGTCTGAAATGGCCGCCTCTTATTTCTTCTGCATGCATGGATTTCTAAACCCCCTACGCATAATATTAAATGTTGTATAATATGTTTCTTTTTCTTTCTTTTAAATATATGGTCTTTGCGGATGTACAATCATATTATATTGCGCGTTATGCATATTTTGAATTCATGCATGCATTTTCTTTTTCTTTTTTTTTTTTTTTTTTTTTGGCATGGGCATAGTAATAAATGGATGTTACCAAAATTGATTGAATTTCAAGGTTTTTCTAACCCAAATTTTATTTAGGATTAGATGCGTGAATTTGATCAGTGTGACTTGTCATTTTTAAAGTAAACAAAACGTGAGCATGCGTACGCGTAAAGTTGTATATGTGTCATCATATTTCACAACGGATCATATAAAAGTAGATTGAAATTTTATCTTTTTGTGTGTAGCATACTTCTAACTTAAATCTCATTATATTTCATGATCGATCATCATAGTAAATTGTATTTACCATTTAAACCTATATTTTCAACTGTGGTTATTTTGGTTTATATACTTTTAAAATATTTACTTTTACACTTGTATTTACCACTTTTGTTGATTTTGATACTTGAATTTCAAAAAGTAATCATTTTCATTCCTTAAAAATGAAGTAAAAATGGAAATAAAGAGACTAAAATAGTTATATTTTGAAACTACAAAGATTGAAATGAACATTTTGAAAGTATATGGATCAAAACGAATCAAAGTTGAAAGTATATAATTAAATGAACATTTTTTAAAAGCATAAAAACCAAAATAAACAAATACTAATATTAGAGGAACCAAAATAATATTAAAACTTTTTCATTTATTTAGCATCTTCACCTTTTCTTTTTAGTTCTATGTGAAGATATGAAGGTGTGGAGGTGAAAATTTGGAGCTCGTCTTTTTAGTCAGATTGAAATGATGCTCTGTGGGTGGAATAACTCCTTATCCATGGATGATAACATGGAAAGTAATGAAGCTGTTAAAAAATAAGGTAAGTGAGGAGTATTTTTATCAACTCTACACCTTAGTTTCAAGCCTATTTACTCTAACAAAAGTATGAATTTTTCTTTTTATTTATTAAAAAAATGGATTTTGTTTTAAATTTCCAAAAGAGTTTGGTTTTTGAAAATAATCGTTTTACTAATTTCATAGATTTTTTTATAACATTTAAACCTAAGCTCTTTTCAAATATAGTAAAATGAACTAAACTATTTATCAATATAGAAAAATGATAGATAGTAATAGACTTCCATCCAACTTGTGATCTATCTTTTATAGACAAAGAAAATTTTCTATATTTATAAATAGTTTGATATATTTTTTTATTTATAATAATTTTCCTTTAAAAAATAAGAACTTTCCTATATAAATTTATTCTATTTTTTAGAATTAAATACTTAATATAATATAAGTTAAACACCATTTTAATGTATATACTTTGAGTTTTCTTTCCCTAGTTTTTTTTTCTTTTTCAATAAAGAGTGTCTTCTTTTTTATAAATTGTGAAAATATATTTACATTAGTCTTCTCTTGCTTGAAAATTATTATTCAAAATGACTAACTTGAATATATATATATATTATATATTACATAGTAATAATATAAAATAATAATTATACAATTCATAAATATGAACTAATTTACGATTTTTTTATATACTTATCTTAATATTTACTTAATAAGTAATTAAAAATATTTGTATAATTTATAAATATATTATCCAACCAAGCAAAAAAGTGGAATTTTTCAAAATGAGTATATAGCTCAATTGTTGGCATAAATTTGTATGGTTGAATTCGAGATAAAAATAATATTTATTTTCAAATTTTGCAACAATGTAATTAGGCTCTGAAGTTTAATAAGTAAAAATAAACTTGAACTAGTGTGAAAATTAATATTAAGATTGATTGAATTTTTATGGATTAGAAAATAAAATTAAAATTTCTTTATAAATTGGAAAGGCTAAAGTTGTAATTTAATAAATATTAACATTTTAATTAGCGCTTAATGTTTTGC
This sequence comes from Citrullus mucosospermus, assembly GCA_030954485.1. Lineage (NCBI taxonomy): Eukaryota > Viridiplantae > Streptophyta > Magnoliopsida > Cucurbitales > Cucurbitaceae > Citrullus > Citrullus mucosospermus. Next base: position 29,748,107 of record CM062061.1, on the reverse strand, counting down.
GATCTCTTTCAAGAAACTAGGCGAGATAAGTCACTCTTTAGTGTTATTTTACTCCACAAATTAGCTCTATGTTAGTTTATTGTTCCAAGAATATTATATTCAAAGATTGCCTTTGCCAAAATAGCACGGGTCAATTGTTATAGTATTTGTATTATTAATTTTAAAATTAAATATTTAATTTTTTTATTGGTACTGATTTTAAATAATAAAATTTCTACAAATATTTTTAAATATAGCAAAATGTCAGTGATAAACACTATGGATAGTGACATAACGCTCATGAAAACCCGGGTCGGTCGGTCCTCCATGATCTAGGGGTCCAATGTAGCCCGCGCTAAGCAGGGAGAGCTCCTCTTTGGTTATCTTGTTATTTTTATAAATATTTTGGGCTTTTTTGTTATATCTGAAGATTACCTTTCTTTTACTTTACATACTTTCAAGGGGAAAAAAAATAGGGAAAGAAACAAATTTCGAAATAGAAAAATCACGATTGGGATTAGGGGTTCTCGAACTACCAAACCAAAAATGTAAGGGTTGGGTTGGGTTAGGTTCTTCTATTTTGGTTGGGTTGGGTTGGGTTGGGTTGGGTTGGGAATTCTATATCTATTAATAAAAACATATATATATTTCTCTTTGTTTAAAGTTTGATTACTTTGCATTGATTAATTTGTGAATTTTTAATATATATATATTTTTTAAATTGTTATGATATTTGTCTTTGTTTAAAGTTTATAATAAATATTATAAATATTTGGTATTTAACCTTTGAATTTTATGAGATTTTAATTATATTAGTTATGTGTTGTAGATAAATTTACATATTTTTAATTAAAAAGAAAAAAAAGTTACAATCCAACATTCCAACCCAACCCAAATTTTAAGGATTGGGTTGGGTTATTTGAATCTTTTGGGTTACTAACCCAAGCAATCCGAATTTTCGAGTTGATCCAAAAAAATACTCTCAACCCAATCCATCTACACTCCTAGTTGGGATGGAAGGACCAAGAAAATATATCCACTTAAGCAGATATCAAAAGAAAAGGAAAAAAGGAAAAAAGGAAAAAAGAAGAATGTTTGAAACATAAGAGATTTGAGTCGATTTTTTTTAAAGTAATGTTATTTTAATAATCAATTAAAAAATGAGGTGGATGAAAAAGTATTGATAGATTTAGGGTGGCCAAATCGTGTATCGAGCCCATGTGTTCGTAAGATTTAGGCTTACTCGCATACCGGGTCCATGATTTTAGTCTACATGGAGCATGATGAATGTCATCCTGTTTTGCCACTTAAATTGTGTACCAATACTCGTGCATGACCACAAAGTCGAGTATGAGATATGCATTTTGTCCTATAAGTCATGGACTGGATCCATAATTTCGTGGTTCCTAAAAGTCCCATACGCCATCAGTTTTTAAACACTGCTGCCAAGCATCAAACCCCCTTCCCTCTCCCTTCTATTGGGGTTTCCATTGCCGCTGAGAAATCCATCGCTACCGCTGCCATAGGTAACCTTATTAACCTTGTTAAAGGGCTCCTGATTAAGTGTCTCATAGTTAGCGTCGCAATTTATAGAGTTATTTTCCAATGTAGACGAGATCACCATACCAAAGATATGCACAAGCATATATTATACACCGTATTGAAATTTTTTTTGTTTGTTGACAAGTCAAAACACATTAGGGCACCTATTGCATGGCTATATAGGGAATTAGGTCTACTAATATCAATGCAAGTATGGGCATATGATCGGTTTTACACTACAGCACCACAACATGAGCTATGGATTCTTGATCATTTTGTTATACGTTCACTTAGTGCCCAATATTATTTTTTTTACATCTTTATTTCATTATAATTTTATATAATAAAATACTTTAATTATATTATGTGCATGTGTAGATGGAACGATATCTTAGCTGCATCTAAACATTTAGCAAACATGTTAATAGTATATCAAATATTATTTGATCCATTAACGCACAATTATATTTGAGAAAATAGTTAATGTACAATTAGATAAGAGCATATATCTTTGATATAAAAATAAAGATTACATATTTGAATTCTAATTATTCATTTATGAAATTTTAGATCAATTGAATGTCATGCACACCAAAGATTATGACATGATTGTCTAATTATTGTCATAATAGTCAAGATATTTGGTTGACGAAAGCCCTCTTATATGCTTTCATATCATAGAGTGGCATCACCTAGATTCGGTACTAAAGACATCGTTGTACTATACAAACCTCTAACTGCACCAAATTGATTTGAGAGGTAAGCACGATCAATACTGGCAACAACTTCATGCGTACTATATTGTTGTCACATGCATGTAATGATCATTGTACACGAGGAGATATAGTAGATGAGTCAATTGTATCATATGACTATTTACCTTGATATGACTCAATTACCAGAAGATAACGGAGCTTATTATTATTGCATAGTAACAATTTTATTATCTACTTTTTAAATTATATTACATGAATATTGTTTTATATTGATTTTTTTCTTCATGTAGAATAATTTTGTTTAAGATATACAACAATATTTAGTGCAACACAATTTACCACAATTAGGTTCAATGTGTGGTAAATGTAGGAGATATCATTCAACAGATACAAAAGCTTAATGTTGCTGACACTGATAGAAGACGTGCTCGCCATAGCTAGACGACAACGACAATAGGTTGAGGATATTTTAAAGCAACACGTTAACCAAGTACCTCACATAATCAATGATATGATTCTATCTTCTCCTGGACACTCACTAGGAACTTAAGTAGACATACATCACATTGACTTGTAGTCATCAGGAAGAGTATTATACGAAGGTTAAATTCTCATATGTTGTCATCCAACAAGATATTAATGATGTAATTTATCATTAACAACATTTTGAAGTGTCTGTATTATGTTGTGGGTCACGTGAGAGAAGACAACCACCGTGTGACACAGGAGTATTTGTTGAAATTTAATGATATTTTATCTTTTATATCTACTTTCATTTAAATACTATTTTGTTATTAATTTTTCATATTATGTGTATTCAATTTACATATTCCGGAAAAATAAAAATAAAAAAAAAAAAACCTAAAACTAATATTTAAGCAACTTAAAAATAAAAAAAATAATAAAAAAAAAATCTGTAGTGATACACATTTTGGGTATTGTTGGCTAGTCATGTAGGTAATGAAGTTGAAGGCTTTGAAATCATGTAGCAGGTTAACAATTTTCATTTGACACAATAACCCTCAAATTTGTCAGTAGTTTCTACTTCTCCCCTAAACCAATGATTTGTTTTTTTAACTGCATTAAAGTTTTAAATGTTGATGCAACTCAACTAACAAGTCTAAGTTTGGGCTTCTCCACTCCCATATCCTACTTTAAAAAAAAAAAATATTGAAGTTATAATTACACGAAAATATCAAAATAAATATGATAAAAAGTTGGTGTCATAATTTTTAAAACTTATAAATAAATATTCAAATAAACCAATAACTTCAAAAAAAACTTATTATCGGATTATTAGCCAGCATTAGTAATGTTTATGTGTTTGTGTGTGTGTGTGTATATTATATTTCATTGATTTAATTTATAACTTAATTTCATTTAAAGAGGAGAAAAAAAAAAACTCTTGAATATTCTAATAAAAAGTTAAAAGCAATAATATTCCATGTCAAAATATAATTGAATTCCAATATTATAACAAATATTCTTCCATTTGAATATTACAAAACATAACTTTTAAATACAAGAAACCAACAAACAAGAGAACAGAAATTGATTTATGTCCCTGCTAAATGAAGGGAGAGACAATCATCCATTCAAATCACCCCAATTAACCAACGCAAATCATCTCAAACATGTGTCTAATATAGAGCAATACTTAGGTGTCCCATTCTCCCTCCTCCTCTACACCGAAAATTTTTCAACTATATATTACAATAGTTGAAGGTTCAAAACAAAACTAGAACTCATAAACTAAATTTATAACCTAACCCAAAATATTAGAGATTCTTGACATAAAAGTTACATATTCATAATAAAATTACTTTCTTGGCTTGATTATTACAAAATTAAGCATGAAATCGTTATTGACATAATTTATATAATGCATAACATTAATCTCTAGCTATCTCTAAAATTGAAAAGATAATTAAATCATGTGCATTTGCACCTGTTAAAACGTTAGAACAAATATAAGTGGAAGGAGTACCAAAATATATACACACAGAACTAAAGCAGCAAGAAAACAAAAAGCTACTTTCAACCATAGAAGCTGATCATCAAAAAACAGGGGCTTCACTAGCCTTCACAAACCGACCCTTCACTCGTTTCCTTGTATCAGCTCTCGCCTTCCTTGACTCATAGCGAATGTACTTATCATACCTGTTCCAAGTTATAGTAAGCGTCCAGAGTTGAAATGGAAAACTACAGAAGAGAAAATGAAATATGTACCTTCGAGTTTTTCGTTTCTCCTTGTAACGCTGCATTGCGTTGCCTCTGTTCTGTGCAAGAAGCTCTAAGTCGGCCTTGGTTGTTGATGTTGACAATATACTGTCTCCCTTTACAATAATAGGTTGTTCATTTGGCTGCATATTTTTAGAACCACAATTCAGCTTGTTGTTAGGCACATTGATGCTCTCGCATGTTGCTGCCCCCTGATTTAGTGTTGTGTTATTGACATTATTCTGCAAGTTCCAATAAATATGTTATCCTCAACAGCTGATTACCAATAGGGAAAAGCAGAGTGCTATACAACAAGTACAAGGAAATTCGGTGATAGATTCTCTATGCCGATAATGACCTATTGGAGAACCTTACGCAATTAGATATGAAAACACGCCATTGCCCGGAAGGTATTTAAAGGATCAACCCTTTACTCTTGACTGAACAGACACTCATCACTCAAACAATGATTACCAAACTAAACAAACAAGCCAATCTGAACTCCGAACATCGGTCAGAATCCTACATCTATCATGGAAAGTGAACTTTACAACAAATGGTTTAGTTTAGGTGACTTTCACATCTGCATCCTTTGATAAGTAAATCTAATTTCATCATGATGTCTTTGAAACTCCCCAAATATAGATGTCTTCAAAGTGATGTGCAAGAATGGGATATCATATAACAAATCTGGTTAAGTAAGGTAACAACAATTAGATGGATACAACAATCAATTTACAAAATTCTCTTCAAGGTAACGACAAACGAGTAACTAGGAACGTGTTAACAGAGTAGGACTTACATTGAATGATGATATATCATCATGCACGCTAGAGCAATTGATCTGATAGGTTTCTCCCAGCAACTTCGGGCTTGTTGGGGATGTTTCTTTCAAAAACTCACCAAAATTTTTAATGGTAAATCCCATGTTACCCGTGCCATAGGTGTCATCAAATGAATTTGAAACTTTGTGTCCCCTTAACCGTCCTAAATGAAAGTCCCAAATCTAGAAAAAGTACATACAGAAAAGAAGAAAAAGAAGAAGTGGTAAGGCATTACATGTATCAAAGTTGAGAGTGATAACATAAAAGAACGTACCAAACAGAAGATAATTAGAAAAAACTTCATCAAACGATAAACCAGAGACATTAAGCATAAACTGCCATGAAAGAGTAAATAGGATTAATTTTAAAATCAGGTTCCAACAAAAAGAGAGAACAGAACTACTAGAGAATCTTCAATTAACTACAAGCAAGTACTATCCCAGATTAGGAACAGATAATGCACCAAACTTCGTATCAAAAGGAGAAAAAAAGAGGATTTGGTTGTAGACAACACGCATGGCAACAAAGAAATCAAAAAGAGGCTCTAGAAGAAAGAACACAGTTACCTATCTACTGGCCATTCATTTCCTCAGAAAAGGACTGAACTACTTTTGAAAGCTAAAACCAATTGACTGCTAAACCAGCGTCCTCGGATGTACTAACTCAATTCTCCTCGGAATTGGGGAAAAGAACAACCGGGACAACTCAAAGCAAAAAATCCTTGGTACCGAGTGCTATGTTATAGCTATCAAACTACAATATATGCGCATGCCACAAAAGGCTGAAAATTGATAAAGTTGCAGCAGAGAGAAACAAGGAAAAGCAATTGAAGAAATTACTTGAATGCTTTGACGATTTGGGTTACTATCCCATACAACAGTTCCATCAACAGAGCGCTCGCTATCTTTAAAACCCACATGGGGCGGCATCGTAAGCAGAGACGTGAATGAAGTTTGTTGCTGCAGTAACGACAGAGGAGGAGCAGCACCAACAAAAACCCCATCATGTTCTTTTTGAATTCTACGAGCTTCCAAATCCCCTTGCCAATAACAATCCCCATTCGTTGTTTCAGGAACCAGATTCTGTAATCCAACATCTTCCCCACCGGCACCAACATCGCGGTTATCATCACCTTCATCATCGTCGCCGCCTTCGAAATCCCTCTTAAGCAGCTCAACCAACTGCTTGTAAATCACTTGCTTATGCTTTCCACAGCTCGGACTCTGCTTCTTGAACATCGAAGCAGCATCGGTACAGTTAAGATTCGCGAAGAGAAAGGGGTTATCATTCGGAACAATGAGGTCACTAAAAGCAGTCGCACTAGCTCTAGAAGAAGCCCAATAATCAATGGGCATAACCAAATCCTGTGAGCAAACCCAATTTTGCACCAACATCTCGGATTCCTCCAGTTTCTTATCTCCAAGATCGAAACCCCATAAGGAAACGAGCTCAAGCGCTGAAGGGCAGCCAGTGAAGCCTTCAATCGGAGTTCGATCGTGTGCAGCGGAGACCGAACAGCTCCCATGAGCGTCCCAATCGCACTCCTGACAGAGCACGAGATTATCCGTGGAACAACGAATCGAAACCGGCTCGGACCTACAGTTATCACAGATCTGCGAACGAACATGCTTCCGAGAGAGCAAATTGGCAGAGTGAACATGCTTGTCGCAGAACAAACATAGCTTGGCAGAATCGGCTCTACAGTAGAGAATTGCAACCTGGTCGTTACAGAAATCACAGGGGACAGTCTCCCCAGATGTGGACTTGGAACAGACCATTTCTCGTCGCCGGCGAAGATCCCTGAAAAGAAAAAACCCTAATCCGAAATTTTTATCGGCGGCTACAACTTGAAAGTGAAAGTGGAATTGAAGTTTGTTCTTCAGCTCAATTGGCCCTTTGGCCGGTAGCGGCAGAATATCCTGATCCCAATTGAAAATGGGGGATGAGCTTGCAGATCTGCGGTTCCATCTCTCGTGTCCCTTCTCGTCATTTCACTCGCCTTCCATGAAAATATATCTTGTGACAAATCTTAATGACAGCGACGAATTCTCCTTTTTTTTTTTTTTTTTTTTTCTAACAATTTCATTTTAATCAAATTAATTTCAGTTTTAATGAAATTACAAACACGCCTCTAATAACTTTTAAATTATTATTTGGTCCCCACATTCCATTCAATTTCCTTTTTCTTCTATTCTAAGTTTATGTTTTTACACTTTTTTTTTTCTCTTATATATATTTGACACCCTTTAATTTTAGAAAAGTATGGGTCACATTCATTTCCTTTTAAGTTTATAGTAGAATTGATAGACCACTTGAGAATAAAGATGTACACGTGGCGATTGTAAAGATGGTAAGGTAAAAGTTTATTATAAAGTGATTAGTACTTAAAAGATTCATTATTGAAAATAATTATTTTATATAGAGGTAGGATACAGGTGTATTTTGAAGTGATTTACACGTGCCACATGTAAAGGTTGTATGCTTTTTTTAAGTTATGATTTTTGGAGAAACAAAATATTCAAATTGAGGTTTTGGGAAAGCATTTTAGATGACAAATCTATTAAAATATTTATAAATATTAGCAAAATATCATAATATACGTGTGATAGACTATTATATGTGTTTATCATGATACATATAGACATAGTAATATATTACAAATAGCCAATAAAATTTTGTTATATTTATAAATATTTTAGTTTATCTTCCTATATCTTAAAACAAACCTAACTTTTGTGCATTTTATTTTTGTGCAAAAATTTTTCTTGTTGAAATTAATTAGTGTAGGAAAATTTTATACTACATTATTATTATTGTTGTTGTTGTTGTTGTTGTTGGAAGTTAGCTCAACTGGAGTAAAATATATGTTCATTATCAAAAGATCATTGGTTTAAATCTCTCATGTTTCACCTTTATTCGGTATTATACTTTAACGAATTGAACTATTGATAGGTTGACAACATACTCTCCTAACATTAGGACTTTTATCTACTTTGAATATCCTGTTTTTTTTTAATTACAAGTTTAGTTTCTAATTTTTTTTTTTTTTAACTTTTACCTAAAATATGTCTAAACTTTAAAAGTGACATATGTCAATGAACTTTTCAAATTATACTTTCAAATGTTTAAATTCATTCATATGCTTCCAATAAAAATACTATTTTCAAATTTTCAAATTTAATAAAAAAAAATCTCAAACCTAACCATATAATTAATTTTAAGATTTATTGGAAAAGTACATTTTTTATGACAAAATGCAGGGTAGAGGTTCATTTATTATATCTATTGAGTTAAACTTTGACAATTTATTTGAAAGGTATAAGAACTATAATTAGACAATTAAAAAGACTGTGAATTAATATTAAAAAAAAATCTTAAAGTTTGATTAAAAGGTATTTTAACTTTTTCTAAATTTTCATGTTTCTATCTATTAGAGTCTGTTTGGGGCTGGGCTCCAATTTGGAATAGGTTTAGTGGGTTATAATACTATGTCCAGTGTTTGGGGTGTGTGTTAAGAAAATGGGTGATAAAGGTTATTTTAACTCCATATTTTGTTACAATGATACTATTTACAACTTGGTTATTAAAATAACCAATATTTCCAATGACTTCACCTATTGAAAACTACCTTGGATGACAAACTTTGGTGATCAAACCACTATGACACCCAATTTCGCTAGCTCCAATGACTACCTTTGGTTGCCATATCTGGCAATCACCTCCCGTAATAAATTCATAATATTTAATGGTCTTCTTGTAAATTTCACATTAATAAAAACATTTTGAGTATATAAAAACCAAATAATTTTGTGTTTAAAAATATTTTTGAGAAAATGTAACCAAAAGTGCTTAAATGAAAATGACTTTCTGAAAAACATTTTCAACTAGTCAATCCAAACATGGCCTAATTTATAAATTGTTTCATGAGTCTCATTGAAGTTTAAAGGAAGGAAAAAAAAATGTACGTGTGGGGAAAAAAAGTCATTCATAAAATTGAATTAGAGAATAAGATAAGAAAACCCCCAAAATATCTTTTACATTGATTTATACATTTTAATTCAATTCATATAATATAATAACTTGTTATAATAATACGAGCTCCTCCTCAAAAAACACATTTGATCAACATTTTTCTTGAATTGCTTTTGAATGATGACCTACCATCATTTTTTTAGAATCGTGTATCTAAATTGACAATATTTTTATGTGTCATCCCAGTTGTGGTCTATACTTGGCAACTATCCCTCTTAAATATATGTTTTTGTAATATTATGCAACTAGATAATTGGTTGCTTTTGTACACTTCTAATATGGAGCTTTGTTACTGAAATAATTATATGAATTTTTAGTCTAATCTCACGTATTTTGTACACGTTCAATACTATTGGTATATCCTAAAATGACCAAATAGACAAAGAATAACATAACTTAACATCTAATACATTTGTAAGAAATGGTGGAATGGAACAAATCTTATTATTTGTGTTTACAAAATATGATATTTAAGGTCCTACTACTTGTATAATGCAAAAACATCGAAAACAACCATAAATTCTAAACGCATGCTTAAGAACTTAAGGTTAAACAAATCAACAACCCAAACACATAAGCTCCAAAACCGAATTAAAACAATCAATACCCCAAACACATACATTCTTAATCTATACTAAAAGAGTTTGCATCTCAAACATAAACTATTATAAACTCAAATATTATAATAAAGAAACCAACTACAAATCTCAAAACCTCTTATATTTGTGAATTTACAAAATATAAACCAAAAATAGAATTTAGTTGGTGTTTTGGGAGTTAGATTGGTTTATTATAGTTAGTGAGTTATAATACTTTGTGTTTGGGATGTAGACTATTTCAGTATAGATTATAATAGTATGTGATTTTGGTGCAAACTATTTTAGTTTAGACAACAAATAGTAAATACTATAACAAAGAAGGAAAAAGAAAATGAGTAGAAAATAGTAACTGCTAAAAAAAAATTGAAATAATAATACAATAATTAATTATATATTATAATAGTTATAAATATCAACTATTATAATTTGAATTCCAAACATAAAGTCAGCACCATCCACTTAAATTCGTGGGATGAAACACTCACTTAAAATTAAACAAATCAACCATCCAAATACATGGAAAAATAGAAAATATAGACCAAAATTAGAATTAATGATAATGGCATGAAGACAAAAATGTAAATATTCCTAAAAAAGTAAAAAGTACGGAGGGTCCACATCGGGAAATAAAAAAGAGAAGGAAAAATATCTCGAACATTGTTCTGTTGAGTTGGCACTTTGACATGGTGGTGGGGCCCAAGCTCCTTTAAAATATAAATATCTCACCGCTATGTATTAAAACGTTAAATCCGTACAGTTAATGCCGCAATCGTATGCAGCGGCGGAGTACAGGTATGTGTAATCTGGACCGTTGAAATATATAATGAGGTCAGCATGTGATCATCCAGATCATATTTGGGATATGGTCAAAGAAGAGGCAGGATTTGCTTGTTGCCATGTTATGAGTCATGAGTGGTAGTGGTGGGCCAGGGGGGCAAAAAGGTCACTTTAATTAATGTAAAAAAATAACTTTTATTTTTTTATAATTAATAAAGGACACATGAGTTCAAATATGAAGAAAATACCTCAAATGCCCCTCTCCCACCCCTGCCTGCATTGGGTAAATTGTAAAACTAGGGTTTGAGAAAATAGTAGGTTCCATTATGTTTGGAGGCCAATTGAATTACATTAATTATTTGGTTGAATTTCTTTTAAATTAATTTTAGTGTACTACTTTCTCTAATAATATAAAATTTTAAAATAGTTAAAGTATATTCATATAGGCTCTTTTTTTTTTTTCCTCTCTAATGAAATTTATTGACGGTCACATGGCTAATTTCTAAAAATAAAACTAAGTTTTAAATTTTTTAATTTTAGGCTTTGTTTTTGTAACTATTTAATTTTTTTATTTTTGGTGTTTGACAATTAAGTCTATTTTCTCTCAAATATCTATGATATTTATTACAAATTTTACAAAAAGATATATATATATAAAATTCGAGTTGATTTGGTCAATTCAAAAAAAATTTGGCCAACTCAGATCCAATCCAATTCAATAAAAATAGAAAAAGTTTGACTCAACCCAACTAAGAACAAAACTAATCCAACCCAATTTTTACATTTTTGGTTGGATAGTCTAAATTGTTCGAATTGTCGGGTTATTGTATTTAAAATTAATAAAGTTACATATAATATGAAAAAAAACAATAAAATACACCATAAATACAAAATTCGCAAGATTAAAATGGCGTCAAAGACTTCTCCAACACTTTTAGCGATCGTAAAAAGGTGTTGTCAGAAAAAGAATGATTGAAAAGAAGAGATTCAAACCTAAATTAGAAAGAATAAATATATATATGAGAGATATTTTGAAATAAATTGATTTTTTGTCTTTTTTAGCAAACTTTCTTCTTCTTCTCCTTCTTCCTTAATATATAAATGTTTGTTGGTTTCTTTTTAGATATTTAGAACTAAGGCGGTTGTTCCTTTTGAATAGTCTCAAGATTTGAAAGCACTTCTTCATCCACCATTATCTATTCTTAAAAATAAATTTTCTTTGAGTTTATTTATTTAAATTTGATTACAAAGTGAGTTTCTTTTTGAGAGAAACTTTTATCTAAAACTTCTGAAAGAAGACAAAAATATATAGTTTTATAAAGGAATAAAAAGTAGAGGGTATGGGTTGCAACTTGCAAGTGGATAGTATTAGATGCTACATATTAAATTTTAATGATATTCATGCTTAAGCATATCTCATTAAGCCTTGACTTAAGGTTGTAAATGGATTCAAAATTCATGGACATCTATAAGTTTCCATATATAAAGATTATCAAACAAGTATCATATTAATGCATATTTTTAGCATCTTTTGCTAAGTTTTAATATGGTGATTTACTAGTTAATTTGTGTGAGGCTTTTTGATGGTGGTTATAAAAGCAAAATCATAAAAATATCATACACTTGTTCAAATATGTGAAAGGTCTTTTATTTTTATCCATTAATATTAGAGTCATGCTCCTAAGTTTTTCATATCGGTAGAATTCTCGAGTTTCAAACAAAAAGAAACTCAAAAAATGTAATTATATGGTTGTGATATGTGACCGATCTCTATCCAATAGGTCTCATTAAAAAAAGGGAAAAAAAGAAAAAGCTGGAATAATAAACGTGAGTAAATATAGTTCAATAATTGAGGGATAATCCATGACATAAAATCGTATTGGACCAATTCTAATTTGATCTCATCATAGCAATAACGTACAATTCAAGGGTTATTATTATTATTTTAAAAAGACTCCTTTTCTTTTCTTTTATTTTTGGAATGCATATGCTTAGTTTAATGAACCAAAATTTGAATATTTGTAATTCAAAACAACGAAAATATGAACCTTGTCGCTCAATTAATGTTCTAATTTTTTTTTTGTTGGTATATATAGTAAAAGAAAGTGAAAGTTTGGTGAATATTTGAAACATAATAAATGGATTTAATTGTATAGATTAAATTCATTGTTTAGAAATTTTCAAATTGGATTGAAACTTCAAATTAAAATGATGTTTCATGTACAAATTTAACATGTATGAAAGTTAAATCTATAGTTTCTTCAATTTAAATGAGTTACGTTTGATTTTGTCAAGTAACAACTAATAAACTGAGTTCAATTTGACAAATGTTTTAATTTTTTTGTATTTATTTGATTTTATTTTATATTTTGGAGACTTAATAAGTTGCTAGCCTATAAATAACAATTTGTTTCTTCATTTGTAGCACCCCACTTCAAATTGAAGAATTCTCTCATTCATTTCTTTCTGTTGATCTTGAGTTGAGTTGAGAGCAAGTACCAAAGAGTTCTGTTAGTCGTCGTTGTATTCATACTGAGACGATCGTTGTAGTCTGTTTGCATCTAGTGCATAGCGAATATTTGTCTTCAGGACAACGCTTATCAGAAGCGTGTCTCAACTGCCAATTGAAGTCTGCACAATATCTTGAAGTTTTTAATTATCTCAATTCATAAGGTTTGTTTCACCATCTTGTTGGTTGAATATTATATATTTATAGTATTGTTTCAAATCGAGGTGTAATAAGTTTGCTAACGTATTCAATTTACATATATCATTTTCTCCCAACAATTTTATATCTATAAAAAAAATTTACTAAATACAAAATTGAAAGCTAGTTCCACAATTAAATAGGTTACGTGACTAAGATTTTAATTTAATAATAATTTAAACTTATTGTCAATTCATTTTCTTGAAAAGAAAAAAATTGAAGAGAAAATATATAATAAATTGAATAATGGCACAAACTTGTTATTAATTTATTACTAGAATTATTTAGAAGGTTTAGTGGGTAGGGTGTCAAATTGTGAATGTCACGTCAAGGCATTAATGAGGAAAGAAAAATGAAATGAAAAAATTTGTTGGGTAGAGGAAAATTAGAAAGAGATTGAGTGAGAGAAATGGAAAACAATCATCCTGTTTTGGAGATTGCACCGTCCCCCTCTCTCTCATTATCACTTACTTTCAACTTTTCGTCATCCATGATGCATACTTAATTTCACCCCTCCTAAAAATTAAGCTTATAAATTTGAAATTAGGATTGGAATTTCAAATTTATAACGATCGTAGAAATTGAATACCATTGTTACAATTTTTATGATTATTATAACTATAATCATACTTTTTACCATTAGATGTTTGAGAATATAATTGTAATTACCACCGTACTTAAACTTATGTAGCATTAAAATGATTTTTTGTCACCCAGCTTTTATATAAGTACTGATTTGATCATTTAAATTTGATTTATAATGATTTTAGTCTTCATACTTTCGCTTAAAATTTCACTAAATGCAGGTAGAAAAACGTATGTTAGGAAATATGATTTTTTTTTTTAAAGGATATAGATTAATCAAACCAACCTATATATAAAGAAAATCTTTGGATAGAACCGAGGAGACTCTATCCTTCCCAAAAATGTCAAGAAAAGAGAAGAAAAAAAAAAAAAAACTCTTTAGATCCCTCACTAAGGGAAGAGAAATTATACACAATAAATCTCGACAAAGTCAAACCTCTACCAACTTTGAAAACCCTTGAGAATCTTGAATGATCCAGCCAATCCCTTTCTACCCTTCAACTCGGTCCAATATATACTAGCGTTAAACTTCCAACAACCAATTGGAGGGGACCTCCCTCTACCCCATGGCTTAGTCCAAGATACATTAGCGTTAAGCTTCCAACAACCAATTGGAGGGGACCTCCTGACTCACATAGGTCTCGAGCCCATTAGTAATGGGAAGATGGACAAAGCTATTTTGGTGCTTGTCTAGCTCTTTCTCAACTTTAAAGATAAAGTTCTAAAATAATATGTTTGAGAATAAGATAATGGGAATAACTTTCTCATTCTACCTCATCCTCAAACACTTTATGTTGAGGCAATATTGGAATTCTCTAATTTGGGGACATTCTTAAGAGGCGACAATAAAAACAGTGAGTTGAATATAATAGTCGAGACAAAGAGCCAAAATTAAGAGGAGAAGAAACTTAGAAAATGATCTAGTTTCATATCGAATTTTATATATTTAATTTAAAATAGATAAAAGAATACATAATAGCAATAAAAATACTTGGTAAAAAGGTAGCGGATAAAACTCCTACTTGCCATATCTTTAAATGTTGATATTGACCGAAGTGTTGAAATCTTCGTTTTACGAACAGATCAACCTCGATGGATACTTTTCAAAAACTTTCAAAAATAAATTTCAAAGAAATTATTTAAATTAATAAATAAAAGTTTAATCCTTTTTAAAACAAGTTAATTGAATTCACATTAGTGACTTTTTTTTTTTTTTTTTTAATTTATATTTCATAGTTTTTTAATGATATAATGAAAGTGTCGATTTACTCATCATGTTGATGTCAAACTTATGAAAATATAAGAATGTCAACATATTGATGAAAATTTAATACCATGGGTATAATAACGATATTCATTTTTTTCATTTTTTCTATATTATGTATAGATGTTCTTTCTTTTACTTTGTTTTCTTTATTTATTTTATTATTTTTTTACAATATATAAAATAAGAGAATCGAACTTTTAATTTCGAAATTGATAATACAAACATTATATCAATTAAAGTACAATCATTTAGTCTTAGTTTGGTCTATCGATTTGTAGGCATATAATTTGACAACACTTTAGTTTTTAGTTTTTTTAATATAAATTTTCCTGTTTATTGTCCCTCACTTTTTTTAAAATATATTTATAAAATTTTGAAGAAATTTTTAGAAGCTATGTAATCAAGTTTCTTTTATATTTTGTTACTATTTTGTTTTCTTCAAAACATAGATAAAAGGATTATTTTATCAGTTCTTAACTTCTGAATGCATAATAAATATCTAAAAATAAATTTAAGGTGAAGTTTTTTGGATATTTAATTTTAAAAACATACTTCTATATGAAATTTCACATTTTAAATTTAAAAGTTTAGAGAACAAGAAACCAGGAGTGGTTACTAAACATAATTTTAATTGATTTCAATATAAAAAAAAAAAAAAAACAAAAGACATTTATCAAACATAGTTTCAATTTTCTAGTTAAAAATAGAAAATAAGTAATCAGAAAATGAGAAACGAAAAACAAGAAATAAAAAATAAAAATAAAAATGTCATCAAACGAGCTCTAACATTCTTGTTTTCAATTTTCAATTTGTAGAAATAAGAAGTGGTTTGTAGAAGTTGTTTCTTGTTTCTTATTTTAAAAAAACATTCCCAAAGTTTGTATACAAAATTTTGGATGAAACAAGAAAATGTACACTTATTTGGTAATGTTTCTATTTTTTGTTTTCTCTTTTTAACTAAAAGAGTGAGGTATTTTTGATAAATATTGACTGAGAAATCTTGAATCAATCACACATTGTCGTATTATTTCTCAAATTAATTATCACCTATATGTTTCAAACTGAAAGTTGAAGGTAGAAGTTGACAGACCCCAATGATATCGTGTGTTTACATCACAATCATCGGATTGAATAATTTAATATGCTTTGATTTTGTATTGATATTACATGAGCCCAAAAATGGGCTTAATTTGGCCCAAAGTTCAATTAATTGAGCGTAAGGGCCAAGTCCATAGACAAATCAAGTCAAAGTGTACAAAGCCCACATGAGAACTCCAACTCTGTAAATACAGAGTTCTTTTCATTTGAAGAGTTTAGAAATCTTAAACTCCAAATAAGCTAGAAAAAATTCTCCCAACTTCAGATGGATGCCTACGTTCTTGAAAACTTAATCACATTTGAAGACACAAATACTTTGAAAATACAAACATTCTAAGACTTGAACTTCAAGAACATTCTCGCATTCGTTCTCTAAATCTCATTCAACATAGAGAACCAAAGAATTAAATATTAGAAATTGTATTCACCCTACTAAAATCAATATACATACAAAGTTCATTTTAACGAATTAAATTTTCTGGAAATCTCGTGCAAAGTATTTCTTTTTTTGGGCTAAAAAAAAAAGAAAAGAAATGTGTTTGGTAACCTTTTCTATTCTTCAAATTAAATTTTAAATAAGAAAAGCAAGTTTTCTATGAACTAATTTCTAAAATTATGTGTAATGTATAATATTAGGATTGTTCTCAATGTCAATTATGCATCTAGGTCAAGAATGTTAAAACAGGTTAGGTTTTTTTTTTTTTTTTTTTTTTTTTTTTTTTTTTTTTTTTTTTTTTTTTTTTAGGAAAAAAAGTGGAAACAGAAAAGAACAAAAGCGAGAAACCCTATTTAATTGTTTTCAAAATTCATACATAATTTTCAAAAGCGAGAAGCAAGAAATAAAAGCAACATCCAATTCTTATTCTTGTTATTTCAAAATCTAAATTATACATAAACCATGTCGGATGGGTTAACGATAAAAAAGTATGTGATTCGAATTTTCTACCTTTACTATACTGAAAAAAAAAAAAAAAAAAAAAAGCGCTAAGTTTCTTTCAACTTTGAATTTTATATAAAAAATATCTTTAAACTTTAAAAAACTTTAAAAATATCTTTAAACTTTTCAAAAAAGTTTAAAAGTACCCCTATCGTTAGTTTGGATAAAAATGGTTATGTAATGTTTGAGAAATACTCTTGAATTTTCAAAAGTTTCAAAAATACCCCTAACCTTAAAAGAAGTTAAAAAAATACCCTTACCGTTAACATATGAATAAAAACAGTTAATAACTCATTTCAAAATTAAAACTTCCAAAAGTTGCATTAGTACTCTTACCTTAAAATAATAATAATAAATAAAATGATAAATTGCAAAAACCACCCTTGATGTGTGATAGTAGGTGTAATTATACTCTTAAATTTTCAATTATAAAAATTGGATTTTCAAACTTATACAAGTGTTATAAATAAACCCTTAAACTTACAATAGTTGTAGAAATTAAACCCTCAAATTATAAAAATTAAATCATTAAACTAATACAACTTTTTGAATTTCTACAATTATATAAGTTTCAGGTCTAATTTTAACACTTGTATAAATTAAAAGGCTCAATTTTTACTAAAGAAAGTTTGAGGATATAATTGCAATTACTACTATACTTCAAGGGTATTTTTTTGTAATTTTTCCAAAATAAAATGCTCTTACTACTATTTATCTACACCTTGTCGCCTTCCTCCTCCATTTCCCCTCTCTCCCCTACTTCAATCTATGACTTAACACTTCTTTATTTTCGTTATTTTCTTTCATTCTTCTTAATTTTTTGACATTTGTTTATCTCATTGAAATAAATAATAACAAGCTCCCTTATAAAAAAAAAAAAAAAAAAAAAGAGAAGAGAATAATGAAAGCACCGAGGGACCTTAAGACTTATATGTTTTAATAAGGTTGTATGTTAGGAGTTAAGTTTTAAGGGGAGATTTTGATTTTGAATTTTGTGAAATTTTGTGGGATTTTATGCTTTTAACTTGAAGTTTTGGTTTATATTTTGTGCTGAGAAAATTGGTGTATTGGTGTAGGAATTGGACAAATAAGAGAAAAATAAGAGTATCTAGATAAAAAAAAAAAAGATTTCTATATAATTTGTTTTAAAAATTATTTTCTTGAAACTCAAGAAAACTTCAAATAAATTTATCACTATATTAATGGTAGAAGCATTTTTAAATTTTTTTATTTTTATTTTTTATAAGGCTAAGAGTATTAATGGAGCATTTTCAGACCTTTTTTTTTTTTTTTTTTTTTTTTTGTAAAGCTAAGACTATCGGTGTAACTTTTGAGAGTTCAAGGCTATTTTCGAAATGAGTATTAATTGTTTGTTTTTATATACTAACAATAAAAAGTACATTTTTTTTTTTTTTAGTTTAAGGGTATTTTTGAAACTTTTAAAAGTTTAGGGGTACTTTTGAAACAAAACAATAACGATTTCCATCCATAATTAACCGTGACAATATTTATGATTTTTTTTTAATTTAAAAGTATTTTTGATACAAAATACAAAGTTTAAGAATATTTTGTATAATTTAACTTTAAGTTTTTCACCTAACATTTATTATATTATTTAATTTATTTGTTTTCTATTAAATATAACTCATTTTAGCCATGGATCATTCAACTAACTAGAGAACCAATTTAATTCTAAAACATCATTTTTCCTATCAATTTTCTTTAATGAGTATATAATCACTTTTGAGAGTGTAAACAAAGTTTCACATTAGTTAGAAAAGGGAGTATTTGTAGGTATACAAGTGAGGACAATTATCATCATTGATATGAATCTTTTTTAGTGAAATAAAAAACAAAGTCATGTGGAATTGTGTCCAAATATTATACCATTGTATAAATATATAAAGGTCTATTATACTTTAAAAAGATTGAAATTGACACATTTAAATCAACAATAGCATGAGAATTACTTTGATAACTAGATCTAAAATTTGATATATATATGCTAGAATTTTACATTTTATGTGTTAATATTTGGATATGATTACAAATATATATTTATTAATTTAAACAATTTTGTGGAATGAGATCCATTGATATACAAAATGAGAATTACTCATATAAAAGAAGAGAGAGTCTCTGTTCAGAGAGGACTGAAGAGAGACCCTCTCAATTAACGGTATTTTCAACGACTCCTAAGAAAATGGCGGGACCTCTTCAACAAATCGCCATTAACGGATTCTTCTCCAACTGCTTTCTCCATAGCTTCCCCTTCCTTCCTCCTTCTCTTTCTCTCACCTCTCTCTCTGTAATTTCCGCTTCAAGAGCACTTCTTCTCCATCTCCCTCCCCCTTCCTCCCATGGGACGTCCATGACCTAATCCGCCGCCCTTTACAACTCCTTCACCTCCCATGGGAAGCTGCGTTTCCGTGCAAGCCAGAGCCGGATCCTTCTCCAAGAGGAGCAGAGACGTCAGGCCCCTTCCCCCCGATCATGCCCTTATCGAATCTGTCCGCAAGTCCTCTGTTCGTCATGCCGCTTCCATTCTCTCCGATGACTCTACAGGGGACAACATTTTCGAGAAATATCGCTTTGGGAAGGAGCTTGGCCGGGGTGAATTTGGGATCACGCACCAGTGCTTTGAGATCGAAACTGGCGAGACCTTCGCCTGCAAGACTATTTCCAAGAGTAAGTTGAGATCTGAGATCAACGTTGAGGATGTGCGTAGAGAGGTCGCTATTATGAGAATTTTGCCCAAACATCCCAATATTGTTACCTTCAAGGAGGCTTTTGAGGATAATGAAGCGGTTTATTTTGTTATGGAGCTTTGCGAGGGCGGCGAACTCTTTGATAGGATTGTCTCCAAAGGGCATTACACTGAACGTGCGGCTGCCGACGTCACCAAGACCATTATTGAGATTTGCAAGGTATATGACTTCAACTACACTGGAATTTTGTTTGTATGGATTAGAATTGCTTGCTGATCTTCCAAAGGGTGATGTTAATATGTTATTTGCATTTTACATTTGTTTGAGGCTATTTCTGTCTCATGTTTATCGTGGAAATATTCGTTAATTTGTTAATTGTAGCATCTGAATTTGGTAGAAGAGCGAGCTATTGGCCTAATTGGGTTTGTCGGAATGAACATTAGGGAAGTTATGTCCGTGGAAATAGAGTTTCTTCATGCTTAACACAGATCAATTTTACTGAGAAATTCTAGCCCTGTGTGGTTTTAACTGAAGATTAAGGTTCATTTGTGATGTAGTCTAAGAGATAAAAGGAGAACTCTCTCCAAGAACCAAATCAAGGTCTAGGCTACATCACTTTTGATTGGCCGACATGCGAACTATTGATGGTGTCATTACTTTAAGCGTTTTCTTGTTCTGTCTCAGGTATGCCATGAAAATGGAGTAATCCACAGGGATTTGAAACCTGAGAACTTCTTGTTCGCAGATGAAAGTGAAAACTCTCAATTGAAGGCAATTGATTTTGGTCTTTCCATATTTTTCGAACCTGGTATACTTACAGTTTTCTTTAGTACTTGGCCATAATTCTGTCTTGCATGAACCAAATTTCTCCTTTCATCTCAACTTCCTCGATCTCTTCTGGTAGATCAGAGATTTAGTGAAATTGTTGGAAGTCCATATTACATGGCACCAGAGGTGTTAAGGCGCAGCTATGGACCTGAAATTGATGTTTGGAGCGCTGGGGTCATTCTCTATATCTTACTTTGCGGTGTTCCTCCATTTTGGGCAGGTGAGTCTCTCCGTGAGTGGCATCTTGTAGGTTGTTTATTGTCTAAAGATCTTGTTTATTGTCTAAAGAGATTGTTAAGTCCTCTTTTAGTCTCAACTTCATGTTCCTACATTTTCAAGTATTCTATTTGAAAGCCTTTAACTTTTATATGTTTTATTTTAGTCCCTCAACTTTATAAAGAAAAGAATTTTTTTAATCCTTATGGTTAATTTTTCATTAATTATTTTAACAAGAATATAAATGCATTGGGAAATCCGTCATCTGGCCCACATATGTTCTAAAACATTTTAGAATTTTATTGATTATAATGTGTTTATGTCAAAGTTACATATAATTTTATTCATTAAAATATGTGCTCATATCAAGTTGTTAAATAATTTATTGAAAAGGCGATGGAAATTATTTAATATGGTTTTTCATGTAAATTTTAGGATTACAACAAATGTTTGAAATTTGATTTAAACATAAGAAAATCGAGTGACTATGCAATCTTTTCAGGCATGTTAATGTTGTATTGGGGTTTATAACTAGTGCAGAATCTGAGGAAGGCATTGCGCACGCTATTGTTCGGGGTAATATAGATTTTGAGAGGGACCCTTGGCCAAAGGTTTCTAAGGAAGCAAAAGAACTTGTGATGGGGATGCTTGATCCAAATCCTTATAGTCGGATGACTGTTGAAGAAGTACTTGGTATGGACTCTTATTCTGTATCCATTTCAATTATATCCTTCTTTGCATTTTTTTTTCCTACAAAACCTAAGCAGAGTATCCGTATGTTTTAAATAAAAATCAATAGGAAGGATCAGAAATGCAGGCCATAAGCCGTTGAAGGGTGCGTGGATTTTGGAAACAATATAATAGGAATTGAAAAAGGAAACAGAAAAGTAACTTGGAATCAAAATAATGAACGAGGTTGAACTTTAGTCTTCTTCTGAAGGATAGGAAAAAAACTCTTGCCAGTGCCAGGATTCCTGAATCCTGATTACTTTGTCCGTGAGAATTGTAAATTGAAAGAACCTAGATTCGTGCAATTGTAAGAAAATGACCTAGTACGTCACATGAAAAAGTTCAGTTCCTAACAATTATTACCGACACGATTGTGGAATGCTGAGTAATTATAGAAAAAGGGAGGAAGAGTGACATATAATTGTTTTTTTAATGTGGTTCAGTTTCCTCAAACCACAACATCCATATAATAAGTAATTGACTGACGCAAAAGTGACAAATTGACTCCTTTCTTTGAATATCGTAATTTTCTATTGTCTCTCTTCTTTTAGCGAGTGGATCTTCACGTAAGCCCTCCTTGTATTTAAACACACCTAGAACTCCCTTTCTCTGATGGATTGCAACTTTGAAGTCTTCTTTCTTCCGGTTAGATGAGACTAAACCACTCTAGAATTATAACTGTTCTCACAATGATATTACTCTCTAAGGATAGTTTCAATAAATATAAATAAACGAGTGAACAATTGACCTTCTCTTATTAAGCTTGAATCCCATGAAGAGCAAAAACACCTTACGTTTTGTTTAGAGGACTAAAAACAGTGAAATTTGTTGTAGCTCCTGATAATACAAGTCTTTAAAATTTTAGCTGGCAACTTGGTTTTCGTAGATTTCATTAATCACTTAGGTTGGGCTTTTCCTCGCTAAAAAGTTGACAGATAAGAATTGCAAGCTTATTTTCAAATTAAGAACAAAATTAGTACAACTCTTTCTGAAAGAATGCAACTACACCACGTTGATCACCGTTGACATTGATTTCCAAGAATGTTTAGAAACAATTTGAAGATTATCTTCGAACTCAAGTCATTAATTTTTTAGGTAATCAAGCATTTAATTGATTATAAAACCATTCAATCAAAAAATGATGAAAGAAACAGTAAGGTTATTTGATACCTATACACTTTATAATTATTGATTAATATAGCCTCCTTATAACGGGAAAAGTTCTAAAAATTCGAATGGATACTTTTGTCCAAGTAAATGGCCCACCCCAAATAAAGTCTTATTTGAGATTAGTTGTGGCATTTTAGTGGTTGGATGAACTGTTTTTTGCGGAAACTGGTTCTTTCAGCTGTGTAGGATGTTCTCTCACCAGGTCTGAACATTTTATGTTGGGTTTTAGTGCTTCGTGCTTCGTTTATTTACTTGATTTTGTAGTTTGTTTCAAGCATTTATTTTGTGGCTTGGATTTTGGCATTTTAGAAAGTTTGATTTTGATTGTTTTTGTTGTTGATTTCCGATTTATTTATTGATTGGTTTTTGTGTATTTTTTCCAATTAGATTTTGAGGAGGTACAATTTCCACCGCTTACAGGTTTTGAGAATTTAAGATTGAAACCGACCTTGATGAAAACTGTTTCTTTCCGTATTATTATACAAAATTTAGTAGCTATATATGTTTTTAAGTTGGCGACAATTCAATAAATTGGTCTGTTCCTTCTGAGATAGATTGTTGGCACAAGCTGGAGCTGAAGCAAAATTTACTGCTTGTCTAATTCTTGCCGAACATTTTCACCATGTGGTTCTCTTTCTTTCAGTAAACATAGAGCTCATGCAGAACTTAAAATAAAGAGATGAGATTAAAACGTAAATCATAAATTTAATTATTTGATCATCTTGTTTTATTACATGAAGAACATCCTTGGATACAAAACAAAAGCCAGGCTCGTAATGTCTCCCTGGGAGAAAATGTCGGCATAAGGATTAAGCAATTCACTTTGATGAATAAGTTCAAGAAGAAAGTGCTAAGAGTAAGTTTGTTAACTTAACATACCCACATACTTGAACATACATTATTTAGTTAAATTCCCTCTTCAACAACTTGTCAGTTGATGATGACTATCCTTGTCTGGGTCCAGGTTGTGGCTGACCACTTGTCGGACGAGCAAATGGATGGGATCAGACGAATGTTCCATATGATGGACACTGACAAAAATGGAGATTTGTCTTTTGAAGAGTTGAAGAATGGTTTGCATATGATTGGACATTCTCTTCCCGACCCTGATGTGCGGATGTTGATGGATGCTGTAAGTTTCTTTCCAATATAAACTTCTCTCCCATAACTTTGTTGGATGGATACTTAGAGAGTACACTCTATATACCTTTACCCTTTACTTCACTTGCTTGCATTAAATTATGCGAGGTCAAGCTTCTTATTTATGTAGAAAAGATTGTTGGATTCTTGAAAAAAAAAAAATCAAGTCTTTTTTAGTCCAAGTATTTTAGATATTTTTATTGAGTCTAACTAAATCTAAAAAAAAATCTTCAGTTCCTCAAACGTCCAAAAAACATTATTCAAGTATAAGACATTTTTAGGGTACTCTGAGATATTTGTTTATTATCTTCTTGATATTTCTAGAAAAATTAGTGTTTTATTTATTTTAACGTTTTGAACAGCACTATGGTTTCTACTTTCTGCATAAATATGCATTTGGCTCGTTATAGATTAGGTATCAATGCTTCCACATGCTTTGGATCCTCATTTGTGGAGATCCCAGCTTGGACAAATTAAAATAAGAAGATTGAACCATTATGCTGACCCTTTTTCATATTTGATAAATGAAGAATCGCAGTAAACTATGCATTATAAAAATTTGTCTGAGGTCAAAATTATCATTCTACTATTCTAACGAGGCTCTTCTTCTCTCCATGAATAAGGCGGACATGGATGGAAATGGAACACTAAGCTGCGAGGAGTTTGCGACAATGTCCATTCATCTCAGAAAGATGAGCACTGATGAGCTTCTGGCTCAAGCTTTCAATTTCTTTGACAAGAACCAGAATGGGTACATTGAATATGATGAATTAAGAGAAGCCTTAATGGATGACAATGAGAAGGTGATCCAAGATATCATTTCTGATGTTGACTCAGATAAGGTATCTCTTCACATTTATATATATATATATATTCCTAATGAATAATAAAATAGGTGAATTTCTTTTGAGAGAGTTTAAAGGATTGCTAGCTAGCTTATTAGTTTTAAAATTTTTCATAATGTTTTAGTTACATTAGTGCTGTGGTACTATTTTCAAAATTCATCTCAAACTTACTCGATACTCATTTGAATTTGTCATCTATAGGACGGTCGAATCAGTTACAACGAGTTCAAGGCAATGTTAACCACAGGAATGGATTGGAAAATGTCTTCTCGGCAGTACTCGAGGGCAATGCTTCATGCGCTTAGTCTCAAATTGTTTAAAGACAAATCAGTGGCAGTGCAAAACTAGATAGTTTCTGGGTTCAACTGGGAATCATCACACTACAGAATGGAAAGAAAATGGATTGAATGTGTACCCTCAATTTGCCTCCATTTTGTGTCAATTCCTGCTCGTTCAGCCCATTTTAAGAAGAGAGAGGGGGAGAGAAAGAGAGAGGAAAAAAAAAGAGGGATGAATGCGCATAATATAAAATTTAGTGCTTGGAAATTCATTTTCTGAGACTTTTATGTAATCCATTTTCAGAGTCTTCTTTAAATGCAGTTAAACTTTTTATTGCAAAGCGAAAGCTTCACTTCAACAATATTTTGTATATTGAAAATGATCTCTTAAGAGAACTTCATTAACCTAACCATTACAAACCAACCGAAAAGAGTTCCCCATAAAATAAGCTTCTTCTGAAGAGGAAGAAGCACCATTGACATCTCTTTCTCTTGCTTCTCAGATCTTCATCTTCCTATCCCAATGTCTTTGTGTAGATCATTGACAAAGTCCCGCAAACAGTACATGCACGCACTTTCGATCAATGGCGACCCACGACCGCAGTAGACTCCAGTGCTTCACTGTGAAGGTCAATTCTTCGGCACCCAAACAGTGGCCCTTCAAGATGTAGAGGTCTGGTTCATTAAAGAAGATGGATAGAAGATAGGAGAAGGAAAGGTAAAAAGTGGATCGAGAGCAAGATACGAGGGTCGAGAATCGAAAGGTCTACATGCATGTTTGTTGGTTGTTTTGGTTTTGGTAATCTCACCCAACCATGACGTAATCTAAAGTTAAAAAAACTTAGTTTTTCAAAAGTTGGGAGAAGTTTTATTTATGCTTCTTAAAATAGGCTATCCGTATGAAAATCTCATAGAGAGCCGCTATTTGAAAATTGCAAGATCAAAGACCCATTGAGGGTTTCACACAATAAAAGTGTGAATCTCTTTTATTCACTAAAACTATGTAATAAAGAAAATTACACAAGGCTATCTTAAGTAAAAAGATGGATTTTTTTTTGTACAAATGACCCTTTCTCGAGTGGGTTTATATTTGTTGACGCCCCCTCACCCCCACAAATATATGAAATCTAATTTTATGCTTATGTCATAACACACTTCTAGTGCTCCAAGTGATATTGGGTTAAGGATGAACTTCCCAGCCTGACAGTGACTTTCTTAAAATCGGGATAAGGTTGTGGAAAAACCATCGAGCTGGAATGGACCTCCCTAATGCGTTGAGATGCTAAATGGAAAAAGCTTGAAAAAGGTGATGTCGTGCTAGGCCTGGACATTGGGTCAAGATAAGCCACTATTAGGCTAGGCAATTCATCTTTATCGCGACATCACTTAGAACAATTTGAGAGTGTACTCTAAGGTATGAAAACGTTGAATATAATTTTGAACTCTTGTAATTTATTCATAGTGCTTTTATTTTAAAATAGGGACAAAGCTTTGGAAAAGTCATTGGATTTGGTTGGGCTTCCCTACTGCGAGGGGATGTTGAATGGAAAAAAACACGAAAAAGCTTAATTGCGTTGGGCCATAACATTGGGTCAAGGATAGGCCATCATTGGGCTAGGAAGTTCATTCCTAACTCGATATCACCTAAAATGCTGAAAGTGCACTCTGATGTAATAAATATAAGGTTAAATCTCATACATTTATGGGGCAGGTAAAAAAACATAAAAGCACCTGGGAAATGGTCATCCATATAGAAAACTCTAAAAATATGTAACAAGGTAATAAAAAAAACAATATAACTAGGATATTTATAATACTACAACTGCAACAATATAAGCATTATAACAGAGTATATATGTTAATCATATCCAATTTGTTAGAAATATACTTGCTCCATTTATTGCTTTCGTGAATATATCTCTTAATTGTTCTCCAATTAGTTTATTCATGACATATTGGATTAGATGTGATATGGAGAGTTACTTGATTATCATACCACAATTTTGAAAATGACACCATATTTTGGTAGATTCCATTGTTCTATATTCTAATTCAACTATTGAATATGATACCATATTTTGCTTCTTGTTCTTTTAAGAAACCAAATCACCTCCAAAAAAAAATATATAGGGTGTTTTTGGTTTAACTTTTCAAATGTTTAATTTTGAAAAAAAATTAGAGTATTTAACAAACACTCAAAATAGCTTTTACTATGTGTTGATAAGGGATATTATGGATTTACAGATCATAAGCTCTAATGATAACTTAATTAATTGATTAAAGTCTTTAATTTAATCAATTAATTTTCATTCATTAACTTTAGGGGACTTTACTTTAGATATATAGTAGCACTCTTATGTCCTATAGGACAAGTTGTGTCCATGGAGATAACTATTACCATGTAAGCCAATCATTTACTAGCTATTCATAATTATAATTGGGTCAAAAGTTTATTTTACTCATGTAATTACATCTTACACCTTAAGTACTGCTGATCCTTTGATGAACAAGTTGTTCATGATCCAATCATAAACGAGGTCCCTTCGGGCCAATGAGAGGGTGGGGCAACATTGCTCAAGTCCCAACATCAACAACGAAGGGAACTACTCATCCACTTATCATATATATGAGGAGTGAAATATTCTCGTAAGTTCATATCCCACCTCTCTATTTGGTTAAACACCCAAAATGGTGAAGCTTATCGAATGGGCTACAAAGACCACTCTCACTCATGCAAATAAAATGACAAATTCTCATAGAAAGGGAGTTCATAATTCACTCAAGTTTAAAATCGAGTCACATATGGACACCCTATAAAATATTAATATTCTCAAATTAAATAGCTTATGGTTGAGTTTTAATTTATACAAATTCATTGCATTGGATACCTTATTTACATGTCTCCAAATGAACGATTTGAATCAGATTATTTATAACAATTACAATTGGAGTCGTATCAATAGTGTTAGAGGATAAGACACTTAATCTTATCCATATACTATACAACTATTTATATTATTATAACTTAAACATGAATTTATATGTCAACTACATACAGTTTAAGATTACACTAATAATCTGAAATTTTTTATGAGATGGATAATTTTATATTTTAAATAAACTAATTAAATAATTATTAAGTAACACATTACTTACTAGAGCTTGGAGTACAAATTTCAATAGAAATCAATAGTAGAGTGATCTTTAGTTCATGGTTCCAATAAAGTGGAAGCCTCTACTATAAGACATGTAATTCAAAGGAGTTGTCAAGAAAAAATAAACTTGAAAAACATAATAAAGCAAGTAGAAGGAAGTTGATCCAAATGTAAAATCAACTATTATCATCAGCAAAAATCACAGCCTCCAAAACAAATTCATCCAAAAGAAAAATCAACTAATTCAAAGCATGTCAATGCCCTCAAAAGAACTAAAGTATCTCATGACTTTAGTCGCTCTCCTGTGAATACTTTGGAGTTTCTAAAGACTATAAATACTAAATCATTTGCACGTTATAGTATATAATCTAATTTATGTTTGACACAAGTTAAAAAAATAGTACATATATGTTTCGTTTTCACCACAACACGATGATAAGAAAGCTTGCACAATATCTTAAAGACAATTGAGTGAAAATTTGATGCATAAATCACCTTGGATGACTCATCAATCTTTACTATTTAAGCTCACTTATGCACCATCTTCTAAAGTATTATAGCATCTCTTATGGTATTTCATTCATTCTCGAGTCACCTCAATATATTTATACTCTATTAAGATATTGTTTATGTCATTGTTCATTGTTGAAATTATAATGGAAATGAATGATAGATGTGTAAACAATGAAGTGAGGTATTGTTCCAAAGATCAATGAAAATACTATCATTACATCATATAAAGAGAACTTCATTTGGATGTGTTTCGTTTGATCATGTCTGTATATTATCATCTTTGTCTTTTCAATTATATTGTGAACCAAATGAAGACTAGGTGCACTTGCATCACAAGCCTAAATCATGTTATACAAATTCTTTTAAGGAGTTGTTTGGTGAAGTTGGTTTTAAATAACTCAACTCCACTAACGTGTTTAATATTGAAGTTTGCACATTTCTCTCTCTCTAATGTATCCTAACTCCGAACTAAACAACAACCATAGAGCCTAACTCCAACTAAACAACTTTGCACTCCAAACACAAACTTACTATTAACAGAGACTTTGAAACTCAACTAAGCGCTCCAAACACCCCTTAGAACTCTTGCTTGTCCGTTTGTCACTAATTATGAGGACATTATTAGTTTCGATTTTCATTAACTCAAGATTCACATAATCATTTAGTTTGAGACCCAAGTAAAAGCAAAGGCCTGTATTTAGAAAAAACGAGAAGAGATCAACCCACCAATTAGACACATAACCTCCAATCTCGAACGAAGATGGTATGAAATGTTGGATTAGTTAGAAATAGAAAGAATGGAAAGAATATATGTTTTTTTCATGTGTAAAACAAAGTTTAATTAAAACGACTAACTATTTCGATATACACAATTTGACTTTTTATGGGATGTTTATTGGAATATAAACTCTCAACAAACTTGAGATCTTGGTTTGTTTGAAAGGAAGTATGATGATATTGTTCTATCTACCCTTTGTAATAAAATAATGATAATAATTAGGTGATAAGACTTGAAATGTAATTTAAAGATAATATTATAAAGTTAGTCAATTATTTAATGATGATGATGATAATGATAGGACTAAATGTAGATCGTTATGTCGTGGAGTAATCCACTGCTTTGAAAGCAAAAACTGTTCAAGAAGTTGGTTGCTCCCAATGTTAACACAACGCCCAATCTTTAACGTGCACTCATCAGAGAACCGATTGGAATTAGATGAAAAATAGCTCAAAAATATATCAAAGAGGAGAAGAATAAGAAGATCAAGGATTTTCTATATATTGTATATTTAAGACGGTGAGAAAATAATAAACTTTTTTAATAAAAAAATAAAGAGAAAAATAGTAAAGAAATATGTGCATAGAGAAAGTTTCTATTTCCACCACAATTTGAAAGTTTTCATGCAAGCTTTTGTATATATAACCGTTTGACAAATAGACTTTTTTCAATATAGGATAAGCTATTACTTTTCTCTCAAAATACCTTTTGCTTCTTCTTACAATCCAAACGCCAAAATCATTTATAATTAAAATATAATCAATATTATACATTTAAAAAAGAAAATTAAGATTCAAGAAACAATAATAATAATAAAGAAAAATAAAGAAGTGACATTGGGATAAAAGTATTATTATTATTATTATTGTGACATTTGTTTGCTTTCGACCATGTTCTTATCAGATTATCATCAACCACATACTTTTTTAAAAAAAGAAAAAAAAGAAAAAAGAAAGAAAAATAAAATAAAATAGGAAAGAAGTAAATAGAAGGATAAATGAGCTGAAAATATATGAACCACATACTTTTCTTTTAAATTACTAAAAAATTAATTATCACAATTATCTCCATCTGACACGTCATCTTGATTTGGTATTTTTGACAATTGGATAAGGTAATGATAATGCCTTCTCCAACATCACCTCTCACATAACCTATTTTAAACATTAATACATCTATGCCTCATTCATATTATTCTTATACGCCAAATTTGGTTCAAAATAACTTTTGATATAAATTGCTTTTAAATAAAATCAATTTCTTATTTTATTTATTTATTATTATTATTTTTTTAATACGTAGATGAAAGAATCAAATCTCTAACCTTAGGTTAAATAGCAAATTTTGTGAATTGAATTATGTTATTTTTGACAATTTTCGAACAAATATAGGTACACATATTTTCTTTGATAATTATTTATTTTTGAAGGAGGCAATTTTGTAACAACAAATTAGTGCTTTTAAAATTTTCAAAATCAATTTTGAATTACAAACTCGAGGAAAATTTTGAAAAGTACATTACTTTTGCCCATCTCAAAACTCGCAAATATTATGTTAAATTACAAATTTAGTCTTTAAACTTTGAGGTTTGTGTTTATTTAGTTATTGAATTTTAAAAATTGTCTAATAAGTCTTTAAACTTTTAATTTCAAATCTAAATAGGTCCTTCAAATCTATCAATTTTATATCTAATAAATTTGCAAATTTTAATTTCTTTTTAAAATTAGTTCTTCTATTCAATATAAATCTGAATTTTATGTTTCACATAATTATAAACTTTTAATTTATGTTCAGTAGATCTATAAATTAAAAGAAAAATTAATAATCAAAATATTATATTTATATTTTTAAAAATTTTGAAACTAAATAAATATAAACCTAAATATATATAACCCATCAAATAGAACAAAATGAGGATGGGAGAAAAAATTATTTTGATTCTTATCCAAATTGGCACTCTGTCCTGTCCTTATTTGTAGACATAATCTCCTCCATCACACTTTTATCTTTCCCTCCAATCATCCTATCTTAAATATATTTGCAACTTACACGAATAGATAACAAGTTGATATGTCAATATTTACATTGATATTTTTAAATTTTTATAAATTTTATATGATAAATTGACATTTTTATTATACCATAAAAAAGGTCTTACAACATAAAAATATAAGTAATAGAACGTCACTCCTATAAACATTTTAAATTGTTTAAATAAATCTTTATTTATTAAGTTAAATAATTGATTTGAGTTTTTTGTTTTTATCATTTATTTAGAAATATTTATCAACATCAATATTTTATTAATATTTTTAGTGATAAAATTGAGATATTAACATTTCTATGGACGTCAACATTTCAACCTTATACGAATATAAAAATGGTCAAATTATCAAAAACATCTTTCAACTATGAATTAGTTCCAATTATACCTTAAATTTTAAAAAGTTTTATTTTAATCTTTTACCTTTGAAAATTTTCTTTTAACCTTTAGAGACTTTTACCGTTAAATCTATAGATAAAAAAGAAACCATGTAAAAATTTATGATTTTAATATAACTATTCCGAGATTTGTGAGTATTTTTATTTATAATTAATCAATATAAAAATATGGAAAAGGAACAATGTCGAGCCTTCTAGTACTTCTTTGAGCCAATTATAAGTCCTTACTTTTATATTAGCCCATTCTATTTCTAAGGTGAGCCAATCAAATTTCAAATTCATTTTTATGTTATCAAATTTTTAATTGACATGTGAATATTTTATCGATATTTTTATATCTGTATGACTTTATTATGAATCAATAATTCTATTATACCATTAAAAATTCTACAAAATACAAATAATAATAATAATAATAATAATAAAAAGTTTAAAATAATAAACATTCCAACTTCTTTAAAAAAGTTTAGAATATTTATTTACTAATTCTTTTTTAATTTTTGTTTTTAGATTGTTCTCACAAATATTTATCTACATCAACATTTCGTTGAAATCTTGATATTTCTATTATCAACATTTTAAACTTTGTTGTCTTAAATATAGTTAGACTATTTTTTCCATCTTCGTCATTACGCACCAAACAAAAATTAGAAGAATATTTTATTCATCTCCCACCAAAACGAGAGCTAAATATTTTCTTATCTCTATGCCAAAAAGAGCATAGTTTAACTTCAACTGGCATAAAGCTTATGCTCTTAACTTCGAGGATAGATGTTCAATTTTCACACCTACATATTATCAAGATAATGTTTTTAAATTGTCTATTGTCTTGTAAGAGAAATTAATTCATGACATTGTGTAACTTGTCTTTAAGATTTAATGACTTTTTCAAATCATATTGTTTGCGTGGTGTATTTTAAGTGCTAAAATTAATTGTCATCATTATTATTATTTTTTGCCTAATTAGAATCAAATTAGAAAACAAAAATTTGGTAAGCAACCCTAGTCACCTCATCTAATCGTATTATTTGATCGTACATATTCAAGTTCGTCCATTTTGTGTGTCTCTTTTGAATGTTTTTTTATCGTAAAATGTTAAACATCTATTTTAACACATGAAACACCCACTAGTTACGATTAAAAATGTTGGGTAGATCTCATGTTTTATTTTTATTCCTCTTGATAAAATCATCAATAAAAATAAAATGAGTTACATTTCTTTTCTCATTGTTTGATTAGAAAAATGTATTTTGTTAGTCAACACATTACACAAAACCTTATTTTTACTTTGATCAGGACAAAAGAAAAGGTTAATTAAAATTATTTAAAAATCAAATGTCACCTTTCTCTAAATTTCTTCTAATGAATAAATAAAACAAAGAAAAACGTATCACGTTCCTCTAAATTTTTTCCAACAAACAAATACTTTTATTTTAGTTTTTAAAAATTAAGTTTATAAACAAATACTCTTATACCAAAACAATTAAATTACATGTCCTCAAACGTTCTTTTTTATTTTAGTTTTTGAAAATTAAGTTTATAAACAATATTGTTAACAAGTTTATTTTGTTATCTACCTTTTATTCATACTTTTAGAAAATGAAGTTTTTTATTTTTAGAATTTCATTAACAGTTCATGTGAGCTAAAAGAAATAATGATTTAGTTAATCTAAGTAATGTGGTGTTTCCTTGAAACTAAACGCAGGTGTGTAATTGAATTAGATGCGTTACAATATCAAATGAAGGAAAAACATGGATTTGACAATTTAATATGTAGTGGCAAAGATGTTACATAAACAGAAAATGATGATGTTCCAATATTTCTGTTGGTTTAGCTCAAGCTGGAGAGAGAGATTCAAAGTGAGAAAGAGAAAATTTCTATTTGGGATTCTGTTTTGAAACTGACACTCAATGATCTGAGGCTTAAAAGGGTAACCGATCCTCTGCAAAATCCCTTTTTTCCTCATTTCTTTAATTCCATCGCTATAATTTGCTTGGAGCTGCTGTTCCATTTCATCATCTACCTTCAATCACTACTCCTTTTGCATTTTCTGATTCTTTGTGGCTCACTCTTCGATTCTACCCCCAATCCCTTTTAATCTTGGTGGGTTTTCGTTCAGCTGCCATAATTTCGCCTTTTTTTTTTTTTTTTTTTTTTCTCGTCCAAATTCCTTCAATTCTCCTTCAGAAACCCATAACTTGATTTCTAGTTTTAAGGGCAGCAACTCCATTTCTCCATCAAGGCTTCTATAGGTCGTTCGATACTCGAATTTATTGGATTAAAATTGGTTTTGTTCTTGCATTTCACCTGGATTCGCAAAATTTCGACTGTATTTGCTAACCATGACACTCACACTTGAATCTCTGCCTGGGAGTTCTGGGTACTTGGATATCTATCCTGAGAGGAAAATGTATTATTTTAAGAATCCTTACGTGCTTGGATTAACGGTGGTTGCTGGGATTGGTGGCTTGCTCTTCGGCTACGATACAGGTGATATACAATTTTCAATCGACCAACTGTTTTTGTTGTTTGAATCTATCGTTTTTTGTTTTTCCCGCTTTTTTGTATAACATGCTAGAAATTTTGGTTGCCAATAGATTTTCTGCTCTTAACTTCTTTTTACCATTTCAGTTTATCCAATTCTTCTTGCAAAATAATGATCTTTCACGAATAATCTGTAATTTTATTCTGATTAGATGATTTATTGTGCTAGGCAGGGTGTGCACATTTATGTTGATTTACTTTATTCCAAGTTTTGATGGATGAATGGTCTGTTCTTGCATATTTGAAGTTCTTCATCCTCTACTAGATACTGCTCTTTTTATAAGGATGGTCTGCTTACCAATCTCTTTTGATTTAGTTGCTTTTCTGACCCCGTTATAGAACTCTGAAATTCAATGGCTCTTTTATGTTATGATGCACAACTTCACCCAAACAGAGGTCTAACTATGACAGTGCAAACAAAATTTTGCTTCATCCTCTTTTTGGCTGTTGTTTCTTTCAATTGGGAAATGTAATATATTTATTTGTCGTCTCTTATATAAAATAATAATAATAAGAAGAAGAAAGTTGGGATTAAGCCTCATCTGTGGAATCCCTAGTGCATTTAGGATAGGATCTGCAGTTTACCCCGTGTTCTCGACTTGACTGGTTTTCTAATTAGCTGCCTTCGGTTCCAAGTCTGAGCTAGAAATGAATGCTGATTGCAGGTGTGATATCTGGAGCTCTTCTTTATATTAAAGATGATTTTGAGGCTGTCAAAAACAGTAGTTTCCTACAGGTAAACATCCTGAATTCTGGAAATCGATTTCTTGCTTTCTCTTTTTCCATTTTTTTCTCACCGCTCCATTCTCTCACCGTACAAGCCTTCCTCTTAGAAGATGTTGTGTCCATGGATTAAGTTCGGTAGCTTGAGATTACGAAGACAGGCTTATATTTGGTATTTAGGTTTCTTGAACCCAATTTCATAGGTTTAACTAACTTGGACTTGTGAAAAACCATATTTTATAATGCATACTAGCTTTTATAAATTATGAACCTACAAACCAAACATTAACTATACAAACCGAAGTACAAAACAATTATTTTGTAGATTACATGAACTCAGAGTTCCCAACCTCACGTTTATTAAAACTGAGAACCAAATCTCTCCTCAGGTCTTTTAGTTCCTCTTCCTCATACATGGTTCTTTTTATAGTGGAATCCTGATTTAATTAAAATGGCAGGAAACAATTGTGAGTATGGCTTTGCTTGGTGCTATTGTTGGAGCTGCTGCTGGGGGTTGGATTAACGATGTTTATGGACGGAAGAAGGCGACCCTTCTTGCTGATGTTGTCTTTGCACTTGGTGCTGCAGTAATGGCTGCAGCTCCAGATCCATATATTCTTATAGCAGGAAGGTTCCTAGTTGGCATTGGCGTGGGAGTGGCGTCTGTCACAGCTCCAGTATACATTGCAGAAGCATCCCCATCTGAAATAAGGGGAGGACTAGTCAGCACTAATGTGCTGATGATAACTATTGGACAGTTTCTCTCCTACCTCATAAATCTTGCATTTACCCAGGTTAGATTTATCTCATTTCGAAGTCTCTTGTGGTTGTACAATATGACTTATCTTTGTTCTCTTTGAGGAGAAAAATTAATATACATGGCAAAAGACTTGGCTTGATGGGTGCATCAAACGGAACCTTACTAATAATGATATGGAACTGACTCTGAATGAAATGTTTGCAGTGCATTTTTCTGCTTTTGTACTTGTTTGATCGTGTGTAATAATGAATCAATCTTTGGTCTGTTCTCTGCGAACAGTTCGGTATGGATCTTGCCAATTGTTGGAATGACCAAAAGAATTAATACAAAACAAGAAAAGTTTAATACAATTCATGTCAATGTAGATAGTTGGAATGGCCCCTTGAATAAACTGGAGCATGACAAATCAAAATTATTGTTATAGATGTGAGATTCATCAGCCATAATCAAGATATGGTAACTCCTAGAATTACCATGAAGATCTGCAAAAGATTTTAATTAACCAACGAAGATTTTTGACAAAATGGAGTGTATTTTTCTGTATTTTGCTTCCACAGCCGTAAATTATTAGACTTGAGAGGAAGAACAAAACAGGAAAGATATAACATGTAAAAACTAAGGGAAAATACTAAATTCTCTAAATGTAAAGGAAAAAAAACGTGAACATACAAGATTGGTATTAGGAGGCTGCTGAAGGACTAGGTAAAAAAATATATGGATTAAACTTCAACACCTCGTTTTTCAAGTTGATTGATACATATTTATAAGACTTAATTTGGTTTCCAGATTTTCATGAGTAGTTCTTGAAAGTGCCTTTGTAAAACATAACTTCAGTTGGAGATTGGCAAATAAATCTTCCTTATATCCCTTTTATATCAGATGTTCATGAGTAGCTCTTGAGAGTATTTTTGTAAATATGTCCGCAATTGGAGACTTCTTGAGGTGTAGATTGGTAAATAAATCTTTTTTATATTCTTTTGTTGATGTAATGATGATTAATCTCAACATGTATTTTCAACGGCAAAAATAAGATTACTACACACGTCAGTTATGAATCTTTCTATGTGACTATGTCTTGGTGTAAATTTAGCCCCTTTCTGTAATTAAAGTTTATGTCAACAGACTTGGTATAATTGTGATGTAGGGGATCTTTGCTATACTTATCTTTCTTGATTGCCATAGCAAGGTTTCATTGGTTCATTAATATTGATTTTCAACTTTGGGAGAATTCTTTTAGTTGTATACTGGTATGCATTCACTAATGCTTGGACAATATTTTTTATCATGATAACTTTGTTTTCCAACGAGTACTGAAGCAGTTGGTATAAGCCTATTTCTAATAGTTTTCTGAGAAATTGTACGTAGAACTTGATATGTGACTATATCTATGATTTGAAACAATTTTTCTAAATGAAAACTTTGAAGTTGATATGTGAACACTCTTATCCAAAAAAAGTTGATATGTGAACACACATTTTTATCTATAAAGTAAGTTCATACACAAGTTATGTTTATCTAGACAATTTATCAATGCCTTCTGATGGAAAGGGAAAAAGAGAATTCAGAGTTTTTAGGGTTAAATTTGAATTATTTGGGAATCCTCTCATGACTTCAAATTCTCGTTTGTTTTTCCCTAAATTGTTTTAATTTAAGATCTTGCACCAGTCAAATTTCAGTATGGAAATGGAGCTTTTTTTATTTTTTATTTTTTATTTTTTGTTTTTTTTAATTTTTTAATTTTTAATTTTTTAATTTTTTATTTTTGGGTCTGTATGCAAATGAAGTTTTATTTCTAAAATTTCATTTTATACCTTCTTTATTCAAATTTCAAACAAGAGAACTTTACAATACCTGCCTACATATTCAAACCATCTTGGTTAGTCTAATGGTAAATAGAGGGACATAACCTTGATAAAAGGGTAAGAGGTCATAGATCCAATCCATGGTGTCACCTTTACCTAGGATTTAATATCCTACGGGTTTCCTTAATACCCAAATGTTTTAGGATTCTTATTTAGACACGAGACTCCAAGACCTTCACAAATATTAGGAATATCTTCAATAGGGTTTAAAAGAACGTGTATGTTATGATAAGAAGCGTGGACAGGGTTATTCACTAGTATAGTCACACTATGTTGAACTGTGATTATTATTTATTCAAGTTAAGAAAAAAAAATAAAGTTTAATTCAAAACTCTCGTGTGTACCAAAACATTTCCAAAAACTAGAACAGTTATGAAAATACTTGTTCATAAAACTATATTTGACCTAACTGTGTCCTTTATCATTGATTAACATTATGTGTGTATAAGCTGTTGTTCAGCGATGCTGTTATTAGGTAATTTAGTTTGTAGTGTGTTGCCAAACCATTTGTGCTATTGATGCTCATTACACTATAATTTATTGGAATGAAAGGTTTTCATCTTGCAGTTTGAAGAGGCGGCATCAAGATAGAATTTCGGGGTGCTAATTTAAGATTTCAACTGAGTAACATGTGAAGGAACCTGTCCCATTCTTTCTTGCCTAACTTAAGCTGCTTCATTCTTTCTCTGAGTTGTAATTGTCCATCACCCTGTCTTTGTAGGTTATTTTCTTGAAAAAAAATTTTCTAGTTGGGGTGTTCATTTGTCTTTTCCTTTTTTCTTTTAAATTGAAGGTACAAAAGTTTTGGTTTCCATTCAAATGATTTGCTTGCTTTTTCTTGCCATTCATTTATCAATATGGGATGGTAATGATGATTATGAAAACTTATAACTTGAAGGCTGAAGCCTTTTTAAGTTGTCGTTGATCCTCCTAGCTTTTGCCTTTTTTCTGAATGCCCTTTTAGAAGACAATAAACATCCTTTGCTGAAACATATAAATCTTTTTAATGTTTACTTTAAAGCTCTTTGAAAGTTATAATTATAATTAGATCTTTTAACTTTAGAATGTTTAAATTCCGCCAGAATTTTTTGTACTTGTGAAAAACATAAATTTCCTCATAAACTTGTAGGGGAAATTCGAGGAAACAAACTTTATTGTTTGGTTGACGATACTAAGGATCCTAATGAACCTTTCCATGGGTTCTGATTCTTATATCAGTGAGATACCTTTGAAGAACATTATCTTGCTAAGTTTTTCCGTGTCGACAACCAGTTATAAATTTCAGAGAATTATAGTATACTTCTATAATCTAGATAAAATATGAAGGCCTGGTGATCCCTTGTTCTGGATGTGGAAAACTTATTTTCTAGCACAATTAGTCCAACTCTCTCTTTTTGAATTTGAAATATCATATTGACTCCCTGAAGTGGTGACATGCTTGGTCAGGTCCCTGGAACTTGGCGTTGGATGCTGGGAGTTTCAGGTGTTCCAGCTGTGATTCAGTTTGTTTTTATGCTTTGTTTGCCAGAGTCTCCGAGATGGCTTTTTATGAAGGTGCATATAATTATTGTTTTTAATTTGTGTCAGTTCTTTTCTTTCGCATATTTAATTAACATCATATTTCATGAATTGCAGGATGACAAATCCAAAGCCATTTCCGTGCTCTCTAAAATTTATGATTTTCCTCGTTTAGAAGATGAGATTGACTATCTTTCTTCTCAACTAGAGGAAGAACAGCATAAAAAGAAAAACGTAAGCTACATGGATGTATTTAAATCAAAAGAGATCAGGCTTGCGTTTCTGGCTGGGGCTGGACTTCAGGTACAATTCCTGACTTCCGTAGGAGTTCAAATTTATTGGCTTGAGTCCATTACAAAGGCTAAAAGTATGTTTGGATGATCATGAGAATAGTGTTTCTGAAAGAACCTATGGAAACGTTTGAAGAAGTGCCAAATACTTTTTTCAGCGAAACACTTTCTACAGATATTAGTGTTTTCAAAATTTTCAAGATCTTGTGTAGCTAGACATCATAATAACCTGAAATGGATGTTTTTTGATTCGTCAAGAGCAATTATCCCTATCATTAAAGCTTTTCCACTGTGCTTGTTGAAGCTGTCTCTTATGTTCTTCATACTTTTGAATTTGAGTAGTTCACTGGTGTTGTACTTAATTGCTCTTTCCAACCACTCAAACATAATTTCCTCACAATCAGTTTTGGGACATTATTTGTATTAAGAACTTGATTGGAATGAGATTCTGAATTTACCCGTGTAAGGATCATCTCACTAAATGTAATCCTCCACTTTTATGCAGGCATTTCAGCAGTTCACTGGTATCAACACAGTCATGTACTACAGCCCAACTATCGTCCAGATGGCTGGCTTTAGGTCCAACCAGTTAGCACTCCTTCTATCCCTCATTGTCGCTGCCATGAACGCTGCTGGAACAGTTCTTGGAATCTACCTTATCGACCACGTTGGGAGGAAGAAACTTGCCATTTCGAGCTTATCTGGTGTAATAGTAGCACTTGCCATTCTTTCTGGGGCATTCATTGCTGGCCAATCTAGTTCAACAGATGGTCTGCATGGATGGATTGCAGTAATTGGATTGGCTCTCTACATTGCTTTCTTTTCCCCTGGGATGGGACCAGTACCGTGGACTGTGAACTCTGAGATATACCCCGAGGCTTATCGAGGGATATGTGGTGGTATGTCAGCAACAGTCAATTGGGTTTCAAATTTGATTGTGGCTCAAACATTTCTTTCGCTTGCTGAAGTAGCTGGAACTGGTCCAACCTTCCTCATCCTTGCAGGCATAGCCGTGCTCGCAGTCCTGTTTGTTGTCATGTATGTTCCTGAGACACAGGGACTGACATTTGAGGAGGTGGAGAGGATTTGGAAGGAGAGGGCTTGGGGCAGGGATTCAAATACAGAAACCCTTCTTGCTTGAGAAAGGAAATTGAGTAAATGGGGGGTTGTGATATATATATATGGGTAGGACTTCTTGGAAGATGTTGGAGACAGATTGTATGTTGGTATTAGAATATGCTTCAAATCATAAATGTAGCATGTGTAATTTCAAATTGAACTATTCATGATCAAGGCAGCTTCTCCCAATTGAGGAAATTTCAAATGCCTAAAGTTTCCACTTTCAAGTTTGTATCTTTAAACTCACTTTGGAGTAGCAAAGAAATTTCCTATATCTGTTGTGTTTCCATTTTATGTAGTGTAGTGCACCCATTGTCTATAACTGGGATGTTTGAAATCATTTTTAAAGGAAAGGATTGTAAACTAGACAAATGACAGGGATAATTTTATCATTATTGTTGTTTTTAAGCTAACATGGCTCAAGTATAATAATCTTGTATTTTTAAATTGTTGACATGACCACACATTTTATACTAATATTTCTAATGTTTAAACGTTTATCAAAACGTGTCTCAACTATATTTTGAATCTCTACAGGAGTGTTTGAGGTGAAGAGATGAGATGAGATGAGTTGAGATATGAACGAAACTTATTGTTTGGGAGGCCAACTTCGTATGTCATTGATATTTCATACTTATAACCCTTATTTTAAATTATGACTATTACAAATTGTTGACACACGAGTGCACCAAATTACCCATGACATATGAACTCCATACACATCATATCACAACTCAATGCCCAAACCGCCCCAAACAACCCCTACAAGTTTTCAAGGTTTTTATAAGTGCATGGTTATTTCAATTTATAAGCTTTTTTTAGTGTAACAACTACATGGGTGGGGGATTGAACCTCCGGTCTCTAGGGATGGAGCGCTTGCCATACCATTGAGCCAAACTCACTTTGGTTTTTCAGTTTATAAGTATTGTTATAGCATATGGCTTACTTTTGAGTTTGAACATTATTATTGTTTACAGTGTGTATATTGCATCTAGTTGAGGTGAAATCAGTTTACTAGTGTATTCCATTCTTATATATATCATTTCCACCACTAGTCCTCTCCTTCAACACTCGCTATTGATTGAGAAATGTTATCAATTACAAATTGTCACGTCGTTTCTCAAATTAATGACATATCTTAATTATTGAATTTGGGACCAATTACAAATTGGAATGTGTCCCAAATTAAAATTAAAAGACAAAAATTGGTGTAACGCGACAATAACATATCTTCATCATGATCATTTGAGCTCGATTTGGCTAAATTGGGTCTCGAAGTCTAAGTCCAAATCAATTAAGCCCAAAAGCATTAACGCTCAAGCTTAATGCGCCAAACCCATGGTCAACCAAGTCCAATCCTACAGTACACAGTACCCATGGAAGTAGATGAGTCATCTTTCATTTTGAGCGTTCAAAAATTAGAAACTCTAGAGAACATTTAGAAAGGAATTCATAATAAATCACAAGTCTCTTTCCAAACACTTAAGCATCAAACACTAATTTGAAGACCAAAATTACTTCAAAGAACGAAGAACTACAAAACCTAAGAACTCCAACATGAAGAACATATATTACTCTCTTCAAGTGAAGCATACGCATTCAAAAGAGAGAATTAAGTGATCAAAGATTAGCAAACTAACTACAATGGCACAAATCAACACAAATAAAAATTCAACTCCATGAGAAGATGAAAAACCAATCTTATTAATGAAAACCCCTACTATCCATTTGATTTCAACATTTATCTATAATATGGCATTAATTCATGCATTTAAAGAAGTATTATACACATATAAAAATTATACACTTTTGGTTTTAAAGCAAAATTTTAACAAAATGGTTTAAATTGATTCACGTATAAAGACGCAAGGTTTTATTTAATTGATACATCATACGAGTATTAGTTTGGAATTTATTTATGTATTTATTTATTTGATAATATGTGTGGGGTGAGGGAATCAAACCTTCGACTTTGAAATTGATATTACAAACAATGTCAGTTGAGTTATACTCTGTTTAGCTGAAATTTAAATTAAGTTTTCGTAATAAATAATATTAATAAGAATACAATAAACATGAGTAATTATGATTATTGATTATTATTATTTTAGTTGCATGGAAAAACTTTGTTTCAAGAGTGCTTCAAACTATCAACGTAAATATAGATTAGCAAAAGTTGGAATGTACTATTTTTTAAAATTTCATTGTCGTATTTATTGTATTAAAAAAAGTAATTGTTAAATAATGCTCATGTCTCTGTGAAATAGTTCGTTGAAACTCCTCGAATGGTTGTCTGGAGAGTTGAGTTGAGTTTTGAAGTGTGGAATTAGAAAGTTTGTACTTGGGGTGCAAAGTTGTTTAGTTTGAATTTAAGAAGTATGTGTTTGGGATGCAAAGTTTAGTTATCAAGTTAAGGATTAAAAAAAAGTATGCTTCTAGTGATTATTTATGTTTGCTTAACTTTTTGTTTAACCTACAATTCACTTAAATTTTCTCAAAATTTTAACACTCAGTTGAGATGTCAACTTAAAACCTTCGCATATATTTTACAATTTTTTTACTTGTAACAATTATATTTGAGGTAGAAAAAAAATACTCTTATTCATACAAACAAAAAAATTACAACATGCTTTCACATTTGTGGAATGTATGAGTGTAATATGTAAAAAAATAAAAACACAAATGTGTTTGGGTACATTTTCTCGAAAGTGTTTTTATACACAAGTTTGTTTGGTTTGGCTATATGCTTGAAGTGTTTTTATACACAAGTTTTTGTACTCTTTCATTTAAAAAAAATAAAAATAAAAATTATATGGATGGAAATCTCTAATACATCATTTCAAACTGTTGAACTTTAAAAAATAAAGTTATATAAATAATACTCTTAATCTTTCCTTAAACAAAAGGTCCAGCTTTAGTTTCATTAGTATATGGATGAAATCGTTTATCTATTCTCCATTTCACCCTCTCTTCCATTTCCACTCTAACCTCTGCTTCAATCCATAGTCTAACACTTTCCTATTTTTCCTATCTTCTGCATTACTTTTTTACTCCCCTTGGCTTCTTCCA
Organism: Citrullus mucosospermus; assembly: GCA_030954485.1. Lineage (NCBI taxonomy): Eukaryota > Viridiplantae > Streptophyta > Magnoliopsida > Cucurbitales > Cucurbitaceae > Citrullus > Citrullus mucosospermus. Next base: position 29,704,136 of record CM062061.1, on the reverse strand, counting down.
TTTTCAAATAACTAAAACGGTATCATTCAATCAGTATCATTCAATCAAGGTATATAGGTTACAATAAAAAGATAGAAGAATATTGAAAACATCAAGAAATTTTAAAATTGAAATGTTTTTTTAATAAAGTTGTATGTTAGTAGTTCAATGTGAGTAAATAAAATGTTTTGTATTTATACACATATAGATAGATACATTGACAATTTGGGTTATAATTTTGATGACATTTTTAATTAATTAAGAATTCAAGTATAATGTATTATACTTTGATCAAAGGGAGGTAGTTTTATAGACCGGAGAATGGAAAGAGAGGAGTAAAAAGATATTGAAGAAGAGAGGGAAAATAGGAAACAGTTAGGTCACTGATTGAAAGTAGAAGAGGGAGAGGACATGTGATATATATAAAAAGTTTTCATCCATACACACTAACAATAAGAACTTTTTTTAACTTTTTTTTTAAGGTTAAGAATATTAATGTAACTTTTAAAAATTTAGCGGTATTTTTTAAATGATGTGCTAACAACTTTTGCCCATTAGTTAAGAGTATTTTTAAAATTTTTTATATTTAAAAAAAATTAAAGATGGTAAGAAACAAAGTATTAATAGTTTTCATTAAAAACTAACCTAACATAAAAAAACTAAAGAATATTAATAAAACTTTTGAAAGAAAGTTGACCGTGGGATTCTACCATCTTTAGGGGAAAAAAATGTTAATATTCAAAATTATAAAAATATATATATATATTAAAAGGTAAAATCATAAAATAATATTTGATTTTTTAATATGTCAACTCGATGACAAAATTTAAGAAGAAAAAGAAATGCTTTGATGCAACACAAAGGAGGAATCAAAGAGCTTGACTTTATGTAATCATACATTTATTTTCCAAGGTCTTTTAGTAAAAATAAACCATAATAATAAGGAAAAATTGCAAAAAATACTCTAAAGTACGGTAGTAATTACAATTATACCCTTAAATTTTCAACTGTAAAATTGAACTCTCAAATTTATACCAGTGTTAAAATTGAAAACTCAAACTAATATAATTATAAAAAATTAAATAATAATATAAATTTGAGGGCTCAATTCTTACTATTAAAAGAAGGTATAATTATTTTTATAATTTACTTAATAATAATAAGCAAAACCATATTCATAAAAATCAAACGGCCATGATGGCAGCAACTAATTTTCTTCCATTTTCCACTCCAATTGTCATTTCAACATCTCTTTCTTTTCAACCAAACGCAAAATAAGCATTTATTTCAAACTTTTCCTTTATTCTTTTCTCAAAAATCAAACGTGGGGGAAAATTTTTTAACATAAATTTTCTTCCAACTTATTAATCAAACTTATAATTTTATATCTACTCATACCAATATTTTCTTTATTTAATATTTCACTCCTTAAAAGCTTATTTTTTTTTAATAAAAAATAATATGAAAATAATTTAACGGGTTATGACATTATAACTACAACTAATTTTCAATTTTCTTCTCCCATATTATGATCTAAAGAACCTTTCAAAAAAAATATATTGAGAATTACTTTTTTTAATTTTTCAAATTTGACTAAAGTTTTGAATTTCATTTTTTGAAATAGAGTAAAAGATAAAAGAAGTTAGATATGATCTTCAAAAACAAAAATAATATCAAATAGAAATTATGTCCAAACGAACGCAATGATTACAAATTTAGTTGATGAATTTTCAATCTTTAAGTTTGTATCTATTTGGTTCATGAATTCTCAATTTTTATCTTCAATAAATTTTCTAACTTTAAAAAGTATCGAATAAGGCCTCAAATTTTTATTTTTACGTCTAATATATATATATATATATATATATATTATTATTTTATTTTGTATCTAATATATCGTCGACACATTTTATTTTTTTTTAATTCACAAAAAAATTAAATACAAAATAAAGATGGGTCCTATTACACATAAAATTATAAAGAGATTGGTTAATCTTTTTACAAATTTTAAATTTTCCATAGACCTATTACATGTTAATTGAAATTAGTTTATGGGCCTAACACAATTTGACAGTAGATCTATTGAACGCAAAATAAAAAATTGATGGTTCAACTTGTAATTTAGCTTCATAAATATATGATTATGTGAAATTAGAGGAAAGAAAACTTAATTAATTGTCCTAATTTCATGGGTGGAATTAGTCAAGTATTCATAGTTTGACACGTTAACCCATTCAAAGTTTACACATTAATCAAAACCAATGTGTGTCTCATTTCCCAGCAAAACCCCTAAAATTCCACCTTTTCATTCTTTTGGTCAAAATCAAAGTCTTTCCAAAAACCTCCCTCTCATTCACTATAAAAACCCCCCACAAACCTTATACCATTTCCAAATCACACAAAGCTAAAACCTAAAACTACATTTTTTTTTTCTTTCTTTCTTTTTTTCCTCCCAATCTTAGCTTTTTCAAAGGTTCACCCGAAAAGGAAACAACAAACAAAAACTTTGCTTTCGAGCATTATGAAGTTTCAAAAGATTACTACCATTTTGATTGTTTGTGTGGTATTCAGTATTGTTTTGAGTCAGATAAGTATAGCTGATGCAGCTCGAGTGCTCCCAGAGACTTCAAGTGATCATGGTGTTGATTATGTCGACCCATATTCGATAGTTTATCACAAAGCGAAGAAAACTGTCTCGTGTTGGCTTGGAAAGTTGTCTTCTGGACCGAGTCCTAGTGGCCCAGGCCACTAGAACTCGTATTTAAAGTAAACTCCAGCTTTTGATGGTTTAAAGAACATAGAAAATTCTTTTTCTTTCCTTTTTTTTATTATTTCATTTTTTTTAATTCCTTGGCCAACTTTTGGGCCTTCATATACCTATATTGTCCTATATCACACAAAAGTGCAACCAAATAATGTATTACATTTTGATTCATGAATTAATATGTTTCATGATAATATTACCATTGTTATTAATTTTAGGAATGTTTACAAAATCAGAAAAATTGTTTAAAATAATTATAAATATAGCAAAATTTTATTTTCTATTTGTAATAGATCGCAATAGATCCAGATAGATATCTATCACTTTTCCAGATAGACATGGATAGATGTTTATCTGGGTCTATTACGGTCTATCACAGATAAAAAGTGAAATTTTGCTATATTTGTAAATAGCTTGATATTTTTTTCTATTTATAATAATTTTACTTAGTTTTAATATCAAAAGATCACTCTTATTAATCAGATTGCCTTCACTAATAATCATAAGTTCTAATAGGCCTCACCTTCTACCTTATGTTAACATAATATCCTTTAAAAAAAAAGTTGTCCATTGAAGCAAATTTGTGAAATTATTTCCATTTTAGATTTCTCACAATTATATACTATATAGTTTATAAAACCTATAATGCCACGTGAATGGGGTCAAGTCAAAAGTAGTATCCTTATTGAAAGGATTTAACATTGAAATATTGAAAAGATCCAAACACCCAAAATTGAATAAGAATCAATGCAATTCAAACCATTTTGTTTGAAAAGTTGTCAAAGCTTTACTAATATATACACTAAAATCAAATTATTTCTTTATACAATCAAATTATTTATTTGAATTATTATTATTATTATTTTTTAACATCTAGAGTGAATTCGAAGGTTTTTCATAATAATATTAGTGGAATACTTTTGAGACAAACTTGGAGACTTTTGATAATAAATGAATGAATATATATATATATAACAACTCACCCAATAAATGATTACAAAACAACATGCCATTTAAAAGGAAAAAAAAAAAAAAAGATAAAATGTTATTTTTAAAAAAAGTTTTAGAAAAATTATCCATTTGGTCCTTATTTAGTCCTTAATGTTTCAAATTTGTCATTTTAATTCTTGAGTTTTCAATTTTAAATCTTTTCAATAAAGATGCTAATTTTGAATTGACCCTTTTCTAAAATATTTTTTTCCTTACACATATTTTAAGAAGAATATTGAGAGTCAAGAATAGAGTATATTTTAAAAGCATAGAAATCAATAATGCCAAGAAGTTGGATGAACTAACCACCGAGTTTGTTAGAAAGGTAGATTAAAAGAATATATGTTTTTAAAAAAAAATTTAAAAATTTAAAAAAAAATTATGTTTAGGGTTGTTGAAAAAATATATATATATATAATTTAAACAAAATAATTTTTCCTCTAAGCATCTTTAGAAGAAAAAATTATTGAGTTTTTTTTTTTTTCAATTTACTGATAGAGTAAATTTAGTTTTTTTTGAATAGAGTGGAAGATTTGAATCTAGAGATCACTTCTTAGTTGTTAGCATGTATTTATGTATGTTGAGCTTGACACTTAACTTATTGAGTGATTTTATATGATTAAAAAGTAATTTATAAAAAAAAAAAAAAAAAAGCCTTAATAAAAAAGAGAGAAAAATACTTGAGTGTACCCATGCTCATCTTTTTTTGCAACCCATCCTCATATTTGATCATAAATTATCACGTGGCAAATTTTTGTTTTTAAAAAATATTTTTAAAAATATTTTCTCTTTGTTATTGGAGGGATGTATAAAGATAAGTGAAGTCTTAACTACAATCAAGTATTACTCATAAAAAAATTGCTTAAAAATTAATTAAAAAGCCTTTTTTTTTCTTTTTTTGAAGTAACACTCAAAAGTTGAATTATCCAAAGGTGATAAAGACAAAATCTTCAAAATATGTAGTAGGTAATAAAATATATCCAAATTTCAATATAATAATTCATTGAAAACATTTGTATTCTAATGAGATTTCTTACTCTAACACATTCTATGTTTTCTATTACAACTTTTTGATGGCACCAAAGATTGACCTAAATAAATAACAATGATAATAATAAATTAAATGAAATTAAAAAGAAAATGAAAAAGGTGTTCAAAAAGGGTGTTCCATGTTTTGAATTTGTCAATTGTTGTATGTTGACACAATTTAAATGTTACTTATCCTTAGGAAAAAACAATACCTAATCCCATTCCCATAAAGCTAACCACAAAGTGTGATATAATTTCTTATCTTTTATTACGTTAAAAAGATGGATTTGACAACGATTTTATTTTCCTTTTTTAATTTTATTTTATTAATGCTTTTTTGAAGAATGCTTTTAAAATTCTAACCAAATTTTAGAATTTTGAAAATTAGATTTTTACTGGAGCCAAAAATAGGTGTCGAATACTCTCTCGACCGATTAAATAAAATTTATAAACTTTAGACCGAACTAACACTGTAGTAATAGTTGGCAGGTTGATCCACAGGGAGCAAAGCGCTTGAGTTTTTCTTTGATTTAGTGACAATCACTATAGGGGGTTGTGATTAAGTGATTGCAGGAAAATTAAATTGTATGAAAAGTAAATAACAAGAATGTAATTTTGGAACACAAATTGAGAAAAGTCTAGTATAGGGATTCAAAATCCACCATTCGTTTTTGTTGATCATGGAACGCTAATAATGCAATGCTTGTTTGATTCCTAACCTTAGCCTGTTTTCCCTAAAAGACTAAAACAACACACCCTAATTTATTGGTTAATTTCTTAACTAATTTAGATGTTTAATTAACTAGGCTCAATAGAGTCCATATAAATTAAACATTAAGTGAATTAAGTCGAGTTTCTAGCTTCAAAGTTGATAATATAATTACTATGTCAATTCGGCTATTCTCATTTTGACTTTTTCATGTTTTTTCATATTTAATTTAACAGAAATAAATTCTAAAGACCAATCATAGAATTTAACGTTTATCATTCATTTACCACAGCTTTTTAAAAACTATCTCAAACTATCTTCAAAACGCTCTTCCAAACAAACCTAGTTTAACAAAATCTCTTTGTAGGATTGACAACCAACCTCTTTTCCCAAGCACTTTCCTAAACTACAAACTTGCTTCAATTCCCTTTCCATCTTCAACATTTTTCTTCTTACCTGTTTTTCTCGTCTCGATACCCCGATGCCTTGCCGCTCCTCCCTATCACATACGGCTCTGGCTCAGAACTGCCATTGTTAATATCTAAGCCCTGAAAGGAACGAGTTGCAAAAAATTCTGCTCCAGATCTGGCAGTTCCTTCAATAAGCGAGTTTCGATTATCGCACAACTGGAGAGCCTTCTCTGTTGCACTTACTAGAGCGCGAGCTCCGTTTTCTTCCTCGGTATTTTCTGCTTGGAAAAATTAGATAAACTGTTTGAGAGAGCAATCTGACAGTATGAATTGTGAGGCTTCAGGTTAAAACAGTGAAGTCATACACATTGCAACTAAAAGCCATGTAACCAGTAATTCTCTATTTCAGTAAAAAAAATAATGAAATTAGTTTTAAGATGGCTTCTGGATTTACAGTCAATTTCACCAGAATGTAATTTTTTGGTTTTGGTAATTTAGAAAGCATCGATGTTCTCTAGTCTTGGCAAATAAAAAAAATAAAAAAATAAAATAAAATAAAAAACTCCTTTGAGAGAGGAAAAAATGATCAATTTCGTATATTTTATTTTATATTATTTAAAATAAAATTTTTTAAAAAAAATATATATGATATATATATATATGTGCACTTGCAGCATAAAAGTAAAGTACAACTTGAAGGGTCATTACCTTGGGAATCCCAATCTTCAACATATCCACCTTGCAAGAAAGAATACCGTGCTTCATCTGATTGGTTTCCTTCTTTAGGTGTTGAGAAATCAATTAAATCTTGAAATTCCATAACGTACGCTCCCGTCCATTGACTTCCTCTAGACAATTAAAATTGCTATTCTTCAATGAAGATCTCAATGAAATTTAGAAACAGGAGGCTAGGAGCTAAGATATCCACTATTAATTTTCCATCTGAAGGAAATAGTATTTTTCTCCATTTAATCGTGTATTGAAATGATCATAGGCATCCCTCCTCCAGTCAACGTTAAACGTTTGCATTGGTTCACCAGTTTATTCGAAAATAGAACTGCATATTCATATAATAGGATTTGGAGTTGTATTTAACAGATAGAAGAGAGTTTGGCTATCAATGATACAAGAATTCAATAAATGAAATATAGGAGGCTTGAATTTGGCAATGACGAACTTGAAAATGATTTAAATCACAATTTCCTGCTAAAATCAAATCAAGCATAGAAAACAGATGTGAAAAAGTTCAACACCCACAACAAGCTTCAAAGAAGAAACCTAACGATGGCTCTTTCTCCAAACAGATGCATCAACATCATACTTTAGGAACCTCTTATTCTCCTCCTCAATATGGATTGTCTTTAAACAGTAACACAACCTATACGCTCTCTTGATTTTACACTCTTCCTAGAAGGCTAAAATACTTTGGCTCAGTCTCATCAGAAGCTTCCTTGTGTACATTTGGATGGAAAGAAATCACAGATCATTGTGGGATATAAATAAATATTGCCTAAAAATTTTTTTATGGCCGTTGATGACTTTCTTCAACCTTTTCATTTTCCTTCTTCTTCAAAGGAAAAAAAAAAAAATCTATATATATACACAAACATACACTACCAAGAAAAGAAGGAATCTGACTGAAAGCTAGAGGAAAGAAGAAACCTTCTGCCTGAGAGGTTAAAAGGGACTTCCTCCAGTCTAAGTCATCATAAAGATGCTGACTACTGTAATTACCAAAATCCCTATGAAGGGCTCAAAGTCAAGGCTAAGCCTCTATTAAGATTTTCTTTAAAGAAAATAAATAAAATAAAAGGTTAGGATACCTCCTAACAAAAGAGAACTTCAAGAACACAAGGAACAAACAAGAAACCTAACAGATAAGCAACGAAGGGGCGGAAGAAAGCTAAAAAATTTAAGCAAAGAAGGGGCTTGCCATCTGCCGATTGCCTTAGTCCCAGCATGTTCCATAATCTGGGTTCAAGGTATCAAGGTATCCCACCAACCTAGCCGAGCCAAAACAGGGAAAAAGATAATAGAAAAAGAAAGAAAGAAAGAAAGATTAGATGGGCTTCAAAAACTGTCTCTCTGAACCAAGCCGTTTCACCGTAAGTGGTCAAGACCATATTTACTACCTATAATGGAGTGTCAAAGTGAGAACAATTACCTGAAAGGATACTTCCCAATTAAATGACAGTAAAACAAGTTTCCGTCTTCCTTATCCCCCTTACAGCATGCACTCTTTTCTAAACCTTATCCCAGGTGTCCACCCCTCACAAAAACAGAGATCAAAGGAAATTCTTAATCTCCATCATTTAAGCAGTTAAACTCCAAACAATTTGTTAAGAACCAAGGTAGTATGAGCTACCTTTGTCCCACATTGGTTAGAATGAAATGACCAATGTGGTACTTAAGTGGCTTGGCTCTCCCACCTTAATAACTAGCTTTTTGGGTTCTCCAAGGTGCTTAAGTACCTAACAATGGTATCAGAATTGGTTGTTGACATTTTGGAGTAGAACTGACAGAGGGTTCTAACTGGTTGTGGCCAAGTGAAGTAACGTCAGAGTGGCCCCCGTCTTGGAGATGAGATATTATTAGGAACCAAGGTTATGGGCTACCTTTGTTCCACATTGGTTAGAATAGGATGACCAATGTGGTACTTACGTAGCTTGGCTCTCCCACCTCAATAGCTGGCTTTTGGAGTGTGGTTCTCCAAAGTGCTTAAGTACCTAACACAATCTTTAAAGTGCTTTGTGAAATGATCTTGCTGAAAACCAGCAAGATTAGCAAGATTAACAAATAGGGATTCACATGAAAAAAAATAATAATAATAAAATGAAAGAGCAGAATTCTTCAACAACCACACTTCGTAGTCTCTATTCTGACCCACCAACAGCTCTCAACCAAATCCACCAAGCAATTCCATCCCCTTATTATAACGTCTTCTAGCGTAGGGGAGCTTAGCATATTTCTTATACATGCTTGAACAGCTGGACAATTTCATGGAATGCCATCTAAAGAAGGCCATATAGATATTACTATAATGATTGGGAAAACAAACCCACAAGAAAATCAGAAATAGAAGTACGTTTCCACCTTGACTTCATAAAGACTTGAATCTATTTTGGTCCTGAGTTTACAGAACTAAGACAGCTCAAACGGCATGATGTTCAAGAAAGTGAAGATGAATGAGACAGACATTAGAGGTACCTGCTGAAAGCTAGTGTGGCTTCAAATGGAGTAATAACTGGAGCAAGATACTCTTTGCTATCCATAAGTGCAGTTTGGGCGCAAGAAACATATATGAATACACCACACTGGAATAAATGCTAAGGAATTAGACTACCAGTAAAGCAAGGGAAAAAAAAAAACCCAAATTAAGTCGTACGAGTCGGATAAATACCTCCGGGAAGTTGGCAAGTTTTGCAGGATTGGGTTTTCCCATTACAAGTGTATAAGCCTTCTTCCCAGCTCCAGTGATCAGCTCTTTCATCTGATGAATGATATGAAGGTAACCAGCTGCATAAAGCATCACCAAATTAAGACGTGATCCAAAATCCACAAACAATAGGGTAGAATAATATTCCTCTGGGACCAACAAAGCAAAATCCAATAAACTGTAAAGTGTAAACAGAATCAGATGATGGCATATATCCAAAATATTATGATTTCAATGCTCAACATTCTAACAGTCATAATCTAAATTGAGTAACACTTCCAAAATAAGTGGAAGAATGAGCACCACATAAGTCACAAATACTTTTTAATCTAATATCATAGCATAACAGCAGTCTTGTTTCCGTTAAAAAAAAAAAAAAGAAAAACAGCTTCTAGCAACAATTATAGTAGGGTGGGGAGGGACCTTTCGGATGTTTGGGCCCTCGTTCTTTTTCACATTTTTTTGTGGACTTCGATTTCAAAGAGTTTTTGTAATTATTTTATAGGCATGATTTTGCATAGTTAGAGTCCCTTCTTGTAGAGGAAGCTACCCTTTTTGTGGGTTCGTTTTTTGTATGGCCGTGCATTCTTCCAATTTTTTTTCAATTAAAGTGGTTCTTTTATATATGTGAAAGCAATTGCCAATGAGTTCACAATCAACGTGGAAAGAAAAGAATATAAAAACTCTTCAAAGCATTCACTTCAATTTCTTTTTCCCTTTTCCTCTTATAGCCTACTCTCTGAATAAACGGTATCATGAACACCTCTTGTAAAGTTTGGTTGGGAGGAAAAATAAAAGGTACTTCCCTGATTGAAGTTTGGGATGACATGTCCACCTCTTGGACCAATATTTCTAAACTTTTCTGTGAATATTCTACTTTTATGGCTGAAAACATATTAGAGAGACCTCTTGAAACTCTGTCTTGAATAGGGCATTCGCCTTCTTCCATATATTTCATTTGTTTCTTACTAAAATAAATAAAAGGAAGAAAGACGGAAGGGGGGTGGGAGATCGTCCAAACACAAATTGAGAAGGAAAAAAATAAAAGAAATAAAAAAAGTTTCCAATTATATAGATAATGGGGCTTAGAAATTTAGGGTGTGTTTGGAATACCTTTTCAAGTATTTAATTTAAAAAATAAGTCATTTTGAAAGAAATACAAGTGTTTGACAACCACTCAAAATGGATTTTGAAGTCATTAGTGTCTTTATTTTAAAAAGTTCTTATCAAAAGTGTTTAAATGAAAATGAATTTTTGAAAAACATTTATATTTTGAACTAATCCAAACAGGCCCTTAGCCTTTGATCCCATAAAACATTATACAACATTATAGTCCAAACATTGACCATCTGAGTACAATGCCCAAAAGCCTCCTTTTCATCGTCATACATACCTAAACCAAGAGTACCAACCAAAATTCCAACAATGCCAGCGTCCTTTGCCTTCTCCACCAAGTAATATCTGCTTGAAAAATAATAAGATAAAATAAATATAACAAAAGATGATTGTTGTATTCAGTTTTTGTCCCCAAAAAGAAAACCAAAAGAAATCCACTGTATGGTGGGAGAATGTAATTGCAACAACAGAAGGCATGCTATCTTACAAATAGATCGACAGAAGTCAGTTGAAAGTGTACAAATATAAATAATGAATGTGTGTTCCCAACGATACCTGCGCTTGAGGATCCTTCTCTGCCTAGATACATCAGTAACTAAGCAACTTTCTTTTGCATCATATCTGACTAAATTCAATAACAATGAAGTTAAGTTAAGCTCTGAGTTTAAAATTTAAGGTTGAACATGATTGCTGGAGGCTGGAGCCACTTCCAAATGGGTCATCAGATAGAGAGCATGTTGTCATAAGAAGAAATGGCAGCAGAATAATATTTAGCATTGTAGCTAATAAGATAAACTCAATGTAGAACATCCAATGCACGCACCTATCTCACAGCCATTGAATGTTAGAACCACATTTGCGAAGGCTGAATTTTCAGAACCAATCCAGAAAAGTGAGCAATCCTCCATTCTTCGCTCTCTAGGTAACTCCCAAAACAAGCCTCCAATGTGATGTCTAGCTTCAGCCATGTTCTCAGAATTCCCACTTTCAGCACTGGCAACTTGTTCCCCACCTTTGGCAACATTATCATGATGCGAGGACGGATCCAAACTTGAACATTTAACATCTGCAAAATGAACTTCCAATTCTGACCCCGAACCGTTTGTCTGGAATGAATCTAATAGTGTTTGTCTAATATCATCCATTGAATGTGCATATTCCAACCCAAAAAGAACCTGTTGAAGAAGTTAGACAAACTTTCACACTCCTATAGAAATATCTTGAAAGTACATTTTTACTACATTTTGGAGTATAAGCTTCAAAGTGAATATACAGCAACTACAAAAAAAATGCAACCTCAGTTGGAGTAAATAATCCAACTGAATTATGATATAATTAAGAAATGAATAGCTTTGTTTCTTGATAAACAATAAGAAGAATAAATTTTTATTTAGAAAAGGTGAATAGCTTCACATTTTTGTATAAGAGAATTCCTACAAATTTCTAACCGTTTTATTTGTGCATCTGATATTTGATATGTGAGTACTGAAAGAAATATACACGCAAACAGAGAATGAACTCTAGTAGTTTGATTTCCATAAGCTTGAGGCCAGTACGGGACATAATATGGAATCATATATCAAACTCAATTATCTATAATTTGCAGGCAGGCCGTTAAGTAAATTCTTACAGCGGCATTTTCAAATCACTATGGTACTTCAAAATTCAAATGATTGACATAGTAAATTTTCTTGGCCATCATGCTCAATCCTCTACATGATCAAATTGTGAACAAGGAAAAGACTAGAATCCCAAAAGGCAACTTGAGATGAAACTCCCATACCATACCCAAAAGTCACTATCAGCAGAGGGAACTGGCCTGGTTAAGTTTAATGGGCTTAAAATGCCCCTTAAATGGGCTGCTGGCAATAGTGGGTCTTGTTTCTTTTTTTCTTTTTTCTTTTTTTCTTTTTCTTTTTTCTCTTTTTTTTTTTCTTGTTTTGTTTGGATGGCGTGTCCTGGCATGTCAGAAAGCCAAAAAAAAAAAATAATAATGATAATAATAATAATAATAATAATAATAAAATAATAGACACGCCACATGGCCATTTTAGGAGGGCCATTTTAGGAGTGTCGGTGCTTTATAGCCTTTCCAGACACACATATAGCTCTTAATAGGACCAATAGGACCAAATTCTTGTATTTAAAATGGTTTTCCAAGGGCCTTTGCGATTTTGGGAGGACGCCAAAAGTTAGCATCAAAGGTGGTCCTGCAGTACTTCCATAAGGCTTTTTTTTCTGTGATGTATTTCCATGAAACTGAAAGATAAGAACAGACCTAAGGGCTAAGGGGACAAGGACCTTAAATAAGCAGGCATGTAACAGTTCAACACTATTCCCCTTTGTACTAAGCCATTAACTGATGGCCAAGAGTCACACGAAAACTTATAATTACCTAATAAAAACCTAATCATTATATAATTTAGTATCTTTTAAAGCAAGAGGCACACGGCAAAATCTTGTGGGGGTTCTGAGGTGAGAGAAACAACAGAATCTTCTAAAGGCGTAAGAGTTCGTTTGGTAATGTCTAGTCTCTTGTTAGATTCTTTGTTTCTAGGCTCTTTTCTAATTATTTGCTTAGTCTTCTCTTGACTTTAGCCCCTTCTTTTAGTCTAACTCCATTTTGTGGACTTTTCCTTTTTTGTATGCGTGTTTATTCTTTCAAAAAATTTCTAACTAAAAAAAACAAAAAAAAAAAAAAAAAAAACCAGTGCAATAGTCTTTCGAGGCTTAAGAGACGAACAATGTCTTTTTTCTTTTTTTCTTTTTGAGCCACACAATAGAAAAATGAGACTACATTTTTGGTATACAAAAAAACATTTACAGTATCATGAATAGGAAGGCAACGAAAAATTTAAGAAATTAGAAGTTTCTTAATAAAAATAATTTTTAAAAGAAGGCATCATGTGCTAAGCATCATATGAGGCTTGAGCCTCATTGTGCTTCATTGAAAGAAGCAAGGCATCTTCAATATATTTTTCTAAAAAGTGCACCTATACGCTTTTCAGATCACAGTTAATTTTAATGCAAAGGTCATGTCGTATCAAGAGATAGGAACAGAAAACCCATTTTCAAAGGGATTGAGCATGAAAGGTGCAAGAAGGAATATGGTAGCAAAAGGTAACTTTGCAGCTATATTACTTTTTTCCCAAATGCTTCATTCTAAAATCTAAAGCATAGTGATCTGAATTATTGTAAGCAAATATGGGTGCTTAAGTACTTTCAGAATCCTTGGAAAGCCACTTTGCAGTATTCACTTCTCTTCTCTTTTTTTTTTTCTTCTTTTTTTCCTTTTTTTTTTTTTTCCTTTCTTTTGATTTTAAAAGAGATGCAACACGAGGACTTTCCAAGTGGTCACCCAACTTAGTACTACTGTCGCCCAAGCATACTTAGCTATAGAGTTCTATTAAAATTTGGTGCATTGGTGCTAGTATGATCACATGCACAGCACAATACTCACTTCTTTTTCTATCTCACTTTAACTTTTAGCCAGGGTCCAGGGATGGACATCATTCAATTCTCAAAGGGTCATTGGGTTAATAATGTGTGACTTCGATCTCTATTTTCTTGTCTTATTAATCTAAATCTAACTAGAGTTAAAATTCCCCAACTATTTCTCTTTTATCCCAAGTAAAAGGCTATTCTCTATACTCAATTTTAGGAGGGCTCCAAATTGAGAGACAATTCAATTGTTCTCTTTGTTATCCATTCAGCACAGCTTCTTGGCTTTCTCAAGATCTAGAGGTAAGAGAGTTTGGGCTCAAGATTTCTAGCATGTTCTTATGTAAGTCACGAATACCCAAAGAAGTTCAGCTTCTGAGATTGGCTTAAAGCCTCTTTTCACAACAAAAGGAGATTTTTTTGTGACATTCGTTTTCTTCTATTGGAAATAACTAGAGATCTCAAGCTTGTGGGAGTCTTACTGTTTTTGGGTCTACATTTTTGGCTTGGTTTTTTCTGTTATTGCTCCTTCACTCTTCATAAATATTGTCATTCAACAACAACAACAACAACAACAAAAAAAAAAAAAAAAAAAAAAAAAAAAAAAAAAAAAAGGAAGAAGAAGAAGAAAGAAAAACAAACAAACAAACAAAAGAGCAGCACATTGATCTGAGAATACAAATGCATACCAAAACAGGCTTTCCATTGGACAAACTGTACTGAGATAACGTTTTGGCACAAGTGGATACATCGATTGAATCCTTTCCAAAAACAAAAAGTGCTGGAAGAGTTGTTGTCCTGAAAAACACCAGAAGTGATATGTAAAACTCTAAATAGTAAACCAGCAATCACTGTAAATGGCGAATCTCATAAGCCAGATGCTAAAGACTGAAAAATGAGAGCATTTAAATAATAGCATAGACTGTAGGTTACACCTTTATTATCCATCAGTTGATCTACCAATCTTTCAGGAGGGATATAATTATTAATATTCCAATGAAAGGTAAACTAAGAAATCAACCAAGAATACTGAACAAGGAAGAATAAATAAAATATATTCCAAGCAAAAATCTTTAACCCAAAACTCCAAATTATAAGGAAAGCCAAGTATACAAACGCCTTAGTAGAGTCATATTCAAATACTTCTCCACTTCTAAAAAGGTGCACTTATGATCAGTCAAGTAAGAACCTCCTTTGCTGAAAAAATGCAAAAAAATCTGCAATCCATTAAATATGTATTATGATGTATAATACATCTGCAATCCACTTCCCAGAGGCTACATTACAAGGTTTTTTTAGGAGATGTTTTCAAAAATAGAAAAATTGTTAAAAATAATTACAAATATAGCAAAATTTCCTTTTCTATATGTGATAGACTGCAATAGACCAGATAGACATCTATCACTTTACCAAATAGACACGGATAGATGTCCGGATAGATGTCTATCTGGGTCTATCACAATCTATCACAGATAGAAAGTGAAATTTTGCTATATTTGTAAATGGTTTGTTATTTTTTCTATTTATAATAATTTTCCTTTTTTTAACTGTAGTTTCCCACTCAAAAATGCAAAAAATCAACAACAGCACAAACACTTGCACAAATTTGCAAAAACTACACAATACTATGATGATTTCTGAAGGGGGCTGCAAGGTGAAAAGAAAATAAAAACCTTGCGTAGAAAGCATCATGCCATAGTAGATTGGTACTCACGGGCTCAGACAGGTATGTCCATAGTGTATGACACAATCAGCATTAGCGTGAGCTGCTCCAACCTCATCAACACAACAACTACCATAAGTTGTATCAGCCATTACGAACAACCTAACCTCATTTTTGCTGTCAATATGATTTGTATCAGATTCATCAAGCATACGAAGCCTATCCTTTAAAGCCCTCACCACTCTAGTTGAATCCTTCAAGAGCTCATCAGGGAACTAAAGTTTTCAAAAGAAAATGAAGAAAAAGAGGGGGGAAACGTCAGAAATAAACTTCAGAGAGTTCAAGAAAAAAAAAGGTCTAGCTTAAAATTCTGTTTGGAAGATTGTCAAGGTACTCAGAAAGAAAATCAAATTCAACTTTCAAATAGGAAATATCTAAAAAGAGCAAAATAAACAGACGTGAAAAAATCCCACGAACAACATAGCAATATGAATACATTCACAGAAACCCAATGGGAGAGTAAACCCTTGAAATAAATCAAACTAAAACCAGAAGATTTCGAAGAACACAAAAACAAAACTTTCTGTGGTTGGTTAATAAGGAGCAGAGAAAGAATTGAGAATCGTTTCATCTTCCAGTATTTGGGAATTTAACCTGCAATGCAACTCTGGTGAAGTTCCGGGTGTGAATGAAGTCGACGGTGCGGGAAATTTCGTAGTAGGATTCGAACTCCATGGCAGAGAAAACAAGAAGTTCACAGAGCAGTTTTGCGCTCGGGAGGCGCCGATCATAAGAGAGGGAAGAGCAGAGGAAGGAGTTCAGATTTCATGGCAGCATTAATCAGGAGTCCACAAAAAACACTGTAGCAATTTAGTCCATTTGTTTTTAAATTAAAAGAAAAATGCTCATAAAATTTGAGAAAATTGCCACCCATCTTCGAGGCTCAAAATGAAAAATGTCTCATTATTTAAAAAATAATGGTAATTGACTTTCTGCTTATGTTATATTGCGAAAGATTACGAATTTGTCCTTTCTTAGTTGGGACGAAATGTGAGAGAACGAGAGAAAGAGAGCAAGACCTAAGAGAAAGGGAGAACGAGATAGAGAGTAAGAAAACGAGAGGTGAGAAAAACGAAGAGAGGAGAGCAATCTATGAAAAAAAGGAAGTAAGAGTAAGAAAACAAGAAAAAACTCATTTCCACGTGTGCAAAATTCCTTTTTTGGGTAATTTTACCCGAATTTGAAGTCGCCAAAAAGTCAAAAAATCTCATTTTTCAGTAGGTCATCCATAAAAGTAAATGTAATATTTATTTAATACATATAATAATCTAGGTGGATTACAAAGTTACACAACTACAATTATGAGCTACAATATTCATATTCTAAACTATACTCTTCTTCCATGTTCTATAAATAGCGTAGTATATTGTTTTTGTACGATTGAGTTCATTTGTTTTCGATAGTTTCTCTTATATTTTTCTCTCTAATTTTATTCATGCATTGTCATTATAATTTTCAAATGTTAATTTTTTTTTTTGTTTTGGCTCGTTTGATTTAAATTTTATGTTTATTTCTTCTAATTTCTTTTTATTTTTATCTTCTTTAAATATACTTGAATTACTAATCAAATTCCACTTCTTAAAAAAATATATATATACTCAAATTCTTAAAATATATTTTTTAATATTTTTAATCCTAAAATATTAAATAAATTAAATTTTAAAAAAAAAACTTATTTTTCATTTTCTCTTTGTTTATTTATTTTTTAAATATCTTAGCTATCTTTTCTTCTAAACCCTCTTTCACGTTCAGTTCAGCCACCCCCTCCGGCCTTCCTCCTATAACCATCCCCTCCACCCTGCACGCCGTCTCAGCCTTCCGGCGAAATCGCCGCCACAACTACCTCTTGCAGTCGCTCGCCACTTCGAGCAAACGGAGTTACTTATCTCTATTTTTTTTCCCCCTCAAAAACACAGTGGTCGACCCCCTTACCCTCGCCGTTGGTGAGATCGCGCCGCCGCCGCTCATTTTTCGGATCCCAAGGTTTTATTTTTATTTTTGTTTCGTTGCATTATGTTGGTTTATTGTCTCCACCCACGGAGAAGAAAATCAAGAACAACTTTTTTCTTTTTTGATTTATTTTTCAACTAATTTTCAACTAGTCTGCATGAAAAGATAAAACTAAGAATGTATACCTTACAAGTTACTAAATAATAGTAATAATAATTAAAGAGGAAAGAAATGTGCAAGAAGATGACCAAAACAAAAAAGAAAAAGAAAAAAAAATCGCATGTAGTTTGGTTGGGGAAGCAATAAAAAAAAAAAAAAAAAACCAGCAAAATATATTGGACAAACAAAAGAGAAAATGAATTTAAGTGTACTGAACGGCGTTGGGCCTTATTCTTGAATATATTAGAAACTATCAATGCCTATGAACTAGAGCATAGTAGGGGAGAGGCCTTTGCATATGAACTAGCTAGGCATTATATTGATGGTTTCCTTCCTTTTTGCAGAATAAGATGGCTTTGCGAGGTGTTTGGCAGCTTAAGAAGCTGGTTGTTAGCTATTGTGATTGGGGAGGAAGCAGCAGGGGTATCAGGTTTGTTGGTTTGCTAAACTATTGTCTACCAGATTATTTCATTACTGAGAATTTGGGTTTCTTTTGTTCACTGATGGAGGTTTAAGTTTTAACCTGGAAGTACTTTGTATTTACATTTTCAAGCATAATGGTGTCGCTCATCTTGCTTTGTTTTAACTTACGGTATTAAGGTTTGAGTTGCGTAGAAGTAGAAGATATTGGAAATTTCTTGCTTCTAGAAATGAGTTATGCAAAACAGGGTGAAGATAAAGGGTTCTTGGAGTGTGGCGAGGCACATCCGTTTTTCACAAACCGTCCTCTCTATGCCTAAAAACGTACAAATGCCCTTATCTTTTCTTTTGCCTAACCCAAACATGGAATGCCCGTTTATCATCTCTTTAAAAAAAAATTTTAATGTTTGGTAATGGTAGTGATGTTTTAGGAAATTTAACCAGACCATAGGATCATGAAACTTTAAAATTATAGGGTCAAAATCAAAATCAAAACACCATATCGATTGGAATTGGAATTTAACTTATGCTTACTTCTCTCTTATGTAATGAGTTCTGGTTTCTAATTTTAAGCCTAAGTTTAATTTGTATTACCGGACTTGACACGGTTCTACTTTCTTAATAGCCAACAGCATAGGTTTGATATAGATCATATAAGTTGCTTTTGTGGAAGCAAACTGGAAAGAACTGTCCAGCCTCCATGAGAGGCCTTTTGTAAGTTGTCAAATGTATGCTTGGATTTACTTATGCCAAATTCTGTTCTTTTGAGTGTGCTGTTGGGTTAACGGTAGAAAAGATGTAAATCACATTCTCAATCTTGCATATATATCAAATCAATACCTAGATTAACTGGCAACCTTATCTACTAATATTTGCGTCATCATTATGTACGTTCTAGTAGAGTGCATTTGCACACCTTCAATTTGCAGACGATGACACTCTTTTTATCTGCTCAGGGAAGGAGAATTCCTCTAGGAATCTCTATGGTTTTATCATTTGTCTTTGAAGCCTAAAAATTAACCATGAGAAAAGTTCTGTGTTTGGAGTGAAGCCTAGTTGACTTCCTCGGACTCTTTGAGTCAGTATCTTGAATCTTACCTTGGTCTTCCTTTAGAAGATCACTCGAGATCTGTGTGTTTTTGGAACCAGTGGTGGAGAAAGTTCAGAAATGGTTGTCATGGAAAAAAAAAAAAAAAAGAAAAATTCTTCTCTGAAGGGGGAAGATTAACCTTGATTTTCTTTTTTTTAATATCCGTGAGTCTCCGGGCTTAGCTTACACACACCTCAAGTAATCTCACAGGACAACCCACTTGACCTTAGAAAGATTAACCTTGATTCAATATGTGTTTAGTAGAATTTCTACATAGTATCTCTTTCTTTTTAGGATGCCCGTCACAGTTAGTCAGAACATTGAAAGGTTAATATGGTTGTGGCATTTCCACTTGGAATCTGATACTCTGTGGCAGAGGATTATTGTGAGCAACTATGGACCTCACCTTTTTGACTGGGTCTCGGGCAGGAAGTTGAAGGGTTATGTCCTATTGGGGATGGGTCAAAACACCTATTTTTGGGAGGATTTCTGGTTAGGTGAGAGACCCCTTTGTGCCTTGTTTCCTCAGCTTTATTCTTTTGGATTGTGACTCCTTTTTGTAATTGGGTGTGGGTTTTTCTTTTTCTTTTCTTCTTCCTTTTCTTGAGCTTGTTTTTTGTGCCTTCTATACATCTATCTCAACGAAAGTATCTGTTCTTATAAAAATAAAAAATAAAAAACTTCCCTTCATCCAGTTCCTCTAAAATAAAGCCAAACCTTCTCTTCCCACCTTTTCGCTGGATGAGACCCGTTTTTTAGCCCAGTCACGAATCACTGGGGTTGGAGCCATGGTCAACCTATCAGTGCATCGTATCGTCTTGCTACTATCGTATGGATTGAAAAATATTGTATGCTGTTACTTCACTAGCAGCCTAAACATTGCATCTCAGTTTCTTAGGAATTTCTTGATTTATAGTTATAGTCGGTTGTCACTATTATTTTTGTGTAGCTTTTACAGTGAAACCCATTTTCTTGAATGATTTGTATCTGATCATTGAATTTGCAGGGCATTTATGGACTCACAATTGCCAGCTTTTAAGGAGAAAAATCCTCAGCTAGAAGTAGTTACTGAGCTCATTCGTGGTCAGCATCCACACTTGAAGGGCTTCTACAGTAATTCTCTCACCCTCTCTCAACTTTTGGTAGTTAATAGTTATAATTTACAAGGTGTTTTAACATTGGGTTTTCCCGTATTCCTTCACTTTCACAGAAAGCAATAATCATCGTGTGGTATGTGTGAAGAATTTGGATCCGGAAGAAATACATTTATGCGCGATGAGACTAAGGAATGCACTGGGACGAAAGGTGGTAAAACTGAGGACAAGACATGTAACCAAAAATCCTAGTGTGCAAGGTACCTGGAACACTGATGTAAGATTTTGAGGCTTGGATGCACAATTCCTGGAGAGCTTAATTTCGTTTGGAGGTTGTTCTTTTCCATCAATAATAAGATGTTGAAACCAAACTTCTTTATAGAATAGCTTAAGTTTGTTGTTTGCAGTGAGTCCTATGTTACTTTTGAGGTTGTGTTATTATTCCATTGCTCTGAACACTCCCTGGAGATGAGCTCATCTTGAAGAATATGTGAAACAGAACAGGATTTTGATTTGATTTGTTAACTTCTAATTCTAAACATGAAATGTTGCACCAAGAATTGAAATGGGCCCCTATAATCCGGGCTGACACCAAAATTAAGGTTTAGTTTGTAAAAATAGCAAAAAATATTTCTAAATTGTTAAAATAGCAAATGGGATTAAATAATTGAAAATAATAAGTAGAAATTATCAAAATTATCCCCAGGAAACTCCATAGGTAACATTAAAAAATAGGGAGATAGAGGGTTTCAAAACTATTCCAAAAATCAGAAAAATATACAACAAATTTGATCAAAATATGTATAAAATAATGAAAACTATTAAGATGTGATCAAAATGATATCATTAAAAATATTGTTGATTACTAAGATCAAATCATAAAATAATGAAAACTATTAAGATGTGATCAAAATACGATATCATTGTCCAAAAATTTAAAATATTGTTGATTACTAAGATAAAATGTAATTTGATAATAAAAATAATTTCAAACTAAAAATATGGGGAGAAAACTAAGAAATAAATTGAATTATTTTGAATTAATTGGTGAAATAGTTATGAAAATCTATTTTGAATATTAAAAATAGATTTGAAGAAATTCACGGGTTGGTGTTGATTTTCGATTTTGAAATCGAATATTAATACGGTCATCCAATAATTTTCTCAACTACACTCGGTCATTATACAAGCTCCCGACTTACACTATAATTAATATCCTAGTAATACGAACCAAGAGAAAAATAGGTATTACAAAAAAAATCACACACGTGCCATGCACGTGCTTTACAATTAATCTTATTATTTCCGTTTTTTGCTACATATCCAAACGAAAACTCATATTTTGACATTGTCATCTGGTCCAATTTCCCTTATTATTATTGATCAAGCGAGAATGTCCCAAAAGTAATTGTTCTACCTATTCTGGATGTGGCTTTGTTATAGTCCAATGACTTGTTATTACTTCAAAAAGTGATTTCCATGCAATTATTCTAAATTAATGGAGTTTTAGACTGGTAGTTATATTGATGAACTATAGAAAAGACCAGAGTAAAAATGAGAAACTTGGATAAATAGAAGTCAAAGGAAAAAACTGTGAGAAAGAAATGAAAAAGGGGAGAGTAAAAATTCAAAATTTTGATGAATTTTCCCTATGTAGGGTTTGTTTTTCTTGAGCAAATAATAATATATGGATTCAACTATCATTTTGGGTCACGGAACTGCTCACACAGAGCCAAACATGATTTGATTCGCACTGAAAACCAATCCAACCGAGCCATAGTAAAATGGAAAATCCAACCGATTGACATTCATACCTATGTATATATAAGCAAGTTCTATTATATAAAATTAAATAGTATATTCCAACCAGTGGCAGCTCTGTTAAGGATTATTAAATACACCAAGAACAAGATAAACTGCAGCTAAGGACGGTTCACCTTTTTAACGTTGAAACCATACAGGCATGACGAATAATAACTTAGTACTCAAGAGACCCTCAAGCCTTGTATAGAATTTAAAATTTTTCTCAAAACTTTTGAAGGATTGAACCTACCGAATGTCTTCCTTGGCAATTAATATTTCACTCGAATCCATCAGTGAACGGCACTTCGAGAAACCTAAGAGCTTCAACTCAAAAGCTCCAGGAGCAAATGCTTGAAGCATACATGGAAGCATCTGAACTCTATGTAGTAACCTGCATGCCCTCACACATCATTGGCTGTTGAAGCAGCTTCCCCCGCCTTCTTCTCCTTTTGTTTCTCCCTTTTCTTCTTGTTCCGTAGGGCGTTCTTACTCAGTGTTCTGCATTTAACTCATAAATTTGGTTAATCCCAGAATTTGGCTAGTTAAAGAATACGATAAACGACACACAGATACTGAACGGACTTACTCTTTAGGGCCTTCTCCAAGCAGCTGCATTACACAAAACTTAGCTTATAAGAACTTGAATTGGAAATCTTCAAATCTAATCATAATTGCCTTTCACTTGGATGAATAGGGAAAGGAACTTGAAAATCAATACCTCTGCCTGAATAGCAGCAGCATTTTTCGCATGTGGAGGCCTATAAGCAGCAGGCTTCTGAACAGGAGGGTTTGAAGGAGGAGTTTTCTGCGATGTCTGCGAGACTTTTGACCCTTGCCCTGGATTTAGGAAAATATAATCGCTCAATTAAACTGGATAAATACTTAAGCAGGTAGACATAAGATAACAGTTTCAAGATGTAACCTTGTGTTGTTTTTTGATCCACATTTAGGGATTCAACTGACTTCACTAGTAGATCAATTTCACCAAACTTATCTGGCGACTCTGGCTTCCAATCAGCCTGCACCAAGTGTTTGCATGAGGAAAAGAACAAGGAGTAGTCATGTTAAACATCTTTAAAATGAAAGGCAAACAGCTCTTACCTGGAACAATTTGTCAAACATTTTCTTGAAGTATAAAGTTCCATTGTAATGGAAAATTTTTATCCTATACCAGGAAAACAAGGATATCAACGTTATAGCTGACCATGGTCTCCCATGGGCAAATTGGGACACCAAGAATAATTAACGGGTGGAAATTTGAATGCGTCAGCAAAAACGAACCATACTTAAAATAAAACCAAAACATGACAAATACTCTTCAATGGTAACACAAGTTGCCATTGCCACCCTTAAGCATCATTAATTTTTATGAGTCTCTTTTTAAATTATTTAGTTTCTAAGCACGAACAATAGGCGCATATCTGCACAACAATGTATACAATTTGAGTACCCGTTGTCGACTTGAAGTCTTGGAGCCGTTGTGGCAGTCATGAAATAGCGTCCATCTGGGGACCATTCGCTGGTAACGGAGCATTCAGCTTTTGTTCTTCCAAGTTGTTTTTTCTCCTTGTAGTCCCAAAATGCCTGTTAAAGATGATTGCAAGCAGAAGTCGTAAACGTGAAAATAAAATATGAATATCGTTTCCTTCAATCATGGGAGGACAGGAAAAGGCAAAAGCATAATAATAATATAATATGAGAGCAAGACTAGACCATTGATACAATTAATATAACAGGTGCTAGACCATTGATTTTATAAGTGTACAATGTTTAACGAGTTTGGAAAGGATTTGAAATTTATCAAATTAGTACTCTGAAGAGAAACATGCCATAAACAACAAGAAGTTCTTGTTCATTTTTTATGCAAAACAGAGAACATGACACATAATAAATACTCAAACAGAGAACGCAAAGCATTGAGATAACATACCATGTCACCAGGCAGATTACCAAAGCCTGCCAAACATAGAACTGCAGGCCAGAGAATTAAGGTCACAAAATAACATTAATGAAACCATAGTAGTTCCTCCCTTGAAAGAAAGAATAGAGAAGAGAAGAGAAGAGAATAAAAACAAGAGACGGGAAAAAAGTTAACACAAAATGGAGAAAGCATAGGTAAAGATGAAAGCAGAGAACATTCAAAATAGGATACATTTCCCCTTTGGGTTCCATCGTACAGTATTGTAGGGACCTTCTCCAAGCTCAAGAAGAGGCCTGCACTTCTTGTCGAACACCGTTGCTCTTGCAGGCATAACTATGTTTTTGTCAAGGAACAACAAGTGCAGAGGCAAAGAGAAATCTCTAGTTAGCAGAAGCAAAATCCAAGAACAAGGTCATTTATATGTTATTCATTATTTTTGTTGGAGTATAACCATACTGGGGTGAAGATTTAAACCTTTGACCTCAAGTGAAAGAGTAGACGCCTTTAAAAGTTAATTCATTATTGAATTATTCCAAGGTACAACATGATGTTCTACCAACGTTAACTTTTCTTTATATACATTCATTCATTCTTGGGAAAATGTTGAAGACCTTTACGAATCCATTGTTGGATTTAAAATGAGTTATACGTAAATTTATAGCGTTGAAGGAAGGCAGCGTACACATCCAGTACATTACATCTTCATGTAATATATATATCCAACAACTTCACTAATCTAGCATTTGATTGAGCTAGTTTGTCACATTATATTTAACCACTCCGCTTAAAACACAATGCAAAGCACATGGAGATAGAAATAAGCCAACTGAAACTGAGTTCATTATTCTACACTTGAAGTAGTCTGGCCATAATATACCGGAAGCTATTGACAAATGATCCCCTAGTCTATGATGTGTATCATCATCATGATACCATATGCTTATCCTTTATTATAACAGATTGTTCAATTTGAAACTGCAATCTAATTATGAAAGATAAGATCACCCTTCTGCAATATGGTACAATAATAAGGATACATCCATATACGACTGCAAACTCTGAACCACTATGTGACCACTGCACATCATGAACGGGCCCTTCTTTACCTGCCAAGGTCCTTAACAATCAGTTCTTTCTCTCTGGAAACTTCAATGACAATAGTAGTAGGCTAGGCTGTTAGAACGCACCACAAATAATATTTGAAGAAAAGGAATTTAGTACTTACGAAGTGGCACAAGTCCTTCGTGCACCCCATCAGTTGTCAAGTAGTTTAACTTTGATTCCCCATAATAACTCTGGTTGGTTTTATCTACATCTGCTTGCACAACAATTAGAAGCCCAGTAGAACCATTGTTCCAGTTTAGTTGTACTGTTGAACAACGGAAAAAACTTCGCCGAGCAATCGCTTGGGTTTGTGAATCTCCAGAAGCAAAAATTTGGACACTGGCAGGAACCCCCTGCATAAATACAAAACAATAAACCCCTAAAGTGGTGGTGTTTGTGAATCTCCCCATGGGCAAACCTCATAAACAGACCGACCTTGGACTCAGGAACAAAGGCTGCAATGTGGGTTCCAGGAGTCCTTGAGAGTTCAATTGCAGCGACTCCCGGAACTCTTAGCCGATGAATAACTCCCTTAGAGAAATCTTTAGCATCAAAAAACTGTATCTCATTAGTAGCCATCCGACAGGCAACAGTTTCATCAGAGCTGAATCGAATTGCAGGCCTGGAGGATGAGGAGTGTCTAAAGTTGTAAAATATCTTAAAAAACACAAAGGTTCGAAAGCCAAACAGAGACACTAGGAAACACAAGTTCAATGACCCACTAAGGAATCTAAACGTTACATAAATACCATTTCTCTATTACATTATAAGCTGCAAACGAGAAAGACTGGCCTATGATGTTATCCATATACCAAAAAAAAAAAAAAAATGGGCATAAAGAGAAGACAACGCTCACCATGACACTTTGGTCATATTCTTCTGAAATTGAGAGTACACAAGATCACCAGTGGCAGCCTTCCAGAGAACAACATTCTTTTCTTGAGGCGTTGAAGATTTCTGAAAGGTCTGGAGATAAGTCCCAGATGGTGACAAGGCAGCCGCAAGCAAATTGGGTACTTCAAAAGATTTAATCTCTCTGAAACCACGGCATTCGTAAATGGTCACAGTTTCAGACTTCGTAACCAGCAATATGGATCCATCTTCACTGAATTTTGTACTGGTGCAAGCAACCTTCTCGAGTTTGTTGGGGCTGGGCTGGTTGTCGATGAACGGGGGGCCATTCCAGATTGAAAAACCTTCTGATCCTCGAACTGGAAGGAAGTTTACGATGAGAAAATTGCAAGAGAAAGAAAAACGGCCTAAGAGAAACTAGAAAACCGAAAAATAAAACTTACCCAGAATCTCCAAAGCTGGTGGTTGTTGAGAGGTGGCCATGGGAATCAGAGACGAATTGAAGATCAATGAAATTCGTACAAGTAAGAAGAAGGATGGTTGAATGAAGGCTGAGGCTGATGATGAAATTAGGTCCGGACGTTCCTTCCGATACCGGAGAACGTGAAGAAGAAGAACAGTGTAATTTTCGTTCGGAGACCGACCGGGAAAGAAAAACTCAAACAAATTCCTTTTATTAGGTTAATCGTTAATATATGCAATGGTAGCAAAAATATATATATATAAAAAATATATATATATAAAAATATAAAAATTAAAATTAAAAATTAAAAAAAAAAAATCCAAGAACACTTACCCTCTTTTTTCCTTTTTTTTTTTTTTTCTTTTTCCTCGAAAACATTCCCGAATTTTCAAAAGGTTCACTAATACTCTTAAATAGTAAAAATAATTAAGAAATATCATTACTATTAATATATCAACAAAAACGGTTAAAACCTCGTTTTGAAAATGCTACTGATTTTGGACTAAAGGGTATAATTGACATCTAACAAATGGGGCAAATTTATCCTGAATTGCCCGGAGGGTGAAGGGCTTGGCTTGGGCCAAGGCCTAAGTCAAAGTGCTTGGCCCAAGGTCGAGGCTACCTAGCCAAACACGAAACAAAGCACACTCCTTAACCCAGTGGGTTATCTATTTATCCTAAAGCAACTTGGAAACCTTAAGGAAAATCCTATGTCAACTTCTCCATAAATACATCATAATGATTTCATATGAGGTAGCTTGAGTCCTACTCTCAAACTTTAACTTACATATTCTTTCACTATCTGACTTAAGCACCTGAGTGTATGTGGTAAACATCACAACCAGTGTGCAGATTTTTTCTTTTGCAGGATGCATTTTCTCGTGTCACAATGAGGTCAAATGCATTCACCCTAGTCCAAAGTTTGGCATCAACACTGCCTAACTTTTAACAATTACATTAACACTCTTAACTTTATTTTTTTAAAAAAAAGTTTTAAAATGTCTTTCCACTAGTATAGCATCTATATATTCCATTACCCCCTTCTTCCATTTCTTTCTCACTTTTACAATACCCTTCTTAATCCCTTATTTCACTATTGGAGTATAGAGTTGGTTATAATTGTCCATAGTTATTATAATTTGTAGGCTTATTAGTACGTGGAGTTGAATAGTTTGTGTGTGGTGTGCAGACTATTTTAGTCTAAGTTCACAAAGTCTGTGTTGTGCATGCAAATTATTTTAGTCCGAGTTTATGGTTTAAGTGTTTGAGTTGCATTTGTTTAACATGGAGTTCTTTATGGGTTTAGGCTTGTTTTTTTTTTTTTTTATATATATTATTTTATTTTTTTGGATAATTGTCTTAAATGACAAAACTATTGAAAACATTTACAAATATAGCAAAATGTCACTGTCGATCAGTGATAGACATGATGATAGACAGTGATAAATGAACATAACATTTTGCTATATTTGTAAACAATCTTATCTTTTTTGTATTGAATTATACAAGAAACCTTAAATATAATATTTTGTAATAGAAATAAAGAAATTTGTTCCACCCATTTTAAAAAATGTGTTAGATTTTCGATTATGTTATTTTTTTGTCCATTTGGTCATTTTGAGACTGACATATTTTCATATCATTGATTAAGAAAATTTCATATTTTGAAGTGTACAAAAGCAATCAATACTCTAACGCCAAAATATTGTACAAAAGCACATATCTAGATGTGAAGTTGCCAAGTATAAGTCACGGTGTCATACAAATAACATAGTCAACTTAGATATATGATTTCAAAAAAAAAGAAATGACAGTAGATTATCATTCTAAAGTAGTTCAAAAAGAAGGGTTGATCTAGCATAATTTTTTTATGAAGAATTCGCAATACTAAAATAAGTTATTATATTATATAAAGTCAATTAAAATATATAAATCATTGTAAAAGAATCATGGAGCGATTTCTTATCTTATTCTTGTTTAATTTAATAATAAACTTTTTGTCCATATATAAACAGTTTTCTTGCTTTAAACTTGGACAAGACCCATAAAACAAGTTATATATTAGAGTTTGTTTGAATAGACTAGAAAAAACATGTTTTTTAAAAAGTCATCTTCATTTGAATACTTATAATAATTGTTTAAAATAAAAACTAAACTCATGTATTTGATTACATTTTCTCAAAAGTATTTTTATACACAATTTTGTTTGGTTTTCTATTATCAAAATGTTTCCATTAATGTCAAATCACTATAGAAGAAAACTATTAAACACTATGAACTAGTCACTAAAGTGATCATTAGAGTTGATTGTCAAAGTTAAGCACCAAAGTTTATTGTCAGAGTTGGTTCTTGGAGGTAGTCATCAAAGCTAGTCGTCGGAGATAGTTAGGAGTTGGTTGTCAAATTGACCTCTACAATTAGTCGTCAAAGGTAGTCATAGCATGTGGAGTCATTAAAAACATTGGAGGAAGGGAGAGTTTGTTATTTTAACCCCTGAGTTATAAAATAATGCTATAGTATTAAAATAAGAGGTTAAAATAACCTTAACCCTCCATTTTCTTGACGCACGCCCCAAATGCTCAAACCAATTTCAAATTGGAGCTCAAACACCTCCTAATAAAACTTATTTCATTTTATAGAGCACCTAAGAGCACATGCTAGAGTAATTTTGAAATTGGTAAAACCACTTTTGCCATATTCAAAATCACTCTCAAACACGTCCTTATCATCAAAATTAGAGTTGATATAAAAATTGTATTTAAAAGTGTAGAACTAAATACAAAATTAATTTCGAATGATTAAAGATGTGTCACGGAGTGATTTTAAAAATGTCAAAAGTGATTTTAACAATTTCAAAATCACTCTCAAACACATCCTAAATCACTCACCAAACTACAAAATCCCATACATTGATCGTTAATAGGAAAAGAAGAATTAACAAGGCAACCAACATGAACATAACTTAGATATTAAAACTACTCTTTTTGTAGGCAGGTAACAAATGCTACTCTACCATGAATTTCTGATTTAGGATCATCATATAATTCGTTTACAATATACACATTTCCACCATTTAATACAGCAAATACAACTACAGAGATAAACTATACCCTTCGCCCGTTAAAACTAGAATCGTGTGGTGATTCATAACTTGGAATCCAATGAGACTCGGCTCTATTCTTTTGTAATAGAAGTATTACATTTTCCAAGCACCATGCTAAATTATTTGATACAATATTTCATCTACTTCCAGAGGGAAAATTGTTATAAATTAGATATGAAGATAAGTAGTTACCTTTTTTTACCAACCGTATGTAGAAACTTCAGAACCATTTGGCTGCTGAGCGATTGATTTTAATGGTCAATTGAATGGTGAGATAGGCTTCTCAAATTTGGGGGAAATTGTCTTCACAGGAGCCCAAATATCTGCACCGTTGCTGCGCGCAACTCCAGCAGTATACGAGATTGGAACAAGACATAGGCCTCTGCTCCTCAGGCTGTGGCTGCATGCCTCCAGCTCCTAACAGAAAAAAAAAACCAATATAAATCTTGCGACTGTATTCAAAAAGATTTACATCTGGATGTTGAAGCATCACCCCGACTTGAATCCAATATATAAAGCGGTGAAAATGATCACATTATTGAAATACATACATGAAGCTTTTGAGTTGCTTAATCTGGTGATTTAACATGATATTGAAGTTGGTTTTATGTTAGACCTTTTATAAATTTCCAAGCTCACAAGTGAGGAGATTGAGTGTGAGGAAATTGAGTTATTGATATAATTAAATTTAACGTAACTTATTTAAACTTTTGGGTTGATTGATGATTTAACAAAGACAAATGTTGAGGTTTAAGGAACACACTATGTTAATCTCCCTGGGGGAACAGACGTTTGCGTTATTTTTCCTTTAAGAAAAAGTATTTACAAAACACACTTTTAGTCAAATCATGAAACGAAAGGTCCAGCCTAGGCTCACCTGCAACAAAACAGTGGGTGTGCTTTGGAGATATGGAGCACTCAACACCTGAAAGCACGCCAACATAACATAAGGAATATATAACTACACTTGAGAGTTCTAGCCGCAATACACAATTAGTATTAAATAAAGTTCATAGGAAGTATGGCAGACAAATTTTCAGTCTATGTCACAGATCAATCCTGGTGGATGTCGATTAATTTCTCTGTTCTAGTCGTTCACTATCCAAACTGCACCAATTTCATGGACTTAAATGATAAATAAATCAACGGTTGAAAACTAGGCAAACATGATTACATTAATGAACTATGGTCAACAAGATTCTCTTACATATACGACTCAATCATAGTCTATACGAAGAGAGAACCATAACTGGTTGCACAATTATTAATTGATTCGATCTTGCAGCTCATGTTCCATTGCTGATTAGAGGAAGTGATGGAGGAAAGGACACGATGACTAAAAACCTAAAACTAAAATAGGCATAGAAAAATACTCGAGCAAACAATGTCCAGTAGAAAAAGAGAGACAAAGGGGGGGAGAGAGTCATAAACCAAAGTGATATCAAATTACACCAAAAAAGATGCAATGAATTTTTGGCCACTGATTGATGCTCAAAGGCTTTTGCATGCAAGTACTAACTAGTGTCGGAGGCAAAATATGGAAGTAAGAAAGAAATATATTCCCTGGACCGATTAGAAGGAATTTATGGAGGGAAAAAGTATCATACAGGCATAGAAAAGCTACATGCATGGCATGATAGCCATCCGTATCTGGTACCCAAATCAGAATTCAAAAGATCACAAACTTTAAGCAAGATCATACCTTGACTTGCTCGTGAAGGAATTGGATATATTCCATTGCCTCCAGAAGAACAGATGCCGTATCTGTCTGCAGTGAAATTGTACAATTTTAGTTCAAACAAGGCCATGATTTTAATACTTGTAGCAAATTTACGAAACATTGCTTTATAGATTTCAAGAGCCAAAATAAAATTTGGTCCAGATCATATAAACCCTCAATATTATCCTGAAATTTCAATAAAAAGTCTTTGAATATTTAACTGGTTCCCAACAAACCTTTCCGTATGGTGAAACAAGTTGTTGCAAGGCCATAATTCGTTCACCCAGTTTGTCTTTCCTCTCCTGTAGAAAGAGTATTAGTACTTGGAAAACCATGGGATGGGATGAAGGGGCAGAGCATATCGTATAGAACAAAACAGGTCGATATAGGGACTAATCAAGTGAAAAATAATGAAATACAATTGGACCACCCAAAATAATGTGATCAGACGGCCTGTCTAATGGACCGCCCAAAACTTACTATATATATACTATTAACACTGACTAGTTATCACTATTATAGGAACTTAATCTTCAATATGCTGCTACGTGAAGTTGAACCAACAATAGGAACCTTAGAGGAGATGGAGAAATCAGTCTTGGGTCGCTTGGATGTAAGAGAAGTGAGAGCGCTCTCATCAACAGAGCATAGACTCCTCTTCTGTTCCATCATCGTTTCTACGTCCATCACTTCTGCCTAGAACAGAGATCAAATTCAATCAATAAAGATGCAAGGAACATAGGCAACAAATATCCAATGTTGCAAGTCTAAATGAGCACTATATTTTGATATTTGTCAAATTACATATTTAGTCTTGAACTTGAAATTTATTTCTGTGTACTCTCTAAACTTCCAAAATTATAAACTTAGACCTCGAACATTTGAATTTTTTAAAATTAGACAGACTAGACACATAATTGAAAATTGAAAATTTAAGGTTCTATTAAACATAAAATTCAAATTCATATCTAATTGAACAATTAATTTTTATAAAAAAGATTCAAAATTTTCAAGGCATTACTAGATACAAAATTGAAAGTATAGGGACCTATTAGACACGTACGAAAATTTCATAAACAAATGGACACAAACCTCAAAGTTCAAGGACTAAACTTGTAATTTAACCTTTCATAATAAAATATAACAAATTTATTGAGGGGAAGAAAGAAATTGCAAAGATACTCCAAAGAGATTTGATCTATAAAAGATCTCAAACAACGAAAGTCAACTGAGAAAATCTGAAACTACACAGGTATACTCCCACAGGTTCAAGACGGGGATATTTTTAAATGCCTGTGTTCGTGTGTATTTACATATAAATACATATTGTTTGACTTCTTTTACCAAATGAATATTACAACCAAGAAATAGAACTCCCACCTACGTGAGTTTTAATTAAATGCCTTGAAATAATTGCATTCCCATAGATTGGACAAAACATTATTACTTTGATGCAGAGGTTCAGACAGCATGCAGATAATGTATATCACATTGGATTGTTAAATTAATAAGAAAACCCAATCATGGTCATGGCCATGGTCAGAGGTCAAACCAACACCCTAAAAAAGGAGTATAATATGATCCATTCGATCTACTACATTAACAACAATTATCAATATTAATAAAAAATACTAACAGACAAAGGGAAAACAAGTGGACAAAAGTTCCATAGTTTCATGACGATCTCCAACGAATATAATATTGCAAAAAAAAAATAAGCACAATTAGCAATAATAATTAAGAAAAAGGTAGGGTCAGAGGAATACTATATTGGGATAAATAGGTTAATAACAACAAGAGCAATATACATGAACTAAACAAATGAATACACTCATCTCTTAGCAATTCATCCCCAAATTAAAAGGATCTGGATTTGGCTTTTCACACTGAGCATTTTGACAAACAAACAGTTAAAAGTTGCATCTTTCAATCAAAATTTGGCTCTTTTTGTCAGTAAAAAGAGGAAATTCAGTGAACCTTTCATCACAAAAGACAACCCAAGATATGAATACACAAACAAAGTTACAAAAACTAATGATACATTGGAATAAGAAACGGGAGAACACCTGTAAATTTTTCCTTTTCCTTTTACTTTTTGCCAAAAGTAAAAGTGTTGGGTAATTGGAATCCAGAATAAGTATTTTAAACGAAGCAGATGATATAAATGAAACAAAGGTGGGCCCAGATACACAAATTCTTTTTCATTTTTTTCTTTTCAAAAATAGATAAACAAATTCACACTGCGCATGGATTAAATTAAGAGAATATGTAATTTGCGTACAGCATCTTCCTACCCCTTCATTAAATATCTTGAACATACCAATCAATGGCAGAAAACCAGACAGTATAACCAGATTATGATATATAATGAAACGAATAGCACAATTATCAAAAACTTCACAAATCAATAAACTACAATCTTACACAGTTTAGCATGGACACAGATAGAAAGAAGACAAAAAAAAAACAAAGGTTAGAAAGTATTCACTACTCGGAAACAAAAAGACAAAATACAGTAATTGAAACGCAGTTCAAGAAGTATTCCTGAAAAACAAAAACAAAGAAATAAATTAATCAAACGAAACACACACCGGGAATTGAGCGGAAGCATTGCAAAGAGAGCTCGCAATCATTCCGACGAAGTTTAGAGCAAAAATCCGTCCACCGGAAACAACGAGGCAAGATTTTCGATCAAGAAACTAAAGCTCTAAAGACTATAATCAAATTCAGTAGAAGAATCGAAGAACAGAAGCGCGTTTTTTTCACGTTAATCGGTTTTTGGACTTCGGAGAAGAAATTAATCTCTGTATGACTGGAAGTTGAAGGTTTTGAAGAGTATTAGAGTTAAAATTTTGAGTGAAATTGAGCAATCAAAGAAGAAGGAATCCACCATGAATGAGGTTTTTCGGAGAGGGAAGAAAAGAGTTTGAAACTCTAGTGGGAAAGGGGAGAAGAGGAGAGTGAAGGTTATTTGAAAGTGTTTAAATAAAGAAAAATAAAATAAATGAATAAATTTAGAAAAACAAATTGAGATATTTGAAAATTGAATATATATTGTTTTTTTTTTCATATTTTTAAAAATTGACAGCTAATATCCAGCCAGGAGTGGAGGTGGAAGAAAATTAGGCAAAAGAAAGGAAGTAAATTGACCACAGATGGAATTGTTTTTTCCAAGGCTCAATATTTACTCCTCTTTTATTTTTATTTTTTTTAAAAAAAATAAAGAATATTTACTCCCTTTAAATTCTTTTTGATATTTAAATATTTTAAGTGATTTTTTTTCTTTCCATCCAAACCTCTTACTTATTCGATTTTTAAGAAATCTTACCGTTCCAACGATTATGCTTGTCTTAGTCTTACCGTTCACCCCTTGTTTATTATTGTTTTTTAAAAAAATTTATATTATTTATTAACATAATTTTTATTATAATTTTGAAAACATATCCACATCTTAGAGTTTCTTGCATGAAAATTATTGTTAATATTTAGTCAATTTTGATTAAAAATTAATTTTGAATAATTAAATTTAAGTTTTATTAAAAATACAATGACTAAAATTGAATATTTAAAAATAAGTTAAAGTTGAACAAAACTCAAATTATGAGAACCTAAATTGTATTTGAACCAAAATTATTTTTCTACACTATTAAATTTGACCTCAAACATAAATTTTATTCAGGAAACGTCCGAAAATATTAAATTTATTCTAAACTCAATCTAAGTTTTTTTTTTTTTTTTATATATATGATAGTTTTAACATGAAATTAATTTTAAAATTCAAATTCATGTACAAAATGGCATGGCGACTTGTATTTTCGGATGACTAGGCTACTAAATAAGTCAGCTACGCTAAAAAATCTAGAGATTCAATTTTGAATAAGATGGCAAAGTGGGAGAATCTAAAGCAGTTCAAAACTTTGGTCGAGCGTGTTGGTTGTTAGTATTTTACTTCGCATTCATTTTGCCCAATACCGGTAGAGCCTAGTCATCCAAAAATACAAGTTCCCTCACATTTCTATTAAAGAGTTAACATAATTTTAATAGTATGGATTAAAATAAACACTTTTTAAAAATTTAGAAACCATAGAATTTGAAGCAGGGCTCCAAGTAGCGTCTGAGTTCAACTTCCACGAACATGTTTCAAGGGGTTGCCACCTAACCTGTAACGAGATCTAGAAAGCACAGGTAAGGTCATTGTCTTTGCTAGCAACTCCCTCACCACCAAGCTTAGACTCCATGATGTGCTTATTAATTGAGTCACAAATAGTCTCAACATCAATTTGTTGTCTTTGAAACGACACGTTATTCATGGGCTCCCAAATCTGCCACACTATGATCACAATCTTGTCAAGGTCCACGGTCTCAATATGATAAAAAAAAATCCACTGCCAATAGTCTAAATAGCTCCAATGGACCCTATCATCCCAAAGTACATCACAATTAGTTGAAATAAACCTAGGCCAAATCTCCTAGAAAGTGGACACCCCACAAAATATGAGATGTTTCCACATGCTCCTTCCAAAATACACACATCAAATCAAAATATAATTTGAAAGATTATATTTAATAAAGAAAATATTATTGATTATTCTCCAACAACAAATCTTGGCCTTAAGGGGGGTTTTAGTTTTCCAAAGAAATTGCCACAAAGGCTTAAGAGCCACCCGCAGATGAGCGAGCTTTAAACCAAGGAAATAAGCACTTTTAACAATAAATACCCCTTCTTGTCGAGATTCCACTAAATATTGAAGTTGTAATCTTGTGCTCCTTAAAAAGAAAGGTTCATAGATATTTGCAATAATTTTAGTTGGGTTGAATCTATTTTACTTCCATAATTGCGTATAGTTCCTTAAATACCATTAATTCTCTCATACAAAATTTATTTATGATCTTATTATAAAATATGTCTCCTAAAATTAGGAAGAGAGTTAGATTTAATCTTATGAGGATGACGTTGTGTTTCCAACTCATATTCCATCTCATCTCGAAAATAGTTGTTTATTGAATGAAGTACAATAGTTGCCATTCTCACTTTGTATAAATTGAATGATAGCAATCTCAAAGATAATTATTCGTAATTCACTCAAAATTTAAATAAAATCTCATATATATAAATATTTATTGGCAATTGATTTGCAAAAAGGAAAAATAAATATTTCACAGAAGCTAATCTTATTAAAAACTCATTCCATAAGAGATATTTTCACTCAAGTGTCACTTGACATGAATGATTTGGCTCACTTAAAATTTTTAATAAGTTAAAATTATTTGAATTAACTAGGTTAGCTACAAACCGACACTAAAGCAATTGACCCCATTATAAATTATAGGCTAAATTATAAAAAAATGTCTTTAAACTTTGCATTTTATATCAAAAATATCTTTAAACTTTCAAAAGTTGTAAAGATACCCTTGAGTTTTCAAAAAGAGTTAAAAAGTATTCTTACTATTAGTTTTGGATGAAAATTGTTAGTGTTTTATTTCAAAAATACCCTTAAACTTAAGAAAATGCTCATAAATACCCTTATTGCTAATATATGAATAAAAACATTTAATATCTCGTTGCATAAATATAAGCTTTTAAAAGTTGCATTAATACTCTTAAAAAAAAAAATGCTCTTACCGTTAATCTACACCTCATCACTTCTTTCATTTTCTCTCTCCCCTACTTCAACCTATGACCTATCACTTCTCTGTTTTCTCTATTTTTTTTCCTCCTCTCTTACTCTTCTTCTTGGAAGGACCAAGCAGACCTTAGGACTTGTATGTTTTGACAAAATTATACGTTAGTAGTTGAGTGTGTTAATAGTCTGTACTTGGCTATTTATAGTTTTGGTAAGTTAGGGGAGATTTTAATTTTGAAGTTTTGTGGAATTTTATGCTTTAACTTGAAGTTATGGTTTATATTTTGTTGTGACAAAATTAGTGTAATAATCGGACAAACAAGAGTATCTATATGAAGAAAGAGAATATCTATATAATTTTTTTTAAACTTGGTGTTTTTTTGTTTTTTTTTAAATTTTTTTTTTTTTAACTAAAAAGAACTTCAAACAAATTGATTATATAATACCAATAGGAGCACTTTTAAACTTTTTTTTTTTTTCAAGACTAAGAGTATTAATGCAACTTAAGTTTAAAAATATTTGAAACAAATATTAACGGTTTGGGTTCATATACTGACAGTAAATATATTTTTTAAACTTTTTGAAAGTTCAAGTTTATTTTTTAAAACAAAACACTAGCGGCTTCTATTCAAAACTAATGACAAGAGTATTTTTAACTGTTTTTTTAAAGTTTAAAGGTATTTTTGAAACTTTTGAAAGTTCAAATATTTTTTTGACACAAGTACAAAATTTAGCAGTATTTTGTATAATTTAGCCTAAATTATAGAGTATAAAGTATAAACTACTCTTTAGGTTATTCTTTAAACATAATCTTCTTGTATGTTTATTCATTGTTCAATATTACATATAGTAAGTGTAGGATTTGTAATTAAATGATATATATATATATTTTACATACATCCTTAAATTTATTTGCACTAAAGATAATTTAACAAATAATTATTTTAAAGCATAAACCTACCAATATTGTTTATGAGACGTAGTTCCCTCGTTTCGATATTAAAGAAAAAGTAAACCATATTGTATTTATTTCTATACATCTCTTTCAATGAAATTACGGTAAAATTTTTTTTTTTTAAAGGAAAACAAAAACTTGGTCACATAACAACTCGTGATTGAACATTTGATGAAATACACAAAAATAATTAGTGAGTTACATTAATTTATTTTATTTCACTAAGATTGATTTTGGTTTATCTTTTCAAGTGTTTATTTTTGGAAACAAGTCATTTTGAAAAAAATTACATTATTTGACAACTACTCAAAATAACTTTTGAAACATTTTCAAATTATATTTTTAAACTTTTTTTTTTATTAAAAGAGTTTAAATAAAAATGATTTTTTTTGGAAAACACTTTTTCTTTAGTCAATCTAAGCATACCCTAAAATTGGATTATGATTTTAATCTAGAGGCTCATAAAACTAATTTGTTTGTTAGGATAAAATTGCTATGAATAATCAAGTTAAAACACAAATGTTCAACTTATGATATATGCATGAGTGTTGAGGCTTTTGTCCAAATTAAAGTATCTCACCCAATGTAGCAAACATGGCACATTGATGTTTATGTTCTAAAATGTAACCTTGTTATCCTTTTGAAATAGTTTAGTATAAGTAAATTGATTATTTCATTTAGTATATGCATTTGGTCTTCAATTAATTCACAATCAAATTATGAAAGGCTATTTTTTGTCAAAAAAAAAAAAAAAGTACTTAGTTCTTAAATGTAATTTTAACTAAATTAGGTATATATGTAATGCGCATGCAATAATCAATAAAGAACCATTTTAAAAGATGTAACTTAAACAATGTATGATATATGGATGTAATTTAGAACCTTACACTACGACGTAATTGATATGTTTTTACTCCTAGATATTAGAAAAAAAAATAAAAAAAAAGGTTATTTTAGATAACTCATTTGAAGATACGTACGTGAAAATATATTTATGTAAGGGAATTGTGTAATACTAAGATGTGACATATTTAATATTTATTTATTCAGTGAAGAGAAAAATAATTATATCATAGGAATAATCCCAAGTGAATTATTGAACTTTTGCCAATGAAGTTATACCTTTTTATTTGCAGACAATAATGGCTTGAAGATACATTTGTTTTTATTACTATTTTGGGACAGAATTGAATATTAGTCTTGATGATATTTTTATTAAAAAACTATTTTTAAAATAAGAAAAAAATATTTTTAAATATAAAAAATAATCAAAATATTTATAAATATAGCTAAATTTTAGTGTTTTTCTACCGTAGATTACTATCTATGTTGCATATAGATAGATATATTTTGTTATTATTTATAAATATTTTTAACAATTTTATCCATTAAAATCATTTTTCTAAAAAAAAAAAGTATATTTATCTTTTTTTTCTCCCTCCTTCATCGATAGTCAATTTATAGTGATCTCACCGTTGCTCTCCGCCATTCATCTTCTTTCTCCTCTTTTTCATTTCTTCTTCCTTCTCATTCACTCTTTTTTTTTCTTCATTCTTTTTTTATTTTTTATGGGAGGATCTAGGAGAGAAGATTAAAAAGAAGAAAAAAAAAACAATTGTTTTTAAAAAAGTTAAATATTTTTTTAAAAAATAAAAGGAAAATCGTTATGTCAACTTCTTTTTAGCTACCATAACAAAAATCTCCCTACGGTCCCCAAAATAAAAAATGTAATTTTTCTTACATATATGTATATATAAATTCAATAAACCAAATCCATAAAATATAGATTATTCAATCCTAAATTATGTTGTGGGTTAAAATATAGCAAACTAAACCATTGTAACTTTTTAAAGTAAAGAGTTGAAAAGTAGAGTAGGGGAGAAATAATTTGTGAAATTCTAGTCCAAAGAATTGGTGGGTTCCACTACTAAAAAAATATCAATTTTATATATTTTCAATTCGACCTCGGGAGTTCACAACTCTAGCGACTTGATTTCATCCTTACTCTAAACACCCACTAAGCAATAAGACCAATAAAGCAATTGAGAGAAAATAAATCAATAGATATTAAATTCTAAAGGCCTGTTTTAGTACAAAATCCAAATTCTATTTTATGTTCTTGGATT
The DNA here is from genome assembly GCA_030954485.1 of Citrullus mucosospermus. Taxonomy (NCBI): domain Eukaryota; kingdom Viridiplantae; phylum Streptophyta; class Magnoliopsida; order Cucurbitales; family Cucurbitaceae; genus Citrullus; species Citrullus mucosospermus. Next base: position 29,664,155 of record CM062061.1, on the reverse strand, counting down.
CATTGGGTTCAAATATGTGTTTGACAATCAACCCGAATTCTGTTTTTAAAAACTGTTTTTGAATTCTGTAATCAAAATAATGAAAATTCTAAGAATAATACTTTTATGGTTTTATTGTATCCAAATTTTAAAATGCATAATTATATTAAATCAAGATAAAGACACTTAGAAGTACAATATGTCATGTTATAAACTCAATTCATTTTTTTTTATAAATGTAATATGTATTATGTAATGTATTATAAATTATATAATATTACACAATAATAATTATATATATTTTTTAACATAAATCATATTTATAAATAAATTAATAATAATTCATTGTGTTTATAACTACAACTAGTTCTATTATCTATAAATATATAGTATCAAACATATTTTAAACAATTATTTAAAGAAAATTGATTTAAATGATAAAATTGCTAAAAAATATTATAAATAATAGCAAAATATCATAGTCTCTGCGATAGATTACTATATGTGTCTATTATGACACATATCAACACAGATAATAGTCCGTAGATAGAGAATGAAATTTTACAATATTTATAAATGTTTGATTCAACTTTCTATATTTGAAAACAATTTTTATTTAAATAGAATTTAATATTTTAATGTGCTATCAAACACATATCTAAAAATATAAAATACAATTTTATTTTTAATTGAATCTATTAGTTTCATATTTTTATTTTTAAATCTCCACCATTTATTATGATTCAGATTCAGCCGATGTAGACTACGTCGTAAATGGTTGATTTTGTTGTGTTTTGCTTGAAAAATTCGAACAACTATTTATTGATTTGACGTTTGATCTAATCAATATGAACTCTCTCACTCAGTTTCTTTTTTTTTTTTTTTTTTTTTTTTTTTTTTTTTTTTTTTTTTTTTCTTTCTTTCTTTCTTTCTTTCTTTCTTCCTTCTTCTTCTTTTGAGATCTGGGGAGGGAGAGAGAAAATAGAACATAAGAAGAAAAAGAGAGTGACAGACGTGGGTCAAGGACGTCAAGAAAATTTCCATTCAATTAAATGCCTCACATAATATTTTCGAAATTAAATCTAAAAAAACATATAAATTAATAAAATTATTAGTCTTTTAATTTACAGAAATACAAATTGATTTAAACCAGAATGAAAATGAAATTGGAGGTAGGATTTGAAGGGAAAATGGAATTAGAGGTATTTGTGGTCGTGGATTGAATTAGATTTGGTTGAGATACTTCTTAAACCTAACTTAATTGTCTAATTATAATTTATTCTACTCAAATAATCCTTTTTAAATAATGAACCCAACTCAACTATAATTTGGGTTGCATTGGATTGATTCAAATTACTCACATCATTTATTTAAATTTGTGTTTTAAGAATTAGTTAATTGTAAAAAATTTATTTAATTAACATTAACAACTCAATTTCAATTTATATTACAAAATTTTTCTTTCTATAATACTAAAAAAATATTTTTTGGAGTTGGTAGAGAATAAGTTGTTCAAAAAAGTTAAATTCAATTAAAATAAGTATACATACTTATGATTGTATAATAAATTAAAAAACACACTTTTTAAAATTAGTAATAAGTTCATGTTGGTTCAAGTTGGTTGGGTTATTTTTGTGAATACATGAACCAATTAAAATAATAAATTTTTTTATTTATTTGAACCCAATCTAACTCAAATGAGTTAGTAACTCAACTCAAAACTGTATAAGTTGGATTAAGTATCGAATTCTTCGAATCATTGATTTTTTTTAACACCCTTAAATAGATTAAGGTGTTCAAAAAACTAGATGACCTAAGAAACTCAATCAACCAAACCCAACCCGTATAGTTTGAGTTGGGTTATCAACTCAATTGAGTTCAAATAAATGAAAATTCTATAGGTTGGGTTGGATGGGTTCAACTAAAATAACTCAAACCAACTTGAACCAACCCAAACTTATTATTAATGTTAAAAAATATGTTTTTTCAAACTTATGATACAATTATATATAGAGAAATTATTTTAAATTACAAAACTACTCAAAATATTTACAAATAATAGTAAAAAATCACGATCTATTGCAAATAGATAGTAAAATTTTGTTATATTTATAAGTAGCTTTGTTCATCTTTCTATATTTAAAAATATCCCTTATATATACATAATTATATTTAATTTTATGATTTTTTTTATAATTTATTATCTAACAACTCCTAAAAATAATCTTCTACCATTTAACGAAAATTGTAATAATATAAATTGAAATGGAAGGGTTAATATTGACTGATATATGAAAATAATGAAATAAAAATTTTCACACATGAGTGTAACGTATATTATTGAGTTGAAGAAAGTTATAATGGAAACAATTAGATGGAATAAAAAAAATATTTAAATCTAACACAATCCAACTTAGGAATGGTTGTGGAAAATTGAGAGATGTTAGAGAGGAGGGAGGCGGTAGCGGCGTAGAGACAGTGTGGGTCCCGCATGTCCCTGTCGTGTAGTGGTCCGTGAATCCTACGGGAGTTTTTTGGTAAACAGTGGTTATGCCACGTGTGAGTGGGTCCAACATGGATCCTCCAAAAGTCGCACAAAGCCTTCTGTGGGACCCACTCCCGACGCGGTTTTGGTCTCCATCGCTCAACTACACAAAGTACCTCCTTTGGTACATTTCTCAGGACACCAACCCTCCCATCCTATTTTACCCTTCTACCCTCCATATTTTTTAAACAAAAATCTTTAATACATCTCTAAATTTTACCTAAAATGAACTACATAGCATGAGATCTAGGTACAATTAGAATGATTTTAATAACAAAGACAAAGAAAACAACTATCACACAATAAAAACCCGCACACAACTCAATGAAATATGCCCCAAAAGGAAGAGCGAACATGAATTTCCTTAATAGAATTCTAAAGGCACTTAAAACAACAAATAAAACACATTTGCAAAATCTAACTAATCGGAGAGGTCGTTAGGTAGCCCATGAACACATAACAACATACTAAACTATTCTCTAGATATCTTACTCCGCAACCAATTGTTTGTACTCATATCACAAAATCTATACTCTTTTAAATATGTGTTGTATAAAAGACTCATTCATTTATTTATTTTTATAAAATGTCTATTTGATTTGGAAGTTATTAAATACAAATTAAAATTTTCCCATATCTATTAGCCACATTCTAAATTTAATAAATTATTTTAAAAAATAAAAGTTTAATGACTAAGTAAATATAATCTTAAAACTTAAAAGATTTACAGAACAATTTTTTAAAGTATTAAATGATACAAAATTAAAATTTCTAATTTCTAATTTAATCTTATTATTAAATAGAAAATATTTTTTTTAAAAAAATTGAAACATGATATATGCCTAAATATATGAGTTAGACAAACAATTTATCTTTAAACTTCTTAATCAAATTAGCCTGAGATTAATTTTGCCTTCCAATATTTAAATATTCTTGAAATTACAAGTTAAACCTATTTCCACTCTTTTTTATTAGGCCCTCAACCATAAATAAAATCTCTTTTGAACCCTTCACCTCTTGTTTTTGTACACTTAATTAAAATCATACCATGCCCTTTTTACCTTTTATTTATAACAACATTTAAATTATATTCAACCATACAACGCAAAAAAAAAAAAAAAAAAAAAAGTGAGAGACATAATGAAGAAGACTGATTTATTTATTTATAAATTTATTTTCTCTGCAAATGAGAATACATTGATTCTAGAGAAATAGATTTTTTTTTTTAATATAACAATTACCGAAATGGAGGAAGTATTACACTAAAACTATATTGATGTTAGTTGTAAGTAAAATAGTATTTGATAAATTTTAGTTTAAACTTAAACAAATAGATTAGGTTAGATTGTTTTTTAAATAAATACAAAAACATCTTATTTTAAATAGAATAACTAAAATAGACTTAAAAAATATATTTTTTTTATAATTTTTAAATTTTAAATAATTGTTTAGTATAATAAATTTTCTTTGTTATAAATTAATTTTTAAGTATTAAGGAAAAAAGGTTTATTTAAAATATATATATATATATATGATGCATTTAACTCATGAAAAATAGAAAATAGATTTGATTAGGTGAAAAATAAATAAATCTATAAAATAAATCTTCATTTTTAAGTATAAAATTGAAAACTAAATATTAATGAAAAAGTCTACATGATTTTAGGAGAATGTAAAAGCTAAGGAGATACTGCTTTTAAAGTAAATGTGAAATTAACATGTTTTTAAAAGTGATTTTAACAAATTTAATTAAAATTTATTTTACTAAACACAAAAAATGATTAAGATTTTTCTAAATGGCTTTTTGACACCGCTAATGCAATGCTAAACGTAGCTTAAGTTAAGTTCACTTTTGCAATAGATTTTTTTCTTATTTTGAGAGAATAGAATGGTGTAATGAGTATTTTCTTAAAGGAAAGGAGTATTGGTATAATAACATTTGAAACTTAACATGAGCATAACTTAACTAGTATACAAACATGTTAGCGACCAAGAGGACTTGATTATTATTATTTTTTTAAATTTGTTTAAAAAATAATGATGATAATGATAATGGAAATGAAATTAAAAATGGGATTGGTTAGAGTATTGACAAAGTTAAAGGACAAAGGGTGGCAACGGGAATTGAGGCATAAAACATGGATTTCTAAATCTTGTGAATTGTAATCGATGAAAATGACATCACATCTCTTTCAACCCCTTTTCCTTTCCTTTGTTTTTTTCTTCTTAATTTCATTTTTTTAAAACTATTTATGAAATATATTTTTATTTTACTCCATAAACTTTACATTACAGTTAAATATCAATTTATATCTTTAAACTTTGAAGATTATACCATTTAAAATTTTAAACTAATAATTGTATCAACTTAAACTCTAAACTTTTGTAAACATATAAATAATTTACACCCTTCTATAGATTTCGAGTAATTAATATTGTGTGATACTAACAATTGAGTTAATTAAACTCTTAAATTTTTATAAACAAATTAATTTAAACTTTTTCTTTATGATTACTTTTGAAAATCATTCATACGTTAGTTCTCAAACGTGTATAGCCTTCTCCAAATGTCGTTATAACAAAATCAACGATTAGAGTAAATGCATTAATGATTTTCAAAGGAAATTATTATGTCTAAGAGTCTAAATTGATTCGTTTATGAAACTTTATGAGTTTAAGATTTTTCCAAACAAATGCATTAGAGGGTGTAAATTGATACATTTAGAAATGTCCAGGGTTTAAATTGATACAATTATTAGTTCAGAGTTTAAATTGATACAACCACTAAAATTTGGAGGTATAAATTGATATTTTTCCTAAACTATGAGTTAGTTTTGTATCCTTTTAACTAGGTTCTAAACTTTAAATAAATGTTCAATAGGTCACCAAATTTTTTATTTGTATCTAACAACTCCCTAAACACTAACTCATCTTATAATATATATTATAATATGGTGAATTTAGTCAATCTAATTTGCCTTGCTTCCACCCTTGTTAGGTGGCTCTCTAATACTCCTTTGAAAGTATTTGGTTTTGAACTTAAAATGAAATCATTTGAACCATTCATTCATGTATGTTGACTAACTTTTAGAGTAAAAAAAGTCACATTTTATATACTTTGATACATAAATTACCATGTTAGATTCTATTACATTTTATACTTATTAGTTTAAATGTATGTGCATTACTAATTATTTAATAAGGTTCTGTTTAGTTTATAATCTGAAAACTTAGCTTAAAAAATCAAAATATTTAGTAGAAAACAAAAACATATTTCTTATTTTCACTCTATCTTTAAACATATTTAGCTCCAATTTAAAATTTTAAAATGTGAAAATTGTATTTGGTAAAGTCCATTATCTAACAAAAAGTAATATAATATAGTTATTTGTGACTAAGATGAATAAATATTTTAATACACACAAGTGAGTAAATAAGAGGTACCACTAAATGAAGTCTAATAATAACAATAGAAGTAGTTTATTATTATAGCCTAATAAAAAGATACAAAAATGCTTAGAGTAATTTCTATAACAAGAAAACATAGTCTTAATTAAAAAAAAAAAAAAAGATATAACAAATTTATAAGATTAATAACGATTGAGTTTATATCTATTTAGAACGTCTTTTTCATTATTTTTTTATTTTTTTATTTTTTATTTTTTAATGTAAAATCTTGGTTTGTTGATTAATAGACATTTCTTCATAAAAATTAACGAGAAATTTATTCAATGCATAGAAGTGACTCTTGCAGTTCGGAGAAAAGGGGAAATATATTGGTTGTTTTATGGGAAAAAAAAATTGTAACCCTAATTTTCATAGTGATTTAAAACAAATTTAAAAAACAAACAAAACAACAAAATTTCATTATTGAAAATATACAGTGTTTTTGGAGCAATTTTGAAAATTGTCTTTGAAAATTAGTGTACCGAATATCTTTTCATCGTTATATATATATATATATTTAAAAAACAGACAAACAAAAACGGGTTTTGAGCTAAATGGGGCCTAAATCACTCAAAACTCAACAAATTCAACTATAATAATAATAATAATAATAATAATAATAATAATAATAATACATCTATTTGCACCACATATCTATTTGCGTTACATTGGACAACATATGAAATAATATTTATTTGGTTAAAAAAAAAAATTGGATTTTAAACATTTACGAAATAATAATAATTTAATCTCTATATTTTGATTTGTAATTTCAATTTTAGTCCCTAAATTATAGTGTGCAACCATTTAGTTATTGTACTTAAAAAAAATCATCAAAATTAAATGTCAATTTTTATTATTTTACGACGTAGACTTTGTATTTTGTAAAAACATTGAGTATTTAATTAGTTTATCGGTTTATGTAGGCAAGAAATTGCATTAAACCTTAACACTAATTTCGACAATAGAGACTAAATCCTTACAAATCTTAAAGTAAAAGGACTAGATTGTTACATAGTAAAACTTAGGGATTAAATTGTTACAAAATTGAAAGTACATAGATTAAATTGTTACAAACCAAAATATAAAGACTAAATTGATACTTTTATAAAAGTTTCGAGACTAAAAGTAACTTTTAACCTATTTATTTTCAACAATTCTTCATCATTAAAGTTGGCTAATAGTTAACATAAACACAATTCAATTAATATAAAGTATAAATTATTGACTAAAAGGTCGTAAGTTTAAATCAATTAGATCGCGTATAGTTATACTTAAAAAATACTTATAAAAAAGTAAAAGATATGGTATTTATCTGAGTTCAAGATTCAATTTCATCAACTTCGAAAGTAATTATTTTTTATGAGTTATAAAATGTCCTTAAAAGATTATAAATGGTTGCTTAAGAAAGGAACAAAGGAATTTCATTTTTTTTTTTTTTTTAAAAAGTTTCAATTCCACATCAGAATTAGATTTTAAATATTAAGAAGTGCCAAGCCAACCAACAATTTCTTGTCCCACTGAGTCTCCAATCAATTGCAAATAAACCTAAAGGTAAAATAATTATTTATAGCATCACTATAATTTTTCCTTTTTAATTTTTCCCAACATGGGGTCTCTTTTTATATATATGTAATGTAACTATAATTTTATATTAAATACCTTTTTATTTTGCTAAAAAGATTCTCAAAGATCTTATAACATCTAAGAAACCACCTTTACAAAGATATCAATTTAGTTCACCACCAAAGAGTAAAAAGGAAAAGAAAAAAAAAAAAAAGTAGGCCACAAAAAGAGTGGAAAAGCAAAAGAATGGACAACACAACTTCTTATTTCACCAAAGTGTACCGAAATTGTAAAATAGTTATACATGTTTGCTTCACTATAAGTTTATACTTTTTTGGGCAAATTACAAAAACTATCATCGAAGTATTGTGTTAGTTACGATTATATCCCAAACTTTCAATTGTAAAAATTGGACTCCTAAACCTTTACAAGTGTTAAAATTAAACCCTCGAGCTTATAATAGCCGTAGAAATTAGACCCACAAATAATGAAAATTAAACTCTAAAACTTATATAAATGTTACAATTTATATAGTGATGTAAGTTTGAAGTCCCAATTTGACCCAATTTTAGCACTTATGTAATTTTAAGGGCTTGGTTTTTAAATTTGAAAGTTAAATGGTATAGTTGCAATAACTACCATATTTTAGGGGTGATTTTTGCAATTTGCTCTTTTTTTTTTTAACTTTTTTTTTTCATAAATATGATTTTTTCCCTTTCTTTTTTTGTACATACACATGTGCATATACACAATGGTGCAAACCCTCTTTCGAGAGTTGAGACTTGCGTGAGTGTATTTTTTGTCTCCAAGTTTTGAAAAATATGTGTATTTGGTCTTTGAGTTTTCAAAATTTACCTTTTCAGTCCTAAATCTTTAAAAATATGTGCATTTAGTCCCTACATTTTCATATTTTTTAGTTCCTTAATTTTTTTTAAAAAATTTATACGTTCCAACAAGAGACCAATTAACTATTCAGTAATAACAAACAACAACATAGTGTAAATCCACGATTGTATGTATGTACGTTACAATAATTTTATATCAAACACCTTTTTAGCTAAAGATTGATAAAATATACTCAATGATCTTTGTAACACTTAGAAACCATTCACACAAAGACATCAAGTTAGAGTAAAAAAGGCAAATAAAACACATTAATTAATTTAAAAAAAAGGGTAAATTTTAAAAACCACCACTAAAGTCTAGTGGTAGTTGAAATTATACCCTCAAATTTTTAATTGTAAACATTGAACCCTTGAACTGATACTAATGTTAAAATTAGACTCCAAAGTTATATAATTGTATAAATTGTAACAATTGTCTAAGTTTGAGTTTCTAATTTTAATATTTGTAAAAGTTTGATGGCCTAACTTCTAGAAAGTTCTAAGTTGTAATTGCAACTAACACCCTACTTTGGTGATAGTTTTTGTAATTAAAAAAAAAAAAAAATGTTAATGATTGTTTGAAGGAGTCAACATCTCTCTTGGAGACTTCAAAAGAGCCTAATTTTTGAAAGATGAAATATGCTTCTTTTGTCAAAACCCCAAATCCCTTTTTTGACAAAACAAAAACAACCAAACTTTCCCTCTTCCCATTTCTTTGTCATTCTCATTACTTACCCTTTAAATTTACCTAAAAATCATTTTCAATTCATTGCACACTTAAAAAGACAAAATTCTCTTAATCCTTTAATATGTAAAACATAATTACAAATTTCACAATTGCTGTGTCAGCTTTGACTTTGCTTAATTGATCAGATTATTTGTAAATTTTGTATAAGTTGGTAGTTCAAATCAATTCTCTCTTGGTGTAGAGTGATATCCTAAAAACAAATTATTTTTAAATTTCAAATTAGATTGATACACTTGCTAGATGATAAGTATTGAGTGATAATTATGTTAACATTAGGAATGAAATTTAATTGAAGTAAGCATTTAAAATTATTTCTAGAATATAATTATAAGGTTACAAATATCACAAATTTCAAGGGCATAGTTTGTAACTATTCATCACTCTCTTTTTATAAGTTTCATTTGGAAAACGTTTGTTGTTAAAAATTAAATTTCTTAACTTTAGCCAAATTCCCGAACATACATATAATAATTTTTAAACATAGTTTATTTATTTATTTATTTTTATCAATTCAAAATTTTTAGATCCTATTTTCTACCTTGAAAATTGATGAAATTTTAAGAATATAGTAAAATAAAAGATAACGAAAAGAAAAGTTTTATAATCAAACAAACTTATTTTTTAGAATAAAATAATATTAAACAAATCATTATATGTTTAATTTTTTTGGCAAAAGAACCAAAACATAAAAATTAATTATTGCTGTCAACTAATATAGCAATATTATTCAAAATTGAAAGAGATATGAAATCCAAATATTCAATTGTTCTTCATGGAGGAACAGTTGAGATGATTGAAAAACAACACCAACTGAAAAAGACACAAATTTGAATATTTCAACCATAAACAAACATAAATCTCTAAATTAAATCTTAAAATAGGGAATTATTATTGTTATTTTAATCAAATGGTAGAATTGATGAACAACTTTCCCTTTTCCTCTTTTTTTTTTTTTTCCCTTTCCTGTCCCGACAAGATATTAGCAACTAGATTACATTAATGACGTTTTATTATTTTTGTCGGATAATCATGTTCATAATTCATATTAGAATGGATTACAAAAGTTTGCAACCATTATTAATTAATTACATTAATAATTCCCATAAGGCCAAAGTTGTTCCTTTAATCTACCTCTCATTTTATGAACCATCAACTCCAAAAAAAAGTTAAGAAAATATTGCCTTTGCTTCAGAATCCATATATTATATCATATTTAAAAATCGTAAATATTGTTGTATTTTATAAGGTTATATTCTTAATGCTTTCTATGAATATTTTATGTTTCATCACTAAATAAGTTTTGATTAGCACTTAAACGAGGGCCGAAGAGTAAAAGTTTTATATCCTTTTTTTTAATCATTCCTTATTATTATTATTATTATATGGCAGCTAACTTTCTATTAATTTTAGTAAAATTCAATAAATAAATAAAAAATACATGCATCATATATTACACAAATGCATATAAAAAGTTTTTTTTTTCCTCATCTTGTTTCAAATGGTAAAGTTTCTTTCTTTTGTTTGAGTGACGAATATAACTAAATGAGAGAGAATTCGAAGCCTAAAATAAAGATAGTTTAAATAAACTAATTTCAGTAATCACTAATTAAAGTGTCACTTCTATTTTCCATCTTCCTCATTTTGAAAAAAGAAAAGGACAAAAGAACTTTTTCCCCCTGAAAATGCGGCAAATTTAATTTTGACGAAGAAAACTTATGGAGAGAAGATTCAAAACTAAGACATTTTAAATCAACGGATTTTATTAGTCAAGTTTATACCTAAACAAGATAAATGCAATCTTCTAAAAATAAGGAGTAGAATGAAAATTTTCATTGAATACTCCAAAGGACTTGGAAGGCCAACGAGGTGAGGAGCATTGCAAACCTGCATGAATCAATTCAAGAGTAAAAACTAAGAAGCACTAATACTTTAGTTTAGGTAGTGTGTATGTGTCTGACACATCAAATTCTTGGACACTCTAATGCTTATTGGATACGTATTCGACACTTGTTACTGCAATCGATGTGTAAGATACTAGTTGTACACAGTCAAAGTAGGACTAATATTTGTTTGACATGCATCAAACACTAATTAAGTATACTAAGTAGGCACATACATGACACATAAATAATAAATTTTGAGAGTGAAATACACAAACTAAAATTTTAAGCATATAAATGTATGAACTCATTGACTTGCAATTTCCTTCTTGTCTAAAAAAGATTATATTTGAACAAATGAGCCATCGTCGTCCTTGTCGTGTTCGTGTCCTAAATTTTTGAAAAAACGACGTGTAACCATGTCTGTGTCATATCTGTGTCTCTTAGAGTAAAAGTATGCCATGGCTTAGTTTTCCAATAACTCAATAGTATTGTAAGGAAGATTAAATAGTTGTCCGTGAACATAAATGATATGTATATAAGGTAGGAAGTTGAAGACTCCATATATGAAAAATTAAATCACTTTACAAAGTAAATGTGCTTATCAACATTCTGAGTTACCTGAAAACAAAGGGTAAAATTCTGTAGTTTCTTGAAGAAACAAAAGGAGGGGGCCATATGGAGATCACTTTTTTGCTACAATGATAAAAGATAAAGTTGCACAAACATAACACCACCAGTCTCCTAAGGAGGCAGGGTGAAAATTAAAACAAAATCTATTAAACAAAGCACTTATTCTGATATGATGAAACTCGTTTCCACACACCAAGAAAGCTTTTAAAGAAACTTATTCAAAGAAGAAAAAAAAATTAGAGGATGTCATTGTTAGAGTATGTATGGTATAGGAGGAACATGATCTGACCTTGGAGGAAATCATCAAGAGCTCTGAGCTTCTGATGGAGCTGATGCAATTTTGTCAGTTTCACCGCTGGAAGTATTCGAGTTCATATATTCAAGGGCAACCTCTAATCTCAGGTCCACAGCTCGCTTGTACTGTAATTAGTTATCAACTTACTATTTAGAACAAAACTAATCTGAAACTAAATCAGAGCGAAATATTTGGAAGCTTAATCCTCGAAGTCTAAAAGAAACTAGAGCAAGAAAAGCACAATGAAGGAATGATAGTTGAAACCGTAACAAAACCAGAAAGAATGCAAACCTCAAGCATTGCGCCAGCTTTTATTTTGGATTGCATCAGACACCATTTCTTAAAATGCACACCTGTGTCCCATCAAAAAGAACCTCGTTTGTTAATTAGGAGATCCGACTCTCAGAAATATTTTCTTTTTTGGAAAATAGGAAAGAAATTATGAAAAATGGGAAAAACCCCCAAGGGAGAGATTACAAAAGGCCTCTCCAATTGGAAGAGGAGAGAAAAGTGACTATAGAAATGGAAAGATCAACTTTCACAAGCTTCTGAACTGGTTCTAACTTCTAATAAACAATCCACTAGTGCATATATCAGTGAGCTGGAAAATATTGTGATTCCTACAGTTGATGATTTAGATAATTGTAGTAAGAAAAGGGGTCAGGACCTGCACGATTCACCCTATGGGAGACTGAGTCATGTTGCATATGATGGATTATCTTGAGTCATATTGAGCATTTAAACTATAATCAACAATGTTCAAGTTCCAACCAATTAATGAAACAATGAAGCATCCTGGTTGGAGGAAAGATGAAGATGAAATTGGAGCACTTGGAAAAAATGGCACGTGGATAGTGACATATCAACATAGTGGGAAACGTACAGTTGGATATAAGTGGATCTTCACAGTGAAGCATGGAGTCTTGATAGATTGAAGGCCAGACTTGTTGCTAGAAGATCCACTCAATCTCATGGGATTAACCTTCGCAACAGTTGCAAAACTCAACACTATACAAATTCCCTTTCTGTAACAACCAATCTTGGTTGGGGTCTTCAACAGTTAGATATATGGATGTTCCTCCTAGATGTATAGAGAAGTTTGATCCATCAAATATTTGCGAACTTAAAAAATTTCACTATGAACTTGTAATAACATCATTCTTGGCTGGGTAGATTTACAACTTTTGTTCTCTATCTTGAATATTCACAATGGCAATCAAATTGTAGTCTGTTCATTAAAAAGAGGTATAAAACTTTACTTGCCTTCTTAATTGTATATATCGATGATATCATTCTTTATAGAAATGATAAATCAAAACCGCAAATGTTGAAGAAACATTTGGCTCAGGAATTCAAAGTAAACAACCTTAGGAAACCTGAGATATTTTTCTAGGGATGAAGGTTGCTCGATTGAATAGGAGTATAATTGTATCTTGAGGGAGATGTGTTAGACCTCAAAAAGATTGGCATGCTAGGATGCAAACCAACAAACTTTGTTACGGACTCACAAAAGAAACCTAGACTCAATCATGAGAGTACATCGAGATACCATCCTGTAGGATGCCTTATCTATTTTCATACACGTCCAGATATTGGATTCACTGACCACATGGTTAGTTAGTTTATACATAAGACCTAATCAAGAACATACAGAAGCTGAATATCAAATTCTCAGATATCTGAAGATGACTCTTGGAAAAGGAAAAACTGACAAAAAAATACATTGAGGGTTACTTTGATGCAAATTGGACAGGTGACATAACAAATAGACGATCTGCCTTAAGTTACCACTGCTCCTTCGGTTACTTTGATAATTCAGAGCACTTTCTCATGACAACATGTGTAAAAGCATATAGATCAAGAGAGTCCTAACTCTAAGTAAATAAGGAAAAGATTCTTTGTATGAGCTAGGAGAGAAGATGAGTAGTACAACTGCAATGAAGGTTGTATATACAAAAAGGTGGGGGACAAACGGAATATTGTCTTCGATTGCTTATATGCCAGATTTTGTTGGTTCAAATTGTCTACGATTTTCAATATTCAATGGGATAACACTTTCAGAGGCAACACTGCACAGCTTCTCATTGGTCCATCTTTGAATTCTAAGGCCAAGTTACTATGGTCTAATACAGTGAAAGCTACATTATCAGAGTTCGTAATTTTGAGACTCCTTTTATTTATCGAATAAAAAATTACATTTCTTGTTAAAAAAAAAATGTAAAACTTACCTGCTTTAATATCAATAGATGAAGAGTCTTCAGCATTCGTCTCCAATGACCACCTACAGTGGAGCTGAAGCAGTAGATACAATTAAAAGTGACCAATTCCTTAACTTGCAGATAAAGTCCAACTAATTTAACGAATAACTATTCCAGTACTAAATCTACAAATTTAATGATACTACTGGCTCCATTCTGCAAATATTTTAGCCTAACGTTACTTATAAACCATATGCTAATGGCTTAACCATCTATTCTTTTCTTTTTAGAAAAATAAGGATATGTAAGCAGCATGAATCACCAATCTAATAAAGACTGCTCTCTACAATCAAAGCACCAAATATATCAAGAAACACCCCAAAGAAGATATGCTTGAAAAATTAATCACCTCAAAGTATGCCCCAAATGGCACATCATGCGCATTTTGTACTATCTCAAATATTTTTAAAATATTTAATGCTTTTCAATTGGTCCCATTCTAAAAATATTTTAGCCTAAAGTCACTTGTACACCATATGCTAATGGCTTAATCATCTATACTTTTCCTTCTAGAAAAATGAGGAAATGTATAAGAAGCATAATCACCAATCTAATTAAAAACTAATAGACTTTTTACTATAATAAAAGAAATATATATCAAGAAACACTGTAAAGAATATATGCTTGAAAAATTGATCACCTCAAAGTATGCCCCAAATGGCACATCATGCGCATTTTGTACTATCTCAAATACCTAGAAAAAAGGATATAAAACATATCAAGTACCCAAAAACAAAGGTATAGGAAAAAAATTGGTCTAGCGATATGTAAAAGAAAGTCTACCAAGAGTAAAAAAGAAATAAAAAAAGGTAAATAATAAAACATTTAAAGCCAATTACTGGTATATTTCTTTCTTGTTTTACTCTCAGACTGTAAGTCACACTCATGAGATTTGTAATAAATGTTACCCTTCATAGATAAAATTAAACAATAAATCTCATATTTGTAACAATCTCATATAGGAGAATTGTAATATATGCTTCTTTGTAAGACTCAGTCATTAGAGATTTTTCTCAATGAAAGTTCAATTTCTTTTATAAAAAGAATATTACCTTTGTGTATATGTCAACTAAAAGTCATAGAGGAAATCCAAGACTTCAAAGTATTTATGAGAAGAATTCTGAAAAGAAAGGAAATGGGGAGCCAAAGCAAAATTGCAACTTCTTTTCAAAGGATGGCCAGCCTTTGGAGAAGTAAGAATGGGCACTTTTTAATGCACGAAACGCACTAAAATGCAATAGCTTTCTGGGGATTAAGCACCATGTGCAGAAAATGTTCATTTTTTCTCTTTTTCTTTTTTACTATTTTGTGTATGTGTGACACAGACTATATTAAAAAAAAGCATATATATATACACACAAAAGACACCTCCATGATTTATAATTGAAAAAAGAGAAGATCAAACATATAAAACTTCAAAAGTAGACAAGGTTCCTTCAAGCATTATATACATAATGGAATATTTGGGGGAGAAGAAGGATTGTGGAGATATAGCTGAGAAACTGCTCTAGAGTGGGAATGTAAGAGGAAAAAAAACCCTTAAATGCAAGGGTTCTCGTATCTACGGTAGGAAGTTTAATCTTTTTTAAAAATGAATAAAGCAGCCCTAAGGCGCTCCAGAGCTTCAACAAAAGGCACGTGTTTTAGCTCACCTTCCTAAGAGCGCTTAGTGCCTAGGTGCATGCCTCTGTACATCTTTTAAAACACTGGTAAGAGTTTGATCAAAGTTTTTCTCAACTCCATGGTATTTTTTACATTTTGCCTCAATATTATACTCAGTTTCTTGTTAAACACCAAAATAATGACAGTGCTATCAAGGAATTACAAGAATATTAAAAGTTGATTGCATAAATACTAAAGGCTAAATAATAATATTGAGAAAGAAAATAAGTAACCTAGCCATACCAATTTCTTCTTATCTTCAGATAAAACTACATGTTGATACTCTGTCATCGCTGTGTCTGGTGGGCACATGGGGCTATGACACAGGGATCTATATGTCAGCTCTCTGACTTGGCCTTCATATTCATCTGCAGCATGCCACTCTCCCATCTGAATATAGAAAAATTAAATATAAGGCATTAGAAATGCAATCAATGAAAGCCCAAAGATGCTCTTGCTCCATTAAAGTTTTCTTCTTTGATTGGCAAATTATTTCACGATTGAGAAAGTATGTAAATAAGATGATGGCCCCTCTCTGACTCCAGAGTAGCAAACATGTAACTTTTTTATTGTTTATTTTTAATAGAAACAAGTGTGATTTTACTATGATCTATGTGAGAATACGAACTAGGACTGATTTGATTTTATAGTGAGAACAGTTACGAGAACTTTGTGAACACAATTGTGAAGACTCCTTTTCATATATATACACCAATAAGTATCTTCTTTACAAGAAATTTTTTAATTATGATAAAGCAAAATTATTGCCAATTGGGAAGCTTTTTTGTAAGCCCTTGGCCCTTTGGAGATGTCTCATCTTTTTTGATCTAACACAATACTCTCGATCTATCACTTCTTTTTATAGAAACCGGGCTTTCATTGAGAATACATAACCCACACTTACAGTAGTGATGCAATCCAAAACATAACTGTTCAGGCTCAGGATGTTACAAGTTTCAAAAGAAAAAGAGTGAGCTTCCTACTTACAACTAGATTTGTATCTTTTCGTCTTGAAACAAAAGCACTTGTGTAAGTTGATCCATCACTCAATAGCCTAGTAAAGAACTGCTCTGGAGTGCACGGGAAAACACCCTGAAGAAAACAAAGGCAACAGAGATCGAGCTCATTGTAGGATAATGGTTTTCAAGGTCTAGATGGTAAAAATTGATACATACGCTGTGTACGCTCGCAAGAACCTCCTCTTTAATGAATGCCTGAGTATTTTTACTTTTGGGCAAATGATCAGTGGGGATCTTTTCCGTACTTTCACTTACTCTGACAGAGCTACTATGTGCACGTAGTGCTGACTCAGCCTTCTCCTGAAATGAGATTAAAACCAACAATTGTCTTGTTCCATTAAAAATGATAGTTTACATAAATCCAAAAAAAGAAGAAAAAAACATATACTACCAATCAAGAAATAATCATCTCTACAATTAACTTCCCATATTACTAGACTTTACAAGAATTTAACATTTTTTGAAAGAATATGGTTTTTTTTTTTTATTATTAATATTGTTTTTTTAACAAGAAACAAAACTAAGATAATAGATTATTACGAAAAGGGAAGATAAATGCATCCCAAATTCAAACAAATATCTTGTAAAGAGAATGAAGCAGAGGACTTAGAAAGAGATTATAAGAACAAGACTTATTTGGATCAATTACATGAGTACTTGCTTAGGTGGGGGAAGCAGATTCAAGAACCTTACACCAAAAAATAAAAATTTCTCAAAAGCTTTAGGTGCAATACAATAAACAAACATGCTAAACCTTCCATATAAACTACTACCACGGTGTAAAGGTTCGATGCTCTTCACACCTAACAGTAACAGATTTAATTATCAAGCATGGTCAGTCCTATGTTTCATTCTACACTTATCATAGCATCTCCTCGAGTTGCCAAGACTCAATTTACCAAGATATATTTAAGAGAATATGTTTAGATTACTAGAACATCTCAAGGTTTATATGCTTGAGTCAGGTTCTGATGGTACTTAATTTCCAAGTTTGACGTCTTCCTAAAAAGATAAAATTCATAACAAAATAATAATAAAAAATAAATAAATAAAACACAAACAAACAAATAAAACTGCATCAAATCCAATGGAAATTGAACATGAAATATCCTTCAAGAAATATCTTCAACAGAAAGAAAAACTTAAGAAATGTGCCTTCTTCTCAGCTTCCAGCATTTCACGGAAGTTCTTCACTGCACGCTGTAAAGCTCTAACTACATGGTTCCTATTCCAAAATGATGCAAATTTATATCTGACTCTACCTGGAAATGGAATGAGAAGTGAGGAAAGATATTGAAGCATCTGGGTGCATCAAGATCAAGATTTACAAACGAAAAGTCACATTTCATGTACTTCTAATCATATTTTCCTAAATCACAGTCAAACCACCACCAGGAAGCTTAAAAATTAGAAACAGTTTCATCAAGGAAATTTGAAAATTGACAAGCTTGAAATATCTGGTTTCAACTCATATTTTGTGACATAACAAGGGTCCTTGACAGTATAGAAAGGTACTGACCATCAGGACTTCCCAATGGAGGTACACCATGCCCACCAGCACCCATGCGAAGAATAATTGTCACAGCAGGATTGATAAATGCATGTTGAGTCCTTCGTATCTATCACCAAAAGAGATTCCGTCACATAGACACAATAAATCTCATAAGAAATTAGCAAAATTAGTATGGAGAGAAAGAGGGTGACAGAAAATACTTCATCAATATCTCCTAGTGGTATAACCACCTGTCAAGAAAAAAGAAAATAAACATAATATGAAACAACAAATCTAATTAGAAAAAAATGTTTGATTTAAGACAAGAAATTGCCAACAAACACAGAAATTTATCATAAAAATATTCCTAACCTTCATTTGCTTGGAGAAGATGTTAGAGTGGAAGCAAATGTGCCAAGCAGAGACATACATACGACCATGGTACAAAAATGATCTCTCAAGAGCACAAGAAAAACTATGATCAACAACCTGAAGGAAAATGAAGTCCGTTAGATATGCTAAGAAGTAACAGAAACTGTAAATGTTTCAGTAATTTTGAAAATTAAAAGGAATATCAGTATCAATCATTTTCAAAACAATGGCAGTTTTAAGAAACTAGCCTCATCAGGTAGAAGTTCAAAGATTGTCTGAAGAGGCCCCGGCTTTTGATGAACCACTGTCAGCTCTGGTTTGTCTAAAGAAATTCTTCTTCGAGCATTTGCTCCAGCATAACCATTAACTGTGCTGAAAGACAGACGCTAAAATCTATAAATACAAAGTTCATATATTTTTAATCATAAAAAGAAACCACCATTTGTTAATAACACATCTAAAAGAATGACATTCTCTTGTCAATATGAAGACTTTTTCTGAAACAAGAAACAATAAAATTTCATTGAAATAATGAAATAGAATAATGCTCAAACATACAAAGCTTCATCGAAGAAATAACAGAACAAATATGAAGGAATACACAACTCAAATAAAGATAAACCCTCCACGAAGAACCAAAAATAATCCAAACAAAACAGCGAAACAAAGACAAAGAATGATGAGCTCTGAGCAAGTGAGGCTGAGGAGAAGGGAGCCAAGGGAAACTGAAGAACAATAATCTTGGAAAACAAAATGCCCAGCCGTGCTAAACACCAAACCACCAAAGTATTAGCCCCCAAAGACTTCCAAAAAAAGCTTCAACCAACAAACTTTGAACGTCAAAATGTAACTAAAAAAGATCTTCAAGACAATACTAGAATAACAACCCCCAAAAAGAACTACACACCACAGTACAATCATTTAAGACTAATGAAACACAATTAGATCTTAATTTGTGATGACTGAGGCGTGCTTTCTTTCATCTATAATCCACAAACTTCAATTAAGGAATGGAATTCGGGGGATCGAAGGGTCCTTAACGACTGATGCTATGGAATTCAGAGCTTCAACTAAATTCCTTCTATCATCAACCAAAAAAAGACTATCAAATGCTTTTAGAAAAGAGCCTTTGATAGGAGGTTCTTTAATCTCTAGATCAACTAAGTGTGCTTCAACTTCCTCACTGCTCAAACTTTGATTAAAGTAATATAGTTGATCCTGGAGGGGTGATTACTGAATGGACATATGAGTTGGAAGGTTCCGAAAGAGATTTATCAATGCTAGCCTCATAAGATCTATTTATGTCTCATCCCTGAAAAAGGTGATGCAAAGACAGTGGGAGATTTTCGACCCATCTTTTTCTTAGTAGAAGAAACATTTATTGATAAATGAAATCATGGGAGAACCCCAAACACCTAAAGGTGATTACAAAAGAGAGTGCCAATTATTGACTAAAAAAGATAAGCTATAATGAGTGAAAGGGTGCTTTGTGGGAGACTTTCAACCTATCAGTCTTACTTACTTCTTGCCTCTACAAAATCATTTCACATGTTCTCTCTAGCCATCTCAAAAGAGTATTACCATACACCATTACTAAAAAAAAATCCACCTATGTTCATGGGAAACAAATCCTAAAGCTATAAGAGGAAGATGAAACCAGGGGTTATCATAAAGCTAGCCATCAAAACGACATTCAACATGGTTGATTGGAATTTCCTTGATAAAGTTCTTTGTTCTAATGATTTTGGCTCCAAGTGGAAGAATTAGATTCATGGATGTATCTCCCCAGCTAATTATTTAGTCATCATCAATGGAAAGTCTAGGAGCAAAATCATTGCCACTTGTGACCTCCATAGAGAGGATCCTCTCTCCTTTCCTATTTATCTTGATTATGGATGTTTTTAGCCATATGTTATCATATGAAACCTACCTGGGTAACATCAAGGGCTTCAAGGTTGGTAACAGTTGTTTATCAATACAATCCTCTTTTCGTTCTCTTGACAGAGATCGAGACCAACCTCTTATCCACTATTCGCTCTTTTGAGATGAAGAGTGGTTAAGAGTCAGTCAGTCTGAATACATGGGCCTTAACTTAGCTAAGGACCTCTTACTTGACCTAACTAATGATTTAAATTGGGTGCATGGTTGGCCACATATTTAGGATTTCCTCTCAAGGGTAATCTCCATACTTGTACTCTCTGGGAGCCTGTTGTTGAGAAGGTTGTAAGGAGGCTCAATGATTGAAAAGATCCTATATTGAAAGACAATTGAAAGACAATTACAGAAACCTTATGTGGCATGGAAGTCAGGAAAAAGGTAGAATCCATCTCACTAGGTGGCAAACAGTCAAACTACCAAAAGTCGAGGGGGGAAGTTTTACATGGTAAAAGTCTTGTGGTGACAGATTATAGCTGCCAACAACGGTACCTCTCATTTTAGCAACAAACTAGGCACTTATTCTCTCCACTTCTCCAAAGGATCGTGGAAGTACATATGGCGGCTTCAAGACACTTTTTTTTCCCTTTTTGTCAATAACATTGCATTTGTGATTGGTAATGGCAACTCTACATACTTTTGGGCTGATCAGTGGCTTGGAATTCTCCTCTAAACATGGCCTCTTCCCTAGACCCTTTACTTTATCTCTAAGAAAAATGGAACCGTGGCTGATTTATGGAATAGGGAATCAACTTGCTGGGGCTTGGGCATCAGAAGAAACCTCATGGACAACGAGATTGAGGAGTCTCTTTCCCTAAGAAGGTTAAAATTTTCATATGAGAGGTTAGCCATGGGTCTATCAAAATATCCTTGGTTTTCTTCATCCCTTAGTTGGTATCCCATTGAAACATAATAGTGGATGGGCGATGCATATTTTTACACAATTCATGTTTAAATGGCTCATTGCCTTGCTAGGGGAACCTCTGACTCTATCGGACCCTATTCATTTTCAGCATCCAGCTTGTAAAGGAAAAGAAATCTTATGGCAAACATTCACACGGGCCTTTTTCTAGTTGATATGGTTGGAAAGGAACGATTGTATCTTTGAGGATAAGGAAATGGATTTCGATTCCTTCTTTGATCATTTAACTTTTATTGTTGTGAAAATTCTACCCTCTTTTTAATAGCTACAATATCACATAACTCACTGCCATTTAAATTGTTTTTTTAATCCACTGGCTCTCCTCCCTTTTGTAATTTCATTTATTCAATGAAATGATAGTATCAACATTCCTCATAAAACACATAAAGTCAAAAAACCATTCTTTGATTTGAACCAATAAAAAATCCTTCCATTCTCAAATAAAAAGAGAATAGAAGATATCCTACAGTCATGCAATTTCTTAATGGAATTATATGCCAGCAGTTGTATCTTTTGCAGGTGTAGCTAACTCTCATGAGGTAACTATATGATTTTCCAAAGTAAAAGAGGCCCAGACTAACTCAAAACAAAAACAAATAGAAGTGTAGCTCCAATAAAGGAAACCCATGGACCATATTCTTTGCCAACCTCAGTTTTGTTCACATCTCAAATGAATCAACATGACGAGATAACACAAAAGTTTATTAACTCAGAACCTTCTAACTCAGCCGAAAGGATTATGAAGACTTGACAATACCAAAACCACTTGATCTCATGTAAATTTTGATGTTTAAATAAAAATAAATAAAGAAGAAGAAGATTAAAGTACAAAAAGTACCTTCCGGCATTGACTGGCAATTTTATAGTTTTAATGTGGAGACAAACCTAAAAAGTTCATGTAAAACTTTAATAAGTCTTCTTAATATGGGAAAGGGAAACATGCATACTAGAAAAAAGTAAATGATAAAACAAAAAGAAGCAGAAAATTATGAATGAGAACCTGCCCGGAAGGACTATCCAATGTGTACCACACAGCACCCGTGTGGCCTTCACTTTCAACTGTAACAGTAACAGAACCAAGAACAGCACTTTTCCAAACTATATCCCAATCATAAATTGTAATATTAATCTGTTAGATAAGGGGAAAAGGTTATATAAGTGGCATGTAAATTACAAAGACAACTTTGAACATTGAAAGAAGCAATGGAAGCAAGTATGTATTTCAGTTTGTCAGCTCTATGATGCGGGAAATCCCGAATCATATGTTCACTGAGTTAACTTGCAATTTGTTTAATAAATATCCTCAGAAGTTCCATAGAGTAGAGAAGATCAAGGGGGTGGCAAAAGAGTTGGCAGGGTCAGCAGTGAGGACCAATTGTTGGGTTGGACTTCAGTATCTAGGACAGACATGAGCAAGGTGTAACACTAAAAATGTAATCTAAACTAGCTCTTAAGTATGCCAGTGGAAGGGTCAGGCAAAGTTGTTTGAGTCATTGGCACAGGTTTATAATTTTTATATTATTACTCGTCAGTTTTTAGTAAAATATCTAAGACATGTATCAAATTATTGTAAATTGATCTGAACGTTTAAATAGACCTATTATCAAATAAATAAATTATATTTACATACCCTCCACTGTTTTTTTTTCCCCTCTTGAACAAGAAATGAAAAATTTTTCATTGAAACAATGAAAAGAGAAGAGACTAATGCTTAAAGGATACTTTTCACTATATACGTAACTAAAGAATGAGAAGGTATTAAAAGCCAATCAAATTGATCATGAACTATGGAATGGTTTAGAGTATCTTTATATATATATATAGTGTCTAACAAATTTCATAAGACAACTTCTAACCTTACAAAATTTGGTTGTCAAAGAGACTTGTAGGATTTAAAATCCTAAGTAGGTGGCCACTATAGTCTTTAACCTATTCCTCTGAGTCCTTTTTACCTTTTTACTAGTTTAATGACCATTACGCCCACCCATGTAGATGTTAATATAAATTGCTGCTCTCAATAATGACATTAGGTGGCCACTATGGTCTTAACCTATTCCTCTGAATTCTCCAGATCCTAGCAATAACGACAGTATGTCTATATGCAGTCAGATCCTAGCAATGATGGCAGTATCTCTATAACAGCAAAGCTACCTGCACAGGAAGCTCATCAACGGAAAAATTGAACTCCTCTCCCCACATGGGATTCCTTGAACCAGGAATCATTGAACTGCAACAAGCAAGAAGTATTTTAATGCAAGCATTGAAGGAAAAGGAAGCGACATAAAGTGCACAATCTTGATACGTTAATACAATTTTTTTCTTATATATATAAAAACCACAATAAGTATGATGAGACCAAAGTACACATGCAAATGTTAAAAACATTTGACTCTGAAAAACTTTATTCATATGGTACATTTTGAATGAAGCAAAAAATTAAACAGCAGGTGGCAATGAGAAAACATTCTAGTTTCCAAAAAAATAATTATAACAACGGGGGTTCATACAGAATATTGTTTTGCATATATTCAGGAAACTGGTGAGAGAGATAATTAGAAGACAATAGAAAAATAGAACGTCTAAGAGAGTAGCACAAAGGATTGAG
This sequence comes from Citrullus mucosospermus, assembly GCA_030954485.1. Taxonomy (NCBI): domain Eukaryota; kingdom Viridiplantae; phylum Streptophyta; class Magnoliopsida; order Cucurbitales; family Cucurbitaceae; genus Citrullus; species Citrullus mucosospermus. The sequence continues at coordinate 29,639,913 of CM062061.1, read as the reverse complement.
CACGAGGATGAAAACCAAACTTTTCGATAATATAGCACTAAATTACAAACCAAATTATAAAAAGGAGCCACTGGTTAGAGATGCAGGCATTGTTCTACATCCATTACAGGTAAAGAAGATTAAATATATAAATAAAGTAAACATCTACATTGGTGTGAGCCATCCTGGTAAAGTCCAAAAATAAAACCATGTTAATTTAAGCTCAAAAGAGACAATATCATACCATTGGATATATGAAGAGACTCTTTGTCTTATCATATGGTATCAAAGACAAGAATCAAGCATAAGCTATGTGAATTGTATATTTAGAAGTTGAATAAGAGAAGTTATTCCTACTGAATAAGATTAATTGAAGATCAATACTTGAATTTTCAACAAATCAAGGATTCAATGATCTACTGAGTTGGTGCTTCAATGAGCTTTAAAAGACATTTTTTTGTTGAAGTTTTTCAAATCTTTTATTAGCTTCTAAGCAAAATTCCTAACTTCATTACCTTTAAGCTTGAGGACAAGTTATTATTCAAAAGGGAAGGACTTGATGAAGTGTAGTGAAAATGATGACATGGGGCTGATGTGATTTTGAACAAGAATGAAAACTGCACAGAAGAGTAACGCCCTTATACCTTTTTAGGCACTAGAAGTCAAGAATTTTGTTATTTCTTATCTCAAAGGGACCATACTGTCCCTCATTTGAGCCTATGGGAGAAAATCAGGTAAAAGAAACTTTTAGTCAGGCTATTTGACAGGGAGATCACAAATTGCAACGGCTCATGGAAAGAAGCTATAGCACCTACTACAGAGCCGTTGTTGAAACACACTGGGTGTGCTTCTTTCACAACATGCTTTGGTCCTACGTGTCTTCAAATGGTCTTCTAGCAATAGAAGAAACCGTGTCCTTCCTGAAGATCCAATTATGAGAGATAAATCGAACAAGTATTTTCACCTTTACCAATGGCTTGATGCAAAGTGTGCAGCTCAACAATGATCATTCATTCAAGACCAAAATATCCAGAGTACTCTAACCAAACAAACACTTTACATAAAGTCTTTGCCAAGATTTAGCTCTTGTCATATTAGGCTTTGTATTGCTACCATGAAAAGTATCTTTACCATGACATTATTACTTCTCATTGTGGGCAATTAGCAATAAATTTTTACTATTTCTCATGGAATTTGACACTTTTATTGAACAAGCGCTCTTGCCCAATGACCGTCACTTATTCTAGTTATTATTAGTGGTGGCCCGTGAGGAACAAAATCAACTAACATACTACTGGGGATCCATCTAGAAATTTATATAGAATCATTGAAAAACAATTTACTTCATAAGAACAAAAAGATCTCATAATCTTGGAATCTTATGCTTCACTGCTGCAAGTTTTTAAATTTTTAGTTTGAGTGGTCAACTTACTTCGAAGGTTTAGCATCCTATTATTTGTAAATAAATAAAGGGTAAATCTCTTATATTTTCAAGCTTATAAGAACAATAATAACGATTCTCAATCGAGCATTCTTGGAGTAAAAACTCTTTGATGCTACTTTGCATCCCCATCCAGTATTCATCTAACATTAGCATTAAAAAAAAAAAATGCAATATTCATCCAAATTTCTTCATTAATCAAATCATATCCAGATGAGAAAACTGATTTACAATCCAACAATCAAGTACGGCGCACATCCCCACTAAACCATCAACTATTCTCAAAGGTTAAAATTCCAGAAAAGAATCCACATGAAAATAACCTGAAGCGCTTTTCTGTACCACAGGTAATGATAGCATAAGGATCAGAAGTGCCATTTAAGTTTGCAGCTATAAGATTCTTTGCAGCCAACAATTCCAACTGAAAAACCAAATGCATTGTCCAAATGAAATAACAAAAATGAAGCAGTAAAATGTAATTGAGGCCAAAAGTTGATTTGAAAACAATGCCAGTCTTCATTTCACAGAATAAGAACCAGAGCCAACCATTTGATGACCAACATACCTTAATTAGATAAGCAGAATTAGTTTGAAGGTCTCTTAAATGACCAGGGGGAATCTACAAAATAATTGCAAAACTGCACGTCAAAAGAGTTACATATTACTCTGAAAAAGTATCTATCTAGCGTTTTCTAACACAAGCAATATGTCAAATTTCCCGGCAACATTTGTCATCACCACTGAGAAACACACCAAACCATAAACGGAAACAAACAGCACTAAATAGTCTATGTAAGCAAACCTAAGGGTATGAAGCACATGTTAAGTAACAGAGAACCCAGATTTCAACATTAAAGACTAATTCCTCAGGCCAGCATAAAGAAAGACTGAATTATCTGTTACACCACTGACGTGTACTTGGAAGAAAGCTCGACGTGTCCAACTTCAATGTATCAAGTAATAACATTTCAAATCAGACTGGTAGAAAGCTCGATTTGACCAATTTTGATGGTATCAGGTAACAAAACCTCAAAATTACAAACGAATTCCTAGGATAACATACAGGAAGACAGAATTCCCAAGTCCATTAGAATACGAGAATTAAAAACAAAACACAGACATACTAGCAACAAAAGGTTAGACTTTAATCGGCGAGATAATAGCTTAAACCCCGAAAGTTCAAAAGATCACATCAGGAAGCTACCAAATAGCAAATAACTAAAGATTCAGAATCGGAAATCAATTCCTTAAACTAACATGAATATATATAAATATATATATACATAGATCGAGATGTCTGCTAAAGCTGCAAATAAAAAAAAAAAACGGTTGAATGTTAAGTAATCTCTTAAACCAGTAAAATCCTCCAATAAATAAACACAATTCGCCTTCAAATCCAATTCCAGAACCCAGCAAAACAATTTCATCATAAATTGAAACGTGAACTAAACAAGTTAGGCAAGAAACTAGTCGATCAAAGCCAAGAGCAAAACGAACCCGCATTCAAATATTAATACGTATATCAATCAATAAAAAACGTGAACAAACATAAACAATTCAAACAGAAAATACATTACAGCCACAAGTAATAGAAGCAGGAAAAAAAATAGAGAAAAAGCTAACCCTGTCCTTAACGTGAATAGCATCCCCAGAACCGTCAACCACAGAACGATCAGCATCAAATAAACCACTCCGGTAGGCGAAAAACCAGTAAGCGAAAATCACAAAGAGAGAAGTAGCGAGAGTGATCTTGATCTCCAGCCAGGACGGGAGAAGGAAATCGAGCGCCATAGCGATCACCATTTGTGGCCTGAATTCGAAGTGGAGGATAATTGAAGAAGTCATGACGAATATTGACGAAGAATTGGTGTTGCTCTAGACTTTGAACAGCTCGGAAAGGTCATCTGTGCGTTCCCGTGGAAGAAATTGGAACCGCCATTTTTTATTTTTCCTTTCTTCTTCTTCAGCTATGTGATTAATTCTTAAAAAGAAAGGGTCAAAGTTGGACCGTTGGAGGAAGAAGACCAAAATTTTAACCAATTCCTGACGGAATTACCCTTGCAGGCCAACCGTATTGTAAAGGAATTATCGCTGGTAATTTTGGTAAAGAATGAAGGGTGTTTTGGGTAGAGAGAATTGAATTTTGATTAACGCCTGGAGAAATGAGAATATTTTTGTGAAGTGGAGACTCTGGCAGATTGGTAGTTAGTTGAGAGCTTTCATCTAGACAAGGACAGTCACAATCCCACTCAATACTCGAACTTTTAATAGTTGGATTTATAATATTAAGCTATATTTATTTAAGTTTGTTATAAGCTTTTCTTCGACATTATGATAAGAATAGTATGTACTTCATCAAGAGTGGTTATAAGTTGGTACACGCAACGACTTTTCATATTTTCGATACGCTTCCTACTTTTGAGATTCTTGCCAACCAAAAGATTATGGTATTGGATGGAATGTGCTCTCTTTGTTATTGAGGACAGAAATCCAACATTCATGTCGTTTGGTACTCTAAGGGAAGTAAACGTTAGTTGGTCTTCTTGACCACCTAACCTGCTTCTTGTTGATATGTAGTTTTTTCGATGTTGCTTCTCTGTTTTGTAGGTGTTCTAAGCTACTCCATTCGATAGATTTTAAGATTTTTAATTTTTTCCTTCTTCGCCTTTTTCATTTGGCATCGTCGAAACTCTTTGGTGTTTTGACAATCATGTCCCTCTTTCTTTCGTAAAAGATTTGGTTAGTAGGTTTTCTCATTCCTAAGTGAATGTGTATGTATGTCTTTATAATCTAAAAATCTTTTAACAAATATATTTGAATTTAAATTTTGTGTTTAATAAGTTGGTGTAAATTTAAAAATTTATTGCTTGCTTCTCATTATATTAATTGAAATTTGCATTACAAGTGGATTATACCCAAATTTAAAAGTCTTCTTAAAATACATAGATTAAACTAAAAATAATTCTAAAACTTCAAAGATTCATTATAAAAAATATTGAATACTAAATTTACACAATTCTAAAAAATTGAAGTCCACTTTTATTTATTTTCTTTTTTTATTCATTTTTGTCCCTTTATTTTCAAAATGTTCATTTTGTCTATATATTGTATCTTTGTCCACTTTAATCCATGTACTCACGAAATATATATTTTGGTCCATATATTTTTTTTAAATGGTAATTTTAGTCCCATCATTTTTTATTTACATCTCACTCCCGCCAAATCACTTAACCTCATTCATCTTCGGCACAAAAGCACTCACTAGTGAGCTATTCACACTCTTGAAGGAGGTTGCTTCTAAGCAAACCTCCTAGTTGTCTCTACACCCCTACCTCCATAATAACTGAGTGGTTATTTGAGGGTCTTAGTTGGTGATTCAGCCTATTTCTCTCTCAACAATGAAACATTCTCAAAATTTTAATGGACACTTCATTCACTAAATTTAGGTCCCTTCATTTTCATTCTAAAATAGGCATGAAGTCAAAATTTAAAGAAAACATTGATAAAAAGTTTGTTAAGATGATCATTTAAAATTCTTGGAATAGTTGTTGAAATATATATGGGGACGCCTCACCTTTCAAAGAACTAAACAAAAATGTGCACAACATGATGTACAAACTAATAGCATAGACCCTAACTAGTGATAGTGAACAAACTCATGAAGGTGTTGGATCATATCATGTCCCCTTACAAGTTGGCTTTTATTCTGCTTTTATAGGATTTTGAGAACCATAAAAGAAATAGAGAGGTGAGACACGGGGACATGAGGATTATATGAACAAAGCGAAACTTGTGGAAAGTATGGAAGCTAAATTTGAATATCTATATAAATATTCAACACTATCTGTCAAGACTCTACATTTTAATTAAGGACTCAATTTCTAAATGATTATTTTGTATCTACTTTTTTTAGTACAACAATCGAGGATTGTAGAATTCAACCTTTGACTTTTTGATCAAGAGTGTATCTAGATTTGTATTTAATTGGTTTTGTTTGCATTTTAACATTTATTTAAAATTTACTTAAAATTTTGATTCAAGAAAAAAATTCAAAACGTTATAAATTCTTGTTGGTACTTTTAAAGTATAGAGAGATTGAATAAACAAACTCGTAAATTTTCAACCATTTATTAAAATCTTTTCAAACAGTATAGACAACAATAACAAGAATAAGCTTCCTAACTTAACAGGCAGATACAAAATTAGAAACCACGACAAGACAAAAAACAGTTGAAAAAATAAGTTTATTTAAATAACAATATTTCTTTTTTTACTCTTTCTTTTAATATATTTAAACAACTTTTTTCAGACCAATCATGATTGGTTTTTTTCGTTTACTAATTCCTAATCAAAATTATTACCGTCCAACACAGTTATGTTGGACATCAATTGTAAAGAGAATGTGTTTTTTTATAGTGTTTACTACAAACTAATGAAGAATCGTAATAAAAATTTATTGGTGTTGTTTATATCATAATGAAATAAAGATGATTACTGAAATACTCTTTTTAGATTTACGATTAATTAGAACATGGTAACTAAATAATATGTTATAAGAAATGAAAGTTAAATTTCTAACTAGGTTTTGAATATGATAAGTTACACATGGGCAATTTGAAATTTAAGAGAAATTGCTCAAAAAATTAAAAGAAAGAAATAATTTCCACAAATTATTCATAATATAATCTAAATTTAAAGGTTAAATTCAAATATTTTCAATTTCTTAATCATAAAACAATAAAACTTGAAATACATATAAGAATATTTGTTAATAATAATAACACATTAGATTATTATAATAATTAAATAAAAGAGGCTAACGGAAAGAGTAGAGAACGAGGCGGAAGCAAGGACGGGAATAGGGAATGTTTCCTATCCCCATCCCATTTACCTCATGGGGAGTTTTTCCTCTCTATTCCCTACTAAGCAAAGAATGTTGTTGAAGGTTGTAGAGAAAATAAACATCTCTACTTAGACATATGGCAAACATAAGAAAAAAGAAAGAAACCAAAAACATATAATCAGAAGATAAGAGACCCCAAAAAAAATACATTATCATTATGATTGTTGTTATGAAAACAATAATCATATATGATCGCTTAGACCACAACTACCATTACCGCTTTTAACTATTAAAATGATAGTTAATAACATGTGAGGACAAAATCTAGAAAAATCTTTAAGATGTTCAAAAGACTACTCAATACATAATTCAAACGTCATTGTGAGACCCATAGTTGATTATGGAACATTAATAGACAATAATTATATCAGTCCCACTTTTTATTAAAGTAGATGTGGCCCAAAATTTCAAAGACTAATTTTAAAACTTTTTTTTTAGAAATAGTCAAGGTATTACAAATATAACAACTAATTTTATCACCCATCGTAATGTCCCATTTTTCTTAAGCAATCTCTCAATTTCAATCCATTATTAAAATATCATAAGGAATAAAATATCGATATTTACCCATATTATTTTAAGTCATATATAACTTAATTATTAATTAATAATCAAGTTCCTTTTACTTTTAAATTAAATTATAGATCTTATTATTTATATATATAGACTTCATGAATATCTATAAAAGATATCGGAGATCTCGATTAATTCCAAAATCTTTAATTGTACATTTTAATTCCTAATCTGGCCAATTCCACTAAGTAATTAAAAGTAATAAATGAAAATTGGCCCCACCTAATTACACCCATACCCCATAAAGAAAAGATGAACTAGAATCAATTCTTTGATTAATTGCCCACTTTACCACTATATACAAATCTTTACTTTCTTGCAACAATAGACAAACCCAAAGTCTTAGCGAAGGAGTTATTGAATGTGGCTGCCAACTACAATACGATTGCCATATAAAGTAACTTCCCATCTTCAAGGCATAGTGTGAGAGACATTCACAACTCTATTTCTATTAGAACATAACAATGTACCATCTCTATGACATTTTCTCTAAAGCTTTCCATCCAAGGACCTAGACACACTACTGCGAGGCTCGAGCGATTAGGGATAATCTTGAAAAGTGAAGGGGTAACAAACTTCTTGAATACATATTTGAGAACCTAACGACTAATCACTTCTATATTCAATACAAATGACCTCAAAGGTATGGCCTAGGGGTAAGAGGAGGAAATGAAATGTAAATGGAGCCAGGTCCCCAACTTCTTGCATTTCCTTATCATATTCTTAAACCCTCCAACATTTTGCTCCCTTCAATTTAACAGAAACAATATCAACAGGATCCAGTATGGTATGAAATATAATATTAACAAACACTTCTCTTCCCCCTTGAGTCGAGAAGAAAGCCACCCAGCAAGGCAGCACCAAGGAAATTAGAGCCATCCGCTGCCACCGTAAACAGCAATTGCTTGTTTCCATTTTCCAACATCATCTGCCTCTTCACATTAGTTTCCAAGCTGCAGCCACAAAAGTAAGTGGGAAAATTGAGTTAAAAAGTTGTATATTGGTTGCAAATAAGAAACAGGAACGAAAGACGAGCTGCTCCATGCGGATAGGAAAAAGGTAGTTAAGGGGTTAACAAATCTTCCTAGTCCTATGACTATACAAATGCTAAAATGGAATGTTTGTAAAATTAACTAATTAACAATTATGGTCAGAGGCAAGTGCAGAAAATGCAGCATTGAAACTTGAAGCTTTTACTTGAGAAACGAATCATTTAATTCAAGCAATACTATCGAAGAGATAGCGTTCGCAGAAAACAGCCACGCCTGTTCGTATTCAACACCCAAGATTGAGCATGAAATTTTGTTGATATGACTCCTTGGTTGAAGTCATTTATATTTTAAACTTCTGACTTTTTTCCTTCTTCATTTGCAAGACATTTGAATGAGACCATGAAAAGCTACAAACAGCTTACGAGGTCACAAACAAAGATGAAAATTGGTCTCCATTTAGGAGTACGAACAAACTACATATCCCAAAATTCTGAATTACGGACCAATGAAGGAACTATCTTCATGTTTTTATTAGTATTGAGGTTGACATTCCCTAGAGATTCTAGCATTTATATGTCCAAGGATTTTGATACTACCATCTTCGGTTCTTAACAAATCATTCTTCATAATGTTTATTTTTTTTAACAATGAATGGAATGGGGACCTCTAACCTCAAGGTTAATATATTTGATGTTAGTTGAACTAAGCTCATTTTGACACCTTGATTTGAAGTTGCAAAGCAAACATAGCTCTAGCATATAGAGTTTGACATTCCCATAATGACCTTTTCGTTTGTCAATGCTTAACCAATGGCTTGAGCTCGACAAGTTTGGTGGGTCTAATAGTAAAGGATTGGGGCCCTTGGAAAAAGCCTCCCAAGTTCTAAGTTCAAGTCGTAGGTAGGGAAAACTCTTACTCATTTTAAAACCTACTTCGTTATCAAAATTAGCCCAACAGTGGGCCGTAGCTTAGCAAGATTAGTGAGGGGGGACCGTGAGCATAATGCAAGAAACGGGACCCACGACGTCAAGATTATCAAAAGGAGAAACTTTCCTTTTCATTTTTTTCCAAGAAAAGAACACAAAAATCAAGAATATCAAAAGGAAAAAGTGTGGGATATTTCATCCACATCATGGTGCCCTGCACTGCAATGCTAAAGTGAAAGTGACAGTTTTGGGAAAAAAGAAAAACAACCATAAGGTCCATAGCCTAGCTTTCAAGATAAATCAAAATTGGTTATCTAAAAACACAGACAATTTAGTCCCGTAAAATACTTGAACACTCCGACACTTCTACCACAAGTATATGTATTCATATTCATGCTTCTTTGTCGGTTTCTATTCTGAAATTGTACGGTTTGAAACATAGATTGTTAGGAAACCTTGTTCTATCTGTTATAGAAGACAAATTCTTCTTTCCTCAAATGATTAGTTATTCAATACAATGAAAAACCACGCTTGATCTTCAGAAATTAAGACATAAAAGCCATCCCATCATTGATTCTAAAAAAAAAAAAAAAAAAAACAGAGTTCCAACGGAAACGTAGAATTTGAATCTACTATTGCTTTGAATAGATTCAACATACCACAATTGAAGAAAAATTTACTTCTAAGACTCCGATATTGATGACAAGACATTCAAACGCAACAAAATCGCATCAAAGAGAAATCGAGATTCACAAGAAATTCGTCAAAACGAACCACCGTACCTGGAATATCCTTTCTAGGCGGAGCCGTAGCGTAGCAGATGATCGAACGTCCGATCATGGAGAGGCAGGAAACCACCGCGGCGACATAGAAAAACATAACCAATCCAATAACCCAAGGCATCATCATGAAGCCGATGAAGAAGGTAACCGATCCACAGAGCATCAGAGCTAGAGAAATCCCTAGAAGTAGCGACGCAAATCCCGCCGGAGTTATCTGCGCCGGAATCGACCGTCGCGACGACGCGGTTGAAACCACCGGCGACTGATCGGAAAACGGAATCGACGAAGGTGGCGATCGGAGAATATTCATAACAAGAGAAGAAAGCTCATAAAAAACACTCGATTGCCCCCCATCTCGCTGCTGCCGTCGCATCATAATTCTTCGATCAAAAACACGCCAAAAGGGAAAATCCTCTCCGAAAAAAAAAAAAAAAAAGAAAACCCAATAACGCTTTTGTTGAAAGAGTCGAGGGAAATGGATAAATCAAAGAAACTTTTATGGAACAAGGGGACCCGCGATTGGATTGGAGAGACTAAAACCCGTCAACAACAACAGCCAGTGGATAGGTCTGGTAAAGCAAAACTTTTGTTTGTTCGTTGATAAAATCATTCAATCTACAACACAAACACAGAGAAGGGTGAAACCCACATGGAAGATTGAACTAAAAAACCCTTTTTTCTGGTTACCCAGAAAGTTCTTATTCACTTTTAACTCGATTTTCTGTTTGGATAGAGAGAAAACAAAAAGGGAGAAAAAGGGGGGGAATAGGGATTTGAGATAAATATGGAGGAGGGTAAAATGAAAGGGAAGATTTGGTGGATTACACGTAATGCAGACGAATTGGGAGCTGGGATCTTATCTTCAATGGATAACGACGGCTCTGAGCTCGCGTAATGGCTTCTTCGCAACTGGCGTGTTGGTGCGAATTTTGGGAGTTATGGCGTTCTTTATGCGGCAATTTGGTGGGGGCTTTCCTTTTCTTTTTGGGATCCGAAAAGTCATAATAGGTGGTGTGACCAATTTCATTGAAGAATTGGTTTTTTTTTTTAATTAAAAAAAAAAAAAAAAGCACTTTTTAGGCCTTAAATTTTGTGAACTTACTCCTCTATAAAATTGATGTATTTTAATAGCGGGACTCACGATACGCCCGACACGAGGAAGAGAGTTTACCACTCTACTTCTGAACTACACGAGTTGGTGAGATTAATAAATCTGGAGCTAATATGTTGAAATTGATAAGATTTGTGTTTGGGCGAAGAATTATAAAATAAAGTTTATCAATAAATGTGTAAATATTTTTACTATTGTAGTTGAGTCGTTAGCCATATGGCATCTAAGTTTTAAAATATTACACCTATTTATTGTTTTTAAGTTTTGAGTTTGATTTTAATTTAGTTCTTACATTTCATAATATTACACTTTTAGTCCTAAAGTTTTTTTTAAATTTAATCCATAGATTTTAAAATTTATAGTTTTAACCTTAATTTTTAAAAAAATACTCACAAGTTAATATCTATTAATTAATTTATAATAATTATGAAGTAAATTTTTTTAATTAATTTAAATAGTAATGGAAAAGATAGTCAAACTTAATTAATTATGCTTCTTTTAGAGCTCATTTTGGTTGATGTGAGGAAAACATGTTTTTCAAAAAAATCATTTTTATTTAAATTCTTTTGACAAAAACTGTTTAAAATACACTTCAAAACCTTTTTTTAGTGGTTTTAAACACTCTAATTTTTTTCAAAATGACTTGTTTTTTAAATTAAACACTTGAAAATGTATTCCAAATACACCCTTAATTCTTTTAAATTAATTATTAGGTCATTAACACTAAAAACTGAAAATAAGTATTTAGTAAAAAAAATTTTAGGTTAAAAATGTAAATCTTAAAACCTAAAAACCAAATTACAAAATTCAAACCTCAAACCTGAAAGGTAAAATTGTAATATTTTAAAACCTAAATACTAAATTGAAATCAAATTAAAAACGGGGTAGGTAATTTTAGTTTTTGAATTTTAAAGTGCACTTTATCCCCTATATTTCTTTTTTTATGTATTTAGTGTTATTTTTTTCTTTTATAAAAAAAAAAACATTATTTCTCTATGTCAATCTAAACATAGTTAATCAATAAATACATAAATTATCATTTTAATGATTAGTTCGATCCTCCACTTGAACAATTGTTTAACTAAAAATAAATCTATTTAGTTTCCTACCTTATTTAGTCTATAAGGATTAAATTGAATTGAATAAGGTTTCGAGATTGGCTCAATCTTGAAGAATTATTTGTTTAACTTATTTAGTCTAAAGAGTTATTTATTTAAACAACAAATAGTGTGAGAGTGATGATGCAACATTTGTTTAGCCTAAAGTTTTTAGGTCTAAATTTACGTTGTTTTTTCCCTGTACTTTTGTTGTGCTACAAAATGAGAGACGTTGCATTGTTTTTCTCAAAATCTAATTTATATAAATGTACTCCTTACGATATTAAATTTTAAAAATTGAGTTATTTATTTTAAGAATATTTTACCATGATTATTATTATTATTAGAAAAATGATCTTAAATGGTCAAACTGCTAAAAATACTAATAGCAAAATACACCGTCTATCGCAGATAGACATTGAAATTTTGCTATATTTGTAAATATTGTGGTTCCTTTTACTATATTTGAAAAGAGCCCTTATTATTATTATTATAACTATTTTCAAATATAGAAAAATGAAATAAATATTTATAAATATAGCAAAATTTTATTGGCTATTTGCAATAGCTACTATTTATCTGTGATAGACTAATAGACTACTATCTAGGTCGTGATAGACACAGATAACAGGTTTATTGTGATCTATCTATCGCAGATAATTTATGATATTTTGCTATTATTTGTAAATTTTTTCAACAATTTTATCATTTAAAATAATTTCTCTTATTATTATTATTTAAAAATAGAGTTATTGGTATAAATTTATGTCAGTTAAACTATTTTGTTATTCGCGTTAAAATATATTATTATATAAACTTATTTGTGAATTATTTTAGTTTCTTAGGCAGTGGATACAAAATAATCTCTTCAAGCAACGATTTTATTAGGTGTCCAAAAAGTGGTGTCTTTAAATATCTTTTTTTTAAAATAAAATAACCAAAAAAAGAAAAAGACGAAAAAAGTCATGACACTTGACAAGATGTATCCACCTAATTACAACTATGTTAAACATTAAGTCTATGAAACTTCGTTATAAAGTTCTCAAAGGGGGAAAAATCTTTGGTAGGCTTTTTAAACTTTAAATTTTATATTACAAAATTCACTAATTTCAAAAAATATCACAAAATCCACTAATTTAAATAGCAATAATAATAAGAAGAAAAAAAAGAAGCAAATATTATACAAAATTAAACTTAATTAAGGCTCAAGATTGTAAAGCTTTCAAAACAAACAGACTTCAACAAAAATCTACCTCTGTACTTCATTAATTTGTTTAAACATTGAGAGCTCATTAATTTCATACTAAATATATATTTTTTATATTCATTAAATGCATAAATAATTTTATCTTCTTTTATCATACTTATTGGAAATGAAAGATTTTGAAAATTTAACTACTTTATAAGTAATATTTAACAAATATCTTAAATTTTAATTATGTTCCAAAACTAGATTTTTGCATAATTTTGAGCCAATTTCAACCTTGTGGTGTTTTTATTATTTTATAATTAAAATAATAAAAAAAATCATTTTGAATCTAATATCAATATTGAAAAATTTTATTTTTAGAATAAACATTAATCACATTATATATATCATCACTAAATTCAGGTCGTCATTTAATAATTTTTTTATTTCATTAATTAATATGGTATATATTCCTAAAATTAAGGAATATGATAGGTACATTCTCTCCTATTTATTTTTTTACTATTTTATATAAAGAAAAAATTAGTGTTTGTTTATAAAGTATATTTTTTTCGACCATTATTTTTTTTTTCTTTTTCTTTTTTTGTTTTTTACAAATTTAAGATGTTCATTTTAAGAGTATTTATTTTTTAAGCATATTTTTTTCTAATTAATTACAAATTTGTCACAAACTTTTTTTTTTATTAATTTTGAATTCTAACTTAAATTCAAAATCCTTAATTGAAAATATATCCAATGTTATTTTAAATCTATACAGTTATTTTTAAATAAATTTAGAACAAGGTTATTATATAATATATACTGCATATTTTTTTATCTCATTTCTATTCAAATATATATATTCCATATGCTTTGTTGTGTATACATATGTATATATTTGAAATTGAGACATATATTCTATATTCTTTGTCATATATTCACATCCTCAAATTATTTGAAATAAACTCATATATATTTAATATTGAAACCAGAATTTACAAATAAACCTCGTATATACTATGTATTATAGTCACATCACTTTCATGTGTAAGTTTTGAAAAAAAAATCATTTAATGAGCGTGATTATGATACATTTTCAAATATTTGATTTTGAAAATAAAACAGTTTTGAAAAAAATCATTTAATGCAAGCAAATATGATATATTTTCTTTTCTAGATGTGTCTTTTCTTATTTCTATTTTTTTCTTATTATTATTTTCAAATTTTCTAAAACTCGTGGAGGGTGATATGGTAATTTAAGCAATATTTTTGTGTAATATTTCATTTTATTAGGCTATTCATGAAAAAAAATAGGAAGTTTAAAACAATTTTATAATTAGGTTATTCATATAGAAAGTCCTTCTATAGGTAAAACTGATCACAACACTTTATCAAAAGTTTAAGCCTCTTTGGTAACCATTTATTTTTGGAAAAATATATTTGTGTTTCTTACAACTTATTTGATATGATCTTCAATTTCTTTTTGTTAACCAATTATTTTTGGAAAAATATATTTGTTTTCTTACAACTTCTTTGATATGATCTTCAATTTCTTTTAACTAAACACTTGATTTTTTGCTAAATTCTAAAAGCAAAAATATTTTAAATTATATATATAACTTGGCTTGACTTTTTGAAATATTCTTCAAAAGTATATAAAAAATACAATGACTATTTTCAAACATTAGAAAATGAACCAAAATATTTATAAATATAGCAAAAGTTCACAGATAATTTATTGTAATCTATTAATGATAGACTGTGACATGTTGCTATTATTTATAAATATTTTCAATATTTTTATCACTTTAAACAATTTTCACTTTAAACAATTTATTTATTTAAGTTTTGTTACTTAAAATAATTTATTTATAAATTAAACAACAACAATAAATAATTATTGGACGAGGCCTTAATGTACAGGCTAATATAATATTATGATGTCAGGAACCAAAAATTGAAGTTCCAAACAAATTAAACGACAAAAAAAAAAAAAAAAAAAAAAAAAAAAAAAAAACTCAAATCTTTACACCTACATGTTATCCTACATATTATATAAGTATTAAAGTACAACCATTAGATAAAACCCTTAAATTTTAGTTATTATCCTTGTAGTTTAAGCACAATTATACATTTATTAAATCGTT
The DNA here is from genome assembly GCA_030954485.1 of Citrullus mucosospermus. Lineage (NCBI taxonomy): Eukaryota > Viridiplantae > Streptophyta > Magnoliopsida > Cucurbitales > Cucurbitaceae > Citrullus > Citrullus mucosospermus. The sequence goes on along the minus strand of CM062061.1, from coordinate 29,624,773 downwards.
ACTAATACAATGTACAAACTATTAATCATTTGTTAATTTCTTTTTTTCCCTTTGCAAAGGATCATTTGTTTAAATTTGCAAAAAGAAAACAAATTTTGATTGATTTGGTTGATTAAAAATGAGAATAAATTTTAGCGTTTACTTTCCAGCTTTCAATAAAACTTATAATTAAATTATTATTTAACTAATTTTGGTTAAAAAAATTAATATTTGTTAATTTAAAAAATACAGAAATTAAAATTTTAAGTTTAGTGTTGTAGGGACCGACCACTGGAAAGAGTGGGGCCCTCCAAAAATAGGCGTATGCCGCTTGAGCCGGCGAGCACACGGTATTCTTTAGTAAAAGGCGAAAGAATAGTTCGCTTTGTGCTCACCGCACGGCTCCGTGGTTCTACACTTCACGCATCGGCGCGGTTGATATAGTCGCTGAGCGGTCCACTAAACTTTTCCTTTCGATGTGGGAAATCCTAAGTCATTACATTCTCTATCATTATTTTAATATTTTTAACAATATAAATAAATCCCCATTTATTACGAATTCAATGTTCCCAATTTCCAATTCTTTCTTTTTCTTGTTCCAAATTAACAATACTATTTCCCTCAAGTTTTTAACTGAGTTTCTCTAAACTTGAATATAGTTATTTTGATTCTTCATCTTAAAAAAAAAAAAAAAAAAAGTTTGTTTTAATCCCTAAATTTTTTTGATCTATGTTGTTAAGATTCGGTTGACTCTCAATAAAAAATGTGAAGTGACTTATATTTTTAGATGAATAGACTCCAAATGGCTTTAGAATGCTAAATAAGTTAGACAACTTTAGGCTTAAAAATTTTAGGGTATTAATTTTTTGTCAATTAGGTTGGGCAATTTCTATTATACATTCAAAAAAAAAAAAAAATTTGATACAATGACAGAACTTTGATAAGCATGTTCAAGCAAAGACACCGATGAAAACTTTTTAACCCAAGAATACACCATCCCGGTGTAATGTAAAATACCTATACAAAATAAGGACCAAGATGAAGAGGGGAAGAAAATAGTATTTCAATAAATCACAAAAATATCTCAAGCGTGAAGGAAAATAGTTAAAATGTCTTAAACATGAAAGTATAGCATGTGTTGAGCAAGATGAAGGACCAAGGTAAAGTAAACTGCTAATAACCAATACACCTAACTAGTGAACGGCCAAAATCTTAAATGTAAAGTGACTTTTGATTTCTCCTATAAAATTGCTTTACCACCTTATTAAAAATTAAAATCTTAGACTTTTTATTGTGACTAATTTATTTGGCAACATAGTCATCTAAAAATGCAAACCACCTCATCATTGTGTTAAAGAGTTAACATAATCTTAATGGTAGAGACTAAAGTAAGCACTTTTTTAAAGTTTAAAAACTAAAATAGAATAACATTCAAAGTTTAGAAGCCAAAATAGAACTTAAACCTTAATTTTATTATTGTTTAACAAATGTAGTTCTGGAGATTGAACTTTTGAGTATCCTATATATTGTTAGAGATTAATTAAAGCTAGCTATGTGGTAAAGTTACGTGTTTAGTTATAGTTTATAGTATGTTAAGGTGGAGACCAATTGTCATGAGGTAGATTTGAAGGAAGCATGAGTTATAGTTTGTCTCTACTTTAATTCAGACTTACTACTAATAATTTGAGCTGTGTACCTGGTCAAGCACCACATTGCATACAAGAGTTTTTATCTAGTCACCTAGATACATGATCAGGTCAAACATTACATCAATTGTCCGTCTTATTTAGAATCACACATTAATAGATATTCTCTAATATTTTTAAGTTGGTTTAAGTAGATTTGATATTTTTTTAGGTATACACAGAAGAACAAAACTAACAAGAAATCAAATCACTAAACATCACATCATCAATCCATGAGAGATGATCTTCAAGCTATACACTAGAGGTTTTTGTTTGACGTGCATTACATGCTCGAATGTGAGAAGTTAGAAACAATGCCTCATTGATGAAGAGCTTGATTTCCCACCCCACATGTTGTAGAAGAGTGAAATTTTTCCATCTCTTTCAAGTATGAGGGCCAATTTCTATTATACATTCCAAAAAAAAGACACTAATGAAAACTTTTTAACCAAATATGGTGATAAGCTAAAAAAAAAATGCAAATAAATGTAACCCACTAAAAAATGGACTTTAAAAATTTGCAAATAAATGTTACCCACATAGAATAAGGATCAAGAGGAAGATGAAAAAAAGAAAATAACTTAAAATATGTTTAAGATGAAATTGGGTCTAGCACGTGTTGAGCAAGGTGAAGGTGAAGTAAAACGACAACAACCAATGCACCAAAATAGTGAACGACCAAAATCTTCTCCTATAAAAAATTGCCTTACCACCTTATTAAAAATTAAAATCTTAGATTTTTTAGCTTGACTATATGGGCCAAAAGGAAAGTGTCCAAGTTGGATCCTAATGAATAAAGTTTGTTTATACTTCAATGGAAGAGTAAATATGAAAATATAAGAGACTTTATAAAATCATTAACTAACTAGTTTATTTGTCAAATTGAGCTTAACTCAATAGTATTTGTTCTAAAAAAAACTAACAAGTTTATTTCTTCGATTCTCCTCTTACATGTGTTGTAGAAGAATGAAGTTTTCGTCTCTTTCAAGGATGAGAGCCAATTTTCTTGGAAAAAGGAGGGAAAATTAACTTTTTTTTTCTTCACTTTTGAATATTTTTTACCATAATAAGTAAATATAAGATATTGAAATGAATAATTATAATTAATTAGGTTTAACTTAATTAAATTCTACATAAAGAACCTTTTGAGGATATTTTTTATTATTTATTATTAAGTATAATTATATAGAGAACAGTTCTGCTAGAAATAAAATTTCTCCCTTTCATTCAATTATTTGCTTCTATAGGTTAGATCCTTGCTAAAGTAATAGTGAGAAAGACCTCTAGATGGTAGATTCATTATACAGAGGAACTTAGAGGAGACCTTGCTGCAACACGTACATCAACAAAGATATATATGCTTAACCCTTCAATTGTTAATTTCAATCTTTTAATTCTAAAACAGAATCAAAGTATGTGATTCAATCGCTTCCGCTGCGGGATCAAAGGGTTTGATTCCATCAATATCATCATTAACCAAAATTTCAAAATTACCCTTTATTTTTCTCCCTTACTTCATTTTCCCGATTTTCTCTTTTTTTTTTTTCGATATTTTCATCTCCTTTACCTCTAATTTTCTCTCTTTTTTTTCTTCCTTCCTCTCCCTCGTCTCCTCCATTCAACATCTTAGTGTCGCCGTTGCCTCTCTTTTTGTGTTTTTTATCTCTTTATGTCATGCACGTAGGTTTTCGATCTTAGTGGTTTTGTATTGCCTAGCAAGAGGGAGAGAGAAAGAAAAGAGAGGAGACTCAATTTGAGTCATTGTATCAAATTTGCGTGCATGACATAAATAGATCAAAAATTGTGTGAGAGAGAGAAAAGGGAGACAAGAGGCTTAATTTGTAAGTGCGAGGTTCTGTTTTGGTAATTTCACCCCAAATATGATGTACGCAAATTGTCAAAAAAAGGAAAAAAGAAAAAAAAAACCAATTTTAGAAATTACTACATATTTCATTTTTCTTTAAATTTTGGATCATCCATCTAACCTAACCCTTTAAAAAAACTCTTCTAATTCACCCACCAAATTGCTCAATGTGGTATTCAATTAAATAATTGCTAACTTATACCAAATGCCTGTGTGTAATTCGTCGTAATTTTGCCCTAACATTTTAAAATATTCAAATTTACCCGTAATATTTCAATTTATTAAAAAAATTATCTTAATAATTTCGGTTAAACTGCCACAAAAATCCAAATTTACACCTATTTTGAATATTTATAATAATTTCTAATTTAACTTGAATATAATTATATAATGAGATTATTTAATGTGAATTTGGTAAAATTAGATTTTTTTTTAAATCAAAATTATTAGATAGGATTAGATATTGTTTGATTTTTTGATTTTTTGATTTTTTAATTTTTTTTTTCTTTTTTCCATCTAACTTCATTTTAAAAAAGTCTACTATAATTTGATGGGAATGGTGGGTTTGTAGATAACATATTTTTAAATTTTTTTTTTTTTAATTTCATTCTAATGTTTGAACGCTAATATGTGGTTTTTGTTTTAATTTTTTTTCATTTATTTGATGTGAATTTATAGATGAGAGGATAAAATATGATTTTTTTAAAATAGAAAATTTATTATTATTTAAATCTTAGATAACATGAGATAGAAATAAAATGTGATTTTTTCCCCTGTTTTATATAGGGTGAATTAGAAATTAAAGGATAAAATGAGATTGTTTTAAAAATATAATATTATTTAGAGTGTGAATACTTTTTTCTTCTTTTATTTTCTTATTTAACGTCTGAGTTGAAAAAAAATTTATTAAATAATTTAAATGTGAAATTAATGATATAGATATAACAATGAATTAAAGAAAAATCAAACGTTTCTCTCCTTCTTAGATCTAGATAGCATAGATATAGATATAACATTGATCTAAACAACACATGTTACATTAAAGTTAAGATAATGACATAATAATAATAAATAAATAAATATAGATAGAAGATTAATCTTAATAACGTATACCACATTAAAGTTACGATCATGACATAACAATAAAAACTAAATAGATATAGATAGAGGATTAATCTCAATGACGTATGCCACATTAAAGTTACGATAATGGCATAACAATAAAAACTAAATAGATATAAACAAAAGATTAATCTCAACGACATATGCCACGTTAAGGTTACGATAATGGCATAATAATAAACTAAATTTACATTTGAAACATTATATTATAGAAATATTTTTCCCCAAAATTGTCTTCCATTTATATAATACTCAACTAAGAAGAAAAATAAAAATAGAAAACAAAAATTCTCCTCTAACCTCGCCCAAAAATATCAGAAAAAACGATACACTCGATTCATACAGTCCAGGATATCCCCCGCTCTCCCATCAAAGCGCCTTCGAAGAACAGCATTCTGGCCCAGCCGAATCCCCCATGCACTACTATTTCTTGCGGCTCCATCAAATTTCTTATCAACTACGATCAAAGAAACGGTACTGCGAAGGAATCGATAATCGAGTTTCCGCTGGCTTGAGTTGAGGAATTTTTGTTCAACAATCCGGCTACAATTTTTGTTGCCTTTGATCTCCGGCGGAAGCAAGAGAGATCCTTTATTGCTTTAAACTGCTCCCAAGCATTCGATTCGTTTAAAGGCTCCATTGAGGAGTCTTTCTTCGTTTCAGGGTTGGGCGGAGGAATAGTCGTTGTAGCGATATATGCGTGGGGACTGATTCTGTTTATGGCTACTGTATTTGGAGTTCAACTGCCGAGCGTCCACAGTGAGTGTACTGGCCGTTTAACTTGATTTGGGTTTTGATTAATATTAATGCTATGTGACTATTTTTTGTGTTTTCGTTTTGCATTATGATGTTTTTAGGTTGTTTTTATTTGGTTGGTAATTTGGGCTTCTTTTATCGGTGTTGGATGCTATTAAGTTTGTTTATTGAAGGGTATTCCTGTTTGAGTGTGTTTTGGTGGTTAGGTTATGTTTTGTTGCCTTCTTGTTGAGGATTTACGATTTTAAGGAACAAGGAAAAATGTGATAATCTGTGTTAAGGGATAAGAACATGAAGCGATCTTTCTTCTTGATTCCTTGGGGGGTTTTGGTTTTGCTGTCCCCCACCACACCCCCAATGATTTTATCATATCATTTTTGCTTTTAAGTTATATAATTCGATCTGTCTGGTTAGTTGACAATGTTTTTGTATTTTATATCTTGAATCAAAGGTTGAAGGTAATGTTTCTTCTGTGGCAGTTTGCTTCTACATTGATGCTCAATGGCAGTGTTAAGGAGCATTTTTTGTTTTGAAGTATGAGGAAACGCTTAGTCAGAGAAACAAATAGGTGGTTGCTGAAGGTTCTATAGTAAACAAAAAGCCTTGCTGATTTAATAAGAAAGCAAAGCAGGCAAGTATATACCAGAAAGAAAGAATGGATTGTAATAAAGATGAGGCTGCGAGGGCGAAAATGAAAGCTGAGGAGAAATTTACAGCAAAGGACATAGTGGGGGCTAAAAAATTTGCTTTGAAGGCACAAAATTTATTCCCAGGACTTGAGGGTATCTCTCAAATGTTAGCCACGCTTGATGTCTATATTTCTGCAGAAAACAAAATAAATGGAGAAGTAGATTGGTATGCAATACTTGGTGTGGATCCACGAGCTGATGAGGAAACAGTCAGGAAACACTACAGAAAGCTAGCTCTTATTCTTCACCCTGATAAAAACAAGTCTATAGGAGCTGATGGGGCTTTTAAGCTTATTTCTCAGGCTTGGAGTTTGTTGTCTGATAAAGCGAGGAGAGTAGTATATGACCAGAAGAGGAATGGTAGAGTCAACAACATTGTTCCAACTTCAAGGGGGAATTCATCTTCACAATCTGGGAGAAATGGTTTTTACAATTTTTCAAAAAGTGCTACTACTTCAAATATGAAGAGACAGAAAAGTGCATTGCGATCAGATCATTCTTCAGCTTCATCTCAGAAACCAAGACCAACCTTTTGGACTGTGTGCCATCGGTGCAAGATGCAGTATGAGTATCTCAGAGTCTATCTGCATCATAATCTTGTTTGCCCCAACTGTCATGAGCCATTTTTTGCTATTGAAACACCCGCACCCCCTGCAAATGGTGTGAAGTCTAATGGATGGGATTTTACACAGCCAAGTTATCAAACTGGCAATAAAACTGCATATAATCAAGGGAGGAGTAATATTGCCTCATCATCAAATCAGTCCACACACAGCCAAAACAACTTTCAGTGGGGTCCTTTCTCAAGAACGGGTGGTGCTTCATCTGCTGCTCAAGCTGCAACTGTAGTTCAGCAGGCATATGAGAAAGTGAAAAGGCAACGTGAGGAAGCACAAGCTGCTAAAAGAGAGGAACGAAGAAGGCATCAGACGTCTAAGAAGGCCCCTGGTGCTTCATCTACAGGGCACTCTGGTAAGAGAAGAAGAGGTGTAGATGACATTTCTTCTACCTCCCATGCAAGAGATATGACCAATCAGTCAAAAACTGGCCTGGAAAGGACCAGGTTGGGCAATCTGTCTGGTTGGACACAGGGTAATAGAAATGGAAATACCACACTCAAGAGCTCTCGGGATGTCTCTCTTAGTGAATTTCAGAATTTATTAATCAAGAAGGCCAAGGTGGAAATAAGGAAGATGTTACGGGAATTGAATTCACCGACTTCAACTACTGGTGCAGTCAAAGAGGGAAATGGGAATGAGAAGGTAACGGGGAAGAGAGAAACAACTCCAGTGGGTGGTAAAAAACATAATAAAGACATGTCAATCAAACTTCTGAATTCAAAGACGGAATCACAGCCAGTGACTGGTTTTCCTAGCAATTCATGTCCCCGTCAAGTGGTGACAATGGCAATAGATGTCCCTGATCCAGATTTTCACAATTTTGATAGAGACTGTACAGAAAGCTCTTTTGGAGAAAATCAGGTCTGGGCTGCTTATGATGATGATGATGGCATGCCACGACATTATGCCTGGATTCATAGCATAGTATCTTTGAATCCATTTAAAATGAAGATTCGCTGGCTACACTCAGTAATTGATAATGAATTGGGTTCACTGAGCTGGGTTAGCTCCGGTTTTCCAAAAACATGTGGGAATTTTAGAACTGGGAGGTGTGAAATTTATAGCTCCCTTAATTCTTTTTCACACAATGTCAGATGGTCAAAAGGCACATACGGAGACATTTGCATATATCCCAGGAAGGGAGATGTTTGGGCTCTTTATAGGAATTGGTCCCCGGATTGGAATGAACTGACCTCAGATGAGGTAATACACAAGTATGACATGGTAGAAGTTCTTGAGGATTATAACAAAGAACTAGGCGTTATTGTTACTCCCCTTGTCAAGGTGGCTGGTTTCAAGGCTGTATTCCATCAGCATTTGGATCCAAACCAAGTAAGAAGGATCCCTAAAGATGAGATATTTCGGTTTTCTCATCTTGTACCTTCACATTTGCTCACAGGTCAAGAAGCCCCGAATGCTCCCAGAGGTTGCAGGGAACTGGACCCTGCAGCCACTCCAGTTGATCTTCTTCACATCATAGAAACTCCAAAGGAAGAAATCATAGAGATTGAGGATTTTAAACAACAAAGTTGTGTGTCTGAGATCATAGATGTTAGTGACGAAAAAAGTGAAACGAAACCGAGGGAAGCAAGAAAAGAGGATATAGTGAATCCTGTAGCGATAGAAGTTGCGGAAGATGTCCTAGAACTTAAACTGGTCAGGAAAACGGTGCACCCTAATGAAATGCAAGTTTCTTGAACATGGATTATTTGTTCCTCCTCGGCATGAACGGTAAACTTTGTGGAAGCTGATTGGAAATAGTTGACATCTTTATCATTCTGACTTTTTTTTTCCTCTTCAAGGATATCTTAGATGGATTAGTACTTGAAAATCATTCCTTTTGTTGTTACTATGCCTTTGAACTTGAAGATCCTTTTAGAAGGTTAATTTATACCCTTTTATGTTACTGTAGCCGCTCGTGGAAGCTCCCTAGTGTATATTTCATGCTAATCAGAACTCCATTCCTTGGATTTGCAAGTTCTGTATATATTCCTCCCATAGCTGTTTTACAGAGCCGTCCGTTTGTGACCTACTCAAGTAAGCATAAGTAACTTTCCAAGTCTCTTTTTCTTCTGCCGAATGCATAGTATTCTCAATTCTTTATCACCTCTCACAAGATTGCTTTTATATATTTGTCCTTGGAATCATATTGTTCAGCTGATTATAATTTATACAATATCACTGATTACTAGCCTTTTTACTCCAAACTTTAACGTGGCTTTTTGCTGCTTTCTCTTGACTTGGGTTCCTGTTTCATATAAAGATAATGAAGAGGGCACATTTTGGCTGTCTTGAGTTCTCTCTTTTGTTCTTGGCCACTCCATTCTAACACGTAAGTTTGATCTGCATTAGTGTTTAGAGGGTTCCTTCACTTTGACTGAATATTGCATCTTATTGCTATTGACATTGGTTTACTCTCTTGTTTACACGCCTGAAGTTTCAAACGGTTGGGGATGGATTAAAAGTTTGATGCATGTGTACTGGGTTTAATCAACTGATGAATTCTAAATTCATTATAATTCATGAGTTGTCTTGAAACTACCAAGCCTATAGAAACCGTCTTTTCCATTTGATATTGGCCATGTTTATAAGCCTGTAATGATACGAAATCATTTTAAATTTTGGGGAATTTTGTTGTACAGCTACGGATATGACATGTACCGGAAAAAATTTCAAGTATTTGTGATTTTGACTACCATGATTTTATGAGAAGATAATGATTAGTTTTCTTTCAACTTATACTCTGAATATATTCACAGTCAAACCATCTCCACTCGTAAATTCAATTGCACCTCTAAACTTTCATAAGTTGACTATTCGTTAGAATTTCGTTTTAAGATTGTAAATGTATAATTTTTACATGCATAGTAGACTTTCTTAAATTTATTGATTAAGGTAATACTAGGGAGAAATGATAGAATCAAATTAGTTTTAGTAGGGTTTTGAGAGAATAATTTTATTAGGTGATTTTGAGCTATTTTAAATGAAATCAATTGAAAATAGTTATAAAAATTTATTTTGATTCATTTATGATGGTGTCTGATTTAAATTGATACATAGTTGTAGGGGTGTGTACGGTTCGGTTTGGTTTTTGGCCGAACCATGAACCAAATTGAAGTTATCGATTCTCAATGAAGAATCACGGTTGAAAATCGGTTCACATCGGTTTTAGTTCTTGAACCGAACCAACCTGGTTTGGCCAGACTGGTTCGGTTTGGTTTTTAACTGATGCTTCAATAAACCGCGAGAGTGAGAGAGAGAGCGAGAGAAATAAGAGTGATTATCTCTCTCACTCTAATCTCTCGGCTGGTTCGGTTCGGTTTTCTGCGATTTTTTAGGATAATGAACCGATGATCGAACATTGTCCGGTTTGGCTCTTCAGTGAACTGATGGTTCTCCATTCTTCAAAAAAATTAGACTGAACTAGTCGGTTCGGTTTGGCAGTTTTTTTTTTGTTTTTGCACACCCCTCCATAGTTATGGTTTGTTTAACAACTTTCAAATTTTTACTGTGTATACATTTTTTTTTCCCACTTTTTTTCTTTTAGAAGTGAGTTTGAGATTTGATTGTATTTAAAAATTGTGTTTTGTTAGAGAGGAATTAGAATGCGATAAGTGCAAGAATGGCCAAATTTATATAGCAGTTTTGAAAGCTGGCCACTCAAATTTTCTTTTTTATTTATGACAATATGGGTAGCAGGAAAATTAATCTTTGACCTCAATTATGTTTGAGTTGTGCCATCCAAATTTTCTATTGGATAAATAACCAAACAAAGTTTTAATGAGTTAATTAAGATTTATTGAATGACAAACAATTAACAAGATTTAAATAATCAAGATTCAATATAGAATAGTTAAATCAAATTTCAAATTCGAACCAAAATTAGGCCTCTATTCTATAATCATCTATTTCATTCTTAAATTTCTTACTTTGTTATCTATTTTTAGCTAAATTTCGAAAACTAAAAAAAATAGTTTTTAAAAACTTATTTTTGTTTTTATAATTTGACTCACAATAATTCTTAAAAAAATTGAACTTAGTTTTTAGAAATAAACAAGCCTATTAGGGGATATGAGTGGACAAAAGATAGTCCAAAAAACTATTTAATTGGGCAAAAGATGGTTAAAAAAAAAACTATTTAATCCATTGAGTTTTATGCCGTAAATGATTAAATAATTCACTATCATAGTTTGGAAAATAAAAAATTCATAACAAGTTAAAAGATATAGTGCCCATCTAACATGAACTTTTTTAAAGGGTTTGGAAAATCTTGTAATTCTAGGGAAGCAAATATAAATAAATGTCTTGTATTTTGCGGCAAATTGAAGACTCATTGTGGGGAACCTTATTAACTAATCACTGCAAAATAGATAAGTACCAACGAAGTTCGTCCATGTACTAAAAATATATTTTTGAAAGCTCAATGAAATTAAGCTTTTGAAAGTTTATATATATGTTATTGAAACTTTCAAAATTTTAGAGGTATTTTTGAAACAAATTACAAAGTTTCGGAGTATTCTACAAAATATTTTAGTAGAAGGGGTTGAAAGATTTTTTATTTTTTTATTTTTTTATTTTTAGGGGTTGAAAGATTTGGACAACAAATCTTTTGATTTAACACATGACTGATGCTACTTAGGTGTATTAAATACATAATTGAAATTTGGAAAAAATACATTTTTGGTCCAAGTCTAGTTTCCATTTGGTTCCTAGGTTTCAAAATATTGCATATTTAGTTCTTAAATTTTGAGACAATTTTACATATTAGATATGAATTTTGATTCAATTTGATCTCTAGATTTCTAGGTTTACACTTTTAGCCTCAAATTTTCACTAAATGCTCACTTTAGATCTATACTGTTAACGTTTATTAATTAATTTTAAAAGATTATAATTAATTAAGTTTCGCTATATTTTATCACTATTAAAATTAAATATTAAAGTTAATGTCTAAGATAAAAAATGAGAATCTAGTGAAAAATGGCTTAAACTGGCAAATTTCGAAACTTAGAGATTAAAAAAAATATTTTTTCAATGTATTTTTAACTAAGAATATTTTATTTAAAAAAAAAACCTTTGCAGCCCTGGCGGGCAGAGACGACCGAGTTGGCATTATCTGGCTCCCATGGTTTGACGCGGACACAAGAATCAGTCAACGTGGCATCTAAACAACCAATGAAGATCCGCCACGTATACAAACTACGTGTTAACGTTACACGTTTAACTACGATATAATGTGCCAGAAACAGCCAAGAAAAAGAAAGAAAGGAAAAAAAAAAAAAAAATCCTGATTTGTTTGTTCATTGATAAATCTGAAGAATTCGCCGTAATCTGAAGAATTCGTCTCCATTTTTCTGATCCAAACTCGTTTCCGCCTCCCAGATCTCCCTCTCACAAATGGTATTTTCCTATTTTCCTCCCTTTAAATCCTTCTTCTTCCTTACCCTCGATTCTTTCCTCTCTAGGGTTTTCTATTTGAGATTTGATCTATGCCTTTCTCGTTTCTTTCTAATGATTTTTTTGGTTCTGCTCCTTGTGTTTTCGGATTTCATGTAATTGGCACTGCCGATTTGTCGATTTATGTTTTGATTTGATTTGATTGATGGGTTTTTTTTAGACGACATCGCGGCGTCTTGCGGATCGGAAGGTGGAGAGGTTCGAGAAGAACATTTTGAAGAGAGGGGCTGTGCCTGAGACTGCTACAAAGAAGGGAAAGGACTACCCTGTTGGCCCTATTCTTCTTGGATTCTTCGTTTTTGTCGTAATTGGATCATGTGAGTTTTTTCTTCATTTTTTTTTTTTTTGGTTCGCGTTCTAGATTCTGTATGTTAATTTCCTTCTTTCCTCTGTCTGGATTTCAATTTTGTGATTTAAACTTCTGTGCGGTTGTTTATAATTATATGTTTGTCTTAATCTATCTAAGAAGAGCATGATATTTAGGCCCTCTTTTCAAATTCTCATGCAGACCCGAAATGGAAGCAAGAATATTTAATGTAATTGTAACCTTTGTTTATAATGATGGGTAGAAAGAATCTTGTACCTAGTAATCCATCCATTTTTTTCTCGGATTTTCATGATGTTCTGTTGAAGGGAGTGCAGCATGAGTCCAAAATTGTCCAGGATTCGATATTATTGATAATTTTGTGGTTCAACAGATGGCCCCTGAATAATTTCATTTAAAATGTTGAATGATTATGGTTAATGTTTGCTCAGAACAGAAGCTTCTGTGTCTTCATTTTGATGAATGAAGTGGTTTTTGGTAGTGTATCTGTGGGCTGATCTTCTGTTCCATTGTTGAATTGTGCAGCTCTGTTTCAGATAATCAGGACGGCAACAGGTGGAGGAATGGCATGAGCCATCTTCAGTTCTGATGAGAGGGGTAGCAGAAGAGGCAGTACGCCAGTACATGAGGTTAAAACTTCTTGAGTTATTTGTTTGTACTCTGTTCTGTGTCTGTGCTACCCTCTAGGAGAAGTTTGGTAGTGTAGAAAGAAAGTAAAGACCATTATGGTCATCCTGTGAAGTACTCTTATTAAAAAGTTAATTTAAATAACAATGCACATGCCTAAGTGCTATGCTATCCTATATCTAATTTTGTTCATTGTTTATGTCATGTCATGATCTCTTAACTCTAAGGTGCACATCCTTCTACATGCGAGTTTGGCAAAAATGCTTTTAAGTGAAAGTAACTTTCTTATTTTTATAAGCATTTATGGTGGTAGAAGAAACTCACTCCAAATTCTCACTTTTGTAACCCCCTTCAAGCACTTTTTACCTGTCTTATTCCTAGCCCAACCCAAGAATTTCGTAGGAAAATTGCCATGCATCTTTTAATTATAAACCGAACCAATGTGAAAAAAATTTCTCCTCGTATTCATGCCTACCCCACTCGTCTGCATGGTTTACTTATATATAGATGTATAAGGTTGGCCTAGTGGGTCAATGAGGACTATGGGTTCAATAAAAGATTTAGAGGGGAGAGTATCAATTTAGGGTGGCCATCCACCTAATACAGGTGTTACACTAGGCCTATGGACAATCATAGGTGTGTGTGCATATATATATATATGCATCCTGCCATTTTCTTATATCTAGGGGGTTACATGGTCTTTTGTTTATTTAACTTCAACATACAGGTGTTACACTTAGATTTAGATTCCCTATTATTATTATTATTTATAAGAAACAATTTCATTAGGTAATGAGATATCCAAAGGTGTATATATATATATATATATAATGCGTTGAAAATAGTAGGGTCTAAGATTTCTTTGGGAGATTTTTGGCATTTCTTTCATCCCAAATCTTTCACATGTTAGTCCAAATGAGTTCTTTAGTAGCTTTGAAGGGATGTTCCGTAAGTTGAAGGTTAACCCAACTAGGAGATTCATTAGGAGGAACAAGGAGACTTCCAAATCTTTTTTTGAGAGAAAATGTCACTGCTTCCATGTTTCCAAAACACGTGTCAGCTTATTGAATTAAAACCACACGTGAGGCCCACTCCATAATTTAATTTCTTCTAAAATTCAGTGACAATGATTCATTCTCGCAATAATGGATTCCTTTTGATCTCTATAAATTATTAGTACCAAGTCTTCTATGTTGCAAATTGGATGTCTCAAATGGAGGAATGGAAGCAACATTCTTATTAATTTTCTTCTCAGGCGTTGTATTCATTATCTAAATATCATTTAGATTTCGTGCTTATTTAGGAAAGAATCAAATGTAAGTGATTACTAGGATAGTAGGATGAACTTTTCCCAATTTCTTTGCCTTCTCCATCCACTTAAAAGTGGAACAATTCTTTATGTAATGTGTTTTGTGGCTTTAGAGATTAGAGGCCCTTAGGAACAAGTAGAAAATTTAGAGGTTTGAATCCTCACTCTTTATCGTGGTAGAGGTAGAGTTGTCCATGGGACGGGGAAGAATTTTTCATCCCTGCTCCTATTTCAACCCATCCCTTCCTTTGATGGCCTTCGGCAACTACTATTGCTCACTCTAGTGACATCTTTTGATGACCATTTTCGACTGTCAAACTCTAACAACTGCCTTTGATGGATACCACCTCTGGTGGCCAACTTTGACTATCACCTCTAGAGACTAACTCTGACTATCAACTTCATCGATCATCTCAATGATCAGTTTAGTTGATTATATGCTCGAAAGAACAAAAATGAAAACAAAAAACCTTGGTGAAAGTGTTTTTAAACACAAAATTGAAATTATTAGTTACTCGGTGTTTAATAGTCGACTTATATAGTAATTTAGCATTATCTCCATGATGGTATGATATTGTACACTTCAAGCATAAACTATAGGCATAAACCTTCATGATATTATTTTTGGTTTCACTGGAAAACCCTCATACCGTTGGTAATATTTGTTTTTCCTTGTATACCCATGATCATCTTCTTGTCTAGCTAATGAGAGATTTTGATCGCATTTTCAACATCAATATACGTGCATAATAAAACCTAATTGTGCTATAAAAAAGCCTTGAACCCCTCAGATGACCTTTTTTTGTTTTTTGGTTGGTTGTACAACTTACACTCATAGATTCCACTAATGTAAAAATATATAGTAATTTCGTTGTTTGTACGAACTAAGAGTATTTTGTCTACCTTTTGTACAATAGTTGCATGACAAAATACTCTTAAACCTTCACATATATTTTACAATTGTAAAATATATGTGAAGGTTTAAGTTGACATCTCAATTGAGTGTTAAAAATTTAGAAAAATATGTGTGCAATTGAAAGGTTAAACAAAAAGTTAAGCAAACAAAAAATAATCGCAAGAAAAGCATACTTTTTTAGATTACAAAAACTGCACTAAATTCTAACTTTCTTCAAACTATAGGGACCAAATTTGCAATTTAACCTAAATATTGTTATATAAGAAATGTGAGTATAGTTGTTTTGATCTCAATTTCAAAATGTTACATTTTTACTTTATTTTGAATTTAGTTTTTCTTGCTCTTTGTTCTTTCGCTTTCAATCTCACAACTATCGTAATTTGCTTGCTTTAATAAAAGGAGCTAAATCAAAGGACAAAAAGCGAAAGCGAGAGTAAGAACGAGTTGTAAGAGAAAATTGAGATAGCTAGTGGTGAAAAAATTCCTAAGGAACAATAGTGAGAGTAAGATTCCAACTTGCATGTACAGTGTTTCATTTTGATAATTTCACATTGATATGACAGAAGCAAAAAGTCAAATAACATATCTACCTTTAAAAAAATGAGTAAGGTTTTATTAAGGCCTCGAGTGACTTCATTTGATATGTTTTTACTCCCTAAAAGATCTCTACCACTATGTGAACGGACTCCAAATTGCATCAATATTATAAGATGTGATGAATGAACATAAGGTTTTTAAACACACCATGATGAAGGCAATAAGTTAAAACTTTTGCATGGGCAACTCCTTACCCATTGCAATTTTTTCTACTTTCATTTTAGCTTTTTTACACTCGAAATCGAAATGACTTTTTAACTTTTGAGATTCGATTTCTCTCAAATTCTTTCGATAATTTTGAGTCATTTGATGATTATTTATATTAATTTAGAGTACGTTGTCATGATAGATATGTATATTAAATCATCTAAATAAAATTTATGATAATTTTAATTGATTAAACTTATATGATGCAATGTTTTAATTTATGAAATTATTGATTTAAACAATTTTAATTGTCCCAAACTTCAAAATTTAGGGTCTTAGTTGATGAAACTATGAATTAAGGATTTTAATGGATTTAATTTACAAATTCATGGGGTAAAGATTGATTCCCTCCCTAAAATGAATTGATTTCAATTATTTAATTTTAAGAACAACTCCTTTTCTATAAACTATATTGGTTTAAATTGTCCATTTGAATTTCAAACTTTCAATTGTCATATTAAACTCTAAAATTGGATAATTTGTGCAAAATACACACCTTCTTAAAATTAAATAAAAAACATAATAAGAAATAAATATCTATAAAAGATAGTCTTATCTAACAATTATTAACTAATTGAGAATATTAATTGTATCACTTCTATTTTACCATTGAATTAGATAAAATTGAATCTTAAATTTTCTAGGAGAAAGATTAAAAGTATAGCCAAAGTAAACATAATTTAACTGATAGATGTGTTAATGAACAAGAGATCTATAGTTCGAATTCAAATTATATGGATACATACCTTTGTTAATTTGATATATAGGGGTCCTTGAGAATATTTGACAATGATGGACGAGAGAAAAAAAAGTGGAACATGAGAGATAAGAGGGCGTGATATTAGCCAAGGAGACTGCCTACAAAAATCAAACAACAATTTCTTCAACTCTCCCTCTCTCTCTTTCTCGTTATGTTATTAGTTATATGCAGGCAAGTCATCCTTGGCTACAACACCACCCTCTACATTCTCATGCACCACCAATCTTCTCATATTATGTTATATTATATATCGTCATAGACAACAAAAAAACACACACACGGATGTGTTGGAGACCAAAATTTTCCAATTCCTCTGCCCTATTTACTTAAAAAAGAAAAAAAAAAAAAGAAGAAAGAAAAAACACACACCCTATTTGTTGTTGTTGTTGTTGTATCAAAATTGATAGAGAATGAAGGTGAGTTTTATAGGGGAAGTGAGGGTATGGGAGGGGGGATATTATTGGGTTTTGGAATATATTCTTACTCTGCCCATGCAACAGAGAGAAAGTGAGAGAAGAGATACTCATTTCCAAAAGGAAAAACTTTGGGTGAGTGCACCCATCTTTTGTACAATCCAATCATCACTTGTTGAAATTGTGCCATGTGGCACAATTTTTTTTTTTTAATTTCTTTTTTCTTTTAATAAAAGAAATACCTTATCATTCCCCTTTGGCCCTTTCTGAAATGCCATTTTTTTATAATTCTCTTTTTTGTGGCATAACCAAACAAATAGTGGAATCCACACTTGTAACCTTCCCATTATTACTTTCCTTTTCCCAAGAAAAACTATACTTGTTTATCCTCACTAGCTCCCTTGCATTTTGCTTTTGTGGACCTACTCAGCTTGCTCATTGCATGGTGCAAATTGTGTGCTAAGATCATCTTTTTGTGTGAGGTGAGGAGTTGTATGATATTAAAGATTTGTAACTAAAAGTAGAAACCAATCTATGATAGCAAATTGTGTGCTACTTGCTTTTACTAGTGTATGCTATGTTATTATGTTAGTGTCTGTATATGTACTTCAAGTTGAGTTGGTAGGCGATAGCCATGAAGTTTAGGTGGTCATAGCTATTGTATATCTTCAACTGTATGAGACTTGTTTATAGTTTTATCATGATTATAACTATATTTAAGGACGTATTTAGCCCTTAACATTATTGTGTTTTTTAAAATCTTTGTTGCTTCGTCGTCAGACTTTACACAACGATGTTTTCTCTTGTCTTCTAACCAAACTTTTTTTTTTAATTTTTTTATTTTCTTGCTTCATGTGTCGTTTGAACCATTTCATCCAAACTTGTTGCAAATGCATTAGGTCTCAAGCTGTCAAACGCTTGCAACTTGTTTTTGAAAATGCATGTTGTCGTGTCGCACGATCATTTCAACTCTTAACACGATGTAACCAACTTGCCTATGTTATATAGGAAGTTGTGTGGCTTGATCTTGCTTCTATGTTGGGCCAAGGTCATTTAAGTGCATCGTTGCATCATTTTTTTATTATTGTGGTTCTTAACCTACTCAGTTGTTTCATTTCTAACCTGAGTTGAGATTTTTATTGAGATAAGTTCGAACCTTCAGAAGTTAGAAACAAACATACAAGGTTTATTGTGCATTGTATGGCTGAACCATTCTTGCCACTTAACTAACTAGCTTATTAGGACAAACCAGATGTTTTTTTTGGGCATTCCCATGGCATAATTAGGACACAACTAGGCATTTCCATTCCCACCTCACTATATGGATATCTCTGCTTTACATCGTGTTCTAAGCTCCCCTAACTTTTCTCTAGATAGAATTTTTAAAAATTTATCCTGTCTTTATAAAGGGCAAACGCCTCTTCATTGTATCCCGTTTCTTCTCTATATGTTTTCATTCTCTTTAAGTCCACTCTCTCCATTTGTTTTCTTAGTTCAACAACAAAGGGAAGTGAAGCTTCAAATTTCTAACATTTTGATTGAGGATAGGATTGTCAGTTCAGTTTTCATATTCTAATATCAAAATGTATTTTGAATATATATATATAATTTTTTTTTTTAAAAAGCAGTCATTTTTATTTGTACAACAATTACATTCTATTATTAATATTATTCATTTTTGTCCTATCAACGTTTTTTTTTTTTGTTTGCTTTAAAAGAGAATGAGAGTGAGGAAAAACGAAAAGAAAGAGAAAAGAAGGTTAAATTACAAATGTACCAATAAACTTTACTATTCATTTAAAAAAATATGCATATTCTTTCGAAAGCTGCCATATTAAATTTTACATTTCGTAAATGTTTAAAAAAACCATCATTAAAGTAGAAATTCATTAGAATGTTGGACACAAACACAGGTGATCTAAAATGATTGATAGTATTTCAGTGTCAATTTTTGTTTTAGATCACTATCACATTTTTTTTTAATGTCAATTTTTATCTAATATTCAATAGAAGTTCTATTTTAGTTATATAAAGAGTGTTTGGAGTCAAAAAGTAGAATTGTGGAGTTCAGAGAATTATGAATTCTTACAATCTATGGTGTAAGCAGTTAATAAAGTATAAAATTGAGTACAACTCCATAATTTAACTTTTACTTCTTCAATTTCTTGGACTAAACACCTTCAAATAAAATCAGTTTATATATCTATTTATGGGAATTGAGAAGATAAAGGAGAGGAAAAAGAAGTTATGCTTTGTTTGTCAGAAAGCCCTATGGATGTGGAAAAGAGTCATTATTCTCATTACCCATAAAATCTAGAAGACTCTACTCATGATTTTTTCTATTTTATTTTATTATTTATTGATTAAAAATCATTTTAATATCTAAATTTTTTTAAAGAATAGTTTAGACTCTAAACTTTGATTTATATAGATATAGTCCTTAAATTTTAGCATATAACAACTTAGTTTCTATACTTATAAATTTTTAAAAATTTAGTAAAAAAATTCATCAAATCTAATTAATTGACAATTTTGATTATGTAACAACTCAATTTTTATAATTCACAAATAACCTCAAACCTTAACCAACTTATTACTCTACCGGTCTAAATCTAAAGATAGATTCTTAAGACAACAAGTACATTTAATATTTAAATGAAGTTTTTATTTAATATTTTAAATTTTAAAATTTACACTAGGTTAGATACATATTTTAATCTCCCTATGTTTTTTTTTTTCAATTAAACCCAATTATTTTTTCTAAAAAACAATTCAATTTAATCACTTGTCTTAATATATACCCTTTGTATTGGTGGAAGCTAAAATGGGATGTAATCTTACATAACATGATTGTTAGTGAGTTGAAACTATATATTAACTTGATTCAAAATGAGAGTATCACTCCCATTTTGACATAGTTGAAATTTCACAATCACACATGAATCCTTTTTTGGGCATAAATGCAAGTGATTTGTAAAATTATTATACCAATCTTCCTCAATAAAGAAAGAATATTTTAAAAGAGAGACTTCCATATTTGTGTTCTTTCTCTATCTTTTTCTATTTATAAGACTTCAAAAGCCATATTTCCACTACTCTTTTTATTGCCAATATAATTATGGTTACAACTTCACCCAATGATTCCCATTTAATTTCAATGTATATTTTTCATTATTACTAAATGTTTATTTCTCTACCAACTTTATTTTGAATACAACTAAAGTACTTTTTATCAACAAGAGGTTGAAAAGACTACCAAGTTTGCAAGACTTTCTATTTCTACCACTAAAATTGTTCGAAATCTAAGTTGACTTATCTAGCATAAGCATAACTCAACCAACATAAAACTTGAACTATCGACTAGAAGTTAGAACTTTTATTTTCTCAACTAGAGTGCTTGGGGGGATGGGTTGGAGTACTTTTTAGATCCAACCCATTTGTTTGGATTATAAGTTTCTTCAATACAAATAACTCTAATTAAATAATAATCCAATCCAACCCAACCATGAAACATTTGGGTGGGGCTAGTTTCGGTTGATTGAGTCATTTATTAAAATTTTTATTCTAAAAATAAGTAAAATGTTAGTGTATAAAATTTTATTTAATTATTTTCATATACTGAGTTAAGATAGCAACTCAATTTCGATTTATATTATGAAAATTTTCTTTCCAAAGTATTAAAAAATTATGTTTAGGAATGGTTGGAGAATAGATTATCTAGAAGAAAACATAAATTAAATAAAATTAAAATAAACATGTGTATATATAATTGTATCATAAGTAAGAAAAATATACTTTTTAAAATCAATAATAAGTTAGAGTTGGTTTAGGTTATTGAACCTACGAACCAACCTAATTCATAAAATTTTTATTTATTTGAACCAAACTCCACTTAAAAGGAGTTGATTACCCAACTCAAACCATATATGTTGAGTTGATTTGATCGGATTCTTTGGGTCCTTGGGTTTTTTGAACACCCTTACTATCAACCCACATATTGTAAAAAAAAAAAACTATAGTAATAGATATGATTTGATTTTTAAATAAATAATGGTTTCGAATTCATGACGTTTTCAAAAATAGAAAAACTATGGAAACTAATTATAAATATAACAAAATTTTAGTTTTTATTTGTGATAGACTAGATCCAAATAGACATCTATTACTTTACCATATTAGTAAAATTTTGCTATATTTGTAAATAGTTTGATATTTTTTCTATTTATAATAATTTTCCTAAATTTTTAAGATATTTTTTTAATACAACAATTGTGGGGATGAGAGATCAAACCTCTCACCCCTAGGATAGAAGGTCACGCCAATTAATGCTAAGTTAAGCTCGCCTTGACACTAAATTCAAAGTTTAACAAATCTTAGATGTTACTTGAACAAGAGTTCAACTTAATTTTTTTGGACTATTTATGTCTATTGAAAATAGTCAACTCAATATGACTTGGATAGATTTTGATCCTTTTGGTAGGGGTTTTATCAATTTGGGATTGATGGGTTCATCAAAAATTGGAAACAAACAATCGAAATGAACAACCAACCGAACTTAAATATTTCATGGTTGGATTGAATTGAAACCATCATATAACCACCAGAGTTTATCAGGTGAAATCAACTCGAACAAGATTTTAGCAAATTCCAACCAATGATTACCGTAATCACCAATAGTCCTTGCAAGAACAACTACCAGCTTCAAAACAATGAAATCTATTTGAATCTCTCACAATTATTTTTCTCCTTGTGATCTTGGAAATAAACTTAATTGCACTATGACAGTCTACACAAGTTCTTAGATTCTTGAAAACCTTGATTGGAGTACCTGTAGGGGTTGAAATTATTCCAAATGCAACTGCAAGTTTCTCACTATGGTAAGAAAGATTCTGTTCTTTCTGTTCCAATTCCACATCATGTAGCACAAAGTTTGTATCAGGTACATAACCAACTTCTTTCATTCTCTTCGAGAGCTCGCCCAAATACTCGAGTATTTCCTTCGATCTCGGATGCGAGTTATCTCCGACGGTGAACGCATGAACCTCTCTCTTGATCTCTATCCAACTCAAACCAGGCTTCTTCACTATTCCCCTACTATCCATCGTCTTTCTGATATTTGCTTCTTCAGCCCACCTACCAGCAGTGGCATAAATATTGGCTAGGGTAATATAAGTGGCTGGATTCTCAGGCTCTATTTCAAATAAAGATTTTGCTGCTCTTTCTGCTAGTTCAAGGTTTCCATGTATTCTACATCCACCAAGTAAAGCAGCCCATAAAAACTTATCTGGCTTCATAGGCATTTTGTTAATTATGCTCTCAGCTTCTGTAAACCGACCAGCACGGGCCAATAAGTCGATTATACAAGCATAGTGATCAGCGGTATGAGTCAAACCATGCTTTTCCTTGATGGAGTGAAAATACTCAAGTCCCTTATCGACTAACCCAGCATGAGCACAAGCAGACAAAACTCCAACGAAAGTAATATGATCTGGCTTAGTGCCTGATTTACGCAGCAATTCATAGAAATGGAGGGCCTCGTCATGTTGACCGTTTTGTGCGTGACCAACAATTAATGAAGTCCATGAAACCAAATCAGGTTGGGGCATTCCTTCGAACACACTCTTGGCACTCTTAATGTTCCCACATTTAGAATACATATGAACAAGAGCGCTAGCTGCAAATGAATATGGGTCGAATCCTACACGCATCATGAAGGCATGAATTTGCTTACCCAAATCCTCTGCTGCGTAATCAGCACAAGCATTCAAGACACCAGCGAATGTGAACTCATTTGGTTTGATTTTCGAATTCATTAAGTGTCTAAACAAAGCAAATCCCTCGTTTCTCCTCCCATCTTCGAAGTACCTACCAATCATTGTTGTCCATGAAACAACATCTTTTTCCACCATCTTGTCAAAAATGTATCTAGCTTCCTCTATACTTCCACATTTCCCATACATATCCAATAGGGAGCTCCAAACTACCTCATCTGAATCCAACCCCATTCTTATAATATGACCATGTATCTCCTTTCCCATGTTTAAATTTGGAATAGCTGCTGAAGCAGCAAGTGCACTAGATATAGTAAACTTGTTGGATTTTGAGTTCTCATGCTTTTGCATTAATCTATATAACTCTAACGCTTCTTCAGGACGGTTATGTCGAACACAACCAGATATAATTGCTGTCCAAGAAAAGTTATCTCTCACAGGCATTTTGTCAAACAAATTTCTTGCTTTTTCAAAATGCGCTCCTTTGACATAACCAGAAATCATGATATTCCAGGAACACAAATCCCTTGAAACCATTTCATCAAAGACTTTCTCGGCTTCCACCAAATTCCCGCATTTTGAATACATATCAAGCAAACGATTCGAAATGTATACTCCAGGTATGAACCCGGAGACTTTGATGTGGTCATGGACTTGTTTGCCTTCCTCAAGAGCTCGTTGTTGAAGACAAAATTGTAATAAAGTCGAGTATATTGAAGCAGAGGGTTTCTCAATTTGATAAAGCAATTGAACCGCCTCTCTTAAACATCTTTTCCTGCAGAGAATGTCTATAGCCTCTTTGAACTGCTTGTCATTACAAAGACGGTTTATGTTGGCATCTTTCCCATCAAACAAGATAAACGTTTTCCCTATATGGGTTTGAGAAGGGGTAGTTAAATCTCTAGTTAAGATTCTTCGAGATAAATGCGGAACAACTTTTAGGAGCAGAAATGTCATAGCTTATAGAGTAATTGATGAAAGCCAGAAAAGAGAAGAATTACTTCATATCCTCAAGCTTAGAACAACCATACAGAGCAAATTTCGCACCCGAAATATCTTCATCCTTTTTCATTTCCCCTTTACACTGTAACCAAAGAGAAAAAAAATTCATCGCATAAGTTCATATATCTAAATAAAAAATAAACATCTGTTTCTTTGATTGAAGCCTTACAACAAACACATAGAGGGCGTGGGAATCAACCACTAAAAAGGCAATCAAACAGAATTTGCTCATTTTAGTTCATCGATTCCCTGCTTCACCTAAATGAAAAAACTGATTTTATTCGATAAAAACTGAAACTTGAAAATGGATTCCTCCTCCTAATCCCATCATCCAAGAAACCCCTGTTTTGGAATCTGGAACAATGGGAACACAAGTGGAAGAGAAATTCTCAGACGCCATTGAGCAAATAAAACATGGGATGAATTTTAAATTAAAAGACAAAAGATGAAGAAACAAAAAGTTCCAGACGTGAGGCTTAACCTCTTTGCCGTCGATTTCCACCACTTGAGTCTGAAACTCAAAGTCGATTGAGGCCTTATAGTTATTATCAAACTCATTCCGACAGAATCGCGAGAGGAGGTTCGATTTCCTCACAGCAGAGATGCCGATCAGAACAATTTTGAACATCGCCACCCTGGTTCTGGTCGGCCGCCATTGATGAAGGGGAAGAAGCTTGCAATGGAGGATTTTGTAGGCATGAAACTAAAGAGAGAACGAAGGAAGGGAGCGGTTCTTTCAAACTGATTTAAGCGAAACCCCTAAACAAAGGATTTTAGCGGTTGTTTTAAATCCGAAATATCGGTCGGTTTGGTCTGAATAGATTCAACAACCGAATCGAAAGCGAACCGGACATTAGCCGAGAAGTTGCAATAAATGGACTTTTGGGTTTGCAACTTTTGGAACCTAAATACTAATTTCAATTGTAAATTTATTATTTACTTCGAGGATTTTTAAAAAATCAACCAAAGTTTTAAAAATAAAATTTTTTTTTTGGTATTTGATTGAAAATTCAATTTTTTTATTTAAACAGATGAAAATTATTGTAAAAGATGGGGAGAAATTATGCTTAATTTTAAAAAACAAAAATCCAAAAACCAAATGGTTACCAAATGAAACCTAAACTTTTAATTTTTGGTGGCTGTCTAAAATTTTCAATTTTGAATCTAATATGTCTCTCAATTTTTTTATTTAATTTTTTATTTGATATAAAATTGAATTTTATGTGTAATGAAACTTTAACTTTTTCAATTTTGTATCTACTAAATTTGTAAATTTTAAAAAATTCAAAAGTTTTAACATCAATTAGATAAAAACATTAAAGTCTAGAGACTAAATTTATAATATAACTTTCGTTTTAATTTTGGATTGCTTGTGAAAGTATTTTCACAAGTGTATTTTCTTTTGAACTTTTCTTTTTATAAAAAAACTATTTAGTATGTTTGGTTAAACTTTCTCGATAGTGTTTTTATAACACAGTTTTATTTAGTTTGCTCTGCACTCAAAATACTTATAAATATGAAATTACTGTAAAAATGACTATTAAATAGAATGAACTAATAACTTTAAATTTGCAGTTTAGATACTATGATTGACCATGGTTGATGGAGTGATCATCGACGGTGAGGTGGGAGTAATTTGTTGTTGGCAGTGGGTGGCAACGATTGTCAGTGATAGTTTACAGTAGTAGGGACCATAAAGATACCAAAAAGATCTAATGAATTCTCAATTAAACACTCAAAAATAATTTTCTTATAATTTAGATTCTTCAAGTGTTTCCCTCAACATAACTTATTTCTCAAAACTCATATTTGTATAAAAAGTCATTTTGAGTAGTTGTCAAACACTAAAATTTGCATTTTCAAGACAAATTTTTGGCACATAAATCAAATGTAGTGGGGTTTAGTATTGAATTTCAAGTCTCAACGATGTCTAATTCGACAACATTTTCCTTTGAATATAAGAGTTGCTAAGAGTATAAATCGGGAAGAAGAATCCATCGTGTGGGAAATACTTCACACAATAATAATTAGTTATGCAAGAGCATCCTGTATTACTAAATAGATTAGGCCTTGAGGCCTTCCAACCTATTTTAGTGGAAGGACATGTTATTTGTTTATGTCCACTAGTTTGTAAGGGATTTAATGCAAACTTTGATAGAAATCAAATGGCAGTTCACATACCTTTATCTTTGGAGCTCAAGTAGAGGCATACTTACACATGTTTTTTCATATGAATCTCTTGTCTTTAGCTATTGGGGATCTAATTTTTGTACCAACTCAAGATATGCTTATTGGACTCTGTATTTTCGAGCGGGAATGGCCGAGGTATTTGTACAAATCGATATAACCCATCTAATTACAATAATCATAAAAACGAAAAAACTTACAATAATAACTATAAATATACGAAACAACTTTTTTTTTTTTTTTTCTGTCTAGCACTAAATTGCAATATTGTTTTATGCCGTTATTCTTTTATCAAAATTTTCATGTTAGTGTATTTTGCGCTACATCTATATAGGTATGATGAATTCAAAATTGAAAATATTAGTATATAAAGGAGGAAATTAAAATCTAAGGATTGATTGAGGTGGTTTTGTAACAAACTCAAAGTGATAAAGTTGATTTGCTTGCCCCAATGAGAAGTGGGATGAAAATAATTAAGAAAAGGATTGTTTAAAAATATTATGAAATTAGTGAATGAAGAGAGTGGTTGGCCATTAAAATTGGCCAACATTCATGTCAAGGTCCACTTTTATGTATTTAGAACTCCTTAATCATAATTACAAAGCAGCCTTGTTTGACAAAATCAATACCCCTAAATTTGCTTATAAATAACGTCGATGTTTTACATTGGTTAGATGAAGTAAATCATAAGTATATAACTAAAAATAATTATTTCTAAAAAATAAGAAAAATAGTCTTATTCTAAATAGATAATATCACATAATTGTGAATATAGGAGAGGTCATTGTTTGCTTTGTACAAATACATATATAGATTCTATATATATATACGTGCGCGATTCTCTTCCTCCAAAACTATATTACATATAGTCATAAATGACTTGTGTTTATAAAAAAAAAAATGATTTAAACCTGATTAAAAAGAAAAGTTGAAAATTTAGAGAAAAAAGGGTAAAATATCCGTCTAAAGAATTAAAAACGGCCAATTATTAAAGAAATTCCTTGTCGGCTCTCTGTAAAATACTCATTTAAAACATTTGAAATCTTAGAGACTTTTTGGTAGGCAATTGGAAAAAAAAATTGAAATATTAGAATTCAATAAAAAACATAATTATATTTAGTGTTTTCATATATTTGTTTAGCATATTCTTAATTATTTACTCTAAATGTAAACTATCATTAATTAATTTATGAACTTAGTTTATGTTAAAATTTTTTTTATAATTATTATTTTTGTAAAATCATATAATTTATAATATATTATAATATTTTAATTTTAAAAAATAATTGAGTTTACAAGAAATACTATATTTGCTAATAATTATATCTTTTAAAATATAATTTGAAAATTTAAAATTCAAAATCTAAATACACTCAAAATATGAAAATGTTGTTTTCAGAATTTGCACTATTTGGATTACAAAATCCAAAAACAATTTAAAAAAATCGAATTTAGAAGGTCTACCAAACGCATAAGAATCTAAATGGACTACCAAATAAAGTCCTTAGTTTCGTTTGTATACTTTTTTTAGTTTAAAATAAATTGCCCCTCTATTCTTTTCTATTTTTCTTTAAGTACAATGACAAGTGAGAAATTTGAACTACAGATCCCATGGTCGCTAACTCATATTACATGTTAATTGAGTTATGCTAGCTTTTGTTCATTCATCTATATCTTGTAAGGACACATTTATAATTTACATAATTTGCGTTGACTACTAAAACTCTTTAAATAGGACCATGTTGTGTTTAAACATTAAAAAAATGTCATGTCATATGGACCCTTGATTAGCTTTTTTTGAACCATAATTAATTTTGTATTAATTATAATAAAAGATTTTCTCTGATTTTCATGGTGATTCTCAAAACATCCATAAAAAAATGTCATTATTTTTATCGTTATTGAAAAAATTCCTCGGACATTATTGGTTTGATGTAAAAACGAAAAAGAAATAAAAACAAAAACAAAAAACAAACAAAACAAAAACTAAAACTAAAACCAAACGTCTACCTTACTTTAAGAAAGTTGAAAAGTAAGGATTTTTCTTTTTTTTCTTTTTTTTCTTTTTTATTTTTGGTGGTTGATTTCTTGATTTATAATTTTAAAGAAAAGTAGTGGTGTGAAAATTTTAAATGTTTATTTAAATATTTTGAATATATTTTAATAAAATTATAAATTTAGTCCTTTAATTTTAAGTCAAGTAATTTAAAAAATTAATTAAATCTTTAAATTTAAATTATATTTTTGTGGCTAAATATATATCTCAGTCCTAATGTTTGAGTATTTCTTCATTTTAGTTCCTACTTGTATATTTGCATTTTTCAATTTAATGTCTTACTATTGGTTAATATTAAACTTATGTGGAATAATTGCCTTAAAAAAAGCTTGTGCTATAATACTTTGTGAATTAGTTGAAACTAAGAGGAGAAAATACAAATTTTCTACTAATGCTTTGAAATGTCATTTTTTTTTTTTTTTTTTATGTTTTTGAATATTTGTTAGGTAACCATTTAGAAAATAATCATAAAAAACAAATATGTCAGATAGCTAAGAAGCATAGATACGGATACAGATATGATGATACGTCAATTTCTAAAAAACTAAGATACGGACATGTCAAAGATACATTGTGTATATACATATATATAAAATACTTATTTCAAGTTGGATTAAAGTAAATTTTAGAAGAGATGGAGAAAAAAAACTGTATCAACAAAGTTAAGTGGTGGTTGAGCAACATGTGTAGGGCAGGAAAGAAGTAGAAAGTAGAAGATGAAGATTAAAGAATAAAGTTGAGGATGAAAGAGGGGAGAGGGGAGGGAGTGTGAATTGTGATTAAGATAATGAGAAAGAAAAGAAGAATGAAGACTTTAATCTCTTTAATTTTACATTGCTAGATTTAAGTGAGCTTTTAAATAAAATGGGTTGTGGGTTGGGCATTTAAGTGGTTGGACTTGAATTTGAAGAGAGAGAGAGAAAAAAAAAACCAACATATCCCCTTCAAGGATATCTGAAAATTATTAAAAAAAAAATCCGATACTTCAAAATCAAACACGTATCTGGATGTATCGATTCTCTGCACAATTAGACGTATATGTGCTTTCTAGATAGATTTTGAAAGAGCAATACTCTAGTGTATCTTTTTATACATTCTATTTTCATCACTCACACAAAAAAGAATCTAATTATTTCAAAAAAGAAAAAAGAAGTATTTTCTATATAACAAATTTTGATTGAACAATTTAGTGAGATACACATGCGATCACAATACACCAGGTATTTTTAATAGTGAATTATACTAATAAAGATGTTATAGTTAGCATTATATTTAGTAGTGTACTTATAACTAGATTGAATACAATTTAAAGTATTACAGAATATTTGATTCTTTTAGGGGCGAAATTTGTAATTTAGTGAAAACATATATTTTATATTTTACCCAAAAGGGGGGGAAAAAACGCTGAGTTCATCCAAGTTTTTTAGAAATAACATTCAATCATCTCATAATCAAGAAAATGTGGAGTAGTCAAGTATAACATTAAAAAAACCCAAACCCAAACCCAACAAACCCAAACCCAATTCCAAACCTTGAGTTTCTTATTACAAATCAGTATTTTTGCAACACAAAACCATATAACAATAAATACACTCAATTATCGTTAAAAACACAGGAACAAGAAGAAGAGGGGTTAATAAGATCACACAAATCTGTTAAATGGTTTCCTCCTAATTCCAGTTGGTAGCGAAGCAAAGCTGAAGTTCCCGACTGATCGTAAGGATTGGTTGTCATCTTGAGTTGCATGATCCTTCGGCGACGACATCAAACCTCTGTTCCTAAATAATCCAACACCTTGAGTTGGCGGAAATGACTGCCTCCTGCTAGATGCTTCGCTCCTTGGCGTACCTGGAAACCTCTCCCTCGGGTTACTACGAGCTCGAACTTTCGCTTTGGCCGAAATCGTAGGAGTCATATAGTGTGGTGCCATATATGGGGGGCAGCTAACAAGGCTGTCATCATCCTTTAACCTCATGTCGAAAGGAGATAAAGCTCGACTACCTCGTGATCTTGAATCATTGGAGATGGTTGACCTTGCTGTTTGAGGGGTTTTCAATCGATGAGGAGACCGAGCAGGCTTTGCATTTGAGAATGCTGTTGATTTTGTGGACTTTGGTGTGGGAGTATCCCTCCCATCTAAGCCGAAATTGTGTCGTCTATTGTTGCTTGAAGGAGACCGCGGGCTCGACTTCTGCTCCGGCTGAGGAGTTAAAGGTCTAGGTAGGGGATGCTTCGGAGAACTGTCGGTGGGTAACTGACCTTCTAACCATTTCAACCATCTCGGAACTCCCATAGAGCAAGTATCCATTTGAGCATCTTGCCCAAACCTTGGAGTGGTTCTCTGCAAGTTTTGAGCAAGAATCAGCACTTAAAATGCAACATATAGAACATATGTCTTTCGAACAACAAGCTACCAATGTAGGTTATGATCGAATCTCGAAGGGGGGATTACCTGGTGGGACTGGGAGTATGCATATGCCCTTGCTCGTTCTCGTTTAATGGCCGCTTCTACCTTCCTCTGCAATCGGGCATCTTTTTCCTCCTTTGTTATTGAGCTTTCATCCCAATCTTCATGGTTACCTCCCTCAGACTATGCAGATGCAAGCATAAACATTACAGACCAAAGATTGAGAAAACAATTCATGAAAACTCTTTCTGAACTCGGTACGATTAAAATGACACTTTCAATCCCGCTTCCTCGTGTAAAAGAAAACTACTATAAATTGATAATACAAACAGAAGATATAGAATCAAAATCTCCAACGACACTGGAAGTTGAGTGTTCCTAGAAGTTAAAATCTTTTTCTTGTTAACCTTTGGGAAAATGTCACAAATGGATTATGGATTGACATAATAAGTATGAACATTTTATTTTTAAAAAATATATTTATAACTTTCACCTTTTTATAGTTTTAAAAAGAAATAAGAAACAATTACCAAAAACTTTTGTTTTCTTTCTTGAAAAATGAAAAAATGAAACGTAACTAAATAAGCTCTATTTCAAAAGGAACTAGAACACGTACTGCATCAAAGGTACTGTGAACTTCTTTATCATTGGGATGGTCCTGGAGTTGCCTCTGGTTTTCGAGCATTTCGATTCGTCGTGATTGTATCTGAGATTGCACCCGAACCAAAAGTTGCATCTGTTTTTTAGCATTCAATGTCTGGCGTCTCACATTATTCCCTCGTACAACACCTAGAAGCCGCACCTGACCCTTCAACGATCTGAAGTTTTTCCTTGCCTGAAAGATCATAGCAGTTCATTGCAAACATTGCAGATCAGAAGCAGTGCCTAGATTTCATGGCCAAGTTCCAATGTTTCTTTTTTTCCCCTCTTTTTATAGCTTACACTGATCAAATTATGATGAAAACAAAGCTTACCACATAACCTCTGTAGGTTGCTTGAATCTTAATAGCAGAAGAATGATGGTTCCTCTCGGTTGGTTTTGGAATGTAGCCGACTTCCTCGTGATGCTTGATGGCCGTTGGAATGTGGCTGACTTCCTCATGATGATCAACAACTGTCGGTATGTTGCTGACTTCCTCATGATGATTGAGGACTGTTGATGATGAGCAAGCTTGAGGAGGAGAAGCAACTCTAGGAGGAGAAACCTTGGGAGATGGTTCCTTGGGAGGAGCAGCTCTAGGAGGAGAAGGAGCTCGAGGGGGAGCTGGTTGAGGAGGAGGTATACAGGGTGGTGTAGATGGTTGTTCAGGAGCAGGAGGCTGGAAAGCTACTATTTGCTGCTCCCTCTCAAAATCACTAAAGATTTTCTCGACACTGCTCGGCTTTCTAAAGATAGGAATGAAGGAAGTGGACTCTCCTTTCCCATCTCCTTTCCTTTCATTTCTGCTTTTATTCTCATGATCCTGCTATATTATCAAACCACAACGTTTTACAGTCAAAAATGTCGAATTGTCCGTTTATTTTCATGCATTTGTGATAAAAATCAATACTGTGAAAAAAAATGGTTGCACAAACAAATAAAATTACATATATAACAATGTTCATCATCATTGATGTTTACATCCATACAAACATATACTCGCAAAATAAGAAGTCAAGAAACAACTTGCCTCTCCTGACTGACAAGTGAAAAACCTCTTTATAACTGAAAACCAACTGCCTTTCTTTCCCATCTTCCTTGCATTAATTTATTTCCCTGAAAGAGATGGAAAATGGAAGCTTCAGCTTCAGTGCAGCCATTTTTACGGTATCTGTCATCGGTTACAGATTAATTCCTCTATTGAATTGCTTGGCGACCATTGATCAAATAAAAACTAATACAAGTAAAAGCATACACACCAAAACTCCGAACAAAAACAGAGTTTTCCTCAATGATTAGTAGCAAAACAAACCATAGGGCATAAATCAAAATCAAGTTGATCACCCACCCAGAAAGTACAGACACAAATCCCTACCAAACCCCAAAATGGTTCGGAACGACAGGTCAAAGTAATTTATCCATTCCCTAGCCTCTCTGATCGATTTCGTACCTTCCTTGTTAAGAGGATCGTCTCGACAGTAAAGGCACTACTCTTGAGCTAGGCCACAACAACCTCTTTCTGCGGAGACACCCCTTCTCACCCTGAAAAACCAGGGGCACTTTACATCCTTCAATCAGATAACAAAAACACAAGTAAAAGCAAGAAGCATAAACACCAAAATTTCCACCAAAAACAGATAACATTTCACGGTGATTCAAAGCAAAGCAAAACAAAACCACAGTTTACAAGAATTAGCAGCATCTAGTCCACATCCAACACAGAACACACACAAAATTTAACCAAACCCCAATTTCCAAGAGAGAAAAAAGAGGAGAAGGGATTAATCTGAACTAGTTAAGCATCAATAACAGCAGAAAACAGAAGCAAAAGCAGTAACAAACCTAAAAGAGAAAGCTAAAAACAAAGAGAAGAAGAAGTTGCAATTACCACCAGAACTGACCCAGTTGCCGAAAGTCCTCTGCAAATTTCTGCTCAAAAGACCCACAAAAATATTTCAGAAAAAACCCACCACAGTTGATCGAAGAACACAAACCACTAAAAACCCAAAAAAGTTCAACCAAAAAAAATAAAAGAAAAACACAGTACCCTCCAAAAAGCTGTACACAACAACCAAAAGGGAAAAAAGAAAAATCAGAGACAAGGGTTCTCTCTCTCTCTCTCTCTCTCTCTCTCTCTCTCTACTTGCAAGCTTCTTCCTCAGCTACATGCTGAATTGTTGAAAGAAATTTCTTGTTGGAGCAGCCTCTTTTCTCTTTCAGCTCTCTCTAAACTCTGGTTCTTTCTCGAGGACTGAAAAATGGGGCGTTTGCTCGTTGGAATTCTACTTTTGGTTCAACTTTTTAGAGATTTATGTGTTCTTTGGGTTGGAAGAAGAAGAAGAAGAAGAAGAAGAAGATGAAGAAGATGTGAGAGAGGGAGAAAGAGAGCAAAAGGGGAAAATGGTGAGCCAAATTTGTGCGTAGAAATGGGGAAATGGGTGCGAAATTTCTTTATTGTTGAACCAACTTTAACTTTATAGTGGATGTGGGGAAGAGGAAGAGGAAGAGGAAGAGGAGACTGGGTTAAATCAACAACAAATCATACGTGTTTCCCTGTGCTTTCTTGCATCTTTGCTTAACGGTTGAATTAAGACGATAAATGGCATCCTATAAAGAATTGTGGACTCTTCTTTCCTTTCTCTTTTGTTTTTATTATCGCTTTTTTCCCTTACAAAATATCTTTCGCTTTATTTTATTTCAAAAAAATATATATTTTTTTTATCTCATACCAAAATTGAATCAAACTATTTATAAATATAAAAAAATTTGATATAGCGATGAATCACTTGATGGAAGTCTTGATCGCTAAACGATACTTTTTTCATATTTGTAAATAGTTTGATATTTTTTTTATTTATAATAATTTTCATTTTTCAAAAGATTACTTTTTTCGACTACAACAAAAAAAACCTTCAACGTATAGTATTTTTCAAGTATTTTATTGTTAAATATAGTTATGATTTGATATCTTAGTTTCTCGAGTTTGAAAATTAATTTTGAATAATTATTAAATTCATTTGATTGTTAAATTGACTAACACAAAAATAACATGGCTGGTTAAATTTTGGTTAAATTAGTTTTTCTTTTTCTTTCTTTCTTCTCTCTACGTTTTTTTTCTCTTTTAGTACCATTAATGTTGTCGTAGTTATCATTGACACTATTGATCTAGTTCAATCTTAGCTGCAAATTTGGTCTCTCCATGGATTTCTTTTGATGAAGGAAAGGGTGAGGATCCTCCTCCTTTTGTTCTAGACTTGGATGTTTGAACTTGATCAAGTTAAACCATAATCGATAAAGAAGAAAAGGAGAGAACGATGAAGATGGGAAAACACAAAATTTCAGTTAATATTAAATTATTAGGTTAAATATATCTCCCGACTATCAAGTATAATCCACAAGATGTAACTATTATCACACCATGTTTTAGTTAGTCAATTAATGATTAAAGAGGTTCATATCATTTAGTTTTTGAAAATTAAACTTATAAACACTATTTTTACAAACTGATTTCTTTGCTTTCTTACTGACTTATCAAGAGTGTTTTAAAAAGCCAAGTCAAGTTTTAAAAACTTAAAAATGTAGTTTTCAAATACTTGTTTTTGTTTTTGAAATTTGGCTTAGAATTCAAATTTTTAGTTAGGAAACATGAAAATTATGGTAAGAAATTTGTAAGAAAACAAGCGTTGAAGCCAAAATCTAAACAGGAAAAAAACTAACCTTCATGTGACAACAACAAAATAATTTATTTAGAGGCGAGAAGAACGTGACTCGTAAAACAAAGAGAAACTTGCACGTCGATATGATGCTTGTCACACACACTTCAATGCTTAGGTCAAAGAGTGAAAGAGTGTGGAAACTTGAAAATTTGAGAGTGAGAATTGGCTTCCTTAGAGTTATGATGATGTATTTATAGGAATAAATGACCAATGTTAGTTTAGAGCTACATTAGGATAACCTTTTATCTCCTCAAGTCGTGATATGCAAGGGGCTTGCCTCATTGGCCATTTTGGCGGAGGCCGAGCACCTCCTCCTACGCCCATTTTGGTCCTAGGATGGGTTCTTGGGCTACACGTGTCCCATTAGGCATTTTGTTAGGCTTGATCGAGGTCAAACACATTGGTTTGGATCAAGGCCAAGCCAACCCTCTCTCCTAGGTCTATTTTGGTCTTAGAGTATTACTTTCGACCCCAATTTTGTTATTTTCTTGGCCTGGTTGTTATTTTCTCTTTTATGTTGATTATGTCATGCAGTCCAAAATCACCTATAACAACGAGCACAATTTTCAAAAACCAAAAATAAAAATCAAATAGTTACCATTAGAAATTGTATTTTCCAAAACATTATAGACTTATGTCCCTTTCGAACCTCAAAATACTAAATAGTTAAAAATTCGTCAAGCACCAAATGTACTTTTTTTCGTCATTAATTTTTTTTTGCGTATTCTAACAAAACATTTTTTTAACCTGAACAATCTCTTGAAAGTCGGTAAGATCTCAAATTCTAGCTATTTAAATTGGTCACCATAGCTTGGTATAGTTCTTTCTAAGTTTTTATTATTACATTCACCCTTATTGACCAATAGATCACTCGTTGAAAATATATTTGCTTTTTTTACTTTAAGTGCCTTTTTCTCCAAAGAGAAAATTTCAATGTTAGGTGAATCAATTATTGTAGAAAATTTTGCTTTTAGTATATGTACTTTTTTTTTAATAAAGTTTATTATATTTATGTGTCATATATAAAATATCTTGATACGTATCAAAATAAGTTTAAGTCAACAATAATTAGTATGTATTTTTGATCTCTCTTATCTTCGATTATTGTATTAAAAGAAAATTATATTATTGTCAAAAAAAACTTCTAAAATTAACAACACAAACAACAACTTGTTTTTTAAGAAGTAGGAATAATTAAAAATATTTTAGAAATTAAATTGAAGTTTAAACTTGAATGGGTTATAAAAAAAAAAAAAAAAAATTGGTTAATTATAATTTTAGTCTTCGAAGAATTTCTATTTAATTATTGTATGTTTTAAAAATTTTTAATAGGTCTTTAAATTTTTGTAAAATATAAAACAATTATGTAAAGTTTAATGAGTAAATACTTTTTAGGGCTTTATTATTTTTCTTTGTTTAAAACATAGATTCACTAGTTCAATTTAACATAAAAATTTGCCAAAAGGAGTATAATATAAGTACCATAAAAGTACCATAATTATCAATACTTTATAGACTACAAGTTATTTAAACAAGTAATTTTCTTTTAAAAAAATAGTAAATAAATAAAAGGTGGATACCAGTAAAATTCATAACGAGTCTATATGAAGGATCCATATATTAACTTTTTCTTTTACATATTTATTTATTTATTTATTATTGTTGATTCCATATTTACATTTTCTATATTTTAATAAATAAACTATGTGAAAGTCAAAATTAGTTCTCGTCAACCACACTAATTCGATTTTGTCGTGCAGGCAATATTAAAGTCAATATCATAAATTCTTCTCCTTTTTTCTGTGTTTTTTTTTTCCTTCTTTTAATGTCTTCTAGAAAAGAATAATAATAATATTTTAGGATATCAGAATTTTCCTATCTATATTTATTATTTAATTTTTTAATGAACCTTCTTACATAAAAAGGAAGGACACTGTTTTCTTTATAAGTTTGAATCCTCTATCATTTTAATATCTATTGAAACTAAAAAAAACGATTATTTAGTTTCATTAACACTCAAATTGTTTTATCTGCCTCTCTAAATTAATTTAAATTAAAAATTTAGTCTTCAACATTTATTTTTCTAACAATTATTTTGAAATGAAAATCTCAACTTAGTCTCATAACTTACGATGGCCTATTAAACATATATGGCATTAAATACGTATACAAACAACTATATTCAATAAATTGAACTAAAAAAAAAAATTCATTGTGTAAGCTAACTAAATACATACCTATGTCAAATCAAGGCAATGTGTATGAAATTGATGTACCTTTAGAGGAAAAAAAAAAAAGATAATATTAACATTGATGTTTTTGTTGAATTGGTAAGTTTTGAACTGTTTATTCGATCATCTCTCTGTATTATTTTTTTCAAAATTTTAATTATGTACATTGATTCGTTGAAATTTTATTTTGTTACAATGTCTAAATTCTTGAAAAATTGTCTACTTTTTGTTGAAACTTGAAATATACGTGATTAAAGACACAATAAAATTTATAATTTGCAATGTTAATTTAAATATGAAAATTTGATAAAACTAAAATTTTGTGATTTAAGTTGACAGTTATATTATATTTTTTTTAATGAAAATACCTAATAATAAGAAAAATTATTATAAATAGAAAAAATATCATATTATTTACGAATATAAAAAATTTTATTGTCTATCAATGATAAAAGTCTACTGTAGTCTATTTTTTTATAGACAAAATAATGTAATAAAAAACGTTTTATTAAATAAAAATATTAACCACTCAATATGAATTAAACTAAAGTAAAAACAAGGTCATTTAAACCAAACGGCCTAAAATTCTACTTTACCAAAGTCAAGCAATTAGTTAAGTTCCATTATCCTTTACTCAAATAAAGAAACCTAACCAAAGTTTTGAAATTAAAATTGCAAGGTCTCTAACTCACATCAAATGAATATAACCCCCACTAGTCCAATCAAATAATATTGAGAGAATTATTAAACTAGCTACCCAAGTTTTAAACATATAACCAACTATTTCATTTTTTTAAATTGTGCTAGTTTTTTTTTTTTAGTTTCTTCCTAAATATTTAAATTCTTAACTAAATTTCAAATTTCAAACTAAAACGAGGTTTTAAAAACTATATATATATATATATTTTTTTTTAATTTTGAAAACATTTCTAAAATGTAAATAACAAAATATTAAAATCTAATAGGGTGAAATTATTGTGTTTACAAACTTAATTTAAAA
Organism: Citrullus mucosospermus; assembly: GCA_030954485.1. Taxonomy (NCBI): domain Eukaryota; kingdom Viridiplantae; phylum Streptophyta; class Magnoliopsida; order Cucurbitales; family Cucurbitaceae; genus Citrullus; species Citrullus mucosospermus. The sequence continues at coordinate 29,586,437 of CM062061.1, read as the reverse complement.
ATAAATAAATTCAACTTAATTTATTTGCATGATATATATTAAAGTAATCTTACGATGTAATTGGAAACTATAATATTAATACATAAAACTATAATATTTTAATGGACATATTATCTTAAGTCATAGAACTTGAGAATGTTCGATTGTAGAACGAGGATGACGAGATATTAACTTCAATGATAACAGTAGCGAGAAACATTTTTGCCATGGGACACATGGGGGATTCGGTTCAAACACATTCAACATTGTTAGCATGTAGATTGCAGATGGATTAACTGGTTGAGTAATATATGGGTCCTATTTTCATATTTAGTGGAATGGTTTTTCTAGTTGGGTATGTGTTTAAGTGGAAGCGAATTTTGCCTTTTTTCTATATAATTGTTGGATTATTTATTGTTTAAAAATATTATAAGAAAAAAGCTCAATAGGGAAACTTGCTGATATGATTGAGTAGATAAAGATGATAATTAGGCCAACTAATTTCCATTTTGATTCTCTTTTAGATAAATGTTGTCCAACTATAATTGTGTGTTTTTCTTTGGAAGTGGTAACACACCCAACTCAAAATAAAATAATTAAATAAAGAGAAAAAGGAGTTAACCAAATTATGCCTTTTAACTATATCTTCATTGCTAATATTTATATAAAATATAAATAGTTCTTAGAAAAGGCATAGTTTTTATCTTTAGAATAAGCTTTCATTTGAAGAACATGACTAAAATACTAATATGTTCATGTATATTGAATTAAATGAATTTACATATGAGATTCTAGAAAAATTATTGAGATTATAAAATGAAATTACTTTTTATTAAAATTTGTAAATTTTAAGAAGGTTAGTAATCAATAACTGATGGTGTATATCGATCCAACTTATTAAACTTGCACAAAAGTTAGTTCTATTGAAATTAAAGAGTCTGGAGAAATTTTAAACCTTGATTTTTAAAATTACTAGGTGATATAATGAGAGTTAAGCATAATGTAAAAATTACTATGCTTGTGTTATGTTTAGGATTCAAATTGAATCCATTGCAAATTTGTGGTTACCTTGTGAATGTTGGAGTAAAAATCCATCTTTTTTCTCTAAATTAATAGAAAAAATTGAGTTATGGTGCATGATTATTCAAAATAACAAACATTGAATTTAAAAGGAATATATATATATATATGATATTTTCCTTTTCAAGTCTATTGAAATCATTATTCTTAAAAATGTATGCTTATGCAAGGTTGCTAAATTTGTACTACTTGAATATATCTAGAGATTGATCCTCTCATTAATTAATTATTTCATTTGTGATATATAATAAACAAATTGTCAAAAGTGTTTCATTAATTTGTCTGGTTAAAATTATTGTGATTAATTTAAGCTAACTTGATATATGAAATAGTGTTGGAAGAAACTTCTCACTACTAGAATAAACTGAAAAATAATAAAGAAATTAAAAGAAAGTAATAAAATTAGAAATACAAGAATTAATGTAGAAAAACTCTAAACTAGATAAAAACCACTAACTAGAAAATTGCACTATATGAAAAATTAATACAATTACACATAATAATTTTCTCTCTCGATCCAAATACAAGAGCATTCTCTCAAAACTTTTGTACCACTCACACCAATTCCACCCTCAAACTAGAGAATTCAAAAGAAAATTTAACTAGAATTAACAAACCTAATCGTAAAGTATTTTTAACTGAGAGAATTTGAAATTAAATGTATATGCTTAGAGCTTATCACTTTTTATAAACATTTCCAATATGGGATAGCTACACTTCTAATATTTTGCCAAATCTAAGCAAATAGCTATCCGATAATATTTAACATGACCGACAATGTGTTGTAAAGAAAAAAGAGTTAAAATAAAAAAAAGAAATTAATAAAATGAAAATTACTATTTGTTTATTTACAAATCGGCAGAATTGTAACAATTTTGATGAAGTTAAGAAATTTTTAAGTGAATAAAGTTAATTTAACAAGCATAAAACTAAAAATATAATAATGATTAAAAGGATTATGATCTTTTTAATTAAGATTCACAACGTTGGTATCAATTTTTGTAGGCTATGAATCATCTATTTTAATGATAAAAAATTTTGGTCTATATGAAAATATCTTAACTGTAGTAAAATTTATTATTCACTTTAAAGTCTAATTCTCAACCACATAAGATTAAAATGAAAAATAAAAAAGGATTTCAAATGTTAAAAATGTCGGCACGTGTTTGTGTAGAGGGCATGTCATACCAATTTTATAAATTTTAATGAAAAATGTCAAAGACCAAAAACTAAATTAGATATATAGAAAATAATTAGTCACAGTAAAATATTCCAAATGTGAGAAAATAATATTTAATTGTCAACCATTGTACGTGCACTTTTTTTTTTTTTTATTATTATTATTATTATTATTATTGAATTGACGAATGTAAAATATTAAGACAAATATCAATTTATACCCTAAACTTTAGAAGTTGTATCAATTTAAACCCTAAATTAATAATTATATCAATTTAAGTTATGAACTTTGGGGTTGTAGATGTATCGATTTAAACCCCAAACTAATAATTGTATCAATTAAAACTTTGAATTTTCATAAGTATATCAATTTAAATTTTCAACTTTCATAAATTTATCAATTTAAATTTGAACTTCATAAGTGTATCCAAATAAAACATAATGGAGGGTTTAAATTGATACACTTATGGAAATTCAGGGTTTAAATTGATACATTTATGAAAGTTTAGAGTTTTAATTGATACAATTATTAGTTTAGAGTTTAAATTGACACAGTTATGAAAGTTCAGAGTTTAAATTGATACAATTATTAGTTTATAGTTTAAATTGATACAACCTTTTAAGGGTATAAATTGATATTTTTTCAAAATATTAAATGAAAAACAAAGAATTCTTGGAAAATTTTCAATTTAAAACTCTAAAATTTGCATGATATTGATTTAAACTTTGAATTAATAATTTTATCAATTTAAATCTTAGACTTTCTTATAAGTAATAATTTACACATTCTTTTAGGTTTAGTTTGAAAAATATGTGTGAGATATTTAATTTTTTCAATTAAACTTCTTAAATGCTATAAGTGAATTAATTTAAGAACCTTTATAAGAATTGTATTTGAAAATTGTTAATATATTCAATTCTTACATGTTTGTAAACTTCTTCCAATGTCAAATTAACATTGCAAAAACAACCCATGAAGTAGTAGTTGCAATTACACCCTCTAACTTTTAATGGTAAAAGTCAGACCCTCAAATTTCTATAGGTGTTAAAATTAGACCGTTAGACTTATAATAATTTTAGAAATTGGACCCCCAAATGATAAAAATTGAACTTTCAAATTTATACAATTGTTACAATTTTTAGAATTATATAAGTTTGAGGGTCTAATTTTTACATTAGTATAAGTTTGAGGACACAATTTTTACAATTAAAAACTAAGGGGATAATTACAACTACCATCATACTCTAGAAGTAGTTTGCACAATTTGTCATCGATAAAATTATAAGTTTCACACATTTATTGAAACTATATGCAATTTGTATATAATATATGAAATACATGGATTATTATTTAGAAGGAAAAAAAAACAATAATTATTATTATTTTTATTTATAATTTATAATTTTATTCATTTATTTTCTTAATATCACAACTTCATTATAAGATAAAATATAAAAAGAAAATAAAATAAGAGAAACCATTTTAGTGGCCATAAATAAATTCCATTTATAAAAAACATAAAATACATTAAACTTCATCAATTTAGGAATCAAAATAATAATTATAAAGAATCACTAAAGAAAAGAGGAGAAAGAGTTGTCCTTTGATTCCTTCCAATAACTATAATATGAATTAAAATGCAAGTTGGTTTCAATTTTGACATGAGAAATTAGCCATTCATTGCCTTTTGTCCAAAAGCATGCTCCCACTCTTGACCCACAATATTTTAGCTTAATAAGAAAGTTATGGAAATAATTGGGATCATGAGGGTAATTTAGTAAAAAGCCATTCAATTTGGAATCTCCAACAACCACGACTTTGATGATAAACTCCTTTACATCCCATTGAAGAGTCTATCAAATTCTTTTTCCTAGTAAAATAAATTTTCTAAGAATTAGGAATTATTTAATTATATGTCTTAAGACATTATTACATTGTTAAGATAATATTATTTCCACTTTGTTAAAAATGAGAGCCTTTGGGCCCTAGAGAGAGAGAAAAAAAAATATATATATATATATATATAGCTTCAAAAGCTATTTTAGAAGAAATGTCTTTTTTTTTTTTTTTTCTTTTTAATGATTGTTATTAATTTATGTGATGTCGATTTACTTCCTTACATAAAATAATTAATAAGAAATTTTAAATGTAACACACATAACACATCATCCAATAAAGTAACTACTTTCAACTTAAACATAACTTGTCGATTAAGGCATCGTTTGGTAACCGTTACGTTTTTTTGATCTTATTTTTAAAAATAAAGTCTATTTTCTCTCCATTTCTTATACTGATTTGCATCTCTAAAGTATAATAGTTGAATTCTTTGCCAAATTCCAAAAAAAGAAGCAAGTTTTTAAAAGCTTTTTTTTTTTCTTTTAGTTTTTTTTTAATTTTTGCTTGATTTTTTAAACTATTGGTAAAAAATAGATAACAATAGAATAAATTTGAAGGTGGAAGTAGTGCTTATAGGCTTAATTTTCAAAAACAAAAACAAAAAACGAAATGATTACAAAATAAGGTCTAAAATATTTTTATTTTCTTTCGCCCTATATCTTTTATACTTAAAAAACTAATGATCATAATTTTTTAGGCATAAACATAAATTAATAATTTTTATAAATATAATATTCTTATTTTTTTTCCTTTCTCAGCGTAAATTTTCAATTCAAACATAATTCAATAGATAAGGATACAATAACCATTTCTGGGATGGATTGAGTCCTATCACATCTCTACCATAACACTTAAAAAGATAATACATACAAATAAAAAATATATATTGTAAGACTGCAAGAGAAAAAGAGTGAATGTATAGCCATTTAAGTTGTCTTCTTGTAAGACTTGGAATGATTCTAAGAAGAGTACTAATCACATATTCACACAAAAATATATATTCATGCAAAATTTAGCCTAGAGTTAAATTTGGTGCATCTCTCTTCCCTTAGTTTTAGAAATTTTTTGGATTGAATTAAGGAAAAAGTATTTTTCAAAAAAACTCACTTTTATTTAAATTATTATGATAACAGTTTAAAATGCACTTCCAAATCTATTTTGAGTGATTGTCAAATACTCCATTTTTATTCAAAATAACTTGTTTTTTAAATTAAACACTTGAAAATGCATTCCAAACATACTCTTAATTTTTTTAAAATTAAATATATTTTCTAATTTCTTACAATATTTTACATCTTTCTTAAGTAAAGGATTAGTTAAATTCACAACTAAATTCTTAGCTCAATTCCAACTGAACAAAAATAAGTTTTTAAAAACTATTTTTTTTTAGTTTTCAAAACTTAGCTTGGTTTTTAAAAACATTGGTACAAAGTAGATAACAAATTAAGAAATTTAGAAGTAGAAAGGGTGTTTATAGACTTAATTTTCAAAAACTAAAAATCCAAAAATAAAACGATTATTAAACAAAGTCTTGAGTTTTTGTTTTTTATTTTTCTTAAAAAGGACCTTATAGTTATTAGGAGGGGTCAAAATTATTCAAAACGTTTAGGTTAATCCCATCTCAAACAAAAACAATAACAAATTTGAGCTTCACAATGAAGGCATGACCCAACTAAAGAAGTGTATTCACTATAATAACTTGTATTTCTTTTTGGGTTAAAGTGTTAATTTAAAAAAAAAAATTATAATTTAATTCTTATGAATTTATAATTAAAATTTAGTCTTTATAGTTTGATAAACTTTTCATAAATAGGTCTACGAGGATTTTATCCGACTCTTAAAACTATTTATGAAATTTTATCAAACAATAAAAATTAAAGGTCTAACTTTTAGTAATATATGATCTAAATTATAACTTTCTCTGAACTAAATTTATAACCTATCTCTTTGATTTTTTTTTTTTTTAAATCAAATCATCTTTGGAAGAGATTTGCCAATACATTATTATTATTATTATTATTATCATTTTTTGAAATCATCTAGGAGACGATTTCTCGACATTTAGTAAATGTAATATTTTAAAAATATTCTTTAACATAAACATTAAAATTAACTAACACAATTTAAAATGGAGTTAACAAAAACTATTTTAGGAAAATGTCCCAAATCCGGAATGTTCATTAAATAAAGAAATAAAGGAGAAAATGTGGCCAAGATGAGTACTATTCAATGTAATCGACACATATATTTCTTTGAAAAAATATCAATTCATAATTGTATCAATTTACACTCTTCATTAAGTTATGTTAACATCCTGTAAGAGTTATAATTTTATCAATTAAACTCTAAATTTTCATGACCGAATCAATTTAGACGTTTGATTAAAATTTACTTTGAAAATTATATGGACAATAATTCCAGTCGTCTATTTTATTAATCCAACATTTGATATGTTTACACACATGTAAGAATTGAATGGATAGATAGTTTTCAAATGTAATCTTAATAAATGGTATAAGTTACATCACTTATAACAATTAAGTTTAATCGAAATAATTATGTGTTTAGAAAGGTATTTTGTAAAGTTTTGTAGATCTTAAAAATATATATATATAGAGATCAAATTGAGAGTAAGACCAAAAGTCATAAGGATTAAATACACATTGTGTTAAAAAAAAAAAAAAAAAGAAAAAAAATTGTGAATTACCACAATCAATCAAGGTGTGAGTTACAACTATGAGAAATTATCATTATAATTTATAATGTTTTCTAAATATATAAATTAGAACTTTTTTTTGTTTTTTGTTTTTTTTTAATTTGATCTTAATTAGGGAAGAATTAGCAGTTGTAGTTGGATTAAAGTTCTTCATGGGAAATTAGATAAAGATGGAACGTTTGAAGAGTTGTGGTCGTTGAAACCTCTATGTTAGTTAGGTCACCCATTGATATCAAGATGTAGAAAATATTAGTTAAAAAATATTAATGTGATCCTTATAATTTCAAACTCGTTTTATTTCTAATTTTCGTAATTTCAAAAATTCAAATTTAGTTTCTATATTTACTATAAATCTTGAAATTAGTTATCAAGGTTAATTTTTATCTAATTTGAGAATATAATATTAATTTTCATTAAAAAAAATAGACACAATATAAATATATTTCTAAAATTTATAGAGAAAAATAAGTAATTGAGATTTTTTTCCTTGAAAAGTTAAAATAAACTAATCAATAGTTTAAGATTTATTAAAAGTGGAAGAAAAATATCTAAAAAATTAGAACAAAATTTCAAAGCAAAGAGATTTAAATGCTAATTTAATAGGAAAGAAACACTATTTTCATTAGAAGATGTTTTAAACTTGATTGTTTTTTTAGACGAGTTTTAAAAAGGATGTAACATAGTTTCCTATTAGTTAGATTAGAAGTGAGAAAGATTTATGTTATATTAATTATAACTCCAACGTTTTCACTTATTTAAGTCATTTTCAATGAAACCAAAAGCAAATATCAAATCTTTGTCCTAAGATTCATTGTTTATGCAAATATATACACACACACTTAAACAAGAAATTTCCATATAATATTTAGAGAGATTATACTCCACTCATCTTTTATTATTTTCCGCTTGTGTTTTTTTTTTTTTTTTTTTTTTTTTTAACTCTAAAAAATACATCAAAATAAAGCTATTCTGTAAAGAACTTTTTTTAAAAAAAAAAAAAAAAAACAGCTACAAAAGAAATATTGAGAAAAGAAATTTTAATACATAAAATTTATATATTCTCCACATAGAGATCAGAATCCCTATTGACAAGGAAGGAAGGAAAAAAAAAAAAAAAAAAAAAAAAAAAAAAGGCATGCATGGAGGCTTCTTTATTGACTTGTACTTTTCTTTAATGACTGCAAAAAGTGAAGAGAAGGGATCCAAGAAATAATAATAATAAATAATAACATATAGAAGAGTTATGTCCCTTTTGTTAACAGAAATATATATATATATATATATATATATATATATATTAAAGCCTGTCAGCCCAATAATTATCAGTTTGGAACATAAGAAAAAAAATAATAATAAAACTTTTTTTTTTTTTTTTTTGACTTTTTACCTTTGGGTTCTTTTCTTAGTTTTACTAAGGATCCCCTTCTTGAGGCAGTATGATTTTAGTAAGAGGACTTGCCCAGGCTTCTTCCTTTTTACAATCTACTCTTTGTCTGTGTCCTTCCCTCTTTTTCGACCACGAATTTTGGTGTCGAGATGATTTTCCTTGTAAAAACCCTTCTCCATCGACAAATGTTCAGCCTCGGAGTTGCGAAAGGCAGCGGCTAATTTGGCCATGGATGGCTATATGGCCTTTTTCTAGGAGGCTATTCATTCACCTTCAAAAATGAATGTCATTTTCGAAAGAAGAGATTGGTGTGCCTACACAACTAACCCTAGTTACAAGGTTTAGGAGGCAATTTCTTTTCGAGTTTTTGTTGGTTTGTGTGTTGTAACGAGATTTTTGGAGAAACATGTTTCATTAAGTTAATTTATGCGAGAATATAGCCCGTAGATGTTCAATCTTTTAAGAACTTCTAATTGTTCGAAAAATTCTTTTTAATTAAGTCTTAAACTTTTAAAACCTTCAAATGAATGAGAACTTTCTATTTATAGGATCCCGATATGGGCTTTGTGAGTTTGGGTCTAGTTTGTCCATGAACTTGACCCTCGGGCCCAACTAATCTAGTTTTTTAGCTTCGTTGACATTTGGGCTAAATTAAGCCTGTTTTTGGGCTCAATTGAACTTGGGCTCAAAGATCAATATCAAATTAACCAAATTAGATTATTCGATCCAACGGTCATGACGAAATATGCAGATCATCTGCCAATTTTTGTCTTCAATTTTAATTTGGGACATATGGTAGACTTTTAAGTTGATCCTTTATAATTTTATCATTAATTTGAGAAATGAAATGATGATTTTTTATTGGTCAAAACTTCTCATTCACAACCGTATTGAATATATAAGAGTTTAAGGAATTATTTGTGGACTTGGAAATGACTTTTCTCCACATCATATGCCCACCTCTACTAATCTCTCATATACCAACTCAATTTCCTATTTATAAGGGAGATATAGTAGATATCAAAGTAAAAATTTATGTGTCAAATTGAACATAGCTCAATTGGTATACGAGTGTATTAATATTTGTCTAAAACTAGTCTCTATAACTTTAAAGTATATTTCTATTTAATCAGTAACCTAACAAAATGTTAATATAGACCAATGCTCATTAATTGTCTGACTATCTTACACATCACATATACGAAAAAATAATCTAGTACTACCATAGTACATATTATCCCATTCATATTTTGACACATCATTTAATGATTTATTAATTTATTATTTATTTAATTCATTGACCTACATAATTTTTCAATATTACTTTTGTAACAAGCAATGAATAGAGATAATATAAAAAAAATTTCATATTACCGTTTACTACAAATTTTCTTGACAGACACCAAATCATACAAAATTTAGGTATACGAGACTTGTCATATCAACCAGTCATCACGTTTCATTAATGACATGGAAATGATAATAATTAATTAGAATCACATAGTTCAATTCAAATACTTGTTACTTTCCAAAAGAAAAGAAATACTTGTATTAACGTTCTAAATTTAGAATATGATTTAAACCAATTTAAGTTGTCAATTTTCATTCTATTTGAGGGAATAGCTAGGTTCAGATAATCTTTTTGATACAAATTGTTTTGGGGAAAAAAAAAAAGACCCCAAATCTCAAAGTCTCTACTCTCTGGTTTAATCCAATTTTTAAGACTATGAGAAAATTATCCATTTTCCATAGCCAAAATATGAAACAAATAGAAAATCATAATAAATCAACCATGAAAATTATGAAAATAACATTAAAAAAGATAATATCAAAATCTCATCAAACCCATCTTTAATTGAATACAGTTGAATCAAAAGCTCAAAACTTTCCCTACAATTTTGGATCTTTCATGAACAAAAGTTAGCAAAAAGCTTGAAAATTGGAAAGAGAGGAAAAGAGTTACATTTGATTTTGAGAGAGTGGGAAAATGCTTTTTGTTTCAATTTTGGAATTTAAAGGAGAGATTAAAAATTAAAATCGCAATGATCTTTTATTATTATTAATAATAATTTATTTAAAATTAAAAAAAAAAAAAAAAAGGGAATAAAGAGATTGAAACTGATTGAGTGAGTTGGAACTGCAAAAGCAAACTAGATGAATAATGGTAATGATCCCAACTTAATAAATGAGGGAAGATTCCCTTTCCAAGGCCAAACATAGCATGTATCACACAATTAGCTAAATTGGATTCTTTGTTACCCACACAAAAATCTCTTGTTTGTATTTTCTTTGTAACCATTCTACACTAATAACATCTCTTCCAACTATTATTAGGGTAAAATACACTTGATCCATGAAATTTTGACCTTAATCTCTATTTGGTCTCTTTTTAAAACTAACATTTTTTGTCATTGATACTTGATCCATATACTAACCTGATCATCTTTATCAGAATTGCATAAAATGAGAGTGTATTCATGATTAGTCTTTCTGCCAATGGCTTACCGAAGTATGGTGGCATCATGATGCAGTTTATGTAGGGAGTCACATTCACAACCAATCTAAAAAAGTTGCTACGAAGAGTAAGACACAATGATTATAGATTTTGCATACCATATAACAAGTCTGCATCAATCTGTCAACAAAAGAAATAGGTCTTTTTAGCTCAAGCAATGTAACATTCATAGACATCGATTAAGAAACTAGTTACTTGTAAGATATTTAATATCCCAAATACGCAATCCGACTTGAACCAACAGCTTCTAGTGAATCCAATGTCCCTTTTTGCACTCCAACTGAGGTATCTTCTAACTGAAAGATGAATTCTAGACAGACAAATCCTTTTGGAACATGATTCATTCAACTAGATCAGTAGCTCAAGGTAAAGAAGTGTTGGCAAAAGTTATTTTATTGAGATCTAAACCAACGTACGACTATGAGAGATATCGGTTCCTAATAAACATGATACAGAGAAGTTACACGAGTAAACTCAGGATCACTCACTAACTCATTGTGGCAGCAGCAACAGAGAGATGCTTCATTCTGGAAATTACTTAATAAGACTAGACCTGATAACTGGTCATTACTTCCTATACCAAAATCTAATGACAAGTTGGAAATTTTACGCCTGACCAGCTCTAGATCCTCTTATGGACAAAGCTAAAATCACTTATTGGCTATCGGGTCCGCTCGAATGTTTCTTGTTCCAACTACCCGGTCCCGCTTTTCTTTCCCCTCTCTTTCTCTTGTTCCTCGGGAAGTTGATATCTGAAGCTAAACATTTCTTAAGAGCTGATTGTTCCTCAGAGACCAAAGCTTTTCCCATAGGATCAGGTTGAGTTGTTGGATTTGAGCTGAGACTGGTGCCTTCACCTTGGTTGACTTTTTCTGGTTCTTGATGCTTTTCAACGGGCGACGCTTCAATCCTGGTATGTGTGTTTCTCTCTGCCTCAGCCACTTCATTGTGTATCAGCACATTATCGACAATCTGCAAAGGTCAGTTTTGATGTTAGAAAACAAGTATCTAGTTATTTACTAAGTAAGAGGAGTACGGTGACCTTTGGACAGATTTAAATGTACGATCTAGCTTCTTTAGAGCTAAACAAAATCAGCATATCAAAGAGATCAAATGAGGACAGCTAGTTAAAAGATGTAAATTCCATTTCATAAACATGCCATACACGCATATTAAAGAGATCAAATGAGGACAGAACATGAGACAGAAATCCAAATGTACAACATAGATTCTTAAGAGCTACATATCTATTCTCATGAAAGAAAGTGGTGAAAAGATGTAAATTTCATTCCATAGAACTGCAGTATATCAAAAAGATTGAAAGAGAAAAACCAAAATTTTCCAGAAAGTTTTTTTTAGAGGCATGAAAAGTGCGCGCTCAATGTAGGAAGAGGTAAAAGTACAGAAAAATTTAAACAATCAGGTAACTTCTTTGCAATTGAGGAAAATATCCTTTTTAAATTTCTAGCATATAAACATACAAACTTAAAAAGAAAAAAACAAACCTATTTTTCAGAGTTCAAACTTCAAACCAAAAGTTGTCTCTAGCATTATCAGTCACAAGAAAATGGTTTGTGTACAAGACAAATTAATAAGCTGGACATCAAGTGTTCTTACATCCTCAGTTGAGTCCCCAATTTGGGGTTGAGGAACAGAAACATCAGTTGCAGCCAAATTACCAACTGTACTTTCAATAATATCAGGAACTAGTATTGCCTCCCCAAAGCTTGAAATAGCACTTTCAGGCTTCATCAGATCACCAATATCACACTCTGATATATGTTGAGTTGACGTGCACATAACTCCAACTGATAATTCTCCATTGCCAGCAGAGAACGTAGGACTAGGGGCAGAGCTGGTCTGTGCCTCACAAGGTGCAAGAAGGCTCAGATTCTCTGAGGAAGAAAATATTGCAGCATTTTTTGACATCACCTTATCCATTTGACCCTTTAGTTTGTGCAGTCGGGAATGCACCACTTCAATTTTCCAGAGCACTTGTTCCAAAGAATTATTAGTGTCTCTGAACTCAAGAACGGAGTCATTATTAATCCCGAATTTGTCATCAAAATCAGCAGTTTTCTCCATTTTCACTGACCCAAAAATAAGCCAACTTTCAGTTTTAAAATATTTAAACACGAAGGGAATGAAGGAAGTTTCTAAGAAACAAGCATTAGAATGAACTAAAATACAGTTTGTATAATTAAATATTATATAAATCAAGGACAACGGTGGCCTTGTACAGCCAAGATATACGCAAAGATGCATCGAAGTAATGAACTAAAATACAGTTTGTATATTAAACATAATGTAAATTAACAACAGTGGCCTTGTACAGCTAAGATATGTGCAAAGATGCATCAACCCCCCCCCCCCCCAAACTCTCAGTGTTTACTATTTTGTAACTATCCTCTCTCATCATTTATAATAACCTAGACTAAATTAGTCTATACCCCAAATACAGACTATTATATCACAGACTAAAATAGTCTGCATCCTATACGCAAATTATTATAACCCACAAGTTATAATAACCAATTCAATGCCTCAAACAACCATGTAGTGGTTGATTTCGTATTCATGCATATTCAGTAAAGAGAAGATATATGCCCTAATTGTTGCATGTAAGAGACAAATAAAAGAGTCATCTGAGTAAAGTGCTCATTTTTTTTTTAAATAAGAAGATATAACATATTAAAACAAAAATTAAAATAAGATAAACATTCAATTGGGCAAAAACTTTTGGTCGACAATATGGCAGGGAAGGGGATACTTTAATTAAATGCACTAAAAACTACATGAGAATAAATTAACATTCCAACAAAAGGCTCTTTAAAGATTTTTTTTATTTTTTCAAATGCATGAAAATGAAAATGAAGCTTTTTTGTTCGATGTATAAAATAATTGAAGATTGCCTTTATTCTATATACCACTCGCCAGGCCCAAATTCCCCGTGCAAGTGTCTTGCTTAACATTCCCATCAGTATCATCACCAAGAAAATACGTCATGCCATGTATAGACATTATGGGTAACAGCAGAAATATTTTACCTGGATTAGCAAATTCATCAGCTACAGAAGTACCATCTAGTTCAGATCTCTTATTTTCTGTATTAGAAACCAAAAGTTACCAAATGATACAGTTGCATTTAGAGGGAGAAGTGACAAAACAAGAAGTTATAGCTACGAGATTAAAGCTGGTACCATAGTAGGAGAAAAGGTTATGCTGTGACATATAGGATGATATATCATTTGTATCTTCAACTTTCTTTCGTTTTCTTCTCTTCATTGCCTTTCTTCTGTAATATTGGCTGGAAAATGGAAATGCTTTTGAAAAAAAATCTTCCATTGGTGGATCATGGCTGGAAACTTTTCCCTGTTCATACACTGCAAGTGCTCTGGAATATTTCAATGCCTGTGACTCAATTTCTTTAATTCTCAATTCTGTCCACTTGCAGCGCCACATTAGAGGGCGGATGAAGTTTTGCCAGTGAGTTGTTAACTTTCTCTTCCTACAAAAGAGCAGAGCCAGTTGAACCGTTCAAAACACCTAGAGTATAAACATAAAGCTGATGAAAGTACCTGTCGCATAGCTCTGCATCCTGATTTGGGAACAAAATAATGATCTAGATTCTTGATGTTATTCCTCATCTTCATTATACCAAAAAGATGGGATTGCCAGATTTTCTATGGTTACCAAATACACGTGTGAACTTTCTTGTTTTTCCAAAATAAATGACGTTTTTCATTAATTTAGTGTAAAAAAATAACCAGACCAAAAAGACCCACGTCTCCCTAAGAAGAATTACAAGAAAAACCACTTCAATTAGTATTAATTACATGTGAGAAGCTTTTTTCTTTTTCATTTTTCTACGAGAAACAAAATTGTCATTAATTACAAAAAATATATATATAGGAAAGGTCCGTGTATAAAAAATTGCAACTGTTATTGATTATAAATGAATCATAACTACGTAAGTAGAAAGGGAACACCAAATAAAAACATTAAAATGAGATATATTCAACATTTGTTCCCTAAAAGTTACGGAATTCTTCACTTCTAAATTAACCCTAGATATGTTCTACTCTTATCACCCACATTGTGTAAGCTTTTCAAGTTGGAGGAGGTAAAGTTCTTTGGGATAAGAAACTATTTCATTGATTGAATGAAATATCCAAAGAAAAGCTAAACTTGAGTTGACCAGTCTTTCTATTATTGTATGAGTACCAAAGAACTTGAACTCATTAAACATTCAAGTCCATGATCTTTTTGCTAAAATGACAACCCAAGAAAAATACCAACTATTTCCCCGGTTGGAGCTTCTGGTGGTATCTTAATCTCGTGGAATGAGCTCGCTTTCACGATCAAGGAGACTATACAAGTTCTTTTTTCTATTTTCATTTGCATTTTTATGGCTGATGGTTCTTCTTTATGGCTATCAGCCATATACGGTCCTAACAGAGGTGAATTACAAGCTGACTTTTGGAACAAGCTTCATAATTTGGCTGACTTAGGGGGCGGCTGATGGATCTTTGGAGGGTATTTTAAAGTCACACGTTGATCTTGGTAGAAATCATATGGCTGAACTATTCCTAGAAATAGAAGTATGTGTGCATTCAACGACTAGATTGCAACTAGTAGCTTTTTTATCTTCCCACGCAAAAATGGGTGTTTCACTTGGTCTGGTTTGAGTGACATACATTATCTTTCCTTACCGGATCATTTTTTGACCAATGATTGTTTTCTAAAATTTGGTTTAGTGCACCTCCATCGGCTTGGGAGAGTAACATTTGACCATTATCCTTTGGCTTTAGTTTTTGGAGAGGTATATCATGGGGCCTTATCCTTTTCGATTTAAAAATTTGTAGTTAACAAACAGACCTTTCCATGAAGAGGTGGACAAATGGTTGGCTCAAAATCCTCTACAGGGATGGACAAAACATGGTTTTATGATGACTCCCTTCTCTTATCTCAGAATTGAAATGTTTGGACAGCTAGGAGGATAGTGGCTTTTTACCTTCTACACAAAGGGACTCTAGATGCCTTATACGTGAATATATTGAGTTTACCCAAAGGACTGTGTTTATCCAAAGGAGTTACACGAGACTTCTCCAATTGATCAAAACAGATGTGAATTTATAAGAGCTATAGAAAGATGTACATTTGCACCAAAACATAGGAATAACAAGATAGATAATATGTTTTAAAAAAAATTAAAAACTATCAAAAGAACTCTTTCCGTTGAAGGGGCGGTTATTTCTCTCCTCCCAAGATATCATAAGAAAGCTTGGATCATATGCATCTACATACTCCTTTTTTCATCAATGAAAGGTGGCCCGTGAGAGTTTATGTGAGGAGGTTAATAAGCTCGATGGGGAGAGTAGTGGACCATCCGAAGGAGAGAGATAGCTCCTTCCAAAATCTTATGGCAAAGAAACAATTGATGAAAAGGTGACTCGAAGTCTGGTGTGCTAATAGGTCCTAGAACTTTAAAAGTGTCTAATAGGTAATTAGACTCTAACCATTTGTAAGCACCCTGTATTTAGGTATTCTTGCCTATGTATCAAAAGGAAAAGAAGAAGATTTGTCTACCTCAACTACTTTCACATGATGACTATTTAACCTTTTTTTTTTTTTTTTTTTTTTTGAGTACAACTATTTGACTTAACCCAACAGCAATCACTTGTGAAAGCCATTCAATAAGACAAGAGGAATAAATAATAATGGGTCTCCAAATTGGAAAATTTTCTATTATTTTACTTTTCAATAGGGAACAAATTTCACTAAGAAATGAAATTTGGATCTTTTTTATGTGTGGCTTCAACTACGAAGACCTAGAACCATCTAGTAGGAACCATGTGCAATATAAAGAGAAGTTACAATATACCAATAGCCTTTCAAGAAGGGTATCTCTCTAACAAAGTTCCACAATGTAAACTCACGCCAAAATAATGCATACCCTCAAGGTCCCTAACTCCCCCTTATTTTTAATCAAGACATTACTAGTTGATTACCCAAAATACCCCTTACAAATATCCAATTATTATTACCCGTATACCCTAAGTCCTAACTAGTACTCTAACACCATCCTACTGTCAGAATCTGTCAACACAAAATGCAGTAATCAACATAGCGTGCATCAAAAAAAAAAATAAATAATCCATGACCACCATTTCCTCCAAAATCTTTGCATGACTTTTCCTATAATATTATTAATTCATCACATTCACATCCACTGATTCCAGAGGAGCTGGTAGGTCTCACAGTTCCTTCGAGTTCAAAGAGTTCAAACTTTTAATTTGAATGGATAGTTAAAAGTTTCACCAATATTCTACTTTCACGTCCATTAAATTGAAGCTTGAAAGCTCCTAGTAGCTTAGATTTCAATGTGGGGGAAAGAAGTATACAAAAAATGGAATTGTATGTCTCAAGTTTCAAAGATTAGGCATTTATAATTTATCTCAAGGCCAACTGAAACAATTAGGAAAGTAGAAAGCAAGCGTATCCTGTTAGCTCATAATCCTATAATTTTCATGTAGCCTATAACAAAATATATTTGATGGCTCTAAAACATAGATTATAATTGCACCCACAAAAAAAAAAAAAAAAAAAAAAAAAAAAAAAAAAAAAAGGGGGGGGACCTTATTTGAAGTGTGCTACTAAATGAACCAAATGTGGGTGGCAAGCCGATGTCTCCAAAAAATTGAGTTTCTACTTCTCCTTCACTGAATCCTGGACAATTATCCGCATCAGATGTCTCAGCGAATGAGCTTGAATGTTCAGTTGCATCAGGATCTTCTTTCCCACAAAATTTGAGATCAGTTTTATTTGAACCTTCAATTATTTCAACCTCTAGATCCTCTCGGCAGTTAGCTTTGCTATGAGTTTCCATTCCAAGAAATGGTTCCCCAGCCCAGACTAGCCCCTTCCCCTGCCTTTCCTACTTGAATTTACCAAGGAAATATCCAACTTAATCCGTGCAGCATTTTTTTTTTTTTTTTTTAATCCCGTCGGCTTGTACAGTTAGAGGTCCATCAATGGCTATGCGGTGGCACAATACATTCTGTCAAAACAATCCAAAAGAAAAACGTATTAATACATCATGAAATCAAATCTAACTAGACCATAGTAGAGACTGAATTCAAAGTACAAGTTCTAAACTCGAGATTTAAATCAGCACTCATTTCATATCAAATAGGCAAAATTTTACTTGAAAAATAAATCCCATCCCACTCTAGTAATTTAATCAACGCGCTACCAACCCTCCAAAATGAGAGGGAAGTGGTGGTAATTTTTTTTTTTTTTTTTTTTAAAGGAATGGATCAACAGAACTAGTGAAATTCGTTTCATTTCTTCATATAAATCAAGTTAGAAACTAATCTCGCATAGTTTTCACAAATGCAAGCAGTCAAGGAAAATGTAGTAACTTCCCACGTTTGAACAAAAACTGCTAAACAATAGAGCCTAAATTAGAATATTCTGGCTCATTAATTATCCTGAACTTCCACTACCAATTTGAAAGAGCTGCAATTTTCATTCTACTTAATCCATCTCAATTTAAAACTCCAATATCAATTGGATTTCTTCAGTATATTCAGGCCCAAACACGCAGAAACAATTCATGTAGAAACAAAAAACCAAAATTCCAAGTACAGAAGGAAAAAAAACCCAAAATCAGTATTAAAAAACATTACCCAAAAATACTCAGATGATGCAGAAACGAACTTCAATATCCAAAATCAGCAATGACGTGTTAGCAAAGATCAGATAAGAACAAAGAAACGAAGGAATTACGAAAGGAGGGCCAGATGAGAAGAGAAAAATGCAGCAGACCCAGAAGAGGAAGAGGGAATAATGTAGAAAGCGGAGGGAGTGAAGAGAAAAGCTATGGAAGAGCAATGGAAGGAAAGAGCGGGAGAGAAGAGAAAGGCGGGAGAGCGGGAGGGAGAGAATGATCAGAGAGAAATTCCGGCGCGGCTACAAGGAAGAGAGAGGGAACAGAGAAGTTAACGTTATAAAAACCTAAAGCAAAGCCATAAAAGCATTTAGCTTTGCTACAATAAAACATTTCCCGCTTATACTTCGCATGTGCATCTCTTCCTTGTAAAACTGTATCATTATTTATTATTAGCCTAAATTATAAAAACTACCCTTAATTATCCTAATATATTCCAAAAATTACAATATTACTCCTCAACTTTTATAAATATTTTAAAACTATCTAACAAAAATTCAAACTTAAAATTAAGTAGCAATGACCTACAACGACGTGATGATTCAAATGTTCATTCTATACATCTACGACATTATTTTATATCTAAATTTTTTCTTAAACTCTAAAGTTTAAGAATAATATTGCAAAAAATTAAGGATATTTTTTAAATAGATGACAAAATTTAAGGGTATTTTCTTTTGTAATTTAACCATAAAATTGATGAAAGTTTCATAATAACAGGATATATGGCCTAACAACATTTTTTCTAACAAAAAGTTTCATTGTAATACATTAATCTAAATATTATTTTAAGTAATTGTTTTTAAATGTCAACATTTTTAAATATAGTAAAATGTCATTATTTATTAGTGATAAACTATTGTCATCTATCATTGATATATACACTGACTTATGTCTATTAGTATCTATCATTTTCTATCATTGTCTTACCAATAAACAATGACATTTTGTCATATTTATAAATAAATTAACTTATTTTGCTATATTTAAAAACAATCCTCCATAATATAAAATAATATTTATTATATATATATATATATATATATATATATTTAATCATTTTAAAGTTTCATATTCAAAATTGAGATAAAAACATAAAAATATTATTTTCAAATTTTAACTATTCAGATCCCAAATCAGTTTTTGAAAACACATTTGCCAAACACATATTTATAAAAGTTTAATGATTTTTTTTTTTGTTTTCTTTTGTTGTTTTAGAAACAAAATTTTTCATTGATGTAATAAAAAATGCTAATGCTCAAAATGTAAAGAGACATAATATTATAAAATGTAATGAATTAAAAAACATAAAACACAACCACCATGAGTTAGTCTAGTGCTAAAAATGATAGTCATAATAAATGACTAAGAGGTAAGGATTTGGTCATCCCGTTAGATTAGTTGAGGTGCATATAAATTGGTTCCAACGCATATATAACACAAAATACATTTGATTGTTAATGTTTCAAATTGGTCATCAAAGCCCCTCCGCTTTCGAGAATAGTTTGAAAGCATCGCTCAACTAATAAATTTTAAAATGAGTGGACTGAATATACGTTATTCTCTCTCCTCCATCGCAATCTTCTCTCTTGGTCTTTTGTTTCCTTGTTCCTCCTCCTCCTCGTCTTCTTCTCCTCCTCAAACGACCCTTGTTCAATTGCATTTGTTTTTTCACTTTCCAGCTTCGTTTTTTCCAATCTCAAGTCCTTCCCCTTTTTCGTCTATTCGCGGTCGCCATCTTCATTGTGGCTGTCTTCATTATGTTTGCAGTTTCTTTCTAGGTTCTTTCCCTTTGTTCGAAACCTTGACTATCTTGTGTGGAAAGTGTTAAAGGGGTGGTGGAGGAAACCATTGGGAGGATATTGAAAAGGGGAGTGCCGAAGTGTTTGAAGGGTGTGAACATTAATCTTTCAATTAAAAAGATGCAATCAAGTAAGGGATAGAAGATGCAATCAAACTGAACTAAAATGGAGATGGAGGAGAGAACGAGAGAGAGGAAGAAAGAGAAGAGATAGAAGAGTGAGAGGTAGCAAAGCTTAAAAAAGATTATATTTTCCAAGTCATCTTGTCACATCATACATTTAGTCAATTTTAATTTATTAAATTTATAGTTGAACCTTATAAACATATTCTTGAAACTCAAAACTACCATTTGAAACCTTAGAGACCATGTTAAGACATAACTAGTTTTTAACATTTACTTATGATATTTAGTTTCTTTCTGAGTATGTAATTTCTTTATAGAAAGTCTTGCATTAATCTTTTCAGTACTTTATGTTAGACTTAGGTTGTAGGAGAATTCAAGCTTTCATCCTCTCAAAATACTTTCTAAAAATTCACAAATCATTTGCGAACAAACGCACTTATTAAACTTAGAAACCAAACTGGAAAATTTTCCCCAATATATACACTAACTTTTTAAAAAGAAAATTAAATCATATAATAGAATTTAAATTTAGGAACAGTAAATGCCAATCTACCTAATCTTCTATGCAACTTCATGAACACACACATATATATAGATCAAGTAAATGAACAAAGTGCGTAAAGTCTTTATTAAATAATTTACTAATTTATGTCCTGAAATAGCTTTTATTTAAAAATGGTATTTAAACCTAATAAAACTATGCAGTAAACTTTTTTTTTTCTCCCAAGTTTACATCAAAAGTTTGCTTTAGATTACTCATTTTCACAACAATGTACAAATAGTTAATCATGTAGACAAAAAAGATATTATGTTAACTCGTAAATCAATGTCGTATATAAATGCAAGAAATTACACTGTTTAAAATTACATAACTGTGGAATCAAAATGAAATCCAAGATATGACATTACAACTTGTATAATTGGAGCAGCATGACTCCTCCATGGTTGAAGTATGTTGAAGTATTTTCTTTATTTTTTTCTTCCAAAATTACCTTAAAAGTTCCTGTCCACGAATGCCAGCCTCGGCGACTCGTCTTTGCTCTCGAGCAACTAGCACTTCATAGTCCTGCAATATATATACAATGAACACATATAATCAATATTTCTTTCTTCCTTTTTATGATATCAATGACAGATACCATTACTAAGTGAGCATACAACTGACAACAATATGTGTTAGCTACTAAGAGGTCTATGATTTGAATCATCACCCTTATTGTACTAAAAAAACGTAATATCATTCGGCTTATTTCTCATGATGCTCATTCCAAAATCCACATCCTTGATAAAATTTTCACATGAGAAAAACCAACCACTCATATATGGACATTGTTTTAGTTTTTCTTGTCCTTGTCTGAGTTCCAAACACCATGAGCACTCAAACAATAGGTACACTACACAATAAAAAGTAGTTGCAGGGAATTCCAAACAGTACTATATAGAACTTCCATTTCACTTTAAAAGAGAGTTATTATTATTAATATCTTCTTTTTCTTCCTCCAAGGGGAAAGGGTCAAGGAGATTATAAAAATTCCGTCTAATTTAATATAATAGAAGAACTGTCATAGTTACAAAAGTCCCTATGAAATATGAATAGCAGTTCAATTAGAGACAAAGTGCTATATAGCAAACGATTATCAAAATTTTTATGGGCGTCATGGAAAGTCCTAATGTTTCCTTGTGATTACAAGGCCAAAGTTTGGTCCCAGTGACCTTTCGTAGGTAACAGCATTTCACAAAATTATAGCTTTGTCTTTGACCCACCAAAAGCCAATCCACAATGTCCTTGTGAAGACAAACATTGCGGCCAAAAATCTATTATTCACAACGAACTAGAAGATAATTCACTTTCACAGTGCCTACTACACTAATAATAGGTTTAAGGAGAAACGAAAATGGAAGGATTTCTTCTTTGCATTCTACCTTGAGTATGAACTTTTGAAGCTGTAAGCCATAGACCATACGTGAAACTTCAACATTTTTAGGGAACTTACATCCCAAATTAGCAAGGTAAAAGAGGAACACAGACTTGGACCTATTTGAGTTGAGCTTGAAAGTAGCCTATGAACAAGAAAAGAGTTAAAGAAATCACTTGCTTCAACACGCGATTCTTTCTCAGTACCTAGCCTAATAGCATCAGGTTGATTCACTTTTCAACTTCTCTAAAGTCTGCTCCTTGAGCCTCCCGACCTTGAGGTCACTGTTCACATATGCCCATGCCAACTTTGTTGGAGATGCAACTTTGAAAAGATCTTGGTTTTGATTATATGGGGCCAAGACTGTCACGGTAGCCATGGCCTCCTGCGCTTGTAGGTTAACAGAGAGAAACCATACTTACTCAAGAATAGAACTATGGAGGAGATGATACTGGTATTGATTTGAAGGAAGAGTTGAGTCACAGACACTCAAGAAGACTGAACATTCAAATTTCAAAATGGCTAGAAAATACTCTCTAGGGAAGTGATACAAGAGACTCAGATGTTTGGGAGGTATGTCTCTCCCAATGGAAGGGAAGTTCATTTGTCTACGAAGTAAAATAATGAAACCTTTCTTCATCTTCCATCGCAGAGAGATAGAATGCAAAATTCGATCATACAAGTATACAACTATCTAATTTTCAACAATCTAGGTAAAACTAACGTCAAGTATATGTATCATACATTTAAATGTAAGTTTCAGGTTATCAGGGAAATTACCTTTACAATAGCCTGTGCACAAAGCTTTCCCGAAAGAACAGCACCTTCCATAGAAGCTAAATACTTCTGTTTTGTGTAGTCACCAGCTAGATAAAATCCCTCAATAGGAGATCGTTGTAAGGGGCGACAGGGTTCACAATCGGGCACAGTCTTGTAAACAGACCTGTAGCCAATATAAATTAGGGTGTCAATCAACATCTGAACAAACAATTTCTTTTTCTAAAAAAAAATTATTCAATAACTAAAGGTTTCCATGTTTTATTTTATTCTATAATGAGAAACAAGAAAAATTTATTGATCGAAAGAGGAGAAACAACTTAAAGGCCTTAGGGATGAGAGGTCCCTAAGCCTAAGTTGGGACTCCAAATTGTTATGTACAGGTCATCAAATCTCAAGTGACCATACAACCCTTATGATATTTGAAGTAAACAGGAGAAGGTTCTCCATAGCTAGGCCGTGAGAAGGGGAGAGTTGGTGCATTTTAATGCTTCCCTTTAGGTTCTGAATTCTAAACTTTCTAAATTATTTATTTATTTATTATAACCAAAAGCTGGGGCTCTTGTAATTTTGTTTTGTTATTGTGTCCTTGCTCTTGGTCAGCCATGTTTGGCAGACCTTTTTGTACTTTCTTTTGTCTTGATTAAAATTTATTTCTCATTTGAAAAAGAAACAATAGAATAAGTATGCCAATCACCGTTTTAAGCTTTTAATGCAGATTACATTGCCTATATTGATAATTTCATCTGCAAATTGAGCTCAAGACTCAATTATTGAATGTTAGTTTTTACATTCAGGTGTTCATACAAATGCTTGCTTTTTGTTGAAGTTTTGTTGATAAAAATATCCAATTTATCTAGAAAAGAGAGAACATACTCTAAGTAATGGTTACATGTCTACCTTGGGGTTTTAACAACGTGGTATTTCACAATCTTAGCTTTGCTCTGATCAGCAGAAATTTCATCAGGAAATAGTTTAGCTAGCTCCACCATTGTGGCATCAATAATTTCTGAGTCACTCCGGGAAATCCATTCTTCTGCAGGGGCAAAGACTAGTTCCAACATGGACTGGTTTGGGTTGTAATATTCCTGCATCAGAAAAGCACCGGGGAATATCACTGCTGAGAATATCTAAACTACCAGTGACGAGGACATCAAAAGCTCTGAAAGATGTGGTCAATTAAAAAGTAATAAGCAACAAGTTGATCTAAGCATCCCATTTTAAGGTTCTTCAAATTCCAATTAAACAATTATGCTCCAAATGAGGAAATTAAATAACCCCCCTGGCTAAGAGCCAGTGGAGTTGATGGTGCAGGTAATGGACCCTCGGCAAACAAAGAGTGAAGCGAT
Source organism: Citrullus mucosospermus (assembly GCA_030954485.1). Lineage (NCBI taxonomy): Eukaryota > Viridiplantae > Streptophyta > Magnoliopsida > Cucurbitales > Cucurbitaceae > Citrullus > Citrullus mucosospermus. The sequence goes on along the minus strand of CM062061.1, from coordinate 29,561,983 downwards.
GGAAAATGGCAGAAATAACAAATCCATAAACTAAAAACACCCAGAAAGATATGTTGATTGAGGTGGTGCATCATGATGATATGTAAGCTTATGCAATGGTATAGACCATTGGTAGCACTACACTCTACAATTGTTGATTAGAGAACCTCCAGGAACCAAAGTTGGAAAGCAAGGACAGACCAAAAGTTCCAAGGTCCAATCCCATAATGACAAGAGAATGAGAAATTTAAAGACTGACAATGATAAACCAAATGATTTGCTGATTGCATTTTAATTTCATTCTCTTACAAGTTACACCATAAATCAAATTTAATAACCCTGAACAGAACTATTGGAAACCTGATATAACGATATGCATAAGATAAAGGAATTCCATATATCTTGCTTGAATTACAAAAATAGTGCTTAACAATTCGGCCATATTTACATAAGTTCTATAGAAGAAGACAGAAAGGGGGAGGACTTAAAAGGCCCTTAGGTTGAAGACTTAAATGAAAGATAAAATAGTAAAATAAACATTCTTATCTCCACAAAAATGTGAGAAACAAATAAGTAGTTTGAATTGCTACCAGATTTGCCCAGAGGATACTTGGAGGTCAGATTCCCCAATATTAAAAATGGAATCATAAAATGATTACGGCTATGCTCATGAGTAATGGATCAAAACCCACAGAACAAAAACAGCATCAGTAGCAATTATACCTTACATGTAACTGACATGTCAGCATAAACACTAAGAAGTGGACTCCTGCATTGAGGTAAAGAAATAGAAAATACTTAGTGTCGAGTGTAAAACCAATAAAAGCATCATGTAATCGTACCACCCAAGATATTAAATTTAACATGCTTTTGGACTAGCTTTCTGGTTTCACTTGATCATTTTTCTCTCTTTCCTTATTATTATTATAATTGTTTGGAGGGGAGGTGGTTATATAGTTCGCCCAAGAACCACCTTTTATCAAATAATAAAAATGCATTATGTGATACAAAAACCGTTCTATCACCTAAAACAGAATGAGTTAAATATGAATAAACAAAGGACCTGCTAAAAAGTAAATGATCATATGTATTCTTCAGTTTCCTGTCAAACCTGCAAAGAAAAAAATATCACCAAATTACGGATAATATAAATGCACACACATTTGGTTACATTAGTCTTGAGATATACATGTCCCATGTTTATATGTCTCAAAACACTCATTAATTAAATGCCACAAGATCGGTTGTCCTCAATAATCTCAGGAAGCCAGTCCACCATTTAGATTTTTCTTAGCTATCCTATCCATGATGTAGCATATCCTACCACAGTTTTCAGGCCATAATTTTCACAGTACTTCCTTTTCTACATGAAGTAACTCTACAAAAAACAACTACTTAGTCCAACCTTGATTCTTTAGGAGTATCTAAGTGATGAAAGTTCAAACAAAATTGCAAAATATTTATATCTATCAGTTACTGCATTGATAATTCTCTCACCTTTGAACTTTTTATCTGACCATAATAAAAGAGTTGTTTTCAATGTGACAAAACGACAAGGAAGAGCATGATCAACCATTGCAACCATATGATAAACTTGATAAGAAACTCCATAACCAGACCTAAGAGGATGAGAAGAAACAAATGCCAAGAGAGGAAAGAGAAGAGAGAGCACGAGGGACTAGGAAGTACAGAAAGAGATGCCATTGTGTCGATTCTATGGTACAGTCTTTACCTAAAAGTAAAAAGTTAAAATCATATATCATCCAAAAAAAACATTCTTTAAATAATTTAAATATTATTTAAGATAATTATCCAATTAATCAATTTATTAATGATTTAAAAAAAAAAATATATATATATATATATATATATCATATCTAAACACACACCATAAAATATGCTGTCATTTAAATATGAATCATAAAATGAAATGAACCACATGAAAATTGATAAGCTGTAGTGAAGGAGTTCCTTGATGATAAAAATGTTCCCACGTAACACCCCAAGCAAATTTCCAACAAAAGTGTGAATTACAAAGGACTCCTCATGCTTTGTCTCATCATATAATCACAGATGACATTTTCCAAACAATCAAAAACTGTTCCTACCACTTAAGTCAACTAGTCAATCTGGCATACATAGTTCCAGGGAACGGAACTTGCACATAACTCATAGGTGAAGAACTTTGGATATGAAACGAAAGAGTATTTAAAAACATAAGGACCATCACACAGTAGCATGAGTGAATCTCAGGGAAGGGGAGGGTACTACTACCATATGTGGACATTGATAACTGGAACTCCAACTAATTTTTCCAGTTTTTTGAAGTATGGGATCGCTTTCCAGTCATTAGGCAAAAGAAGCTTCAGGATATCAACTGCGTGGGATAGATGCATAGATTCATAACAATTTGAGTCAAATTTAAAAAATATGATATAATTATGTATGAGATTTCACCAAAAATTATGTTGCTTACCAGGAGTGGCAAATACATAAGCATCTCCTTCAATTACATTCCCATCGTTTAACAAGAACCTCTTCACTGTTCCATCATTGTTTAACTCAATTTTTTGTATCCTTGAATTAAGTCGTACTTCACCACCCAATGACTGAATATGCTCGACAATTGGCTCACATAGTCTCTCAGGTGGATTTCCATCTAAGAAAGCCATCTTAGAGCCATGCTTCTCCTACAGGAGTTACATGTAAACAAATTAGTAAGGTTTAGATCATAAGAAAAATCCATAATTCAATTATCAAAGAGTTGCCACGATTTAAATGACAGCCAGCTGAGCATTACTGAAACTATTGTAGAGGTAATAAGATACTAACTAATTCATTAAATTTATTTTGAAAACCGGATAGTTAGGAAATGCATAGTCTCCCATAACAGTAGCACAAAGGGTTGTAGAGAGAGTGGAAACTGAAATTAATTGCACTGTTAAGTCATCCAACGATAGCACAAAACGTCAAATGGTTTAGAAAATAAACGAAGTAATTGTATGTCTGTGGTGTGCACATGTTAGAAAATCCTTATGAAGTAAATGGGTTGTTTCTTAACACACAGATTTTTTCCTCCTGAACAAGAAACAACTTCTCAATGATATAATGAAAAGGAATAAATGTTTGAAGGTTACAAACTCCCAACTTACACAGACATATATATGTCTTTATGTTGGTATATATGTATAAAATGGTAAAGCAAAGAAGTCTCAAAATCAATTCCTCAATCCAATAATATTGTTTTCTGAAGAGGAACACTAGGAATTTCATTGGTGAATGAAATGTACAAAGAGGAAGATAAAAAGATCCCAGTCAGCAATAGTAAATTACAAAAAGAATTTCCAACGAATTCACGTGATTAATTGATGAAGTTCACTCCAAAGGGGCATATGAAGGTTTTTTAGTTGGCCAAGACAATCTTCACATCTCAACACTGTTATTTTGTATTAGATGATATAATATTAAATTAACCTTCACCCATCCGCTTCAGGTTTTGAGTCAATCGATAATTTAACATGGTATCAGAGCAGGTGGTCCATGGGGTCTTGTGTTCAAACCCCTGAAATGTTATTTCCTCCCCAATTTATATTGATTTTCACTTGTTGAATCTTCTATATATTTCAAGCCCACAAGTGAGGGGAGTATTAGATTATATAATATTAAATTTACTTTCATCTATTAACTGAAGCTTTTGGGTCAATTGGTGATTTAACATTTTGCAAGAATGATGATGGTGTGTTTAATAAATTAATTCAAACTGTTGAATTATTTGCATGGTGTTCAGAGCTAAAGGTAAATTAGAAGAAATCAGCATTATGTGGCATATGGATGAATCAAAAATTGGTCAATTTGCAACAAGATTAAATTGTAACTTCCAAGGCAAAGTCACTTTGGAGTAGTGCAGTGAAAGCTATATTATCATAATTATTCTGGAAAGAAATCAAAGAACTTCCATGACAAGCAACTTCCTTGGATCCATCATTTTGAATTAGTTCGTTTGAACGGCTTCATCTTGGTGTCCCCTATCAAAGCTGTTTGTGGGGTTTTCACAATAGGAAATTTGTCTCAATAGGACTGCCTTTAGATTTTCTTTATAGGATATTTTTGGGTTACTCCCTATGGGGTTTGTAACCTTTGAGCATTAGTCTCTCTTCACTATATCGATTTAAAGTTTTATTAATCATTTTAAGAGAATCTCCAACTAGCAACTACAGTAGAAAGACTATAAACTTGACAAGGTTATGAACATTTACATCAGCAAAGGTGTGAACGTGTGTACACCTATGAAGAGCATTAAAAAGAACCAATTCCATAAAATTATCAAAAGAAATCAATCCAATAATCCTATTGTGCAAAAAAATAATCGTACCTGAAGAAATCGATTCAAAGCAATCAAAATGCATTGCATAGAAAGTTCATCGGGGTTAATGAAGTTCAGAGCCTTTGACATAGCAATAAACACCTCTGTTGTTACACGATCAGGTACTCCCTGGATAACAGAAAAAATCAATACCAAAAGAAGACATTTTAAACCAAATTAGTAATTTCTTGATAACAGCAGCCCATGAATACACGTATCTTTGAACTGCCTTAAATTATCAAGTGTAATTAATTGGATGAAATAAACAAATAAAACAATTAGTAAGTACATCAAATAATTAACAAATGAAAAGTTTTCTCCCATAAATTTTTCTGATTATAAGTTAAAATATTTCTCATTTTAAAAAATATATATTATATTATAACAACAAAAAGATTGGGTATCTGGAAATGGGTGTCTATAGCAAATTTTGGCCAACAGCCTAATTCACTTCTGGCACCCGTTTTTGGTGATGATGGAAAGATCAAAAACTAGATTCTTTCTTTGAACTTTATCCCACTGTAAAATCAACATTATCAATAGAATCCAGAGTAAGAACCCTTGTTTACAATTTTCTCCTCATAATCTATCATGTGCGATGAGGCCATGGAAACTTGAATACTTATTCATCGAGCACAAGCTGCCTACCATAATTTGAAATTCTGCTTGTGAAGATTTACAATGGCAATTGTATCCCCTAGAATCTGAGATTTTCTTTTAGTGTATGTTGCTTAGAGATTCAATAAAAGAATATGGCATGTTAATCATACCCGACTTCTCATCCACTCTTGCACAGTTAAATTATCTTGAGCCTCAACATAAGATTGCCCACCAAGCATTGCTGGCAGGAGCCCAATTGCAAATTTAATTTTCTCAGGCCAAGTAAGCATCTCGTTGTTCCTTAAAATAGCCCATATCCCTGTCAGTAACTCTGAAAGTTTTAGGAAAGCTGCATTTCTAGTAACATAAAATACTTCCAGAGAACAAAGGGCACAAAATGATGATTTAGCAGAGAAAGAAATGTGTACAACCAGCATCATCGGCAGGCAGTGTGACTCACATTCAGAATGCACAAGGAGTTGACACCAATTCAGCAGATATGGCATTTCATTGCCATAGGGAGAGATAAATAATTTCACAGAATGAACCCACGTAACTATTATAGCCCGTGCAGCATATACTTATACAAGAATTTTGTTAGGTAACTGATTAATTCCAACAGACTAACTAGCTAGCTGAATGAACCAGGCTACAGTATGAGTGATAAGAAATGTCATCATTGCAAATCATGATTAGCCCTCTCAACGGCATAAAGCTTGTTTCAGTCACATTCCAACGAAGTATGCAGTATTAATAAACTTTTTGCTCATGCCTACCGTTTACGGGTGCAGGAAGTTTTTCAGGGAAATCAAATCGACTGAACTCCCCCGGCTTGTTTGGCATAGCAAATATCATTGAATGTTCCTTCCACTGCAATCGGTCATTGATTCCAAGTTCTCCAAACAAGTTCTGCACATTGGGATAAGCCCCAACTTTCCAGCAAGAAAAGAAAAAGAAAGGATCAGAAATTACCATCTCATGCAAACGAGATATAACATATCTAAATGTTTGTAAGTAGCTGGATGCATAATTGACCTTAATTTTTTATCAGGTACAAGACAGTTCTAGAAATAAAAATGAAACAGTGGTAAAATATTAATTTACATACAAGTGGAGTATATTGTAGATTATAGAACATAATGATTGAAGGTTAACCTCATATCTGAGTTCTTCAAAGAAGAAGAAGACTAGGAAGCTTGTCATGCAACAGTTTTTTGATGATGGTAAAAAAAAAATATTTATCGCATACTATACAGCAGGGACAAATTAGACAAAGGTTCTAAAAACCAAATTGAATTATACTGATAGTTCAGGAATCAAATGCAAACAACACTATTTTCTAACATCAACTGATCATAGCACTAGGAAAATTGACTATCTCAAGAATACTTACAAAATATGTGCAGACCAGTCTCATACCAGTCTCCATCATTATCTTTCCAAGCAGCTACCTACGAAGAAAGAGCAAACAAAATTTAATAGGAAAAATCAAGATTCCTTAAGGCCTATGCAAATGATCAAGTATGGTTAAAGAGTTACTCTTACAATAAAATCTGTACAATTGCCTCAATGATAAATTTGAATAAACTATTGTCATGATATATAACAATATAACCATTGTTTTTTTTAAATAAGAAATAATATACACATTTTTGTAGCTTAAGAAAAGCGAACTTGTTTGGGTTTGAGAAAAAGAGAGACGCACAGGGGAGATATGCTCAGATCCAAGTAATTCTTGTTAGATGCTGGAATACTAAGGTAACAACAATATTCTTTATCCCATATCAGGTGGTGGAACATAAGTCTGGTGGCTTACAAGTTGATTCTACCTAACTACACCGCCATTCATCTAATCATTTGTATCTCCCAACTACACCAGGCCATGGGTAATTATGCAAACTCAAAATAGACGTAAGTTTATTAATTGCAAAATTTTTATTTTCCAACATATGTTGAGTGGTTAAGGCATCCCTACCTAAGAGGTTTAAATCTCCCACCCCATATATAATGTAATATTCTTGAATTGCAAAACCTAAATTTACAAGCTGTAGCAGCCACTGATTTATATAGGCACAAAAGGAGAATGGGAAACTTAGTTCATAGTAAAAACAATACTAGCCCAAGACAAAATCTCAAAGCACATTTACTTTTTCCACTAGAATTTTGTTTTCTCCTTTTGGTTGTATTTGGCCATTATGGTTGTCCTTGTTATATTTGTTTTATTTTGTTTCATGGTATTCTGAGAGTTAGTCTCTTCTCATTTAATCAATGAAAAGTCTTGTTTGCTTTACAAAAATAAATAAATAAATCTGCTACAACAAAGGGACTCTCCTATTTTTTTTATGTGAAACTATCAGTTAGAATCTCGATGATAGTATGAAATTAGAAAAAGCTAAAATAGCCATGAGAGATTACAAATAGCAATTTCATTGTGATATGAGGGAAGTAAGTAGAAAAACTCTTCAGGAACTTCCTTTAAAATGGTGACAAGGATAAAAGGGGCAGTCATTCAATTAATTAGCAAAAAGTAAAACTTTCCAATACGTGAAGGGGGTCTCGGGTTAACTGATCTTAAGATCAAAAACCAAAGTTTACTTACAAAATGGATTTGGAGATTTCAAAGGGAAAAGAGCACTCTACAGAGGCGCCTAATCACTGCTAAATATTGTTCATCTATCCTTCCAGAACGAAGCATTCTAAAGCAATCCAAAGGCCCATGGAAAAATATTGTGCAACAGCTGGATTTTATCTTTGATTATGTTGTTAACATCATTGGAAATGGAGAATCCACTTCCTTTTGGAAAGATAGTTGGGTACTTCTCAAAAGGAAGCCTTCCCAAGACTTATGCTCTCTCTAACCACAAGGAAGCATCTATTGCCATTTGCGGAATAGAGAACATACCTCATGGAACCTTGGTTTGAGACATCACCTAAATGAAGCCAAGAGTGTTCCATTTTACCTACACCTTGTTGCAACTTGCAACCCCAAACTAGGCCCTTCCTTGGTGGAAGATATGGAAATGGAACCTTGACAAATCAGGTAACTACAAAGCAAAATTTCTCTCCCAGCAACTAGCCTCTAAAGGCAGTTTACACAATGCAGACTTATATAGGAACATTTGGAGGGACCCCATTCCTAAAAAGATCAAATTTTATATCTGGGAAGCTAGCCACGGAAGCATAATTACAGCTGACGTTTTTCCCAAAAAGACCCCATGGATTGTGTGTGCCCCTAGCTGGTGCACTTTCTGCCATAAGAACTGTGAATCCCTCATACACATCCTGATCACTTGTGATTATACACAATCCTTTTGGACAAGGATCCTAACAGCCTTCAGTTATCACATGGTCTTCCCAAATGATCCTCTCATCCTTCTTCAATTATCACATGGTCTTCCCAAATGATCCTCATTCCTCTCATCCTTCTTCAGATGCTGCTCATTGGCCACCCATTCAAGAAGGAAAAGAAGATTTTGTGGACTTCTCATCATCAAAGCCTACCTTTGATTAACTTGGATTGAACAAAACAACCACATCCTCGAAGACAAAGATTTGGATTTCCCATCTTTTTTTGAACACCTGTTATAAATTTATCTTTCCTGGTGTAAATTCACTCCCTATTTACGTGATTACCACTTTTTTTATGCTACATGGGAACTCACAATCATGTTTCCACTCTATTTTCTGACATCCACCTTGAGGAAGATGCAGCTCTTTAGAGGTTAAGATAATGATAAACCTCCTATTCCAAGTCTACCACATGTAGGCTAATTTAGGCATTGAATGACCTTTTACAACTAACTATAGTAACTGAACAAGGGGTGATCTGAGGGGCAATCGTATGATGGGGGTGTGAGTGCCAGGATAGAAGATTTGGGTATTTCATGTACTAGAAGAGCTCTATAGACCAATAACCCTGTTTTTTAAATGAAAAAACCAAATTTTCTTTGAGGGGAAGGGGGGGAAAAAAGGAATATAAGAGAGCCAAGAAGGGCCAAAAGGCACAAGCTAACAAAAAACGGGCCTAGAAAACCAACAGCCCAAAAACAGCCAAACAGACCCCACCTAATGGACTAGGAAAGGGCTCTACTCCAAGATACCCTAGTGTATTCTTCACTATTTTGTTAAACAAAATACAAATTCCTAGAACAACATAACTGAAGAGTTGATAATACATATGCCATCAAGATGTTCAGAAAGATTAATATTTTACAAGTATAGCTAGATTCAAATTTGACTAAGACGCTAAAGTAAGGTGGATAAGAAATGAAACACTAGAAGTCTCAGCATAGCATACATATACAAGTTCTATACAAAATATTCAGCAAAATATAATATGCAACAAATTCTGGCAAAATAGATAGTCTATAATAGAATTAATAAGCAAACAATATTACTTCCGACAAGCATACCTTTCCACCTAAAACATCTCGAGCTTCTAGTAAAACAGGTTTGTGGCCAGCATCTGCCAGATATTTTGCTGTCGATAAACCAGCCAATCCTATAGAGTTTAAAAACATGATTATACCATTAAATATAAAGGAAAGTCATAACATATTTTGTAATCGGCATCATCTATCTCATTTTCAATAAGAAGTTAAGTCACGCTAGCAAGGAGAGTTCCTGACCTGCACCAGCAATCACTATTTTCAATGGTTTACTGGGACGTGCAGAAGCACGAAAACTAGCAGATAAGGAAGCTGCTTCAATGAAATTAACAGTATCATCTATCTGTGGTCTAGGGTAATCCACGCAAACTACCTGTTCATGAGAAAATGATAACAATAACTAATTCCATTCAACAACTACATGAGAAACAAAATAGTTTGGAATCTCAACGAAGACAAACCTTTAGTGGTACGTTTCCTTTAGATAGTTTCCTACTAACATGTCTGCCAGATACTTTCAAACCGTCGCCCACAATCTCACTCCCCCAAAACGCTAAAGCATTACTTTTCTCACAACTTAATGGAGAACAGCATCTCGAGGTTGCTTTTGGAATACCTTTTTCCCACCTCAAGTTCAGAGCAGAGACAGACCCACATAGTGACATTTCACCAAAACCCCACTTCCCACAACTAAATCTTAGCTCCAATCCCTTCAATACACAAGCTCATAAACAGAAGCAGACAACAATTAATCCTTTCACCGAAGACCCAGAATTCCAGAAAGAAAACTAAACTACTTCGGTGAATGAAATGAAACCAAGAATCACGACCAGAAATCACTTGTAGGCTTCACGAATTGTCTTAAGGCCTAAATATCAAGGCAATTCCAACTCAGAAGACACTAGAAGCACATAAACGGTATACCCCCAGAGCAAGAAGTACACTTCTCCGGCCACCACGGTACTAAATTACAACCAGAACAACAAATTACAATGAAAACAACAAGGTTCAAGTCAATTCTACGATAAGGGTATATGAATTATCCAAAGAAAACATTGAAATTGAAGTGGGGAAGAAAGAAGAAAAGGGGTATGACCAAAAACCCATGAAAGAATTCTCACTTACCTGTGGAGAAATGGGTAGATCAGAGAAGTATGCAAGAACTGGAATTGTGCTCAATGGAGAGTGGTAGTTGTAGTGGCAGATTTGGGCAAAGCACTTTCTAATAACACATTTTCTTTCACATACTGAAAATGGGCAGTTTCCATTTTCGCCTCTTATCCCCCATTGTGATGAAACGCTGTTTGGTCGTTTCCTAACTACGTGGCTTTTGCCTGCCTTGAAGAATATTCTCCTTGGTTGGTTTGAGAAAAATGAAAAAATGACCACTTTTAATCCAAACTAAGCTTGGGTAGTTAAATCTTTTACTTGGGCATCGTTCTGCTAAAAAAAATGTTGAGTCAAGAAGATTGCAAGAGCAGTTTTAAAAACATTTGAGCTTTAAAGTATCCAAGTTGGCTTGTAACCATGATAGATTTATATTATAGATATACTTAATTTTTTTCATTTTTTATTAGCAAGTACATGGTTGATACAAGAAAAATTATTATAACTATTTATAAATATAACAAAATTTTAATTTCTATTTATAATATACTGCGATAAACTCAAATAGACATCCATCTCTATCTATCTGGTAAAGTGATAGATGTCTATCTGGGTCTATAGCTATCTATCATATATATAAATTAAAATTTTGCTATATGTGTAATTATCTTCGATAATTTTTCTATTTTTGAAATTATTCCTTACTACTAATGTATTACTTGAAATAAATTTTGAATTAGTGTCATATACTACTAAGAAAACCACTCTTATACTCAGAGTATTAAATTCATGTTGGCATGTCAACATTTTTATTAATATATCTCACATGTTCATGGGGTTTGATATTCACATAAGTGTAAACCGACATTCTCATCCTATTGTAAATTAATCTATGAAACATAAAAAAAAAAAAAAGTAACAAATGTAACTAATGTAAATATAATATAAATTTTAACTTATTTAAAAAAAAAAGATAACTATTTCAAATGGCAAACTATGAAAAATATTTTCAAATATAGCAAAATGTCACTATCTATTAGTGATAGTCAATGATAAACACTAATTGACATCTATTAGTATCTATCACTGCTAGATAATAATAAAAGATCGTAATTTATTAGTGTCTATCACTAATATACACTGATATTTTGCCATATTTGTAAACAAGTTGACTCATTTTGCTATATTTGAAAACAATCTTTTAAAAAATGCAAACTTTTTATAGTTTATATATATATATATATATATATATATATTTGTTTATCAACATTGATAGTTTATCGGTATTTTCATCAACATTTTTGTAAAATTGAGACCTTAGCATTTTTTTCGGCATAAACATTTGAAGTCTTGTATACTTTTTTTTTTTTTTCGAGTGAGTATTAATATATATTACTTTTGATACACTTCAACTCTTGTATCGTTGATACGTTGTTTATATACACTACAATTCATGTATGATTGATATACATATATATATCTTTGATGAATCATTGATATGTTTTTCTCTTATATATTTCAAAGTGAGGATAACAATGACATGGATACATCATTAATACACTACAATTTATTTATCTAATTGATATAGGTGCATATATTATTGATGCACTCTATAATCTTCTTTATACAACACATGCACTTATATATGTGCATCAATGATTTTTCTTTAAAAAGATGAGTCTATCATTAATGCAGGTAGTATTCGAATAAAAAAAAAAAAAACCAATGAAATCAAAACTAACAGAAATCCAAAAAAACTGTGTGATCAGTATTTTTAGTACAATTGGGAGTTAGAAAATTCAAAACATAAATCTTGTAGTTACTAATACGTTCGTTTGTTAATTGAGCTACTCGATTAGACAAGATTTAAGAATAATGATCAATTGAGAAAATATAGAATCATGCCAATGACAACCTTTTGTATATTTCGTCAATTCAATAATGAAAGTTTTTCTAAAGACAAAATTGAAGGCATTATTTGTTTCTTAAGTCTACATTACCTGAAAAATGGTTATTAATATATGAATAAAAGTACCATTAATAAAGTGTGTTTTAATATAACTACTATTAATAAAGTTGCTATTTTTTTAGTTCCATTAAATTATGTTCAAGTCAACTCTAGATAAGAAACAAGGATAAGAAAAAAAAACAACGATCATCTCTATTTTATATTTATTATGTATGATATTTCTATTTCTTTTAAATCATATGATTACAAATAAATTGAAGAAAACTCAAATCTAATGATTTATTTGTTTAGTACAACAAGACTAACACATCCACATGGTTTGTGCTCGATAGGCAAAGTGATATATAATTAATTCACATGATATATAAAATATATTCGAGTAAGAAATCAGAAATGTGTATCTCTCATGTTTGTTCAACTTCAAAAAAAGAAAAAATAAATAAAAATCACAACTTTTGTCTATTTTGGGTCACAAGACGGTCTTCGGCCAGTCTGTATGTTTAAGTCGGAAAATAAAAGAAAAAGAAAATACATTAAAGAATTAAAGAAGATGAATTAAAAAAAAGAGGGAGAGGGAAAAAAATGAGCTTCCTCGGCGGCGGAGAAATCAGTGGCCAGGACCTTTGGGGCTGGGACCGGACGACAAGCGACCGAGCCAACACGAGACTGTATGCTTCGCCTGCTCGTACGCCGACGGGTACATCTCCAAGTGATTGACGCTCGCGAAGTCTCCGGGCACCACTCTAGCGGCATCCACGGCGGCGATGTTGCTCAGCAACGCCACGGCGACGACGAGGAAAATCAAAACAACACCCAATTTCCCGAAATTCATTTTAAAAGCCTGTGGGTTGCAGTGGAATCTGGAATGAAGATAAGTTGTTCGACGATATGTCTGAGAGAAGTTAAGGGTGAAACGAAAGGAAGGTGTTTGATGATATGTCTGAGAGAAAACGAAGTTAAGAGAACTGAACAGTGAAATGAGTTTGATGATATGTCTGAGAGAAGTTAAGGGTGAAATGAAGAGAAGGTGTTTGATGAAATGGCTAAGAGAGGTTGAAGCTTAATTTATAGGTGAAATGGAAATGGGTTGGTGTTTGAATGGGCGTTGTTGGTGGGAAGTAGAGAAGTAGAGAGAGTAGGTTACGTGTTGACAAAGGAATTTTGATTTTTACTTGGTCTTCTTGTCAGCCATGGCGCTTGGGACTGCAATTGATGATGTTCAGGCTGTTGGTTTGACTGTTGGCTATTTCCAGGTACTTTCTTCTTGCTTTATGAACCAAACATAGCTTACAGAAACGCCCCATAGTGTTGAATCTTCATCTTGTTTGTGTGTGAATCAATGGGTATTGTATTGTGCTGCGCTGTGTTGGGTGACTTTGGTAGATTTGTCAAACCAAAAGGAGATTTGGATTTGGAATTTTGAAACTTTCTAATATAATGACATGTGTATTTTTGTAAGCTCTTTTGGTAGATGGCGATAGTCAATCACAGAATTTAGTGTCGGTACTTCAATAAATTTCATTCCTTTTATTTTAAATAAATCTAGTGCCTAGTCAATGGGAAATTATGTATAACATAAGAGCAAATATCCATTTATAATCTTAAAACTTAGGTTGGGTAAATTAAAATTCTAAACTAATAATTATATCTATCTAAATGTGAATTTTTATAAGTCTATATGATAGAAAATTTCTCAAAATCAAATTATTATTTATATTTTATTTAATAATTTTAATGTAATTTTATTATTTTCTAATTTAATCTTTTTTATGACATATTAAATAGGGTTATTTTGGTCGAATTATGATGTGCCATTAGGATTTTCTTTGGGAGGCTAAAAGCTTTGGCTGTAGGTTGTTTTTTTTTTCGAGATGAAGTGCTTCTTTCAAGGTTAGCAATTCATGTGTTGAGTTGTATGTCAAGAACATTCAAAAGGGATTGATCATTCTATCTTGTGAAGTGTTCGAATCTTGGGCCAAGGAACTTGTTCTTATCTCAAAATATTTGATCTTAAGACAATCTATGTCTAACCTAATCCTTAGGGTTGAAATCAAGTTGGATTAGGGATTTTAGTGATGGAGAATTAGAGGTTCTTATCCCAAAATGGTTTCTAATTCCAATTCGTTAGAGTTTTCGTATTGATTTAACTTCTCTAGATTTCGTTTGACCAATATCGAGTTAAGCTTATAATGCATGAAGGATTAGATTCTTCAAATATCAGTTTTACAAAATGAACTATTAGAGTAAATGCATAGACGATTCTCAAATAAAATTATGACTAAGAGTCTAAATTGATTCATTTGTGAATATTTAGGGTTTTAATTGATACAATTACAAGTTCCACATGAGGTTTTTCAAAACAAAATGTAATAGAGAGTGTAAATTGATACAATTAAAAGAGTTTAGAATTTAAATAGATACAATTATTAATTCAAGATTTAAAACTATACAATATTTAAAATTTAAGGGTATAAATTGATGTTTTCCCTTAACTTTAAAATTAACAATCAATTTATAAGATAGGTAAGAGCTGATAAAAACTTTAGTAGGTGAAGGATCGAACATATGTGATGTTTAATGTCAATGAAACCATTGCCCAAGTCTATACCATGGGTCAAAGTACTGTTCTTCCTTTTATATTACACCACCTTTGTTTCCAAGAATAATTGGCAACAACACGAGGGATGTGAATCTAACCTTTGAATTCAAGATCAACCGTTCAAATTTAATATGAATTTAGCTATGCTTGGGTTGATGAGTAATTGTGAGTTGAGATTTAGTAACTTACAAGACATAATAATTTTCATTAATTATCTACTCATTAAAAAGTAATTTTATGTATATAAATTTGATTAAGTTACAAATTTGATCCTTATAGTTATAATTAATTTCGGTAGGGAAACTTTTAATTTTAAACTCTATCATTTTAACAGTTTGTTCCTATAATTTAGGTCATTTAGTTTTAATGTGATCCTTATTATTTGGATTTAGTTTTAATAGTGTCAAAACTTTTTTTTCATCTTTATGTTTACCCATACTTCTCATATTGTTTGTGTTGTAATCCTATGTAGATAATTCTTTAAAAGTTGGGGGTTTTCTGTTTATTAGGTGATTATATTGAAGTTTAGGATTAATAAAATAAATTAATAAATAAAATGGGTTGAGTATTTAAATGAGTAAAACACAATTTAGACATAAATTTGAGATTTTATCAAACCATACCTACTAGATTG
This sequence comes from Citrullus mucosospermus, assembly GCA_030954485.1. Lineage (NCBI taxonomy): Eukaryota > Viridiplantae > Streptophyta > Magnoliopsida > Cucurbitales > Cucurbitaceae > Citrullus > Citrullus mucosospermus. The sequence goes on along the minus strand of CM062061.1, from coordinate 29,546,344 downwards.
AAATAAAATTTAAATTATAAAATAAAATTAAAACCTTTGAAACTATGGAATGAAAATTATGTAAAATTTAAAAAAAAAAAAAATCAACAAAATTAAAACAATACTTACAAATATGTCTAAAATTGTAGTTTAACCTTAAAAAATAGTTTTAAATCTCATATGAAATTTGAATATTTAAAATATTTATTTTAGTACACAGAATTTAAAGAAAACAAAACAATTAATTTTTTCATTGGAACAATGACTACGACTTGACTACATTTATCTTTACGTGGTCTTCATCGGTTATCTAATAGAAAAATAATAATTTAATTCTTTTAAAAAAAATTTAAATTATTTACCACGAGCATTAGCAAGTAAGTGAGTTTCACAAAAATATTTTTCTTCCAAATATTAATTTTGAAAAACTTATGTATTTCAACTGTATGCTTACTCTAGCAGATGGATTAATACAAATACCGTTGAATTCTTGAAAATGAAAAAACATATAATTTTACTTTTATAAGCTGTTGAGCTAAAACAACAATAGGAATAATTTAAAAAGCTCACGTATCAAAATGAGATTTTAAATCAAAATTTTATTTTACTTTTTTTTTTCTTAAAAAAGGTGTTAAGATCTGAAAATTTGAATCGACTTACGGTGCTAGCTGTTCTTGGGACCGACCTATATGAAAAAGTTTATTATTATTATTTATAAAAAAAAGAAAAAAGAAAAAAAAAAAAGGACAATTTGGAGGCACGACGTGTTCAACAAGAAACTGACGTCTCTTTGCAAATTTGCTATCAATAATAAAACCTTCCAATTTTCTTTGTACAACAATTTCAAGATGACGAATCCAACTCAACCCAACTCAAGGGAGTATAATACTTAAATTTGGACAATATAACGATATTTTTATTGATATTTTATTTTTAGAATTTTTCATGGAAGTTACATTTTAATTTTTAACTATGGCAAAGGAGAGGATGTATACTCAAAATTATTATTAAGCTAAGCTAATTTTGACACTAAAATATTGAATTAATGATTAGTTGATTTTGAGTAGTAAATTTTCATACATAAATTAATTTAGACTATTTATTAATGATTTATAACTAGAGAAATTATTTTAAATGACAAGATTGTTGAAGATATTTACAAATAATAGTAAAATATCACCGTCTATTTTCGATAGATTGCGATAGACTACTATTTGCATCTATTTGACAGATAACTATATTTGTAAATATTTTGATTCATTTTTCTATATTTGAAAACAACTCTTATAACTATTTTTATTTGCTAAATAAAAGTACTCTTCACCTAAAATCTCACTAAAGTAGCAATTAATTCTTTTAAATAAAAAAAGAAAAATAGAGAAAAACGAGAATATGGGAAATTGATCAAATTTATCTTCTCTAATTTACACTAATACTTACCTTTAAGAAGTTTTATACATGTCTTTTTTCTATTTTAAAAGGAAAAAAAAATATATGTCTTACACGGTTATGTATTTATTGTTTGTGTTAATTTTTTAAATTTCATCCACAAACTAGACACGACAATTTAAAATTTTAAAAACTCCTTTTTATGACGGTACCAATTGGGCTATATTTTATAACAAACTATTGTTGGTCAAATATGTTTCTGTGTGTCCAATTCAAATATGTTTCTATGAGGCATGGTTTTTAATAAAAGTTTTTAATGCATACAAATTACAATCTCTTTTTTTTAGATTTCTTGAAAATTTTTGAGAAAATTACATTTTAGTCCTCCAACGGTCCCTAAATTTTCAAGATATACTTGTTCGTCCCAAGTTTTTAAAATAGATGTATTTGGTTTTTAAGTTTTCAAAATATATCTTTTTAATTCATAACTTTTTAAAAATATGTTGAAAAGGCTTTGCGGTAATTTTTCTTTTAAAAAAATACCTATACTCTCTAAAATTAATTTGTTAACTTATTTTTTAATTCAAAATGTTATCTAATTATATAAAATAATCATAGAAAATAATTAGAGACTAAACACGTAAAATTTAAAAATTCATGGGCCAAATGCTTTTATTCTAAAAAATTCAAGGATTAAAAATATATAATTTAAAAGTTTAGATACCAAACAAACTCGAGGCTAAAATAAAAAAATTATTGTGTTGAATATTAAATAATCTTCCCTCTAAACTACATATGTAAAAGATTTATATTTAATCAAACCTTAAAATTCTTTGTGGGGGATCTCAAATTTATATCTTTGACTTCTTCCCCTTTTTCCCCCCTTTAAATATTTAGTTTGAATAGCCATAATATAACTAGTTTGAATTTAATTAAATGGTCTCATATTCATTGGGTCTAAGATTTGAATTTTTGAATATTTGAATTGACTGACTCTTGTTCTTTCTTCTTTTATTTTTCATTCTGTTTTTTTTTTATATATATAAAATAAATAGGAATAATAATAACAATAATAATAAATGAACTATGCAAAAACAAAACAAGAGTTTGACTACAGAATTGGATGGCCTTGCAATTGCATTGCAACAACCCAATTACATGAATTTGACCACAAAATTCTTATATTTTAAATTTTGGAAATTCTTATTATTCTTAATAAACTTTTCATATTCCTTGAAATTTCTGGTTAACCTTGTACCATGGTTTTTTAGTTGGAATAGAAAACTTGTAAGTCGAAGTCAAACAGCTTATAATTCAATTTACAATATAATTTTAAGTAAATTAGGTCAATAAATTGCTTGAAATAAGTTTTTTTTTTTCTTAAGATAATAAATTGCTGGAAATTTCTTAAGATTTTTTTGGCTGGAAATTTTCTTGATTACTTTTTTAAAAAATACCTTAATAAATAGCTTTCCTTTTCTTGATTTTTCTTTTCTCTTCAGCTTATCTGTTTTTTTAAAATAAATAAAATAAACAAGGGGTGAGGTTGCTAAATCTTTATATACATACTTAATTCTTTAACACAATGGTTGAATTATCAATTTTACTTCTAATAAATTTTAAATTTAGTCTTTGTTAGCTTATTGTTAATTTATTCTACAAAAGAAAAGTTTGTATCAAGTAATAAAATATCAATGTTGATATTGAATTCAAGATTTTAATTTTACCAATATATTAATAAAATATTGACATCAACAAATATTTTTCTCTATATAAAAAGTTTATAAAAAGTATTTAGATAAAAAATAATAATTAAGTTATTTTTACCCCAAATTAAATTATGAATATTGTAATTTAGTATTTCCATTCATATTGGACTAAATAGAAAACTTCTTTTTAATGACTTATGAACATTTATAAAAGACATTAGAGATATCGATAGTCTTTAATATCAATGTCTAATTCTTTGATTTACGGATATATCATCATGTCGACGGATATTTTAATCTTTGGTTTGTATTAGCATTCCCTTTATTTTAGAAAATAAACACTATTATTTAACAAATTTCAGAAAAAAAAAATTTTAACTTTAACAAATTAAAGTTGAATTTTATTGAAAACACAATCACTACAAATAAGATTTATGGAAAATATAGAGATTAACTTTGGGCAATTAAAAGTACGTGGATTAAAATGAAATGGAACCCAAAAGACAAAGACCAAAATGATATTTTAATCTAGTTTTAATAATGTGAATATAACCAAAAGGAAAGTTAACTTGAGGAAGACAATGAAACTGTACTAAAAATTTTAGAAACATTAAGATTAAATTGTTGAAAAAGAGGAAAAGAGTCCTTCAACACAAATTTTCAATTAAATGATGCAAAAGATCCCAGCCAGCTTTTTGCAAACTACCCAGGGCATCTACAGAAAGTTGGTGAAAAAACAGCAAATAGCTAACCAAAAACACTTGATCTAAGTTGTGTATTTTTAACTTACAAACAACATTTGATCCCACAGATTCATCAACATATATGACCTAAACAAATATTGCAATACAAGATATTGCACCCTCCCTCCAAAAATGACTCTCTTTCAAGTTGGTGTTTAGCTATACAATTGTTGATCTGTTTGGATCCTTTTCTTCCTGTACAATGTAATTCTAATGTGGAATGATGTCACTTACTAACATGAAAATTTGGACATTAAAAAATTCTAATGATTTGGCATACCCCTACAATTCTCTGGCTTTTTGCCTCAGTTCATTGAGTTCCGACTCGATCTCAGCATCACGAACCGGAAATGCGCTGCCAGAAACAGTTCTTCCTGGTGGAAGTTCTCCTTTCTGTAGAGAGAGGATCTCATTTTTAGGTACTAAAGGAATTTTATGTGAGGATGTCAACAAAGAGGATACCGAATCTATTTCATCCTTAAGTTCTGGGAGATGTTTGGAAAATTGAAAAATAACAGGTAATGCTAAAATATTTGACTCAAAAGATCCATCACTCAGGAAGGTTAAAAGAGCTAAAGAAAAGAGTATGAATGTGCAGATTGAGAAGCTATAAAAGTCACACGTGCTGATTATAAATAGAAATTATAAATAGAGAGTTTAAATCAATCAATGGAAGATTTGAGAAGACATCATGAAACTGGGTGGCTATAGTAGTGGCTAGTTCTCATGTGGCATCAGTAGCATTAGCCTCACTTGGCTCGAAGGGGGATATAACTCAATTGGTAGAGCTCTGCTCTTGCAATTGAGTTGTCGTGATTTCCGGTTGGATGCATTATTGTCCAGACGGTAATGAAAGTATCTTGTACCTGAATGGGCGGCTCACTTTTTTCCAAATAATGGGGACGAGGACCGAAACATGCCATTAAAAGACTACTAAGATAAAGATGGCTGTCAAGAACATAGAGGAGAGCAGTAGCATCTTACCAATAAGCGTAAAGCGCACGACAAATAGAACTTCAACTTCACAAGTATTTCATTCTTATCCTTCAACTGTTGATCCACTTCACCTAGTTTCAGGTATGTAAGGGTAAATAAGAGGTGGTTGGCATCCAAAACCAACTCAAAGGGCGATCGATAGCAATGAATAGAGATATGGTAGGAAATGTTGCAAGGGTATTGAGACCAAGCCAACCATGGTCCACTTACTACGAGTAGCCATAGCAAAGCAAATCATTTAAGCCTCCAGTTCTAATATTTACAACCTCTAGACATGAATAGCCGAGCTTTCATTGGGAAAGATATACAAGGACATCATAAAGGAGAGCCTACAAAAAGAGATGTAACCTACAAAAACAATCTCCAATCTAACAAAATAGGACCGAACAGAAGTTAAAAAAGGGCTTAGCCATAGACACCCACTGAGACACGTTGAACCTAATACAAAACCAATTCAGAGGCTTTTCGAACTCTCTAGAAAATCTTTTGTTTTTTTCATCCCAAAACCCCCCACACAATGGCACACACCCCAACTTACCACAAAAACCTTCCTTTCTCACGAGAAAGGAGAATGTAGTAGGAACTCCCATAACATCTGTCTGCGGCCTCTATGCATGGTCGACCCACACCAAACTCATCAAAAAGAGGGCTTGAATAAGAGTTTTGGGATAGTGCTACTGCTAATCAGTCCTGGAATTTGAGCCTTCATAGAGGGCTTTTTGACAGAGAGGTTGACAGTTCGGTGGGACTCATTGGCAAGTTGAATTTTGTCTATATTTGTGAGAGACCCGACCTGGTCCCTCAATAGCTTGGCTTCTACTCTACAGGGGTGGTTTTCTTGAACCTTTCTAATACCACTTCCAAGGTTAATATCCCCCTCACTAGGTTAGTAGGTTGGTGTGGAAAAAGTGCCCCAAAAGAAGTTAATGTCTTTCTCTGGTCCATGTCTTTCAGAAGCCTTAACACCTATGATATGCCCAAAACGTCACAAATTGGGCTTTATCCCATCTAGTTGTAGATTGGGTATCAAAAAAGAAAAAATGGTTTCTTAACGATTGTAAAGGGTTCTTTTTCTCCAATGTTTAAGGAATGAGAACTGTCTCTAGTTCACCTCCCTTGAATAGGTATGAAACATTAATTACTCTCAGTTACATGGGTGATAGGAGCCAACAAGCTAACAACACTAATTCAGTTAGTGGACCCCATCCCCTAGCCGACGATGTAACTTAATAATAGGAAGTTTGATCCATCTGAAGCCACGATCAAATATTAAAAAAAAAAAAAAAAAAAAAAAAGGAAAGATCATGAAGAATAGAATATGCCAACTAAATTAATAGCAATTCCCACGGTGAAGTGTTAACAAAGAATGAGATCATTAAAAGAGAAAAACATGATTTTAACCTATGATTTACCTTTGAGCTTCCAGATAACTCTTTCTTCAAGTTTGCTAGCTCATCATCAACGGATGAGCCCTCCAACAGAGCAAACTACAACAGTGAAAATTGTTCAGTGCCAAAATAAAATAGGATCTATTCTAAAATAGACATCAAATGATGAATGATGCAATATGGGTCAAGAAGGCAAAATCCTAAAAGATGTAACATGTTTTTTTTTAATTTTTTGGGAACTCGATGTAAAATGTTAAACCAAACAGTATCAATTGTGAATTCTAGAGAAAATCCTATCTTCATTAATGACGGTTAGCAGGGACAAGAGTAATTAATATATCTCAGTTCATATCACATAGACAAGATAAAAATGCAGCTGCATGAAACCAATCACAGGTAAAGTCAATATTACAACAGTGATCAATATACACCGCACTCTCTATCCACATGTAAAATGGTATAACAGCAAGAATGTGCTACTTATTATTATTTATAAAAATAATAATAATAAAAAAAAAAAAAAAATATATATATATATATATATATATATATATATATATATATATATATATATATATATATAAAAAGATAAAAATCCAACTCTCATTCAGAAGATGAAAGAAACAATACAAAGATATGCCCGACCAAACACAGGGAAGCATATCTGAAAACATCTACATAAATCATACTTTTACAAAAATGACCCCAATTTTTGGTAACAAAAAATAACGTTACAAAATAAAATTGATTTGAGCCAAAGCTGCATCCAATACATCTATCCTCCCCAAAACAATCCTTGCTAAGTCTTAAATCACTGATTGATCCAAAACCTTAAGTTGATGGGTAAAGTAAACATAATATTATATCACCTAACGCTCTCCCTTACTTGTGGGCTAGAAATATGCAGAAGACCCAACAAGTGGAAATCAATATTAAATGGGGAGGAAATAACATAGGACCTCCTCGACCACTTGCTCTGATGCCCTCTTAAATCACCAATTAGCCCAAAAGCTTACGCTGATGGATAAGGTAGACTTAATACTATATCATCTAACACTAAGGAACACTATAAGAGGGAATCAACCTCCCAAGAAACTTTCTCCCTCCCCCAGAAAAGGGGGTCCAAAACAGCCTCCTCCAGCATCTCATGGATACTCAATCTCTACACATAGGTTAGACTGAAACCTGCAAGAAACGACTACAACCTCTGGTGGAAAAGGGGCATGGCCACTAGAGATGATTCAAATCCTCAAATTCGTCTACAAAAGTGTTTCTGCCATTTAGGACCAACAACCCATTTATATTTTTCCTCCAATCGTCCATCAATTCTCTTTTGGATGGGAAGAAGCTCTCCAAAGGTATTGATCCTTCCAAGGTGACCAACCAGATCCGAACTTTCTTCCCAATTTTAAGTTTCTAAAAGGAAGAAAGAACAAGACGAAAAAGGGTGTTGGGGAAATGAATAAACAAAGACTTACCAGAAAGGGATTCAAACAATAACTCAAAGAGACCAAGCCTATTCATCTCCATAACCAGCGGACAAATGCACAGTATAAACCTTGCACTTCATACCTAATGTGTGAACTTAAAGTCAGTGGTTCTAAAAAATCCAGGGAGGAGAGGAGGTAGCTGTTCAGCTTGATTGAACTTTAATATATTCTTAGATGTGAGGTCCTAAGTCCACTAACCAAGCAAACCACTGGACATTAGGCCTAACCGACATTCAATCACAAGTTAGATAGTATGTTTGAAATGACTTGGAGCCTTAACAACAAAACAAAATCCAGAAACTAATTTCCATGATTGAAGATTACATTCTACCAAAGAACCAGGTGTATTTTTTTATGTTAGGAAACATGTTTCTTAGAAAAAAGATATTTTGTCACACTTTAGAAGATCAATTTATTTTCATAATTAACCAACATTCAAAATATGTTGTACCAAAAAGAACAAATAAACAAATCATTTCTTTAATAAGAAACAGAGAGAAATCATTTAGTTTGTTTACAGGAGCAGAGATGTTATTTTCGGAGTCATTCCTTACAATATACTTAACCAAAGAAGTAACTAAAGTTCTGGAAGGAACCAAATCAATAAACTTGCTCCCTCTTAGAGATCTTTAAGAGAAATGTGCGAAGGCCCTAGTTAGAGAGGACCATTAGTATGTTATTAGAAGGGGTAGATTAGTAAATAGCTAGTAAATTTGTTAGGGCTTTTAGTTATAGAGGAAGTGGGGTTGGGAGGACGGTGTTAAGATTTTAGTAGTAATTTTCATTGTGGGAATTTGGGAGAGAGGGCTCTCAAAAGGCTGTGGTATATTGTAGTTTTTTCATTGATATTGCAATACATATTTCTATTCTTTAGTATTCTGTGTTCTTTGTGTTCTTGAGTGTTCTTGTTAGGTGGGGTAACCTAACAATACATATTTCTATTTTTTAGTATTCTGTGTTCTTTGTTGTTCTTGAGTGTGCTTGTTAGGTGGTAACCTAACAAGAATGGTACCTGTATTTTCTGTTTTTAAGTTCAATAGACCAGCGATAAAATCAAGCACAAAATAAATTTGGAGGGAAAACAGAACTTTTACCTTTCCTTCAAGATCATCAGCAGTTAACTGTCCAAGAGCTTCTGCTTGAGACTCCATTGCCAAAACTACCAAGATTTTGAGGAACGTTAAGAAAATATGAAAGCAAGGACATCGCAGATCCATAACATATACACAAGAATCTCAGTATGAAATGTTGTCTAAATAACGTAATATTAGCTTCAAAAATTTTCTGTTAGAAAGGCCAAGCAGTGAGAAAAAAAAATTTAAAATTAAAAATAAAATTATTTCTAAGAAAAACCTGAAGCAAAGATTTGATTCAGTAATGAGCAGTAATCACCACATCAGGGATCCAGATACATAAAAGAAATAGACTAAAATGTTCATGTAAAGGGAACTTGAGATCAAGTAAAGGATGGGGGCCTGCTTGGCCACCCAGCCGACAAAGAGATCATAGCCCAATGAACTGTGCAGTGAAGTTAGGAATCATGAATTTACATGTACAAAATAAAGTGAAGATGGAGTTATTGGTGTAAATATTTGTTCATAATTTTTTTAAAAAAAGTAAATATTTGATCATAGAAGCAATTTTAAGAAAGAAAAAATCAGAATACCATATAGTATATGAAATCCAAGTAGGCTTTGAAAATTGTTAATGACATTCGAGAGAATGATTTATTTCATTAATATAAGTTTGATTGACTATCATCTTCCATCCATTTCCATACTCAATACTTTACACCATGTTATATAATTGTTAAATGAGTTAAATGCTAAAAGCTAGTTTTTCTTGAGTAATTCCGAGTATGTTACATCCTGGTTAATGCATATTTTTAGCTTGCATAACGTTGTCTGACAACCAAACGTAGTAAGCATGACTGTCGAGCTTGAGAGAGTGGATAGTTAATCTTTAGCATTAATTAAGACTAGATGAGTTGCAGAGATGTAGTTCATCTTTTGCCAAAACAAACTTACCATGCGTCTTAGAAATAAGATAAATGTGGCGTAGAAACATCGAGAGATGGATTCACACACGCAGTTTGTATGTATGTAAAGTGAAGATGGAGTTATTGGTGTAAATATTTGTTCATAATTTTTTTAAAAAAAGTAAATATTTGATCATAGAAGCAATTTTAAGAAAGAAAAAATCAGAATACCATATAGTATATGAAATCCAAGTAGGCTTTGAAAATTGTCATCCAAGTCCTACAAAAAATGAGGGACATAATGTTGGGCCACCTATATTGCTGACTTATAGTAGGAAAGAGAATAAAGGAAAAGGGTTAATATGTGGGAGTGTGCCTGCTGAGAGAAAGTGTTAATTGTTAGTTATTTTAATTATATTTGTGTGTATCGAGTAAGTTATAAGGAGGGTAGGGAAGTTTGTCAACGGAACAAGTCCCTGGCCTTGTCTCCTGCGGGATTACTCATGCCCCTAGAGATTCCTGATGTTATTTGGAGTGATATTTCCATGGATTTTATTGAAGGCCTACCTAAGGCGGGGATTTGATGTCATATTGGTAGTGGTTGATCGATTGAGCAAGTATGGTCATTTTTTGGCGCTTAAGCATCCAATTACAGCAAGGACCGTGGCTGATGTTTTCGTTCGGGAGGTAGTACATTTACATGGGTTTCCGAATGCTGTTGTTTCTGATAGGGATAAGGTATTTTTCCGTCATTTTTGGAGTTAATTATTTCGTTTAGCAGGGACGAAATTAAAGCGTAGTTCAACTTATCATCCACAAACGGATGGTCAAACCAAAGTTGTTAATCGAAGTGTTGAGGCATATTTAAGATGTTTTTGTGGAGAAAGGCCTAAGGAATGGATAAAGTGGTTGCATTGGACAGAATACTGGTATAATACTACTTATCAGAGTGCAAAAGGCATTTCGCCTTTTCAAACTGTGTATGGACGTCTGCCTCCACCCCCTGTTGTATTATGGAGATACATCCACTGTTAATTCAGCTTTAGATCAACAGTTGAAGGAAAGGGATGAAGCTTTACGGGTATTGAAAGAGCATTTGTGCGTGGCTCAAGATAAGATGAAGAAAATAGCCGATAGGAAGAGGCAAGATATAGAATTTCAAGTGGGTGATTGGGTTTTTCTCAAGATTCGTCCATATCGTCAATCTACACTTTGTCAACGACGCAATTGGAGCTGTAGCTTATCGGCTGGAACTTCCTTTGAAGACAAGGTGGTTCTTGAAAAGGAGGGTAATGTTGGGCCACCTATATTGCTTACTTATAGTAGGAAAGGGAATAAAGTAAAAGGGTTAACATGCGGGAGTGTGGCTGCTGAGAGAAAGTGTTAATTGTTAGTTATTTTAATTATATTTGTGTGTATCGGGTAAGTTATAAGGAGGGGATAGGGAAGTTATGGATTGTAAGTTTTTGTGTTATTTCCATTGTTAAAAGGTGTGGAGGGGACAATTGTGGGTTCCTTAGTGTTCTGGTAGCCTTTGGGCTTGTTTTCATCTTCAATCAATAAAGAATTGCAGCAGTGTTCTATCACATAATTTCCTAGTTTTCCAACAAAGGGACAGTTCATAATGCGGAATTTGAAGGCTAACATGGAAGGAATAGAGAGGAAAAGAAGGTGGCTACTGGCTAAGGTGACAGTAGTGGGGATGCTGGAGGAAAAGAAGGTGGCTACTGGCTAAGGTGACAGTAGTGGGGATGCTGGAGGAAAAGAAGGTGGCTACTGGCTAAGGTGACAGTAGTGGGGATGCTGGAGGAATTAATTCATGCTGATGGAGAAGACAGGTCGTGAAGGAAAAATGATAAAAAAAAAAAAAAAAATTTAAAAATCATATCTTATATATTTTTAGAAAAAAAGAAATAAAACTTTTCATTGAAATAATGAAAAGAGACTAAAGCTCAAAATACAATAAACCTAAAAATTAAAACAAAAGAAACACAACTAGAACACTACAACAAAATGAAGCAGACAAAATCAAGTCACTCTAATTTAAACATAAGTCTTGAATAGAAAATTCTGCAAAATAATTTCATATCTTATATTCTGATGGAGAAGATAGAAATGAAAAAACCAAATTTTCAGTGAAGAATATAACTTCATCTCCATGAGAATAAACCAATGATTAAATTTCAATGTAGTAACTCTCAACATGAAAATTTGATCAAAAGAAAAGTAAGATCTAAACGGAAAGTGACTTGGCTTCAGAGGTGACAACCAATCCTAAGTTTGACTTCAATATTTCATTTCCTTACCTTTCTCTTCCATCTTCTCAAAAGCAGAGAGAGCACTACTTGTGTTAACATTCCCCAACATTTCACTCACTTTGGTAGCGGTCCTAAAGCCAAGGAAAGGTGGTATCAGCAACAATACGTGAAGAGACTCATGAAACAAGTATTTTAACAATCTACAGTTAAAGCACAAACTTTGCAGACTGAGCACGCGCTTTCAGTGTGTCTTTCTTTGACCTCGCCTCTTGTATCTTGCTCTCTAAAAGCTACAAAGAAAAGTTCCTACGGTAAAATAGTATGATATTGGCTAATTATCCTCGTTTAGAAAGCTTAAAGTCAGAATCATACTAATATCCAAACATGTATTACATGACAACTTGTCTCTACCTGTTCTAATTCTAATCATATTTGCAACCTATAAAGATAAACTAAGAAAGTAATAGGGATCTGCATTATCTCAACAAAAAGAAGAATACTAAATTTTCTCAATATTTGTTGACTACAGAAATTACAAAAATGCTCTTTACAATATTCTTTCATAGCTCCAGAACAAAAATGGGTTTCCTCACTAGTTTACACTAACGGTTTATATGTTCACACTGCCTACAAGAGTAAAACAAAAGAATCTCGGCTATATATATTTTTTTTTAATAGAATATAATTTTAAGATGCAATAGAACTTCATACCCGTGTATTAGAAACAAGATTTTCCACAACACTCTTTTGTTGATCAAGTTGAGCTTTCAAAGCATTTGCATTATCCTGCCAGTAGTAAAGTGATCATCAGTCACAATAGATTATTAGTCTTTCCATGCATAATTAATATTTCAAATTTGAAATTGTTTCTAATAGCATACCTATAGGAGAAAAAATAACATGAAAATACTTCCATGTCACACAAAAAATTAAAAAGGTTTTCTCAAGTTGGAAAATACCTTCTTGCAAATATAATTTTTTAATGAAGAAACCAATATTCATTTATAAGATCTTGTTTAACATTCACTTTAGAATATAACATCACATAAGTACAAGAGTGAGGATTCAAACCTACCACCTCGCATAGAAAATAGAGATATCTTAATAATTAAGCATGAAACTATGCTATCAAATGAATGAAGGTAGAAGGACAAACATAAAAGAACATGGGTAAAACCGATAGGGTCTACAAAAAAGAAAATTACACACAAAAAAAACAAAAAAAAGAAAACCAAAGAAAACAAAAAGTCTTAATCGTTAGTTTGTAGAAAAGGTAAACTACAAAAAGGTTTAGAAGGACCCAACTAGAGATGTAAGAATGCGTACATTCCAAATCTGCTCCTATGAACAATAAATACCCCAAAAAAATTCGTCTCTTTCCAACCAAATATTCCACACAACTAAACCAGCTTGCTCAAGTAAGTTTCCTTTATCCTAAAAGAAGGATCCAAACAACTTTTTCCATCATCCCTATATACTAAAACCCAGATCCAAAGAGAAATTCAAAGTCAAACAGAAACAACCTCACACCTCGGAGGCAAAAGGCATGGTCAGTCGGCCACAACAGGTAGTAAAAGTCCTCAAACGCATGCCTTCACAAACAAACAAAAAAAAAGTTTCGAACAGGAAAAATGCAAAGGCTCTTGGCATAAAGTTTAAGGTATTAATCCCCCCAAGAGTGACCAATGATGAAAAGATCGGGTTTTCTTCAAATTATTTAGCTCCCATAGCTTAGAAAAGAAGAGAAACCATTTGAAAATTGAGTAGAAACCAAACGCTTGTGCAATAAATTACAAGGAGCTGGAAAGGATCAATGAACGAAACACAGACAATGCCTATGCTCAAGTGAAATAATGACTCCATTAATAGCAGGGAGAAGGGAGGTTAACATGAACTCATAAGAGGCCAAATGAAAACTAAAAAATAAAGAGGAAAAACTACCCATTTAGAAAGGAAAACAGGAGATTCTGAGTAATAAGTAATATAACCACAGAAATGGCGACTAGAGACTAAGAAATATTCTCGTGAATTGAATTACTCCTCCTCCTAGAACTCCCCTCCCGCTTTTTAAATTCCTCTACTGCAGTACCATTGGCATTCGGCTGTCTTCCTCAAGGAAGATTAATAGAGAGCCGTGAGGAGTCTAAAGCATAAATTCATACATCTAAAAGAGTTTTCCATAGGGAAAAAAAAATGCATTTCCAGTATAGAGACATCAAGTCTATCAAGTTCTAATTGAGTGTCCTTTTTAGCTAAGTTTAGAGGACGAAAAAATTATTTTTAAAGCAGTAAAGCCAAAACACAGTGTCAAAGTAAGGGAAAGTGAAATCCAAAAACAGAGGAGACATGGTAGGCAATTGGTAAGCCGATGTTCTGACTATAGTTTCTAGTTCGTCACACTGAGAATGGCAAACAAGCGACCGGTAAAGCCGCTGGAGAAGTGTTTGGGATAGAAGGTATCCATTGATGCACCTTTAGTTTAGCATCCGCTTTTTGCTTTGATGGCTCCATGGATCCCGCTCTAATAGCTTCGAATAAATTAAATACATGAATTAAAATATGAAGGCTTCTTATTCCACAACAACGAAAGCAGTTTTTCACTCTTTCATATACACAAAGGTCATTTTTCATAATATGGCCAAATCCTCATGGACCCTCGTGCTACAACTCAAAAATCAAGCATGTTAAAGATGTGTCAGAAAGTGAAGAAAATTAAATGTAAAAATCATGTTGAGTGTTCTCTTCACGTGAAAATAACTGAAACTTTGGCAAAAGTTCCAAAACAAATGTTCATCATGAAATAAACAAATCAGACTTGGCAAAGAATTTGTTCTAACTTACAGCATATGATTTGCGCCTCTTTAAAGCTTCCCGAGCAAGATCATCATCTCCTTTTTGGAGAGCAAATTGTGCCTTTCGATACCTACATAAAAATTCGATATGAAAGGTGTATGCCTATCAATCTACTAAGAAATTCTTTTTGGAGAAGAAGCAATTTTATCAATGAACAAGATAAAGGGAATTAATAGACTCCAAACCACCAAAAGGTGTATTACAATGAAAGTTTCCAATTGGAAACACATTTGTTGAAAAATGAAACAAGCCTTCATACTCTACTAAGAAAATGGAAAATGTTCATAGAATTTTACCAATCATCAGCAGCTTGCTGTGCAGATTTATACTTGTTTTCCAAGCGCTTCTGAGAAGCTAGCACCTTCAATAAAAATTATCAGTTTTACAGATGAAAAATGGAAACCCAATGACTGGCATTGCATTTATT
This sequence comes from Citrullus mucosospermus, assembly GCA_030954485.1. Lineage (NCBI taxonomy): Eukaryota > Viridiplantae > Streptophyta > Magnoliopsida > Cucurbitales > Cucurbitaceae > Citrullus > Citrullus mucosospermus. Next base: position 29,531,134 of record CM062061.1, on the reverse strand, counting down.
TTTGTGGTGTTGAGGTCTGTTCATTGCCAAATGTTAGTTCCACCTATCCCTCAAAGTGCACACACCCAACTCACATCCAGAAGGGAAAGCCAAGGAGGCCCCATCTTTCTATTTAAAATGACAACATGGAACTAGAAGTGAAGAAACTATGTAATAACTCTGCAGTAAAAAATTAAGACTGATATTTAGATATTCGCTTGCCTCTTGGTATCAATGTTATCTTGTTCCATAGATTTTAATTGGTTAAGGCACCTCATTATTTGGCATCCTTGTGTAATATTTCCTAATAACATGAAACTTCTAATTTACCATTGATAAACCTGAATCGTGAATAAATTATAAAAGAAAGTTTAAAGGGAAGAAACAGCACTACAGGCTCAGAAGTAAAGCACAATGCCAAAGGTAGGGCAGGCGGAGAAAAATGATAAATACACGGTTCAGAAGCTACCTGTGCTGTGGCTTGACGCATCTTTGTCAAATCATCATTCATTTCAAGCACTGTCTGCTCCAGGATTTTTTCAGGATCCTCAAAGGAACTTACAAGTGCATTTGCATATGACTACCCATGAGAAGAAAATGTCATGGTAATCCACATAGTTCGTGAAGTTCCAAAGATTACTAAACCAAGGGATGAAACAATTCAAGTTACCTTAATAACCCTTGCAAAACGATCAAAAAGATTCATGCGAGCACCAAGAGCACCTCCACGTCTACAACCATGGGATCGATCAAAATGTAAAGATTTCAACCGTGTAATTTGTAAAGCGTTCCCTGCAGGAAAAATCATTGTTTCCTGTTAACAGTAACTTATAGGATAAAATCCATTTTGGTCTCCAAAAATTGAGTTGGTCACTGGGTTTTCAAAACGAAGCCCTTTGATCCTTAAAATCCCTCTCTTTATATATATATATCCTTGAGTGTCTGGGCCTACTTACCCACATCTCAACTATTCTCATGAGGTAAGATGACCCTACAATATGTGGTTGTTAAGGTAACTCACGGGATATTAAATCCTATGTAGGTGGACACAATGGCTTGAATTCATTACCTTTATACCCTTTATTATTTATATGGCCCTTATTTGATCACTAGGCCAACGTGGTTCTTAAGATTTGAATTTAGTTTCTATTTGGTTTTCGAGGTTTCAAAATAGTGCAGAACAATTTTTGGAGTGTTCTTGCATCTAATTTAATTAGAATAATACCTCTTACAATCTAGGGGCCCCCATTTAAAAGGGCTACAGCCAGCCTTTAAGTCAATGGCACAGTAACTAAGCCAAATAACGACAGTAAAACTAAAGTTCAAAAAGTTGCAGCTTTACTTAAAAACAAACAGTAACAAGCCAATTAACTTGGCCATTGACCAGAGTAAAAAGCTTAAGACTTAAAAACCAGCAATAACAGAAAACTACAGCCATGGTAAAGCCACAGTAAAAGAGAGAAATAACTAAAAAACAGTACAACAAAGAGTACACGACATCGATTCCCTCCCTCTTAAAAGAAAATCATCCTCGAGTTCGAAAATGACGAAGATAGGAGGAAGCTCACAAACTTCCAAAGTTGGATTTGGCCTTTTTCTATGGTTATGGAAAACTATCAAAATAAGTTCATTTACTCCTCCATCCTCAACAATTGGTGCCTAGTCTTCCACTAATCAAAAAAATTTCTTCTTGGCTGTGACCTGTGGGTTAATAGTTTGGCCAAGTGGACAACAAGTCCATCCGTTGGTCAAGGTCTTCATCAGTTGGTGAAGATCAAGTTGGCTATTTCTCATTTCTTCCATTCTAAGGAGACATTGAGAGATAGATCTTGGAGAGAGGACTTCAACCTCTTCATCGGTTTGACCTGCATCAGTACTCGAGGTGGCAGCGGCTGGATTCTTTCTTCTGGCCATTTTGGTTCCCAAATTTGGTTGCTCTAATACCAAAACTAGAGCAGAACAATTCTTGGAGTATTCTTGAGTCTGATTTTATTAGAATATACCTCTTACAATCTAGGGACCCCTATTTAAAAGGCTACAAACCAACCTTTGTCATTGGCACAGTAACTAAGTCAAATGGCAGCAGTGAAACTAAAGTATTACAGCCTTACTTTAAACAGACAGTCACTAGCCAATTAGCACCTTCCACCTTTCATGGCACAACATCTTCTCCTTTAATCCAAGGTGGGATCCTCAATCCTTCCACATTGGGATCTTCTACTCCTCTGAATGGCATTGTCATGGTCAACAAAGTATATTTTTACTCTCTTTACTTCCTAAAATTTGTTTAATCCATCCACATTCGGCCATAGCCCATAGCATATCAACTTGATAGGTGAAGTAGTTTGACAAACAACACAAAGATGTTAATTGAATACTCAACAATCTTTTCTCTCTTGTAGGTCATCAGACATCAACAGTAGATTTTCTATAAGCATTTGGGAAAAAGATTTACAGGATTTACCTAGGAGAAGATTTTCTAGACCTAATAACCATAGAAGGTGATAGCCTAACGATCGTACATGCAACTTAACCTCTCTGTTTATTCCATGTCTCTCTCCCTGAAATCCCTGACAAGGCTATGTGTTCTGTTGAGAAACTTCTCATAGGTTTCGTTTGAAAAGGCATAGACAAGGAGAGATGCTCTCATCTAATCAATTGGTACAAAGTGCAGCTCCCCATTAAGTGGAAGACTAGGCATTGACAATTTAAAGCATGAATTTTTCCCACGTAAAATTCTTGACATGGCACTATTGACTGCTTTATGTTGACGTAAATATTACTCTCCTTTTAGCAGTTGTAGCCTCAATGATATTTTGGCCAATTGAAAAACTATTTGCAATCTTCATTGACATGAGGTTTCGTTTTCTTCCCCTATCTATATTTTTCTTTCACTTAATGTAAGTTTGTTTCCTACCGGGAAAAAGATCTAATGGATATATATATATTTCTCTTTAACGCACTAAGAATACCATTTATATAGATTACTTAATGAAAGAAAAAACCTTGCATGGAACTAACTTCTATATCTTATGTCAATGTTAAGACCGTCTTTCAGATATCTTAGAGATCATGTAATTAAGATATTGAGAATTAAATAACTGACAAGTTTCTTGACCATGAAAGTTGTAGAAACAGTTGGTAATCCCAATTTCGAAATTTGAACATGAAAGGATAAAAGATTGGTGGTCAGCACAGAAATTCCAGGAAATTTCTAAATTTCCACTTACTCGGAACCCACACTAATTCAACGAAGTAAACACAAATTTCAGAATCTGACAGACATTTCCACTAAATAATATAAAGTAGAAACTAACAAAAGAAAACTAGGCAATAAGAACAATTCCAATCTCTAGAAGCAGCTTCAAATGATTTGGAAAAATCAGAAGCGTAATTACAGCAGATCTGACACAAAATCAGAATGCCCAAATTGCAGGAAAGCCAACTAATAGTTACCCCACAACACAATGCTATGCCCTATAAAGCTTAAAACCCACTTTTCTCAGGGCCCCAGATGCCCAATGATCATTACACAAACACTCTTAAACTCAAAGAACACATAATCAAAATAAACTATTCACATAGGACGATTCAATTCAATTTTCTCACTCACTTCAGACCAACCAAAGTGGAAGCAAAAAGAACAAAATGAAGAGCGGTAAGCAAAGAGAAAGGAAAAAATAATACCTCCGCCATTAAGGAAGGAGGTTCTTAAGAGCTTTGTGGCGACACAGAGGGTAGCGGGCTTGGAAGAAGAGGATTGAAATGAAGAAGAAGGAGTTGAAGCCAAAGCTAATCCGGTAAAAACATGGGTTTGGGCAGCCATGAGTGATCAAACCCAAGCAAAGATGTTGCAGAAAGGAATTGACAAATTGTGTTGAGTTGAGATAGATTCAAGATAACAGAGGATCACTTGTGTTTCAGCGTAATCGTTCGTTCTACAGTTTTTAGCTTTTTGGCCCCAAAAAATCCGGAAAAAACCGACTCTCCACTGAACCGGAATGATGGTCTCGCTCGTCCGACTCGTTCATGAATTTTCATTTTTTCTCAAACATTTTCAATAAATTACAATTTTAGTCTAACTTCTAGGAATAATGGTATAAAAAACTTATTTTAAAAGGTTTAAAATGATAAATGATCCATTTTTGAAAAAAATTTCAAAATAATTTTTTTTATGATGTCATGACTACATGAAATTACGGTGTTACTCTTCTTGATTTATTTTTCTTTCATTCTCCGGTGTTCCTTTTTTCTTTTTTTCTCTTCTACTCCAACAACTCCCTCTCACTTTCTTTCTTCTTTTTTTTTTCCTCTTTTATCTTTTTATGTACTCTCTCTCTTTTTTCTTTTATTCTTCTTGTCTGATTTCTTCTCCAGTCCGAAGAGTCCAAGCTCTGACGCAACCAGCTCTAATGAGCGAGAGTAAGCGAGAGAGAGCAAAGGAGTGAGAGTAATTATGAGTGAAGATAGGAAGCGAAAGCGAGATTGGCTTTTCCGTGTGCGCGAGTTCATTTCAATAATTTCATCGGAACTTGACATTAATAACGGGTCATTTGGTATTTTTTTAAAAAAATTTGTGTCATTTGGCATTTTTAGGACAATTTTGAGTTATCTATACAAATTTCTCAACTTTTAAATGTTCAGTGGCCTTTTAACTTTTATGTCCTTAAAATTTCCAGAATTTTAAAAATATATTTTATAAATACTTAAACTTTATAATTTATGTTTAATAAAATTCTAATTGTTGTCAAAGGAAGCTTAGCTAGTTGCCATGATTTTAATTTTTGCATCTCCACAATTGTTGTACTAAACAAAAATATATATAGATATCCAATTTATTTTATTTTTTATCCATTTATCATGGACACATTTGATATATTTTTCCAACCATAAAATAGAAATTTTAGGATTCTATCAAAAAGCAAATTCTATTTTATATCTAATACATTAATTACAAACCATTTTTTTAATAAATTGAATATTGCAAGCAACTATTATATATAAATTTAAAATATTCTAATAAAATATATAAAATTAAAAGTTAAGGACCTATTAAACACATAATTTAAACTTCATACTTATTAGACACAATATTGAAAGTTCATGGACCTACCATACACTTTTGTTTAAGAACCAAAATAGACACAAACATAAAAATTCAATGACTATATATGTAATTTAACCTAATAATAATAATAATTGAAAATTATATTAAATTACAACTTTAGTCTCAGAACTTTCATACTTGTGTTTATTTGATTTCTAACTTTTAAAAGTGTCCCGTGAGTCTCAAAACTTTTAAAAGTGTATAATAAATCTTTAAACTTTCGATTTTAAGATTATTTCTATCTTATTTAAAATTTGTTTTTTATTTTGTAAAATCAATATGACAACTCAATAATGATTTTAAAACTCAAATTTCAATTTTTTTGCCCCATTTGAATCGATATATAAGGAATTGAATTTCAATGAAAAAAGTAATGTCGAGTGTAGTAGCTCCACGATTAAAGCTAGACACACCTCATTGAAAAGGACAAAGCCATCTCTAATGGGAAGATCCCAATAATAACTGAAATAAAATACTTTAGGCCTCATTTGGTAACCATCTCGTTTTTTAGTTTTGGTTTTGATTTTTTAAAATTAGATCTATTTCATCCACATTTCTTACAATGATTTGTATCTTTTTTAAATACAATAGTTGAATTCTTAGCCAAATTTCAAAAACAAAAATTTTAAAAGCTAGTTTTTAGTTTTCAAAATTTGGCTTGGTTTTTTAAATCATTGGTAAAAACTAGATAACAAAGGAAGAAATTTGGAGATTGAAGCAGTGTTTATAGGCTTAATTTTAAAAAACGAAATGGTTACAAGCTTGTGGCTCATTTGGTAACCATTTGATTATTTATTTATTTTGATTTTGAAAAAAAAAAATAAAACAATTTTATTGATGAACGAGATATCAAAAGTATTACAAAATGAGTCCATGATGGGATTACAAAAGCTTCCCCAAAAGGATACAACGAAATTTAAAACTCATCTAGTAACCATTTGGTTTTTTGTTTTAAGTTTTCAAAAATTAAAATAATTTTCTCTCAATTTCTTACAATGTTGTGCATCTTTCTTAAGTAAAGAGTTGAATTATTAGCCAAATTTCAAATACAAAACAAGTTTTTAAAACCTACATTTTTTAGTTTTCAAAATCTTACTTGATTTTTTAAAACATTGGTAACAAATAGATAACAAATCAAGAAATTTAGAGCTGAAATGAGTGTTTATAAGCTTAATTTTAAAACACTAAAAATCAAATGGTTACCAACCACAACCTAAAGTCCCATTTTGTAACCATTTTGTTTTTTGTTTTTGTTTTTTAAAATTAAACCTATAGAAACTACTTTAACCTTCCAATTTATTCCTTCATTATCTATTTTTACTCAATGGTTTAAAAATTCAAGCCAAAATTTGAGGGAAAAAAAAAAGAAAAGAAAAAAAAACTTTTAAAAACTTAGTTTTGTTTTTGGAATTTGGCAAAAAATTCAACTATTGTACTTAATAGAGATGCAAATCAATGTAAGAAATGAGGAGGAAATAGGCTTAATTTAAATTTAAAAAAAAAAAAAAAAAATTGGTTACCAAACTGGACCTAAGTTATTTGATTTTTGGTTTTCGAAAATTATGTTAGTTTGTTTCCTCTCAATTTCTTAGCACTCATATCTAGTTCTTCCCTCAGCCGTGTAACCAGAGCCTGATTATGATAATTCAACCACCATAAATGCAACAAAGGGAAATGACAGTATGATATTGTGATCATGATTCATGACATTATTGGCAAGATATCAATTGTTCAGAAGATAAGATCACTGCCCAGTCTAATACAGATTTCAATTTGATCCTAACAATACACATTTCTAATAGCGATAGGCGATGTTCGAAGCTTTTCTAGTAGCAAGTCATTAGAGTTCAAATCAAATGAAAGCGCTTCACACCTTCCTGATGAGAAGAAACAGCCTCTGGTCAAGTTCAAACTTGCTGCAATGTGAGGGATCCCCCTTCAGCATCATCAGAAGCCCACCAAAAGAAGCATCTATTTCACTGGATTCAGATGGAATATATTTTTTTAAGATAATAATTCAACTAGAATATATGTATGTTCAAGAAGTTCAGAAAAAGAAACTAAAATGAATTTTAACCACATAATTATGTAGCCATTACAGAGACAGGAGAATGCACTGTGAAATGTCAAGCTCTCGGTTCTCTAATGCTCATACAGTAGAATTAAAGTGTCGCATCAAAATTGTTTCGAGAAGTTATAGCACATACGCTTTACCACCATGACCAGAACTTTCCGATATTCTGAACAGCTTCCCTTGCATGACATATTCATATCTGTCTGCAAGTGACTTCCGATTGCCCTGTTATGCAACCTAACGATTCTTAAACAAACATATTCAAGTATTGAGAATGCTTAAGACCAAATTAGTATTTGAACAGATGCAAGAAACAAATATAGTTGTCAGAAAACAATGAAGACCAGTCATGACAGTAAATAGACATATGCATTAACCATGAAAAGCATATATTTCCTAGTAGATTGAAAGTTTCTAGCTACCTATTAATGTTCGAAGTGATATTTCAAAACTAGTAGAGTTTATGACGAAATGGACTACTAAATTCTTCATTCGATCAGTAACTGCTATACCAGGAAATTATTTTCTTACCAATACCACACTCCGTCTAGTGTGCAACAGACTATATAATCAATGGAAGAACAGGTTACCTGAAGAAAATAACCCGTGTCAGGGGTTCCATCGAGATTCAGAGTTGGAGCTAGTGCCATCGAGAACTTCTCACCTTCTTTCAAGTTATAAATTTCTGAATTTATATCTAGATGCATGAACATGTCAAACTTCTCGCTCTTCGCCTCTATTCGAGTAACTGTTAGACAGATTGAGGAAACATAAATGGCATCTGCCTAAATTTGTTGAAAACTTTTTTTAAACATATTTTACATGACTTGTAATAAAGAAATTATTATATTCCAGATGACATCCCTAACTGGGTGAAAGGAAACCTCTACAAGATCAATAAATAATGAACGAGAAGATTCTACTCACATCAATGGGTAAAAGAAGAATATGTATGCAAATTGGTGAGTCGACAAGGGACGGAGATACAAAAGAAAAAAGGTTCATGATACAGTAATAGCACAGCAAGTTTGTAAAAGGCTCAAGTAAATAATAAAAACAATCAGCACGTTTAGAGAGGTATTTCAGATTTTTCTTTTTTTCTTTTTTTAGATAAGAGACAATTTCATTGATAAATGAAATATCCGAAGATATCCAAAAATACAAAAGAAAACCATTTCATATAGATGTTTCCAATTCTCGCATCTTCCAAGAGAAATACAAGACTTCAGACGCCATTTTCAACGTTTTAGACTTCAAGACTTTAATCTATCAGATTAATGATTCAATGCAGTTACATCATCATAGTTTATTTATTTTTTCACAAAGAAACTTTTTTCATTTTATTTGAAGAGTTGCAAGGCTATAAGTCTATAACTCCATCATGGAGACAAACTAAGCCTCCCTGGAAATATTATATAAAGGAAAAGAGAGTGACTACTACACAAAAACGTACCTTTATCAAACTTTTTACCATCTGGGTTTAATCGCTCAATCTTAAAAATATCATCAAAGAGAAGCTCAACCATCCTTACAATGACTACTCTGCCTGTCAAAAGTTAATGCAAACCCGAAAAATTAACAAGGTGATAATGGAAATTAACAAACAGTGCTAGAAAATGTATGCCCGTTAGATAAAAGAACCAGGCCAACGAAAAAACAAACAGAAAACAACAGATTAAAAGATTGAAAAGCAACAAGTGTATTAAACATTCAGTGTAAAAGGGGAGGCAGCCGACTGAGTGAGGCCCAGATTACAGATTCACAAGCACATAGAACCCAAGCACATCAGAACCCAAACTCAAAGACTGAATGTGAGTATGTGAGATCGAGATTTACATACGTCGTACATCAGAATCAAACTCAAAACTCAAATTTAAAATTTACTTTATACATACCTCAGCGAAATCGGAGACGAGAGAGAACAGAGAGTACAGACAGAGACGAGAGAGAGGTGATTGCAGAGATGGAGAAAGCTGAGAAGAGAGAATCGGAGGCTGAGGGTTGGGGACAGCAGCGGCTTAATTGAATTTTGGCTAAATCTATATACTACCTGAGAACGACTTTGATTTTCCAAAATTTTCATAGGTTTTTCTTTTTTTCCTTTTTCTTTTTTATATTCTGTTTAACATTTTGTTATTGGTAGATCTTTCCTCTAATGTTTCTTTTATTCCCCACGTTTGAGGGCATATGAAGGGACCACCCACGATCGATGTTTTAGGGGATTGAGATTAGGAAAATTTAATACAAATCTGGAAGGTATAATTAGGGGCGTGTCTTTAATATATAGGAAATTGCATGTATGACAAATTTTCTAAATTTAAATTTTTGTTTATTTAGTTTTTAAATTTTGTCCTATTCTTTTTGTATATAGTCAATTAATATACCACATTTAAAATATATCAGTGGTATATTTTTTCTACTGATTTGTATATTTTTTGTATTTTTTTGTTTGCAACAATTTGAGTTATTACTCACTTTAATTTTTATATTTTTTGTATTTGCTACATTTCTTTTTATCCCTTTTGTAGTTTTTTTTATTAAAATTTTTAAATGAGTTTGTTTCTTTCATTTTGAAGTACAAATGTACAATAAGCCGGGGAGATTCAACCTAAAACTCACTAACACTCAGTTTAATATAGTATATTCACATTGACATTGTGTTTGGAATAACTAGAGAAAAAAGTATTTTTCAAAAAAATTATTTTTATGATTTTTTTTAAAACACTTAAATAACTAGTCATTTTCAACTGTATATCAATAGTATATTAAGTGTATCAAATGAATCAAATGTATCAAGTGTCTATTGTGTCTATCAATAATGTAGTGTGTATAAGTAGTGTGTATCAGGCGTATACTAGTAGTGTATCAAATGTATTAAGGATACACATGTATCAAATGTATATCAATAGTATATCAAATGTATATCGATAGTGTATCAGGATATCAAATGTATTAGGTTTATAGGTGTATCACGTTGGTTGAGCTTTTTTTGCTATTTTTGCAAAAGTAATAAGTCTGGGCTATGGACCTAATTTTTTAAACTTATTTTGTCAAATCTGCAAGAAGCCCTTGAGATTTTTTGTACGTACTAAAAAAAATTGTACAAACCACCCTTATACTATTGATTTGGTTACAATCACACCCTGAACTCTCAATTTGCTCAATTATATCCTTAGAGTTTATAAATGGTTGCAATTAGCTCTTTTTTCAAATTTACCATTTTTTGGAGAGTTACACGTGTAACTCACAAATGGTACGAGGGGTATATTTGTAATAATTAAATGAAACTTAGAGAGGAAGTTCAGTCTCTCTTTTTTTTAATGCCCGAGACAACTCAATACCCACCCGTTCAAATGCCTAAATTGCACCTAATTTTATACTCACTTTAAACAAAATAAAAAAAAAAATATCATGTTTGGATGGGTGGATGTGTGGAAGGTGTAATGTTTTCTTCTTTTAGGAAATTAATTTTTTTTTTAAAAAAAAATTAAGTTGCAAAACTTTTGATTTTTCTTTTTACCTTTTATTTGATGATTATATTATATATCTTTAATGAAGTTTTGTTGTGGGAATAAGCAAGAAATTCCTTTTCATGAACTTTCTAGAGTGATTTTAATGTGAAATAAAATAAATATTTTTAAATATTGCATAATTCACAAATTTGTTGCAAAACTAAATAATAGTATACGAGATATTAATATGTAGAAATGTCAAAAGTTGTATTTTTTTTTTTTTAAAAAAAAATCTATACTACATATAAGAGTTGCTATGATTTATACTTTCGTATTATATATAAAGGTGATTGCGAGGATAATCTTTACATCTCTATTTTGCTTATACGTCTTTTAATAAATTCTATTTTATCCTTCGTTACAACTACTTGGGTGTGGTATACTTTTTTGTATACGAGTATGATCTACATCATAGATATGAAACATCACAATCTAACAGTGAAGATATATTTGAACAAACACTCCCGTCTTTTGGCCCATCGCAACTATTTGAGTCGAGTTGGTTACATGACGAAGTGGACGTGTATGAGTGTGATCTAGATTATACATATGAAACATCATGATCTAATAGTAAAAATTTTATTTAAAATGTAACTACTTATTTAGCATATTTTATTTTTTCTAAATTCGCAGGGATCTTATTTTATGAATGTTAGAGGAAATCTGGAAGAGGAGGATCAATTTGAGAAAATTAGGAAAAGGAGACATGGGGAGAATATTAGTGAGATATTAAGTAAAAATTGAATTTCAAATTTTAATGTTATCTCAATTTTAAAAGCTATATCTTAAAAATGCACTCTAATTCATGTTTTATACTTACTTTCCTCTTACTTTTAATTTTTCTTCTATTTTTTGATCACATCATAAATTTATGAGGTAGAATTCAAGTTAAAACTATTTGTTAGTGTCCCTTTTCAATTAATGAATGACATATAATAAAAGAAAAAAAATAATAAAATAAGATATTTTTTAAATAATAAAAAAATAATTGATAGAAAAAATTATGAATGTATTTTTTTGACAATTTAAATGTACTTCAATTAATGAATGAAATAGAATAAAAGAAAAAAACAATAAAATAAGATCTTTTATAAAATAATTAAAAAAATAATTGATAGAAAAAAATTATGAATGTGTTTTTTTAACCATTTAAATGTAATTCATAATATCTTTTATGAAAACAAGGTTTAAATTTTATGTATCTACAGTTAGAAAAACTGATTATATGTATATATATAAAATACGATACATATTCCTTCTATGTGTGATAGTGACTATAATGGCATATGTATGATAATATTGAAATAAAAATTGTAGCATTATGTATATTCAAATATCAAAATGTTAATATGTTTATTTAATAACTTAATTATGAGTACAATCTTTATTTTAAAACTACTTAGAAGAACTTTTATGGAACTAATGACAATATGGAAACATTAAAAGAAAAGTTCTTACGTTATTATTGTTTTGACAAAAACAAACAAAAAACAACAAATTAGGAAAAACATTAATCCAACTTTTCATAGGGAATCCACCCATGGTATGTGTAGCAAGTTCAGATGCAACAAAATTGCAATTGTAATTAACAAAGATAAAACCTTAGAATGTCCCTCTACGACGTAAATCACACAAAGAGTCAATTATATACTTAAAAAAAAAAGTAATATATTCTAAAATTTTTAATTAATACGATAAAATTTCACTTGCATATGTGTTTTTAAATGGATAATCTAAGGTAACCAGGTTACCCTTTATATTTTATCTTTCCTATAATCTAACCGAGTTTGAAAAAATAAGATAATTAGAGGGATTTAAATGAAATTTAAACAAAAATCAATATAAAATTGGTTAAAATACCATTTTGGTCTCATACTACGAAATTTGTTCAATTTTAGTTCTTATATTTTCAATTATCCAATTTTAGTCTATGTACTCTCAATAAAATTTAGTCTATTAAAATGAGTGTTTATTGAAATTGATTAAATAAAAATTAATATTTTTCATGAAAGAATAATAAAATATGTGAGAGTGTTTTTAAAATTTATTGTAAAAATGTTATATATAATAAAAAGTTTTTATTTTTATTTTTAAATCAATAAACTAGTATGAGAGTTTAAATTTAAAATTTATTAAAATCACACCAATGAAATTTGGATAATTGCAAGGATAAGTACTAAAATCAAACAATCTAAGTATAGAAACAAAAATTATATTTTAACCGATAAAACATTAAATTTATTGATGCCAAACGGGATGCCAACTCGGCAGCTATTTAAACCAAAGGTTCAAGATTTCGTTATCCGTTTCCCAACGGTGCCAACACCTTGCTCTCAAATTTCCATGGCGTCTTCCCCCTCCTCAACGTTGCTCCCGCTCGGTAATAATTCCTCTTCCTTTCTACAATCTCTATTTTCACTTCAATCACATTCTTCCTTCTGTTCCATCTCTTGATTCATTGGTTTAATCCACTAATTTTTGGCTCATTTTATCATGTTCTGTTTTGTGTAAGAACCGATCAGTCTAGGCTCAATCTTCGTTTAGATTTTAGAATTTGGATTTGATTTCTGTCGATATTCCTATTGGTATCATCTTTGAACTGTTAATTGACCCGACCTAATGTGTCAAAGATGTTGAAATTTTCTACTGTTTGAAAAATGCTGAATAAAATGTCAATATCACTTGGTGACTCGGGGTGGAAAAACATGTTAGGTTATCTGAAGATGATTAAACAATGTGGGCACGAACATATATGTATTTTTTATGAGTTTAGCAAGGTAATGAAACTGACATGTTAGATTGTAAGTATAAAATTGAATCACATAATAGTTGGAGAAATGGAGAAGAAAAAGAGGTAGAATGAACTTCATTTCAAGCATCAAAATGGCTGGATTAATCTTGAATTGAATATACTATGGTTTTCTAATAACTCGTATTTTTGCCTCTTTCAACTTGTCTTCAGTTTCTTCCATCTATTCAACTTGGGGAAATTCCTATTGGTTATGACACTCATTTTCCCTAAGATTGGATAAAGTTATATATCTGTATATCATCGAAATATTTATCTTTTGTTCATATTCCTATGCCAGTGAGACTTTAGGTTGTGTGAGAAACAACTCGATCGACTTCTTAATAACTGTTTAATGAACTTGTCTTGTCAATAATAAGAGTTAGATTTAACAGTCTGCAAAGATTTAGAAATGTAGGTATCATGGTTTATTTTTCAGCAGTTATAATGTATCCAGCACTCTTCTATGCCCGACAAAACCAGATTTTTATACAAGCCAACTACAAATGGTGTTAACTTAGCATACCAAATTGGCCTTGAATTGTAACTGCTCAGTGCAGACATCCGTCTTTGAAGTCTTTTGTTTTCATCTGAGGAAAATATTACATTCCACAGAAGAAAACTAGTACATAACATTATCTCTATCTGAGCCATGAGGTTGTGGAAATTGATGAAATTCGGTCATCAGATTTGGTTTCCTCATCCAACTGCGATGCTTATCCAATTTGGAACTGATTGTAGAAGACGTTATATAGCTTGAAAGGAATATAATTTAAAAACTCCAGATTGAACTTTTTTTTTCTATGATTGTACCTGAATATGTTTCTTTTTCAACCGAAGAACATCAAAACTCTCATCTTTTCAAATGTTTAGAAGTTGGCTGCAAAGAGAGTGGTATGTAAAGATTCTTCAGATTACAATTAGAAGGGTGAAGGACTTGTCTTTTATTTCTTGAATTATTACTGGGAAAGGTACACATTGTTTCAGAATGTAGACTATACACTATAATTTAACGTTTGATGAGGTGTATATGCACAACTTATATTTTCAATCTGTACTTATACATTTTAATCTTATACTTTGAGATTCATCTCTTTGATGCTCATCTTGTTGCTTGAGTCAGGTTCAGCTTCTGGAATACACCAAGGAATTTCCAGCGATAAAATACAATCTCTTGTTGTGCGCTGCTTGAATGCCAATATCAGTGTGAAAGAATGGCGGATGAAAGAGTATGGAAAGGAATTCAATTTGACTAGAAGAAGGGAGATGATTGGTTTAGTTTGTGGAATGTCAAGTCTCGTTATAGGTGCTCTAAATGCCAAGGCAGCTGGCTTGCCTCCGGAGGACAAGCCAAGATTATGTGACGATGCCTGCGAGAAAGACCTTGAAAATGTATGGTGAGGTTACACGTCCTTTCATTAACTTGTGTATATTGATTAGTTAGCGAGTTTCCGCCTGGTATCTTCTTGTCTCTTCCAAAACCTCTCTCTTATTCTCTCCTAATTCCCGTATTATCTCGATACTTTTAGGTTCTTTGACCCAACACCACTCATAGTTCTACTTTTCTTTTCTTTGTCCTGCATCTGTTAGTTATTTTCTTTTCTTTGATGCTTAAAGACGATTCTTCCGGAGCATACAACGCTAGGATTAGACATATTCCGTTAAATCTTGATGGACAACTCTGGCATTTCTATTAGTTCACTAAAACATCAAAGTTCAAATCACCATGCGTTGGGCTGGTGCTGTGCTCAATAACTTATAAGGAAGGGGTCCAAGTTATGACAACCCCTATCTAGAATTTAATATATGAATTTTCTTGGAAACTTAATAGAGGAGGGTCTCAGCATCTCATGACATTAATTGAAGTGTGCGGAACTTGACTTAGATACTCATAGATATTAATAAAAGATTATATTGTCTAAAACTGCATCAAACGACTTCGATTTCTTGAACTTCAGGCTGCACTTGGTATATTTAAGATAAGACTAACTCTCTCATTTGCAGATCCACCTAAACAATGACTTTTGGAATTCTTATTGTTGATGAAGGTTCCTATGGTCACGACTGAGTCTGGTTTGCAGTACAAGGACATCAAAGTTGGTGGAGGTCCCAGTCCACCTGTTGGATTTCAGGTTTTTTTTTTTTTTTTTTTTTTTTTTGATTCTGGTTTCTCGAATAACTTGCATTATCCCCATCCCCAACCTCCTACAAAAGGAGGAGAAAAAGAAAAGGGAAAGAAAGAAAAGAGAGCCAAGGGAAATCTCTTACTCCCAAGTTTTGTTTGACATGAAAGAAGTAATATATGAATTGCAGCAATTAGGAGAAAATCTTTTCTCTAAATTGGAATGAATTTGTGAGTAAACAGTGAAAAAAGTTCAAGAATTTTGGTTTTTACCTCAACTTCTAACAGTTATAATGATTTGATACTCACAGGTGGCTGCAAATTATGTTGCAATGGTTCCATCCGGACAAATTTTTGACAGGTTAAGCCCAATGCATTATGTGGAACTATTGATATTCCATTGTTCCAAGGCGTCCTCTAAAATCTATGACATGAGGAAGCCATCAATGAACTTGACCATGAAATACTAATCTGCCTTCCATTTTATATAGTTCACTTGAGAAGAATCAGCTTTATATCTTTCGCGTTGGATCTGGTCAAGTAAGTGCTTCAAGTGCTTTTTCTTTTCTATTCCTTTGAGTTCATGAGTTTATTAGTTTCTTTTTTGAAAAAAACGAATTAAACAGGTAATCAAAGGGCTTGATGAAGGGATTTTGACCATGAAAGTCGGTGGGAAGCGTCGCCTGTACATTCCCGGATCTGTAAGATGTGTTTTATCTATTCTCTCTCAGAAGTTTCAGCTTTTTTCCCTCCTAAAACATCTCAACCCAGCAAAACTATTTGGAACCTAAAGAGTTAAGAAATGCATTCATTTAAAGTTACTTTGGCTGTTTGGAACGATATCTAGAGATAGGAATTAAAAAAAAAAAAAAATAGGAGCAGAAATATATTGCAATATGTGGCAGAAAGAGATAATTCAAGTGGCAAAGGAAAGTGGACAATTGTACAAAAAATATTCAACCTACTTTCTTTCCGAAGCAACGAATCAATTCTCTTTTATAGACTCTATTTTGTCTAAATGTCCACTTTTTTTTTTTTTTTTGTCACTTGCCTTGTCTATCACGTTACCCACCCAAAATTAGTAAGTGTAGCCAGTAAACGGAATTAATAGTAAGAACTACATAGAATAATTGAAGTTTAATATCTAGGACGTTGTTGAAGCTTATTAAAATTTATTACTAAATAGATACAAACATCAAAACCAACTAAAATTTGCAAACTCTGTAGGTGTGATTAATGACCTATTCCTTATCTCTAAGTGCTGATCACATTAACCAAATCTCATGTTTCATCATCACATCATAATTCTTCTTAATTTTTGTGTTCCTATAGTTGGCATTCCCAAAAGGCCTCACATCAGCTCCAGGAAGGCCAAGGGTGGCTCCAAATAGTCCTGTGGTATTTGATGTCAGTCTTGAATACATACCAGGCCTTGAAGAAGATGAAGAGTGAGTAGCTACACAATAATCTCTTTGAAGTTTAAACTCTGATTCCTTTTTTTTGGTTTTCATTTACATTCAGCAAAGAAAACCAAGCTAGAAATTTGTATATGATGAGAAAACACTTGCTATGCTTCAATTTTCCCCCTGCCTTGTTGTGAGTGTATAATTATATTTGTCATGAAGATAGAGAGAATTTGATATGGAAGAGTTAGAAAGCCCAATTGGGTTTATATATATCTTTTTATGAACCACTACTTATATGATTTCTAAAATGGAAATTCAATTCCCAGAGTTACATATTATAGAAAATCACTGTTACATCAAAATATTCTCACTTTTACATAAATTCTTTGAACCAAAATATGTTATTTGGGACTTACTTAGGCCCTACATTTTTTTTTTTTCCAAATGTTCAGATGTAGTTCATCGCCGTTAGTTTAGGGTCAACTTTTATTTAAAATCTTTTAGTTCCTTTACAAGTCTTCCCTCTGGGAATTTCAAAAACATATTCATATTGTTCCAAAAACATATTCATATTGTTCGTATTTAATTAAGATATGCTGATGTTGACTTATATAATTTTAACGTACTGTCGACGGTATTTATTTCATTACTGTTAAGATGATTTTTAATTTACAAAGTTTAAATGATTTAAATAAAAATATTTTTGAATCTTTAGTGATTAAATTGTAGCAAATAACAAATAATTTTTTGTTGTTTTATATCACTTGGAATAGGAAATAATTAGCTAATCAGAGTATATCCCAATCGATTTAAGCATTTGCTCTTGACAAGAGAACAAAGATTCCAATTCTCCCACTTTACACATTTATTTTCTAAATTTAAATTGGCAGTTAAAGGATCATGGAAATATTCATTTTTTTTCTCCTAAAAATCTGATAACCACAATGGTTCGAAACTTAAAATTTTGAATAATTTTTTACTTTGACTATTTTCTTGGCTACTAGTCAGAATTTTGATTAAGTTGAGCTTGCAGGTCAAAACCCCTATTATAACTTAATTGTCAGGTAACTTTAAAGAAAATTGTGACTAGTAGCTAAACAAACTTTAAACGATGCAACCAAATTTTAAAATGTATACAAAATAACATAACCATTGTAAATAAAAAATAAAATTTGTATGAAGAATTATTCTTAGGTTTAAATGTTATTTTGGTCTTTAAACTTTTGTTTATTTTAAATTATATATTTTTAAAATGTTCATTTTAAATATTGTACTTTTAACTTGGTTCATTTAAACTTTATATTTTTAAAATGCCTTGTAATTTCAAAATGATCTGTTGGTCATTTACTTTTATTTTGTTTCTAAGTAGACTATACTTTTATTTCATTCCCAAGTAGACTATAATGATCCACTTTGAGAAGTACAAAGAAAATAAATATTTACTTTATTTTAAAAATAAAGAGACCGAAATAAACAAAATTAAAAATGAAAATTTTTTAAATACAAAAACGAAAATCAACATTACTATCCAGACAAACTGAGATATACCGAAGTCGCAACGCCGAGCGCGTACAGTGCAACCACAGTTCCAACCACATCCTTTCCGGACCGAGTCACGGCGCCGATTCCGGCGATTCCGGCAATTCCCACCGGAACTCGAAGCATCACTTTTTTTCCGACGTTCTTCGCCACAGCCTCTGAGAATAGTTCGATCGCCCAATGCTTGAAGCGGATCGGGCCTAGGGTTTCGTCTTCATTGTTCGAGTCATCGCGATTGACGGCTCGGAGCGCTGAGTCTACCTGGAGGCGAGTCGGGGGAGAGGGAAGCCAGTTGGCGATTAGTGGATGCGGCCGGACGACGGTGAGGAGGTGGTGAAGGTGGTCGGCGGCGGCGCAGAGTTGGTAGGGGCAAACGCCGTCGTATGCGTGCTGCGTTAGGGCAAGGCAGTGAGAGAAGGTTGAATTGCAGGCTGAGTCAAATTCGGGCGAGTTTGTAAGTGAGTTTCTGACTCGTTTTGAGGCTGAGATTCCCATTATCCTTCTTCCTCGCTCTCTCCTCCCCACAACTAGTTCTAGTTTTTATTGACACTTGAATAAATGTCTGAAAACAAAAGCCTATTATATTTATTCATAGTCTTCATATAGATTATATAAAATACCTACACTTTGTTTGAAAATATCTCAACTTTAAAAAATTTCCAATAAACTTCCAAAAAAGGTTTAAGAATCACCCATACAATTAGACTTCTGCTACTCGAGCGTAGGGCCTCCATTCCACCTTCACTGAACTGAGTTTCTCGCAAAAGATCGGTTGAGATGAAATCTACTCTAATGGGTGGTCTTCAACTCCATTTTCCTCAATTGGGTCTTCGCCAAAACCTCACGAACTCAAGCCTCCATTGTTGTACGGCAGCTCCACCTCCAAATATCATCTGTGGCCTCAGAAAGGGCTTGAGGAAGCCCTTAGGGAGGTCAAGGGTGCCCTCCACTGAGTCTATTCAAGCAGTTCAGTCCCTCAAGCTTGCTAAATCCACCTCCAAAATGGAAGACGTTATCAATACCAAGCTCAGCCGATTGCTGAAAGCAGACTTGTTTGATGCTCTGACTGAATTACAGAGGCAAAATGAGCTGGAATTATCGCTTCAGGTATTGAATACTCCTGTTTATCTTCTGCAAATATTGTAAAAGCTAGATATGTTACCCTTTAACTCTCTTAGTGGCTGGCTTTAGTTATAATTATTTCCTAAGTTCGAGAGTTTTAACTCAACAGCAATGGTTGCTCAGAATTCAGGGTTTAGGGTTCAATTACAACGATGACTAAAAGCTTGATGGTGTGATTGTAACTGTGTTTTTCCATTTTCTTTCGCTATCATTTATTTTGTTTTAGTGTTTTTCTTTACAAGAACTTCAATTATTTGATATTCTGATCTAAAAAGTTTACTGGAATCATACATCTGATTCTCTACTGCAGCCTATAGCATTTCTGTCACTTCAAATTTTATTTCATCTTAACTGAATTCAGGCTTTAGGTCTTCAAATTTATGCAAAAAGAAGAATGGTACGAGCCAGATATAAGGTTATACCATGGGATGATTATGATGATGGGAAAGAACAAAATGATTGAAATGGCTGAAAAGGTCTTCCATGAGTTAAAAAAGGATGGGTTAGAAGCAGACACAAGAGCGTTCAATGAGATGATGGGAGCATATTTGCAAGTGGACATGGTCGAAAGAGCAGTTGAGACATATGAATTAATGAAAGCATCAGGTTGTATTCCAGATAAACTGACTTTCAAGATCTTGATCAAGAATCTCGAGAAATTTAGAGAAGAATTTGCTGTAGTGGTGAAGAAAGAATGTAATGAGTACTTGGATTCCCCTGAGAAATTCCTCAACGATGTCGAACAGAAACTGATGACGACAGGTCGAATTCTTTAACCATGCACTTGCAAACTTCTGGAAATGTATTTGATTTTTGAAGAGACCGATGCCTTTCGGGAATTTTTTTTTTCTTATTTTTAATTTTAATTTTATTATTATTATTTTTTGTACTGGTGTGGAATGTTATACTACGATGTGGGTAGTTGATATTTTTGGTGGGCTTTTTTTTTATTTTTTTTCACCTTTAATATTAGCTACGAAGTCGTAGTTGTTTAATAAAAGTCAAACTTAATTTAATGAGATTTTTTTATGGTAAGAATTAAATGGTTAAAAATTCTGAAGTACATAAATAGTAATTCAAAATTACGGAGAATAAATTGTTACATATTTAAAAATACAAGGTCAAATTATTCCATAGATGTATGATTCTTTTCAAAATTCTTTTAGCATTTCTTTAATAAATCTGGAGAATGCATTCTTATTAATATTATTCAATCAATTTAAATAAAAATTAACTTTGAATGGTTAAATTAAGGTTTATTGTATGTACAATCACAATCTTAAAAGTAATTGATCTCAAATTACAAAGACTAAGTTGATATTTTAATATTTTAAGTTACTACAGCGTTTCTGTAGAAGATATATTTATTTCCAATGACCAAAAAATCTCTCAAACAAACCAGAAAATTATGCAAGTATGTCGGATCAGCCACCATCTTCCTTTTGATAGAGAATTTCATTAGATCTAAAGAAAAAAAGCTTGATACTCCGTCAAAATATAGTGAATCTACAAATAATTGCCCAGAAAATACAAACGATACTAGGGATGATACATTGCAGAACATTTGAATCGTTTCCTTAAACAAGCAGAGCAGCAGAAACATTCAAGAAAGAAGAGAGAAAAGGAGGGAAAATTTGGTCATCAAATCCAATTCAACTAACAAGGTGTCTGGGAGAATTGTTGAACATACTGTGCCACATGTATGCTCTTGAAAGCACCATCTCGAGCTCTTGATGGGTCCAATTTTGAGTTGGAACATGCTGGAGAAACATCACCAATTCTTGAAAATCAAGTTTCTGTAACTCTTCAGACCACTGAAAAGAAGGTAAAAAGGACCCTATAAGTACTTGGCCTCCTAAGTCAATGTTATAGTTGAAACAAGATCTACACTGAAAAATTTAAACAGGAACTCTAGTAGTTGTATTCCCCTTCATTTCATTTTTTCATTTGTTGAAGAGTTACCCAGAGAGATCAGAACCTTGGGACCATTCAACTCAAAGCGATGTAAACCATTCAAACCATTTACAACTGTTTCCTTCCAAGAATCGTTCTCACTTATCACATCAAAACTATCAAAACAAATGTCCTTCCTGAGTCTAACATGTCAGAGGAAATTACATTTGATGTCCTTACCGTCAAAAGAAAACTGGCAAATATGTAGACAAGGAAATCTGGCAATGAATCGCCTTCCGCAAGATAAGTATCCCATAACCGGGTAACAAGATGGAAAGGAATCTGATGGAACAAAACAAAATCATCAATGCGGCATTTATAACTGGTGGGAGCACAAAGAATTTAAATACTCTTGGCAGTTTTATCCTCCCATATTCAGTGAACTATCTTAATTACAGAATGTGATTTGGTTATAATCTATTCCCAACAGAAGTAACTGGAAAAAAATTTAGTACATATATAAATGTCTTGGCATACCTCGCGTATCAGAAGACAGTTGAACCACCGAAAAGCAAATTGAAGAAACTCCAGACCCTGCTCCTCCATGTGTCTTGAAACAGGTTCTGGCCAAATTGAGGAGCACGCATGATTGGTTAATGAACAGATTACCGTATCCAATTCTCTAGGTTGTAAGGGAGATCAATTAAAGAAAACCCAAACAAATGATTTCTACACAAGAGTCAAGGCCAGAGAGAGAGATTACCATCAATCCTCCTAACCAGTTCCTTCAACTTAAATACAAGCCTCTGAATTCCCGGTTGTGCAAACGTGTAATGATCTTGCATACCATCAAGTAATTTAGAAAGACACCAGTAGCAATCTGCCTCAATATTTGTGATCTTGTCAGGAGATAGATCAGAGATAGACCATTTCTCAACTCCACCTTCTAAGTACTCTGACAAGAAGACAACTAAAAATGGAGTAGCAAGATCATTTATTCCCTGAACATAACCACTTGCAGGATGCCGAATAGCCCTGGGTTGAAAATAAATGCATAAATGAGATGCAATACTGATTTCCACTAGCAATCGCCATACACATCAATAACCACGTCGTGCAATGTTCCACAGCTTGGTCAGTGTCTACTTGTAGAATAACTTAAAATATTTTACGCCAACAAATAACAAAATCTCCAGAGTTCCTAATAGGAAAATGTACTATGTATGTAAATAAACAATTAAACTGATACTTCGCATGTAACTTTTGACCACATAAAAAACCAGGTTATATTTGTCATAGTATCCTATAATTGATTCCCATTAGAGAGCTTATTCATACGCTCCTAATGAGAAAATAGACTATGTACACAACAAACAAATAATTTGATCCTTTGTATGTAACTTCAGACTACAATGAAAATATTAGTTAAATTTTCAGAATGTAGTTGCCTATACAATAACATGCCTCTGAAAAAGATCTCCACTCAGTATTCTATTAATGAAGTACTATAAATATTAATGATAATAAAATAACTAACAAAGATATTTGCCACTTGGTACAAAAATCAGTTATGCTGACAAGTGACAATGCAAGGCAAGGATAATACCAAGTGTAGAGAATACGCTCCAAAGATTTCTGAACTTGTGCTTGTTGAAAGAAAGCAACATCAGGTACAGTTCTAGGACAATCAACAGCAATCTAACAAGGAAACCAATTTTCAAGAATTGGTAGGACTAGAGAATAAGATCATCAAGTTCAGCACCAACTTGGCAGTCATTACCTGGCGGAGCATGTTTATCTCATCGTCAGAACGTTCAGTATCAGGAATGTCATAGAACTGTGCAACGCTGTCAAGATACTCAAGCCTCTTTCTTCGTAGAACTCCCTCCTTTCTATCTGAATTAGGTGGTGCATAGCCCTGTTGTCAGTGCATATTTAAATTGTGGACAAGCAATTAAAGGATTCTATCAGACAAGTTCAAAGTTAGTTAAAGATAAGTTAGGCAAGACTCTGTAATTTTCCTTCTAAGAAAGCTATACAACTATCAAAGTTGTGAATTCTGAGGAATCTGGTGAAGAATGTTCCCTTATACAAACATAATAAGTGTGTAAAGGACACAAGAAGAACGCCAAAATAACAAATTACTTCCTCTGTTCAATGGCTTACAACAGTTTCTGAAAGAATTCATACAAAATTCCTGCATTATTTTCCCATAATTGCTCAAATTTCACAATTTAATCATCCTTGAGCAATCTTCTGAAAAAAACAGCCCAAGACAAAAGTGTTTCCATCCCACTTACCTATCAGTCTTTTGATGATTATTTGGATCTTGTATTTTGTACAGCCCCAAACTGAAGAGCCCTCCACAGTACTAACGCATGCTCTTTGATTGACCTGAATTGGATGACACCTTGTCACCTCGGTCATTATGCCATTTTTGTGTTCTCTTTCAGTGAGATTTTTGTTTCTTCTCCAAAAATAAAAATGGACACAGAAAAATGAGGGGGGAAAAGACCTTAAAGTAAATGTCAAATATCAGAATACCACTACATATCTGATGGAGCTTCCAGTGCCACATCTTTTCATGTTGATGTCATGCAAACTTGCACAAAAATATTTAGCCAAAAAATTTCCTCTTCCTCCTTTGATGGTTCCTCTTTCAGTACTACTTGTTCTTGGGCTACATGTGATTGCTTCACCTCAATTTTAAAACCCCGATGACCAGCCCCCTTCATCACTAAATGGTTTTCACCTTTCAGATTTCCACTCAGAAGTAACTTGCATACAAAGCCCATTATTTGGGAAAATTCATCCTTCATTTAGTTCTCTTCCTTAATAGTCTATTGGCCAATTGGTGCTCTGTGATACTTCTATAGTTCTATTCTAGCATCTATCTCTGAAGTTGCTCCAAATTTTTGAGAGGTCAAAATTTTATCTTCCCATATCAATGTTGTTAAGCCTTTCAACTTTCTCATTTCTTATCTCCAAGGTTTTAAGTAGCCTAATTTTGCCTCCAATCCATCGAACCATGTTTCAAGTACTGCCTTCCATGGTCAGAATTGTTGTTGTAATACCCATTTGTGTGGAACCAAAAACTGAAGTAGGAAGGGAGAAAATGCAAGGTTCTTTGTATAACTGTAGAAAGAAGAACACAAAGGGTTGGTAACTTACTTACGAGGACTATCGATCTCCTACTATTTCTTTTAAATGAATATTTTCCTTCTGTTTGTATCTCCTAAACCACGCTATATTTATCCTCCTGATTTTAACTACTACACTTCCTTCTTATGCAACTTACCTATCCCATACACCACCCCATATCATATTCATTCACTCTTATACTAATTAAACCCTGATGTCTAACATCCAGTCCGCAATAATTATATTTGGTTAAAGTAATTCATTCAATAGGTGTTTCTTTCATCCCAAATCATGTTCATACATATCTGATTTCCTCTTTTAAAAAATAGTACAATAAGATAATAAAAACTCTTGCTACACTGTATTCAGTTGCAGACAATAATAGATGGTTTCATTCTTTCAAGAAAACATCCAAATCCAGCCATTCATCCAACCTCAGTAAACCTCAATCAAGGTTTAAACCGTCAGCTAATCTTGTTGGTTTGATTCTTTTCAACATGTAGCCAAATTAGCATCAATGTCAACTAGATGAATTTTTCTATTAACTTCAGAACAAATGAGAAGGATAAAGGCATATGTTCTACAAAGGGGGCCTCAAACAGGTAAGAGAAGTTAACAAGATGAACTTACATGTTTTTTCCCCCAACATGCCTCACTAAAAAATGTTAAAGTGTTGCCATTGGCTTAAACTTTTTGGGTTAGTGGTTACTTACCAAGCTACCAAAGTAGGAGGTCTTGCATTTGAACCCCAATAATGTCATTTTCTTCCAATTAATATCAATAACCGTATTGGGTTTTGTGTAAGATGTAAATTTTCCATCTTGGTGCCATATGTGTCACTCGAATGCGGAATCGCCCGCTCACTTGCTCATGCACTGTTCCTATGCCACTAAATTTTGGGACAGTGTCTTGCTTGTTTTCGGTTGGTCTTATACTTGCCCAAATAACATTTCGGATATATTAGCATCTTTGTTGGTAGGTCACCCCTTTAGTGATACCAAGAAGACTATTTGGTTGGCCATTATTCGTACTTTCTTATGGGGCTTATGGAATGAGCGAAATAGACGACTTTTCCATGATTCTTTTTCCTCCTTTCCTTGTTTTAATGATAATGTTTTAATTACTGCTTTTTCTTGGTGTAAAACACAACACCCTTTTACTCATTTCAGTTTATCTTTTTTAGTTAGCAATTGGCTATCACTCATGTAGCTTTTGTCATCCTCGGGGTTTTTTCCCCATTATAAATATAAATGTTTCCTTTACTAAAAAAGTTACCATAACTCATTAACTTATGCTTTTGAGTTCAGTTCCACTACAAACAATGAGTGTAACATTAACTTCCACTACTATGATCCCCTAGTAGGCTAAAACAAAAGTTACGGTGAGGCGAGGCAAAGCAAGTTCATGAGAACTTAGTCATATGAGAGTGTTGACCAGACCCACACCAAACATGTCATGGAACGAGACTTCTGTTTTAAGTTTTAAAGTTTTTTTCTCCCTTTTCTCTTTTGGAATTTACGAGAGAAAGATCACTTTGAAGGGAAAATAGCTCTTTGGGAAGAGGATTTAGTTTCTTATTCTTTCTGTGGTTCATAAGTGTCAACCATTTTGTTTCTTACTGGGATTTTCTTACTTTCTTAATGTTGTCAGGTTGGGAATTGTATGTTTTCTCCATTCTTTTTCTTTTGAGGTCCTTAGGGGTGTGTAATAAA
This sequence comes from Citrullus mucosospermus, assembly GCA_030954485.1. NCBI lineage: Eukaryota > Viridiplantae > Streptophyta > Magnoliopsida > Cucurbitales > Cucurbitaceae > Citrullus > Citrullus mucosospermus. The sequence continues at coordinate 29,504,739 of CM062061.1, read as the reverse complement.
TCTAAATGAGAGGTTGCTAGTATGTAGAGGATGGTCATAATTTTTCACAAATTCAATGAAAAGCTCAGTTTTCTCAGGGTCAAAAAAACCTACCATCTTTTTTAAGCTATCTGTAAGTTAACACAAATCAACTCATTCTTTCAAAAGCGAAAAGTAAAAGAACAAGGAAGCATAGAAAAGGACAAAGAATGGTTAGGGAGCTGTTCAGAATGCATTTGTTAAAAAGATTTAAAAACCCATTTTGCAAACTAAATTTAGAATATATCTTGTATTTTTTCTCAAATTAGAAACCATTTAGAAAACGTCTCTTATTCTTGTACATTCATTTACAACTAGGAATAAATTTAGAACTAAAACGCATATGAAATCAATCTCTATGTAAACATGCAACTAATGATGTTATACAAATAGTTAACTTAGAACACAGCAAAGAAAACAAATGTTAGTTTTGCTTCCTTTTTCTACTCACTTCCAGCATAAAACCTATGTTTAAGAAAGTTTTCTGTCAAACTAGACTTCAGTAATAGCTCCAAAAGCCTTAATCATCCAAAACGTTATCATGCTAGAACTCTCAATTTGGAACTCGTGCAAATGATATACTATTAGCAATTTCCTTTTCAGAAAATAAAGATGCACATATATATTTAACAGTTATATCGTTCCTTGTGAATGTTTCATCAATCAAAATCTTCCATAAACCTAAGTTCAAAATGATATCACAAAAGAAGGGAAAAAAAATATTAGAAGGGAAGAAGGAATCCTGCTTCTTATTCAAGCAATCAGAAAATAAGTCAAAATTACTATATGATCCAACTTACCAAAAGAAGCCTCCATATATTTGGGCGCATATATGGTGGAATGCCACTCCAAGATAGCTCCCGCAATTTGTCTGCGTAGAAAATAGAAGGGAGCAAATTTACATCCATGTGTTTCAGCAGCAAAACTAATAAGAAACTACTTTATAGAGTTGGCTACTAGCTTATCACATTGACGTCAAGTTGTAACAATAAGGTATAAGCACCACAATGCATTTCCTGTTCCTTTACTAACTTTCAAATGTGCTAGGTACCTTTGACTTCTAGATGAGGAAAGATATTTAAAAGAACACATATGCATACCTAGTATGATTGTTGTCCCTGAGAGCAGCTTTGTGAACTTCATGACTCTTGCAGAATCTGTTGCTCTAGCACCCATTATTGGCTTTTGGACTTCTTTAGTAAGATCCTCAGTGTTAAAGGTTGATGATTTTGACTTATTAAGAATTGTATTATTATTTATAATCTGAACATCTTCCTATATTGAAAGAGAGAGTTTCACTATAATGCATGTCGTGCCATCCAAAAAGAAATTATAACTAAAATAATATGAAAATTTTCAAATTGGTCTCACCTCCTCAGATTGGGCAATGCGATTGCTTGTACCAGTATCAATATCCGACAAGCTCCTTGTGTAGTTCAATGATTTATCTGATACACTTGAGGAGTCGAGCACATCTGATCTTCTAGTTAGCAATACTTTACCAGGAATACTGCGGCCTTTAAGCAGCCTGCATCAGAGATTCCAGATGTGTAATTAAGAATTGAAGACAAAAAATATAAGAATAAAATCAAAAGCTCAGGTTCATAGCATGTGATATCATATAAGCAAAGAAAATATGTTCCTCAGTAACATCACAGTGGGATCAATTAGTGGCATCTACCAACTGTGGAAGCCATAAAAACAGGTAAAAACGAAATTTTAATCTTTAACAGACAACAGTCTCTAGCATAAGAGACATAATCAATAACAAAGTAGACTCCACCAGGTAACTTTTGATGAATTGGAGCACTTACAAAGTAACAACAAGATACTTATCCAACTTCCGTTACTTAATTATCAAAATTCAAGGTAATTGGTATCTGATAAATTACCAACCTCGTGGCAAAGCTAGCATAGTTCAATTGGCATACACATGTGTTAAGGATCAACATGTGATTTCTATGGTTCGAATCCTTTACCCTTATTGTATTAAAAATTTACCAAATACATGTGTCAAAGGCTTGGGCAATCTGGCACAGTTCCTAGATTATTAGCCCCAATATATATTCTAATAAACTGGCATCGTAAATTTCCAACTGCAGTGCTCCCAAACATTTACCAGAAACCAAATGCAAAACGGCATCGAACCCAGATCGCATCTAAGTAAGCTACTGCTCATATAACAAGATCTAAAGAACCCACAAACTTTTCCTCAACAATCTAACAACGACTCTGAGGATCAAAAGCTTACAGAATTGAGGAGCTGGAACCGACGCCCATGAAGAATGTCTGGAATTTATTTAGTTACCCGATTAAAAGAGAGAAATGACCCAATTGGAGATCAAAATCTTAGTCGGGCAACTGGGAGTTGAAATCCAATGAAAATGAAAGCAGGAGAGACAGAAAGAGAAAGGGGAGAGGTAAATCAGAGATTTAGAAACAAGAATAATTGGGAATTGAGATTGTTACCCTTGTACATTTCGGAGGGTCTGATTGAATCTGGAATCGAGACTTGAGATTGTGCTCTCTTTTCGTTGTGGATCTTCACCGTCGAGACTGTTATTGCCACTGTTCTTCATGTTCGCTCAACCGAACCATGCTCCGTTTTCCCCCTAATATTTCTCTACCCCCGACCGGAGGTAGCAAATTATTGGTAAATTCCAATTTTGCAATAATTTTGTATTTTTAAGCTTAATCTTTCATTCTTTCCTTTCTTTGGTACACCAAGCTTTTTTTTTTTTTTTTTTTTTTTTTTTTTTTTTTTTTTTTTTTTTTTTTTTTTTTTTCCTCCTCCTCCTATTTACACTTCTCAAAAAATACTATTCTTTTAATCTCACTTTTTTTTTCCCCTAAATGAATATTTTAACATTCAAAGTCTATTTTGGTTTTGAATTTTTTTTTTACTAATGGGGTATTTTTTTTAATATTATTGATAAATTTAACCATCAACTTTTAAAATGATAATTAATATTTTATCCATTAAGATACATTCGATTTAGCAGTCATTTTTGTTATAGTTAGATTGAATAGTCTTAAACTTTTAAAAGGTTTTGCTTAATAATAAGAAGAATATGAAGTTTATTCAAGTTCTACTTTATTATTTGGAATTCCTAAATAATTATTTTGGTTACTATATACATTATGTTTTTAAATAAATGAATAGCATGACTTCTAGCATGTGTATTAGTATGATGGAGTGGACATGCATTGAAATTGTACAAATTTTGTTTTTTTTAAACTATATGTAGAGGGAAGATATTTAATCTTTAACTTCGAAGATGTTAATACATGTTTGAGTTTAGTTGTGCTATGCTCATTTTGGAAACTATATAAGTTGTTTTGGCAAGTATCACGAAGGAATAGTAGACGGCAAAATAATAATAACGACCAACATAAATATACCTTTTTTCAATAAATACATGCGAGAGAGGAAAAAATGAATCTTTGATTCGTTGGTTGATGATATTTACCTAAAACCAACATAGAATTTGAAAAAATCATAATGTTTGAAGGTATCTAGGACTATTGATACTGCAAATTATTATTTAACTGACAAGATTTTGCTATCTGGGGTCATCATGAAGGTTGAATTCATTTTAGTTTTCACTTTTACCTTAACAAAAAAAAAACGAAATAATAATAAAGAAACAAGTTTATCCACGTAATTATAATTAAATAAAGAAGATGGTGACATGAAGTTTATAAATATTATTTAGTTGGAAATTATAAATGTTAAATATCTACTTAAATCTTAATTAATTAGGAAATGTAATTACCTACTTAGAATAATGGGGTGACTAATGCACTTATGAACAAGGTTCAAAATATTGATGTCGATAGAAATATCGATATCGATAAAAATTTTGGAAAAACTTGATGAAAATTATTATAATTAATTAATAAATCTTTGATTGGGGCTTAATTAGTTTATAATTGGTCATTTTTAATTATCACTTCTATAAAGGAAGACAACATTTAGATCTATATTGTAAATATTTGTGTAAATGTCGATGCGAGAGCAGACATTTAAAAAAGAAATGGAAAATAATTACAAAATAATATCAAATATTGGTAATTAATTGTAAAACTAAAGGAGACGAAATGTTTGCATACAAAATAATTGTAAATTGAATAATTGTAAATTGTTTATTATAAAATGTACCGTCTAATATAAAAAAATGACCACCAAACCCCATATGCTTCAAATTAATCAACTCTAGATTGCAAGACAGCCCGTTTGACCCTACGTGGTAGATGGGTACCATGAATTGAACCCACGACCACTTGGGTCTTCAACCTTTTGTTTATGTTCCCATTACCACTAGGTCAATCCATAATGGTTATTATTAGTTTGAGATTTAAATTGACACAACTCCTAGGGTTTAAATTGACCCAATTATTAGTTTAGGATTTAAATTAATACAACTTCTAAAGTTTAGGGATATAAATTGATATTTGCTCAAAATATAAAATTTAATTTCTACTGCTTGTTCATTTTGACTTTTTTTTTTATAAAAGATTGTTATTATTAACATTTGTACTATAAATTTTGAAAACCTACCCACATATTATATTTCGTTACATGAAAATTATTATCATTATTTAGTCAATTTTGATTAAAAAAAATTAACTTTGAGAGATAAAATTTAAGATTTATTACAAGTATATAAGGACTAAAGACATTTGAAAGTTAATTAAAATTGAACAAACTTTAAAATATAAAGAGAAAATAATCAACAATTAAGTTTCATTAATAACAAATGTGTGAAACCTAAAATGTTAGAATGCCCATATATATATATACACAGAGAAAGATCAAAGTGATATTTTAACCAATAATTAATTTTCAATAATAATAATTAACCAATAATTAATTTTCATTAATAATAAGTGCATGAGACCTAATATGTTAGAATGCCAATATATATATGGAAAGTTCTATGATTGTAAGAGTTTTGGTAATTTTCAGCATCCACTACCGCAAATATCAATTTCAAATTAGAAGTTTGTTTCTTTTCAGTACAACAATTGCAGGAGTAAAAGTATGAAATCATCAGCATTTAGGATAATATTAGTACTTATCTAACAAACCAAGCTTCTCACTTCATGATTCCACTTGGATGATATTGAATTGTAATATTTGTCTAGCCATCAATTATCAAGTAACTAACTGTAATTGTCCCAAAAAAAAAAAAAAAAGAAGTGATCACCCCTCTTTTAAGGGATGGGTGCGTAGCCAACAATTATTATTATTTTTCTTTATAAGGACTCAAAACTATGATCAAGTGAGAATATATGTATTTACTAATTCGGTCAAGTTTAAGTTGGCCAATCACGCTCATTTTTTAATCTTGAAGACTCGTAAGTAAAATATATAGTTGGTAGACATTTATGAAAGGATTAAAATGTCAAAATGTTTTTAATACTTCAAAATCAATTTCAATAGTATGAAAAATGTGTCTAGGAGTGTAGAATTAATAATTAAATAAAATTTAAATAATTAAAGGCATGTTTCCAAGTGATATTATACCAGAAAAAAATGATTTTAATAATTTCAAAATCACTCTCAAATATGAACAAAAATAAGGTTGGTATAAGAGCTAAAAGACAAGTTTTGCAAATATATATATATATGTATAGATATATATATATATTGTATCAGAGCTATAGTAAGGCACTTTTAATCTTCCGCTTCTCTTGTAACATGTTACCTTCAATGTCTAAAAGATCAAAATGAGATGTGTTTGTATATTCTAAACTACGTTCTTCAAACAACAGAAGTTGATCATAATGTGGTACAAAAATTGCATTTTTATTGGAGTTGGAAATTAAAATTTGATCATTATTAAGTTGTCCCAATATGTAACAAAACCAAAACTGACTCACTGAGTTCTCAAGGCTTTGATCCAATCAATTTCCACTTTAAAGTCACCGGGCCCAGATTTAGCACCAGGAACGCCAGCAGCAGCATTAACCGATAAAGACATGCCAACAATACGAGATGGGTTCATTTCCAACTCTGAATCTATTACATTCCCTCTCCATGTTGGTAAATATCGATCAAGAGGAATCTGAATATTCAAAAAAGACTTACATTTAGATTATCAAATCAAACAATGACTTATATCTTTATTCAAATCACAATGTTTAATCTTCTCTCCTTCCGTTTTTGCTATTTCCCAAGCTTTCAACCGGATCTTTTTCTCATACTCTTCATTAAAGTAAGCTTTTATTACCCCTCAACTGGTTCTTCTTCGTTGTAATTTTCATCTAATATAAGCATTTCCCCTTGGTTGCTTCATTTTTGCTTTCATTTAGAGTTTGTTATTAGGGTGGATGGAAGGCACTTGTGATATTGCCAACAACCCTTCTTTGTTGCCAAATGAGCATAGCTCAACTGGCATCAAGCATGTACCAACGACCTCAAGATCAAGATCAGAGGTTTGATCACCCCAACCCCACATATTGTCAGGAAAAAAAAATCCCTTCTTTGTTTCTTATGCTTATAGAGCTTATCTCCTAGAAGAAAAGGAAATATGTTCCTGTTTCATCAAACTTCATTAGAATGCTTTATTTTGGTTGGAACAATCCCTTGCCCCGCTTTGGAATCGAGTTAAAGCATGCTGATGCTTGTAGAAAATGACTGTTTTGGAATCCTTAAAGTTCTAACCATTCTGGTTGGTTCATTGAGATTTCTTTCCAATATAATGGTGGTGCCAAAAACTCCATTTTGGTCGATTTTATGAAACAGGATGGAGGGTGTTTTGGAAAATGTTGAACGAATATCATAAAAAACCTATTAATGGAATAGATCTATGTATGCCAAGGAAAGGAATTTTTAAGCTTTTTTCGTTAACAAGAATCTGAGGGCACCTTCTTGCCTCAACAAGTTTTATTGCAGCTGAAGTTTCTTCGGATAAAGAAAGTACCGGAGGAGGGAAATTTGGATTGTTTTGAAGTTCTTGTTATCACAAGATTACATTCTTTTGATGATTGGAGAGAAATCATTCCGACTCTTACAAATGAGACCTGTTTAATAAATCCATTTGCAGTTGACAAAGCCTTTGCTCAAATTAGATTTCCCCTACTATTTCATCCATTCAATGAAATGTATCTTTTATACCCCAAAAATAAATAAATAAATAAAATACTAGAACCAGTTTTCAAGCTATGAAATGGAAGGTCACTTGCCTTGGCAATATACCAATCACCTTTAGGCGCTAGAACAAATGCTTGCCATGAATTATCTTCCTCCTGTCCTGGTGAGTTTACCCAGTTCTCTGTATAAATCTGCGAAGGAATTTTCAGAGGTTCAGTTAAAGTACTTCAAAGCTTTCAATTCACTGAAGAAGGCAAAACATTTGCAACATTAATATAAAATCAAATATTTTTGCCTTTTCATCCGAGTACCTAGGGAGAAGAATGAAAAAATAAATAAAAAACCTTACAGTGGATATATAGCATCGTCCATCTCCTTTAACTTTCATTGCAACTGAATCATACAAATCCAAATCGATGAAGCCATCAAACTGAAGTAGAAAACATAGAAGAATAAGAATGAGCAGAGATGCAAACAAAAGATATTGTAGACAAAACGGATATCTCTCCGCGGTCTTAACAATAAATACATTTGAAAAGTCTACTAAAGAAATACATAAAAGTATAAATCCACTTCTGTGGTGATATATAAGAACCAAAACCTGTTATGAGAGATCACCTATGAATTTTTATATTTAGCATAGGGGGATTCCAAAGAATGGAACCAATTCAAAGCTACAATTAAATAACCTTTTGGGAGTATAAGAAGATAAGAAGAACAAAGATGCGAGAAAATAATCTGTGGGTGCACCAAAGCAAAATAACAGCGGTATAGAAGCAATAAACACAGATCAATTGAAAGGATGTAGTATGGGCATCATATACTTCAATCAACTCTTTTTTCTTCTTTTGAACCAGAGAATTTTTTCATTGAAAAGTTGAAAAGAGGCTAATCGTCTAAAGATACCAAATAAAAAAAAGAGTGTAATAAAAGAAAGTTACAAAGAAAATAAAAGCATTGATAAGAGAAAGCAAACCAGATAAAAAAACAAACATAACAAACTAAACACCCATCAAATAAACTGCTTAAAAAACTCCACGTGGCTTGAAGGAATTGACTATGAATCTTGCTACCGTCTCCAGAAAAAGTTCTGAAAGTTCTGCTTAAAGAACAAAGACCACCTTTAATCAAACATATTAGCTGACCATTTGCCACCATCATGAGATTTTTGACAGTGCCTTGTAAGAGACTTGAATTTGAACTTCTCGATAAGCTGGAATAAACTTCACTTCATTGCAGCTTGTATTGGACAAGAATCTCCAACTTCCTTTTAAAATGCATCGGTATTTGACACCATAAATGAAACATTCAATACATGAAAGGAAAGGATGAATGCCTTTAAAGAGAATTCGAACGGCCTCTATTAGTGATCGAGTAGATGAGAGAAAGGCCAATAAACTTCCAAAGTATCGCAAAAAGATGGCTAATCTTGGAAAATACAGCAACCTCGAATGATGGAAAGGCAATATTGAAGATGAGAAGAAGCAAATTAATTCCAAATAACTGCAATTAATACAGAACTGAAAACGTCCTCATGGGAAAGGGCCAATAAAAATACCAAAGAGGATGTTTTCTTCCCTTTGCCAACAGTCATTCCACAACGTTTGTGAGTGAGGTTCTGTGTGTCTATCAATTTGGTTCCATGGTCCTATAGATGAGTGGAGGTAGAATGTGCCCAGTTTCATACCATAATACGAAGATCCAAATTTAGCAATGATTAATCTGTTTCAGAGAGCACAATATTCAGTTATCTAACACCAAACCCACTGCTAGAAAACAAAACTTCAGTTGGATATCCACAATACCAAGGCGTCCATTATTGATGGACATTGGACCACCTCCCATCTAATAAGAAGGTAACCTTTCTTTTCTTTCCCGCCTTTCCAAAATGAATAGTTTTTCAATTAATGCAACTACCTTGGTAGGGATGTAAAAAGAGAGAATAATGAGGTAGATTAGCCACGGCCGCTTGAACAAGAGTGTCTTCCTTAGATATATTAGATATTGCCCATGAGAAAAATATCTTTTACACTTTTCCAACTACCGGAGCCCAAAAAGATGTTCTTGGCTTACAATGTAAAGGGATGCCCAGTATGTCGTCGGCCAATTACCCACTTTGCAGCCATGTTTTGATGCCAAATAAGAGACATAATCATCTTCAAGATTGATCCCCAAGAATTTTGACTTAGGCCTGATGCCTCCCCAAATTCTTTCGTAGTGTTGAAAAGATTTTTGTTTTCTTTAATGAAAAACCAACTTTCAATGAGAAAAATGAAAGGATGAAAAGATGGTGTTGAAAAGATTGTTGAGAAAAATATCTTCGTGTGAAGAAAAGAGAATAGTGTGATTCACAAATTTAAGATGCGTAAAGAATAAAGCATGTGTCTTTTCCCACAAAAATGCCCTTGATAAACACCTTTTGTTCGACCACCATCAACATACAACTCAAGCAATGAACCATAAGAATGAGAAGAAACGGTGAGGCTAAAGGGCTGATAATCACCCACCGACTTAGCATCAACTTTCTTGGAAATCAGGCAAATGTAGGTTTCATTGAGGTTAGCATTGATGGTGGCATCCAAGAGAAAAGAGAAAAGAGAAAAAATCATTGATCACTCCCTTACTTCTGTCTTTAACAGTATTCCATGATTTGTTGAAGAATTCAGTTGTCAACCATCCGACTCGGGTGTTCTGTTTGTGCCAAGATCATTAACCACACGAAGAATTTCATTGTTAGAGAATGGGCGCTCAAGGAGATCCTTTTGTGCTGACGAAATGGGACTCCAGTCAGACAGATTAGGGAAGCAACTTTTGCCCCTTTTTCTTAGTAAACAACTGCATGTGAAATGCCACAGATTCGGCCTCAATGTCTCTGTCATTTAGGATTCTAACCCATGAATTAGATAAAACCTCAACAATAGTGCTTTGCTTTTCTTAGCTGCCATCAGTCTATGGAAGAAACTAGAATTTGCATCACCTTCAACAAGCCATTTAGCCTTGTAATTGTCTCCAAAGAGAGTCCTTTTTGATAGATTAGGAAAGAATATCTCCCTTGATACTTGATAGCATTCTTTTCCTTTTGCCTTAATCATTAAAGGAGCCTGTTTCTTCTTTAACATAAAGCAAAACTAATTCCTTGGTAAGAAACACTTACTGATCTGTGATCTGCCCGAAGGTAGTCTTGTTTCAGTCCTTAATCACTGACTTCAGATTTTTCAGATCTTGAATGAATCTATGACCAGGTCATCCATTGCTTTGACAAGAAATAAAATCCAACCCATTTTCCAGCTAGGGTGAATGAGCCAACCATTGACAAATCTGAAAGGCATGTGGCCCTATTTTTCATTTCCAAGAGTAAGGAAAATAGAGAAGTGGTCAGATATAATCCTTTCAAGTCTCCAAATTGGCACATGAAAACTTGGCAATGATACCATCTGAAATAAGAAACTTGTCGATGAGGGTAACAGTAAAAGCAATGGAACGAATCTTTAATCATTTTACATTTGATGGCTTTACAAATATGGTTTTATTTACTCCTCTCTGTTGGTATAAGTTTTTTTTTTTTTTTTTTTTTTTGATATCCGTGAATTTCTGGGTCAGCTTATGCGCACCTCGACTAATCTCACGGGACAACCCGCCTAATCCTACAACATTTTGGTGTCAAGAAAACTCGTAGGATATTACATCCTAGGCAAGTAGCCACCATGGATTGAACCCATGACCTCTTAGCCATTTATTGAGACTATGTCTCCTTTTTTACCACTAGGCCAACCCATGATGGTTTACTCTCTATTGGTATAAGTGTTCACACCCATTTAAAGAGTAGTCTTTCTACTTTAATTTAATTGGAGATCATTATTGTAATCCACCAATGGTGGTTGGGAAGCTTGACATTCCCTTTTGTAAATTTCATGATATTCTGTTTCTTTCTAAAAGGAAAAGGGAAAAAAATGAAAGGAGGAATGCAAATTACAAGCTTAGAGGTCCCAACTTCTTTAGCTTTTCATAACATTCACGATACTCTTCCCATTTAGGGAATATCTCAGGAATTTTGATTATTAATCTGTGGACAGTAATACAAACCTAGTCTTCTTGAGAAGTTTGTCATCATCTAAATGACATTATAAAATAACCAAATATCTACAGCCACATACCACAAGAAAGGGTTTATTATTCTTGTAACCCAGCATGTCAGCATCTACAGGTGCAAATCTATAATGATAATGATAATAATAATAGAATGCCAAAAAGATAAAAAAAAAAAAATAAATCTAAAGACAATTCAGAATACATTTCACCTTTTTAGAGCGCATTCCACAAAACCCACTCCTGGTTATGTTCCATTTTGAATTTCCACTGACATCCAAGGAGAGGTTCCCAGAGAATACTCCTATGGAACTTATATTTAGTATAAGGTGAATAAATAAAAGTAGTAGCAAATAAACCTGAAAATAAGTTAGAAGAAATGCATGTAACGGACTACAGAGGAAGTGATAATTTCCTACTTCCTAGTGCTTCTGGAATGAATACAGTAGAAAGAAAATTGAACCACAGGTGCTGACTTTTACTATAAGATTTCTTGGACCTCCTCAATTAGAGAGTAAATAGTGCGTACCTACTTACTACTGAATTAGTAAATAGTATGAACTCCTCTAACTTGTTCCTGAATTTAAAAGTTTACTCATCCAGAATCATTGAACTTTTCTCTAATCAATTGCCACGATACTTTTACCTAATTGAAGAGGTCCTAATTGAATTCCCACTTACATCCAACGAGAGATTCCCAAAGAATATCCTATAATAAATAAAAATAATAGGAAATAAGCCCCAAAAAAATTAGTAGAAATACATTTGGAGACACCGGATTGCAGAGGAAGTGATAATTTTACTGATAAGCAAAATAACGGAACTCTACAATTTTGTATAAAGACTTGGCGGAAAAACTCTCAAGTCAGATTCTTGGATCTCATAAAAGCTTAAAACAGTGCTTCAAGAAATTCTCCTTTTTTTCTTTTCATTTATCAATCAAAACTTGTTCGTTGTTATATATTAATAGATAACAGTACTTCAGGAGAAATATATGTATTAGAGAAATAAAAGAATATAATACAGAGCAATACCAACAACCAATTGTTATGTATAAATGTAAATACTTCAGGTGAAGTTTTAGAGAGAGAGGAAATATATTAGAGGGAAATACCAACAACCATCAAGGTGATAATTGGAGGGAAATACCAACAACCATCAAGGTGATAATTTGTATTTAAATGAGAGAGACAATCTGCTATACAGTACCGCGAAGCTCATTTCCAGTTTCATTGATTTCCAAAGATGCTGAAGACAATCCTGGAAGCAATCAAATGAGGAACGCTAAAAATTTTATTCCAATGTTTATTAAAATGAAACCTTAACAACTTATTGCTTGTCCTTTGTCATAAGTTATTGATGGTAAGTAAGTGAATTACAAGATTTTAGCTTATGCCTTAATGAAAAGTTTAGTATCTTTAAAAAAAAAAATTTAACTAATAAAAGACTCGAACTGTTTACCATTCTTATTGCACTTTCAACAAAATAGGGCAAAAATATACTTTAGGTTCTTGAGGTTTGGAGTTGGTATCCATTTAGCACTATATTTCAAAATGGACATTTCTAGTCCATAGATTCGTAAAATAGTTCTAAATGGTCTTTGAGCTCTTTAGACGGTCAGTTGACTAATGGAAAGGTGTTATGGCAATTAAGATATTAACTATACATTGTTTATGTGGCAAAATATATTAATTTAATCATATTTTTTATGACTAACTTCCTCCGTCTCCATCCCTTCTCTCCTTTTCCCCTTATCCACCAAGTCTCATCAATGCCACCGCTGCTGCCTCCTCGTCGGTCACAATCTCATCCTTCATTGTTGATCCATTTGAAAGGGCATTCCAGATCCATGAGGAGCAATCAGTTATCATTTCTCATGGATTTGAAAACTAAATCTGAAATGCATTCGCAAAGAAACCAAGTTTTAATATCTTCTTCTTTCAATTCTAATAATAGCTCATTTTCTTCTCTAGTATTTTTTTTTTTTTTCCTGATAGAAACAACTACTTTCTTTGAGAAAGAATGAAAGAATACAAGGGTATGCAAAAAAAACAGGCACACAAAGGCCCCACTAGAGAAAGGCCCCCTAGGAATAATGTTACCAAGTGTATTATTACAAAAAGTCTTCGAAATTGAAGCCTAAAGAGAAGAAACTTCACAGAGGACTAAATATCACTAAGGTCCCTCTCCACTCCCTAAAAACTCTGTTATTCCCCCCTCCCCCCACCCAAATATTTTTTTCTTTTGAAATGGAAACAAGCCTCTTCATTAAGATAATGAATTGAGACTAATGCTAAAAAATACAAGGAGAAATATAATAAAAGGGAAAAATGGATCGGGGGAGCACCCAAGCATCTCAACTAGGTTGACACCCCTTTAGCTCTCTCATCACCTCCATGTACACGAGAAACAAAGCCTAAAATAGACAAAATAAAGCTGAAGTCCAGCGGTACAAAAATAACAACCAAAACGCAAAACAAAACAATACAGAGAATACAAATAAAATCATTTAGTCTTGAAAGATGAACCCGCTCCAATTCAGGCATAAGTCTTGAACGGAATAGGCTTCAAAGAGTTTGGATAAAGAACACCAAGAAGCATTCATGCGGACAACCTCAAAACGCTCCAACCAAGAAAAAGATTTGTTGTGAAATACTCTTTGGTTTCTTTCAAACCAAATTTTAGCTATCACCGCCTTGACCGCATTAACCAAAATCAAATGAGGACCCTTTTGAAGAGCTGGACCAATCAGAATACTATTAATGTTGCTTTTAAAATCTTCATTAAATGCCCAGGCCAGATTAAAGATGGATAATAATTTCCACCAGCAGCATTTAGCACAGGCACACTCAAAAAATAAGTCCTGCAGGTCTTCATTCCAGCTAAACACAAGTGACAAACCGAGGGAGAAAGACAATGAGAAGGGAGCTTCCTTTGCAAGATAGTTGAGCAATTCAAAGTACCAAAAACCATTATCCACAGTAGGATATTGACCCTCCTCGGGCTCTTGGACTTCCACAATGCCTTTAGTAATAGCTTGTCAATTAAAGCAGATGGGGACAAAAAATTAGCAAGGGATTTTACAGTGAATTTTCCTGAAGCTTCCAAGGACCACACCTTGCTGTCCAAGCAATCACTTACTTTTACGTTCGATATTTGCTGAAGCAATGACTGAAAGTCCTCTATTTCCTCCTCCTGAAAGAAGCGATTCCACAAAGATCTAGCAACCTCACAACTCCAAAGTAAGTGATCCACATCTTCCCCACCTTCTAACAGAGAATACAACAAGGACTCACTGACGAGGCTAACCTCCCGAGCAATGGATCAAAGTGTTCACACGGCCTAAAAGGATTTGTCAGGCAAAGAATTGCAACACTGACTCACTAACGAGAGAAGGGTCCAATAAGTGACAAAAAAATAAAGATTGCAAGAGAACCCCCCTAAAGAGTCAAGACTCCAAATGCGAAAATCCCTTCTCCCGATTCTAAAAGTTAGAGATCTCGCAACCTCATTTTCTTCTCTTGTTTTTCTTGATGGATGAATACTATCTCTCTTTCCTTTCTCTCCTCCACTAGATTTTGTAGAACTCCTCTTCTTCCTCCCTATCAATTAGCACCGTTAACATCGAAGTCCATAATACAAACACTTTAAGTTCAATAATACCCAATTGCAAACACATCATACCAAAATTGGGATTTTTGAGTTCCCCGTTTTTTCCGGCTGATTTGTTCCACGAAAGTAAAGCAAAAACCTTCTATAATGAGTGAGAAGGAGAGTAATGGAGAACATATGCGATAAACTTAACATTAAATCAATGAAATTGGAATTAAGACATAAGTCAATCATTGAAGCATTCATCCATTTGTTGGAAATCTCATCAACTTTTCAAATTGAATCGGGATGGGTTTTTGTTGGTCGTTGATTGCCAAATCAACCCTTCTAATTTTTCCTCATAAACTCAAGATGGGGACAAAAGAAAAGAAACTAAAACTAAAGTTGGATTTATTATACTTTTTTCTTCCCTTTTCAATGGGGTAATTAGAAATTTTTTCTTTACATTTTAGAATAAATTTAGAGCAACCCAAAGTTGACAAAAGCCTTCCTACCAAAATGGAACAGATGAGGAGGGAAGAGAAGGATGAGAGATTGTTTCAAGCTCCCACTCAAGTTATTAGGTTGTTAGACAAGCTTGTTCATGATTTCTTCTAGGAAGGTTTTTGTGGTGATGGAGGTATACACAATGTGAATTGGGAGATTACTCAGCTTCCAAAGCTTCCAAAACTGATGGGTGGTCTTGGTACTGGTAATTTTCAGCATGGTGACTTTGTTTCATTGACATTGACTATGTGGATTTGGAGATTTCTTACAGAAGAGAATGCTTAACGGCAGGAGCTTATTGATGCTAAGTACTAAGTGTCTGTGTTTAGAAGTGAATGGTCAAGATTCTTTATGTCACGCTCTTTTAAGTCCTTAGAAATTTATTTGTTAAACTATCGATTTTGTGACTAGTTGAGCACAACACTATCTCTTGGTAATAGTACCTTCATTTCCTTTTGGAAGACTCTTGGCTTAGTTGTGACATTATTGTTCATCCTCGTGCTACAGTGGCTAATGTGTGGGTTGCAGCTATAGATGCTAAGGGTTTGCACCTTCATCGTAATCTATTGAATGGGCTAATCCATCTCATCTATTGACTTCAGTTAGATTATGAATTTCCTCCAGGGGCAAAGCCACAAAAGGTCCAGGGGTCGAGCCTATCCTCAACTTTGAAGGAGATTCCCTTACTTCAATTTTCCGTTTTTTATTCGAAAATTGAAACGCATTTTCACCAAGCTTTGCTGCCTACTTCAAGATTTTTTTTTTTTTTTATATCTGTGAGTGTTCGGGCCAGCTTACGCGCACCTCGACTACTCTCACGAGAAAACCCACCTGACCCTACAACATTTGGGTGTCAAGGAAACCCGTAGGATATTGAATCCTAGATAGGTGGCCCCCATGGATTGAACCCATGACCCCTTGGCCCTTTGGCTTTTTTAAGATATTCCCACTACCACTAGGTCAACCCATGATGGTTAAGGGGTCATGGGTTACTTCAAGATTTCACCCTCCAAAATTAATTCTCTTTCATGGCCATCGATTGTGTTGTTTTGTTATAAAGAAGTTTGTCTTCTTCCCAAAATCATTGTTTCTATTATTTTGATACAACAATTTGGATCCATGAATCCTTTGACTAACTACGTCACTTGCACTTCCGCTGCCGCCATCATCTCCAAGAATACAAAAAACAACACCAAAAAATAAATAAATAAATAAATAAATTTTAAAATAATAATAATAAATAAATAAATAAATAAAACTTTGATGTGGAGCTAGGCAAAGCTGGGTTCTGATGCTCTTGATCTCTTAACAGCTATAAATACATGCTCCAGTGAGATGCTCTTCTATTGGTGTGCTTATACAAAATAGCAGCAACAAGAACAAGAAAGAGGGGGGATGGAGAAAGGAAGGTGAACAAAAAAGTACAACTTAATTAATATAATATAAAATTGGACAACTCACTTACTCTAGCATGTTATGTCACTTTTCCATTAGTCAAATTTAACTTTGGGACTATTTAGAATTTTTTCTCTAAACCTCATGACCTAAAATATTCCTTCTGAAACTTTAGGGACCAAAAAGGCACCTACTCCAAACCTCAAGGACCAAAAATGTATTTTTACTCTAATGTAATATATGACACCTCATTTAAAAATGACCACATCAGTATGCCACATCATTTTTTTGTTAGTCAAATAAAGGTCAACTTAACTCAATGACCATTTAGAACCATTTTTTCAAACTTCAATAAATAAAAGTGTATCTTTTGAAACTTCATAAACCAAATACACACCACCCTAGATTCAGGGATTCAATGTGTATTTTGTCCTAAAAAAATATTATGTAAAACCTAAAGTAGGGGGAAAAGAAGAGAATATGAATTGACATGAAATCAGAATGCTAAATACCTTTCCTTTCCCTCATATAGGATTACACATAGAAATACATAAATGATAAATAGCCTAACACACACATACCTCCATATTCAGAATCTGAATATAAGTGCCATTTCTTAACTTCTTGCTTGGAATTGAAGTTGAATATGTATTTTTCAGTAGGTGGTATCCAATCCTCAACATTCCAAGCGAGAGCTATGACAATCCAAAAAAGGCCATTAATAGTCATCAATCGTACAAGGTGGCACAGACAACTTAGGGTTAGAGGAAAGTAACTAAGTAGGTAAAGCTCACTTAATTAATATTTATAGATAGATAATTCTGAGCTCTGAAACTGGTAGATATAACACTAATTAAAATAACCTTTTTTTGTTGTATCTACAGAAGCTTTCCAGAGTGCTCGCAATTTTGACATCTTTCACACCCAGTCAAGCTCTTACAACAGGTGAGGAGGTACTTCAGACCTGAATAGCCACAAAAGGAGAAACAAATCCGCATAATAAAACATAAAATTTTCCTTTGAAACAAACAAGCTTCACTCCATACGATATTTAGGTTATAAACTGATGGAGTGGTATAAGGGTGTAGAGCATTATGGGTATATTAGTGATTAGTTGGCAATAAACCAAATTGGCAACAGAGCATGCAAATCTCTAGGGCTTAATGGCTGGCAAGGGAGAAATACATTCCTATAGGGGTCTTGTTGGAAACACCCAAAACATTCTCAAACCCTTATCACCCAAACCCTCAATTGAATGCTTCCTGTTAGTCGAAAATTCTTTACCCAACCGAAATCACTAGAATGTTGAGGCTAGGCAAAACTTGAGAATGGGAGCAAAAAGGGGCAAGAATGCACAATCGAATGCTTCCAAATCCACCCAAATCCACAATTGAATGCTTCTTGTCAGTCGAAATTCTATCACGAGTTACAATGAAGTGTAGGCAAAATTCATAGGTTTCTACGAATCATGCCTCAACAACTAGAACAACAAATGATAAACCAAAATCACTAGAATGTTGAGGCTAGGAAAAACATAAGGATTGGGAAAAACCAGGGGCAAGAATACAACAAAGAGAAGGATCCCAATTCTCTGACAATGCAAGAAACCATATTCGTGGCCATAGAATTCAACAACAAATTGGTGATCATGACTTTGCCCCTAGGTATCAAGTGTAACCAAAAATGTAAAAAGAAGTTCTTTATCAACAATTATTAGTGTGCCCAAGCCTTGTCCAAAATTAAAATTTACATTAGACACATTTTTTAGCGTGTCAGGCACATGTCCAAAGTGTGTTCAGACGTACCCATTTCCAACCAAAACAAAGTTTTTGTGCTTCCTATTTTACTTTATATATATATATATATATATATATATATCTTCGTGAGTGTCCGGGCCAGCTTACGCGCACCTCGACTAATCTCACGGGACAACCCACCTGACCCAACAACATTTGGGTGTCAAGGAAACTCGCAGGATATGAAATCCTAGGTAGGTAGCCACCATGGATTGAACCCATGACCCCTTGGCTCTTTTGGCCGTTTTAAGATATTCTCATTACTACTAGGCCAACTCATGATGGTTTGCTTCCTATTATACTTCTAAATCATGCTTTCAACCCATACCAATATCAACAACTCTGAACAAGGTCAGCATGATTACAATTACGAACAAACTCAAACATATTCAAACATGCTTACACAACCAAAAATGGAACAAGTCAGCATGGTTTCATTTAACATGCAGATCTCCAATTCATACTACATATCATAACACATTAAATATGCATCAATTCACATTAGAATATCCTGCAAATAGTAAATCGGTTCTACCATACATAAGAGTATACAATTCAAACACGGAAAACAACACGCAACATGCTCCACATTGAAGAATCATTTACCTCGGATCTCTAAGTTACTGTAATTCTAACAAACCGAAGATCCTAACTTAATCATAAACAATGGTTTCAGAAATTGATCAAGTGAAACTCTAATTGAAAACAACCTAGTACTCAAAAAATGAAACGAAAGAGGAAAAAAAAACAACCTAACAGACCCGAAAGACTCAATTAGCGAGATTTTACCGGTACTAACGCCGTCGCCGACTGGGTAACGCCACGCCGAAAGTTAGGGGAAACCGCGCCGCCTTTGGTCAGAGATGAGCCGCCGAATTTGTCGGTGCAGGGAGTGGAGTCGTGCCGTCGCTGACCAGTTAACGTGGCCGGAGATGAAGGGAAAGCAGGAGAGAGGGCTGGGCCGCAGCTACGCACGAGAGAGGTTCTAAGAATGATTTTTTTCTTTTTTTTTTCGAGAGAATAATTTAGATGATGAATTAAGTTGTTTCAAATATAAAAAAATGAACTAAAATATTCATAAATATAGTAAAATTTTATCGTATTCGATATAATATTTTGTTATTATTTGTAAATATTTTTTAAAATATTATCATTTAAAATAATTTTCCCGATGCATAAGCTTTTTCTTGATTTTTTTTTTAAGACAACAATTAAGAAGAACAAAAGCCCAAAATATGACATATGTAAACCGTACGAGATAATGAGAATGTAAGGTTGAAGATTCCTAACCTACCAAAGTTTTACGTGTATGTTGCACGAGCATTTTGACTACAGCAAACATAGGAGAAAACAACAACCCCAAAATCATCACCTCGATCATTAGCCTCCGAAATAAAGAAAAAGATTTTAGAAATATCG
Source organism: Citrullus mucosospermus (assembly GCA_030954485.1). Classification (NCBI taxonomy): domain Eukaryota; kingdom Viridiplantae; phylum Streptophyta; class Magnoliopsida; order Cucurbitales; family Cucurbitaceae; genus Citrullus; species Citrullus mucosospermus. The sequence goes on along the minus strand of CM062061.1, from coordinate 29,484,828 downwards.
GAAACAACATCCTTCAACAAACTGATTACCTCCGAGCAATCAGACCCATCAAATATATTCAAAATATTGATGGAAGAAATATACTCAATATCAAAGCATATCGCTATCTCTTCAAGAAGTTTCACCTCCTTGCAACTAGGGGACAAACTTAAAGCAAGCTAAGCAAACATGCCAAGCCGCTTGAATTTGAAATCAAACACCAAGCAACATTCGTTTCAACTTCCACTGGAGGATGTCATCAAAGCAACAATGAGATAGCCATGAAGTGTCACCCTCTTCCTTACCTTTACCATCAAAACTCTCACTATCATGAAACTGAATAACGCGTTTGGCCATTGAGTCACTTATAGATTCAACATTGGCCTATTGCCTCAGACGCGCCGACTTGTTCCTAGCTTCCCAAATCTGTCACACAATTATCACGATCTTATCTAGATCCACAAACCACAAAAGCAAAACAATTAAAAATTCAATTTCAACCGCCTTGGCAGATCCAATGAAGCCTGTCATTCTCAATAATATCAACAGTAGTAAAAATGAACCTAGACTAGATCTTCCTATAGACCAGGCACTTCCATAGAATATGTGTAGCGATACTGGCATGCTCCCTGCAAAATACACACACAAGGTCAATATGGACTCCCTTTTTGGCAAGATTAAATTTGGCAGGAAAAATTCCATACCAACGGCAAATCTTGGCCTTAGTGGGGTTTGGTCTTCCATAGAGATTGCTACATATTTTTTTATGCACTCCCATCTAACAAGCTAGCTATATTCACAATATCTAAGCCCAATAAATAAGCACGTTTAACAGTAAATACTCCCGTTTTGACAAGATCCTAAATGATCTCGTCACCATGGTACCCTCTTGGCTAACATATTTGAAGATAGGAACAAGTTGTCTTTTTTTTTTTTTTTTTCCTTGATATTTTTATTAATCTTCCAAGTTAAATCTATTTAGTTTTCTAGGAGTTGTTATCCATTCGCGTAGTTCTTTATTAAAGAATAAGGGTGAGAAATTTTCACAAAGGAAGAAAATTAGTAAAGAAGAATAAGGCTCATTTAGATTTATTTGTTCTCTCCTACTACTTTTCACACAACACACCATTTTTAATAAATCTCCCATCATTTTACCCTCTCACACCTACAAATCTCTAATTCTTTATTATCGAAGATAAATTTTCATGAAAATGATCAAAGTACACCACCCTTTCATTTTCTAATACACGTTAGAGTGATTTTCCAAATTTCACTCTTATTTCGCCTAACTACCGTTTTCTAAAAACTTTGATGGTGTATTCATTTCTCTTTAATACATAGATTAAAATAGTTGTTGGAAGACACTCGAATTTGACAACTACTATTTTAATCCTACATATTAAATAGAAAATAGAGATTATACAACACCGAAGGTTTTAGAAGAAGGGGGCAATTGATATATTAGGAATGAAGCTTCGAAAAATCACTCTATATGTGTTAGAAAATGGCTATGTACTTCTCACTTTCCTTATTCCTCTCGATCTTTAATTCAATACACAAATTAATTAGTTCTAACGATTTCTATCAAAGTTGGTAAGATGATGTCTTGATACGCATTTCGGACCCTTGACACAAAAAGATGCATCATGAATTCCATACAGATTAAAGTATCATGTGAATTTTTTATTTATTTATTTGAGACATTGAAACAATAGCACTAGTTAATCATAAGCTAAACAAGCAAGATCAAGGAAAGTGAACGACAACTCCCCTACTAAATTCTAAAACAATAACTTTTAGAAATTCTCATATATCAAATATTTATCTTGATTTTTGAAATTTAGTTAAGTATTCAAATGTAGGAAAAATGAAAACTATAAGGAAAAGTGTTGTAAAAAAACAAACATAATGTTTATAAATTTAGTAACCATTTTGTTTTTTGTTTTAAAAAATTTAAGTTTATTTCCTTTTAATGACTTACAACTCCATTAAATAAAAGAGTTGAATTATTAGCTAATTCCAAAATTAAATGTTCGGAATTTAGATCCCAACAATACTCGCAAATTATTACATATATGATAAAACACATCCATCATTCTTCACAACTAACATATATATCATTTAAAATTAATAATAACCCACATATATAAGCTAGTAAAACAAGATTATATATCATTTAAAATTAATAATAATCAACATATATAAGCTAGTAAAACAAGATGTGTAAGGGTGTATGATTTATTGAATTCTAACAATAGTATAATCGGAGTGGGAAAAAAAAAAACTCGCAAACTAACAAAAAGAAAGATACACATAATATAAAACAAGAAAGCCATAGTAAAAATTAAAGGAAAAAAAAAAACAAATAAAAACTGAATTTTATATATTACAAAATGCATGTAATAAAGTGTGGAGACAATGGGGAAACAAGTGCGACGTCAGGCAGCAGAGGGCGGAGCATTATGGGCGGAGACGGCGTTTAAGAGGTGGTGGGTTGCCTTTTCGAAATTGACAAAACCCATAAACCAAAACTCATGGCCGTCCACGGTGGCGATCTGGAGGTACCTCGCCGACGGGTTTCCCGGCATCGTCACTGGATTCACCGCCGCTATATGCGACAATGGTATCATTACCTGCCCAATCAATCCCCCAATTACCACATCAATTTTCATGCATACAAAAATTATAAATGTTTTTTTTTTCTACACAACCAAAGTAAATTTGTTCATGTTCCTTCAATGTTTCAAGTTTTCAGAATTTTAATAATTAAATCCGGATTTTTTTTTGTCAGACCCTGATTTTTAATCTTAAAAAAAATAGTATTTTTCTGTTAAAAAAAACTATTATAACTAAAAAAAAATATAAAACAATTTATAAATATAAAAAAATTACAGTGTCTACGAGAGATAGATAAATATACTTCTATCTATTACCAATTTTAGTTTCAATTGAGTACATAAATATCAAAAAAGAAAAAAAAAATTAATCTCAATTTTTCATTAAATATTTATTTCTATGTAGTCTATAAGATTCTAAGGTAACACTTTTGGTCCATATTTTGAATTTAATTTCAATTTAGTCATAAGTTTTAAAATGTTATAAATTTATCTTCTAAAATTTTAATTCGGTTTCAACTTAGTACATAAATTTCAAATTTTAACCTTTTAATCCCAATTTTTCATATTCAAATTTTCATTTTCTCATTATTACGATGAATTAAATTTTAGACATTTTCATCCCATTAAAATTAAATTTAAATAAATTTAATTTTCATTCCTATTAAAATTAAATTTATAATTTCATTCCATAATTATTTTAAATTAATTGATAGGAACAAATTTAAACGTATCTTAAACAATCAAAAATCTAGTATAGGGCCATTTGGCATTTCAAGGTGAATAAAAAATTCAGATAAATAGACAAGACTACGTGTAAAGTAGGTTTACCTTGTAGTAGCTCCAAGACGGTTGACCAGACGGAGCAGTGAAGTAAAGCGGGCGATCGCTACAAAAACCCATACGCGCCGTCGACAAATACAGGGTTCCGGCGACTGGACCCGTCGCGGTGGAGAGATAGCAAGCAAAGCTTTTCATCAGTTTCTCATTCACCTCCGTCGCGAAAGTCTGCTTAAACAGAGACTCAAATCCCCCTTCCGTTATTGCCTTTGCCGTCAAGTTCAATTTCCCCCAAGCCGCCTCCGACATCGACGGCCCAGTTCTCACTACACAATTTCAATTCCAAAATCCCTAAATCGACAGAAAAACAAAACAAAACGAAAACCCTAATTCCAATCCAACACCGAATTCACTTACGATTGTGCCAAATGTTACGCGCGATCGACTCTGCTTTGTTGCTCCACGAATTGAAGGCATGTACCACGGGCTCGAACGGATTGGTGCTCGGCCGATGATCCACCGGCGAGTACTGCACGTACGGATGGTGGTAAATCTGCTGCTGAGCGGCGGCGTTCCAGAACGCTGCCTTCTGGTTATCCGGATGCTCGTTGGGAGCCGCCGGTGCTCCCATGATGTGTGTCCCCCATTTCTTTGATTCATCCTCCGTCGACGGCGGCGGTGAAGGGGAGGCCTGAGATTCGGCGGGTTTAGGATCTTCGGATGTTCCGGCCATGGTGGATTTCCGATTTTCTTTTTTTATTTTTGTGGTATCGATTCGATTGAGAAATGAAGATGGAGGGATTTTATAGGGAGGAATTGGGATTGTGATCTAAGAAACGTGACGCGGTTTCTCGAAGAACGAATTGTAGTGATTCCTTCTAGACGAAGAAGAAAGAAAATTCGACGATGGATTTTTCTAAGGGAGAATGACGGCTGAGTTATGAAAACGAAAATGGAGAAATCTGGAACAATGGGAGAGAGTTTTGACGTTGGGATTAAAATGATAAGGATTTTCTTTTTTTCTTTCTTTAATAAGGTTTGTTTAACACGTGGCACGTGTGGCCCATAGATACTCTAAACAACGTGGCCCGAGTTCCAATTTTTAGAAAAAAAAAATATGTATACATATATAAAAAATTAAGAGGTGTTTAATAAATGGGCATAGGTTGGGTTGGGTTGACATTTATTATCCATGTTTGTTAAGCCCATAAATAAAATGGTGGGTTTATTTTCTTGTTCTCTCTTATTTCGTCATTTTTTCTTTCTATCTACTATAGATGCTCAGTTTATTCCTTCATTCTCTACAATCTTTCGCTGTTTGGTTTCTTCTCTCATCTTCTCTCTTATTTCGCCGTCATTCTTTTGATTTCTTCGATTTCTTTTTCGATTTCTGTTTTTTTTCAGATTGCTATTTTTTTTTTTCGATTTCTGTTTTTTTTGGATTGCTGCCTTTTTTTATTTCTTCGATTTCTTTTTAGGATTGCTATTTTTTCGATATTTTTTTCGATTGCCGTTTTTTTTATTTATTTATGTTCTATTTTTCCAGAGAGAGAAACAAAAAATAAAAATAAAAAAAATAATAAAAAAAACCAACAGAAAAATAGCAAAACTAAAAAAGGAGCAGAATATATATATATATATATATATAATACATTTGTTTAAAAAAACTTGACCACATATCCAAACTCAACTTAGCACCTAAACACATAAACTTTCTAACTCAACTTGGCACAATCAATTTTGTACTCCAAACACAAACAATCTAACTCAAACATAAACAATCTAACTCTCCCAAACAATCTAACTCCCCCTATAATTATTACCAACTTAACTCTGTATAACAAACATATGACAAATATTGTCTTTTAAGAACGATTTTTTTTTTTTTAAGGAAAGAAAATTATGAGATTAAAGTTGCACCTAATTATTACTAAAACAAATTGATAAAATATTGTGGGACATGAGCTAAAAAAATTCGAAATTTAAATAAATGGTCTATCTTCTAGAGTTTTATTTTTTCTAACTTCTATTAATAAGGTTATATTTACGCATTCATAATGAAAATCAATATTCTATTAAAATGAATTTTTTTTGTCGTGTTTACTTGTAGTTTGATTGTTTTTCTCCATCCTTTAGACTTTTGAAATTGAATTAATTGGAGTTAATCATGCTAAGAACTTTTATATTTGAATTCGACGTGGGAGGGGCTTGCTAGTATGTCTATACATTTTGTTCTTTTTTCAAATCACCCCTTGAACGACATAAATATGGCATTTTTGCCTGTATTAGCGAAATGGATGCACAATTTTACTTCATGATATCTATTATAGTTGTTTATTAAGAAAACTAATGATTAGGCTCAAGAAATAATCGTCTTGTAAATCGAATCATGTGGGGAGTCCTCTTCACTGAAAAAAAAATCATATTTTGGTTCTCTATGTCGGAACGAGTTTCAAAATTTATATGGTCGAGTGTTAATTTTTTTTTTCTTTTTTTTCTTTTTTTTAAAAACCAAAGATGCATCAAGTTTAATATTTGTAAACTTTGGGTTTCAAATGAATTAGAGGAAGATAGAAAGGAAAGTGAGTTGCAGATAGGAGAGTAAGAGCAGTCAAAGAAGAAATAGATGGCAAATGGTGTAAAGTATACAAAGATTAACATATTCGAGAAAAAATGGGATTACGGATTGAGATTGTGAATTTAGGAGTAGAGCCCACCATTCCATTCTCATTATCAAATTTGATAATTCGTAACATTTTATTAGTTTCATTTATTGATTATGAATGTTCTTTTATGATAACATTGGCTAAAACAATTTTAAACTCAATCTCTCTACTACTTCTTGTTGATATTTTTTTCTCTACTTATTTGACCGTATTTATTCTAATTTTCTCTACCATTTTTTTTTTTTTTTGTATAATTAACTTTTTCCATTCAACTTCTCTTTATTTTAATAAACTTATTTAATTTATTATTATGGTTCAAAATGTATTTGAAATAACAAAAATTGAGTTTAGCCCAACTAATTGTCTTACTCTCCAAAGATTGAAGACATGATCCTCAATCTCCACCGTTGTCCTATTAAAAAGAATATGATTGAAATTTTAATTAAAAAAAATTGTATTCAATAATTTATTTAATTTATTTCCATGGTTAAAAATATGATTGAAAAAAATGAGTTTAGCATTATTGATGATGTGGCCTTCTTCTTTAGAAGTCGGAAGTTCCATCCATATTTAGAGTTGTCATATTAAAAAAAGATATGATTCAAATTTTAACTACAAATTTGTGTTCGAGATTAATTATTTTGTAATTTTTCGAAAGAAAAAAAAAATGGTCCATAGAATGTTTAAAATAAATAAATGAAAAGAAAACCAAAAATGTTCCGTTGCCGGGACTTGAACCCGGGTCTTTCGGGTGTAATTATCCAATTGTAGCCATACTTCTCAAATGAGACTATAGTGTAGTTATCAAAGTCGCATCAAATCTCACCAGCTTAAAGTTAGAATTACATAATACGAAGCAACTCGTGTAAGTTGGAAGAGAAAAAAAAATTACTGTACCATTCTGAAATTTCGATATTAAATTGAAATCAAACTTAAATTTTAAGTGTTAAAAATGTAACATTTTAAAACTAAACAACTATATAGAAACTAGTTTCGAAATCTGAGAACGAAAAAAATAATATCTTTTTGTTTTGTTTTTATCTTTATTTTATTTTGTTTTATTTGGTTCAAGCTAGGATACGAATGTGAAGGCTAATTTTACATGGAGGTCATGTGAATGTATATTACTTATACACTAACTTTTTATGATTTTTAGTTTATATTAGTGAATAGCTATTTATTAATTATTATTTATGGGTGATATAACTTTTAAGTATAAATATTCATTTTATTTTTTTGTATATTTATCTGTCTGTTTTTTAATACAACAAATGAGATAGAGAGATATACTCGCTTTAAACTACATAGTCGTTATTAACTACAATTTGTATGTAGTGTCTACCTCTTATGGTAATTGAAATATATGACTATAAGAATTTTAATGTTTTGTTTATTTTAATGGTAATTCATCTGCATTCTCTACCGCTAGACTAAAAATTTGATCCCGTGCTAAATAAATATATAAATAAGTTGATATTTGCCCTACATTTAATTTAATTTGTTGAGTAAATGAGTAGATATCGATTTAAAATATATATTTTTTATTTCATGGCATTTTTTTTTTTTTTTTTTTAATTAAGTTGGATGGGGATGACCATATTTGACAACATTGCCAGATGGGATATATGTGAAAAATTCCGTGAGAAGTTAAACAGGTTCCACATTATTGGACCTGATTAACCAACATTCAAATGGGCTTAATCCATTTATAGCCCAATTCTTACTTAATGGGCCTCCACTGCGTTTCTTATTGGGCCCTAATCATGTCTCCCCTTCGTAAATTAGAGCTAGCCCGTTTCTATCTAAATAATATATAGTGACATTTTTCAATATTATCTGCAATGTTGTTCATTTCCAAATCTTTTAATATAGATTTCACATATTTTATTTCAATGTTTCAATAATTAGGAGAATTTTGAACTTTAAAATGATAATAAATGATTGATATAAAATACTTTAACCTAAAATAATAATTTATTTTCTAACATGAGTACAACTCAATTGATTTAAGTATATTCTTGATTGAAATATCATATGTTAGAATTCCAGATCTTAGAACTCCAAATATTCTTGAACTAAAATAAATTACTTATGTGAATCAATATTGATTAAAAATACTTGTATACATCATGGATGTTCTTTAAGAAAATAACAACAATTGAAGGGTATGATGATTTGAACCCAGCTTAAAGATGAATACTATCGAGTTGGACTCATGTTGACATGTAAGGTAATGATGTAAGGGTCATGAGTTTTTTTTTTTATTTTTCTTTCTTTTTTTTATGGTCTCCTTTTATATTAACACTAAAATGTTTTATTCATATTAGGAACCACAAATGTAGCCAATGTAAGCCTTCTATGCCCACACATTGACTAATTTTATTTTTTTTAAAAATACAAACATACGACCTTTTCATGGGAGAATTTATAAAATATATAATTTTTTTTTTCTAAAGCGAGTATAGTTTAAATGACATAAAAATGACTAGAGATCAAAAAGTTTGTAGGTCAAATTCTCGTAGTTAAACAAAAATTGTACCTTTTTTTTTTTTAATAAAAGAAACAACTTATTGTGAAGCTAATTAATAATAGCAATGGGTCTTTTTTCACACCTTGTTATAAATGTTGATTTAGACTATTGATAGTCAACTTAGTGGTTATTAATGGGACCATAATAATCATTGATGGACGTGTGTTATGCTTTTTTTAGGTTTTTTTTTTTAACTATTATTATTATTTTATCATGAATCTTTTGGTTAAGTAATTCTAGGAGTGGGAAGTTAATATGTTTAAAATGTTTCTTATCATTTTACTTCAACTATATTTTTTTAAAATAAAAAATTAACTTATATATAAGTTAGCTAGTTTAAATATATACCTTAATTGAAGTTAATCTCTACCCAATAAAATTTGATTAAACCGGAATTAGTTTGAACAAAGCACGATGTTTGGTCTAATTTTATTACATATAAAATCAAGTAATTGTGCTTTAAAAAAAAATAATTTTTTTTATAAAAAAGAATCTTGTCGGCGTCACTTAATTTTGTTTTAATTTGGTCATAATTTTGATCATTTCAACTTTTCAAAAAGTCAATTTCGATATTGATTTTCAATTGTCTTATTTATATATTGGTTTCACATCAATTTAAGCTAAGAAAAAAAAAAACAATTCAAACTTACTCATTATGTTATACTTGGTACAGTCTATCATATGACAACACATCATAATATTTTTTAAATTGAGATATTATCCTTGTATCAATTATTTGTTTAAATAATGTATTAATATTAAAATATAGTTAACATGATCAAGAAGGATGAGCACATATATATATGTGTGTGTGTGTGTAAGGAGAAAATTGCCATTTCATTACACAACTTTAAATTGGGAGTAGTTTGAAAATACTCAATAAATGGTTATTGGATTATAATGTAAGTAATAGATATATGTTTGAAATTAAGCATATTATAAAAATAGGGAGTCTAGAAGAGTAATTGGAAGAGTAGACTATTCCATTGTCTTGGTCAAACATTAGAATAATAAAATAGCTACAAAATTGGAAAAATACCTAAAGGATATTTAGTACTTGGTTTTTTTTTTTGGAAAATTCAAAGTTCAAACTTCAAAAGAGTAGTGGAAGAAGAGAGGAAACACAATTTATTGGGAAGATAGCTAAAAGAAGAGAGATTGAGAGTCAGATTTTTTTTTTCTTTTAAAAAAATTATGTGTTTTTTTTTTTATTGAAATGAGTGGGTGAATGGATGGAAATGTAACACATGATTTTTTTAAAAAAAAAATGTGTCACGTGTGTAATTTAGAGTTTAATTTGATGTAATTAGATATTTACTATGAAAGTAGATACAACTTACCATGTTTAAGGTCACATTTGAGAGTTATTTTAGAATTATCTTGCCAACATTGAGATTGAGACCCATCCGTTGCCCAGCTAGTCAATCCATCCACCACCATATTCTAAGAACATTGAATGTGGCAAAACAATATTGTGGTGCACCCATGGACACAATATCTTTTGCCACTAGCTTTACTCAAAGTTAGCACATTTTCCTCCCTGTCAATAGCTACACAACTGTGCAATTTGACTCCACCACTAAAGTCAACTACACAAACCTCTGATAGTACATCAAAAGACCTCTTCACAACTCTCCCACTAGTTGCAATGAGCACACTCTTATGATATCCTGGAGCACCCAGCCGATACCACCATTGCATTGTGAAGTGTTCCACATGACATCATGCGATAATGTCATCTAGCACTTTAGAGGACAAGCCGCACACAACTCGACTACCATTGCCCTACATCCTTTCCTTACATGAGCTACGACGTCCATGTAGCAAAGGTTACACAGATGTGGAGGCTGGCTGATGAGTTTGATCTGATTGACTTGGTTGTCTGTCTCGACCCCATAGATGATAAGAACCTTGTTGCCAAAGAAACTTTGGTAAGTTAACACTTAACTAATTTTAACTGAGGTATTAATTCAACTCAATTCTATTTAATGAGACTTTTTCTAATCTACAACATGCAAAAGTAGATTTTAGCGACTTGGTAACTTATTAGTAGAGTTATATTTATATATCTTAATCAGGTAAGTTAAGATTGACACTTTATGACACTCCATAACAAATTTGTTGGTTAATTTCTTTGATTAAGACATCCTCTTAATCTCCATATAACTCATGTTGGTGTTTGAAATTCAAAGTTAGAGAATAATAATCAAATCTAATTATTTTTATTTGTGTTTCGGATTGATGTCACAATTGCAACTGCAACACATATTTCAACACGGTCTTGACATTGACTTCAACTTTGCTATAAATTCTTCTTACTTTTCTTTATTTGTATATAATAATTATTTGAATGTCGAGTTCAGAAAAATTATATTTTTTTGGTTAAACTTTGTAATTTGTATCAAAAATAATTTTGAACTTTCAAAAGTTTCAAAACATCCTCAAACTTTTAGAAAATTATATTTAAAAAATGACCTATTACCAATTGCTTTGGATGGATCCGTTAATGTTTTGTGTCAAGGGGTGGGAGATTGAACTTCTGGCTTCGAAGTTGATAGTAAAAGCATTATGTTAATTGAGTTATACTCGTTTTAGCCATTTTAGTTAAGGTATATAGATTATAACAAGAAGAAAAATAATAATTGAAGTACTAATGAATCTTAAGAGTACTTAAATATTTAGACAAGGTTGTACGTTAGTAGGCAAGTGTATGTTAATAGCCAACTACTTTTTTTTTTTTTTTTTTTTTTTTTTTTTTTTTGTATTGGGTTGTTTATCATTTTGTATGTTTTAAAGAAGATTTTGATTTTGAAATTTTGTGAGATTTTATGTTTTAACTTGTGTTTGGCTTCTATTTCGGGTTGTTGAGAAAATTGGTGTATGAATTGAACAAATAGGAGAACAATTAGAGTATTATATGAAAAAAAAAAAAAAAGAAAGAAAGAAAGAATAGGATATCTATCTAATTTGTTTTAAAATTGGTTATTTTTGAACCCAACAAAATTTTAAACAAATTGATCACAATACTAACTGTACCGACAGTTTTTAAACTTTTTTTAAATAAATAAAAAGATAGAATAATTTTTGCAGTGAAATATTTATGGTTTATGTTCATATATCAACATTAAGGGTACTTTTGATTTTTTTTTAAAAAAAATTTAAGTTTAAGTTAAAAGATATTTTTTATCCAAGGTGAAAAATTTTAAGATTTTTTTTTAATTTTTTAATTATTTAAGTTAGCCTATTTTTTTATCTTTAAAATTGTAATTAAACACGGTAGGAAACCTAATGTTACCGACTAAAGCAAAATTTATATATATATATTGTAAATTTGTATTTGTAAAATGAAAAACAATCTCATTTTTGTGTTGAAAAATGTGTATATCAGATAGCTAATTGTAAGTAGTTTAGTTCTATTGTTTTTTTTTTTTAATCTCGCGAATAGAAGATAGTTTTTTTCATAGAACTATCATCTTTTAAAATAATAATTAATGTCTTATTTATTGAGTTATGGTCTATTGAAATTTTAAAATTAAAGTCCAAACAACTCAAAAAAAAAAAAAATTCTCAATTTCCCTTAAAACATCATTGTAATATATAAAGACGAAGATATAAAGATATGGAGTAATAAATATGGAATAAAAATCAATATATATAATTAAAATTTGAAACTGTACACTGAAAATCCCAAACTAATAATTATATCAATTAAATTCATAAATTTTCATAAATAAACCGATTTAAACATTTCATTAAGATTCAGTTTTATTAAAACATCTAACTCATAAGTTTCATACTTATATAAAATTATACACGATTTGAAGATTTAAGAGGACGTGCCTCAACAAAATTGAGTTAAGGCTACAACATATCAATATAAAATTATTCACACTAGAATTTAGTTGAACCATTAGACTATTTTAAGTAATTTCAAACAAAGTTTGGCAAAAAATCATCACCAAACTGATGTAGAATTGAATCATTTAATGCATTCTTTCTTCTTTTTCCTTTTCACATGAATGAAATTTGATTATGTTGATTTGACCCCTAAACTTGAAAGTCAAGACACAAACCAAACCTGCATTTTGATGATTGATACATTCAACCAAATTAGCTCTACTTCTTCCAAGTCATGAAAAAAAGAAAAAAAATTAATTTAGATTCTTAAAACTCTGGGTCCATTGGATGAAGGCTAGTTTTAGAAAAAAATTAGATGAAGAGAATACTTTAAAAAAAAATCACGGAAAATGGGTAGTTTTTTTTTTTTTTTTTTTTTTTGTCTTTATATGAATAACAAATAGTCAAATTGAATAGAAAAGTGGAAGTCAACGACATTCTGATATTTTTTTAAAAAAAATTTTAAATAAAAATGAATCGAGACAACACTTTGTGGGAAAGAATTGACCTTTCTGTCACTCTTCTGTAAAGTTATAAGTTTACCAGAAAGGAATGGCCTCTGTCACTCTTCACGTAAGGTTCTGATCAGAACGTTAGTGGAAAAGTGACAGAGAGCCACCATTCAAATTTATTTTTTATTTAAGATTCTAAAATTAAAATATTCCTTCCTGGTAAGAGAAGTCCGAATGATAACATGAAACACTTTTCAGGAAAACATTAATTTTTTAAGATTAATAATTCAAACTTAAATTAAAAAAGTAATTTTTTTTTTTCAAAAACAATGGCAGTGCATCAGATGACCGTGACAAAAAATGCTGCTTTAACAAAAAGACAAAAAAAAAAAAAAAAAAAAAACCTATCCATTTTACCTAATTTTTCTCCAAACTACCCCTAAAACTATTTATTTATTATTATTTTTTTTAATTAGCCCTAAAACTCTAATAGTTATATTAATTTAAATTAGGTATAAATTTTGTTACATAAAACTTACTACTATTTCAATTAAACTCTTAAATTTATATAAGTGAATCAACTTAGATTATATTTGAAAATCATCCATATATCTATCATTTTTAGACTGCTTCAGATGTGAAATTAACTAAATGGACTATTAAAATTACTGCATGGATGATTTTCCAAAAAACCTTATCTTTGAGAAACAGATTCCATTGGGAAAAAATATACGTATGGATAGAAATATTTAGATTATCGGATTATACTATTTGCTATTAATTTTTAATTTAATAAAATAAAAAGACCATATATTATTTATGGTTTTTTCCTAAGGGAACCATATATTATTTTAGAACGCAGCTTATAATTAAAAATGTTTACAACTAAGAGGCCAAATCAACAGTTAGACCAGGTCTATGAAATTACACATGTACCCCTAATAATTATAATTAATAAATTCATTTATTTACATAAACTATGAAATTGAATATACAGAGAGACGAAAGCCAGAGTCTCATGCTCCATCGTCTCTTCGTCTTCTTCTCTCCAATCGGAGCTCTGAAATGGCCGTCTCCAAATTCTCCGTCGCCGTCCTCCTCCTCTTAGCCTTTTTATTCATTAACGGAGCCGAATCTCAGTTTCTTTGCAAAAGCTCCTCCTGCAATGGAGTTTCCTCGCCGGACGTTCGATTTCCGTTCCGACTGAAGAATTCGCAGGATTCTCGGTGTGGATACCAGCCAGATTTCGACCTGTTCTGCAACAATCGAAACCAGACGATTCTGAATCTCCCGAACGCCGGAGACCTCGTAGTGGAGATTATCGATTACAGGTTTCAGAGGTTGTGGATCAACGATCCGGATCAATGCTTTCCGAGACGAATACTAATAGACTCTTTCAATTTAGAGAACTCGCCGTTCATTTATAATTATCGATTCGATGAATTCACCGTTCTCAACTGCTCCTATTACGTCCAAACGCTACCGTTCGATCGCGTCCGGAAGATCAAATGTATGAGCGGCGGAAACCACACTGTAATCAATGTGCCAAACAGAGACCTAAAGGCGGTTACAGATTTCCTACCGTCGCCGTGTAAAGTATGAAATCGAGAACGTCGTCGTGTTTGGAATTTTATTTTCCGTAATTTGTGATGGTGACGGTGATTGTAATTAGGTGATTGCGACGAAGAAGCTTCCGTTAACAGGAATGGAGCTTGAAGAAGGAATGGTGGTGAGGTGGAGTGAGCCGGCTTGCGGAAACTGCGAGACGCGCGGTGGAGATTGTGGATTCAAAAGCAATTCGAGTGGTGAAGTCGTGTGTTTCAATCTTCCAAAAAGCGGTATGTGAATTTGATTTTTCTACTGTCTCTGTATTTCTTCTGAATTTTGATTCCGGCGAAAAAATTTGTGAAGTCGAGAGAGAGAGAGAGAGAGAGAGAGAGAGAGAGAGAGAGAAACGGAGTGATGTTTTCGTTCGCTTTTCCGGTGATCGGAGGAGGCGGCGACAGTGCATTAGTGAATCGGAAACTGCAGAGTCAACTTAAAAGAGTGGGAAAGGCCGGTGGTTCTTATTTCTTCCGACGAAGAAACTTGTGTTCCACAAATTTTAACAGATTTAAATTTAAATATATTTTAAACAAAACAATAACAAAAATTCCAGCCTTTTTTTTTTCTTCCATATTTTATGGCAAATTGCAAACTATGATGATAGCTTTAATTATACCTCAATTTTATAATTTATAATGATAAAAATTGAGATCGGCAAGAGAGGTGTTCAAAAAACTGGGTCAATCTAACTCGGGGTTACATGTTATTGACAATTTAGGTTGGGTTGGGTTCAAATAAAGTAAAATTTTATGGATCGCATTGGTTCGGTTCGGTTCACCTAAAATAACTCGAATCAACCCAAAATTATTGTTAATTTTAAAAAATATATTTTTTTAATTCCAATACAATTATATATACATCAATTTATTTCAATTTTACTTAATTTCTTAATTTTTTAGATTTGTTAATTATTTAAAATAATTTTTTAACATTATGAAAATCAAATTTTCATAGTAAAGTTTGACTCACCAATTTGATTTCAATACATGAAAGTAATTAACAAATTATTTTTTACATAATATTAACATGTTACTTCTTTTTAAAACAAAAATTTAAATAATGAACCGAGTAACTAGAACTAGCTCAACCCAAATATTTAATAAGAACTCTTTAGGTCAACGAAATTGACAACCCGAATAATTAGGTCGGGTCTAAAAATTGCTTCAACCCAACCCAACCCACAAACACCCCTATCCTCAAACTTTTACAAATGTTAAAATTTGATCCCCAAACTTATAATAATCATATAAATTGGACTATTGGACCCCTAAATGATAAAAATTAACCCCTCAAACTTATACATTTTTTACAATTATGTATGTTTGAGTGCCTAATTGAAAATTTGATGGTATAATTGTAACTAACACTATATTTTAAGAGAATTTTTTTACAATTGGCTGTATTTTGGTATTTTTACTTTTACTTTTGGTAATTTTTTTTTTCATTTCCCATTTTTTGTTATTATATTTTATTTATTTATTTTTTAAACTTTTAACTTTTTGGTAAATAGTATATATTTTATGTTAGTTGAGTCATGACATTTTCGTATTAACTCTAATCAATCCCATAAAAGGCTAAATCAATCCTTTTAAAATAATAGAGATTAAATTAGAAAACAAAATCTACTTGGACTAAAACATATATTTGACTTTCTTTTTATTTCTATTTTTTTTAGTCTAGATAAAAGTATTTAACGTTGAACATATAAATTTTAAATTACACAAATAGAAAATGGAAATTATGAACAGCAAACAATAATAATAATAGAAAATGAGAAATTTCCCTCGTTTCAGTCGAGGGGAGAAGGAAACAGCGAGGCATTGGCAGGCGACGGCGACGGCGACGAGCAAGAATACGAGGAGGGAGAAAAATAATAATATCTTAACTTAATTTTTAAATTAATTTTTATTTAAAAATATTGTGTTCTTAACTATTTAGTTTTTTAACATTAAACTTATGAACACAATTTCACCTATTTATTTTATTGTTTGGTTATGTAGTTTTTAATAGTGTTCTAGAAACTCAAATCAAACTTTAAATATAAAAAAAAAAATTCAAAAATTTATTTTTATTTTTAAAATTTAATTAATAATTTATTGAAGACCAAGGTAAAGAAGTGGTGGTAAAGAAGTGGTGAGAAATTAAGCACAAATTAAAAAACCCAAAAAATAAAAGTAAAATTATTATTAAATAGAACTTATGTGGTGTTTAGAAGTTTAGGACTAAAATAATATAAACTTAAATGGAAGAAGTCAAAGATTAAAAATATAACAATAAATAATAATAAAAAGCAAGCTCAAATTTTTTTCTTTGACTATATAAATAATAAATAAATAAACCTAATAATGTTTATTAAATAAATACGTTTGAAAATGATTGGATAATAAGGGTGTGTTTGAAAGTGTTTAATTTAAAAAATAAGTCATTTTGATTTGGAAAGAAATACAAGTGTTTGAGAATGACTGAAAATGAATTTTCAAAGCCATTAAGGCGCATTTGCATTTATTTAAGAAAAAAATGTTTTTTAAAATATTCATTTTTATTTAAACTATGTTGATAAAAGTTATTTAAAATACATTTCAAAATCTATTTTAAATGATTGTCAAACACAATTTTTTTTAAATGACTTATTTTGTATATTATTTATTTTAAACACTTTTGGTTAAAATTGTTTAAATAAAAATGAATGGCTGAAAAATATTTATTTTTTAAATTGATCTACCCGGTTCTAACATAATAATTTACGATTTTACAGGAATTCCACGAGGTGCAAAATATGGGTTGATCATCGGTGTGGGAATCCCAGGAGTCCTCTTCATAATTGGGTTGGTCTGTTACATTTGTGGCAGGTTCAAGGCCTTTGCCCGACCCAATCGTCCAACATCACACCTTTCTCTTTCGTTGGGCCACCAACCCACTTTTACCAAAGCAGGCCTCGACGGTTCGACAATTGAATCATTCCCCAAGACAACACTGGGGCAGAGCAGACGACTTCCAAAGTCCAACGACACCACATGCGCCATATGCTTGTCAGAGTACCAGTCAAAGGAGACAATTAGAACCATACCAGATTGTGGTCACTTTTTCCATGCCAAATGCATTGATGAGTGGCTTAAATTGAACGCCACGTGTCCAGTCTGTCGGACCTCGCCCGAGGATTCCTCTTGCACCTCCACGCCTTCTCAATCCATGTCAGTGCCAACGTCGCCGCAATCGGTAGCATCACTGCCACATCATCACTAGCGAGGTTTCCCTGGTATGGTTGGTTACATAGTTTGCGCTTCGTGTATATGTGGACTACATGTTTATGGTTGCAATCTTTGCATAATTTTGAGTGTTTCACAAGGTTTAGCTTTTATTTTGAGTTCTGTTATTTTAAAAAATTGTATGATAAAGACTTTCTTAAAAACATTTTTTTTTCTCCTTGTTTGTATAAAATGGGATGGAATGAGAACAAAGGCTATTATATTAAAATCTTGGTTTCCGAAAGTTCTACAACTTTCATTGGGTGTTTGTAGATGCAATGGTGTGGACCCCTTCGTCGTGAAACAACAACATATTATGATATAGTTGGAAAATGATGATAATAATAACAACAACAAACAACCATAATTATAATTACTCTGAGTTGTGTGAATATAAGTTAAGATTGTATATACGTAATTTCAATAGTAGCCGTCGAGTGAACATAGTTCAACTAGAATAAAGCATTTGATCGAGAGGTTAGATGTTTGAATTCTACTATTCCTAATTACGTTATTTAAAAAAAGAAAATCAATAGTAGCTCCAAAACATTCCAAAGCAACATAAAAAAACAATTCGAACATAGTTTATTAGATAAAACATTAATTAACATTTAAAAAGTTGATAGGTCCATCTCCATCCCTTACAACGTGTTAAATTGTTGATATACTTAAATTTACCGTAACCATTAGTTTAAACTTTTGAATTAATTGGTGATTTAACACCGTCGTTGAACTAAAATGGGAAAGAAAAAAAAAGCCAATAGCTTCAACAAATGTGATACAAATTAGAAATAAAAAGTGCAACCTACATACATTTATTTTATTATTTTTTTTTATCTCTTTGCTCATTGTGTCTTGTCATTACATATTAGAAATTAGTTAAATCTAGAATGATACATAACAATACAGATTGAGTATGACTCAAAAATAGTTGATATGTACTTAATCTCTCATAATTAGATATATAAATCTTCACACTCCACTTGTATTGTGAAATTCATATATACTCATTAAAGACTACTTAGCTAAAGATTTGTAATAATTAAAGGTTTGATATGAAATATGCATTTCGTTGAACACTCATACATTCACTCTTAAAGTGCAACCAAAGTCCAACATCAATAAGAGAAGATCTATAGCATACAAATTAGGATAACTATCTCCAATATTATAAGATATTTTGAATAAAACAAAAAGTTTTTTTTATTTATAGGAACACATTAAACCAAAAATACAAGATAAAGTAATTAAACATTAGATTTTGAAATCATTTGGGATAAGTGATATGGAGAAGACTAAAATAGATTCTTCTTCATAACTTTATGAGCCAAGACACTTAAACCGATTTTGTCACTTAAATATGTGGAGTGGTGAGATTTGAACCTGACTTGTAAGGGCAAAAAGGACTTTTCAATAGAATATTATTTCCCTTCTAAACCCAAAACCCTTATTTGCATCTCTTCGTACGCGCCACGCTTCGATTCCGGCCTCCTCCCTTCTCCGCTTCAGTCCTTGCGATCGCCGGCGAGCTCACAGTCAGGTAGTTATTTTTGTTGTTCTTTTTTCCTCCATTTTCGGTTCTCTATCTTGTTAACCACCCTCTAATCGGACTAGTGTTCGTTCTCGATGTGTGTCTCAAGCAGATTTACCTAATTCGAATCGCTAAACCGTTGTTTTTCCTTTCATTGTTTACCTTTCTCTGGCTAAAGCAACATCCAAACCAAAATAATAACTTGCAGCTGAAAAGCAAGCGAGCAATCTGAGAAAATTAATCAATTACATGACTGCACCCTAGACAGGTAATTTCAATTTGCCTCTTAAGAAAGATTGTCTTAAGATTCAATTTGGAGGTAATAACATGTTAGGTGCGGATACATTAATCCCCTTCCCGATAGACACACTCGAATTTTCTTTAGTGCAGTATTGGGAGTTCGAGATATTGATTTCTGACTCTTATTTGTAGATTCGATGAACGTTCGAATTCGCTTCAGAAATGTCCCCGCAATAATAAAGAAGATAATCAAATTATTATTATTATTATTATTATTATCTGGAAGGGAGGGAATGGGGGCTGCAATAAATATGTAGTTTTGGCAAGGAGAGTTTATTCAATTAGCTGGAAGTAGGGAAAAAAGGAGGAAGGTTGCTCTATGAGTCAGTTGAGGTAGACGGGTGTTATTTCAGTGGAAAAAAGAGTTTGGCCAATGCATGATTTTGATGAAAAGAAAAGGAAAAAAAAAAAAAAAATTTGGGACAAAATACAGAGTTACCTTTTCAGTCGAATTCATTTTAGAAGAACGTAATGTAGAAAACAATTAATTAAGCATACAGGGTTAAATATAGTTTAGTTTGTCCTTATCATGTTAGAATCTCTTGGCTGTCTTTTAATATGGCTTTAATTTTCTTGCTTTCCAACTTCATTGTTATATGGTTAATTCTGCAAACATTTTAATATGCTTACTTGTTGCTTGTCGGTACATAGTGTCAATGGCTTATAGGCGCAGCCTTTGCTCAAGAGCAAATCTTATAGCTCGACAGTGCCATCCATCAATTAGTGTTTTTGGTCAAACGGATGACCGTAAAAAGCAACATTTGGATGAAGATTCAATTTCCCATGACAAAGTCAATAGTTTCCTGCAGAGGAGATCATTTGGAACCAGCTTTAATAAGTCGTCCAGGTCTAACTTTTTTGCTCACGATAGACAATATCCAAACACTTTCCTCTCGTCAAGCGCTGGTTTCCTTTTCTGTCGCTACATGTCAAGTACTATTGGTGAAGGGTCTGAAAAAATTGAATTCATGAGTAATGTTGCAGAAGTTCTCACAGATACAACAGTTCAATCGGCAGCATCTCAGGCTACTGCTGCTAATGAAGTAGCCATTGCTGCTGCTGATTCTTTTCTCCCGGTCAAGGGTGTGCAGTACTTTATAGATGGTATTCATTCTTTTACTGGATTAAATTGGTGAGGATCCCCATTTTTTTACGCTTGGATAACTTTATCGTATATTGTGCGATGAACTTCTTATAGCTAACTGTTCAGTGATGATCTAACTTTTTGAATCCATCAGGTGGGCTTGCATTGTATTAACAACCCTACTGATTCGTGGTGCAACAGTCCCTCTTTTGATAAATCAACTCAAATCTACTGCCAAGCTTACTGTATGTCAGTTTTTGATGCACTTTATTTTTCATGTTACTCCAACTCCTACTTCTAGATGCAAATTCTTCCATTTGTGCACTTGTTCAGAATCTGTTGTTCTTTTGGGTTACTGTAGTATCATCAAGGGATTTAATTTAAGCTTTCCACCCAGTGTTTTGGCCCTGGAACCTTAGAAGAACAATATTTAATTCAACTCGTAGTCCTCATTCTCAATCAAGGAGCAGTCTTTTAATAAATAGTTGATATTAACTTGACTCAATTTCTGGTTGTTGTTGGTAATATTTTCCGTGAGATTCTATTTCTCACTCTAAGCCATATGCATCCTTTAACGCCACATGGTATTTTGGTGGTAACTTGGTAAGGGGTCTGAGGATGCTTTGAGATAGCTTCCAAGGTCTTGGGTTGTAGCCTCGATTGAAAACTTAATTTGAAATCCTTGTTGTCCTTGTTTTTTGGAGGAGGTCTTGGAGTGAGCAAGGCCTTTCCAAGGGTAAGGGGGCGTGCCATGGGAAAAATTGTGAGGAGTGAAGCCTCTGATATCCTAGTTGTCCAAAAGAAGAGAGAGAGAAAAAAAAGTTCCTTTTAGCTGATCTTATATGCTACCACTTTTGCGTCTATAAAGTTGGTTAGTTAGAGCAAGAAATGGTATCTTGTGATAAATGTGTGGGCGAGATTCTTAAAGGAAATTAAGATATGCTACCACTTTTGCGTCTATAAAGTTGGTTAGTTAGAGCAAGAAATGGTATCTTGTGATAAATGTGTGGGCGAGATTCTTAAAGGAAATTAAGATTCTAAATTGATTAATTTATGAAAGTTTAAAGGGTTAATTGATACAATTATAAATTTCATACGAGGTTTTTCCAAACAGAATATAATGGAGGGTGTAAATCGATACACTTACAAAAATTCAGGGTTTAAATTGATACAATTATTAGTTTAGAATTTAAATTGATATTACCCCTCAAGTTTAGGGGTACCTTCTCAAATTTTAAATGGTAATGTCCTAAGAAAGAAACCGTTGAATTTGGAAGAGGGAGTTAAATTAATAATTAGCTACTACCACCGTAATCAACAATAACAAATCAACCCATGATGACACGTGCAAACAAATAAAGCCATGGGGTTCACAACAATGGCCTCAAGAGATCAATAGACATTTATCGAGTGCGATGCATCGCAGGCAATTGAAAAAGGATGGGCCGGTTTTGTTTCGTATTCTTTTAGTCAAAAGCAATCGCCTGATCCAAAATTGGATTGCGCTTTTCCCATTTTCCCACCCATTAGTCCACTTTCTAGAGCATGAAGTTACTTGGGAGATCATTTATGATTTTAAGAAAGAATTTTCTGATTTTCACTTTGAGGACAAGGTAGTTTTAGAGGAGGAGGGTAATGTTAGGCTTCCAATTGTATTGCGCCATCAAAAAGAGGGGTAAAAAGGGAATCGGGAATGTAGGGGGGGGGGGGACCACAATTAGTTAGAGGAGAGAGAACAGTTTATATGTTTATGGGGGGAAAGTAGCAGGTAGTTAGTTTCTGGCGGAATTCTTTCTTGTGAATGAGAGAGGAGGGACTCAACTATTAGAGGATATTGAGGAGTGTTGTAACTTGCCCTAGGCAAGCTCTTCTGAGCATTTTCTATTGAACAATACCAAGGAGAAATGATATGATAAGATTCCAATCTAAGATTTTTATTGAATTCACGAAAATTACAGTCTTCACACTAGAACACAAGGAAACTCCCTAAGTTTCCTTCCCAACTGCTATTGCAGCACTTCAAAATAAAAACATAACTGCCCCCTTCTCTCACCTATCCCTCACTTATACTACTTCCCTCCCCCAACAATAAAAGAAATACATAAATAAAATAATAACTACGTTTGGCTAGTAGAAGTCACACTTCCACACACAATGCCCTTCCCTCTATTCCCTTTTCTGCTGTAAGTTAGAACTATAGGAGGTCTAACATTATTTGATAAGATTCCAATCTAAGATTTTTATTGAATTCACGAAAATTACAGTCTTCACACTAGAACATTGAATCTTCACTCTGGCTTTTCTTGCACCTATCTTTACGCGCGTTAGAAATAGAAAGGAGTCCAGTGCACCATTGATGATTGTTCTGCATCTTTATCATGTTATCAGTTTTAATGTGATGCAAACTTTATCTTTTGATATTTTTCTAATGTGAAATATTCGCAACTTAATTGGGTATTATGGCCTTTGATTAAAGATTGAATAAAGTCTCATTTGTTGTGTAGTTGTTAAGGCCTCACTTGGAGGAAGTTAAGAACGAGATGCAAGAAAAGGTATTGCGTCCAGTTCTTGGATTTAAATGCCATCGGTTTCATCTGTTGGTCCATATCACAAATTTTCTTTAATGTATATTTCATGCACCAATTTAGTCACTCTTTGAAGAATTGTAATAAAGTTATATTGTTTTCCCCCCTTTGTTCCTTTTTTTCAGGGTATGGATCCAAGGGCTGTTGCTGAGGGTCAACAAAAAATGAAAAAACTTTTTAATGAGTAAGTTCTATTTTTAAACTTGAGACAGACTAAATTGCAATAGCCTTATGTGGCTTAAAGGAGAAGCAGTAAGGAAATGAGACTTTGCTTTTTTGTGTCTGTGCGCGTGTTCGCGCGTCTATGTTTCTGTGCACGTGCACATGTGCGTTCCTGTGTGTGTGTGAGAGGAATTGGGGGGAAATGTAAATTTGTATAGTATTCAAGAGGTTCTCTTTGTAAAAAGTTAAATATATAATCAAGAAACAAGGTTCATGCAGACAAGGATTGGAGGGCCCATAAACTATGGTCTCTATAACCAAGACAAGAGAAAGGAAAGGAAAACTAGCTGGATTAAAGACCAGTGATGCTAACTTCTCAATCTCACGATCAAGATAGCCTTCATAATTGAAAGTCAGAATAAATAGATCCTCCTGCAAACAAAAAATACATATCAGGAGGTTTTTGGAAAGAGCTAGCTGCGTGGCCCCCAATAGTGAATACTCGCTCTAGAAAAGGTAAAGGGAAATAGCCTGGGGACAACTTGTCAGTGGGACATGGGGAGGCAGTATGGTTGGTTAGGACGAGCAGTAGTATATTATTACGTAGTTTTTTCTATTTTGGCTTTCATGGATTATTTTGGACAGAATAGTGGTTCTAGGGTTAGGAGAGATTATCAGAATTCTCAAAATTGCTGATTATCGTGATCTTGATATTGTAAACGTTGTGAACTTTGTGTTTTGGTAATCAAAATGCAGGTAAGTATCCTTACACAAAATATAATGCCTGGTAACAATATATCGATTTACCTTATTTTTTCAATTGTGCTCTTAAACATTTGTTTTTATGGAATTGGAATTTTGATTAGTTTGGATTGCTTCGTCCAACCTTACCTCCAACAAAGTATTTCATAGGGTTTTTAAGTATGTCAATATTGCAGTGATTACTTTTCTTGATCCGGTTGTGGTCACTTGAACAGGGAAACAAATGTTATTTTGTTTGCTAAATGTATAACATCTCAAACTTGTCAGAATGTCTTTGTCCTTTTAATATATACAATACAGTAGCATTCGTGTTTTCTAGAATAAAGCTGGAATTTTTATAGCCTGTGAAATCATTATTTTATATTTAATAAAAAAATCGTAAACTAACAAAACTGTTTTTATTTATGGTAGCCAGGGGGTTTATAAACGAAATAATATTAGTAAGTGATAAAACATGATTTTAGATGATCTTTTTCATCCAGCAACCTTCCTTTGATAAATCAGTGTGCTTTTGATATTCTCTCTTTGACCTCACTAGATGTTTTGGCGTATTTTCTTGGTTGTCTTCAGTTTCATGAGTTTTGACCTTGCAGGTTTGGTGTGAGCCCATTTACCCCATTGAAGGGACTTTTTATTCAGGGTCCTGTCTTCATCAGCTTTTTCCTCGCAGTAATGTTTTTTTTTAAAAGAATTATGTTCTTATCAATGACTAATGATAAAGCATTTAGGTATTGTGACGTGTATACCGTTTATTACTTTCACTCCTCTCAATTATTATTTTTCTTTGGCAGGTTACAAACATGGCAGAGAAAATGCCTTCATTTAAAAATGGTGGAGCATACTGGTTTGTTGATCTCACGACTCCAGATACGATGTACATTTTCCCAGTTTTAACCGCGCTCACATTCTGGATCACAGTGGAGGTAGACATTCGTAAATTTGTTTTTGTCTACTATGTGTTTAATATTATTTTGTTTCTTTTCTTTTTCCTGGAACTTGTTCTATACTAATCGTTTAAGCTGGGCACTCAAACACAGTTAACATAAAAATCGAACAAAGTCTTCATGGAGTAATCCTTGTTTCTTTTCTTTTTCTGATAGGCACATATAGTGCAGTGATCACCGATTCTCATGAAACCAATGATTAAAATATCCATTGATATGTCAATATATCAGTAAATTGGAAGGTTTGACATCGAGATTAAGATTAATTGATATCTCCGATATCTTTTATAAATACCTATAAAATATTTATTTAAAAAAACATCTATTAATCTCAATATGTCCATTAATTCCAATATGAAGATACACACTAACAATAAGATCTATAGCTTAGCTGGAAGTAAAGTAATTTAATTATTAAATGGAATGTATATATATGGGTGTTTATATAATATATGTTTAATTAATTTTTTGATTTATAGAAACATTTTGATATCAATATATCTATTGATATATCTGTAAAATTGAAATTTTAATATTGATATCAACATTGATATTTTAATCCTTGTATGTAGTCAAGCCGAATTTGCATTAATTGAAACAAAAGTGCTTCCCTAACCCTTAATTAGAGCCACTTAACAACTATTTTTCTTTTTTCTTTATCTACATCCACGTCTGTCAATGCAGATCAATTCACTTCATTGGTTTTCTAATTTTTATTTATTTTATTTTTTGTCTTTATTATTATTGTTGTTGTTATATTACACAGCTAATCTTAAACATTCTGACTGCTTCGATTTTCTCAGTGCAACTTGCAAGAAGGTTTGGAAGGTAATCCTGTTGCTAGCACAATGAAAAATGTGATGAGGGGTCTTGCTATTGCTACGGTTCCCTTGACCATGAATTTTCCAAAGGTATTTTGCTATTTTTTTGTTGCAGTAGAATTGTTTTTGTTTGTTTGCTTCTGGGTTGGATGCAAGCACCGGACCTTACCTCATGTTGGCTTCCAACTGATTTTAATGTTTGCACTTTCTTTAGTAGTCATATTAACATAATGACGAGATCTGTAGCGAGGTTGATGGTTTGTTGCAGCCATCCTGCATTTTTTATCTTTGCTTCCCATTTTTAAAGTCTTTTTGAATTTTTGATTTCTGAAGATATATACTATTAACCCTGTGACAAGATCTGAAGATTGAGGTTGGCGGTTTAAATAGCATGTACTCATTATACTTTGGGCCCTAGGAGTTTGGAAGTAGAAGTTGTGAACTCCTCCCCTTGTTTGGCCTAAGAGTTGGTGGGTCCCACTACTAAAAACACTTTAATTTTATATCTTATCAACTGGTCTCAAGAGTTCACAACTCCATAAACTTTATAATTTTCGAAACACCCTCTTTTTGTTTATTTCGATAAAATGTTTGTTACATGTATTTGGTAGGACTAGCCTACCAGGGGTCCTACAATAGAGAGGTGGAAATAAAATCCGTAAGTAATTTGTAAATGATAAATTTCATCCTAGTATGAAGAGAGAGTATCTAACATTCATACAAAGTCATCTAATTCTGCATCATGTATTCTTGCAAGATCTTCCTTTTCCTTAAAAGCTTCATAACATCTGGAAATTGAATTGTGGCATTTTATAAGGCATAGCTTCCCTAATGTGCCTCGCTTCACTTTTTACTCAGGTCACTTACTTCTGGTATTATATGCAGGCAATATTCTGTTACTGGGTTACATCTAATTTGTTCTCACTTGTATACGGGGCTGGTGAGTCCTTCAAGCGCCTATTCGTCACCGTTAATCTTTTTACTGTCTTCCTTTGATTAATAGACGTTTGGTAACTTTTCAGCTCTCAAAGTTCCTGGGGTTAAGAAGGCCTTGGGTGTTCCTGAAATACCAGTGGCCAATACGAACACGACTCCGCGACCTGCCTTCTCATTTCTTACAGCTATGAAACAAGCAACAGCAGCATCCAATGAAGCTACCACGACAACATTAACCGCTCAACCGTCACAGTCCCAAGACCGAAAAATTTCATCATCGTCAGTCATTAGCCAGAGGCTTAGAAGTTTGGAGAAAGAAGTGAAGGGAAGGAGAAAGATGAAGAATAAGAAAAAGTGAAGATTTGTATTGGGACATCACTTATATTTATTTAGGTCCTGTTTGGTAATCATTTTATTTTATTTTTTTTCGTTTTTGAAAATTAGCCTATTTCCTCTACATTTCTTATAATAATTTGCACCTTTTTCAAGTTCAATGATTGAATTCATAGACAAATTCCAAAAACAAAAATAAATTTTTAAAAACTACTTTTTTAGTTTTCAAAATTTGGCTTGGCTTTTTAAACTATTGATAAAAACTGAACAAAAGAGGAAATTTGGAGGTAGAGATAGTGTTTATAGACTTGATTTTCAAAAACAAAAACAAAAAATAAAATGGATATCAAACAGGACCTTAGCTTTTCTGCTTGGAAGACTGTACTATTGATTTATAACCACCTGGTAAGTTGGTCATAATTTTCCTCCATACTCAAGAGAGATAGAGAGACAGATATAGATAGATAGAGAGAGCCCAACCAAAAGAAAATAAAATTTTTACTTGGAGTTTCTACAAGTGCAATGTGTATTTGAATTTTTGGATTTCTGAAAAAAAATAAAAATAACAGAGTTGAGATATGTTAGTATTGATTTTTTTTTATTGGATTAAATTTTAAGATTTGATTCTACCTGTCATGAATTAAATTACTTTTTATTATTTTTTAAAATAAAAAGTTATTATTATTATTATTAGGAATGTTTTCAAATATGACAATTGTTGAAAATAATTATAAATATATCAAAAGTTTACTTTCCAACTGTGATAGTCGTATATGTGTATATCACATTCTATTATATAGAATTTAAAATTAACAATTTTACCATTTAAAATAATTTTTATGAATGGATTGCTTCTTTATATTAAAATCTGAATGGCTTGTACTTAAATGTATGCGACAACACACACTCACACGTTTCTCATTTAATTTTTATTGTCTTTCTTTCTACAAAACATCAAAGCTATATTTGTCTAAGGCTGTTTGCTAACGTTTTTTTTTTTTTTTTTTTTTTTTTTTCGTTTCTCTTCCTTGGTTACCCTTTATTTATTGAAGAAAAATATAACTGCATTTTAATACAAATAAAAATAAAAGGTTTGCATAAAAACAGAAATTTAAATTTAATATTTAATATTTAATATTTAATATTATTTAATATTATTTAATATTCATTATACGAGCAAATATAATAAAATAATTTTTCAAAACTTGTACACAATTTTGCAAATGTTTCCTACAATATATTCTCAAAAACTGAAAATATAACCATTTTAGGTGTTGTTTTGATAGCTACTTGAATTTTATGTCTAACTTTCTAAACAAACAAACTTACCAAGAATGTAAGGTCTTGCTTGAACGGACATTTTTAGAACAAGGTTCTTTTTTTTTTTTTTTTTCCTTTTTTTTAATTTTTATTTTTATGAAATAGAGATAGTTGATCTCTCTCCTTATCAAGATTACAAAAAAAAACCTTTCTACAAGCTAGAAGTGTTGAGTATGAACTACTTTCATTGTCAATTGATTTTGACATGTGAATCATGTTATTTAATAAGAAGATTTGTGTTTGAAATGTTTTTTTCCTTCGAATTTCTAAGATATTGTAAAGCCAAGAAGTTGGTTGTGCTTTTAATCACAAGCTCTAAATTTGGAGTCTCACACAAGTTGAATGAAACCACAAAGCTTAACCACAACCATATGAAGAAGCTTACCAACCAGCCAACTAACAACAAATGACCCGATTGAATGAGAATAGTAATAATTGTTTGTGGGACAATTAAATGCCAATTGAATATTATAATGATAATCTTAATGATGGTAGAGATTTTCATTTTCTTTCTAATTGACCAAATATCCCATTTTAATTGCATTCATGAACATGTTTCTATCTAATTGTGTTCTTGGAACAAAATATCAAGGGTGTAATCCAAAGTCAACCTGTTAGTTTGATTTTTTTGGGGGTAAAGTGTAAAGCTGATAAAATGGATTCTATTCGGCTTTAATTTTATTGAATTGATTGATTTAGTGTTCGGTCGGTGCATCCTAGGGGGTCCATTTGGTAGAAAATATGAGTGCTGATTTATGTTTTCAAATTTATCGAGTTGGATATATATGTGTTTGACAAACAACTCGAATTCTGTTTTTGAAAACTGTTTCGAAATTTTTTGATTCAAACAGTGAAAATTTCGAAAACATCTTTTTTGTATTTTTATTGTATCTAGATTTTAAATTTTAAAATGTATAATTATATTAATTAAAAATAAAAACATTTGAAAATAGAATATGTCATGTAATAAACTCAATTCATTTTTTTGAAAAGTATAATACGTATTATGTAACGTGTCATAAATTATAGAATGTTACAAAACAATAGTTATACATCTTTAACATAAATATATTAAAAAATAAATTAATAATAGTTTATTGTCAATTAAATAATAGTGTGTAACTACAACTAGTTTTATGATTTATAAATATATAGTATCAAATACATTTTGAACAACTATTTAAATTAGAATCCAATTTTGAATTGGCTACCAAACACATATTGAAAACATAAAATACAAAATTGGATGTTTTGTTTTCAAATTCTCTACCAAACGCAGATCTTTAATAGTTTGAATCAAATAACCAAACAAAATATTAAAATGACTATATTAATAGAAATACAAGGTAGAGAAAATATTCAATACGAACTTATAAAATATTATTGTGATTAATAAATAAGTAATTCGAGTGGGAACATAAAGAAAACTGCTAAAGGGTCATGAGTTTAATTTATGGTGGCCACCTATTTACAATTTAATATCTTACGAGTTTTTTTTGACACTCAAATGTTGTTGGATCAGACGGGTTGTCTGGTGAGATTAATCGAGTTGAATCTGTAAGCTGGTCCAACACTCCAAATATATAAGAAAAAAGATAATTTGCCTCCAAATTATAAATTTTAATCTGAGATTTTTTTTAAAAAAAAAATTTCTACATTTCATTGACACTTAAATCATGTATAAAAAATATCAATTCATGTTCAAGGTCCGGTATTAAAGCTTCTGAATTATTTTTTTCAATAAAAACTTGGGAAATTATTAGTTTCAATTTCAAAGAGAGAAAACGTAAATTGTGCCTCCAAAACTGTCCCCTTCTTTCTTTCCGTACCATAATTATGGACACTTGAATTTGGAAGTAAACTACCAGAAGTTTCGCCACAATTATGGACACTTCAATTTTATGATATTATTAGGTTAAATTATAAATTTAGTTTTCCATACCCAAAATGTTTGTATTTATTTTCTTCTTAAAAATTTTAAATATATAAATAAATCTATAAATTTTAGAGGATGCTTGGTGGAGAGAGGAGATGAGTTGAAATATAAATTTAACTCATTGTTTGGAAGGCCAACTTCATATGTCACCGTTCTATGCCATGTCCGCCAACGGTTCACTCAACCCTCATCACTAGCAATCACCTCCGATAATTAACTCCAGCGACCACTTCCGGCAGCGTACTCCGAAAACCATAAGTGCGGCCAACTCAGGTATTCAACCATCACTATTGACGGCCAACTCTGGCGACCTCTGATGGCGACCACTCCACCAACTCCAACGACCATTATTTTAAATTATGACTATTACAAATTTGAGCTTTGTTGATACACGAGTTTTTTGTTTTGTTGGCGCTCGTTAATAAAAACTTAATTTAAAGTTTAAAAATAACTATTAACTTAAAAAAACATATAAAACATAAATAAATATTTATATTTAAGTTAATATACAAAATTGACGATAAAAACACATTTGTTGATGCAAAAATACCTAAGTTCCGTCAAAACGTTTGAATTTCTGGTTTTTTGATTGGTTCATAGTATTTTATAGTCGTATTTATAGTAATTTAACATTAATAAAATCACTTTTATCATGTAAGAAACCAAACAATTTGTATGTAAAAACACTTTTGAGAAAAAATTATCAAACACGAGTGTTTTTATTTAAAAAGTTTTTATCAAAAGTGTTAAAATAAAAAAATAAAAAAACTTAAACTTCACATGCACAAATTTGTAAAATGATTGCTTAAATTAAAAAAATAAAATAAAATAGAATGCATGATACAAAAGTAAACCCTAAACCCCATTTTCCAGAACTCCCAACAATACATGTGTGCTTAAAAAACAATAAAGTAAAGTACAATTTATAGTTTATTAAAAAAAATGTGTAGTATGATTGAATAAAAAAGTTCTCAAACAAAAAAAATCATCATAAAAACACAAAAAATTATACCGATACCCTGACATATGAACTTAGCATCCCAAACACCCAAAATACAGTGCCCCAAATAGCCCCTTAAAAGTATCTAATAAATTCTATATTCTTTAAATTTGTGTACTTCAATTTTATTTTTTATTTTTAAAATTCATGGATCTACTATACTCTAAATTAAAGCTTTAGAGTTTAATTAGGCAAAGAATTCGATTTTTTATTTCTATGTTATTTAATTTTGGTTTTTTTTTTTTAGATTTATTTAAAAAAAAAGAAAAGGAAAGTTATGAACTAGACAATCTTTAAAATTTAGAGATTTTTTTAGACACAAATTACCAATTAAAAACCTTCTAAACTTTTAGACACAAATTTAAAAGTTGAAAAAAAAAAAATTTAAGTAATAAAACTTTCTTTGACAACATTTTATTTTCTTAAAAAAATTAGAACCTATAACCACTACTTTTTCTTATAGTTTTCAGGTTATGTTACCTATTTTTTAAGAACATCTTTAAAAATAAAAGATGTTTCTTTTAAACGATATAAAAAAAAAGAAAGTAGTTTTAAAAAAACTACTTTTTGTTAGTGTAGATTTTGAAAAAAAAAAAAAAAAAAAAAACTCTAACAAAATAAATAAATAATTTAATTAAGTATAAATGTAGTGTTTATCAATTTAATTTTTAAAAATGCCAAAGTGAGTTTAATTTAATGGTACTGACACGTGCTCATTCTAGAAGTTGAAAGTTCTATCCTCCCTTTTGCAATTATTGTACTAAAAAAAACTTAATTTTTAACCATAAAAAATCAAATAATTAAAAAACAAAGTTTAACTATATAGTGTATTCATTTTAAAATTATTTGATGTCCTTTCCTTCTTAAATCTTAAAGCTCTCCAATTCTCAACTACCCTTAGGACCATAAACATTCCCAACCATCTTGGCCAACCTTTAGGTCTCTCCTTAATTCAATTATTCAATTATGTATCCAAATTTTAATTTTCTTCCTATCTATTTACACCTAGTTCTGTTGCATCAAATTTAGTGAGATGTGAGACCCACATTTTTCTATATATATATATATATATAATCATTACAATAAACAGCTCAACTATCTTTCATTTTCTAATTCCTACTTTTATGTGTTATTGAAATGATTTAATTATCATGTACCTATCTAACAAAATTTACAAATATAATAGTATATTATTTATTAAGATACCACCCCTCAAGTATGGTAATAGTTGTAATTATATCCACTAACTTTTAAATGTAAAAATTGAGCCTTTAAATTTCTACAAGTGTTAAAAATAGACCCTCAAGCTTAATTGTAGAAATTTGACCTGCAAATGATAAAAATTGAACCCTGAAACTTATACAAATGTTACCATATAGTCAATATTATGTAAATTTGAAGGTCTCAATTTGACCAAATTTTAACAATTATATGAGTTTGAGGGCTCAATTTTTTAAATTTAAAGTTAAGAGTATAATTGCAATTACCACCATATTTTAGGGGCAGTTTTTGCAATTTATCCATTTAATTATTTATTTGAAGAAATTGTTTAAACCATATTTTCCCCTTTCTTTTGCATTTATATAAAAATGAAAATGTAAAATTTTAAATATAATAGCACGACGCCAATGATATTAAATTTTCACGACATGTTATATTTCTATATTTTCATAGGCTCGACTTCAACATAAGCGATGAATCAATATTTCTATTATATCGTGCAAAAAATTTATTAAACAAAAAGTAAAAAAATGTCACTAATGTAAATAAAATATAAATAACAGAGAAATTATTATAAATAGAAAAAAAAAATATCAATCTGTTTATAAATAAAGAAGAATTTCACTGTCTATCGTGTTTATTGTTGATAGACCATGAAAATTTTCTATATTTGTAAATAGTTTGACTCATTTTGCTATATTTGAAAACAATTCTAAATAATAAGCCTACCTTATTTTAAAAAGCTTAAAATATTGAGTTGATTTCAAATATAGTAAAATGAACCAAACTATTTACAAAGATAGAAAAAGTTTAGCGATAAACTGTAATGAACTTCAATATTTTTGTAAATAATTTGATATATTTTTCATTTATAATAATTTCCTTAAAATATTTATATACTAATTTAAATATTTTTTTCAAAATATTTTTCTTTTATAATTTTATGAGAAATATCAATTTGACATTGAAATTTTATCGACATCATTCTTTAAACCTAAATGAGAACATGAGAAGAACTACTATTAGTGAAACTATCCATTATGCTTTTTCATATGATTTCTATCGTTTTTTCTAATCTACTTGATAAAAAAATGTGATTAGTTTTACAATTCATTTTAGCTTTTTTCTTATTATAATCATTCTCTAAATGGCTAAACACTGAGATGGGTTAAAAATCCAACTTAACCTAATTAACTCGAGTCTAATACTCAAAATACTATTTTTAGAGAAAAAAATTAAAAGCGTTACTTTTCAAAATTAACTAATCAAATAGAAATTAAGACCAAATTCAAAGGACCAAGAGTATATTTTTATCCTAAATTTATTAACAAAATAATATTATAACATTGGAATACATTTTACAAATTGAATTGGAAATAACTCATATATTCATTTAGGTTAAAATATAAATATGTTTCTTCAATTTTCAATTTTCAATTTTATTTTATTGAGTTCTCTAACTTTAGAAAGTTTCAATTACACAGGTTTCTACCTTTAAATTAGGCTTCTTCTTAATTATAAGTTTCAACTATTATTACCATGTAAATGTTGATTTGACACTTTCTTTTAGGCTAATTATAGTAGGGTTACATAATATTGTGACCTGACAGAACAATTTGATAGAGTATATTAATGGGTGTGCATCACATCCACACGTTTCATCAATGACATTCATGATCTAAATAGATGTGTACGCCTAAAGTTTAGAAACATCTTAAAACTATAGACTAAATAAACACCATATTTAAAATTTAATTAACCAATAGGAATTTTTAGAAAAGAGTTCTAACCACTTTTTAGAGGAGTCCACAAAAATTTAGAATAATGATAAATGAATAATCACAAGCACAAGATTATCTCAATTCACATCTAAAATATTTAACATAGAACCACACACACTCGTGCACATACACATAGGTGAGGATATGAAAATTTAAAACTTTGCTGACCTTAATAAGAGAAATACGTACCAATTATTATTAAACTAAACACACTTGGACATAAAAATTGCATAGATACGTGGGATATATCCACCTATAAAACAAACAATTTATTCTACTTCATATGACTTGACTTATAATAATTATTTACCGGTTAAAAACTTAAAATACCTTTTTGAGTCTTTGTACTTTGAATTTGTTCTCCTATCTTTTCAATTATGCAATTTTAGTCACTCTACTTTTAATAAATCTTACAATAGGTTCTTGAAGTTAGCTTCTCGTTGATTGTTCTAAAAAAGATTGGCTTTATGAGTCTCACTTTTATAAATTGTAAAATTATATTTACACAATACCTTTTCTTGCATGAAAATTATTATTAATTTTCACCAATTTCACTAAAAATTAACTCTGAATGAATAAATTTAAAATTTATTGAGAGTACAGTGTCAATAGTTTATTTTAAGATTTATTGAAAATATAGGGGCAAAAGTTAGATAGTTGAAAGTATAGGAATCAAAATGGGAAAAAAAAAAAAAAAT
This sequence comes from Citrullus mucosospermus, assembly GCA_030954485.1. Classification (NCBI taxonomy): domain Eukaryota; kingdom Viridiplantae; phylum Streptophyta; class Magnoliopsida; order Cucurbitales; family Cucurbitaceae; genus Citrullus; species Citrullus mucosospermus. The sequence goes on along the minus strand of CM062061.1, from coordinate 29,449,645 downwards.
CTCTTCAAAAGAAAAAGGAACAAAACATGAGGTATAAAGACCAAAATGATATTTTAACCTAATTTATTTAGTTGGAGAAGGGATTGTTGGTAAAACAAATGATTTCATTAAATGGGCAAATGGAAAAAATCACCTCCAAAGTATGTTAGTAGTTGTAATTATACCCTCCAATTTTTAATAGTAAAAATTGAGTCCTCAAACTTTTATAAATGTTAAAACTGAACTCTCAAACTTATCATAGTTGCAAAAATTGGACCCCCCATAAATGATAAAGATTATGCCTCAAACTTATACAATTGTTACAATTTCTATGGTTATGTAAGTTTGAAAGTCTAATTTTAGCAATTGTATAAATTTTGAGTACCTAATTTTTACAATATAATTGCAATTGTCACTATATTGGAATAATTGCATAAAAAATCCATTTTAAAGGCTCAAAATGGCAAATTACGTAACTTTTGAAAAAAAAAAAATGCCAAATGACCCTTTAGTGATGTCATAATCACGTAAAGTTATGGTATTGCCCTTCTTCATATATAAATTTTTAATTTTCTTCTTCTTCTCCAGCTCGTGTTTCTCCCTCTCTCGTTTTTTCTTCAACGTCTTCTTCTTCTCCGTGTCTTCTTGTTCTTCGACCTTTTTTCTTCTTCTCCAGCTTCTTCTCATTGGAGCGTTTTCTTCTTCTGTAATTTCATCCGAACTAAGAGATGAAAGTAATTTTGAGTGAAGAAAGGAAGAGAGGGCAAGAGTGAGATAGACTTTTTCGCGTGTACGAGTTTATTTTGGCAATTTCATCTGAATTTAGCATCATCAAAGGGTCATTTGACATTATTTTGAAAATTTGGATCATTTGACATTTTGAATGCAATTTTTAGATTATTTGTACAAGATTTTCCGCTATATTTTAGTTTCCCAATTTGGCCACCACGAGTCACGAGAGCTCTGCCCACCTCATTCTTAAGTATTATTACTTTTATTGGGTTGAAAAATAAAGTATTATTTCTATAATATCACACTTTTTTTCTTCTTTTAATTATTGAAACAATATGATACATAAACCACCGCTTTGATTTCCGTTGGCATTATTATTGTTATTTTATTGGCAAACATTGTCACCAATTCTCAGCCTATTGGATTGGAGTTTTCCTTTTCTTTCTTTTTTTGTTTTTTTTTTTTTTTTCCCCTCAAAACAAAAAATAAATAATAAATAAATCTCTCTCTTTCTCTTTTCAGTACAATAAATAAACTCAGTGGGGCCCACAAAACACTCCACAAAATGAAAAGAAACACACACACACACAATTTTACATTTGTTTCTTCACCATTCAGCTTCACTAAATTTTTTTATATTAAATTTTTGTTTAGTAAATGTAGAGTATTTATTATTGTTGTTCTTTTCCTTTCAAGAAAATTAAATTATTGTTGTTATTATTATTATTATTATTATTATTTTTTTTTTTTACTATTTGTGCCCATTGAAATAGTTACATATCTTGATATAGAATTGAGTCTTTTGAGGGAAAAAAAAAAACATATCCTATCAATAAGGTTGTATCATTTAAAAGGAAGAAAAAAAAAAAAAACTCACTTTAGGAAGAGTTGTAATTTCTAAATTTTAAAAATAAATTAATCTTATTTATATTTTTTTTTGATAGACTCCCAACACAAGGGAGAGAGTATATATCAATTAACGATGAGCTAATCTTATTTTTTAATATTATTTTTCGATAGACTCCTGACCACAAGGGAAAGAGTGCATGACATTCAAAATATTTAAAAATAGGCTAAAATTTAGTAGAATAGGAGTTTCGATTTCTAACCTATTATTAATAAGTTTGGCAAAATATTTTTAAAAAAATATCTGAATAATTATGATGGGTGACTCGTAAATATTAAAGATTATTCCTTTAAGATCATTTTTTTCTTTTTCTTTTTACTTCAAACAAACTAAGTTTAGGTTGGCTCTTATATACTACCACTATTTATTATAAAAGAATTGATAAACAAATTTTCGATTTAAAGTTCTCAGATTTTAAACTATGATATAATCATTTTTCGTTATAAAGAAGTATGATAGATTTTCAATTTAGAATGATCAAATTTTAAAAGATAAGAATGTAAAGCTATTTTTCTACCATTTATTGATTAACAGACTTTTGGGGATGAAGTGATAAACAATCAAAGGAGGATGACCTTTTCATTTTCTAATTCCAAGCTCTATTCTTTATACTTTTATCTTAAAGAAAAACATTAACCGATTATTTAATAAACAATAACAACTTTAGCTATCCTAAAAAAAAACCATCAAACTAATCTTTAAAAAAAAAAAAAAAACATCAAACTAAAAGAGGGAGAGAAAATAAGTTTTAAAAAGAATGAACACAATTAGTTTAAATTTGGTCCTTACTGTTTAAACATAATCTAAATTTGATTTAAGATAAGCCGTTTTGAACATGACAAAAAAAGAAAAAAAAAACATTATTTTTGAAATCCTATAAACATAATAGAAACTAAATTTCAAATTTCAGATACCAAAAGTGTAAATTCTCCATAATTTTTAATTAAAAATATTTAAGTGCATCGTACCGAATTGTCCGATCATAATTTGCCACAAGAAAAAATTACATTTTTATATATTTTTAAATATTTTAATTCTTTTTTATGTATGTGTTAAAAGTGAGATGAATTGAATCAATAGACCCAAGTATTACTCATTTTTAACATACAAAAAAAACATTTGAAAAGAAGGAAAAACATGTTCACTTGAGTATAATTCAACTAGTTAAAACATTATATCTATGACCAAAGTGCATAGTTTGATCTCTGTGCCACATGTTGAACTAAGATTTTTTTTTTTTTTTAAAAAAAAAAGATGAACAAATTCGAGCATTGGTTTAATTAATCACAAAAACTTCTAAAATTTTCATTTACATCACTATACATATATATCTTACTTTAATAATATATAGATATAATATTTTAACCTATTGAACTATACTCAAATTAATAAAGTATGTTCCTATTCTATTCATTATTAAAATATTAAAATTGTTCTACCAATACGAGCATAATTCAAAGTATGAATTTGTACTGTTAACCTAGAGATTTGAACTTTGATCTCTTACCCATATATATATATATATATATATATATATATATATATATATATATATTAAAACTAATTACAATATATCATTTATTATTCGACCATATATGACATCATGTATTTGATCCCTCTCATAACTACTATTACTATTGTTATTCTAAAAATAATAATAACAATAATAAGAAATAGTAGTACAGCAAAATTTAAAAAGGTAACTAAAAATTGGAAGAAGCGAGGGACTAAACGCATAATACTAAAAAAGTGAGGGACTAAATTTATAATATGTTATTGTAATAGTTTTGGTGAAGGGGGAAAAAGAAAGAAGAAAAAGTGGGTGTATTTACCATATACGCCACTTGGTCAGGTCACCCATAGCCACCAATCTTCATGACTTTTGTACTTTGATTTGTGTATATAAAACCAATTTATTTCTCTAAAATTCATCGAAAATTTGAAGTTGAAGGATCACAGACTCTTTTTCGGGATTATTACTCTGTAACGGAGGCCGGAGAATGTCGCAGATGAAGTATTTGATTGAGGTGGAGAAGCCCAAGGCCGCCATTGATGGAAGGCCTTCGATCGGACCCGTTTACAGAAGCATTTTCGCCAAGGATGGCTTTCCGCCACCCATTCAAGGATTGGATAGCTGTTGGGATATATTTCGGTGCGATTTCTTCACTTTCTGCTTCTTTGCTGAGAAAAACCGCCACTAGATTCTGCATTTTCTGCATTTTCTGTGTTTGTTTTTGTTTTGATTTTCAGTTGTGGAAGGATGGCCGAGTAGAAATGCTTTCCGGTTTTATTGATACCATTAGTTGAGTTGAGTTCTGCTTTGTGTATTCTGCAAGATTTGTCCGTACTTTTGATACTGTGCTATATATGAGTATATAGATTGAAATATGAGTTCGATCAGTTTTGATCATCAAAGGTTTCATAATTCATTGTTGTTGTTTTTCTGAGTACTTGGCTCTGCTTCTTTTAATTGGTACAGTCATAGTTCCAATTTCTTGAGATCAATATTTTCTTTTTCCTTTAGATATAAATTGTTGTATCATGATAGGTGTCTATGTTCTGCTTGCTCTGTTCTTATTGTCATATTTGAGCTCCATCCTTTTTGGCAGTTCCATTTTTTCCATGTTTCTGAGCTCTGATCAATACCATTATTTGGCTGTCTCAGCTTTGCATGGGGTTATAGTTGACATTTGCTTGCTGTTGCGGGTTTATGGGTTGTTTTTCTTTCCATAGTTAATAGAATGTGATCATGGTGATGCTTTTCTATTTCGGTGCAATCCTTTCTGGGAAAGGTTGGGGATATTATGTCATGCGCCAATTTTTCCATTGATTACTGTTGAATTGCAGGTTATCAGTGGAAAGAAACCCTGGTAATCGAATGCTTGGGCGCCGTGAGATTGTGAATGGAAAGGTATACGCATCTTGCAGATAATCGAAACGCCCCAAAGTTTATGTTTTTGTTTTTCTATCATCCACTGAGACCTTGCAATAAGTTGTACCTTGGATCTATTTTTTGCAGCCTGGTAAATATGTGTGGCTAACATATAAGGAAGTGTACGATATAGTCGTAAAAATTGGAAATTCTTTGCGCACTCGTGGTTTTGAGGAAGTAAGTTTCCATCCTCACTAAGATATTCAATTCATTTATGAAAGTACATCTCTGCGAATCTTATGGATTACAGCTTTGATTAACTAATCTCCATTTATAGGGAGCAAAATGTGGTATTTATGGTGCCAATTGCTCAGAGTGGATAATAAGCATGGAGGTAGACTTTTACTTTGCTCCTGACTCTTTCTTGATATCATTCATCTTTATTCTTCTTCAAGAGGCTTTTAAATAACTGTTGATGCATTTTTGGATGACTTGAAAGTTGTCTGTGTATTCTTGATATACAAGGAAAAGTCAGTTTTTTCTTCTTTGGAGTTTTAGAAACGTGATGACTTTCACAGGACAAATTTGTTTCCTCCTATCTTCTCTAAGTTATTGTTTCTTTATCCTAGACGAATATTGCATGACATTTAAGGATACTTGCAGGCATGTAATGCTCATGGACTATATTGTGTTCCTTTGTACGACACATTAGGTATGTCCATATGCCTTTTCCTCCAAGCTCTTAATTATCACGATGAGATTGGAAGATATAATTGCATTGTGCCTCTAAATTTATAATTATATTATGTGGTTTAAGTATTATCTCATTGTATCTCTTTCATTAGAAAAATAAGAGTAAGCTGATGAACTTTCTATCATACTGATTCAATGCTAGGTGCTGGGGCTGTGGAATTTATTATTTGCCATGCAGAGATTTCTGTTGCTTTTGTAGAAGAGAAGAAGCTTCCTGAGGTACAAACCTATGGTGGAAGCCTGAAATTTAGAATTTATGTTTAAATTAAATCTATGGTTATTAACTATGCATCTTTACTCTCTGAGAATGGTGATCCGGTGGCACAACATGTAAGGTACTTGTCCTGGGTAGTTTTGATCATATGAATTTTATACTTTTCTTTCCAGGTCTTGAAAACATTTCCGACCACAACCAAATACTTGAAAAGTAAGTTTTTTTTTTTTTTACTATTTAGATTATTTTTCCAATGAAGTGTCTATAGAAGCACATTTTTATTTATTTATTTCTATTTTTATTAAAATGTTTCATTTGTTTATTTGTAGCAATTGTGAGTTTTGGCAAGGTTACACCTAATCTAAGAGAGGAGTTTGAGAAGTATGGGGTTGAAATATTTTCTTGGGATGAATTTTCGCTTCTGGTAAGTTTTGATCCTGCTTAGGGTCTCCCTTATTCAATAATTTAGTATTTAGCCTGAAAACTTTATTTATCTCAACTGCATAAAGTTTTCCATGGTAACATTTTGTTTGGGAATGTTGTTTCTGCTTCTAAGTATGGATGGTGAACTGAAAACCTTTTTATTAAGATGATATTGGTATATGTGTAAAGATACGTTGTAGACCTGGTAATAGCCATTTTTTCACTCTTAATCTTTCATCACAAAGAAAAAGGTACAAACTACTCTCATCAGACTTATAAGGTGTCATTTCTTGAATCTGATCTGTTTGGTATCTGCTTAAAACAGGGTGAAAATCAACATTTCGATCTTCCTGTGAAAAAGAAAAGTGATATTTCCACCATCATGTATACAAGTGGAACTACTGGAGATCCCAAAGGAGTGATGATATCAAACAAAAGCATAATTTCACTTATAGCTGGTGTCCAGCGTCTCTTAGAGAGTGTAAATGAAGAGGTAGTTTTCCTTAGTTTTTTTCGTACTTCCAATGTTTTATTTATGAAAGCCTTGAGATGAAAATTTGACTAACATACCCTATGGAACAGTCGATCTTGATTGATTATATACATTGTATTTTTTGTGTCTAATAGCTCAATTTCTGACTTCTCTCTCCCTCTCTCTCTCTCTCTCTCACCCTTCCTCCCTCCCTCATACAGTTGAGTCCAGATGATGTATATTTGTCATACCTTCCATTAGCACACATCTTTGACCGGGTGATTGAGGAGCTGTTCATCTTACATGGTGCTTCCATTGGGTTTTGGCGTGGGGTGAGTTATCATTTGATTTTCTTTGTGCGCCAAATATAAGGTTTGTAAAATCTGTTTACCATTTTCCTTCTGCAGGATGTTAAATTATTGGTTGAAGATATTGGGGAGCTCAAACCCAGTATTTTCTGTGCCGTTCCTCGAGTTTTAGATAGAATTTATGCTGGTAAGCTGACCATGTGTGAATTATATGATTTTGATGTTATGATTCTTTTTTATTAATAATAATTGTTGAGAACAAGTGTCTCTAAAGCTAAAACCAGTTATATGAATTGAAGTAGGGATTATCCAGGGTTTTGCTCTGGTTTGATCTCTTTGGTCTGTGGACGCTACTATTTTCACGTGAATGCAAATTTTATCTCCCGTGACCAAAATAATAACTATTATATTTTCCCAGGCTTGACTCAGAGGTTAGATGCAGGGGGCATCTTTAAGAAAGCATTATTCAATCTTGCATACTCACGGTGAGTCAGTTCCACTCTGGTTTAATTTTCATAAAATATGCATCGAATTTGTGCTAATGAATTTTAATAAAACAAAGAAAGTGTTATAAAATCTCATCCTATTCCTTTTAGGAATCTTGAGTTGAAACTACTTAAAATGAGTGTATTTACAAAATGTACTTTATGACGTGTGGTATTTTTATACATAAACTCATCTATGTTAGGCATGGTTCACTAACTGCCTTAGAACTTGAAGATAATTCGATCAACTTTATGATCATAGATGGTGTTTCTGGGATATTTTTATGAATTTAAAATTTCACCAGTTTGTGTTCATTATTTCTCTTATTGTTAATGTGATTAGTCTTATTCTTTGTTGCAGTAAATACGGTAACATGCAAAAGGGCCATAAACATGGCGAGGCATCTCCCATTTGTGACAGATTTGTCTTTAATAAGGTGAAAAGCATTTTCTTCTTTCTTGACGCACCTCCTATTTGACATGAGCCTCAGACTTACTAAATTTTAAATTCATATTTTTGTCCCTTTGGGGTTCTTGACCAGGTAAAGGAAGGGCTGGGAGGTAATGTGAGACTTATTCTATCTGGAGCCGCACCTCTAGCTACTCATGTGGAAGCTTTCTTGAGAGTTGTGGCATGTGCACATGTTCTACAAGGATATGGTATGTAATCTCTGCAGTACATTCTGAAGTTTCTGCCCTTCTGGACTCATAGTTTTCTTATAATTTGTTATGGCATTCCTTCCATTTCTGTTTCAACATACTTCAATGATGATTATGTTCATGCTAATGCAGGTTTGACAGAGACCTGTGCTGGGACTTTTGTCTCTTTGCCAAATGAACTTTCAATGTTGGGAACAGTTGGCCCTCCAGTGCCAAATGTGGATGTTTGCCTAGAATCTGTCCCCGAAATGGGATACGATGCCCTTTCAGCCACACCACGAGGTGAAATATGTGTTAGGGGAGACCCATTATTTTCTGGATACTACAAGCGTGATGACCTAACCAATGAGGTCATGATTGATGGATGGTTCCATACAGGTAATCTTAATCCGTGTGATAGAGCTTATTTGCTCTGCTTTTCTATGGCTTGTTATCGTAATTTACCTCGTCTTTTTCTTCTATTCAGGTGATATTGGTGAGTGGCAATCGGATGGGAGCTTGAAAATTATTGACCGCAAGAAGAATATTTTCAAGCTTTCTCAAGGAGAATATGTTGCCGTGGAAAATTTGGAGAATATTTATGGTCTTGTATCTTCTATAGACATGGTATTTTCTGAACTTCCGTTAGCTTTAATAGCAATGTTTTTTATGCACATTAGAAAGAAAGCTTGAGTTATTTATGTCTCATACATGATATTCTGATGCTCAATTTAGATCTGGGTCTACGGGAACAGTTTCGAGTCCTTTCTAGTTGCAGTTGCTAACCCCAACAAGCTAGCACTCGAACGTTGGGCAGACGAAAATGGTATCGAAGAGGACTTTGATTCACTTTGTGAAGATAAGAGGGCAAAGGACTACCTGCTTGGTGAGCTCAACGAAATTGCAAAAGAGAAAAAGGTTCTACTTCTGCCAATTTGCTGCAGACTTCTTTTGATTTGACTTAACAGAAATTACTAAATTGTCAAAAACTAACACGAAGCTCAAAACTCTTGTTCTTGGCAGTTGAAAGGCTTTGAGTGTATTAAAGCCATTCACCTTGATCCTCTACCATTCGATATGGAACGTGACCTTATAACTCCAACATACAAGAAGAAGAGGCCTCAGTTGCTAAAATATTATCAGGTTCATACTCGAATAACGACCTATCTCATCTATCAATTTAGTCAAATTTCCAAAACTTGCCAAACTTTTTCTTATGACTTAAAACACGTAAAAGTAAGGTGATTAGTCCTAAATCATAAAAATAACGATTTAGTCCTCGAACTTTCGGTTTTGTAACAATTTAGTCCTTGTAATTTAAAATTTGTAACAATTTAGTTTTTATTGTAGACATTAGTATTAAAATTCAATGAGATTTCTTGCATAAATAAACCAATAAACTAATTAGAAACTCAATATTTTTATAAAGTACAAAATTTACATCATAAAATAATAATAATTGACATCTAATTTTGATAATTTTTTTTTTTTTATTTATTTATTTTTTTTTATGTTTGGAACTAAATTCACTGATTTGAAAGTACAAGGACTAAATTGTTATAAAATTGAAAGTACAGAAATTAAATCATTATAAACCAAAGTTTAGGAATTAAATTATTACTTTCATAAAAGTTTAGAGAACAAAAGTGTTTTTTAATGAAAAAATAAAACATTAGACCTCAATCTTATTTAAACTAAAGGTTACTCAGTTCAAATACATTATTATTTGTTGTGCTTATTTTTTTCTCTCCTTGGTAAAGAATCTCATACATCTCTTCTTTTGCTCATTGGCATTCAGTTTCTTGCCTGATATTGAATTTTTTATTTTATTTTATTTTTGGGCAGAATGTAATTGACAGCATGTACAATAATGCAAAGAAGCCTTAATGACTCAAGATGACATTTATGTAATCCATTGCCAGGCTGCACTGTTTCTCATGAAGTGATCACTTTTTTCTTTTCTTTTCTTTTTTTACTGTATATATGGGTTACTAATCCACCTAATCAATCAATTTATGTGAATTACAAAGCTTTGATTTTAGGGGGACATGGAAATTAACCCAAGCAATTCTGCTATATTAAATCTAATTAGGTATATTACTGTATCAGCAGTTGGAAATTGGGATGCCTGTTTTTAAAAAATTAATACAACTTCCCCTTGGCTCATTAGGGATCAATTTCAATTACAAACAAATGCATAGAAGGCTACATTCAATTCTACGTGTCCTATTTTGGAATCTTTTTTTGTACTTTTGAAATTTGTTATTAATTAATTTTATTTAACTGTTTGTCATTAATAAGTGGGGTTAGGAATAAAAATTGATGTGACATTTATACAGTTAAATGTAGAAACCGACATAAGGAGTTTTAAATCAATTAGTTGCACTTCACTTGCACGTCCTTCTCTGGAATTTATTGGTAGGAAGTATTCTTTTCGATAATGATATCCATGAACGACAATTACGGAGAATTGAAGGCTTCTCACTGACAAGTGACACCTAACTATTAAATTATCCATGTCATTATTGAAATTTTAATTTTATGTGTGTATATAGATGAAATATCAATATCCAAATATAAATTCATTCACAAAATAGTAATATTGGGTATAGCTTCACAGTCAATCGTAAAGTCAAAAAAAAAAAAAAAGAAGAGTATAAATCATAAAGTTGTTTTCAAATATAGCAAAATAAAAACATCATGGATTGACCTAGTGGTAGTGGGAACATAAGGTCAAAAAGTTAAGAGATTTTACTTACACCCAAATGTCTATCATCTAATAGACAATAACATTTTGTTATAATTGTAAATATTTTAAGTCGTTTTGTCATTTAAAATAATTACTCTATAATGAATTGTTTTCAAATATAGCAGATTGAATCAAAATCTTTATCAAATTATCAATGTAGACAGTGATAGATAGTGATAAATGATAATAGTCTATTATAGATAGATAATTACATTTTACTATATTTAAAAATATTTCCTAATAATTTTTTTTTAATAATTACCCTTTATTACATGTATATTTTCTGTAAGTTTCAAATTTTAATTTAAGATGGTTAGTTTTGATATTTTTTTTATAATTAGATCATTTTAAGTTTTGGGCTTAAAAGGGAGGATGATATTTTTTGGGCATTTGATACGAAGGAGACTTTTTAAGGGAAAAGCGCATCGATTGAGGTTGTGGTTGGCTTTGAAGGGTGAGGGTTCATCATCTTGTAATGAAGCATCGTTGGTTTTATGAAATGGGGTATGGGAGGAGTATTTTGCCATCTAAGGTGAAAATTTGTTCTTGGAGGGTGTTGTTGGATATCCTTCCTACTACAGGAAATCTAGATAGGAGTGGGTGTTGTATTTGATCCGTGTTGTCCTATGTCTGGGAGAAAGCCTGAGATTTCACTTGTTCTGGGAGTGCAAATTGGCAAGGAAGGTTTGAATCATTCTTTTTAATTCTAATGTTGCTTCTGTTTTGTGTGGCATGGACCTTGGAACTTCGATGGATTGTTTGGATTGGGTGCGTCACCATGGGCGTACGGGAGAACTTAATCTACTACTTGTACCATTGTGACGGATCTGGACTTGGCGTAATCAAGTGGTGTTCCAGGGAGGTGGGGCTTCAAACCATTTTCTAGTTGATTATATTCAGGGTTTTTGAATGAGTTTAAGAGTCATTTTAAAGTTGTGGAGGATGGGATAAGGCCTCGGCGGGACGTGGTGCAGATGGGGGTAGTGGATTGTCCCCTCTCCACGTCATGTCCTTATCTGATCCTGTGATGTTGGATGATGTTCTAACGATGGTGTGGGGGCAATGTGGTGGCATGGGGTGCAGGCATGTGCGTGGGAGTACGATCCTTTGCTTGTGAAGGTGTGGATTATTGCTGACGGGTTAAAGTTTGTTGCATCTCAAGTTTTTGACTCAACCAAAGTAGAGTCCAATCACTTAACAGTTGTGAAGTCCTTTGTGAAAAAGATTATTAAGCTGAATGAGTGGGATGGTGGAAAATCATGTGGCAAACAGTTTGATCTCTTAGACGCTTGATGCGATTTGTTCTCACGTATGGTAGAAAGATTTCTCTGTTTGGATTCGCCAACTTGTTGAGGCAAATTTTAGGTTTGTTACTTCTTGATTTGTCTTTCATGTATGTGCTATAAAAAGTAGAAATAAAAAAATGAAAATAATAAAATAAATAATCTGTGTATATATATTATTTGGTTAATTTATAATGAATATAAAATATGTAGATACAGTTGCAAATCTTTAAAACATGATAAGAAAAAAAATAAAATAAAATGAAATGAGACATTAAGCACAGTTTTTAAAAGATAAATGTAAAAGGAGGAAGAGATTTGTATAATTTTGAACCTTTACTTCGAGTTTGATAGTACAAATTTTATGCAACTACACTCATGTTAGCAAGAGATTTGTATCGTCAATAATGAATTTGGATAATTTTAAATGTCATTTTATTAATCTTTTATAAATGAAAAAAAAAAAAAAAAACTGACTGGATAATAATAATAACAACAACAAGGTTAAATAGAGTTTGAAAAAAGTCAAAATTTAGTCCCTATAGTATGAAATTAGAATTTAGTCTCTTTAGTTTGATCATACCCTCATAAATAATCCTTAAAATAGGGACTAAATTCTAATTTTCTCCATTTCATAGGGACCAAATTCTAACTTTTTTCAAACTATAGGGATTGAATTCATAATTTAACCTAATAATAATAAAAAGAAAAAGTAGAAGAGGTGGGGGAAGATGTCAATACACCAATTCATTTCATTCTCACAATAGGACACAATACATCAATAAATTCATGAATGCAAATTCATAAATACAGTTAAAATGAGCATAGTTCAACTTACATAATATTTGTACTACAACTTAAAAATGAGAGCTTCAATTTTCCCACTCCACATAATATATATATATATATAAAAGCAACATTCAGTAGTTGGTATGTAAATTACAATACCAATTTGTCAAAGTGAACTTAACTCAATTGTAAATGTTACTCTTTGCTCGTTCCCTCATTTGTTGTACAAAAAATGATAATAATTACGGAAGAACTTTAATATCTCCCATTAGACGCCTTTGCCTTCTACAACAGAGACTCCAACCTTCCTAGAATCTAACAATCTATGGAAGGTGGCAAGACCATACAAGTTAACTACACTGCAAAATTCTACTTTTCTCCCAATAAATATTAAAGAACCTCTGTTCTAGTTTAAACCTCTTATCCATTTCCTCTACTGAAAGGTTTCTAAACTAAGCCCTCAATAGTGAATAGGATTACCGAATAATTCAATTCTTTGAATACTTCAAGCAACTTCTTACCGCGTCTTCAGCTATCAGATTTCTGACCGATTTCAGGAGCAGATGTGGAACCGTGGGACAGAGAAGAAAACTGTAGCGCAAGTAGCTCTTCTTTGCTATACTTCAACCTTTGATCTATTTGATAAAGGGGAAAAAAGAAAGAAAGAATTCAAATAACCTCGTAAACAGTAGCCTACTTAGAATCAAGGATTAGATATTGACATCTCTTGCATTATTTTACATAATTTTATACTTAAATTGAATGTTCTAAATCAACATTAAAAGAACATCAAATTTTTCACCATAAAAGAAAATATGTTTTTATCTGTTCCTTTGCCAACAACATAGAGCAAATATATTAGTATATATGAGAAGAGCAAATCTTTCACCATACATGACATATATGATGAGAACTAATCCCAAGTTTCTCTTTCTGTTCTAGTTTGAAATTAAATCCCACCATGTATTATTTTTCTGAGTTACATACCTACAAAGTACGGTGACATGCTCGTCGATCTGCTCCTCTGGTTCAGTTGTAATTTCTTTGGAGTAGAATAAGTTGAAGGTCGATCAGAGGAAGTTGGATCAGATGAGAAGTGGAAATGTTCATGTCTAACTTCAATTTTTGGAAACCTTCTGTGAAATCCCGAAAGACCACCCTCAGTTATGAGCCAACAACCTCTCAAGTCAATCGTTTGTAGAGTTGCCACAGGCCTAAGTGCATCAAATGCCTGGTTGGTCAAAACTGCATCACGAATGCTGAGAGTTTTCAGCTTGGGCAAAATTGACAAGTAGCTCAATGCCACGTCTGTAAATGAGGGACCTCTAAGCATCAAGTGACTCAGTTTTCGAAATCTTGATAATGGGCGTAGAGATTCATCATCAACGTGAGTATGCTCCAGATTCAACATTTCTAAACAATCAAGGTTTTGCAATTCTGTCAATGAAAGAAATTTGATTTTCTCTGTAGCTGATAGGTGTATATAACCTGAAATTTACAGAACAAAGAACAAAAAAAATTAGAAGACAGCGAACTTCTCAGATGGCTAAAAGAACCATGGTGAAAAGTATCAGCGGACAATAGGTGTCATAATTTCCCAGTTGGTTTTCCCATTTCCCAAATCCTGGGATAGTAGTTTCCAAACAAATTTTGTTCTGTTCCTATCTGATAGCACAGAATGAAGGCTAAATATTTTCCAATAGTATTCACCTAATGTAATGCTAATAGAATTAAATGCATTGGAACGAAACCACCCACATAAAACCTGCACATGGGTATTGTGGTCTGCCGTTAAGATGAAACGTTACCTTTCCCCGCAGGATCATAAAAGGATTCAGCATCCTAAATGAAAGGAGGTGCAAAGTAAGAATGCCAATGGAGTTGGAGTGTGTTTAACATACAAGAGATGGACCAAGGGGAAAATGCAGCATATATGAACTGACTGGGTACACTCAAAAGCATTTTTTTAGAACAAAAACAATACCTTTGATGTCTGTTTCACTGAGGTCAATAGACTTCAAGGAAGGCATCATACTTATATATGATAGGACCGCATCATCAATCATAGTATGAGATAATGATAAAGTTTCCAGATTGGCTACTTTTCCAGCTAAAATTCCAACTCCAGAAGAGCTGACTGCTGTGGAGCTTAGATTTAGATATTTCAAATTTTCTCCAACAGATGCAATTAATCCAACTGAATCGTCTCCTATGGTAGTAGAGCTAAGGTCTAAATGTTCTACTGCTTGCATATGAGATAAGAAGCAGAATCTGTGAAGAGAAGCGTTTGAAAAGTCCAGATAATATAGGACATGTAGTCCAACAAATGCCAGATCTTCAGTCTCATTCGAAAATGTTGCTCCTGAGCCAATAAGCTTTCTTAGAGGAACTTTATCACCAGGCCCTTTAAGTGTAGAGTCAATAATGCAGTTACTCATGTTCAGACACTCTAGGTGAGGCAAGTTCGGGAACTTTGTGACATTTGTCCAAGCTATATTCAGGAAGCTCAACTTTGGAAACATTTGAAGAACATCAGATCCACTGTTAGATATTTTACTACCCCAAAGGTCAAGGTATTGTAATTTCGTAAGCACCTAAAAGAGAGTGGGATAGAAACCGAGGAACAAAATTAAAATTTATTAATTAAAAAATATGAACTGCAAGGAAAGGTGCAATAAAATTTTATAGATTCAACAATAAACAGAACTTACTCGGCAAGTAAATAGTCAACCTGAGTTTAGTGAAGAAATAACAATCTAATTATCTGTATACAAGATTGTTATAGAAGCTATTATGCTATCCAATCATCAACATCAAATGGAACAAAAGGTCATCAAAAAAACATGTCTTGAGTATCCTATGTCATTCACAGATCTAACAGTAGTGCAACACATTCTCTGTAAAGGTTTACACCAAATCAAATAGGACCATTGGACAATCAAAATATCCAGAATTATTCAATGGTGTCGGTGTGCAAGTTAGGGAAGCGAATGTCTATGACATAGCACTGCAAGAAACATAAGGTGTGAACCATGCAGCCAGAGGTCCACGGAGAAAATTGGAACCACAGTAAGACTTGTTGACAAATTGTCTTGATTAAAAATGGAAAAAAGAAATACCTGAAGAGAGCTCAGGGCCTGATCGGTGACAGGTAGACCACCCAAGTCCAAGAACACCAATGTTTTTAACGAAGAAAGGAGTGTTACTCCGTGTGCAGTGATGCCAGTCTCGGCAATGCATAGCTTTTCCAAGGTTGGTATGGACAAAAGATGCCTAATTCCAGCATCAGTAACTTTCAAACATCTAGAAACGTTCAACTCCCTTAAAGTAGTCATCCCTTTATACAAGCATAGGACATAAGGATCGAACTTAGCTAAATTGCAGCCAATTAAATATAGATGAACTAGATAATGTTCAGAGTAGACAAGGAATAAAGATATAATAAAATGTATTCTTTTCATCGAAAATAACACAAAATTATCAGGGTTCAATTAGTCCAGTGGATAAACTACAATAGGCTAGAATAAATTCAACACAGAACCTTCTGTGACTCACAGTTCAGCCTTCAAACTCACATTTGTATTATTTTGTATTACATACCTGAAATAGTCCATATACCAGAACTAGAAAGCCTGTGGCAATTGGAAACGTTTAATGATCGCAAGTAACGAAATGACCCTAAGTAGGCCATCCATTCTGAATCAACCGCATTTTCACCACTTAGATCGACCACCTCTATGGTATATTTGAAAACTCTGCATTAAAACATCTAAGTTCAGCAGAATGTTAGTGAAAAACTACGATAACTTGCTAAGCCAATCAACTACAGGTGGAAAACAGTGAGAAAGAAAGAAAGAATGTAAACTTCATCGGCACTCCCAAAAGTAATCACCTAACAAAAGTATAACGCTTTGATACGCAATAATGGAGGAAAAAAGGAAAGGAATACCAAAAGCATAAGCTGTAGCCACTTCATTAGCATCGTTTTAAAAAGCCAGTCAATACCAAATTGAGGTCGACTGTCAGCATCTCAATCAAGAATTAAACTGAACTTGATCACAACTAAGTAAGCCACAATTCTACGACAATGTATCAAGCAACAGGATGACCTCCACATAAACATCACAAACTCAAGGATAAAGGTGACAGGATTCAATTTGATGCAAAGAAAGGCAGATTAATCACTCCACTTACTAAATCAAACCAGAATCCATACAAAATTCAAGCATTTCTATCCAATATAGAAGTTTCTCATCTTGATGATGGACTTCTGGCCTCCAATGGACGAAACGAGAGCCAAAAGGCTCTCAATCCGCTTTCGGCGGTACAACAGAGACATTCTCGATTTGGATTTTGGACCAGGAAAAAAAAAAAAAAAAGCTGAAACATACTCGAGAAGAGAAGGATAGAGGAGACGACGAGCATGTAGACGGCGAAGGAGAGCATCGGCGAGATGAGAGGGCAAGCGCTCGAGGCTCCGCTTCTGCCTCCGCCATTTCTCGACGCTGTCCTTGCTCCGACAGGCCGAATCGATGCAGAGTTCCACCAGATGATTCTCCATTTCTTAGATTGATCTCAGTTTTGCCCGGAGATGGAGATGGCTGTTGCTGTGTTTTGTTCGTTCCCAATCGCTGAATTTGGCGCAAGACGGCCAGTCAATTTTTTCTTGCTTCATTCATGGAAGGGGGAAATTTGTACAGAAGGCCTCCTTTGACGCCCAAATTAGTTTTGGTCCAATGTCAAAATCAGGTTAAGGATGGTCTCATGTTTGTGTCACACCTTGTGGAAGTTACCAGATTGACCTCCAATGCGTGCAAGTATTTGTGATGGGATGATATTCTTGCTTCTTGCTCTTGTGTCTCATAACTACATTTCGCTCTTCGTTTTCATGCCACGTTAGACTGCTTAAGATGCATTTTTAAATGGTCATCTCATTCTTCCATACAACCTCTCGTTTCTCATTCTCGTTCCATACCAGATACACGAGATTGTTTAAAAATGAATTTCAAACATTTTTTCCTATTAATTTCCCAAATGTCGCTCTCTCATTTCTTCTTGCTTTCTCCATATTCTCTCTCGTCCCAAATGACGCATGAAAATGGGTTTTCAACCGCCAAGCGAGAGGTTCTTTCATTCAATCTTTTTTTTTTTTTTTTTCATTTTAACTACACATTGATTCAATCCTTCTTAAATTGATTTGAAAGAATGTTGACAGAATTTTTTGCATTTTTTGGAAAATTCGTATAAAATCATTAAATAGCAGTAGAAGCCATACTGGCGGGAACGATTTCATGCGCTTGACGTTGAACGAAAATCTCATGTATCTGGTGTGGGACGAGAACAAGAACGAGAACGAGAAGTGAGAGGTTGTAGGGAGGAATGAGATGACCATTTAAAAATACATCTTAAGCAGTCTAATGTGGCACAAGAACGAGGAGGGAGGCGTAGTTGTGAGACACGACAACGAGAAGCGAGAATATCGTCCAATCGCAAGTCCTCGTGCGTGTTCGGGGTCAATTTAATAACTTTACAAGAGTGTGACACAAGCAAGCTGATTTTGAATGTTAGGTCAAAACCCTAGAAACCCATCCATACAAATTTCCCCAAGAAAGGAAGGAACCATGAAACTACTTGTTATTACTAAATTACATTTTTGGTCATCACATCACATGCATCCATTTACTTTTATGCCATAATCTTTCAAATTCAAAATACTATATCGATCCATGTTTTTTTTAAATAAATAATATACGACTCAAACTTATTCTCACACTTTTATATGTTGTATGTTTTTTGGTAATGATTATTTGCATAACCACGAATTAGTTTACGAATATGTCAATTCTTCAAATTTTCATAAACCCATCTAAAATCTTGTTGGAGTTCGGTTTGCTCATTAAATATAATGTTGGATTTTGTGAAAGATGGTTTTGCTTTAATAAGAGGTAATATATTATATTTTGGAAGACAATTTCTCTTGAAAATTAGACATTAGAATGACAATGAGAATTCATTTGACTCAAATTTTCTCTTGTATACGATGTTACTATTTCTCCGATTTTATGATTTTAGTCATATAAAATTTTTTGAGCAAAGATATCATTTTGATCTTTAGGTTTTGAGTTTAATTTCCATTTAGGAAATTGATAAAACTAACCTAAAAAGTGAAAATTTTATGAAAAAATGACCTACCTTTTTTAGGAATGAAATTATCCTTTTATCCTTGATTACAAAAGACATCAAATATCATAGATTTGATCATATGTCTCTTGATACAACTTTATTTTAGCTAAATAACCATTGTCTTCATACGTTTTCATGTTCTCTATAATCATGCTTATAAATTGAACAAAGATTTAAGGGGATATTTGACTTCAATGACCAAAAGCAAAAATGATCTAAATTGTTGGTCATGTTTACTACTCCTTAATCAAAATTGTTGCAATCGTAATGAATTTTTTTTTATTACTCATAATCCACATAATATTATTAACTAGTTTTTTGGAAACATAATTCAATGGATCCCAGTTTTCACATTACAATTGATTGATTACATTTATTGGAAAGTAAAAGTGGCTATTTAAAATTCATTTGATTGATTACATTTAAACTTTGTAAGGTCATTTAAAAGTCAAGATATTTTAACACTTTATTCCATTTATAAGCATGGTTGGAAAAAACACGAAAAAAGAAATATGAAAACAAGTGGTCATTTAGGTGAAACGAAGTTGTGTCAAGGAAGATATGATCAAAACAAAATCGCACAACACAATCTCAAAGCATGAGTTACACAATCGAAACGCAAGCCAACAAAACTTGTGTACAATTTTGTTTTGGTCATCTTTCTCTATAAAATTTTAATTTAGCTAAACGATGACTCATTTTTTCATGTTACAACTAAGCATATAATCTAAACAAAAATTTTAATATCCCTTGTTATACCCGTTCTTTGAAAATTTAACATAATAACTTGGAATGAAAAAACTTCAAAAGTAGTTGTCTTGACATCCATTTTTTCTAAGGTACAAATGGCAAGTCCCCCGGTTTAAGAATATATCAAACTATTAAACTCGCTTTAGCATAAAAGTAACACAAAAGTTTTGAGTATAGTGATGGATTTACAATATCTTAAAAACAAGATAAGCAAAAGCACACCATGTTTCACAAACTATATTTGAGTGTGAATCAAGAAAATGTTGCAAAACACACATCTAAAAAGATACACAAAGCTACTTCAAAATACAAGGAAAGAAATGATAACTGTCTTGCAAATCCTTTGAGAAGCCATCTTTGTTTGCTTCTCTGACACTCTCAGCTGTTCATTCTGTCTATAAAGCGTTGAAGAGGGTGGAGAAAGAGGATGAGCACCATTTCAAACTCTCTTCTCTCCTTTCTTCCCCCAACTTCAGCACCATTATTTGGCCTAATTGCATCTAAAAAAAAACCTAAGCAAATCCATATCACGCGTAAATATTGACTTTCTTTTTGAAAAAAAAACAGTGAGAAAGAGACCATTTGGGACTTCGCTATCTATAACTGCACAATTCTTACACCACTCCATGAACTGCAAAAGCTTGTATGCTGTATCACCTTGGTTTGGTTTACAAGATTCTTCCTCCTATTTAGGAGAGAGTGTAGCTGGAAACCGAGATGTTGGCTGGAGAAGCAGTGTGAATGTAGACAAATTCAAGGCTTTCTCCTGCAGCTAATGAGCTAAGCCAAGATGGGAAGACATATGATTCACCAGATTTCTCCAGCCCCCAGAGAGGACCATAGAGCTGAGATATCGAAAGTTTCAGGTCCTTGAGAGTTTTTGGTGACTTGTTGGTCACTTTTGTAGAGTATCTATAGTAAGTAATTCCTTTAGCAGTCCAGGAAGTTGTCATCTTTTGCTCAACGGAAATCGGAGTAGAAGACGACACTGCAAAAACAAACTCTTCTGTCAAATTTTTTCCTTCTATGACCAATAAAAAATTGGCTGATCTTTCCATTCCATCCTAATCAATTACTATTTCTACATTAAATTAGCTCTATGCGACAATTTAGTCATTCATCAACTATTTCTTAAATCCAATTCGGTTGGTTGGCATGGCACATCTGAAGTATCAAACAGTTCATATGATATACTTTCAACAAGGCTTTCTGATAGAAGCCAACTTAAAATATACAAATGTTATCTTTTATCTTAAGAAAGGAATCTGCAAACTATTCTAAGCTGACCAAATAATTGCAAAGCCATCATACCTGGAGATGGAAGTGTCTTGGGTTGTGCAGATGGGTTTGGATGATTAACTGGAGGAAGAAGCACTGGAAAAAACAAAATGATGATCAGTGCCATGATTATAATTGAAATGCTTTAAGAGAAATCTGATGATCAAAATGAGGTAAGTACCTGGAAGGAGCTGATTGTAGCCACTATGTCCACCACTGAGCCTGGCTAAAATGCCAAGAATTGGAGCATTGTTATAGGTAGCAGGCTCAGTCTGCTCATAATTGTCCCTTTCATCAGCAAAGTTGTCATAGGCATCAGGTCCACCCACAAGAGCACCGGTGAGAAGATTTGGGTCACTTGCCTTTCTTGCGTACCATGTCGCATAGCCACCCCTGCAACTGACAAAGGCAGAATTGACCTTGATCGAAACAATGGAAGATCCCCTGTGGTGGACTTGTCGTGGGTAATTGTTTCCATATCCCACCATGTAACTCGTAGCTCTTGGATTGTCTCCAAGAATGTAATCCACCTGGTTCAATTTGAATACCCCATTTAGGCAATTCGTCGAACACTTAACAGACATTGAACTTCAAAATAAAAAAACTAGTTATTCCCATTTTAAGAGACAAATGTAGGAACCTGAGATTGTGCAAAGCGAAGAAGCTGGGAAGGCTGGACATTGCCGGCGGCGCATCTCAAGTTACCGCCAGAGGAAGAAAGGTAGTCGGAGTAGACGGTGGCGAGGAAGGAAGCGCTGGTAACAAACTGCATATTGTTCCATCTCTGACGGAAGATGAGACCGGCCGGCGTGGTCTGAACATTGCGAGTGCCTTTCTTCATGCAAGAGCACAAGAAATTTTCAGCCTTCTCCTTGTACCTCTCGAACACCGGCGCGTGGTGAGCCGCTCTTCCTTGCAATAAGAACTGTAATCACAAACATCGAAATTACTCTAACTTTCTTAAATTGCAATTTAGTCATTGAATTTTTTAAAATTTCTTAATCTCTAAACTTACAAGTTTCCCATATATTCGAGATTTTTTTTAGAATTAATAAATTCATAATACATGAAATTAAATTTTGTGTTAATAGCTTATTAAACTTTCGTATTCAACAAACTTATGGCCCAATATCGGAAATTTACGAATTTATTAATTATCTTTCAAGTTTAAATTGAAAGTTCTTAAACTGGCATTTTTGAGAAAAAAATCTAGTACTATGGTGTTCCTTCATTGTTTGCCACAAAAGTAGAAGTTAAGGAAGTATTTGGGACACCAAATGTAATTGTAGTATTTACAACTATTTATAACCTACAATTAAGTATAATAAATATTATTTCAAAACTTTTTTTTGTTACCGTTTTTACTATTTTTCACTAATTATCTCTTTTCTTCTTTGTATGGTGTTTACTATTTCGTATCCAAACAAAAACAGTTTGTACCCCAAAACACAATCTATCATAATCCATTGACTATAACCAACTAAGCACCGCAAATGCCCCTAAGAATTATGTGAAGTCCACAAAATAAATGAATATATGATTTCATGGTGTGTCAAATTATGAATGTGAGTAATAGATACTGTCGTAGACCGACTTTGACGCACGAGTAAGGTGAAGATGTAAAGTTGAAACCATGAATTATGTATGAGTAAAAGATAAAATAAAAACCTTGGCAACAAGGGTTTGGACACCAGCATATTTGACATCCCAACCAAATTCAGTCATGCTCCAGCCAGTTCCTCCCATGGAGTCACCATTTTGTCCAAGGTAATTCAAGTAATATTGGTTGTTTGTTGCCTCATACAGCCATGCAGCTGCCCACAATAACTCATCCTGCAAATGAATTGGAATGACAATAACCCATAAGTAAGGGGTAGGTGAGTCAAAAATCAGTAAGTAATGGGCTCATATAATTAGGCCCAAAATGAAAAGGGGACGATGATACGGTTACGCACATTGTAGCCACTAACGGATCGATAGTACTTCTGAGCCACAGTAATGCTGCTGTCGTACTTTCCTCTGTATTTATCTGCAAACTCGAACAGCTGAAGAAAAAACAAAATATATTTTTAATATAAATTCAAATTTAGTAAATCTCTCCAATGGCACTCCCGTAATTTCAATCCTACATGCACGTGCCCAAACAGTTCCCATCCCACCGACAGTTTTATCACATGACTATTTTTATTGGCTTTTTTTTTTTTCCAAATAATTTTAACTCATTTTAGGACTAATAATTTTCATGGATTAAAAAAATTAAATAATAAAAGGGGGCAATTCAACCGAACCGTTAAAACAAATCATATAAACCATACACTTTGAAATGATATTTTAACAAATTTCTTTGATTGATTAGAAATTAAATTATAAATTTTATCTTTTATTTTAATAAAATTTCATAAATAAGTTTATAACTGAATAACTTCTAGCTTTCCCTAATTAATTTAAAATTTTATCATATTTATGAGTTAGCAAGAATATTTCTTGAACATTTCCTTTTCTAGAAAAAAAAAATATATTTCTTAAACAATAATTTATTTGTACGGCAGAAACTTAGACAAATGAAAAAAAAAATTCCAATAATAGTGGTAGTTGTTGTAATTATGACTTAAAATTTCAATTTTAAAAATTAAATTTTAAAAATCATATAGATATTAAAATTAAGTCAAATTGTATCTTCAAATTTATAGTGATTTTAGCAATTTGTCCTTAAAAAACTTTTTTTTTTATAAAAAAAAAACAAGCATTTAATATCGCAATAAATATTACTGCAGAAATATATATATCGCAATTAATAAACCTATTAACTGCGATGGATATAGTAGCATGTGCTGTGGGGTATTGCTAGGCGCTTTAAATTGTAAGATTTTAAGAAAATAAAAACTGTTTTTAGAAAAATAAAAAGAATATATAATTGGAGGAAATTAAAAAGAAAAGGAAAAAGATGATTAAATTGGCTAACCTGGCGGGCATGGGAGAGGAGCTCATTGGCATAGGCAGGATTGTAGTGGCGGAAGACAAGGGAGGCGGCAGCCATGGCGGCGGCGGTTTCTCCGGCGAGATCCGACCCGGGGTTGCTCGGGTCGATCTTGTAAGCTCGCCGGTCCGTCGTCATGTCCTCCGGCCGCTGCCAGCAGTAGTGGTCTGTGTTCCCATCTCCCACCTAACAATTTCCGTACAACAAATTGCTTTTAATTTTCCCAACTCAAAATAATTTTACAGAACAAAAACTAACCAATCAGAATCTAACGTACCTTTTCCAATTTTCATATTTTATTTTAAAAGATAATGTTTCTTTAATTTTATTAACAGGAAAAATAAAACAAAATTTATTAAACAAGTTCTAAAATCCCATTTCATTGATTATTAGTCTTTCGTAATTATAATTTCTTTTTTTAAAAAAATCAAACTTATTATCATCAAAGTTTTACAAGGTAAATTCAAAATTGCCTATTTACAAATTTAAGTCACTCTAATTTATGCAATTGACAAATCTCCCCCCAAAATACATACACTTATATTTTAAACAATTTAACAGCTAACATAAGAAATTTGAATAACACGACAAATTAGGGTGTAATTTACTAAAATAGTCAAATATCAGTAAACAAACAAACAACAACAACAAAAAGTTAGATATTAATGTCCTCCCTTAATTATAATTACGAGTGTTCTCAAACTCACTAAGACAAAAAATAAAATAAAATCACAAAACTATCATATAAATTAAGTCAACTGAAAAGTTGAAACATCCCTACTTAATACTCATGATCCTGATGAAAGTATGTTAGATTTATGGAACATAGGGTTTGATGGCTCGAATAATATGTAATTGTTGAATTAAAAAAGAAAAGGAAAAAAAAAAAAAATACCTCTCCGTAGAGAACATAGGGTTGAGGGTGGGCTTTGATGAAGTAATCGGTGCCCCATTTGACGGCGTCTAGGGCATGGCCAAGTTCGCCATTGGCAGCCATTTGCTTCCCATATTCGATAATGCTCCAACTCATCATCGTCACCGTGAACGCCATCGGAAGTCCGAACTTCACATTATCGCCGGCGTCGTAGTATCCTCCAACCAGATCCACCTACAATACAACATACATAAATCCCCAAATTCATTTTTTTCTCGAGAGAAATTCCACACATCAATTTTCCGAGTAACCAAACAGAGTTTAAAGGCGTTACCCCGCTAGCCTTGCCGTCTTGGAGGCCGGAATTGGCGCGCCAATTGACGCGCTGGTTGTGGGGAAGGTAGCCAGATCTCTGAGCTTCGAAGAAGAGAATGCTCTTGGAGAGAGCTTGGCCGTAATCATGGCCGCCTAGGGCAGAGGAGGCTAAAAGTAGCAGAAACAGAGGAATGGCGGAGATGGGATATTCCATTTGAAGGAATGGAAGAGGGAAATGGCAATGCCGGTGGGATTTATCAGCCTAAAACTTCTGATAAATCGACCTGAAAACAAAAGGACCCCTAAAAGAGGAAGAAAGAAGATGAAGAGAAGGGGAGTGTGGGGTGGGGAGCGGAAGAGAAGATGGGGGCACTATATAAGCTTGGAGGGAACTGGGAAGGTCCCCAACTAGGTAAAAATGCCACTTAATTTTAATTAATTAATATATATATATATGTGTGTGAAATGTTTGAAGTCTCAATTTTTTTAAAAAATCAAAGTCTTAATTCTTGAAATTAAAAATTAGAAAATAAAATTATTTAAATTAATAATAAACTTTTTATGCTTTTTAAACCAGTTAAAATGCTAATTCTTTCTAGGTTGGTTCCTAAATTTTCATAACAGTATTTAGTCCATATATTTCAATTTTGTATCAATTTAGTTCATAAATTTTAGTTCGTGATAATTTAATTATTATACTTTCAAATTTGTGACAATTTAGCCCTAATGAAAAAAAAATCAAAATTTGATGTCAATTTTTAATGTTTTATGATCTAGATTTTGTATTTTATAAAATTATCGAGTTTATAATTAGTTTGTCGATTTATTTATGCAAGAAATTTATTGTATTTTTTACACTAATTTCTACGATAAGGACTAAATCGTTACAAATTTTGAAGTACAATAACTAAATTATTACATAGTCAAACTCAATGACTAAATTATTACAAACTGAATGTCTAATGACTAAATCGTCACAAATCAAGACTTAAGGACTAAATTGTTATATATATGAAAGTTTAAGGATTAAAAGTGATTTTTAACAAATATTTACATTAGTAATAATGTATTGCTTCTTCGTTTTTTTTTTCATGAATTCTTTTACAATATAGCATAAATGTTGATTCACTCCTTATGTCAATGTCAAATTCATGAGAATATGAAAATTTCTAGATATCAATCGAAATTTTTATATCATGGTTATGAAAAAAAAAAAAAACAAAAAAAAAGTAACTATGCTTCTAATATAGCCCAATAAATATGGGTCGGAAGATTTAAGACCAGTTTAGAATAAATTTTTCACAGACATGTCCTAATCTTTTGATTTAAAAAAAATGTAAATATGTTATAAGTTTTAATGGTTGAATTACCGTCAATAATATATTTAGCTTTGGTTGAATTTCATTTTATATTTTATAGAATGTTTCTACTTTGTATTACTTGTGGTACATTAAAGAAGAATTAGTTTGGTCCTTTTAATTTTTTTATTGCACATTTTCAAAATAAATCTTTTGTAGTATTTTTCCAAACTAGTATTAAAGGATTTGATTGTGTACAAATTTTGTTTGAAGATTTTGTCAATATGGGCTAAGATGTTTAATTTTTAAAATATAAAAACATTTTAAAGGTAGGAATAATTGCAACTTGTAAGGGTTTTTTTCTTTTTTTGTAATTTATTTTTGAGGAGGTTGGAAACAGTTGAAAGAAAGAGAAAAAGGGCATGTGGCAGTTCTTAGATCTTACTGGGTAGATCGGTGTGGAATTATTGTTTAATTTTTATTTATTTGAGAAAATAAAATTAGAATTATTTTCAAATATAATAAAATGAATTAAAATATTTATAAATATAAAAATTATTTAAATGACAAAACTGTTGAAAATATTTAGAACTATCTATCGCAATTTATCGCAGATAGCCAGTAAAATTTTGTCATATTTATAAATATTTTGATTTATTTTGCTATATTTTATATTTGAAAAGAACACTTCTAAATATAGCATGTCGAAATAACACCATCTAATTGTTGAGAAAAAAGAAACTATATTTAAACTTTAATTTCATCTAAATAATAGCACCCTCGGATTGTCAGAAGCCTTAGCTTTAAATTACAAGATTCAATTAGCATCTAATTTAAGTAATTATCCAATATTGGTAGAGACGGTTTTTCCATAACTTAGAATGTGCCACATTTGTTATCAAAGGAGGAAGGAAAACTGACTAGATATAAAGATTATTTATATGAATGAAATCCAATTAATAATCTAATCAAGGTAACAATGTCTTTAGTCATTAAAAATTAGTTTATTGTCTAGTTTTATACATTTAAATACACCATTTTCATACCATTAAAACTAAAATATTCAAGACGTGTTTGTAAGTTGTTAGTATTCAAATCTAGTTCACTTTGGATTACTTAGGGTGTCTAGTTGGTCTTGACCTCCAATCCACTTTTCTCCTGATCTGCTTTGGATCTTATCTGAGCTGACTCGCATGAGAGATCCTCGAACCAGTGTGGAGTCAAGCCTACTATACTTTGATGCCTAAGTTAGTATAAGAAGTGAATAATTCAGCTAAACACTACAAAACTTGATGTCAACTATTTTCTTATGATAGTACTTACCCTCCCTCTTTAGGATGATCGAATGAGGCTATTTAGAAGCCTATCCTCTAACACATGCTCTTTATTACACGTGACGACAAGTGTTGTCAGAGACATTTCTAGCGCTCAAGGTTGCTAAGTGTCAGTTCGACCCGAATTTCAACCTAAAATGTGCTGGTTTTTTTTTTCTTTTTAGTTGAATTAATTTTTACTAAATCAAACTGATTTTATATAAACCTCAGCTTTTCAACATTTTTTTACCAATTCCTCTTAAAAAAAAAATAAAAAATAAAAAATAAAATCTAATGGTATAACTTGAATTAAATTAGAATATTTTTTAAATTACCTGTTATTGGTGTTTTGTATGTTAGAAAAATCTTAGAGTGGATGTCTTAATTTTTACATTTTTGTCTAACAATTATCTACTCATATTGCATAGTTCAATTAATTAAAGTATACATATTTGATTAATTAGATATTTAAATCTTTAGATTTATATATTGTTGAACTTAATATATATATAAATATACACAGATTTCGTGATAAGTATATTTGGAACAAACGGAGGCCTTTCAAATTAACAAATAACATAGACACATGCCAAACATCTATTACATATAAAATACCATAAAAAAATAAATCATGAGGATTAAATTTACAAAAACTATTGAAATTCATCTACTTATTAAAAGAAAATTAAAACACATTAAGTAAATATAAAATAGCCTAAAACTTAGGAACCAACTCAATATGTCTATTAACCATTTTGACATGATTTTTGAAAATTTTTTTTAGATTTCAAATTGAGTTTTAAAAACAAAATTAAAAGTAAACCCGAAAAATAAATTTATTTTTGAAATGGTCATGAAGAAAAAAAAAAAAGAAAGAAAGAAAAAAAAAGTCCGGGTTTATGCGTGGCAATATTGTAATTTTATTTTGCAATAGGGCTATTATCGTAACTTTAGGCATTGCCTTCCGGACACGAAGGATGTCACCTGTATTCAGGATTCAATAGCCCGACAACCCGACAAATCATCGCTTCTCAATCGCTCAGTTTATTTTTATTTTTGTTTTTTTTATTCACATTTATTGTATTTTAGCTAATATTGATTTTGATCAATATTGTACAACTCCACCGACAGCACAAAAATAAATTAATAATGACCATACTAATTTGTTCATTTCTTCATCTTCTTTCCTCTTACGTTACAAACATTTTTAAATCCTTATATTTTGAAAATATAATCAACATGTTGGCTCCTTTTTTTTTTCTTTCAAGTAAAATGTGGTGTCAAAAATATTAAATAATAATTTTAGTTATTTTTATTTTTTTAGACTTCCCAATTATTCCTCAATCAGTATATTCTACAACTAACGGTATATTTAGTGAAATCATTTTTAATTTAATTTCTTTCAAATTTTGGAAAATGAAAAAGCATCTTTAAAGAAAAGTTTGTTTACCAAAACAGAACAAAATAGGATGGAAGACAAACGCTCTAAACTAAATAAATAAATATAATATATATATATATATATATTTCGCTTGTCTGCTTTTAAAAAAGCTATTTTTACATCATTACAACTTAATAAAAATTGCGTAAAATATTTATGAATTTTAAAAAGTGTATAATAAGTCGTTTTTAACTTTCAATTTTGTCTATTAAACTCTCTAGTAAGTTAATAATTTAATATTTATGTAGCATGTTAATTGTATTATTTAAGGATGGTAAGTTTGTAGCTTGAAAATTTAACTTTTCATGTGAGATAATTTATGGAAAGTTTTAGGTAAAGTCTTTTTGTACAACTTCTAATTTGATATGTCATTTGATAACATGTTTATTTCCTTTGTTGGTTGAACGAAAGATTTTATCTTTTTATTTTTTTTATTTTTAATTTTGTGTTTGTGAAGCTTTACTCTATAGGACCAATTTCCAAATTATTCTATGTAACTAAGTTAAATTTATCACGTTTACATAAAACTTAAACGATTTCCTACGAGTTGAGAGCTAAAAGTAATGGTTGAAAGCAAATTTTAAAAAATTAAATAACTTAATTAGAAGAATTGAAATATAAAAAAATACAATTTGACCCACTTAAACATATTTTGTACAAATAATAGTAGACCTAAAATTAAGGCTATTCATGTAGCGATAATGGAAAGTTAGACGAATTGATGATTGTGTGCTTGACCTTATGGAAGTAATGTTAACACAACTTTGTTCTTAAAATATACCATTATATAGTTCAACTCTCATAATGATTTCGACTTTTTTTTTTTTTCAATACATTTCTAGTCACAATTTTAATGGTGGATACTTATTAAGCTTAACGGCAATTGATTAAATTGTATCCATCTATATGATAAACTATGATTCAAATCATACAAAATTGTTTAACTAATGATTAAACTTTAGCTTGATCATTTAGTATGAAATAATTAAGTTTTTGTAATTTTGAATTTGTAAGAATTGAATGTACATCAACTTTTTAGTATTTAATAATTAATCAATGTACTTTTAAATTTTTTATCAAATTAAATAATTTAGCCTCGTCATGAAAATATCATCCAAATGAATGTCAGCTTCTATTGTTTAAGGATGTAGCTTTTGTAGTTTATAAATACATTTAGTCTCTAATGTTGATACGTACATGCAAGGAAAACTCCACTCAATTTTAATATCATTTTTTTTTAATGATAGAGGCTATGTCAATACACATTTGAAAGTACAATGACTATATTTATGGTATACAATGATGTTTAACAAATAATTTTTTAGTATAATAGGTGACGGGAAATTTAAACTGTAGATTTCATAATCGTTAACACATGCAGTTGAATTGTTATCTCTTGACATGACCATATTTTACCATTCTAAAAAATTGTAGTTTACTGTGGCCCCAATACATGTGTGAAATCATGTATTTATCCCTATACTAAAATAGTTACAATAGTTTAAAAAAAAACTACAATTTTCATCTCTATATTTTTATTTAAATACTTTTTATGAATTTTATTTAAATTTTATATTTATTGTCAATTCTTTTTTTAAAAGAAAATAATAACTTCTACTGGTCGTCTCTTTATAAGTTTTGAAAACAAATTATCTTTGTGTCTTTTTTCATAAAAATTATTATTATTATTATTATTATTATTATTTAATCCATTTCAATTAAAAAAATTAAGATGAATTTTATGATATATTGAAAATATATGAACTGAAATTAGATAATTAAAAAAAAAAGCCAAAAAATTAGGTTATGCTATATATATTTAACTTAACAAAAATGGGTTTTTTTGACAACATAGATAACATAAACTCTTGAAATTTAAATGACTAAATTACATTTAAACAAAATTACAATTCAATCACTTCCTTTAAAAAGATGTTTCTTTTTAGGAAAAACAATAAGAAAAGAAAATAAATAAATAAATAAAAGAAAAGGGGGCGGGAGAGATAAGGGGGGCAAAGAAGGAAAATGACAAAAGAAGATACGGTCAAAAAGATCGGTGCTTGTCAGATTGCTTTATTCCTAACCGCAATCAACGGTCTACACGAAAAAAGAGGTTAACAAAATAATTTTTTTTTCTTAAGAATTATTTATTTTCTATTTTTGGAGGGTTATTACCATTTTTTTTTTTTTAATTATGCATAAGTTAGTAAGTGAACAACATATTTAATTTTATCTTAATTAAACAAAACAGGATCACCTGACACGTCAAATGGGGTCAAAAAGCGGCAACCTCCCGTAATGACCGGTTGGCGCCGGTTGTGTGACGCTCTCGGCTCCCATTTCTGCCCTTACTTTTTACCCCTTGTCGGAGGGAGCTTCACAGTTGTCTTCAGTATTTAATTAATCCCTTTAACTGTTTAAATTCCGCCCCCCCCCCCCCCCCCCCCCCCCAAAAAAAAAAAAAAAAAAATTGAATTTTTATTATTTTATTTTTACTTTGTTAAAAAGATAAGAGCTTTGTTAGGTCCTTCAATAAATTTCTTCCTATTTAATTTATATTTCACACTTCACTTTTTTTTTTTAAATAAGTTTATTTCTTTATTTTATTAATATACATTTACATTTCACTACGAAAATTCATTTATTATTTTTCATTACACTAGACAATAAGTCGTTTAGTTGACAAGAATACAACCAATAAAGACAAAAAAAACTTAGTAATATCACCAATCAATAATGTCTCATAAACTATAGGATATAAAAACTTCACATAATTTTCAAAATACATAAGTATAATTGAAACTAGCCTTAATTAAGATTTAAGAGATATTTTGATAATTTAACTTAAAAATTTTACAAAAACAAATTTCAAATTCTAAAATGATAATATGTACAAAAATCTTATAGTCTCGAGGAAGAAAAGTGATGGTTTGCTTTCAAAAGGAAGCTTCGTGGTTTGTTGAGACTTGAACCCAAGGCCAAGAGGTTAGGCTTTTTCCTTTTTTTTTTTTTCCTAAATAAAAATTGTTTATTATTATTATTATTCTTTTTAAGTTGGTAAGTGGTAAAATGGAAGGTTTTTATTTATTTACTTTTAATTTAAATAGGATGGTTGGTTTTGGAATCTGATATATATATATATATATATAAAGTTAAAGATATATGAGAATCTAAATCAAATGTCAACGAACTAAGGATGATGGCAATAAAGTTATGAATTCGCATATTTCAAATATTTAGATGCCTTAGGAATAAAGTTGGGTTAAAAGTTTAGGGCTTCTTTAGCAACTGTTTTCAAACAGTTTTTAAGCACACTAAAAAAAAAATGTTAGTCAAAATATTGCTTAAATTATTCTTTTGTAAAAATAAAACATTTTAATCCCTTTGTTTTAAGTCTAGTTTTTTTTGTTTTATCTCTATGTTAAAAAAAAATGTTATTATGCTATCTTTCATTTTTTTTGGTTTTAGGTTTCAAAATTAATGTTCTATTTTTACTTTAACATTTTTGTTTTGTTTCAATTTGGTTTATGAAATATATTTCTAGATTTGCACTTTTAGTTTTGATTCTTCACTACATACTTACTTGTGTTAAATTAGTTATAATAAAATTAGTTTTCAAATTAATTAAAAAGTGTAACATCATTATTATGAATTGATTAACTAAGAGTTAATGCCAAATACTCTAGTGAGCATTAAGAAAAGTTCGAGAGCAAAAGTGTAAAATATTGAAATCTATGGATTGCATAGAAACTAAACTCTAAATTCAACGATGAAATGTAACTTTCTCCGTTCTATGAATTAATTTTTTTTTATTGTTTTGTTTATTAATTTCTAAATAAAGTTTAATGTCTTTTGGTTTTTATTTTTTAAAAATGATTGTTCTCAACCAATACTATTTTAGTCGATATATTTTTTACTTTCGTTCATTTTGATTTTGTACTTGCAAATTGTTCATTTTGGATTCTATAATTTTGAACTTTGATTCATTTTGATCATTGCATTATAGTCAATTTATAAAAATACAATAACCAAAATAGAGATTTTAAAAGTATAAAGACTTAAATGAACAAATATTCAACGTACAAAGACTCAAAATAACGATTTTAAAATTACATATACCAAAATGACAAAACAAAAATTTAGGATGTAAAGTGGTATATTTAAACCAATAACATTCTTTTGGGTGGAATATGGGTAAAGTTATTCTGAAAGAGATAGACAACTGTAAAAACCTAACAACATAAAAAATATTTTTACTAATCACTAGTTTTAGAAAAGTATAAAGTTCTTTTCTCCAAATTACCTCTTAGAAACCAAAGGTAAAAAAAAATAATAATAAATAAAATGAATTAAAATATTTATAAAATAGCAAATTTTCATTATTTGATACATAGACAGTAGTTTATCATATTTTGTTATTATTTAATTTTATCATTTAAAATAAATTCTTGAATTTGAATTGAATATAACAAAAACAGTGTATATAATATATAGACACATTTAAAGTGTGAAACAAAATGTAAGAATGTTGCAAGCATGGGTGTCCATCTTGCATCCTTAAATCTTTATAAAAATTTTCGAATTTATCAAATATTGACCATTTTTCTTTAGACATCAACTAAAATATTTGTGCTAGAAAAATGATTTCAAGACTAAAGAATTAAATTGAAACCAAGTATGAATTTAAAGACATCGAAAAATGTGATTTATTGTTATCTCATTATAAATGCATGTGTAATATTAAGATATGTGATCTCAGAGGAATTAAAAATACATCAACTATAGAATTAAATTATAAATTTAGTTACGCGACTTTATAGAGATTAAAATGAGATATTTAAAAGTAGATAAAATTACAAAAGTCACTATTGGACTATAGTGGTAGTTGCAATTACACTCTTAAACTTTCAATCGTAAAAATTGGACCCATAAACTTCTACAAATGTTGAAATTAGACCCGCAAACTTATAATAATTGTAGAAATTAGATTCACATATGACAAAAATTGAACTCTCAGACTTATACAAATGTTACAATTTGTATAATTATGTAAGTTTGAAGGTCTAATTTGATCTAATTTTAACACTTATGTAATTTTGAGAACTCAATTTTTAGGATTGAAAATTTAAAGGTATAATTGCAACTACCACCATATTTTAGAGGTGGTTTTTGCAATTTTTCTTTAAAAGTATAAGAACTAAGATAAAACAAAATCCTAAACAAACTATATTTTAATATATTTAGTCCATGAACTTTTGATTCCTAAACTTTCATGAAAGTAACAATTTAGTCTATGAACTTTGGTTTGTAATGATTTAGTCTCTATAATTACAATTTTGTAGCAATTTAATTCATACACATTAGTATCTAATAACTTGATTTTCGTACTTTCAAATTTGTAACAATTTAGTCCATAACGTAAAAGGATGTATCAAAATTAGATGTCAATTTTTATTAATTTATGATTTAAACTTTGTATTATATAAAAATATTAAATATCTAATTTGTTTATCGGTTTAATTTATAAAAAAAAATCTCATTACATCGTAACACTAATTTTTATGAGAATGACTAAATAGTTATAAATATTAAAATAAAAAGACTAAATTATTACGTATTAAAATTTAGTGATTAAATTGTTGACTAAATTGAAAATTTAGTTGTTTTCATGAAAGTAGAAAGAAAAATAATTTTAACTCGAAGTAAAAGAAAAAAAAGAAAAAAAAAAGTTGAAACACTAAGCTAAGTCCCAAAATTCTGGAGAGGGGGGCGCGTGGGAGTCCAAAGGCGCGTGATGAAAAATCGTTAAACACAAAAAGAGTGGGGCCCGGAGGGATTTGGAAAAAGATACGTGCCATGTTACTTTTTGGGGAATGATAGACCACGAGTGCTTTTTAATGCTGCGGGCCCCACCCTCTCAACTCCCTCCATATTCCCCACAAATATTTATTTATTTTTTTCTTTATTTTTAGACTCTATTATTATTTTTCTTATTATTTGAAAATCTTAATTTTTTTTTTCTTTTAAATTCGAACATGTCGGGTAGATTTTGATAAGAGATACATACTTAAATCATATGAGTTATGTGAAAGATGGCTAAAACCTAAAATATTTAAACTTTAAAAAAAAAAAGAAAAAAAAAATATATATATATATATTTAAACTTTTAGATTTGTGTGACTCTATCAAATGAACTTAATAAATATGTATTTTATTAATTTTAATTTTATATCCAATCAAATTTTAAATTTTTTAAATAGACATATTAGATATAAAAGTTGTTTTTAAATTTAAGAAAATAAGTTAAAATATTTATAAATTTTATATGCGATAAACTACATCAATATCTATTTGCGTCATGATAGACACATATAGTAGTCCACTGCAATCTATAACATATAAACTATGATATTTTGTTATTATTTGTAAATATTTTAAATCGTTTTTGTCATTTAAAATAATTTTCCTAGATATAATTAGATAAAACTAAATTAGATATCTATTATACAATAAAATTAAAAGATTAATAATACATTAAATATTTTGTAAGGTCAGAAGACGATACTAAACTACAAATTTGGAAATTTATTATATATTTTTTTTCTTAAATATCCAACGATTTAATTTAGAGTCTTATTGGTACTTTTTAATACATGAATTTATTCAAGATAGGTATAATAAATTCAAACGCAAAACTCATAGTTCAGATCTTTCAATTATTTATTGGCTTAAATTTTCTTTTTTTCTAATAAATCTTATATGATATTTTACGAGCCTATGTTTTAAGTTACATGTATCAAGTGTGGTATCAAATATAGAAACTAATGGTATGATTTATTATTATTATTATTATTTATTTGAGGAGCCAGGGTATGAATTTTGTATTAAATGAAAAAATATTTTAATAAAAAATTCGGTTTTTTAATACAATAACTTAGTCTTTTAATTATTGATTACAAGATAGTAAATACATAAACATAATGCCGAGTTTATAAACTAACACATTTAATTTTAATACAATATTATTTATTTGTTTATTATTATTAAAAAAGAGGAAGAAGAAAAAAAAAAAACCTATTGCTAAATTGGAACTTGGTGACCATGGAGGGTTTCAATTAAAATTTAAAATTTCTCCTAAGTTTCTCACACAAAGCCATGAACTTTACATTGACTTTGTTGTTAATTGTTATTTGCCTTTTTCTATTACAATAATAATAATAATAATAATAATAATAATAATAATAATATTATTATTATTAGTTTCAAATGATCCGGTTGACTCTCACTCTAACCTTTGATCAATACAAAATAGTAATATTAATAATAAAATAGGTTAAAAAAAACACACTTTGAGTCTTTGTACTTTTATGAAAATAACAATTTAGTACTTAAACTTTCAAATTTATAACAATACGGACTAAGTTGTTACATTTTATAAATGATTAAATTGTTATCAACTAAGATATTGGGACCAGATTGTTATCTTCATAAGTGTACTTTTCACCCATAAAATATTTGTTAATAAAATAAAAATGAAAGATAAAAACTATATATATAATTATCGTTATTGAAATTTCAAAATCTAATATGTCACTTCATAGAGATAAAAAAGTCTATTTCTTTTTTATTTCTTATAATGACGTGCATCTTTCTTAAGTATAATGGTTTAAATATTAGCCAAATTTAAAAAACAAAAACAAATTTTTAAGAGCTATTTTCTTTTTTCAAAATTTGGCTTAGTTTTTTAAACTATTGATTTTGAAGGTGGAAGTAGTATGTATAAGCTTAATTTTAAAAAACATAAACGAAAAACCAGATGGTTACTAAACAGGGCTTATGTTTTTTATTATTATTATTTTTTTAAAATTAAGTTTATTTTCTCCAAATTTCTTACAACAATTTGCATGTTACTTAACGACAAGAATTGTATTCTCAACTAAATTAAAAAAATAAAAGTAAAAATAAATTTTTTAAAAAAAATTTCGAAATTTAGCTTGCTTTATGGCAATAATAATAAAAAAAAAATCAGAAATTTAAAGGTGAAATAAGTAAGTATAAGTTTAACTTAAAAAAAACTAAAGAGTTATGAAACACTAAGTTTTCACTAAAATATTTAAAGAATGATTCACTTTAATTTTTGGATTTGGGGATTGTTTTCTCCACTTTCATTCACTCCCATAAGAGTGTAATTTTAAAGAAACTGTTGACTGAGTCAACCACCATATCATTATAAATAAATAAAAAAATAAAAAACAGAAGCAAATCATATTTTTTGCTTAAATAATTAAATGCATGCTTCACCAAACAATTATTTAACTAATAATTGAAAGGCTAATTTGCTAATGCCCTTTTTATTATTATTATTCTACATCTCATGCCTTTACCTTGGAAAAGTAATAGTGGTCAAATGACTCAGTGGTACCTATTATTGCATTTCACATTAATTAAAGAGACTCTTCAAAATATACTCCCCTTCATCAATAATATTTTTCTTTCAAAAATTGGCATACAAATTTTGAAGAAAATTAAATTTTAGGTTATAATACTTCTAAACCTAAATTTTTATTTCATCCAAATGGACTCTAAATTCAAATAAATATCATAACTTTTTTTACCATCGATTCAATTTTTACTAATTCGCCTACTAGTTTGAATAGAAAATAATGAAATAATCTTCTTAAACTTGTCAACATGAAAAATTGTCATAAAACTCATTAATTTCGATAAAATAACTTTCTTGTACAAAAATAAGTTTGACCGAAGCACAAATTAACTATGTAATATAACTTTGCTAAAATCCATAAATTTTAACCAAAAAAAAAAAGTGTCTATAAAGCAAATTCTCTACATAATGTTATCGAGATACATGTAGTTTAGTAAAAATATAAATAATGGTGTCATCAGCTCTCAGAGTCTTGAGTTAGAGTATGTTTGGCAAAAGGAGTAGGAGTTAGGGGGTGTGAGGTTGTTAACTATTCTTCTTGTTTGGCTAAGGAATTCATGTGCCCAAAAGTAAAAAAAATCAATTCCATAACTGATTAACGCACTATGGGTCCCACAACTAAAAGACTTAAACAACTTCATACTATTGCTTTTGTAAATGCAAGTTTTTGTAGGAAGTTAAATATATATTAAATTTAGATTTCCAAATCTTGTTCATATATATATAAACCAAAATCTAGGTTTGGTAAGCTTGTATTATATTTTTTGAACTCACTCTTATATTTAAATATAAGCCACACAAACTTGAGTTTTCAATTTGACTTAGATAAACTCTCACTTGATCAAAATGGTAAATCAAACATTGATTCAAAAGATCATTTTTTTTAATGCGACAAATATGAGAGTCTATATTAATTATTGTTGAGTTATACTTATGTTAAAACTCAATCAATTTAATTATAAAAAATTGGGGGAGTGTTTACCTTTGATTTGTTGTTTATTTAAAGAAAATTAGAATCAATTGGGCATTAATAATTCTAAAAAGAAAAATACAAATTAATTAAGAAGTCAAAAGTGGGTAAGGATCAATTTTTGCTATTTATAAGTTTTAATAATAAAGTGATATGAACTGTTTTGGATTTAATTGAACAAGGTGCGTGTAGTTATTATCTATTTACTTATTTTGAGAATCTTTAAAGCAACTATTAGAGAGGCTATTTTCATTAATTAGTATATTCTGTTTGTATGAATATGGACTTTCTTTTCTATGCTTGCCTTTTCAATGGCCAATATGTATCCTTAATTTTTATTTTTTATTTATAATTTTGAAACAATATGTATCTTAATTAGTTGGAAGAGTAAACCTATAAATTAATACTGATCAAATAAAAAAACTGCTCTCTCTTTAGGTTATTTTAGCTCACTCTAAGTTATCCACATAGGTCTCACTAAGTTCTCTTTAGGCTTGTTCGTGGGTCCTCTAAGTTACCTCTATTTGTAGGTCTCCTATCTCTCGATCCACGGTCTCAGTTTGTCTCGATAAATTTACCTATCACAATGGTGAAATTAAACTTTTAAATGTTAAATAGCATTTGAGTATATGAATGTGTTAATAAGACATTATTTATAATATCAACTTTTTGTTAACTTTCTCAAAGTAGGGTTTTTATTGTTTTTTAGATACATTTAAAAAACCGAATAAAGCTTTGAAAAAACGTATTTTTTAATTTTTTTTTTTTTTAAAAACATTCTTTAATTCTATAAATCTAACTAAGATTTTTTGGATTCGTGTTCAAAGAGTAGATTACAATATTTAAAAAATGATTATTAAAAACAAACAAAAATTTTAAAAAATAAGAGAGGATGATAATAATGAAAGAAGATGAATCATAAAAATGGGGGCATGTCGAGGGGGGGGGACCGAAATTATTGTTACCTAAAAGGTAGAAGAAATAATATAAATAGTGAAGAGTGTGGGGGTTTGGTTGGAAATATGGAAGATGTAGGTCTTTATTATAATTATAACAACACAAAAACCAAAAAGCAAAAAGCGAAAAAGGAATTTAATGTGATTGGTTCAAAATTGGTGAAAACAACACGCCTTGAGCCCCACAACTACAACTAATTTTCTCCTCGTTATAAATATATATATATATTTTTTTGACATAATATTAAGATAGGAAACAATTTATTTAATTTTTAGGTTAAATTGCAATTTCAGCAACCAAACTTTAAGTTTATATTTAATAGAATTTTCAATTTTAAACCTTTTCTAATAGATTCGTAAATTTGTAATTATGTATTCAAAGATTTTTATACTTTAAAAATGTTTAATGAATGTTTTTTTTTCCTTCTTCTTTCTTTCTAATATGTCAAAGTTTAGATGAAGTAAATCAATCCTCTCCTGGCAACAATACTGAATTTGTAATTCAGGAAAGAATTTTACCTGCAATAGAAACGATTTTGTACACTCACAAGCATTTTAGCAAGTAGTTATTTTTAGTATGTGGAGCTATCGTGATGTATTTATAAGTGTGGTTGACCGAGAGTCTTTCTCTTAGAGTTTCAAAATTGTGTTGAACTTATTCTCTGACTTACTAGACTAGGGTGTGCAAGGAGCATGTATCCTGTTTGGTATTTTGCTAGAGTTGGCCTTAGCGAAGGCTAAGGGCTGAGGTCAAGCACCTTTCTTTAGCCATATCTTAGATCTAAGACAATCCTTTGGGTCAGGGTCAGGGCATGCATGAGACATGCCTCATTAAGCATTTAGTGACACTTGGCCTCACCCTTGGCTAAGGCCGAACACTCTGGCTTGGGCCTAACCCTTTTTCCTAGGCTTGTATTGGTCCTAAGCTACCACTTTCGACCTAAATCATGCTATTATCCTGGCTTTGTTGTTTTTGTTCGCACTTGATGTCAATTATGCCATTTAGTCCAAATTCACCCATAACAAATAGTCTTAAAACTAATGGACTTATCGTGAATCTTGTGTCTTAAAGAACCATAACTTTCAATTATGTATATAATAGATTTGCAACTTTTGAAAAATA
The DNA here is from genome assembly GCA_030954485.1 of Citrullus mucosospermus. Classification (NCBI taxonomy): domain Eukaryota; kingdom Viridiplantae; phylum Streptophyta; class Magnoliopsida; order Cucurbitales; family Cucurbitaceae; genus Citrullus; species Citrullus mucosospermus. The sequence goes on along the minus strand of CM062061.1, from coordinate 29,409,119 downwards.
TCGAACAAGTCAAAGCTATAGTAGACACAAAATCGGAAACTCAAAAACTTAATGGACATTGATCACCAACCAATTTACATGTTACTCTTTATTGAAAAGTTAAAAGTTTTATTTTTTCACCTATATATTATTAAACCTAAAAACAACAAAGATTTCAAATTACATATATTAACAACTATACTCATTACAATCTTATTCCACCAAGGAAAAGAAAAACCATGTCACCGTGCATATTACTAACCATGGGCCAAAACTTTTTTTTTTCCAAATGGAAATAGATTCAATTTCAAATTAGTTTTTACTTTCGAAAGAAGATGCAATATGAATGGTAAGATTTATCATATCCCTAAGTACTCTTCTTACTCATTAACTTAAATCTTTTTAATTTTTTTTTATTCAATCAAAGATTTAACATGGTATCAGAGTAGGAGGTCATGTAAACTAATAATTTTAATAATTTAAACACTAAACTTTTGTAAATGTATTAATTTACTATGTGAGACTTAAATTGTTTCAATTAAACTCCAAACTTTCTCAAGTGAACCAATATTTTCTCTAAGAATTGCGTATAAATGAATATTAAAAGTAAAAGTACTAAATTTTGATATTTTAAAGTAGAAAAACTAAAATAGAATGAAACCAAAATAATATTTTAGTGAATTAAAGAATGGAATATCTTTATTAAGTGAGATCTTTTGTAAAAGTTCCTCTCCATTATGATGAATGAATAATAAATCTAAAAAAAAAAAAAAAAAATAGAAAAAGGAAAAATCCCTTCAATTAAGCTTCCAAGATTGTCCGCACTTTAACTGCCATTGATTTTGGAGGGCCCAAAATTGTTGTTCTTCATATCCAAATCCAACTTTGAAGGGTGGATTTTGTTCCTATTTGCAATTTGATTCCTTTCCCCTCTCTATTTATATTATAATTCTAATTTTAACGGTTTATATTTTAGATCTTTTATAAAAACCAAATCACACAAAAATATATTTTAAAGTATACGAAACGTCAGCTTATCATTTAAATTTTTAATAGACCTTTAAAAACTATGAACTTGGCTTAAACAACAAACTTTCCAACAACATTGTTTTTAGCACACTGTTGGATTGCTGTGTGGGGTTCAGTGAACTAATTATTATTATTTTTTATTTTTATAATCGAGCAAGTTTGGAATAGGGAGATAAATCTTGAGATCTATTGGAATACGAGAGAGCAAATAGAACTCGCATATTCTCATTAACGAAAGAGGAGTTGAACACAACCCTAAATTGTGTGTGTGTGAAATTAGCAATCTCAAAACCAAATTTCTTAATACAAATAAAATAATTAATAATTTTAAAAAAGAATAGAACTGACGAGACTACCCACCATTTGACTTGTCGATTTTCAACGTTTCGGCGTCAAGGGTGGTTTGGACCATGGTTGTAGTGGTTTTGTTGGAAAACTAACTCCGATTGACAGTTGCTCACCCCTAAAAAAACGCCATTACATGTTCCGTCTAGAATAATCAAGCAAATCCTTAACGTCTCCACATAAACATGGTCCACAGGAACAAGAAGGACAATGCGAAGCAAGTTCATTCCCATAATGACTTCATCTTTGCAAAATAGGTGGTGACTGAATTTTGATCTTGAACGAGATTGGATAATTCACGTTTGAGTTGAAAGATTCGAAGATGATTCTATCTTTGATAACATTGTTGAAGATCAGTCCATATGTCCCTTGCAGAATCATACAAGCATATATTAGGCAAGATTTCTTTAGATAGAGAATTTAGAAGCCATGTAGTAATGACGTTATTGCAAATTATCCAAGAGTTTATGAGGTCATCTAATGGTCGAGGAAGGGTTCTATCAATGAATCCAATTTTGCTTTTAACAGTCAAGCCGAGAATCATCGCACGAATCCAAGTTGTGTAATATCGATTCGGTCAGTGAACCGAAAAAAAAGATGAGATTGACACTATCTGGATGATGAAGAAACTAAGGATTGGGTACTGATCAATAACAAATTGATTCATTTGAGAATTTGCGGTCGAAGAGGCAAGTGAAGTTGTTGAATTAGGGTTTGGAGGTTTGGAACAACCATGGCATAATGATGAAGAGAAAATGGAATAAGTGTTCTCTTAATACCATATTAGAACACGAGATAGTAAATATAACATAATAATTATAAGAGAATATTCTCATTAATGAAAAACAAGGTGTTTAAATAGTACATCCTAATTGCAGGGGAAGAGATTCACCAACTAACTAATTTCAAAACATAACAATCTCTAATAAAACTAAGTAATTCATTTGAAAGGTACTCATGTTAAGTACAAATTCTTACACATTTTAAAGAATAATATTATCAAAATATAGTTTATACAAATTAACACTTTGTGATCTATTGTAATACTCATCGTATGGTTGAGCAAATGTTGAGAATGCCCATAGCCTGATACCCTATGTATATATATATAGAATAACATGGTTATTAATTAAACATAACAATTTTTTTTTTATCCTTTCAATACAAACAAATATTATATCCTTGATCTCATAATTTAATTTAATTTAAAATACTATTTTGATCCATATGTTTTCAAGTTGGTTAAATTTTTAATAGTTAAATTTTAATTTTTGTATTTTCAATAAATCTTAAATTTAAATTTAGTCTCTAACCGCAGTTTAATGTCAATTTCTTAAAAAAAAATAAAAATTGTTAACCATTAACATTTTTTAATTTAGCAATAATTTTTAAATATGTTATAATAATTTCAGTAAAAAGGTACTAAATATAAGATTTATAAAAGATTAGTCACTAAAAATTAAACAATTAAAAATCTAAAATTTGTTAAAATTTAAAGTTTAATATGTAAAGACTAAAATAGTATTTTTAACACCTAAATAATACACGTCACGGTTGGGCATTTAAAACAAACTCCGAGTGAGTGGGGTAGCTAATTTTCGGGCAGTTAATTGCAGTACGACCCACTTAATTATATTTATTGCAAGTTCGCCTTTAAATTAAATAAAAATTGAAAAACGGCATGTCTTTACTCTTCAGTATCTGGTCATTCATAAAACAAGTTTTTTTTTTTAAAAAAAAAAAGGAGAAAAAGCAACGAAAATTTAATGGTAGGATCGTTGAGAGGGCACAATTTAATAAAGTCACAAAATCTTCCAGAGAAGAACAAACCATTTTAATTAATGCCATTATCTTTTTATTATTATTAAATTAAGGTAACAGAAGCCAAAAAATATTTATTAGTTAATAAATTTTGGGGCAACGGGATGTGATAATCCACGTGGCGGTTGCCAACGGGTTGCTTGTCGCCCAACACCCAAATCAAACTCTGCGGCTTTTGCTTTGGAGGGCTTTCCATGAAACATAAAAATAATAATTAAATTTAAATATATAATTCACCTCTTTTCAAATATAGGAAAATTAATATGGATCCATGACATATAAATAATGATATTTTGTTATTATTGCTAAATAATGATATTTTGTTATTATTGCTAAATATTTTTAGCAGTTATTCAAAATAATTTCATTCTATAATATGAATAATAAATATGTTTTTCAAAAAACATAATTTGTTAATTAATTTTTTCCTCAATTTTTTGGTTTTATCATTTTCTTCATAAACATTCATCAATATATAGATATGTTTATCAACATTTGAAGTGAGTGTCTCATAAAAAAAAAAAAGAGATAATATTAAAAATTATACTTGATCATTCTTTTTTTTTTATGTGAGAACATTCAATGCCTTTTAAATTTAAAATGGAAATGACAATGGGAAAAACTATTATTTTCATATGGGTTGTTGTTTTGTCTTTATTGATGTTTTCTTTTGATAAGTACAACGTCTCAATTACTTCATTTTATATTAGCAAAATTATCTTTTTCATGGCACATTGCCCTCAGACATAGGTGATATTGCACCAAAATTGAATTCTTTCTATTATCTTAATTAGTGATTTAATTTTTTTTGTAACTATTTTGCTTGTAACATTGTGCGTGACTTTGTATATTCTGTCAAGTTCAATACCTCCGAAAATACGAAAGATAATAAAATCTTGCTCAGAAATAAATACATAAAATATTCTAAAAAAGATGAACTCAAAATCAGATTAAAAGAAAAAAACCCAAACTCAACTAAGATGTTTTTCTTTCCCTATATGAGAAGAACTACTTAAAAAGTTTCATGATAGGAAAAAAAAATGCTATGACTTGGTTAAGAAACATAACCATTAAAAAATGAACTTTGGGGTAATGTTATATCATATAATAACTCTTTAAATAATCACAAATCTTTGGTTTTTATAAACTTATATTTAAAGCCAAGTTTGGTTTGGGTAGAATTGGTAGGTACAAATTTTAAAACGAGTTGTATTTTTTTCTTCTTAAGAAAAAACATTTTTCATTTGTGTTATTTATTTACACGAGTCACAAAGCCAATGCTAAGCTGCGGCTGATCACGGAGATGCATGGACACGTGGCCCATTTTAAAGGGACTATCAAATTATGATCATGTGGAAGCACGTGCACTCTGACAATTAATAGTGGGGCCCTCCACGTGATGTTCCCTGGACTTCTCAAGCCTACGAGAAATGACACCATTCAATGCACGTGCTCCATGCATCACCACCAATTAGACGGCGCCACGAGGTCACTAAGATGAAATGAAACCGCCGTTTCACAACCTTGTGTCACAGTCACAGCGGCGGGATTATTTATTTATTTTTTAAAATTAGAATTAAAATATATATATATATATATATATATATTTTTTTTTTTTTTTCTCAATTTACTACCGCCACCATATTGCCATTAAAAAGAAAACCCACCATATTTATGGTACAAATACAAATTGTATTTATTATTATTTATTTTTTCTTTTGGGGAAGGTCATAACTCAAAAACTCAGGAATGAGAATTTTCTCCGATGATAATAAATTTTCGTCAAAATATTCACATTTTCATTAATCATGTGCGTTTATTTTTAATTTTTTAAATAACTGACACAGAATGGTACTTAGTACTATTATATAAAATTAAATTAAAATTAATTGTGGTATGTTATGATGTATTTTTTATTTTGTTGGTTTAATAAAAAATTAGTTTGTTGGTGAAGTGTTTCATGTTTTTATTAATTCAATCTTTAAATTTAGGTAAGTTACTAATATGAGCAATTAAGTGAATGAGACACTATTTTTCAAAGTCAATAGCTTTATTTTCGTTATTATAATTGTTGATTTAAAAATGTGAATTTACGGCGGAATTTGATTAATTTTCTTTGTTTTGTCTTTTTGTGGGTAAGTAAACTTAAATTTATGATTGTCTTAAAAAATCTACTGAGAAGTCATGAAATTATTGGGACATTCATGAATTAATACTCCATCCAATAAGAATTTGGTGCTTACAAATTTAAAATTAAGTAGAACTACTTGAAATGTAGAGATAATTAATATGACGTATACCTTTTTACTTCTGTGTGTGTTGACAACAACGTTTATTCTCTTTTTATGTTCATAACCTTCATTTATTTAGGCCTCGTTTGGAGTTGTTATAGTCTTTAAAATAATTGTTGTCAGCTTTGCTTTAAAGATATCTTAAAAAATAGATGAAATATATATATATATATATAATAAGCAAGAAAATATCTATGGCATAAATAATAAATATTTGAAAAAAGTGCAAACCATTCTTAAACTATGAGATTTGTTACCATTATACTACTATTGGATTTTTAGTTTTGTTATTTGTGGCAATCAACCTCTATGTTAATATTGATATATTTATGAAATTGATATCCACATCATTATTTTAATCTTTAATTTTTTAACCTACATCAGAACTTGAAATTTGACTTCATGTTTAGTTCTAAATATTTTAAATTATTATTTAATTAAAAACATTTAATTTTGCTTTTACATCCTACTTCCATTCATGCAGTAAATTTTCTTTTTAGACTTTAATTTTATCGAATGTCACCTCAATAAAAATGTAAAAAATATATCTATGACTAAAAAATAAAGGTAAATGTAAAATTTTAATCTTAATTTCAATTTTATAAAAAAATTATTATTTAACTAGAAATTTTCAAAATTTTTGTACGTTCTCTAGTTCAATTTTTTGGGTTAATTTTCTTTTAAATTTTAAATATATTTTCACATATATAAGTATATGTGAACTTAACCCATCAATATTCAAATATATAAATAAATATATATATACACACACGTAGATATGTACATACATATATATTCCCATAATTTCAATATATGAATGAATATTTAGAGCATGGGAATATAAACTTTAAATAGATTATGGTTTTAAAAAATTATAGATTAATTTGTATACATAAATTTATAATAATTATTTATTTAGTTTATCTAAATCAAATTGGATTAATTTTAATTCCTATCATTTCAATAACTCACTCCATCCAACAAAAATACGAATGTTCAAATAAATCATCATTTTTCTTCTTTTTACAAAATTTGTTAACAATGGAGTTAACTTGCAATCATATTCATCTTGTATATAAATATCTTTATGATTACACAAATTTTTTTACGAGGTATGATGATCCGTTGTTAAGAAATAGAATTTAAAGTAAAAGGAAGAATTTATGTTTAAGAAGCTTCAATGGTTAAGTAATTAGAGTTGTCTTACTTGATGAGATTAAAAAAAAGAAAAAAAAGTTTAAAAGGATGCTTGAGCAAAAGTATAGAGGTTTATATAGTTTTAATTGGTTGGTTTGTAGAATGGTTAAGGGTTCTCTTGTAGGGATTTAGGAGATTAAAGATCGTATTTGAGAAACTAATTTTGAAAACTTTGCTTCCAAATAAATTTTAGATAAATGTTGCGAGGGTTGATAAGGTTTAGAATTATGTGTTTTAAATAAACCACATATAATGTAATTTAATTCTTGATTGGTCTGAGATGACTTTCTAAAAAAAGATCTTTGCTTGGAAGAAGAGTTCTAACTTGATGAACATTAAAAGTGCATTTATAAGTCTTTCGGTCGGAGTGAGTTAAAACTATAATGAAGAGATTAATTATGGGGGTTATTTTAAACAATAATGTTATTTTTAAAAAAAATTCGAAAAATAGGGTGCTTTAGAAACTAATGACAAAAGTAGGGTGGTTTAGAAAATAATTTGTAAATTGGGGTGGTGAAATCGTGTACCGGGTACACGATTTCAGTCAATTTTTTTCGTGGTCATTGTCATGTAAGTAAGTCGTGGACCGGGTCCACGAGTGTTGACCAAACTCGTGGACCGGGTCCACGATTTCGGCCGAAATCGTGGACCGGGTCCACGAGTTCGCCCATACTCGTGGACCGGGTCCACGATTTATGCCAAAATTATCATGCTACAATCGCGGGGAAGGAGGAACGAGCAGTTTACGCTTTAGTAGCTACCGTTTCAGCTCTAGTATTCACAGGCTTTCAAGGAATGGAATATTATCAAGCACCCTTCACTATTTCAGATAGTATTTATGGTTCGAGTTTTGATCAAAAAGACTTCTTACCCCCGTTCTTTTCTCATGATACGTCCAAAAACGTCCGGTTTTTTTCCCATGATAAATAAGTTAATTAATTAATTACCCACTTAAATGAAATTTTGCTTATTACTTGTGTTCATCAATTATTGTTTAGTTTCATTGATTCTTAATTTTTAAAAATGTAATGGAAAATCATTAATTCATTTAGTTAAAGATAAAAAGTTAATACAAATCAGAAAATTTAAAATACAAATCAAGTGCCACATGGTGGTCTTCTTCGCGCACGTTGTCCACGACGAGGCACAGGCACTTCAATTTGTTGTTGCTGGTGGATTACATCGTCGATATCCTGTTGGGTGACGACAGATGGAAATTCATGGTGTCCATAATATTCCTGTTGATGGCCAGAACCGGATGCAATGTCTGGTTGTAATATGGGAGGTTCCTGGTCATCGGGTTGCTCTGGAACACCTTCGTCACGTTGTCTCTGTCGTCTACGACGAATACGTTTTCGATCAGTATCAGCAACATTGAGCCTCCTTGTATGTTGAATGATTTCTTCAACATTTACCATGTTTTGCTCACACATTGAACTCAACTCTGGTAAATTGTGTTCTAAGGAGTAATTGTGCACATCGTGGACAAAATTATTCTGCACGATAAAAAAAAAATATAAGTATAAAAGAATATTCTTAGCATGTAATTGAAAAACACTACATAATAAGATGCTTACCATGCAGTAATAGTAGGCACCGTCAGGTGTAATAAATCTTCTTGTGATAGAGTCGTACCAGGACAAATAATCATTAGACACATCCGACTCGTTTATTATTTCTCCTTGTGCACAGCGGCCATGACGTGCACGCCAAAATGATATATACTCTGCATGAATTTGACGCCAGTTTTGGTCGTGTTTACCTCTTAAATCAATTTGGTGTAGTTGAGGGAGTGTATTACACAATGTCGGTACTGTTTGCCGCATACCGAATTGTCTCAACACTCGATCTGGTTGATGCCACTCTACGATGTGAAAGCATATAAGTGGGCTGACCGTCAACCAAATGTCTTGTCCATCATGACAGTAATCAGGCAACAACGACATAACGTGTGGTGTATATGGCGTCCAATTAATCTGAAACCATGTACAAGAATAATTAGAACCTAAAAACATATGTAATATTCAGTTATATGCAACATATTTATTATTACCTGATTTTTCATCAAACGGTCAAAAATTGAGCGATATACCAGCAACATGTTTGCTGATTGTTCAGATGCAGCTAATACACCGCTCCATCTATCACATGGATATAAAACAATTATATCCGTACTGTTTTTTAAGTGCTTCTTGTAGTACCGCCACAGGCACACTAGGATCAGCTCTAACTAAATTTTGAATTTCAATACTCATGAAATTAGAATCAAGTTGTGCATTATCTTGTGCCAATTCTGTGTATAAACAACTATGGTTCTCTCCAAGTTTAGTAATTTCAAACATCCCATGGATTTTGCGCCGACATGCACGCAACCTCCACCTACAACCTTCATCCCATTGCTTGCATCGCACATACCAAATATCTTGGTTCGATTCTACCACAAATATTTGGTAGTGTTCAGTCACACAATATTTTTTTACTGCCATTTGTAGGTCTTCTTTCGTATCAAATAACATTCCTTTTTGTATTATACTAGAGTTATCTGTACATTTTTCCCTTTCCTCCAAGGTTGATCCTTGTTCACAAACTGAATCAGTAATTTCCCATTCTATCTGTGTAAATATCTCCGACTGAACCAACTCATTTTCATTTTCTATATTTCCTTCTTCTCCAAACAATTCATCAATTTCTACATCAATGTCACTATCCGCACAATTTCCAGCTTCAATAATAACTAAATCTTCTGGACGAAACGACATATTTAAATTCGTTTACAACTGTAAAGGTTAAAAAGAAAAATTAGTCCAAATCTACCCAAAATTATAAACTCGTGGACCCGGTCCACGAGTTTACTACCCAATATAACTAATTTTCCACCATATTATTTACCAATAATTATTCTTATAACAATAAACGCCGAATAATAATCAATACTAAAACCTTAATTTTTTAAATTTATTCATGCATGCAAAAGGGGTATTTTAAAGAATAATGTTATTCTAAAAAAAAAATTCGAAAAATAGGGTATACATATTTAAATTTGTTCATTCATGCAAAACAAAACGTATACATATACAAATTTATTCATTCATGCAAAACAAAACGTATATAACTATTGCATATTTATAAGATAATTAGAAAGGAAAATGTATATGCATACGTATATGGCGGCGGCGGCGGTAGCAACGGTGGTACTGGCGGCGGCGGCAGTGGAGGCGGCGGCGGCGGCGGCGGCGGAACGAAAAGAAGAAGAAAATTGACAGCGACAATGACAAACGAGAACTGAAATAAGAGAAAGGAGAGAAAGGAGGAAAGAAATGAAGAGTGAAAGGAGAGATATGAGGAGAGAAATGAAGAATGAAAAGAGAGAAATGAAGATGGTGGAGGTGGAAATGAGAGGAAGGAGGTGGAAATGGGAGGCTGCCGGTCGGATTTTAAAGTGAGGAACTCGTGGACCCGGTCCACGATTACCGAAATCGTGGACCCCGTCCACGAGTTCGGTCAATGCATGCCTCTGCATGCAGAGGCATGCAGACTGCCGGTGTCAGCGATACCCTGGAAATCGTGGACCCGGTCCACGATTTTGTGAAATCGTGGACCGGGTCCACGATTTCACAACCCTATTCTTCAAAATTCTTTCTCCCCCACCCTATTTTTCCAAATTCTTTCTCCCCCACCCTATTTTTCGAATTCTTTTTTAAAAAACCATTATTTTAAAAAAAAATTCTAATTATGGATTGAAAAGTCAAGAATGAAAAAAAAAAAAAAAAACAAAAATGATTAATTATATCACATAATTTTGAAGAGCAAATAAATGATGAGGGCGTGAAATGACACCATAGAAGAAGAATAAAAAGCAATGAGGGGACATGATTAAAGAGATGTAATGGAATTTGTCTTGAAGTAACCTAATAATTTTTTCTTTATTTAAAAAAATCAAATCAAATAAAAATCCCTTGGTCTGTGTGACATTATGGAATAAAAAGCATTTGTATAATTTGCAATTTGTCTTTTGGATGTTATATATGTATTATAAGGTTGCCATTTAATAGAAGTCTTGATGACCTAATTAGATTGTGCTATCTCTATTTGGCACATAGTTTTTATGGTTTATATATATGTAATTATATGGTGGACCTAAATTTTCTTTGATCATTGATATTTAGTTTGGATTTTGTTAGACGGCATTCTTTTTAAACTAATCTTTAATTCATATTTATATTTATGTGACAAATATTGATAAGTATTGTTGTTTGCTTGAAAGACTCTTAGAAGAAAAATTAGATTGTTATGAGATGGTACTATTTGTTGAAATAATCCATGAGAAAAGCAAAATAGAGTAACTTTTTTATCAAATAATTACTCAATTCAATTCATAATTACAACAATTTTTGAGAGATGAGAATGGAAATATAATGATTAGTGCATCTTGAGATGCACTAAATTATTACTTTTTTATACTTGGTTAGACCTTATTTAGTAGGTGTTCGACGAGATTTTCGAAGAAATTTAATTTGTAGAACTTAAATTTCGTATTTGTATTAATTTCAGTGTTGTGAATACAATCTCTAATATTTGATCATTTGATTCTTTCTCTACACAAAATAAATTGATGATCTTCACCCCTTGTTGATCTTCTTGGGTGATCTTCTTTGGTGATCGGCCTTTAAGCTTATTGATTTTCTTGGATGATCGGCCTTTAGGCTTGTTGATCGACCTTTGGAGTTTTTGACTTCAAGAGTTTCAGAGAAAGTCTTCAGATCTTTTGAGCTAAGAGGGGTTGTGTTATTCAAATATTTAGAGCTTCAATCTTTGGAGCTTCAGTCTTCAGAATTTGATTAGAACTTCAAGGTCTTGGAATCTTCAGGATTCCGTCTTCAGAGCATTAGCCTTCCATTGTCAATGTTTTCCCCCTTTTCAAATGAAGAGATAAAGCCTCTATTTATAGAGTTTATATGACCCAATTGATTTTTGGGCCCAAAAATTGGGATTGGGCTTGGGACCAATATCTTCTTTGGCCCAAAAAAATTCACAATGGACTTGAATTGGGTTGGGCTTTTGACGCGAGCGACTTTAATTACTCGGCCCAATCTGATTTATAAATTCCACAATGCATTTGGACTTTGTTATGATGATGTGGCAAAATTTGGTTGGCCGAAATTTCTCATTCAACGATAGGCGTTCGAGATTGATTTTATTTAGTAGGTCTCCTTAACTATAGGTATCGAGGTAGTTGGAAAAAAGTAAAAAATCGAGAGGGGCATTTTTGTCCATGTGATACTAACAAATCCTACTAAAATGTAGATTTAGGTATTTTTGCAACCAAACTTTGTTTCAAGTATTTTTGAAATGTAACCATCTAAAACTAGCTAATTTGGTGCTCAAATTTGCATGTTTTGGAGTTCATCTTAATAATTGGGCCTCTATGGCAATGGGCCGATAATGGGCTTCCATTCATTAGCGTTGACTGGTGAGTCAACGTCATTCACCTTCGTTCTCCAGATGCTTTTCAAAATTGCAATCGAAGAACTTGAGCCCTACGATCGAGCTCCTCAGCTTTCTTCCTTGCTTCTTTCAGAAGCATATGGTGACCTTCGTGCTTATGAATCATCGAACGAAGCCATGGAATCATTTGGCCTCTTCTATTAGGTGAGGGATATCTTAGTTTGCTCCGCTGATTCCAACTTATTGTCCACCTTCTTCATCCTGTTTCTGGTTGTTAGTTACTTGTTACTCTCGCTGATCCATGGCCTTTGATTTTACTTTACTTTCTGTTTCTAGGAAATAGCGTTCGATGCTAGTGTAACGACAAGAAAATCTTATTGTTCTTTTACATTTGACGTTATGAAGACTCAGTTTCGTATTTCGGCTGGATTCTTTTTGGTGCTGCTAATTTGTTACTCCACTCGTGTTGATTCAAAGGTACGAGAGCTTCATTTCGTTTCTGTAGGATTGAATTTACCATTTCTGTTTAGCGTATCGTTGGCGATGGATTTGAATGTAGGTGGAAGACAGTGCAAACAACGGTCTAGATTCAAAAACAGCGAGTAAAGCAAATGATGCAAGCAAAGACACCGGGTCTAATAAGGATCTTAATTCTGTTTCTGCTGGTAAGGAAAAGAAGTATGAACATCAAGTAAGTGTCTCAAAGGGGGGTGTTAAGAGCAATGGGGATAAAATTAAGAAGGATCCTGAAAGTAAAACAGTGTCGGAAGAAGGTGCAAATAAAGTAAAGAAGGACGGTGGTTTGAGCGAGGAAGGAAGGAATAAGGGAGAGAAAGACAAGGGAAAGCCGGTAGATAATTCGGTTTCAAAGGAAGCGTCTAAGAGTAGTGGGAAGGGCGAAAGCGAAAGTACAGTATCTTCAGCATCGAAAAGAAAGGATGGGTCTTCGGGTGAGGATTGTGATTCATCAAATAAATGCACTGACGAGGGAAATAAGTTAGTAGCTTGCTTGCGAGTTCCAGGAAATGGTATGCATTTACAGCAATTGAGTTTAATTTTCTTACTAAATATGGCGTTCTCAGTTGTTTTCCGATTTCAATACCTTTTGCCTATTTATTTCTGCAAACGGTCGTTCCTTAATCTCTCTAAAATGTTGCTCTTATTTGATACCCCTTGTGTGAATATGTGATGCTGTTTTTAATAGGTTTCCATATTCTCGATTTAAAGTATGGGGCTAGCTGGGTGGGATAGGAGCTACATAATCTTGATCACAGTATAACATAAAATCAGATTGCATGTACGAGTATGAAGTTTGCTTGTTTAATAGTTTTACGACATAATCTAAATTTTGACTTGAGCACCAGGTAGAATTCTAGAGGTTCAAGGCAGAGATGAGTTAGGACTCTAACCACTGTAAAGGCACATGCTGTATTTATCTTCACACTTAAAAGCTTTGTATTTTCTTTTACAACATAATCTTAATTTTGACTTAAGCTCCTGGTAAAATTCTAAAATTTAAAGGTAGAGTTGAGTTAGGACTTTAACCGCTGTTAAAGGCACATGCTGTATTGATCTTCATATTTTCTGTAATCATGGATGGAAGTCTTGAGAAGATTTTCTTATGAAAACCCTTTTTTTTTTTTTTTCCTTCTCTTTTTTCCGGTGTCAAGGTCCATGCAGTTTAAGTCAAAATCCTAGATGGACTTGTTAAGGTGGTGATTGATAGTTGTAGATTCTCTTTTTCTATTTTGATGTTGTTTTCCTCTGTGAACATCATTTTCCAATCCAATTCTCTGAATAACCAATTTTACCAAGCCAACCAAAATCTTTCAAATCCTAGATGTGCTTTCCTCTGACTAATTGACATCTGGGTGCCATTATGAATGTGCATCAACCGATTGATATCTATTGCAATATCAAATCTGTTCTCTGAAGGATTAGGGGGGTTCTTTGTACTGAAACTAAATCTAAATGTATGTTTAGAATATTGGTTAAGGAATTTTTGTAATGAACTAATGGGATTGCTACAGATTGAAATGTACATATGCTTACTATACACGAACCTAACATTTTTTAGCTTTCATTACCTTTTCTTACTGCACTACATTACAAGGAAGATCTCAGATTATGAATGATTTCTATTTTTCAGTTAATGTGAATGTATATTTTCAAATCTTACGTTCTTGTATGTATACAATGTTGCAGACTCTCCTCAACTTTCGTTGCTAATCCAGAATAAGGGAACTGGTCCTCTTACTGTGAAAATTTCTGCGCCCGATTTTGTTCATCTGGAGAAGAGTGAAGTTCAACTTCAAAAGAAAGAAGATAAAAAGGTATTTAAATCATTACATTTGATGCTTAAGAAAACGTAGCCTTAAATAGTGAGATGTTTAGGTTAGATGATTGGTTATTTTGATGAAAAGATCAATGGCTAACCAATCCCCAATCATCTCTTCCTATAAAACTTATTGCTGGGTCCTTCGCTCCTTGTTACATTATATGTCAAGGTCTTTCACCCAATTGTTTTTTCTTCAAGGCAAAAAAGATGGATGATAAGACATCCTCCCTAAACACTCAAGTGGCACAAGAAAGATCCCTAGCTAGTGAATATGTAGTTAGGAGAGTAGTTATGACATTCCCTAGATGAAGAGACCCACTGAAAGGCAATAGACGCTCCATCTATTTGATTTTCAGCTCTACAAATAAGTCCATTCGCTATAAAACTCCTATCTTTGCTCTCTGACCACAGGCAAACGACACATCCTTCACCTTTCTGAAATGTTTCCTGTTTATAAATTATTGATTGTGAATTGGTTTTACTAGTATTATGCTTGTTTATCTATGTAGTTATTGTGGATCCAATGGAACTGCAGACTTACTATGAGGGATCAAGAGTTTTTACAAGAGATAATATAATTTTCTTGGCAAGAATGGAAAGGTTCTCATCCTCCCCTGAGGAGATAAGAGAAGCATTTGATTAAGAACTGAAAGAATACGGACGGAAGTGGGAGGATAAATATACTCTCGGTAGAGAGCCAAAGGAGTAACAGTTGAACTTTCCAATTGATTTCAATTAGAAAAAGACAAAAAAAGAGGAACATATACAAAAAAAAGTTTGGATATAGAACTCCATTTAGGGATCAAAAGTTCCGTTAGTTCAGTATAGTGAAAATTGTTCTTGTATCTGTATTTCCAAATACCATGCTTCCTCTCCAATCAAGGCATTGCAATCGGTGCTAGGGCACTTAACTTTAGAACATTGGCCAAAGTTCGAGCCAAGCTTAAGAGTGTGGATTATGTTGCAAGAAATATTGTAATTTGAGGGGAAGAAGACATCACCTAAAGTTGAAAGTTCTTTGTCCTGCACTTACGTTTAAATCACATTAAAGAACTTTGTACAAGGCTCTTCTATTAATTCTGACACATTAAAGAAGATAAGTGATGACTTGGTTTGCCTTGAACATCAGTTACCCTGTCGTCAGAACAACCAGAACTTTGCATACATTTTTGAGGTCATACTGGTCTTATGCTCCTCTGACAATCCAGCTAACAGGTTCTCATTGAAGAAACAGTCAACAAATTATAGCCCGCTATTAAAATCCAATAAAAGATCTCATCTATTTCTTTGATAATGTTTGACTACTATTTCTTCAAGTATCCCAATTACAATTAGATTTAGTGAAATATACCTGTTAGGAATATGGAATATCTGCTGATTGTCATATACATCTGCTAAAGTTTCATTTTCATCGTAATATACACATCCAAATAATCGAATTATGTAGGTAAAAGTTTCAATCGGTGATGGAGGAGATGGAAATGCTATCGTTCTGACTGCAGGTAGCGGCCGTTGTAGTCTTGATTTTAGGGATCTGATTGCGCACAATAATGCCAAAGATTCTGATAATGTTCCCAAGTCCTCACGGTTCAGCTACCTCACAAAACCACATATTATTGCAATTGTAGCTTTTGCTGTAATTCTGACAATTGCAGCTGCTTCAGTGTTCATCAGCATTCGACGTAAGAATTTTGTAAGTAGCAATTCTAAATATCAAAGGCTGGACATGGAGCTCCCTGTTTCCAATGGAGGCAAATCCATTGCTGACAATAACGATGGATGGGAAAACAGTTGGGATGACAATTGGGATGATGAGACACCACACACCCCTTCCTTGCCTGTTACTCCAAGTCTTTCGTCGAAAGGTCTTGCATCACGACGATTGAATAAGGAGGGCTGGAAAGATTAGTCACCATTATTAGCTTCAGACATTCATACACATAAATGAAACTGCTCGAGGGTGAATCCGATTATCTGTGGTTTTCGGTCAGGATTTCATCATACAAGGTACAATTGGTACACCCATCTAGCACTTTCTTAAGTACAGCCCTATCATTTCAAACCAAACAAGCATATGTTATTGTATTTGCATCCAACTTCTGTAATTATTATCTCCCCTCAATTTTTCTCTTACATTGGCAATTAGATTGGCGAGGAATGTGGTGTGGATCAAAACCTCATATATTTTCTTCTCGTAGAATAGTTTTTACAATTTCTATCAAAGATACAAGAACAATTTCGCCTCATTTTTTTTATTTTTTTATTTTTATTTTTCAACAGATTAGTTCACCATCACAGGCAACACATAATATGTTATTTTTCTGGTCGAGATTAGTTCACCATTGCTTTCATTCTAATCTATTGGTCGAGGTATATGCTTTGCTTCATGTTAGTTGAACTATGTTTTATTATTTATTATTTATTATTTTTAACTTTGAATTGATTTGATTGTATGTAGGGTAGGTTGTCCAATAAAATTAATATATTATTGGAATAATTGTATTGTAATGTGGTTGTGTTTGAAGAGATGGGATGTAATAAATGAATAATTGGTTATTACTTGTATGGATTATCAACCAAATATTTTAACAAAGTTGCTAAAGGAATGGCATATCTTTTATATATAGTGCTTATGCTTTCTATTATAATTTATCTCAAAATGTCTGCTCAAAACACACAATAACCAGCCTCCATATATACTTTTAAAAAAGAGTTTATCACGTAACAAATTGTGGTTGGATGATTAGATTCATTAGATGTAATTTAAGATAGTCCCTTTTCAAGTTTTTTTTTCCTAAATATGAACAATAATATTATTTTAGCATTCTTGACTTATTTTTAATCTAAAATTTTGAAGAACTTATTATCAATGAGGGAAAAAAAAAGAAATAAAAAATATTGTTCAAAAAAATTGAAAAAGGAAGTTAGAAATAAGAAATAGAAAAAAGAATAAGAAAGAGAGATGAAATCGATATTGAATTTTAAATCTTTTAACTTCTAGGTTAAAATATACTCTATGTCAATTGAGATATGCTATTTTATAAGTTTAGAATAAAAATTAATTTATTAAAATTTATAAATAAGAAATGATTTGTCGTACTAACAAAAATTAATTATGTCTTTCTCAAAAAAGAAAAAAAAAAAGAAAAAAGAAAAAAATCATGAATTCTTTAAGATAATCTCCATCTTCCGATGATAAATGGTAGAAATTAGAATTGAAAAGAAGAAAGAAGAGATTAGAATGAAAGCAACAGTCAATGGGCAGAAAGAACGGCCCAATTAAAATACGACGCGTGTAACTAAAATGGCGTCGGTGATGAAACGTCGGTTAGATGACTCCTAAAGTCAAACTTACCCATCAACCAGGGCATGATGGAGAGATAAAGGAAAACAACCAAATATCCAAACACTTTATTGAAAATAATTAATTTCAAATATTATTTTTAATGATTAAATAATAAATTCAGTATTTTGAATGTGCAAGTATTTTCATTTAAATATTTGAACTTTGAATATATTTCTATGCACAACCAAAATTTTCGATTGCATTTTTATTAAAACTATGCTATTAATAACCATTACTAAAAAAGAAAAAAAAAAGTTGTTTTTGATGCACACAATCATGAACTTATCTTGATTTGATTAATTCATTCAAGATATTTTTGTTAGATTCACATGATAACATTTAATGTGTTGAGTATTGGTAAAAATAATACAAATAAAAACATAATTATATTTCAATTTTCAAAAGGTATGATTTAAATGTTTTTGTTGAGAATTGGTGAAGAAAAAACCTAATTCCACAAGTAGGCTCAAGCTCAAGAACATTGCAACCTTAAGGGCTATACCTATGTTGATATTGCCAATATTACACACGTTTCAAGTGGATGTCAAACGACGGATTTTATAAATAGTCTCCTTCTACCACCTCAGGAATAAGCAATATTTTGTGTATTTAGCTGAACCGAACTTAACATTTCGTATACTAATTTAAATATTAGAGTGTATTTGATTCAACATCATACAAAAAGAATTTTATGTGGAAACGAGCGACATAGATGAAATGTGTGTGCCAATAATTTTAAAATTAAAAACAAAATTCAAACAAAGATATAGAAGCATAAAAGTTAAATGTATAATCTAATATATGTGTATTGATAAAGTTGGAAGTGTCAAAAGATAAACTAAGCTTTTCTCATGTAAATAAATGCAGTCTTACTTAATTAGTAATTAATTAAGTGGGTGGGAAGACGTAAATTCATTTTAAGGAAGACAATATAGACTAATTATTTTGAATTATGTTCCATTTGACTTAAAATAAAGGTAATTAGCTTTAATTTTCTATTATGATAATATGTGAGGTAGATGAATCGAACTTCTTACCTCGAGGTCGATAGTATAAACTTATGTCAGATAAGTCCTACTTATATTAGGGATGGTTGACCATTATTTTCGTGTGAAGTTTTTTTTTTTGGTTATTAATCACTCAATAATCCATTGTTATTATTAAAAGATTATTAATCACTTGGATCACTTCTCTTTTACTACCATAGTATCACACACATATACACACAAAATTGAGGAAACGTTGTTTAGAATTATTTTTTAAGTGATTAAAAAAATATTTTTAAGTATTTAGAAAGTCAATCCAAAACAATCCAAGAGTCTATTCGGATAGACTATTTCTAAGTTGAAGAAACACTTTTTAGACACTTAAAGGTGTGTTTGGTTAACTTTTCAAGTGTTTATTTTTAAAAATTTGAAATCAACTTTTAGAAAAATGGTTTTTAAGTGTTTAATGGTTAATCTCTTTTATTTGTATAATATATAAAATTACTGAACCATCGTATTCTTTATCTCACTTCCATCATTATTGTTCCTAGCTACCCCCACCCTCTGACAACCACACCTATGACAACCAACTCCGATAGAAAACTTTGACGACTACCACTGCTGCCAAACTTTGATAACTAACTCTAGTGACCAACTCTAACAATTCCCTCCAGCGACAACCAGCTTCGATGACCAGCTCCAATAGTCAACTACGTCATCGTCGCCAACTGTATCGATTATCTCCAATGAACCTCCTAACGACTAACTCAATGACATATTATATTGATCATATGCTAAAAAAAAAATAATAATAAAGAAACGAAAAACTCAACCAATGAAAGTGGTTTGAAATACAAAATAGAAATCATTAGTTCATATATAGTGTTTAATAGTTCTTTATAGTAATTTGACATTAATAGAAACAATTTTGATGTATAGCAAACCAACAAGCTCGTACATAAAACACTCTTGAGGAAGTGCAATAACCAAATACAGGGATATTTTTATTCTAAACGATTTTTATAAAAAATGTTTAAATGAAACAACCTCTTGTTTTACCTCATCAATCCAAGTATATGTGTGTATATATATATATTTTGACAACGATTGATTTATAGGTCAAACTAAAGGAAGAGAGGATAATGTTTTATACCTAATGTTCTTGATGTTAATTCTCATATAAAATCTTAATCCAACTTGTTTGTTTTATACCCAAATGAAACTTTAAAATTAAGATTCTTTTTATAGCGATTTTATTTTGTTTTGTTTTCAATTAAATTTCTGTTTATTATTTACTTTTCTCAATTTATCAATTATGATTTTCTCCATTCCCAACCAATTATTTGAATATAATTTTTAATCAAATTCTAAAAACAAAAGCAAAAATGAGTTTTTGAAAAACCATATATTTTTTTTATAGTTGTTAAAATTTGACTTGATCTTTGAAAAATTAGTGAAAATTGAATAACAAAACATAAAAACTTATAGATAAAAATAGTGTTTAAAAATTTGTCTAAAAAAGGTAGTGTTTATATGCATAATTTTAAAAAATTAAACACTAAATGATTATCAAATGAAGTCTAATAAAATTAATTTTTTATCCTAATCGAGTAGAATGATATTATTATTATTATTATTTTTTGAACAATTTTGTTCCCTTATCTTTGTTCAATCTTAAGGTGACCTTATTTTTGTTTGATTGTAATAGGAGGTAGTTTAGTTTTAGATATGCATAAATGCATAATGACCTGATCTCTAGTTGCTATGGTTTAAAACTATCTCACTCATTCCATATCTTATGGGGGCATATGCATTTTTCAAATTTTTGTAGTTAATTGAGAATATATTTTTTAACCAATTAAGTTATGTTGATATTGGTGTGTTTCTATTTACTATGTCAGTTCACATGCTTTTCTATCCTCATAACTTTAACTTCCAACTACTATGATATGAGGATATGTGAAATAATTGATTTCAATCGATTACAAATGGTCAAGCAATAATTGCAAAGCCAAATTACACTCTCTTGTTACATTTTTGGTTTGAAGTAAAAAAAGATTTAAAACTTGAATAGAAGGTTTAACTTAAGGAGTTAAGTTAGAGTAAATTGAGTTGTGAACTCAGCACTTTGTTTGGTCCAAGGAATATATGACTCCATGACTAAAAAATGATCAATTTTAACATTTTACACAGTAGACTCCAAAATTTTACAACTTTTCAGATTTCACAACTTCACCCCTTACCCCAAACATCCGTAAGGAATTATGTTGTTAACTTGGAGTTACATATAATATTCTAAATTTAATACGTGTATCTACTCACCTTAAACGATTGTGTGTGTAGGTGTGAAACTTGTTAAATTGTATCAATTTTAGTCCTAAACATGATTCATCAAGTTGAACCTTAACTTTTGATAAGTGTTACAATTTAATTAAACAATAAACTTTAGAAAGTATTGTAATTTTTAACCCACTACTAAGTTTTCACTTCCAATATAAAAAACAAAAAATGTTTTATCTTATGTGTTAAGTGAATTCTAAGACACATGTAAGATATGCAATTGATAATAAAATTTTAGAGAAAAATGCCATTAGAGCTAATATTTGTGTTGAAATTTGTAAAATTTGACAAAGTTATTCAATTGTTAATCTGTGCATCAGTTAAACTTAATTTTTATCCATAATTTTATTTTATCGAAGGTAAAAAGTTCATAAATATTTTTATTTTTATTTATTTATTTTGTTAAAGTTAGTGAGCGAATAAATGAAAATCGAACTTAGGGTATAAATTACACTAAACTCACTTTTGGTTAAACAAGTTAGAGTTAAATTAATACAACCCGACACTAAGTTCATGGTTAAAATTCATTTTGCCCCTTTCTTTTATAGTTAAAAGACCTTTTATAAATTTACTCGATAAGAAATTCATTTACATGTAGCCAAAGCGAGTATAGTCAATTGCACGTAATAGAAAATAAAAAGTGTCATTATATTTAAGTTCGGACATGGCCCTACTCTATGGCCTACCCATACCCTATATTATAAAGTCAAAAGTCAAAGTAGTTTCAAATTACGACCAACACACAGACACAATCCGTCTCATCTCAAATGGTCGGTTCCCAAAATTTTGACTTTAATTAATGCCTTTTCTTTATGTTTTCTATTTTAAAAATAAAAAAGAAAAAAGGATAAGAGAATGATTGGTTTTGAACCATTCTTAACCATACACGTGTCCAGATTAAAGCCTTTGCTTACAGATATATTCTACAAGAAGATATTAATATTTTTTTATAAAAATAAAGAACCCATTTACTTTTCCCTCCAAAGTTACGTTTTTTTTCAAGCATTAACATTTGCTCCATTAATTGTTTCATATGAACTAACATTAATGCTTAAATTATCCAAAAGCTCCCATCAACCCTTTTTTTGTTTTTTTTTTTTTGTTTGTGATAATCATATATTATGAATGATTGAAAGAAGATTTACGAATTTTCAACTTTATCTATAAATAGATAAATGAAATGTCTAACACAATCAAATTATTTTTAGGTGAATAATGATATTCTAAGGAAATTAAAAGGTGACCTAAATAAAATATTCTCAAAATAACATCTGGCACTTCACACTCTCCAAAGTTATATCACAAGATACTTCAAGTCTTGTATATCTTTATTTATTTTTTTTGTTTGTTTGTTTTTTTTTTAAAAAAAAATCATAAGTATTATTATTTACGACTATTATAGTAAGAACCCTAAAAAAGAGAAACAAAATATCTACAGAGTGAGAATTTGTACATTTCGACTATTGAAGTAAGCTTATCATCATTTAATTACTGACTATTGGTCATTTTAAAACTTAAGGTTGTATTTATTTTAGTAAAAACATAATCCATTGATGGTAATTTGAAAAGTGGATCCCATTTGATTATGTTTGTCGTTGTTTACCCGAGTTATGTAATCGTAATGAAACATGGGGCCCATTACTAAATCTTTAATCTACAAGTGCAAACTGATTGTGGAGTCGAGGGTGATCAATCTGATGACATTTGACAATTACGTGAGACTTACTAGCTTTTTTTTAGATACTTTTGAATGATTTTTCAATTTTTGTCCTTAAATATCGTTACTGTTATCAATTGACCCCAAATGATAATAGTAACAGTAGGAAGACAACACAAAGTAAACATTGAAAAGTAAATAGCTTCAATCGTAATTAGATTGTGTTTGAAAAATGTCTAAACAAATAGAATCGAAAGCAATCTAAATACCTTTGCGATTGAGCTCCATTACAAATTGATCTATGATATGTTATCTCATTACAATTACACCAATTTTGATTACAGATTAATAAATGTGTACTAAGTTAGAACTAAATTTGAAATTATTATTGTTATCAATCATTTGTTCTTTTTATTTCATCTAAATCTTATTTTCAAGAATGAATAAATATGTTAAATAATAATAACAATAATAAATGTTTTTTTTGGGTTGGTATATGAGGCCAAATCTTGTGAGCATCTGCCTGAGGAACGGATGTGTCTTTCCGGGTGGGTCTCCATGAGCTGCTGGAGTCTCTATCGTCATTATGACGTCACATGTGATGCTAAAAATAAAAATTTAAAAGAATCTAACAAAATAGCAAAAGAAAAGAAAAACGACGCCGTGCGGCGTAGTTGGTTTCACGTGGGCAAGTCCCCCAAAAGGGCATTCACGAGATTTAGAAAAATTCTACATTCATGGGTAATGTTAACTTGACACGTGGGGGCACAAAAATGCTCCGATTTTACAGCTGCCACGGCTGACGTGTCCGCCTCGGAAGCCGGGGACCACATCCATCGTCGGCTCCGGCGCCGGCCGCATTTCTTGACCCCAAAATATTTATACACCTTCGCTAACCTCCAAAATACCACTTTTTTGAAAGTCAACAAATATATATATATATTTTTTAAAAATAAAGTTATTTCATTTTTTTTTGTCTGTCTTTGACAGCTTTTAATGAGAAGTCAACAAAATTTGGCCTCTCTTTTTAGTTTTTTTTATTTTTATTTTTTTTTATCTCTCTCTTTAGAGCATTGATTATGAGATATTGATTTTGTTGCAAGTGATCCACTACCATGAAACCACATACTAGGAAGTTTGTTTTTCATAATTGTTTTCTTGTTTGGTTGGATGTCTTCAATAATCCTTCATTTCCCAATGTGATTAGGGATGTATTTAACCTATGAAGCAATTTATCTCAATCAAGAAACAATTATGCTTTTATATCTTTAGAAATAGAATGAACTAAGAATAGATAAAGACTTATTCTACCTCATGACTTGTGTTATATTAAAAAGTTAAGATTTTAAAGTTATATATTCTATTTGTCGATCACAAAAGACTCTAAACTATTTTATATAAATCTTAATTCGTTATATGAAAATTAAAGTTATGGTTTTGCTTCTATATGTAATTATGCTAAATGGTTCTTGATTGAATAATATAACTTGAAAATCTAGTGAAATATCCTTTGATTTGTGGCATATTTTATTCTAAATATGAAGTTTAAAGGTCTCATGTCACTTTTCAACCCATGACGTAATTAGCTCTTTACATAGCTTAATTTCTCAAGAAAAAAAAATTATTACTTTGAACTCTCTCATCTACCATTAGAAATCATTGCAAACATTTAAAAATATGCATATACTTTATGTGACATAATATAAACACCACACACTAGTGCTGGAAGTGAATAGTGTGTGTATTAATTAATTTAGTACAGGCATTAATATAATATAGAGAAATAGGGTATCCAAAAAAGTGGGAGATCTAAAAAAAGGCAGAGGTGATAGGAAGATATACATTCCCATGCAAAACATGAATGAAGGAAGAAGATATGGAGGCAGGTTGACTTTGCAAAGGGTATACCTACCTTTAAGCCTTTTTTCACATGGAATGAAATGGAAAAAGGGTTAAGATTTTTTATTTTTTTATTTTTATTTTTTTAATTGAAGTTAGGGGAGAAATAATGGTAGTTTTCACGAGATGAAGGGGCTGGAAAAAAAAAAAAAAAAAAAACCCTCTTTATGCATTATTGTGATATTTGGCCAACCTCTTTCCTTATGTCTTTGCCTACCTTTTCATGTTTAATGACTTCCCACCCTACACATCTATTTTAGGACCCACACCTTCTTTGACCATAACTATCACTTCTTACTTTTTGTTTCTCTACAACATTTCATTTTATCAATGATAAAGTTTATATTATGGTAAGATTAAACTATCCATTTTCTAGATGATAATTTGATGTGTTTTTAACCTAAGAGGAAAGTTTAAGAGTAACAACGTAATTAGGTTTAAAAAAGTTTCTGTTCTTTCTTCAAGAGTTGGTAAAAGTTTTGAAACTTTCAAATATAACAAAATGAGTCAAAATATTTACAAGTATAGCAAAATGTCACTGTCTATCACAACATCGTTTTGCCATTTAAAATAATTACCTTAATCTTTTAGATGGGATATGGATTTTTCAGTTTTTTTTTACAACTTGTTAAGTATCATGTTAGTTTGGTTTATTGTTGGTCAATTTTAACCATTGCCAGTGTAAAATTATAACTAAAAAGGGTTAAAATGTACGATTGCCTTTATTTTAATGCCAAATTGTTTTCCTTCCTAACAAGTGTATATAGGTTGGATTATTTCTTACTAATTATTTGTTGAAATGGTTGTTTTATTTAGTTGATAATGTCACTCTCGGTCATTTATGGACACATGTCGATTTTAAATTTGTTTCAAATGTGATAATTTATAACTTTATCATTAGTTTGAAAAATGACGTGACAATACGTGATTGATCCAAAATTTCTCCTTCAACGATAAAAAAAAAAAAAAAATTAATTACTATAATTTTTTTTATAAATAAATTAGATTGTGGGATTTACTCGGTTAGGTTACTAATATTTTAGTTTAAAAAAAATTTGATGGTACTTGCCATCATTATTTTAATATCACATGTAAAAATTGTAAGGGAGCTACATAATATGTTTGTTAAATAAAATCCCCTAACTAAGTCAGTTTGAATAATTAATATTGATATTAATAAGAAAAATATTTGAATATCTACCTCACTTACGAAATAGACTAAATTAGTTTGTCCAATTGTAAGAATTGATAAATGAAAAATCTCATTCTTAAAAATAGCACTCCAAATAAACTCACGTGTCAAATTGGAATAAGAAAAATATTTATATCTGTAAATAGTTTTTTTTTTTTCTTTTTTTACGAAGAAAAAGATAAAATGACTATTAATAATAACTTGTAAAGGACTTAAATACATGTTTGGTTTAACTTAAAAAAATAAATATTATTCAAAAGTTCATTTTTATTTAAAATGAATTTTGAGTAGTTGTCAAATAATTGTATTTCCTTTAAAAGACTTATTTTTTAAATTAAACACTTGAAAAGTTACCCAAAACACATCCTATAAATTTTAATCAATTGAATTAAGAAAATCATAATAGGTTGAATTTAGAAATTATTTATTTTTGGTAAAAATAAATATAGAAGACAAGAATGGAAGTTATCTGTCATCTTAAAAGCATATAACATGTCACATGGATGCATAGTGTACTTAATTGCATGTCAATAATAATAGTTGTCAAGTCTAGCATTTAATATAACTTTCAATATGCTATTTCAAAAAAAAAAAAAAAAAGGAAAATTTATAAATAGTGGCATGTATAAAAGATTTGGGATTAAGTTTTGGCTGTTTGGTAAATTAAGGGTAGGTGTGAGATCCAAGCTTCGAAATATTGATTCGATGGAAAAATAGAGATCCCGATTTTATGGAAATATCAATATCAATATCGATGAAAATTTCAAAAAATTTTATGAAAATTGATGGAAATAGTTATGGTAAATTAATGAAACTTTGATTGTGGTTTAATTAGACTGCAATGGACCATTTTTAATCATCATTTCTTTAAAGTAAGACAATATTTATATGTATATTGTGACTGTCTGTGTTAATGTCGATGTGATAGCATGAATTTAAAAAATAAATGAAAACAATTACAAAATAATATAAAGTTTAGTAATATTTTGAGGCAAAAATGGTGTGAAAATGAAAGCTTTAAATGGTAAAAGAAAAAAAAATTCAAATCAATTCAACTTTGAGTTGAAATATGATTTGAAAATTTAATGGAAAAAGTTTGAATGAGGTTAAAAATAAATATAGGTTTTTTTTTGTGTTTTTTTTCAAATTCAATCCACTTATAAATGAAAGTTTCATATGAAAAAAAAAAGGTGAAAATTGAGAAAAGTTGAAAATTAGAAAAAGTAACACATTGATACGTAAAGTTGTATAATTGTGTGTAATCAGAATCATGAAATTAAAAAAACTAGAACTGAGTTTACATAGATAATTCAAAAAAGAAAAATCAAATACATCCATGAAGCTTTTTGAAATTTTGAAATTTTGATGAAAATTTTACACTAGTGATATATCTCTCATAAAAGATAAATACATAGATAAAGCTTTTCGTCCCTCTTAAAATTAGAAAATATATTTTGATGAAGGTTAAATAAATCTATATTTGAATTAATTATCAAATAGGTAATTACTATTGAGTCCTTGGATGATGCTTTTGTTTATTTATTATTTTTCTTTGATACTAATTTTAGTATTTATACAATATGAAAATCCAATGCCATATTGGGGGAAGTGAAGTATATAGAGGACATTAAAGGTAACCATGTGGAGCAAAATTGAATTGAATGACATTAATTTACCAATCTCAATTATGTACATAGCTCCTTAACATAGCTTCTATATTTTAGAATTACCCAATAGTCTTTTGGTTATTTTAGTCACTCTTGTACAATAATCTTTTTAAAGAAATATTCTCCATACTTTAAAATTAATATGTACAAATGGCATTTTTGTTTTAAATATGATTTACTTTTAATCATTAACTAATCAAATCATTGTCGAATTATCACTTACTTAATTTATTATGACTAATTGTTTCAAATAACAAAATTGTTTAAAATATTTTCAAATATAACAAAATGTCATTGTCTATCAGTTGATAGTGACAGATAGCGATAAATAATAGTAGTCTGATAGACAGTGAAGGATAGCGATAAATAATAGTAGTCTATTAATGGCTATCACTAATAGACAACAATATTTTATTATATTTGTAAATATTTTAACTAATCTAGCTATATTTGAAAATATTTCCAAAAAATAATTGTATGGTTTAAATTGAAATACAATATAAGATTATTTTTTTAAAGAAGAAATTATTAATTTTTAAAAAGAGATTAAGTGTTGATAGTGACATCATGATGATGATATCTAGTTTCTTTCATAAGCTTTTTTTTTATTATTATTTTTTATTTTTAACAATTAACATACAAAACAATGTTTTTTTTTTTTTTTTTTTTTTTTTTTTTTTTTTTCTTTAATACAGGAAGAGAATTGATGACATAATTTATTCACATTATCACAATTATTGATTTATTGAAAAACTAAAATCTGAGAGAAGAGAAGAAAAGAATGAAAAGCTAAATAATTAAAAATATAATTGTAAAAAAAAGTTATTTTCAAATATTTTAAAATTAGCCAAACATTTATAAATATAGAAAAATTTAGCGACAGAACTATAGACCGCCACAATAAATAGTAAAATTTTTATATATTTGTAAATAGTGTAATATTTTTCTATTTATAATAATTTTTCTATATTTAGACTCTCAAGCTTTTAATAATTGCAAAAATTGAACCCTCAAACTTATAAAAACGTTACCATTTATATAATTATGTAAATGTGAAGGTCTAGTTTGACCTAATTTTAACACCTATATAAGTTTGAGGGTTCAATTTTTAAAATCGAAAGTTTAAGGGTATAATTAAACCTATCACCTACCCTGTTTTTGTAATTTGCCCTTAATCTAATAATCTAAATAATAAATAGAAACATTCTAAATGACTTTGAAAAATAAGATGAGGGAAAATTTTATTTTATATATAGGTTATACATATAAGGTTCTTCCTCCATTCAATGGGATCCAAAGAGACCATGTCTTCATCCATAGGGTCCCAAGTACCCGGATCAATCAAAAGTTAGATTTTATCTAAACTACTCATTTAAATGGTATCCACATTGGTCACAAATATTCAATTTTGATTTCAACAATTTCTTATAATTTAATAATTAACAATTTTCACATTGAATCCAAGTTACAAATGATTATGAGGGAGAAATATTAAACCATTTGTAGTGTTAAGTTAATAGGATTATAAATTAATATAAGTAAATCACATATTCAATTACGCACTAAAATTCAGCCGATCTTAGTTTTTGAACACTTTCTAAAGAATATGATGATGGCTATTATACCTAACTTGTAATTATTTTAAAAGCTAAAATGGTTTTAAACTTAGTCATAAATTAAAAACATACTTAAACTTATCAAATTCAACCTAACTCAATTTAGTTATAAGTATATACACTCGACTAAGTTTCTCAAAAAGAAAAAAAATCACTCAACGAAGATATAAAAAATTTGAATCCTCAATCTAATCCGGTTAAAGTGTTTTTTAAAAAAAAAAAATGCATACTTAAAAATGAGAAGCAAACAACAAAAGAAACTCAAAACTTTAGGCCTATTTTGATAACCATTTCATTTTTTGTTTTTGTTTATGAAAATTTAGCCTATTTAATTCTAATTTCTTACATTGGTTTGCATCTCTCTTAAATACAATACTTGAATTATTTGTCAAAATTAAAAAACAAAAGCAAGTTTTTAAAAACTATATTTCTTTTAGTTTTCAAATTTTTGCTTGATTTTTTAAACCATTAGTAAAAATTAGATAACAAAGTAATAAATTTGAAGTTTAAAATATTGTTTACAGGCTTAATTTCAAAAAACAAAAACAAAAAATTAAATGGTTATAAAAATGTAAATTAAATTAACTTGATCACATTCAAGTATGAATCCAATGAGAGGAAGACACGTGTGCAAGCGATCCTATTCCTAGTTTGGCTTGAAGATTTTTTGCCCTCTCTATTTTCCCTCTCTCATAGGCATTAAATCGAAAAAGTAGCTTTTCAGCGCTATGCTGATTGGATAATGGAAAAGTTTGGACCACACGGATTCATTTAAATATATATATATATATATATATATATATATATTTTTTCAAGTATTTAAAATAGAGTAAATCACAAATACCAACTCTGATGGTATGTCCTAAAACTTTTCATTTTAAAAATTGAGTCTTCAAATTTATATAAATGTTAAAATTCGATTAAATTAGACCGTCAAACTTCCATAATTGTTTAATTGTAACATTTGTATAAATTTGAGATTTCAATTTTTATCTTTTGTGGGTCTAATTTCTATCATTATTGTTAGTTTGAGAGTCTAATTTTAACATTTGTAGAAGTTTAAGGTTGAATTTTTTCAATTGAAAATTTGCAAATATAATTGCAACTACCACCATAATTTTAAGGTGGTTTTTGTAATTTACCATTTAAAATACCATTTACTAGTTTAGTAGTTATTCTATTTTAGTTTTTAGTTTCCATACCTTGTAAATCTCAAAGTTAATATTTATAAAAAATTAATGGAATAAATTACAAAGTATATAATCAAAATACTATTATATAAACAAGGAAAAAATAATATTATAGATTAGGAGTAAATTGATTTAGCCTCATCCCAAAATTGGGGATGGAAATTTTAATTAAATCTAAATAATGATTTTTCTTTAGAATACACAAAATTAACCGTTCTATTTATTTATTTATTTATTTGACATAAAAACTAGCCATTTTATGTATGATATGGTAAAAACAAATATTATTGAGGTATAAGTATTGAAGTTATGTAACAATTATTAATTTCCTTAAGATTTTATTTTCATTCTTACCTTTATTTATTTATTTACCTAACTTTTTGCATTTTTCTAAATTGGATTTTAAGAAGAATGTATATATTTAAATTTTGACTAAATAGATATTTAAGATTAAAAATATCATTTTTGGTCCCAACACTTCGAATTTAAATAATAAGAATAAATAGTCTTCAGGTAAGGAAACATGGCAACAAAATTTACAGATGAAATATCAATGAAACTATTTTGTTAGATAAATTAAAAATACTAAATTTGAACCTTTAAAAGTACAAAAACAACTAAAATAAAATAAAGTTTTAAAATATAGGATTTTAATAAATATTTTACTATTATTCATTTTATTAGGATGAGATAGTGAAATATATTTCATTAGTCCAATACAACTCTTATAAAAAAAATATTACTATTGTGCTAACTTGACCGTTGTAATTGATAAAGTGAGCTTACTTCGAAGGTAATTGACATGCACTCTCATTTTTTCAGAGTTAGAGGACCGATCCCATCCCCCTTCACACAATAGTTTTTCTTGTACTAAAAAGAAAAAAGAAAAAAGACTTTACATATGTATCTATATTATATATAAAAATGGCTATGAGGGGAGAATCTTTACATTTTCATTTTACCCTTCCATCTCTTAACTATTCCAAAAGTTTTCTCCATCACAACCATGTGGGTCAAAGTGGTGTATTTTTTAGTCTGTGAGTGTAATTTAGATCATAGATATGAAACATAATGATCTAATGATGGAAATATGTTTAAACAAGCACTTGTGTCATTTGTTCCAATACAATTATAGGTCGAAGCAGTTACACAATGGAAAATCATTCATATATGTGTGTGATTTGTACCATAGATAAAAAAAATTATGATCTACTGCTAGAGATATATTTGAATGAACAATTACGTCCTTCGCTCTTTTAATTTTCTTATATTTCTATTTTGACTTTGTCTACAAATTGTTATTGCTAAGACCATTTCTAGATAATAAATAAAACTTAAATTCCACCTTCATCCCACTTCTTATGGACTAGTGGTTAAAGATGCAAGGAGAGTGTCAAACAAAGAATGAAAGAGGTGTCTCTTAGTCAATCTACACAGTATTTGTACTATCAATTTCAAAGTATGGTGAAATTTGATTCTTCCACCACATGCAGTAGAAAAGAAAAAAGAAAAAAAAAAAACTTGGGTCCAGTTATGTTATAAAAGTTGTATTTTAAGTGTTTTTAGTTTTCTTAAAATGTTAGAAGGAATTTTTTTTCTCTATTTTTATAAAATTTCAGTATCCTCCCCTCTAACTACAAATTTGGTTTGTTCTAGCTTTTTCAAAACAAACCTCTAACTTTTTGCTGTTTTTACCAAACTTTTTTTTTCTTTCTTTTCTAGTTCAGCTTAGTTCTAACTCAATTTTTCACTATTGTTTTAGTTTTAACTCATTTACTTTTATCCTCTTAGATCATTTGATATATGAAAAAAAAAAAAAAAACTCCATTTATTGTCACTGTTCATTTCATGTTGTTGGAGAAAAAATAAACGACTCCATTTATTGTTGTAGTTGAAGGTAGAGTATCATTGCCAGAGATGAAATATAATGAAGAAATCTAGTTATAGACAACACAAACGAGATGAAGATTTAGAGAGGGAAATAAAATCAGAGTCGGAAAAAGAATAGAAGAAAATGAAGCATAAAAAAAAAAATATATATATATATATATATATAAATAGTGACAAAAATTAGATAACAACCTAAGTGCATCAAATAATCAAAGTTTAAAATCTTTCAACAAATATATGGTTAAAAATCTCTTTCTCTATTTCTCTTTGGCACTGAAAACAAGAAGAAAGAAGCCCAAAAATTAAAATAATAATTAAAAAAAAAAAAAAGCTTTAAAATCATTGAGAGGATCAAACTGGCCAGTGGGTGTTTTAAAGTTTCAGACTTTATCATCAGAAACAAAAAGGAAACTGAAAATACCCATTTTCTAAATTATCTTTCTCTTTTCCCCAACTATAAATACCACCATTTTACATTCAAAATCCCCATCTTCTCCTTTCCCATTTCTAGGGAGAAAAGAAAAACCCTCCATGGATAACAAAATGCAACAAGAATTAAACAGTCCCCATTTGATTTCCAATTCCAAAAGCCTCACCGACATCAGAACTCTCCTCTCCAATCTCATCCTCTCTCGCCAATCAACCAACACTCTCGATTCTATTTTCTCCCACTGTCTCCCTTCCACCGCTGCTCCTTTGCCGGAGCCGGCGCTAGGTTCCTCTGTCTATCTCCGCCAGAGAGATCTAGTCCACCAATTCTGCGTAGAGAATCACCATGCCTGCTCCTCCGCCAATTTGCACCACCACCCACTTGGAATCTCCCCCGGATATGGCGGTTTTCCGGCGACGGTGAAGAAGAAGCTATACAGGGGGGTGAGACAGAGGCATTGGGGAAAATGGGTGGCGGAGATTAGACTGCCGCAGAACAGAATGAGGGTTTGGTTGGGGACCTACGACACAGCGGAGGCCGCCGCGTATGCCTACGACAGGGCGGCGTACAAGCTCAGAGGAGAATACGCGAGGTTGAATTTTCCTAATTTGAAGGACTTTAGAAATTTGGGGTTCGCCGATTGCGGCCGATTGAACGCTCTGAAGAACTCTGTGGATGCTAAAATTCAAGCAATTTGTTTGAAGATGAAGAAGGAAAGGGCTAAAAAGAATGGCAAGAAATCGGATCCCAAAAACGGCGCCGTTTCTGGATCCTGTTCGATGTCGTCGCCGTCGCCGTCATCGGCAGTGGCAGAGTGGTGTTGGAGCGGTGAAATGGCGTGTTCGTCGGTGGTATCGGAAGATGGGTTTTGGAGGTCGGAGAATTCTCCGCCGCCATCGTCGTCGTCGTCAGGCTCGGCGGAGTCATCGGCAGCGGCGGCGGCGGTGGTAGGGGAAGGGGTTTGTGAAGGGTATTCTTCACTGGCGAAGATGCCGTCCTTTGATCCAGATTTGATCTGGGAAGTTCTTGCAAATTAAATTAAAATTTATTTTTCTTTCAATCTAAAGTAATAAAAATTATATAGTGAAATTTCTCTTTAGTTTTGTAAAGAAATTTGTAGCTTCTTTCTTTATTCTTTTTTCCTCTTTAATGGGTCTTTTCTTCCCTTTTTACTTACAACCCTAAATGTGATACTTCTTCCACACTAATAATTTACCATAATTGGATCAGAAATTTAAACTTTTTTTTTTTGTTAGTACAAAAGAAAAATTCATAAATTCTTTCTTTTTACTTTTACTACTTAACTAAAATATGTTGTAGGTTCAAGTTGGACAATCAATCTCCGGAAAAACTATTTATTACTATGAAAGTATGAACGATACTCTCGAGTCACATCAACATTATTTCAACATAATGTAGAATTCAACCACATGAAAAATTAATTTGGTAAGAAAATTGAATACAAAAAGTAGATACGAAATCTTCTTGATAGATCAATTTCAATGGAGTAGAGAAATATTGATTATTAAGTGTTTTCGAATTTGAAAATAATCACAACAAAACTTAATGTGTAAGACACATGTTTTGGTAATTTTGGACATGAGAATATAAACTACATTATGTAAGTTCCAAGGCAATCGAATAGGAAAAGAACAAGGCTCAAGTCAAATCTACACCTCTAGCTAGACCCAAATGGAACTTGAGGAAGATAGGAATTTGGGCCTTTATGGGGCATGTTTTTTCATGTCCTAGCCCGAGTGACCCAAAGTCAACTTTGATTCGATTCCACAATCTAGATTTGGAAGCCTTAGGTCAAATTCTCCATATATATATATAACTAAAGAGAAGTGCATTTTTCTCCTCACTCAACTTTAAGTGGAACTTTTATTCTCTAATTTAAGCATTAAGATATGTGTGACAAATACCCACACTGATGTGTAAATCTTCCTTGTTTACATGTCATCGTCTTCTCCCTAAAAATTTACAAATTTATTGTTGAAGGCAGGTGAAGTGAATGCGTTATAGTTTCCCCAAAAACAAAACAAAATCCTAATTTAATTTATGACAATCATTGAAAAAGTTATTTCAATGCATTAACTCTCTTATTTTATTTTCGGCCAAACTATGTTAATTTTCCACCTCCATGGCTTTGTCAATCTAGTTGTTTCTATATATATATATGAGTTCCAATTTCCTTTCTAGCATAAGGCGATCCTTTTTTATTTACAAAATAATGTCCATCGACTACATTACTATTAACTACAACAATATTTTTTTTTTTTCTTTTGATGAGTTTGAAACTATTCAACAACTATACTAACGTTTATTACATTTGATCTTCAGAGTTTCAAACATTCCTTTTATCTCTAAACTAAGCATAAAAGTGTGTGAACACGAAAGCAAAATATTGGAAATTAGCATAATAAAAAGTAGAGTAGAATATTAAACTTTTCTAATTTTAAAGAAATACATGGATGTCTTCAAGAATCATTTGACCAAACTAATAAGAGAATCTACAAAAAGGGAGAGAAGAGAATAAAAAAAACCAAATAATAGGTATGAATAGAAATGGGAGGAATTAATTTTGGGTTTCATTAATTGAGTAGTAATGACACCTTGAATAAAATACAATTTTGAGTACTTGTTTGGATAAGAGTTGATTGGATCGATGTAGGTTTTAGAGGGGTGATTTGAAGGGAAGAGAAAGGAAATTGGTTAATTGGAAAGAAAAATAAAAAGTTGGAACGGAATGTGTATAAGAGAAGAAAAAGAAAAATGAGGTGAAATGCCATACCCACACCCATATCTCTAACGTGAATGAAAGAAACAACACATAAATTAGATAATAATAATAATCTGTATAGCTCTCGTATATCTCAATCTTATCTTTTTCATGTCAAATTAAGTATAAGTCAACTAGTTAAATATATATCATCCACTAAAAAGTTGGAGATTTGAATCTCCAACCCTACATATTATTGATATATTAGAATTTTTAACTTTTCATAAATTTATTTAGTAATAATTTAAACATATATTCTATTTAGAATAAATTCAAAATCACCTAACATAGAGTTATTTTTTATGAGAAGATTAAAAAAAAAAAAACCACATGGAACAATGAGAACAACTACTATTTATTAAAAGAAATTTATATAATTAGGAATGAAATTGTTTTAAAACAAAATTTTGAGTAAATTTTATGGTTTTATCAAGATTTTAATTCATGAGTTATCTTTTTTGAGGTCGGAGGTCTAAATCTTCTTTGCCCCCATTTATTGTACTAAACTAAAAAGAAACAAACCAAAATGAGGTTAGCTCAACTAGCATAAGTATATATGATGATCAAGAGGTCAGTAGTTTGAAGATTTCACCCATCTCAAAATAGTAGAGTTATAATTTTGTTTTAATTATAAAAAAAACAAAAATAGATAAAAATAAAGCCTTATCCATTCATTGTAACCTTGGGCAATGTCAATGAAGAACATTGAAAGGTATGTGAAGTGAAGGTGGTGTGATCCTATTCATAGTTAGCCACATGTCCACAATGTCCTATGTAACTTCTATAAGCACCCATACTACTCTATCAACACTCACCTCCTAAACTTTATTGTGCATTTACTATGAGCAATCAATTTTAATATAGGAAACATACCTTTTTTTTTTTTTTTTTTTTCTCTCTCTCTCATCCCTACGTTTTAAGTCTATCAAGACATGACCGAGTCTTTAAAACATTGGTAAAAACTAAGTAAAAAACAAGAAACTAGAGGTAAAAATGATGTTTATAGGCTTAATTTTAAAAAACTAAAAATAGAAAACTAAACAAGATTGTGATCTTTTGTTTTGTGTGTTAATTAGATAAGTGATCTTTAAAAATTTTCAATAAGTTACCAACTTATAAGACGCATATTGAAAGTTCAAAATCTTTTCAAAAGTTTAGATACTAAGGGATTCTCTAGATTGACTAGGAAAAAAAGTATTTTTCATTAAAACATGTTTTTTTTTTAAATATTCTCAAAAGTAATTTTACATACAAGTTTATTTGATTTGTTATATACTAAAAGTGAATGTATTAATGTCAAATTACTATAAAGAACAACTATTAAAATTATGAACTAATAATTTAAAACATTTGGTTATTAGAGTTAGTTGTTCAAAATTGGTTGTTGGAGATAACCGATGTAGTTAGTCACTAGAGCTGACGGTTAGAGGTAATTAATCATTTGAGTTGGTTGTCAGAAAATGTCGTTGGAGTTGACCTTTAGTTGATCACAGGAGTTAGTGATGATATTGCCAGAATTGAAGGTAACTAGTGGTCGCAGAAGTTAAAATAAACATACCCCAAGCATACAAAATAGCCCTAACTTCATTACAATGTAATAGACTAATTTATTCTTTATAGGTTCATGAGTGTTATCATTTTAGCTTTTAATATTTCATTTTGAAAATAGTCACTTACCAGATGTCTGAATTTCATCAGTTTTG
The DNA here is from genome assembly GCA_030954485.1 of Citrullus mucosospermus. NCBI lineage: Eukaryota > Viridiplantae > Streptophyta > Magnoliopsida > Cucurbitales > Cucurbitaceae > Citrullus > Citrullus mucosospermus. The sequence continues at coordinate 29,371,976 of CM062061.1, read as the reverse complement.
CAACACCAGTTGTATTTGTTTATTTCACTCCACAGCTAGCAAGTCCTGTCCAACTAAATTATTCTATTTCTAATCTGAACAGTGAGACCAAGAGACCAAATATTGGATCTGCTCCACCCCTCCTTGGGCTTACAAAGTGGGCAATTCCCATATTCCAATCCAATCAAATCCAATAACATATTTAAAGGCATATTGCAAAAATCATCTAATTTAATTGTTAATTGTAAGAATTGGACTCCTAAATTGAATCCTTAAACTTACAATAATTGTAAAAATTGGACCAACAAATGATCAAATTTAAACTCTTAAAATTATACAAATATTACAATTTATACAATTATATAATTTTGAGAGTTTAGTCTTTAAATTAAAAGTTTAAGGATATAACTATAATCTTTTGCATTCTTTTCCTTTCAAGTTTGATTTTGAAAAATGGCAGAAATAAAAAATGTTGTGAAGTAGATGAGTAAGAAAAAAAAGAGGTAAGAAATGGTGCTAGAATTTGGTATATTGTGATTTTCCAAATCCGTTGGGCATGTGAATTTGACAATTAATAATATCATTATATGGTTTTGACAATTATTCAGCTTTGTAAATTATTGATTTGTTGAGTAATTTACACTATTATAAGATGCATTTATCATATAACTTATCAATTGAGTTTGGTCGATTGGACTAGCTTTAGTTTCACCGGACGTTCCACATTTCTCCATTGTTAGAAGGCTGCATCTATGGTGAATTTCAGACACTAAATTTGCCATACCAATAAAACTAGTCATTGTTGCAAACTCATTTTACAAGTTGCAAATTCGTTTGTATCTAATAATTTTCTACACATTAGAATCTATTTTTGAGCATTGTATTTATCCATGTACCATTATTGATTCTTGAAAAGTAATATAATATAATTTTAAGTATAGATATAATTTTGTCATGATTAATTCAAAATTGAATTTGCAATTATCATATCTAATTCATAAATTTCTCACACGACATGATTTATGGAATAAAAGCATTCAAAAACATAATTATATAATATCAACAAGCAAATGGATACATTATGCATAATAATTAATTAAGTGAAGTCACACACTCACAACTCATAGCAAAAACGAGACTATTATATTACATTACACACAAGGATTCAAAATCCTGTATGGAGCTATGTAAGGCTAACCTTATTGTAATGGAAATCAAGCAATAGATAAACCTTAAAACGCATACCCTTTGTAATTTAGTTTAATTTGTATCTTCAAAACTCCAACTGCTTCAAGAACTTGCGGAATTTCCTCAAGAAACCGCTCTTTTCTTTGTGTTCCTCCGCCTCCTCACGATCTTCTTCGTGGTGGTGATGGAAATGGTGATGGTGGTGATGCTTCCCCTCTTCCTTCCAATCGATTCTGTACGATTCCCACGGTTGTCCGACATGTCGGAACTCACTCCACTTGGACGGAATTACAATTTCGCGATTCGATCCCCAATTTGCCCCAGAATTAGGGTGCGATCGCTCATCGGGTACGATCATGTCGTTTCCGTATGGGATTTCGCCCACGCGATCGATTAATCTCCACGGCTTCAAGCTGTGGCGGTGGTGACATCCACGCCGTCCTCGCCGGAACATCAGTGGCACCGATCGGCCGAATTGGCGGTTGATTGGACGGAAGGTGATCATGACTAGCGGATCTGAAACGGTCTCTGTCGCATCAACAGTATTAATCTCAGTAGGATTGGATTCGGTGCGTACCTGATTGGTCTCTGCTATGGATTTTGGAGATTCGTATTCGGACAATTTCTCGCTCGGGAGAAAGATGGAGGCCTTGGAATCGGAATCCTCGACGGAATCGGGGATGGAAGCATATTCCGATCGGTCTGTGAGATCGCGAGCGTGTGAGGAAGAGACGACGAAGAAGAGAAGAAAAGTTAAGGTGAGTTTCGCCATGGTTATGGCTGCAATTGCAAGGAACAGGGGAGAATGAGAATCGGGATTTATAGGGTTTGACGGAGAGAAAACTTCGGGCAGGTGGGGTAGGATTTAACTGTTGACTTGACTTCGATTTTAACTTGAAAGACGGGCAACGGGCAACCTTGATTTTCTTGGCATTTTCTATTTAACTTTTTGGTTTTTCCTTTTAGTTCCACAACAATTTGTGGATCATTCACTTCATTCAACTACACTTATTTTACACTTATTTTATACTTTGTTGTATTATTAACATAATTAAATTTATCTTAATCTATTAGCTTAAATTTTAAATTTTATTAGTGATTTAACAAAATTTAAAATCAATATCTAATTTCTTTTTTTAGTTTTTTCGGATAAATTAAATATATTTTTTATCCTTCTATTTTGAGTTTTGTTTATGGTCCATAAATTTCAAAATATTATACTATTATACAATGAATTTTGAATTTAATTTTTATTTAGTCCTAAATTTTAATCTTTGGTATTAGTGTTTATTAATTAATTTAAAAGAATTAAGGTGATTATAACTAAATTAGTTTTCATTAATTTTTCACCACTATTAAAGTTAATTGAAAACAATTTAACATCAGAATTAAGAATTAAATGATTATAACTAAATTGTTTTGTCAATTTCATTTGTTATATCTAATTTTGAGAAGAACCCGTTGACGTTGTTATATATGCAATTTCTATGGATGAACAAATTTCATGCATTGTAGAATGGTCAATCGTTTATTTCTATTTCTTCATTTTGAGTAAATCGACGATGGTTTTAAAACAATAGTATCTTTATTAAAATAACAATATTTTGTGGAGATATTTGATACGTCATGGAGGACGTAATTTTAATACATTTAATAGATTAATCAATGAAACTATTGACTTATGTGGTTAATTATTTGCCAAAGATTTTCTGATTGACAGCTGGCATTTTTGGACGAATTTAGTTTATAATTTTTTTAACCTTAACCTCTAAAATGTGGAATGAGATGTTTGTGAGTGGATTATTTCAATAGGTTAAAATTAATTTTATTATTTTAAAATCATTTCCAAAATATTTTTCATTCAAAATAAATATTAATAATATGAAAAATGCGTTAAAAAGGATAAAATAAAATATTGAATTTATTTTGATTAACTTTTACACTTAAAAAAAAATTAGATTAGTTTAGAATTTATTAAACAAAATAGAAAATATTCAATTTTTTTTTAGTAAACAATTGTGGGGATGAGAGAATGAACCTTCAACCTCGAGAAAAGAAATTCATGTTAATTACCATAGAACTAAACTCACCTTGACAATATTCTAATAATCTATTAACCACAAAAATGGCAAGTTTAAGAATGAATGAGATTTAATAAAACTATGATATATAAGGTTGGATCCAAGCATTTTTCCTCCTCAAGAGGCCCAAAAGCTGTTTCTTGGCCCATTATAAAGTAGAAGTACCATCCCTTGAAAGCCTAGCCTATAGAGTTATTTTAATTTTATATATCAAGGCAAAATTGACTTTGGTGATTTAGATTTGAAGTTTGTGTCAGAAGTTTAGGCCTTCAAAATGAACATTATTAATCCTTAAGATTTCAAATTTTGATTTTGAATAGTCCATAGGTCAATTTGAATGAAAAGACTATAATTAAGTGACAAAATATATATATTAATTATATTTGAATGGACCATGAGTTGATGGACTTCTTTCTCAATCTAATCTTCTCCTTCATCTCTCTTATTTCTTTTCCTCCTCTAGTGATCTTCGTTGCTATCGTTTTTTTGATTAACTTTAGACTAACTCGACCAAACAATTAATTGATGTATATTCTGTGTAGAAAATTGGGTAGGGGTAAGAGTCGAAGTTTTAGAGGATAATGCAACAATGGTAAACTTCTCTAATATCTTCAACCATATAATGACGACTATTCAATAGATCGAGATGTTAATGTGGTAAATTATGTATAGGAAGAATAGCAATGACATTGAGGTCCATAGGATGAGAGAGAAGAGAGAAAAATGAAAGAGCAAGATCAAATAGTGCATGGAAAACAATATATCTCACTTTACTTATGTTAGAGTCCATCATCAAAGGAAAATAATATATATTTATCTTACATAATCGAAATTGAGTACACATTACTTTTCACTAGTTATTTACCATCATTTATAATCATTTTAGAAATTTTGAGAGGCTAAAAATCTCCTTTTTGAAACCTTAGATACCAAATAAATATTGAACTAAAACTATAATTTACCTCGTATTCTTCCTTTTCCATTAATAATAGACTTAAAGTAGTAGTAATAATAAGTTTGACCATGAAATATGGTGCAGAGGAGCAGAGTTGTTCACTGAACCCATGCAAAACAACCCACTCTTTTGGATATATATGCCAAACCACCACCATTACATTAACCCATTTCTGCCCTGCCACTCTCGCCCAGACACGACACCATTTTTTATCAAACCTTACGCATTATTCTCTTGCGGTTGGGTAACGTCATCCTTCTTTGTCCACGCTTAATTATGGAGTTCCTATGATTGGACCACTGAAAAGAAAGGTGTACTTTATTGGTATAGGTAATAACTTTCCATTCTTGTAAGTTTTTCTTAACCATATTTTTCATATCCTCAAAATCCCTCTAATTCGGATGTGGTCTTAGTTCATTCATGTCCCTCTCCGAAACTCAAGACGTTACAGTATATATATGTAACTGATATTTTTGTCGTAATAACTATCGGTTTTGGAGAAATTTGCATATTTGACATAGTCGACACTCTCGTAATGTTTGGTTGAAAATTTACAAGATTGTTTGTGAAAGGACCTATTGACTTAAGGGCTCATAGAGAACAAATTGAACCAAATGGCAAAGGTAAAATTGGAAGATTTAAACATTTGACTTCTTGATTAGATTATAGGCTTAAGCTAAAGTGAATTGTGTTTAGGTTGACAACTATTCTTTATTATTAACTAGCAAGTAATTTTGGTTTAGATTGAAATATGCATGACTTAATTAGTTGTTAGTTCAAGTCTAATAATGATCTACATTGAAGCTAAAATTAATGAACTATAAATGCCTAGGTTTGGTTCGATAACACCGATTGGTTTTTTTGGTTTTCAAACATTAAACTTATAAATACTATTTTCACTTATGAGTTTCTTCATTTTGTTATCTACTTCCCCATATATAAATATTTTTAAAATCCAAGAAGTTATATTCTAATGACTAAAGAAAGGGTTGCTAAATACTTGTTCATGTTTTTAGAATTTTGACTAAGAATTCAATTGTATTTTTTAAGAGAGACAAAAATTATACTAGAGAAATTGTAAGGAAAAAAACACAATTTTTATAAATTAAAAATTAAATTCTAATTAAATGAGAACTTTATCTTTTACATAAACTATATATTTATGTTGTCAGACCTACCTTTCGTTCTAATATGAAAAAATAATTAATGAATGGATTCTCATCAGATTTTAGATACTTTTCAATCTAAATATAAGATAAATTCACGAGAATAAATGGTATGTGATCATTCATTAAGGGTTGTATTCTTTAATTTTGATAAAGTTGCATTCTTTTATTAAGGGATGTATCTTTTCAACAAATAACCAAATTAAAGAAAAGACACGACTATTCGAATAGTCACGAATTAATCTATAAATATGGTTTTTCTTCAAACTTTTTTTTTTATTTTTTTTATTTTTACGTTTTTTCCATCAACAATTTTCTTCATTAAAATTCTCTCATTTAAAAAATTGTTCAAGTTTGATATATCAAAAAATTACTGTTCGTTGATCTTGTGGATGAGGTATTATCTCCATAAGAAAGGTAATCTATTACATCGTAGGAAATAAGTACTCTGTAAACTTAGATACGACAATGAGTAGATTTGTCTTAAAAGAAATCGTATAAATTCAACGGTCTCAAAATAATTTGTGTATATGGATATTATAATTTACATATCTAGTTTATGTAACAACATTTTCTATTTGGGTAGTTATAACTGTGAGCTTTTTAGTGGGTGTTTAGTTCTACTATTCAAGTTAATTAAGGGAAGGATTAAAAAAAATGAAATGATTTTAAAATTAAATTAAAATTATAGATATAAATAAAAGTTTTCAAAATAATTGGATAAAAATGTAGTAAGAGGAGATTAGTTTTGGTTAGTTGGAAAATTAAGCAAAAGTAGTCAAAGAAAAACATTTGGTTCTCGTGTTAGTCAGAGATTCCCTGTGGTTAGGCACATTGTTTATTTGCAGCGTCCCCCACCATTGTCCCCTCTCGTATCGACACGTGGAGAGTTCTAATGGGTGACCACTCTGACAGTGACACATGTTGGTCCTTCGATGCCACAGAAATCTGCTCTGACACCCAGGCTTTTTCCATCCTCTCCCTCTCACACACATTTCCACGTTTTCTTCAATACCATTTTTAGCCTACATTTAAAACAAAAATTAATTATTTAATTAGTCAACATGCCATGAACATCATGTCGTCTCTAATTATTATGGATTATTCCGCATAAAAATGATAAATCTAATCATCAAGAGCCAAAAAAAAAAAAAAAAAAAAAAAAAAAAAAAAAAAAAAAAAAAAAAACAAGGTAGGATCATGACCGGCCAAAGGAAAGAGAGTTAGACCCTCGACCTGGTCAAGACAAAGGAGCCCAAATTTCACATAGAGGGTGCCCAACATGCCCTAGAGACCAAGAATCCCGCATATGATTTGATCAAGTTATCAGATAACCAGATTTCCAAACGAGACAAGAGAAGACCACGATTAACATCCTCTATAAATACATCATTATATAGCTCTATATGAGGCAACTTAAATCCTACTCTCAACCTCTTTAACTTCCATACTCTTTGATTGATCTTTGATTTAAACACGCATCACATCTCTATGCAGATTTTTTACGTTCTTCTGTCCTTCAAACAAATTTATTGCTTGTGTCATGTGAATGTCATGTGTGCATTTTTACTATCTAGATTTGTATCAACACTAACATATCTTAGCTTCATGTTCTAGAATGAGAATATAAAGCTCATTGTACTATAAGATCAAATAAGGTTTAGTTCTCCTACTCCACAAATCGTATTAAAAAAAAAAAAAAAAAACTGTCTTCATGCTGATTTGTTTTTTTCATTTTTGTTTCTGAATTTTTTTAAAGAGAAATGTATTATGGTTCCAAACATGAAAATGAATATGTTTTAAAACTTTAAAGTTCAACATTATAAACCATAAGTAGCATGACTAAGTGGAAATTTAGGAAACAACATTGGTTCTTTTATAATTTTTATGGTTTTTGGTATTTATATTAGTTATTTATTATAACCGACTAATTTGATCCCATGAGACAATAATGGCCTAATTTAATTAATAATATTTATTACCATTTACAAAACTTCATAATTACCAACTATTATAAAAAAATTGTCTAACTTCATCTCTTTTTCTTTTCTAAATAAATTTATTACCTATGCTAAATTAGAAAATTATTTTCACTCTCACTCCAACGTTAAAAGTTCAATTCCTCCTTCTATTATTAAAAGATATAATAATTTTTTAAAAAAAAATCTTAAACAGATAAAAAGTTAGATTTCCTCACTCGCACATTCAAGAACAAAACAAAATTTTTTATAACGCTACATCATTTACTTTTCCAAACTTGATAACAAAATAGAAACAAAGAAAAACTCATAAGTAATTAAATAATGTTTATAAAATTTAATTAAAAAATAAATTCATGTTAATTATTAAACATGACCTACGTATTTTAAATGTTTGAAAATTTGTTTTTAAACCTTTCAAAACATACCCTAAGTATGCCTTGCTACAATGAAATAAATAAGCAAATCAAATGTACAATTTCTTTGAAAATTTAGAAATTTATAAGTCATTAGAAATTGACAAAGCAATACTATGCGAGCACATATTATAACATGTAATTAACTGCCAAAATTAACAATAATAAAGGACAAATTTGAACAATTTCTCAAACTTAAATGATCGAATCTTTTTCTTAATTTTCTTTTCTGTTTTAGGAAGGCAACAAATAAATTCAATTACAAGGAAATCAAATAATTAAGAGAGGACTTAGTCCTTATTAACATGACAAAGAAGCCCGAAATCAGAAAAATTACACATCCAAAACGATGAGGCCATCCTATTTTGAGACTGATGAATGTGCTTAAAATTAAAATTTTCTAAATATCAAAGTGTATTTTGCCATCAAACTATGCCAATAATGAGATTAAATAAAAATATAGAATTTATACAAAATCTTAACATTTTTGAAGTACAAAACAATCTACAAATATGTTTTAGGAGTTATTTTAAAATTGTTAAAACCACTTTTGTCGTTTTTAAAAAGGTTGTTTTCATATATAGCAAAATAAATCAAACTATTTACAAATATTGTAAAATATTACTGTCTACCATTGATAGACAAGACTGATAGATAAGGATATATACCAATAGACTACTATTATCTATTACTAATAGACTGTGATAGATATCTATCAATGCTGATAGACGATAATATTTTGCTATATTTGAAAATATTTTCAGCAGTTTTGATATTTAAAACAATTACCCTTTTTAAAATTGTTTTGAAACATACTTTTAATTATTAAAAACTAATTTTAGTGATATAAAAATTAAAAATTAAAAATTAAATTAATTTTGAGTGATTAAATGCGTATTTTAAAATAATTTTTATTATAAAAAATATTTTAACAATTTTAAAATCACTCTCAAATATATATTAAATAAATTATAAAAATAACCCCAACTTAAACTTATAGCCATAATTTTCGTAGATATCCAAATATACCATATATCTTGAAAAATGTGGGGTCTTTTTTTCCCACTTTAATTAATTAATGGTTAATTAGGGATTGACCCTTCATATTAAAAAAATAATAAAGGAAAAAATGGCATAAATAGAACTAATATTTTCCCATTTTTCAATTAGCTCTTAACTTTAAGAGATTTTCCAAGTTCACGAACACACGAAACCCTAGAAAATGATAAGAAACCCCCAACAAAAATTCAACTTTTTTTTTTTTTTCAACTTTCTTTAATCATTTTAATCTTTTTGGTAACTCGATGCCTCCCCCTCATTAACCAAAATCAAAAACTTTATATTTTAAAACAAATATATCCAACCGACCCTAATTAAATTATACTTTAATAATTCAAGAAAAGGAGAAATATATGATTTATTTGGAAAATTAAATTAATTGTGATATATATATATATATATGTATATGTCCGACGATGGTTTTAGTTCATGCATTAAAAAGCTCAATATTTTCCCAACCTTTGCCGGAAAGCCAGAGGAAAACCAGAATGCAAGAGAACAGATACAACGGTGGACACAATTGTGGTGGCAGCGGCAGCGGTGGCGGTGGCGGCGAATGTTACTTCGTTTTCATGAACTATGATCCTCAATATGAACGTCTTCGGGCTGATCGGTCAGTAAAAGTTTTGCACAACAATCGAAAATCGATTTTGAGGGAAAAAAAAACATGTTTTTTCTTTTAACACGTTTGGTTTATTGTTGTAATTTTGTAAGTTTTTGGTATGAAGATCTGGGGAAGGGGCAAATGAGCTTGATGTGTATCTGAGTAGAAAGCACGATGAGATTCTTGGGAGGTGGTTGGAGCCCGGAAGTTACAGAAAAATCTCGTCTTTTCTAATCGTTGACGGATTTTCGGTCGAGACTACTGAAAATCAGGTACTTATGGTTTCATTTATTAACGATCTTAAGACAATATACACATGTTACTAAAAAAAAAGTCATTTTTTTTTAATATATTTTTAATAATATTTTCTTTGATAAATTACTTTTTGAAATCATATCCAATGACTCTGAAAATTAAGAAATAGTTTTTAGAAATATTTTGTTTTTTCTTTAACATTTGGTAAGATTTTTAAAGTTTTTTAAACCGGAGATATAAGTAGTATTTTATAGGATAATTATTCTTAATTGTTTGTCACTATATATCGTAAAAATTTTGGTTTACTATTAAACTAACCTAATTTTATAAGTTATAAATACACAAACCTACAAACAAAATCAGGGCTAAACAAGATCTTTTTTTTTCTCTTTTTTGGGCGAAAGATGTTAGTATTAAGCATATAAACGAAAGAAAAATTAACTTTAATAACCATTATCTTTAGTTTTTCAAACTTTGATTTAAAAAATCTTGTTGAAAATAAATTATAAATTAAAGAAAATAAATAATTTATAAAGAAACCTTATTTCTAAATGTAACAACTTTATCAATCCAGCCCTAAAATGAACAATTACATGGTATTTATTTTTCTTTTTCTAGTTTTGTTATATTTAAAGATAAAAAAGATATAGCCTTTAGATTTGTAAAAGGGAAAAGACAAATTAACTTCTGCACTGTCTCCACAAAAACGGTTAAAAAAAGAAGATTTAAGAAAAATAGATGTTTCCAAATATAGCAAAATCAGTTAATATATTTACAAATATAACAAAATAGCACTATTGTTACTAATAGTGGTCTATTGTCTTACTAATAGTTTTTTTTTTAAAAAAAATCTTTTATGATTAAACAGGCAAAAGTGCTTAGATCTGCAGAGGGAGTGAGGGTGGTGGAGAAGAATGAAGACCAGCCTCTCATTAATGAGAAAAAAAGGGGTGAAGAAGGCAATTAGAAGAGCAAGGGAAAAATAAATAAGTATCTTTGGAATTTTCTGAATCAAACCTTGTATCTCTATGTCATTCTTGTGTTGAGAATACATTAAATAATTACATTTTATCACTATAGTTTAAATAGTTCGTGTTTCTATATATAATTCAACTTACATAATATTTATGCTATTAATCTCAAGGTTAGTGGTTTGAATCTGCCACCCTTTAATTCAATAAAAAAACTTAACATGCTTTGAATCAAATATAAAGAAATTTATTTATTCTCAAACTGAAATATAGCTCAATTGGTTAAGTTATATATACATTGGTTAATTATCTAAACTTCTTTCTAGTGTTAATCTTGGAGCTGAAGCTATATACAGTTGTGCCAAAGTGAGTTTGGCTTAGTGGTAATTGGCATATGATAGAGAAATGACACCGAAAATTTATAATGATTCGGAACAATCGGTCTTCATCCACTCCCCAAGCACCTATTGGGTATGTCACTACGAACTTGACTCTTTCCATGGCTTAGAGTCAAATGGCTACAAAGTTTTTTATTTCAAACGCAAGAACAAATCTGATCCTTTCCACGATTGAGGATCAAACCGTGCTACAACAACTCTTTTTAGGGATTAAGCGCAACCCTTATCATGAATTTGGAAATGAAGAACAAGATGAGAAAGGGAATGAATTTTGAGAGCACTCAACAAATCAATGCTCATAATAAAATATATCTTTCTAAAAAATAAGATGAAAAGAAGAAAGTTAAAGCTTGGAGACAACAACAATGGAAGCTTTGTGTTTATGTAAAATTGTAAAATATTTTTAAAAAATTGTTATATGAATTTAGAGAAGAAGATATGTTTAAAAAGATAGGGAGATGGTGAAAACCACATTCAATTTGAACCCTTAGATCTTTGTAAAAGAAAATTGAATGGTGAAAATTTAAACTCAGTTAGCCGATAGACACAAACACAAAATAATATTAAATTCATCATTTTAAAAGCAACTAGTTGTTAAACACAAACATATAGAATAAAATTAAATTCTTTTTTTTTTTTGAATCAGTTTCTTTTTAAAACAAATTCAAAAACTCAAAAACCCACCGAGTGTGTCGCCCACTCCATAACTCCAAGTGGCACTCTCTAAATGGTCTACTTCGATGAAAAAATTATGCCACGTCATCGGCTCGGGATTTTTTTTGTTAAGCTTGTTTCCGTTATATCTTCTTCGTTTGAGCTCCAATTTGAGTGATTCAAAATGCGTTGGATTCGTTATTCCAAACTCTATGCAATAGACACTTCAAAATACTCAAATTATTAAATATTAGTTTAAGATTAGGGACCAAAAAGTCAACATTTGGTACTACATTCTAAGTTACATGATTGTTAATTTTACAAATTACATAAATTCTGGCGTCTAAAGTTCTACCTCTCAAATTATATATATATATATATATATATATATCTAACTATAGGTTTGTTAATATATATAGTTGATAAAGACCAAAAAATTGAACTAACATATATTGTGGTAAAATAGAACATAAAAATAAAGTTAAAAGAGAAGCATTCAAATAAGAATAAAGAAAAGATGGAAATAATAATTTTTTTGTTGATTAGTATTTTGGAGAAGACAGACATACCTTTGGCTTCCCCTCCACAAAGGCTTCGAGCAAAGCGTTGAAATGATGTCGGACGCCATTGGCGAAGCCCTTGAGGGAGAGAAAGCAAAGAGTATGTCTTTTATTGCTTTTTATTTACTTCACACAACTTGTTGAATCACATTATTGGTTTAGGTTATACCCTCTTTTATAGGGCTCAAAAACAACTTCCTTTATCATACCAAACCAAATTAAAGCTTGGAATCTCTTTTGTTTTTGTTTTTTAAAACAAACAAAAAGAACAAAAAAAAAAAAAAAAAAAAAAAAAAAAAACCCTATGGGCAATTGTTAAATCCACTCATTCCATAATCATATTTTACCAAATTATTCCAGAGTAATTTTGACATTGTTAAAATTCTTTTGTCAATTTCAAAATTAATCAAAAATGATTTTTGAATGATTAAAAATATTTTCACTCTTTGTTCTAGCCAACCAACAAACCAATTGTTGATGACTAAAAATTAGCCCTTGGAGCAACAATAGATATAGTTGCTAATTTTCAACATTTTTAATTTATACTATATATTAAAAGAGCCTACCGGGAAGCATTTTTTTTCCCTAATCATTTATACACATATTTTAACACAATAACTACACATATGTATAATTTTAGTCATCATCTCTTTCATTATTTTTAAATTTCAAGTTAGATATTTACTATTTAAATTTATAAAAAAATATACTTATATTCTAAAAATTTTAAAGCACGTGGATGTCATCTTACTAGTTTAAATACATACTATTATCCAAATATAAATGGTAATTCAAAATTTAAAGAGTTACAAAAGGATAGTGAATATCTAAATTTTCGACCATCTTTAAACAAAGGTTGTGTTTAAGAAAATGTAAGATCTTTTATATTTATGTAAATTTTATATCATTAATTAAAATAGTTCTCTAAGATACTCAATTATTCAAAACAATATATCAAATGGTGTATTTAAGGTAGTGCTCTAAAAGATACTCAATTTTTCAAAAACCATATTTCAAATGAATTGAAAATATGAATCAAATCTAAATGGAACCACTTTTATATTTATATATATATTAATTGTCACATGTGGATTGCAGATTGTTAGAGAGAGAGAGAGAGAGATTAGTTTTGAATTGAGAAGAAATTAGTAAAGGAGAATAATATTTTTATAAATAATATATAGATGAAATTGAAAGCATTAGATTACTTCTGTTCCATTATCACTCAAAAATGGCTCTTAGGAAATTCCAGGAGGCAATTAAATAAAGGGAATATAGCATATAACCTTTTATTCTTACGAATTCAATGCCTTATTCTTATAAGGATACAAAGAAAGTCAATACAAAATGGCATTTTCCCTATTTGACATTCCATATTTTAGTTAAACCTTTTCCCAATTGCATGATATCTAAAAATTCCAATAAAGTGAAAGATTTGTTTCAATAATTAATTACTCTTCACTCTTCTTGATGCAAAATTTTGAGGCAATACTTGAATTTGTAATTCGAATAAGAAAGAACCTACAAAACAAAGAAAAAAAGTCTCGATACCTAAGTTAGTATAAGAATATAATAGAATGGAGAAAAAAAAAATTAGAAGTTTACATAATAATTAAACCCTCTCTTTAGGGTTTCGGGTGGCTTTAGATTTATCCTTTGTCTGTATTTTTTTTTTCGAACAAATGATTAATATAATTGAGTATTTTTCTTTTTCCTCTCTCGTTATACCTTTAAAAATTTATTGTCTTGGTCATTTGCTTTTTCTCTTTTTTTAATCACAATAACTCTATATTCAATAATTTTTTAAATATTGGCATAACTTCATATTATGATTAACTAATATTTGTTGTGCATTGAATTTGTCTTAGATAGATGTTTTAAAATAAGAGACCAAAATGAGAATCGAAATGAAAAATAAAAGTATAAAGAGTGAATATATAAATGTGAAAAGAGAAATAATTTACTTTTTACACAATTTCCTCTTCTCAATTAATAGTTGATAATCATTGCTAACTAATTGTTGTATTAAGATTTTATTGAAAACTATTTTAAAAAGAAGCTAAAAACGTAATGAAAAGATAAATAAATAGATTAAATCATCTCACTTTCATTGTACAATAATGGGTGAGGGATTTGAATCACATATCTTGGTCGCTAATATGTATTGGGTGCCAATTAAGTTATGTTCTCATCACGTATCTCTTATGGTTGTTCTAACACATACTATATATTAGTTGTTATGTTATTTTTAAAATGAAAAAAATAAATCAATAATTCAATTATTAAAATACAAACTAATAACAAAGGAAGTAAGTTAAAAATAATAATTACTAAAAAATAATAAAAATATAACATATTTTATTTTTATTTTTATTAAAAAAAGCCACAATTCTATTATTAATTATGAAATAAATTTTAAGTTTAAATACTACTCTAGTGAATATATTTTTAATTTTGGTTCATTTTTTATTTTTATATTTTCAAAATTTTTAATTTAATCTTTATACTTTAAACTTTAATTTATTTTGGTCTTTACACTTTAAAAAGGGATCATTTTGGTCCTTTCATTTTTTTTTTTTAATTATTTTATTGTAAGAGACCCAAATTAGCATTATGAAATATAGAGAGCAAAATAAATCAAAACAAAAATAGTGTTTAAACCTAAATTTGTTTATTTTTCAAAAGACTTGGTGGTATGATTTTAAAGCTTCCACTTTTATTTATCCTTCCAAAATTTCCAAATGCAAATATTATAAATAAGGAAAAGAAAATATTGTCCTTTTTTTTTTTTTATAAAAAATATAAAGCCACTTGATTTGTGGGCTTTTCTATGGCCCATAATTTTTGGATTGTTAATGGGCCGTTCATTTGACACAGCCCGTTACATTTTACAAGTGGGCCTTAGGAGGCCATAAGGCTGATTTTTGGGTAAATATTGGGTTAACTATAGGTAGCTAACCAAAGGAATGACAAATTTTGACGTTTCATTTTGAAAAAGATTTTCTACATACAACACATACCTTATTAAGGTCTCCCCACGTTTTTATACAACATCAACGTATATATATCAATGGCAATTTTTAAAAATTTTTATAATTAGACTTTTAATGACAATAAATAATTATCAACAATAAACAATTACCAACAATTATATACTGTCATTGTCTAGTTTACTATGACAATTTATCAGTATCATTATTTGACTCAAATTTGACTTAATTTTGTATCGTTATGAGTATTGACAACAGTTGTAACATGTAAAAAAAAAAAAGTATATATACTGACATTTTTTCCCTTGTCACAAAAAAAAGTAATAATGTCACTTTTTATTAGGAAGAATGTCATAATCATGACAAATGTTTTATGTTAACAAATGTCTTATCACAACACATTTTTATTGTCATAGGATTTCATATTATGACACTTTTATATTGTCAGAAAAATATATGTCTTAATAGTTTATTATTTCTTTGAACCCTATCACTACATATGATTTTCATAATCAACTAATCTTATTTAAACACCATAAAACAACACAAACATAAAGTGTTTTTATATATATAAGATAAAGTTGATAATATTTTTACAAAGAGATTGACTAATAATCATTGGTAAAGGTATTACAAGAAGCTAGTTAAATACAATCAACAAACAAGTCATAAATAAGTAATCGCAACCAAAGTTTTGCCACTAACCCTAAAAAAAAGATCTTATAAATTAATCAATTGATTTGTGGCTTCACTCCTATATTATTGCAAAACCTAGTAAGAGAACAAAAAATCATTTGAGAGTTCAACTCTACATATCATATTGACAATGATAACAACATAAGAAAGTTTTACCTTTCCAATCTCACCAATTTTTTTTCCTACTCATTGATCTTGCTCAAATCATTGATGTCATAACCTACACACTCACAAGTATGAACACCTATAATAATTGATAGTGTTTTACCTATAGAAAATAACAATCTTCTTTGATGGTTTTTCTTGTCCAATATCTAGTAAAATAAACAAAATTCATTTTAGTGTTCAAACACAATACATCCATATCAACGATCATAACAATATTCAATATTCTAATATATCATATATACTCCACCACTAACTATTGCAATAATAGTTAGGAAAGTTTTGTCTATACAATCCAAAAAATACAATAAATCAATTTCAACTCATAACATACTTTAGAGGCAACACGTTAATACATACTAACAAGTGATAGCAAATCAAGACGAGTGATAGAAAAAATAATTGAATTGTCAGGAATATAAAACTAAGCTAAGGAACTTGTTAATTTAAATCTAATACAAAATCTAAAATTTGGAGAACAAAACTAAATAATTAAAAATGGAATCAAAACAACTAAAGACCAAAAATAAACAGTACAATTACAAGGTATTTGCACAAAATTTGGATGTGTATATATTTGTTAGAAACCACCGGCCTTGAAAATGAATAATCAATACGCACCAATCAAATCATACTAAATTCATTTTGCCTTCTATGAAGGCTTCAGGAGAATTAATAATGCGAGTGATTATTTAATTATCTAGAAATATAAATGTTGATGCCAAATTTTGGACAGAGTAAATGTACCTAACCGTTGATGCCAGCAGTGAATGTGTTTGATTTAAATGAGAAGAACGTGACCTGCAAAAGAGAAAACATGTGCACTGATGTGGTGCTTGCCCCACACATACTCTAATGCTGAAATTAGAGAGTGAAAGAGTGTAGAAGTCAGAGAGTTTGAATATAGGACCCAAACTACCTCAGAGAGTTTGAATATAGGACCCAAACTACCTCATATGAAGTTATAATGATATATTTATAGAAAAAGTTTAGTTGAGGTTGTTTCTTAGGATTTCGGAGTTGTTTTTAGATAATTAGATAACCTAACGAGTCAAGGAGTGTGCTCGATTTTATATTTGGCTAAGGTCAGCCTCGGTTTAGCATCCTCCTTAGGCCATATTTCAAGCCTAAAATGATCTCTTGGATTAGAGCATGAGCAAAGAATGCCCCTTTAGGCATTTGGCAAGGCTTGGCCTTGGCCAGGCAGAGGTCGAGCACGCTAGTTTGTGCTAGGCGCAAGCCGACCTCTTTTCTTAGGCCCATGTTGGTCTTTGGTTACCACTTTTAGCTTGGATCACGCTTCTTCTAGACTTAAACTTTGTCATTCCTATTTACGTTAAATGTCAATTATATCCTTTAATCCAAAATCATCTACGACAATAACTTTCTTTTCAATGCAAATTCAGGGAAAGTGTTATACATAGCCTACTGCAAGATCATAGTGCTTATTATTTTCATCTCATCTTCCATAGTATGATATGGTCATCACAACTCTAGAGGGAAAATCTAAGAATGAAAAGCTGTACACACAGGTTGAGTTTAGAACAACCTTTGATTATGAACACAAAAGGAATAATTGTGAATAATGACAAATAAACACAATTATAAAGGTTAAAATAACTACCCTGAAATTCTGAATATAAAGGGAAGATATTTAAAATCTAACTGCCCATATTATAAGATAAGATCAACAAAATGTTCAAATATACCTCTTCCATAAAATCTAAGATGACTCTTTTTCCTTTTTGGTTCTAACGATATATAGTTCAATTCGTTGGTTATAAAAATTGAATTTTACATTTTTCAATTTTGTTACTAACGCAGGGAGTAGAATTATTAATTTCCAAATTTGGGAGACCAATTTTTTTTTAAACCCATATGTTTTTGAAAATAATGTTAGTGCCCAGATGGAACTGGGACCTTAATTGTAGGCTACAGTACATTCCTTTATCCATCTCGTCTTCAATGGCAGCCTGGTTTAATTTTTCTTTTCAACAAGGGTGGTGCTGACGTGCTTGTTTTCCATCTCCATATTTGAACGGCGACATGCTTTCATTTTTCTTTCCGGCAAACTCTTCTTTCCGCCGAATATCCAGCGGGGAATTAGGTAAACCATTTTGGGGTTTATATGAGTTTATTTCAGGTTTATCTCCAACATTATTGCATCAATATTTGAAGTTCTATCCAAATGTTTGTTTCCAAACTCAAATACATTTCGGGTATATATCAGATTATCAAAGAAATATTTTAGTATTTAAATAATGTTCACAACATACGACAATAAAAAATAGAGATTTACGTTGTGTTATTTACGTTCACAAGTAAAAAGAAATAGCAGTTTTATTATTAGAGAGAAAATATCATCAAGAAGCACTTCTAGAGTTTTAGAGTTTATATAGCGCACTCTTTTAAATCTAGGATCAATATGAATATTACTAGCGCTAGATGACATAACCAAGACATTAGAATCAAAAGAAATTTTAAGATTTAACAAGAGGAAGAGGAAAACCTAGAGAGAATAAAATTATTATTATTATTATTATTGAACAAGAGAGAAAAGGGCAAATGACTGTATTTCTTCTTAAAAATTCCTCAAATTGTAAAGTTAAAAATTGCATGTGAAAAGCAAAGGCAGAAAAGGAAAACCAAGGAGAGCAAAAGCTACATAGAGCGAATAATAATAATAATAATAATAATAATAATAAAAGCTTGAGGAAGTTTGTAGGAGAGAGAAAAGGGCAAATGGTGTGAAGTGAATAAAAGATATATAAACCGAGTGACACCTAATGTAATAATCATAATCAAAATTGAGAATGAAATTAATGGTTTTGGTATAATGAAAAATGGTAGTGCCTACCATTTATGTCCATTGCAATTTCGTACACACCACCATTCCCAATGAGGTGGGAGCCCAATCCTCGTTTACCAAACTAAAGATCAATCCAAGTATGAATCCCAAAGTATAATTAAATTATTTTTAATTACGTTTATTTAGAATTACAAAATTATTCTAACGTAATTTTATTGTTACTGTTATTGTTTAATCTTAATGGTAACGTTAACGTTAGCAGTAAAGTTAAAAATAGATGTGACTAATTCATAATTTTCACATTGTTACAAAAATAATTTCTGTAACAAGGTAATGAGTCTCAGTAATAATATTTGTAATAGAGTAGTGGGTCTCATGTAATTTTAAACCAC
Source organism: Citrullus mucosospermus (assembly GCA_030954485.1). Lineage (NCBI taxonomy): Eukaryota > Viridiplantae > Streptophyta > Magnoliopsida > Cucurbitales > Cucurbitaceae > Citrullus > Citrullus mucosospermus. Next base: position 29,352,659 of record CM062061.1, on the reverse strand, counting down.
AATTCCTCAATTAGATTGCACTTTTTTATTACAAATTTAGCGGCGGACCCTACAGTTCATTATGATTATGGCCTAAATGTAAACAACAAATATAATCAACTAGGGCCCACTTTCTTTTACCATTCATGGATTGCATTCAATTGGGGTAAACATAGCCTCAATTCTTAATTAGAAGGTAAACATGCCAATGATAATTAATAAAAGAGAAAAACTTGAGTGCAACTTAAATGCACCCAATTAAAAATTGAATGTGATAAATAATTTTTTCTTTACAAAAGCGATTAAAAAAATTATTAAAAAAAAAAGAGAAAAAAGAGACGTAAGATTAGATGCTGACTATACCTAATGATCGCTAATCATAGCTCTAAATAAAACACAAACATGACTTGCTGATTTTTCCAATTAGTTGAATGTTGAAAATTGTGGACAGTAAAAAAAAAAAAAAAAAAAATTAAAAAAAATAAATAAATAAATAAATTATTATAATGTCTCCAAAAGGATTATTAAATATAATATGAACCAATACTTAAAAGTGAAAGTTAAGATTCTTTTTGTTAAGTCAAGGAGTAAAAGATAATTTTTTTTCGTCGAAATACTTTTGAGAAGTTAAGAAATTAAGAAAAGAGTACTCATGAACCAAATATGTAATTAACTAAAACAATACTACCTAAAATAGATTGAAAGGTGAATAGCGAAACCTATTGTAGCAATTGCAATTGCATCACAACACCAAAATAGTATGACATCATATCAAATAGAATAATTAAGAGAATGACCAAATTTCAAATTTTCAAGTAAAATAATCTTGACAACAAAGTTTCTTTAAGACTAAGGTCTAAGATCTAATTTACGTAGGATCAAGGAAAAAATCAGTAAATATATACATACATTGTATTGTATCAGAAGAAATGGTCTCAAGAGTTGGAATTTGGTGATGCAAAAAATCCAAGTCAGCGAGTCTTATGAGAAGAGCTGTCCACTCACAATCATAAGCTTTAGAATTTTTTATTTTGTTTAAAAGAAATAATAATAATAATTAATAATAATAAAGAAGAAAATCACATGTTTACTATACCACAACGCGGATGCAAGGTTTGAAAATTCTTAGTCTACTCTCAAAGCTTGAACTTTGACTTTCTACTTATCTCTCTATCTCAATCATGGAATTCCATCATCGAAAGATCACAACCGTAGGATCTAGAGAGAGAAAGAGAAACCCTTTTGGAAGTTAAATCCAAGTGGAAGTGGACTTGGTCAGCTTTTGAACTTGGACTTTCACACTAATCGCAGTCTCCACTCTACCAATGACCAAAGACCAGAAAGCAACTGTGGGGTTGTAGTTGTTGTTTCAGTCAAAGTTTCCCCAACTTCTAACTGTTGAAGAAGATTTTAAAATTATGAAACAAAGTTGTCTTCCTTTATAAAAACCCAACTCTAGTTCTTCTTAAACCCAAAGCTCCTCATTCTCTTTTCCTATCTCTCTCTTGTTCTTCTCTCTCACCTCTTTTCCACTTCAGTTTTAAATTTAAACACAAATATACCCAGTTAACCAAATTACCTCATCTGGCTATTTCCATGTTTGTTGTCTCTGATTCTTTACCATTTGGGTCTTCCGTTTCCTCTTGCTTCTGCTTCTTCTTCCTACATAGAAAGCTTCTGCTTCTTGACAAACCTACAAATCCAAACACAAATGTACTGAACTCTTGTTCTTCCTACCATGAACTAGCATAGTAGTAGAGTAGTTCAGTTTGTTTTATGAAACTGAGAGGAATTGAAAATGGAAAGTGGGTGGAGCTGGGATCAAAAGTCACTCATTGGTGAGCTAATTCAGGGGCTGGAGCTTACCAAGCGATTGAGAGCAGAGTTGAGTTCAGCATCTGCAGAAGAAAGCAGAGGATCCTTAGTGCAAGGGATTTTATCTTCATATGAGAAAGCTCTTTTGATACTGAAATGGAATGGACCAATGAATCAGCCTCAGATGGTTGAAGCAACACCTGGTTTGCCAGGCTCTCCAATTTCTGTTAATGGAAGTCCTTCTAGTGATGACTCTGGTAGAGGTCTCAAGGACCCTCAGGACCCCAGAAAAGAATCAAAGAAGAGGTGAATATAAGAATTTTCTTTTCAACTTTTCAAAGTCAACCTTAGAACAAATAAGAACTTGGTTAATAAACAAGTTTAATTTTTTAAGGATCAAAATTAAAACGACTTTATCTGTGATTACAGAAAGACACAGCCCAGATGGACAGAACAAGTGAAAGTGAACTCTGAGACAGGATTCGAAGGACCCCATGAGGATGGTTATAGCTGGAGAAAATATGGGCAAAAGGACATACTTGGTGCAACATATCCCAGGTGAGATGATTTCTTCCTCCTCGAAAAAAGATGCAAGACATATACTGAAAATATATTCAAATACCCACACAGTGATATTAATAAATATCATTACTTCATTGTATAAATACAAACATGCTAGCGGGAGGGGAGATCTTAAAATTTTATTGTTATTGTAATGCATGAATGCCATAGGCCGTATGAAGAAAACCCAACAAGAGAAAAAGAAAGAGAATTTAGTACAAGGAATTTGACAGAAAAATAGATGAGGCAGAAATGTCAACTACCTCAAAATTCAAAGTCAAAGTCCACTTCTTTAATAAACCAAGAAGCTAATTTATAAAATAATAATAATAAAAATAAATAAATAAAATAAAATAAAAAAGACATGAAAATAATAAATAAATAAATATACTTTCAATTAAGGGGAAAAAGTATAATTTTCCATATCAAAACACGATTTCGAACTTGAACTATAGTTATAATCTTATTAAAGATAATAAGATTTCTCCTCTGTTTCGCATCAAATAATCTAATACCTGGTCGTTGTATACTTGCAGAAGCTACTATAGATGCACTTTCCGCAATACTCAGAATTGTTGGGCAATAAAGCAAGTGCAGAGATCAGATGAGGACCCTTCTGTGTTTGAGATTACATACCGTGGAAAGCACACTTGTTCCCAAGGAAACTATTTAGCCCAATCATGTCATTCACCAGATAAGCAAGAAAAGAAGGAAAATGACCACGACCATGGCCACAATCACGATCATCATCAGCTGCAGCCTTCGCAAGAGAACCTATTCAGTAATCAAACCATTGAGAACATTGAAAAGCTCGAAAACAAGGCGTCTACCTTCTGCTTTGGCTCAAGCTCAACTTCTGTTGGATGTAAGGACATTGTAAATGGTGGCTTTTCACATTTAGCTATCGACACTCATGCTGCCTTGGGAAGCTTTACTCAGTCATTTATCTCCCCAACTACACCCGACTCAAACTACTTCACTCCATCCCCATGCCAAAGGAGCAACATAGGAGAGACTCATAATGTGCAACATCCAGAACCTGATGTCCATGAGATTTTCTCGGCCAACACTTCAGCTACCAATTCCCCTATCCTGGATTGGGATTTTCCATTTGATTCAGAGCAGATCAACCCAAATTTCCCATTTAATTCCCAAGGGTTTTTCTACTAAACCACTTAGGCATGAGAATAAAATTGCATCCAGGCTAATAACAAATCCTCTAGAATATAGCTTCAATCATGCACCACAAGAGAAGAAAGGAAGGTTCTCTCTACCTAGATTTCATTTTCTAAAATGTTAGCAAAGCATGGTGATGAGTAATATAGTTAGCGGGTTCATTTTTGGTTCTTTTTGTTAATTTTGATCCCAATTAATTGCATCAACATTAGACTAAGCAACTCCACTTGTTTAAAATTAGAAACTTCATGGCAGTAATAGTAATTGAAAAATATAGCCTTGTAGTTTATCATGCATTTTCTATAATCTAAGTTGTTATTTATATTAGTAGATTTGAGTGAGATGACGTACATAAATATTATATCAAATATCGTCATGTTGTTAAGGAGATTGAAAAAAGAAAAGGAGAGACATGTTTTGATAATGATTAAAACTGCATATTGCAATCACTTTCACACCACGAGGAGTATTCTACAATACAAACTCACTAAACCACAAAGATACATTTTGATGCAATTGTTCTTCACTATACTTGCCTAATATCAGAATCTTAGCTGAACAAGTTCAAGGTGGTCATCTTGCATAATATAAGAATGCCAAATCATCTTCTCCTATCTATTTGGAAAACAAAGGAGGCCACGCAATAACAAAAGAAGAATATCTGGATACTGCCACCAAAAATTAGTTTAAATAGCAGCATATAAAGCATACGCATTATATTCACTCTTTGAAAATTGTGACCTCTTTGAAGACCCTGACACCTTGAACAGATAGTCAAAGTGATCAGGAAAAAAAATAGAAAGAAAGAAAGGAAAACAGGCTTCAATTGTTAATGAATTACTGACCAACAGTTCTCATTGTCAGGAGGAGGGCACGATTAAGGCTGAGCAGCACGAGATCATCAAGTAATGATAAAAGGTTAACGCCTAGAGGATAACTGAAGTAAATTTATTGGTTCCTTTTAAAAATGAAGGCCACTTCTTGAGCTCCTTTAACCAAGAAAGGTAAGAGCCTACTTTGATCAAGAACCAAATCAACCAAAGAAACAGAGTCCTTAAATTATGCAATGAAACTATGTGACTGATAAGGATGCTGTTCTTTCCGGACAAGAAACTACTGCATAAGGAAATATAAAAATGAAGAGGGTGAGGAGAAACTCAAGCAAAAGAAGTTTCAACATTTCTACAGGAACAATGTAAGGAATCCAGGAGTTTTCAAAAGATAGATTTGAAGTTTTAATCATTTGGATGGACTATAACTGGAGAAGCATGTTACGAAGTAAAGAAGGTAGACTTTGTAACTTATAAATAAATTGGATTCCTAATTAGTTTAGGATCTACCTATGCGAGAAATCTCATCAAGTCTTAACATTAATTTTCACAATAGGGACTAGATCATTACAAATTTTTAAGTGTAAGGACTAAATTGTTACATGTTAAAGTTTAGAGGCTAAATTGTGACGTAATTGAAAATACCGGGACTAAACCATTACAAATCAAAGTTTGTGGACTAATTCCATGATAGTTCAATAACCAAAGAACGCAACTTTTAACCAAAATGAAAAAGAGTAATGTACTAGAAAGGCAAAATAATAATAATAATAATAATAATAATAATAAAATTTAGAAAAAAAAATAATAACATTTTAACTATGCTGGTCCAGGCAGACTATGGCTCATATAAAAAAGACAAGAAAGAACCACAGATTAGCACAGAAAAAACCAATTCCAGCTAGAAACTACGGATTCATAGGGCTACCAAACTAATTAAGTAATCACATAGAATTGTCAAAAACAAATTTTTCATAAACAAGCAGCTCAGAGGTATAAAAAGGCCAATAGGACTGATGGAAACTAATCGCCAATACATAGTTTAGCCACTATTAACAATTTTCAAATAGCTTTCATAATAGTAGTTAAAAACTAAAGAGTGTCTGAGAAACTCACAGGCTTTGGGGCAAAGAAGCAGCATCGAATGTGAAGCATACCTCAATCTGTGAATGAAGTAGAAGAAGCTGATGTGAAGTGAAATTACGAAGAAAATGCCTTTAGAAGATGTGCTCTAGGAGTTTAAGCATACCAGTGCCGATGCTCTTCAGACAATCACAAAATTTTCAAACGATTTCTCAAGGAAAGAAACACCGCTGGAAATAGAAAAACCCCAGAAAACTGGGGGCATCTTAATAAGGCGGCCTGCAGCTATTCACTCGGATCAAAAGCTCATTTCAAATAAATTAACGAGTAATTCTGCAAAGGCCAACGAATTTAAAGTGGAAGTTTCTTTCGGCTGTCATCTATTATTAAACCACTTTCAAAGTTAAATTTCTAAAATTTACTTTCAAGTGTTTCTTAAGAACTGTTATCAAAGTGGATAGAAATACTACATTGTCCTTAGTTTTAAACTCGTACTCATTATTTTTCTTCGGATTCTCATTCTCTAATTCAAGTGAAGTTTTATTCTTTCTTCTTGTCTGCGTGAACTTCATACTTCTTGAGCAACATCAACTCGGTAAAAGCAATTTGGAGAAATAAATGCATCAATGACAATTGATTTTCTCGAAGGGTCTCCAATAAGGTATCCCACTCAGCAAGACAAATAATATTATTTCGAAGTTCTTCCTTATATTGAATACAGGAAGTGGTTACATCATAAAGAAACAAAACGTTCTCAAGTTTAAGAAGTGGGCTCAAATGCAGCATGTTGGTGCCAAACACCATTAAGGTTGGATTGCCATAACCGTACCATCCCATCCTTTCCTGTTGATGCTAATGTCATACCACCCATGTCCCACTCCATCTCCCACACCTGACAGTGGAAGTGAAAACATGATTATCAATTACCTACCAACTCTTCCCTCCTATCTAAGGATAATCAAAACAGACGAAATCTCAAACAAGCAGTTCATGGAATCATACCAACTAAATCCTAGAAACATTTGCAGTCAACTATCTATGACTACGAGTGTTTTGAATTATTTTATAAGGTTCCAATGACATGGATTCAAATGAACTCTTCTCTACACCAGGTGTTTCTCTTAAAAAATGGATGTTTCAAATTTATCCGTCTTCGGATTTTCAAGAAATATAAAAGAAAAGAAAGGGGAACAAGAGAACAGAGTAAAATTTTGGAGAGATACCTCGCCATTATGCCCAGAAAGCAGAGCAACTCTTTCTGTTGAGAGCCTTCCATCTGTGTCCGGGCTTAATCCAAGGCGCCATATTGCAATTCCTTTCTGGGTTGCAACAGCTATTACCTCATATGGCCTAAAATGTACTTCAACAACAATGCCACTATTATTAAAGCTTATTCAACAGGTTTTAAGGATTTTACGTAACATGTAAAAGAAAATGTGTTTATATCAAGACTCGCTGTGGTGATCCTTACAAACAGTTGTCAGGAATTGCCCCAGAAAGTTTGTGACATGTAAAGAAATTAAAGGACTGCATGATGACACAAACCAGCAGGGGAAGACTACCAGTTTCTAGACTACGAATTGGCTGGATGGAAATTAATTTTCTCTGGACTGTTCAGATACTCTTCTTGAAAGAAAGGGTAATGGCAATACCTTGGGATGTTGAGACCTACATCTGAACTCAGGTCCAACAGGACCTATATATGATAAAGAAATTGTAGATTCGGCTATTCTATTCTGCCCATTTTTCCTATTTTTAAGAAATAGAATGTATATTATAAATCAGTACATTTTCAAACGTATTTGGCTCTTTCTTATCCAAAAAACGTATTTGGCTCTTTGTAACTCTAGAGATCATATATTCCTTTTGAAAATTGCTGCTGGTTGAGCTAAAGACGACTGATGTTACTCATATGAGCATTAACAACATCCCAAACATCACCTCTTTCCAAGTATGGGTTGTTTTTGTAAAAAGAAAATGAATAACCAATTCCTCCACTGCAACTATGTTCAAAATCTTTGCCTTTTTATAGCAAGAGTCCAACATAGCATGATATTTCCCTTGGCTAGCACATTTGGCTTTTGAGCGATATGGAGAATGCTATCAAAGGAATTTCCGAGGAGCTTCAAATGGATAGAAGTCACAGAATCTTCAGGGAAATATCATCAAGAATTACAAAAGAAATTTGGGAAGACTTACATTCTGAAGTCTCCCGTTCAAGCTCTTTTAAAAAAACTGTGATATTGCATGATGTTCGTTTTCTTAATAATGCCAATTAAAGGAACTCTTTTAAATCCCCCAGACAATTTTCTGTCTAAAGATCTGGTATTAATTAGCACTTGACAAAATAGTTTATCAGATTTGTTAAAAGAAAATATCTAGTTATATAGGGATTTGCTGAATCTGTGTATTTTGAAAGTTATAACACGTTACACACATACACCTATTATATGTAGTTCCTTTAGAAATTAGTTCATTACCTTCCAATATTTTGCGCCCACGCAACAGCATAAACCTCGTCACCTTTGTCTGCAGTCAAAGCCAACTCTGCTACAGGAAGCCATCTTTGGTGAGCCTGATCAAATTCCCAAACCTGTGGAGGACAAGTACACCGTTTAACCATGGTATGCAATTTTCATAGATAATGCAATCATGGTAGACTGCCAGCAAGCTACGAGCACCTGGCCGCAACAGAATTTTGATTGCAGTGATAAGATATGAAAAACTGGGAATATACCTTGGCGGAATTAAGCTGTGGTGTATTCGAACTAAAAGCCAAAACAAAGCTTGATTGTTGTTCCCCTCGATGTGGATTCCAAGATATACTTGCAGATGAACAAGAAGCTTTCCTGACTGTAGAAATGGAATCAATAACATTCTGAAATTCAGCCTGAACAAAAGTAGAAAATAGGAGTCAAAATATTTAATATGTCATTGTTAACTTGGAAATTTGAAGCAGATTAATAATCATGGTCCTCATTTAACCAAAAGGCAAGAAACAAATATGCACTTAAATTCCTAAAACTCAGACCCAGCAGATGTTTGCCCATCTGGGCTTCTAGATGAATACCATAAAATTAGCCAACCATTCATGATCTGTTTCTTTTTACGACACTTCACATGTCAATAAACAGGCCATAGAGAAGGTAAAGGACCCAAACTAAATACTTCCATTCAGAAGAGCTTATGTGCGCATGCACACCACACTTTTTTTTTTCTCCTTCTTCTTTTTACTTTTTATAAAGAGATATAATGAGACAAGGAAAGGAAGATGAAGAAACTGGAATGAGGAGAAGTTAGTTTTTGCAAAATATTCCAAATCTCCATATTCTCAAAACATGATCTTAACGAAATGAAAAGTATTTCACATCAAAATTCAAGTGACGCCCCAAGAATAGTTCATAATACTGTTGACTGCAGAGGGCTCTGACATAGTGGTAGAACACTACTTACAGCTAATAATGGACAATTCACCAAAAAAGTACACAAATATCCATGTCTAATTATACAGTTACACAGTTGTGGAATTTCCAGAATGGAGAGGCAAATAGATGTGATGTGATTCATCAGTAGGTTAGAAAGATAGATATTCTTTAATTAAAGTAAATCAAAAGGTCAATTTCCTTTATTATAAAAGAAGAAATTCTATTGATTGAAGCCTGACCAAAAGAATTACTAGATATCTTTCCTCAGATTGTAAGATTACACAGGAATAAGTTCCATTTTTATTGGGTGTCCCCAAAGGACAATTACACAGCAATAAGTTATTCCAACAATAACTTCTGCAGCCAAAAAAAATTAGAAAATTTGAAAAAAGATTAGAAGATTGATCACCTGAAGTTGCCAACTCTTCAAATCCAAAGGATCCGTAAGCTCATAAACTTTTATATGACCATCTGAAAATGCAGCAATCTGAAAGAAAAACAATGTAAAAGGTACTTTTACTACAAAATAAGCTTTCATGAACATCACAAAATGTAAAGAAAATAAAACAACGAGAAAATACTCCAACCATTGTGAGTGTATTACTGTTGATAAAATTATCACATTTATATTCAAATAAATCCTTGTAATTATAGAGGGAGAAATGATGATATGTTATGTTCCAAAGTCATAAAAAATGAAGTAATTGTATGCATAAAAAATCAACGGGAATTATCAAATAGTATGAAACACAGGCATCATTCACCTGTAACAGCACACTGGAACATACATCCAGAAAGGGAATCAGAATAAATATCATAATTTACCATTTTTAGACCAGAGGAGGAATTTCCAAATTGAATCTCTAGGATTTGAGATGAATTACTTTTGAAGCGTTTGCATAGCTTCCACTGTAGAGGCTGGGCATCTACAAAGCAGCAAAAGGTATGGACTTACACAGTGATTAGGACACTTCAAGAATTTTGGTCAAATGAAGGTTTATGTACCATACTCATTGGCCAGGGGAAGATAGGATGAAAGAAATAGACATAACTAATGTAACAATAAAATTTGAGAGGACTCAGGGTCCTCAAAAGCCAAATGGTTACCTTCAACAACCTCCTCCCACAATGATGAAGTTCCATCTGAAAAAATGCATGCAACAGAATCACCATACTCCGGAGGGACCCAAACAATCTTAATAATTGCACCCTCATGTGCCTACAAAGAAGAAAGAAAATAGTTGAGATTTCAAGGTTGTAAATTCATTGATGTTCATATTAATTTAAGAAAAATGCAGAAATAAAATCCAAAACACATCACTATGCGCTAAAGATGTTATCTAAAAAAGACGTGAAAAATATTCATTGATTTAATTTGACATGTTGCTATTCATTAAAACCTAAATATGTCATGAATGCATTAGTGTATGCAACCACTCTTTCCCTTGTTGCTTCTTCTCTCTTTTTACTTACAAATCTACCAGATAGCTTCTTTGAAGAAAGATGATCTATTAGTGTAAAATAATAAATTAGTGTGCCACTTTAAACTTTTTGAGATAAAGAAGGTAAGGAAGGCAAATACATACAGGGCAATAACTTTATGGTTTATCAAGCTCAAACTCCCCAAGGCCAGATATTAATACCATTTTCAAGTTTCGGCTGGTTAAGGCAAGAGCAACCTTCAATGTGTAACAGCTTTTTGGGATCAAAGTTTAACAGGCCAAAATCTCAGAGAGAGAGAGGCCCCAATAAGAACTCAAAACGTATCTACCCTACCAGTACCAGCTTTTGAAAAGTTAGCAGATGTATTTAAATTAATGAATCCATCAACTGCAAGCTTTCTGTCAATTTTTTCTCTAATATTATTTTATTTTATTTTATTTTTGGATAGAAAACCATTTCAGCGTCTATGCAAGTTCTATACCAAATATAATCTTATAAGTGCCCATTGCCCTTTACACCTTCAAAAAGCTCAAATCCCCTGCACCTATCAAGAAAAAAATATAAAACAGAAGCCATCCAAAATGAAACAAGAAGGGTGAGTACAACTTCATTGTTGGCTTCGAATGTTCCCCTCGGTTTTGCATCTACTAGCTTGAATTAGTTAATTTGATTCGTAAAAAGTGCGATAACACCCAATTTCCGGCACAGCACGCCATTATGAAAATGAGTCTCACATCAACAATTTTATCCTCCAGCCGTCATTAACTCAATTTCACTCCTTCACCCCCAACAATTCCACTGCACCCTTTCCACTCTTATTATTCCCTCTCTCTTGACCTACGAACACACAGCTTTCATAATGGTTCCATTAAATCTAATCTAAGCAGGAAATTAACAGCATGATTGAGGTATCTCCAAAAGTTTACGATGCTGCCCACATACAAAATGTAAACTAGTAACCATTTTGATAAGTAAGATTATCTCTAAGAAACAGTTAAGTCGACCTAAGACGATGAAGTTCAACTGAAATAAAAAGAGAGAAATGAAAGAAAACAAAAAAACCTTGAAGTTTGAGGTGCGAGTTAAGGAGGTGGAGGAGGAAGAAGGGTCGGGAGAATCGAAGATGACGAGGGTTCCGTCGGCAGAACCGGTGGCTAATCTGTTGGCGGAGTAGTTCCAAGCTGAACAGACGGTGCCTTTGTCGAAGGTCGCCATAGCCTTCTCCATCTGAGCTCTCAATTTCTTGTTCGCGCCTTCGCCGGCTACGAAATCTCGCTTCCCTCCTCTGCCTCTTACTTCGGGGTTTTGTGTCGCCGTGGTTTTTTTTTTTTCTTTTTTTCAAAATATTATAATTTTACTTGCTTCAATTTCTTCCTATATTCAAAATTTACATTTTTAAGTTTAATTTCTCATTAACCTTCCATTTGGATAAAAAAAGGTTGAAGAAATTATTTTAAAATTATATTATTTGAAATCAAAAAAATTATTTAAAATTAATTATTTTGTTTGGCACGATAAATATTTGAAATAAATGTATTTAAAATTTTGTATTTGGATGGTCACCGAAAAGGAAAATAAAGGTAATAATTTACTAATATAGACCTTTAACTATGAAGTGTTAATTGAAAATCAGAATATGACAAAATCAATTAAGTAAGACATCCTACGAAATCCGGGCATTTTGGTTAGGAAATTTTTTTAAGTAAAAACAATATTTGAAATCACTCTAAATTTTAAAATCATTGACTTTCCTGCAATAAACAAACAACATAATTCATTTAAAATCCATTATAGATTTCTTAAAATCATGAGGTTCTAAACTAACCATAAATATTCATTAATATCTATTAGTTTAAACAAATTTAAAAAATTATAATTAATTAAGTTTTATGGGAAATTATCTTAAATGCCAAAACTGTTGAAAATACTTAAAACTAATAGCAAAATACGCTGTCTATTGTGATCTATCGCATATAGACAGTGAATATTTGCTATATTTATAAATATTTTGGTTATTTTTGCTATATTTGAAAAGAACCTTGCGTTTCACTATATTTTCACTCTATTAAATTATTGATTTTAAAATTTCACTTCATAATTAATTAAAATTAAAATTTAGGCATTAACACTGAAGATTGGGAGTGAGTATTCGTTAGAATATTAAATAGTAATGTTCTAACATTTTAGTATTTAATATTAATATTATATCATTTTGTATTATGTTAATTAGTTGTAGGTTATTTGATAGATAAAAGCTGGTTGGATCCATTAATAAAAACATTTTTAGTATATGCAAACTGAACAGAGTTGTATATAAAAACAATTTTGAGAGAGAAAGTGTAACTAAAGACATATACTTTTTTTATTTTATTTTAAGCACTTTCTTTTTCTTTTATTGAAAGTATTTAAATGAAAATGAGTTTATGAAAAACACTTTTTTTTCATAGTTAATTCAAGTACGCCCTATATCTCTAAAAATTTGAAAGTGTTTAATTTATTCTTAAAACTATTATTATGTGAATAATAGATCCTTACATTTTAAAAAGTGTTTAATAGTTACTTACACGTTTGATTTTATGTCAAACTTGAACTTTCAATTTTATGTTCAATAGACTTTGTAATTCATTAATATGTTTTTTTTTTTTTTTTAAATTCAAGAATCTACTAAAACACTAAGTTTGAAATTGAGGTTTCTTTAGAAAAGTTTCAAGAATCTATTAGGTATAAATTGAATGTTTGAAAATCTATAAGTGTATATTTGAAGTGATTTTAAAATGATTAAGATCACATTTGTTATATTTAAAATCAGTCCGAGACACATCCTTAAATCACTTAAAATTAATTTAATATTTAATTTTATGCTTTTAAATATAATTTTTATATTATCAAAATTAATTTTGGATGATTAAAAACACATTAAATGATAGTTTTGAAAATGATAAAAGTAATTTTAACTATTTTAAAATAATACTTTACAAGATATAAGATTACGTACCCAAAAAGTCTAAAATTCGCTAAAGTTATGGTAGGAGTCAAACCAAAATTAAATAAGCAAACAAATATTTTATATCTTTAGAAAATTACTTTTATTTGTGTACTAATAATTGTGTTATATTTATTTATATTTTGTGTCTAATAGACATTTAAAATAACTTTAAATATTAAAAATTCATAAACATTTATTAGACAAAATAAAATAGAAAGTGTAAACACATTTCATAAACACAAAAATAAAAGTTTGAAGGAATTTGGCACAAATTTTAAAAATTTGAACTTAGTAATATATACATGTATTATTTAGTTTTTCAAATATGATTAAATAATTAAAAAAAAAATCTTGATCTCATTACAAGCATTATTTACAATTTTCTTTTAAATGTTTGGAGAATTCCAAGAGAATATTTAGAAATTAAAGTTGGTAACGTGTAACACTTTTATCAAATTGGACCAAAAACTGTGATAAGTACTACAATATATCGTTATTTAAACTTCCCTCGATATTGTCATTTTAAAACTTCGCTTCTTTTGTTTTCAGGAATTTTGCATTAAAAATACATTACATGTTATAGGGTTATTTTGTTGAAAATTAAAAGTGGTAAGATTTTTTTTAATATTTAAATTTTGTATATTGAAAAAAAACATCATTTTATGCTAGACTTGTATTCTACAAAAATTAGTGAATTTTGGTAGATATTAATTACATTATTTTTTAAATAAAATCTTAATTGTATGATGGTTAAATTTGTTTATGTACACCTTCTATCAATCATAAAATTAGTATTTATTATTAGCTTTGACCACATATACCTATTGGTTACTAACACATTTATATATCATTTAAGCTATATTAGTTTTGGTAATTGTATCTTGACCTTAATCTTTTCATTTTGTTAGTCAATTTTAATATTATTGTCAATCTTAACTTAAACTTAATAGATAAAACCCATATTATCTATTCTCTATTGAGATAGGAGTCCTGGATCCCGCTTCTAATAAATAATTTGATAAGTAAGAAAGATTTCATTATAAATTTGATTAAATTAGTTCAAATTGTCCATGCAGAATTTAATGTATCGTCTCCATATGGGATTACTATTTTATTTGTTTTATTGAGATAAACATAATCATGAAGATCAAATCTTTCTAATTATTATTATTATTATTTACAATATGAGGGAAAGGAATTAAACCTATGATAACATAATATGTATAAACTGAGTTATACGGAATCTGATTTTTTTTTTTTTTTTTTAAAAAAAAATCTGCCACCTTATGAATGATACAAATATGTTGACTATCATATAACCTTCAGATTTAATTAACATATTGACCAATTATGTTGGCCAATAATATTATATTTTTATTGTGCTATATATTTTAACAAAACCCAAATAAATATAAAATTTGACCAATTAAGTATAATTACAAGGTGAAAGAGTCACTTTTCTTTTCTTTTTCTCTTCCAGGGAATACCAGTAAAAATGGAAAAATTATAGATTAAAATCTGTAGATATTACTAAATAGAACTGGAAGTGCTAATAGAATTGTATTAATTGAGGTCAATTACATCTTAATTAATTTAGTACTTCAGATAATCAAATTAAATGCATGTAAAGAAAACTATATAATATTATTGATTTACTTGTATTGAGTTAAACTATACTCCAAGAACCTATGATGAAACTTAATAATAGTTTTGAGAACAACTATACCATTTAGAAAACTCATGATATGGATTATTAATATTTTCTTAATTTCAAGTTGATTCTTCTTAAAATCATTGACCAACTCTCCATTTGAATATGCGAATATAATGATTCAAGTAATCTTGTAGACTAGATCATATAATAAATAAGAAAAATGGGAAATTAACTTCCAAATATAATTCACAAACTGGGAGAAGAAAAAATTAAGCCTCTCTGATGAAGCTTATTTCTATTGCCATATACAAACAGAGACAAAGCATGCATACAAAAAGATATTATTTTGAAACAAAATTACCAAAAAAAAAAAGAAAAGAAAAAAAAAAAGAGAGAAAGAGGCATAAGATATTTAAACGTTTGCAAGCTTAAGCTGCAACAGTATCATCCCTAAACATTAAAAAGAAAAATTACAAGAAAACAAAAAGGGAAAGGAGTACATATGAACATACATATATATGAACCACACATATATATAATCTCTAATGAAGCTAACTATATATATATAGTAATATCTAGGGTTTAATTAACTTAAATAAAAACAATATTCAAATATTCAAATCACACATGAGATGCCAAGGGAGTTAGGCGTGAACCTCTCAGAAGTCGTCTTATTCACCAAAGAGCTAATCTCCGGCGAAAGACCAGCTCCAAAGTCGGCCTCGGGGACTTCAGGGATGGTCGAGAGAGACCCGACTTCATAGAAGACGTAAAATCCGTCTTTGGGTTGATCTTGAGCCCGAAAAATCGAGGCGTTGGAATTAGGTTTTGGTCGAAAAAGAGAGCGGAGAATTTTGGAGAGCGACCGAGAGAACTTGGAAGAAGCCTTGGACATGGGCATTGTCATCGGGACACAAGGGCGAGGCGGTGGTGGAGTCGGGGTCGGGAACGGGAACGGAGCTCGGTGGTCATCGGAGGATAAGTGAGGCATGGAGAAAGTTCTTGATGCTATGGCAGAGTCAAGATGGCGTTTGAAAGAATTGAGTTCAAAGGAATCATAGAGAGAGCTTCCACAGTCCCACAAAGAAGAGTTGGTCTTGTGATTGTCTTTGGTTTGATGAGTTTTTTTTTCCATTTTTTTTTTTTTTTTTTTTTTTGGAGAGAAAAGAAGAAGAGGGAAACTCTCTTTAATTAATTTCTTTAATTCTCTCTCTCTGTCTTTTGTCTTTAATTTTGTGTTTGTGAGAAATTGGTTGGTGAAGTTTGAAAGGGAATGGTTTAAAAGCAAAACTAAAAGGAGGGGCACTTTCCATTATAGTTCACGCCCATGCTATAATAGCCATAAAAATTTCTCCCATACCCATACATATCTTACTAATTAATTAATCTTAATCCCTACCTTTATTGCAATATTATCGTTAATTATTGCAATATTATCGTTAATTATAACTTTTTGTTTATATCTTTTGAGTTTCTTTTTTTCCATTTAAAACATTTTTTTCTAAAAAAAGATCCTCTTTTTAACAATAACGAGTTAAAGGTTAAAGAGATAAGTGGTCTAATTTTGAAATGATTTAGAGACTAAAATTAATATTTTCAAGTATAGTGACCAAAATCAAACAAAGTCGAAACTATCAAAGTTGTTATCTACTATTTTTTTTATTTTTTTTATTTTTTTTTATATGAATCTCCAACTTCAACATGTACTCTTCAATTCCATAAGTTTTATTGAGATTTTGAAGTTTGGATTGCACCTCAAATTAGGTGGCAAGAGATTTGAACTATTAGAGTGAACTTAAGTAATAAATAAATTAACTCTTACCTATATTTTTTTATTTTTCTCACCTGACATGTTATTTTTAATTGTAAATATATATATATATATTATTACTTATTTTGTGAACTAGAAATGCAATGAAAAGAGATTGTTTGTATGAACAAGTTGATGAAATCGACAAGAATCTAAAACCATAGCTTTGTGTCCATATAAATTTGAAAAATAGTGATTTTTATGATTGAACTTCCAATAATATTATTGTCAATAATTTTATGCATACAAATTTAGATAAGAATGATTAGTTTGAATTAGCAATAAGATTTACACGATCAATTTTAATATTAAAAATTTGATTCTTCTACTCGACTCTTATAATTTTAACCAACGCTCTTTGAATTACATTTGTTTTTTTAATAAGTTTGACCAATATATTAGTGTTTCTATTTTTTTTTTAAAAAAAAGCTTACCTTTATTTTTGTTTTCTAACACTTAATATTTGTTTTTAAATTACTCTCTACGTACATTTATTGATTCACATGTGTTGCTTTTTGAGTAGACAAGAAAAAAAGATAAACATCAAATTAAATGAGGCTGCCCACATCTGATATTCCTCCCATTTATTTAATTGTTAATTATTTTTTAATTTTTGCAAAGCATAAGGATTTGGAAATGATGTTGAATATTATATACATATTGCTCAAATTTGTGTTGCTTTGACTTGCATATTAATGCTTGTTGGCTTTAATCTTCAATTAACTATGTGGTGGTTGTTGAATATATATATGAATAACTTTCACTTTCAATTTTTTAAAACTTTCATATTAATATAAAGTTAATTTAGTTCATTTTTGTTTAAATTAATATCTACATAAATTTCTATTTTGATTTTTAGTTTTTCAGTAAACACTCTTTCACTTACTTTCACTTACTGATTTTTTTGTTTTGTCATCCACCTTTTAAAAATGTGTTCATAAACTAAAATAAGTTTTGCAAACTAAAAAAAATATATATGTATATATTATTGATTTGGCTAAGATTTCAAGTATGTAAAAGGTAAAAAAATCATAGTAAAAATATTGTAAGAAAAACATGCAAAAATTTTCTAAAACCAAAAATTAAAAATCAACTAATTTTCAAACGATACCTAAATCATTAAATACTCACCTACATTTTTCTAATGGACAATTAAAAACAAAATTTACTATTAAACCAATTTTAGTTTAGAAACTTAAAAAACCATATAGCATATGGGTTTGCTTGAAATAATTTTCTAAATTTTTAAAAAGTGTTTTTAAATGTTTAACTTAAGATGACATATTCAATTATACTTTTTACATTTTCTTTTTGACAATATATGTTGTGGATAATACAAATTTTATATAAGTTTAACATTATTGTTTTATAGTTTACACACATAAAACCTATATAATTGTTGATATATTATTATTATTATTATTATTATTATTATTATTAATGGAAGTTGTTTTAAGAAAAGAGACGAAGACACGAGTAGAGACAGGTAGGAAGAGGGGATATTTGGAACTTAACATAAAGAGACAAAATCATGTGAATATATTAGTTGTATTTTGTTGTCTTAAAACCCCATTAAGATAATGTTAGGTAAACTTCATTAATCAATACAACCCATCCTCAAATTTAATTAACACTAATTGTTTACAATTTTTGTTTAAAACATATTATTATATGTCTTTAATCCACTTCCAATATTAACTTGTCTAAACCAACCCTCCAAAAAGAAAAGAAAAAGGAAAAGACACCATTCATTGGACCTAGATTTTTTAGTATTTTTTATTTTAAGTCTCTTTATTCACTTTTTTATTTCATATTTTTACCACAATTTTAATACCAACCCAACACTCAATAAATTGTTTCAAATGTAGTCGTAACGATTTCTATGTTGAAATTTTACAATCAAAAAGTAAAATGATATGTTTTCAAAATACGAACCAAAATAGATATTTTGAGAGCGTGAAAACTAAAATAAACAAAGTTATACCAAAATAAACGTTTAATATATAAGGATACAAATATGAATCAAGATTATACGTACATAAAAATGAAATACTATTCCTTTTTTTTAAGAGGCAATTGCAAATATAACAATCATATTGAAATTAATTTGTTGATATTACAGATATAACAAAATTCAAATCTTGTTTTCGAAGTCTATCAGTGATGGGGTCCATATATTGGTAAGGTCCATCAGTGATAAATCATATTGCATAATTTATCAGTGATAGAGTTTATTACTAATAGATTTTGTTATATTTACAATTGTTTAAAACTGTTAATATACACTTAACTACTATCTCTAAAAGTATTGCCCAGCATAAACACTTAATACTTTACTCAAACGAGACCAAAGAGCCCAACCTCACTTTGATCTACCCCAACCCCAATAATCTGAGCTAAACACGTGTAGGAGACTAATGAGTTGTGGTTTGCTTTTGGTTAATGAGCCTCAATTTAAAATAATAATAATAATAATAAAATAAAAAATCTTAGTTCAACCTAAGAGAAGATTTAGTTTTGACATTTTTATTAGATTTTTTTATAGCATATATCAATTTATGTCTCTAAACTTTTGAACTTTTGGAGATGGAGTTGTATCAATTTTTAAACCTCTCATTATGTTTTATTTGGATACACTTATTGAAATTTCATGATTTAAATTAATATAATTATGAAAGTTTAAGTTTGAATTGATACAATAATTAATTTGGGGTTTAAAATGGTACAAAAATAAGTTTGAATTATACAATAATATTTTTTTTTCTTCTAAAATAAACATTAAACCAATCACATTATATGAAAGCACACAAACAAAATGAATATTATAATTTACAATTATTCACTCATCCATCGATACTATTCCCTTTCACCCACTATTTTAATTTAGCAAACAAGAATATTTGCTTTTTACTATACCCACTAAATTTTGCCACCTACATTATCCTTCCTTTTCAATTACCACAATAGTAATAACTCATCATAATTTGAACTTTCTCACCCCTTTTCTTATACAACAACAAATCAAATAGTGCTTCCTTTGGTTTAGATACAATCAAATTTCATGTCCTCGTAGAGCAGTAAAATCCCCACACTATTTCAAGGGTGGTAAAAACGACACATGCATAACTTAGTCTGATTAATCAAGACAATGGACATAATTATGACATGTCGCGCCTTACCTTAAACACAAAGTAGGTTCAATCGATGACATCATTGCTGAAGAGCTTGAACATTTGGGCATCGAGAACGAGCTTTCTAATAGAAGAGAAAGCACCCATGAGACCGACTGCGGAGAAGACGACAATGATGGCGAGATTGAGGGAATAGGTGAGGGAAGATTTAGGAGGATTGTGAGTGATGTTGTAGAGAAGCATTGGTAGGATGAAATCAAGAGGAATGAAGCCAATAGCACCCACCACAGCACTAATGTCACCAAAGAAAGGAAGCATTGCAGCAAAAAAACCACACATTATCATGTATAATGTACGAAGAATGAGCCTTGGAATTAGGTTTCTTTTCGAAAACATTCCTTTCTTTACATCCGCCGATTGCTTCTCCATTATCTCGTATGCTACTTGTGAATACACCTGCCTCATTATTCCCAACATAAAACATAATTATAATTGTTTTAACTTTTTAAATTAATTAAAAAACATCAACATAAAAGATAGAAAATGAATATATTCAGGTTAAAACTGTAAAATCAATAGAAACTAAACTAAAAATTATTATTATTATTTTGGACATTTGATAAGAAAATGAGAGTTAGTGATAATAAGTAAAAGAATGATTAATTATTTTAAATGATAAAACAAATTGAAAATATTTTTAAATATAGCAAAATATTACTATGTAAGTCAAATATAATATATATAGAAATATATAGTAATAAAGAATTACATTTTGTTATATTTATAAATAATAAATAAGTTGGCAGGCTTAATTTGGTATATATTTGAAAAGAGTGGCAAAAGATATAGAATTAGGGGAGAGAGAGGAGTGGACTAACCAAACCAATGGCGAGGAGTTGAAGAAGAACAAAGATGACGGCAAGGCCCAAAATCCAAGTAGGAGCCAAGGAAGGCCCATTGTCCGGCATTAAGCTTTGTAGAATATTAGAGGTAGCCTTGTTACCAAACACCCAATAGCCTGTCCCAGCAATGGCGTAGAAGCTTACAAATATCACACTATAACACATTATAAGCCCTTTCACCATCTTTCCACTTGCTGGAGGAGCCACAGTTGCCTATTCCAATTTCAACCAAACACAAACACAAATTGTTATCAAACGGGGCTTTCCTAAATTCCACTAACAATTCAATTACCTACCTGGTCGAGACAATATATTGAAATTTACTTATTTTACTTGGATTTCAGGGAGGATTCCATTCCCAAAAATGGCTGCTAAAATGGAGATGGATGTGAAGGCATTGAACACCCTTGATTTTGGTGATGATTCTAATGTGTATTCCCTTGCTGGACCTTCTTTACTCCTTGCTTCAATCAATCAAACAAAAATTAAACTAATACCCCTTTTTGTTAGTTTATGCCTACTTCGACTAAAAGTTATGCTATATATATACCTGCAATGATACAAGCAGCAACTACGAGAAAAGCGTAGCCAAAGCTTAGAAGGAGAGAGCCCAAATTCACATGTCGTAGGGAATGGAAAGTTGGAAGTTGAGACAAAATTATCATCACTCCTGTTACGATTGCTATGAACTCGTACAGTTTCATCGATCCATTTGGATTAAGGCTCGAATATATTATCTGTTCATTTCAATAACCCAAAACATTATTGTTTGAAAAAAAAGAAAAGGTGGGTGAAGCTTGTAAGAAATAAGAATGAGATTGATTTGATAGCATAACCATAATGATGAAAATATTGGTGAGAATAATAAAAGAGATGGAGAGGTAGTAGACACCTCAAGGCATTGCCCCGCAAGTAAGATTGCTCCAATTCCGACTCCAGTATTTATCGCCGTTTGAATAAATATTACAAAGTAAAACATCCATCCAGACCCTATTTAAAATTACACATATGCAAATTACTGTCAATTCTAGTCAACTATAAATTTAATTTATGAATTTTTAGATGTGTTTATATAACCATAAGCATAATTAAAATGGTATAAATTATATGTTTAAAAGAAGTATGATATAAAATTCGGATGTAAAAACATAATCCACTTTAGCATATAGTATAAAACTAAAAATTATCATTAAATTAGCGGTCTCTTTACTTTACCTCACATGACAATGTTTCTCAAATTCTAAATTTGCACACTTTATCCTTTATCCTTTCAATATACAATGATTAAGCCCTCAAGTTCAATTTACACTAAAATATGCAAAAACTTATATATTATAATAATAATAATTCAAAGAGACGTGTTTAGCATATTAGGTGATAATTATTATTTTAAAAGGTTGATGGTAAATAAAGTAGAGAGGTTAGATCATAAAATAAAATCTAAAAAGAAATTAAATACAAAAATAGGTTGAAGTCAAGAAATATAATTATGTTTCTGTATCTATTTAGACACTAATTTCTTATGTAAAGAGGGATTCTCCACTCTATATAAGGTGAGTCTCCACAGATTAAATGAACATCTCTAACTTTAAAATTACAAAGATCGAAGCTAAACGAAATGTATAAATATATAAACAAAAATATTTGAATATATAATTTATATTCTCTTAAAAATTACATGTTTGGAGAAAAGGGAGACATATAGTGGTTGATAAATAGTAGTTTTTTTTTTTTTTTTTTTTTTTTTTTTTTTTTATGAGACACTATAAATAATATGTATGGTATGAGGTGAGGTGTGAACTAAATTAATGTAGTCTAAGAAAGTGACAAATGTGTGTCTTTCATTTGTGAACCATATCATATCATTTGTGAACCATATCATATACAAACAATTATTTGAATATATGCATATATAAGAGTAATTTAGGAGTGGGAACCCTTACAACCCCTAATCATTAATGTATTAAATGCGGTCTCTAAAGCCTAAAAGCTTATGGAGTATGCATTTCCGCGTGGATTAATGTCTCTCTCTCTTTTTACCCACCAATGTCACCCATTTCCAATTTTCCAAATACCTTTCATATATGTTACAATTTTTCATGCATTTAAACTCAATTTATGATACTATTAAACCTACCTTGGTTTAAGTATATGTTAGAGATTTGAATCTTCATCATCTTCATATGTTATTGAGCTAATACATATATAAAAGGGCAATCTACCTTTTTAGTCCTCGAATTTTGGAGAATAGGTGTGTTTGATCTCTGAATTTTCAAAAAGTACTTTTTTTAGTTCCTCGATTTTTTTATAATAGGTGCATTTGGCCCCCGAGTTTTTGAAAATAGGTTTCAAAGGTCCTTGAATTATTTTATATTTTCGTTTTATATAATTATATTAAAGTTCGAATTACAAAAGTGTGTTTAAAAATAATTTTAAGGAGAAGACCTAATTTTAAAAAAATAAATTTATAATAAATAATTACTATAGGGACCGTTTAAACCTATTTTTAAAAACTCAGAGACCAAATAGATCTATTATAAAAATCCAAAGACTAAAAAAGGTATGTTTTCAAAACCCAGAGACTAAAAATGTAACTTTTTTTCATATAAAAACAATCTAGACCTTTCTTGATTGGCCCAAAAACAAGTGAGAAAAGGGGTTTTGGTTGAGATCAATACTTCACTAGATTTATGCTTTATTGATTATTTTACATAAATCTTAAAAGATTAAATTTTTATTAAGTAATTATTCTAAAAACAATTATTAAGCAATTTATAAAAACTAGAAAAAAATTATTAAAATGTCTTCTTTTTAAAAGTTAAAAAGAAAAAATGTCTTAAATCTTTTTTCCTTTTAAATAAATAAGAATCCAACAATGTCGTCATAAAAAAGATTTTCATTTGAAAATATTTTTTAATACAATGTGGATAAAAAATTCAACTTTAAATTTTATGAATTGTTTGGGTCCTACTAACTATATTACTAGTATTTCTAATTATTATGATCTATAATTAACAATATATATTATTTGTTACGTAAATATTATTTCTTATTTACATCTTTTCTTTCCTTATTTGTTTTGCACCAGAAACACACATACTATTATAATGTGTATACCAAAAGTATTTTAGAGTAAATGTCAAGCAGCTTATTATTATTTAATAAAAAATGGAATATCTAGCCACTATAACTCTATACTATCTTATATATATGTGTGTGTGAAAAGGACCTTTCACATTGGCATCATTAGTTTCCACTTTCCAGAAGTAAATATAAAAACAAATGTTTGTGTTACAACTTTTTTAGTATTTTACGTATTTAAAACAAAGAATTTCGGATCAGAAAATTGTACAAAAAAAAAAAAAAAAAAAACTTTTTGCAAAACGAAATTCGCCGGAAAACGCAACAGAGGAATAAATCAATTATGGAAAAAGTTACCTAACACGTCGGCGGCGAGTTCCCGAAATCGTATGTGGCGGCGGCCGGCTTTCTCGCAGTGATCCAGAACCTTCGACATGAGGAAATACGAATAGAAAGTCACAACCGCCATGATCGTCAAGCAGAAAAACCCTAATCCCCAACCTAATCCTCTGAACGCGTACGGCAGTGTTAGAATCGTCGGTCCGACAATCGCCGTTGTCAAATGGAATCCGGCATGCCACCATTCCCCTGTTTAATCGTCAATCCAAACAAACTTAATCCATCCATTTATAATAAAATTCCTCCACTGTTTTCGCTTTTTCAGAGAATCGAAAAAAAGTTTGAAAACAGAGAATCGCAAAAATTAATCTCTCTTCTTCTTTGCTTTACCTTTGGATTGGAGGACGAATGTTGCTCCGGCGTCGTCTTGGCGATCGGCGTCGATGATCGGAAGCTGATTGACCATCGCAAATGTCGCCGTCGACGGGCGGTGGAATCCAGGGCCGGTGGAGAAAGCGAGGCAAAGCTGAAATTGAAAGTCCCGGAGTTGGCAATTGATATTTAAAGATGGAATAAGTCAAACACATCATTTTTACGTTTATTTATTTATTTATTTATTTATTATTTTCCCCCTTCTTCTTCAATTTATGTAGTTGGCAAATAGTTGTGTTTTCATACATTTTCATTACTTAATTATTACCCAATTTTACTTAAAAATATTAGAAATATATTCGAGAAAATTAGAATTTTGACAATTACACGCCGAAAGATTTTTAGAATTTTACTTAACTTTGTAACAAATTAGTTTCTTTTTTTTTTTTTTTTTTTTTGGAGAAGACAAATTAGTTATATTTAGAAAGAAAAAACATTCTTTTATTTCAAATTTAAAACCCGCTAAATTTCTAACTCAATTTAGACCAAAATCTATATTTTTAAAAAAGTATTAATTATTTAGTAGTTGAAAAAAATATATCTTTTTTATTTAGTTAGATTTGATTACCTACCTAATCTCAAACCTTAATTTAAACCAATATATTCTTTTTCTAAAGTTTCATAATAATTATTTAGTAATTGAAAAAAAATTATTTGTTGACGTTAAAATAAAACCATATTTAGTTGGATTTTTCAATATTTAATCAACGAAACATAATCTGGGTGTCCTATTAAACTATTTATGTATAATACTTTAAAAAATATTTATAAATTTTAGATTTTCTTAAAAAAAAATAATAATAAGAAAAACATATAGTAGGAATGAAATAGAGATCCAAAACTTTTGACTTTAGAAGAATGAGATGCCTCTCAATGTCGGCATAACATTTTAGGCTTTAATAAACAATGATTTTGGTTTTCTACTAATTTAAAAACTAAATATAATTATGTTTTATTATTATTTTTTTAATTTAAATATTATTTTAAACTTTATACTTTCTAAATGTCTAATATACTTTTAATAAGTTTTTAAAATTAGCCAATGTAGCTAATTTATGGTTGATTTATATTTTTTAAAAAATACTTATTAAGATTCCTTTTATAAATGGTGAAATTATGTATCCATAATGCTTTTCTTTTCTTTTCTTTTTCTCTCTTTTTTTGGATGAAAATTATAACTATTATTTGGACAGTTTTCAAATATAGGAAGAAAAACCAAAATATTTATAAATATAGCAGAATTTTATTGTCTATATGCAATAAATCGCGATAGACTATTAACTGTATCTATCTGTGTCATGATAGATACAAATAGCAGACTATTACGACCTATCGCAGATAAACCGTGATATTTTGCTATTATTTGTAAATATTTTCAGCAATTTTGTCATTTAAAATAAAATTGGTATTATTTAATCAATTTTGAAAAAATAAATAACTTAAATTTAAGATTACGTTAGCTAAATTAGACAAATATAAGTATATGGACTTATATAGACTAACATGAATGAAACTCATCATTTATTAGTTATTATTAAGTAATTGGATGCTACATAAACGTAAAATTTTGTCCCCAAGAAAAAATTAAATTTTTTTTAAAAAAAAAAAATTATTATAAATAGAAAAAAATATCAAACTATTTACAAATATAGAAAAATATTATTGTCCATCAGCCATAGACTGCAGTAGACTTCTATCGGATAGAAGTTTATCTCAATTTATTGCTCAAACAATAAAAGTCTACCGCTCAAGCGATAGAAGGCTATTAGTGTTATTGCTGATAGACAATAAAATTTTATATATTTGTAAATAGTTTGACTTATTCTGCTATATTTGGAAACAATAAAATTTTTTTTGAAGGTGAGTGGGCAGGGGGTAAACTTACCTTTACCCGAGTGCGTAGAGAAGTCAAAAGAACAATAATATCAATAATAACGTTAAAGCAAAATGATTTTTTTTAAAAAGAAGTATTCATCATTTGCACTTTGGACTTGCAGCACTAGATCAATGCGTCATGAACTTTGTATAAATTCGGTTGATATTAAAAATTTCAATTCATCAATTATGTAAAAAGAAAAAAGAAACAATGAAAAATTGTAAAACAAAACAATATATTCGAGGTGAATGATTCATTATTTTAATTCAACTATGTTTGTTATGTTGACTTAAAGTTAGTAAAAAAAGGAAAATTTAAATGTATGGGCAAAAATTGCTTTAGTCTACCTACTACTTCAATAATTGAATATTTAAAATGGAATGTTTTTTCGTTGGGTCTTTTAGATATTTATGTTTTTTTTTTTTTTTTTTTTGGAAAATTAGGTTGTTTCAAGTTAGTTCTTAATTTTTAAAATTGAACAATTTAGTATCGCTAATTAAACAAAATTCATTAAATAAATAAAAGATTTTTATTTATTTGATTAGTTCAATTTTAAAACATAGTAACTAATTTGAAACAAAATTTAAACCTTAAAAGACAAAAAAAATGTAATTTTTAAAAGTTGAGTTTCTCATTGTGTATTAAAATTTTAATTTTTTATTTCTTTTATTTGTTGCCAAGTAATTTCAGATTCTATTGGGTTCAAATCATAATCTCAATCTTTTTTAGCATTTTCCAATCTCTTTAATTTAGATGAATAACACAAATTAACCGTTGAAAGTGTCAAAATTCATAAATTTTAAGTTTTTAATCAAAGAAAAAAAAAATTCTAATACTATTTTTCTCTAGAATTTTACAATGTACACAATCCAAAGTATAAGAGACAAATATTTTTTTTAAACATTATTTGAAATGATAGTTTATTAAAGAGTTAAAAAGTTTCTAACAATTTTTTTTTAAAGATTAAACACTTTCTTTTGAACGATTGTACAAACTTTATGTTAATTGAATTCAAACCTTTAAAATTTGATGAAATTAAAAATTTAAGGTTAATAAAAGAAATTGTACCACTTAAGTTGATGTCGACAAGATGTATTAGAGTTAGAACATTCTTCATTAGAAGTTCATCAATACACATTCAAGAAAGAAAAAACCAAGATTAGCAACAACTAATCAAAACCAATCATTGTTAGGGACTGTTCAAAACAACACTTGAACAGTGAAAGCAAACTAAACTACTACTAACACACTTCCTGTTCATCATCAACCTTCACTTCAGCAACACTTTTGTTGTATTCCTCCACTTCCTTTTTGTAAGCTTCCATGGCTTCCGCAGCTTTGTCATTCCACATTTTTCTCTCCCCTTCACTTAGTTCCTATTCACCCCAAAACCAAATCACAAGAACACACCCATTTATCACCACACCACAATCACCAGAAATATAAATTTTCTCAGAAAAAAAAGATTTGCATCAAAAGTTCAAACCTTCCATTTCACTGATATCAGTGCGTTAATTGTGGAATTGTTAACTCGAGGCCTCTCCTCCATTACACTTTTCCTTGCTTCTTTGCTGCAATTGACACAATAATCAAGTTCAGTGAATAAAAAACTCTAATTGCAATTCAGAAGTTAAAGGGTGTTTTGTTTTTGTTCAGTTCAACCTGAACAAGATGAAAGAGGATGCAGGCTTCTTAGGCTTGTTGGGATCCACAGTCTTCTTTACTTCTTTCTTCTTCTTCTGGCGCTCTTCCTTTGTTTTCTTTATAATAGTTTCAGTCTTCTCTTTCTTCTTTAGCAATAGCAAAGCCTCATGTTTCTGAAGCTTCATTTGCTCTTCCTCTTCCTTCTTCAAGATTGCTGCTTCCTCCTCCTTTTTCTGCTTGTAAATTTCCATCTCCTGCATGTATTTTTCCTTGTTCTTCTTTGCCATCTGCATATGTTCAAGAGTTAATCATTGATCTTGGATGAAAATTTCTGGACAAATGGTTTTTTATGAATCCTGACCTCTTCGTATGGACCTCTCTGCTCCTCTGTCATGTTCTTCCACTCCTCTCCTGCTATCTTGGCTACCTGAACCGAAAAAACAGTGGATAAATTAGACTACAAAAGCAAATTAAATCCCCCATACACAAGCTCTTGAATCATCAATTGATCCAAAAGCTTAAGCTAATGGGTGAAGCCAAATTTAATTGTATATCACTAACACAAACACAGAGAAATCCCAATTCAAAAAGTTGTTAATCTAACCTCGAGAACATTCTTGTTTTCAGCTAGAAGAGAAGCACGCCTCTCATTTGAGAAGAGAAAGAAAGCAGAGATGGGTTGTTTAGGCTTCAATGGATCTTTCTCTTTCCTAAGGGCATTTTATCAAACATTAGTAGGGCACCAGAAAATTTTCCAAGTGTTAAGTTAGCAGAGAGCAAGATATGGCTCTTACTTCTTCTTCTTCTTCTCCTCCTTTTCTGCTGCCTCTTTGAAATGAAGGTATTGTTCAAGCAGCTCCATGGCTGTCTTCTGCTTCTGCTCCTCTTCTAACAACTTCATCGCCTCAGTCTCACGCTTCTCTTTAGAAGTGATTAGCAAATAGGCTTCTTTTTCAGCTTGATACCTCTCCTCATATGGCTTCTTCTCCTCTGCTGAAACACTCTTCCATTTTGCCCCCAAAATGTTTGAGATTTCCTTGAACTCTGCCTCTGGATTCTCTTTCTTGATCTGCATCAGAGGACACAAAGCCATAAATGTGAATTTCAAAACTCATTACGTAACAGTTTTCATCATAATCAAGAATTATCAGCAGTTCAATCTACCTCGTTCCACTGATCTTTGCACCATAAGATGTAGGGTGGAGCGGGCCTCTTCTTTTCCGCGCACTTCTTCTTCTCTTTCTTATCTTGTTCCTTGTCTTTCAAAATTTGAATCATAGGGAGGTTCTGATTAAGAATGAAAAGAATTTCAACAATCGGAAATGAGAAACCCTAAACCAGATCCGAAGATTCCTCTCGGAGATACTAATTAATTCCATCTATATCAAACATAATTTCAGAAACGTAACATTTTCTTGTTCTTGTCTTCTCAGTATGCAAGATTAAGAAGAGAAAAACACGAGATTAAGAAACGAACCATAGTTGGTTTGAACTCCTTCAACTTCTGCAACTTCTTCAATTCAATCTGGAGCTTTTCCTGTTCTTTATCTCTCGTCTTAAGCTCTTCATCCTTCTGTTTAAGCATTTCATCTTTGGCTTTCAAAAGCTCCTCAGTCTTCTCCTTATCGAGCCTCAACTGTTGAAGCATGTCCTGCATTTCCTGCAAATCTTTGTCGAAGGATTGCTTCACCGGCTGCTTCTTCGCCGCGGCTTTGGATTTAGGTTTCTTAGCCGAAGATTGATTCTGAGAGAGGATCTCCCCTTCCGATGGTTGTGTAACTTTCGCAACCATGGATTGAGATTGTGGCTCCTCCGGCGAGGAGTTTTTGTCCTTCAAAGCCTTCCGGCTGTTTCTTGGTTTCTTAGTCTGTCCAGCAGGTGCGCCGGAAATCGGAAGTTCAGCAGTGGCGGAATCGGCCATTGGAGGGAAATGAGAATGGAAACGGAGAAAAACCGGGCTAGAAGGTTATGTCAATGTCAAAAAATTTGAAAGGACGAGAGAGGGTTTAAAAAGAGGGAAAGAAGCTCAACGGTCGGATTTGTTTCGTTTCAAAATTCAAATGAATTAATGAGATTGAAAACTTTTTTTGAAATCCGGCGTCTCAAATGCATTTGGCCGTTGGTGAAGCTTACTTTTTCTTTCAAAAAAACAAAACTATATTTGAAATTTTTATTATTTTTTATTAAGAAAAATTTGAAATTTATTGAAGAAATGTATTTAAACGCATATGGTAATAAATTAATTTTGTTTAAAAAATTGTTGTAAAAAAGATTAAGAATGAAATCGAAAATGATCGAGGATCATGTATATTTAATTTTATTCCTACAAAATATTTTTACTAGTACAGAAAAGATATCTATACTATCGGAAAAACTTTTGAATTCCTTTTTGCCTGTTTTAGTTCAAGTTTAGTTTTTAGAATTTATTTTTTTTCTCTATATATACACCATTTTTCACGACTCAATTGTCCTATCACATTTCAATCAATTGGCTTCATCCCCAAAATATGTCAACAATTTCAATCAATAGTCTTTAGGTAGGTCAAGGAAAATTAACATGGCAGCGATAAACTTCAAATCTTAAAATCATCTAATCAGATGAATCGGTGAGTGAGTTTTTTTAGACTTATTTATTGTTGGCAATTTTATTCTCAATTGAATGACAATTCTTGATTTTTGTGGAGGAATACATCTTTTGATAGTTCTCTTAAGTTATTAAATTTTATATTTTTTTTTTCAATTATTTGTTTTTATATATTTTTTTATAATTTTATCTCGGTACAAAGATTCAAGCAATACTACAAACAAAGTGGAATTCTTTTATAACAAAGGTAAATGTAACACACGTATTAAGTACTTATACATGTGCATTTCCTTTTCAACGTTATCAACACATGTAACATACATGGTTTCCAACTAGTCTACACAAATTTTAGGATGAATTCTGGGATCAAACTAATAGAAAGACAAATGGAGCTCATGGTTCTAACAAAATAAATTGAACAATTAAAGACTAATTTTTTTTTGGTTCTGTCTAATGTCTTGAACGATAACTATTGAGGTTACAAACAAAACCAAAAAGTCAAAGATGTTTGAAAGCAATGTAGTTGTCCATACTCTCCATTTATTTTGTGTTACATAAGTATATTATGTGAAATCCACTAGTATTTATAATTTTGTGTTACATCAGCATATTATGTGAAATCTACTAATATTTATGAAATAAATTTATGGTGTGAACAAAGAGAGTGAGATTCCCATAATTAATAGTGTGAACAAATGAAGTGTAGAAGTGCCGTAGAATTAGAAATTTTTGCAGACAAAAACATGTTTATTCAAAGGTTATTCTAACAACTACATTAATCTTGTTCCTTGTACATGGATGAAAAATGCTCACTAACATTTGAGCCATTACTCAATGCAACTTCACGAGATTCTTCAAAGTATCACTTTTCTGAATCCTCCCCCCACAATTAAAAAATATACAAACTTTCAAGTTTATATATACTCATACAAACAATCTCACAATTCAGAAAGAATCTAAAGCAAATGATTTTGAGTTCCATAAGGCAAAAGGTATAGGTGTAAGCCATCAACCAGTGATTTAATATACAAGGGTCGATCGCTGCATCGGCTTATTTTACAAGAAATGGAAGCTGCATCGATATCCGAAGAAAGATTTCCAAAACTTAAATCCTTGTGTGTGTGTATCACTTGAGTGTTCTTGGTACTTTCATGCCAAACCCATGTTTTACCTTCTCAATGCTGTTGTTCAAAGAATGTTCAAGGTCAGATGTTTTTCTAGGTGCTACTCAAAAGAAATATGGTATATTGTTTTCAATCTCATTTCTTTTTTCGCTTTCAAACGATAAGGAACTGAGAACAACATTATCAAACTAACTTCTAAGTTCAGTTTATGAAAGTTTAAGCCGACTAATCGAAGATTTTAATGACTAGCAAAACTTACGTTGGAGCGAGTTTTCCCAGGTTAAATAACTCTTTTCCAGAATCTTCATCTACAACTCTTCCCGAAATGTCGATTCTATACAATTTATTTGCAGTAGTAGGCAACCCTCTGCTAGAAAGCAACTCCAGATCCCTTTTATGAAGTTCTCTCCCATTGACAAAGATTCCAGTGTTTCCAGCAGCACAGTTCCTCGACATTGGATAGGTGAACTCGTCAATAAATGGCTGAATCACGAGCAGAGAAGAAGTTAGTTGATTAATGTAATCGGCCACTTCGAGCTATATTAAACCACAGAAAAGAAACTAGAAATCAACTGGAAACTCACAGGAATAATACCAAGACATGGATGGCCCATTACACCCCAGAATCCAGCTTGATAATCGTACCTAGTAACCACAATTAAAGAAAGAAAGCACAATGTTATGTCAGGAATTTTATTTATACAAGACTTCATTTGTATGCATAGATCCTCCTTTTGCATTTTAAAACTCTTTTCAACTTTTTGCCGTTTGGACTAAATATATCAACTTTAAAAGAGAACGTTTGTTCAACTTAAAATCATTTATCAACTAATCTTTTTGGGGTCAAATTTCTGAAAGATGAGGAGGAATGCATCCAAGAATTTGTTTGAGAAAGAAACTTACCAATAATCTCCAGGAAGAATGGGCCCAGCTTTCTTTTCAGCCTTTTTTACTACATGAGCTGGTAAATGCTGCCCATTAACCGAAACTGTAGGCCTTCCATTATCCGTAATTTCACTTGATCTTGAAAAATCTCTTAAGTTGTTCCTACTGAGACCCACAAAGAAGGTTTCAGATTCTTGATTGCTTTTGATCTTGCTTTGATCTTCTTCTTCCCCTTCTTCTTCTTCTTTGTTTATTTCCACAGAATCTTGAGAAATATGAATGTTTGAATAATCTTCAAACGAGACGTCTAACTCATTTGGTTTGGTGACATCATCTACCAAAATGTTCTGCTTATTTTCACTTCCCTCTCTGTATTTGCTAGGTTCATTAAAAGAAGGGTTATCAGAGTTCTCCGTGGAACTTACTACAGATGGAGTATCTTTTGAAGGCAGGTCAGCAGAGTCAGAGAGATTTTTCGAATCACAATTTATAGTTGGCGTCTCTTTTTCCTCGGTAGAAATGAGAGGAGAAGTTAGCTCCTGCGTTTCAGACTCACCACAATTTGAATCCTGGTCATTAGAGGACTTGTCATGGTCAGTACCGATCACTTTGTGACTAGAACTATCAGAACTTTCTATGGAGCTGGTAGCATTGACAACTTTGGGGGTACCATCATCAGGAGAAACTTCTTCAGGCTTGGTTTCTGCTGGAACGCTAACAACGAGCTTTCTGTTTTCTACTTTTACAATAATGACAACAGAACAAGCACCACACTGCAGTTTCTGCCAATCCATCTCCAACTTGTAGAGTTTTCTCGGCAGTTTTAGCAATTCCAAGCAACTAGTGCATACAATGAATGGAGCACCACCGGCAATGGCATCGCTAGATTTTCCATTTCTCCGAAAAACTGCAACCATTCTTGATTGAACCGGACCAAAACCATCAATCTCTGAATCAAGCTCACTAGGTTGTCTAGAGTGTGAAACTGTATCTTGAGATGGAAAACGACCAACACGCGGCAGATTGGAAGCCTTGAGTCCAACTGTAACAGGATTCTCATCATGAAACGTGCTAGATTTGATTGCCTCTTTTGGATTACTTACATTGCTTACAGGAGAGTTTGGCCCTTGAAGAGGAGGGCCTTGCCTGTTTCTTTTGCTGCATTGTGAACAAGAGCAGGCAGGATGGTGAAAGAAAGCATCTTCAGCAAGATGTGGTGGAGAAAGAGGATCTTGTTTGAAATCCATGAAGCTTTCTGGATAGCGTTCACGAGGAAGCCGTGGAGGATACTGATGAGTAGGCAGATAGTTAGTCTTCCTTATCATTTGCTCCTGAAACTGATCCTCGTACAATGGTATATCTTCCACAACATGCCTCGGAGGATGTAAAAAATCCTCACCATTTCTTTGATGATGACCAGATGCTGGAAAGGTTCCATTGCCCTGATCAAAGTACTGAGGACCATGGATGTGCTGTGGGCTCTTTGTCGAAGATCGCATTGGGACATTGTAAGTAGTTCGACCGTAGTATGGATCAACTGGAGCTCTATCAGCAACAACTCTTGGTCTATCTCCTACATCACAGGACTTAATAATTTGGTCTTTCAACTCATCCAACCTTCTTAGGAGTTCAGCTCGATTCGGGTCTAAGCCTTCTATAGGACCTTCATAGTTCCGATTAGGCTCGGGACGGCCATAGAACAAGTCCAAATTAGAACTTGAAGGTCTGTCACTAGGATAACAGAAATTCGGAGCTCCTTTTCCATGAGCAACAGCCATGGAGTTTCTAGAGTACCCTGTGAATGCATCTCTTTCGACTCTATGATGCTGAAAAGTAGCTCGGATTCTCGCTGCTCCAATAGGATCAGGATAAGGTGCTGTACTTGGAGAATCAGAATCATAAATATTCATGTCTTGTTCAATATTATATCGACGAACCCAATTCTCGATACGTTGTTCTGAAAATTGACTGTGTGTTTGTGCAACCAAACCAACTTCTTTATCTCCAAGCCTCTGCATAGGCCAAACTCCCTTAGTTTCCATCCCAATTTTCCTCTCATAGTCATCTATATTCTCTCTATCATTTGTTCTAATTGGACTGTTGCTGAAGACAGTCCTTTTGGACCTTAAGACTCTCTCTTTTACAGTTGGCTCCATGCTTGGACTGTCCCACTCAGTGTCAGATACACCACCTAAACTGCTACCTCCTTGTTCTGATAAACACTCATTTTTCTCAATGCTCCCAGAATCCCTTTTCTCATTAAGGAGAACTTTGCTCTTAGCTGCACCAACAAAATTGTGATAAAATTTTAAATTCACCCAAATGCTCACTCAGAGGGGCTAAAAAGAAAAAAGGAAAGAAAAAAAAAAAACAAAGGTTAAAATATAAATTTAGGGGCTGTTTGGGGCACCAAATATAATAGTGGTGTCTATACTAATCTACAATTAAGTATAGTAAATACTATTTCAAAATCCTTTTTGCTACAATATTTACTATTTCTCACTCATCCTCTCCTTTCTTCTTTGCTACCATGTTTACTATTTCTTACCTAAATAAAAATAGTTTACACCCAAACACAGACTATTATCGCCAGACTATTCACCCCAAACACTAACTATTATAACCCATTGACTATAATTATCAACTCAACTCCTCAAATGCTCCCTTAGTACTAGAACTATAATGCATTATCTATTTCATTTGTTAGATGACATAATATTAAATTTGTCTTCACTCGTTAGCTTAAGTATTTTTAATATCATTCTTAAACTTTAACATTATCCATTGTTAACTAAATGGGAACATGACATAGATTGGGCAAATAGCATAAACAGTGGCGCTAAAAGTTTTCCAACTCTTGACTTTTACTTCTGTTTATAGAACTAATTTCTCAGCAGCCAAACAAACAAGAGAAGAGAATCAAAAGCATTAAAGCAAATTCATACCTCTAAGAACAGTACCACACCCACCACACTGATAAACAGGAAGTCCAGAAGGTTCAGGCAAGAGATTCTCGCATCTGGGACAACGAACTACTCGAACTTTCTGCTCACCAGCCATAAATTCAGACCCAAAAGAAGATCAAACTTAGAAACTCTTCAAACCCATCAAAGAGAAGAAGCAATCAAACAATCCCAAAACCCAAAATCATTGAGAAAAAAAAAGAAAAAAAAAAAAAGAGAACTCCTCAAACCCATTAAAGAAACATAAACCCCCATGAAAAGGAATCAGAACTTTTCACACAATTTTCCTAAAATCACAAACCCATAAAACTTTTCAACACAGAGAAATAGAATCCATACAATTTCCACAGAGAGAGAGAGAGAGCAATTGAATTCTAACTGATCACTTGGAATTGGTAATTACAAGAAGATTGCAAAGGAGGGAAGATCATTGACAAATTGGCCTGCAAGATGCCGACACGGTTATCTCGAAATCTCACAACTTGGACTGTGAAAAGGGAAGATATTGGAGAGAAACATAAAAACGCTGTCGTTTAGGGTCAAACGGCGTCGTGTTATTGGTAATTAGATGACTTTCCCGCGTTTTGTAATAAAGGCGAATGGGCCGAGTCAGACGGAGAGCAGTAGATACAATCAAATAGTCTAAGTAAATAACGTTGACCAATCAGCCTACACACATTGAGTCTTGAATTACAATTATACCCTCCATCAAGACGTGGGGAGCAATCAGGTGCGGCAGGGTGGTACATTATGAATTAATGCCACCCTGCCTTTTCTTTCTTTCTTTCTTGAAAATGATATTAATCCACTCGGTTTTATTGTTGACTTTTCTTTTTCTCAAAAACAAATTCAATCACTCTTAAGAACTTAAAATACACAAATTTTGACCCAGTTATATTATTTAATTATGAGAAAATTAGTCAACGTTCTAGAGGATTTGATAAATAGTGAACTTCAAAGACAGGTTTAATATGTTAAGATTGAATAATAATAATAACACCAACAATACCTTACAAGTTAACAGAAGAATTTATTAAAATAGATGAAAATTAAAAGGTCAAGTATGTTTCTTGCATCTAACTCTCTGTCTCGGATTCTTCAATTTTTTTTTTTGATTAATACTATATATATATATGTGGTTTAAATATTTGTGGATAATTCATTGGAGAATAGTTCAACTAATTAAAGCACATATGCTCGATTAATAAAGAAGTTTGAGCTCCAATGGTAGAGCATATGATGTAATCATGATAAATGCTTGGGCATATAAATGATCTCCAACTCCCACCATACCACTCGACAATCATATGCACGCCTCTTGTTGTAACCATTCACAATCTGTAAGTTGTTGTAGGTATTATTGTCCATGCTTCCTTATTTGTTTGGTTGTTTTCTTTTCTTCATGTCAATTACGACCAAGCTGAAAATCTCTTACATGTTTTAAAGGTTTTATTTGAAGAGTTTTAGTCATAAACCAAACGTGAAAATTTCATTGTTTTAAATTGAGTTTAAAAACCAAATCGATATGCCCTTTGTGTTGGACTAAAAAAAACATTAACTATACTTTGTTGATATTTTTTTAAAAACATTTTATTAATTTTTTTTGATAAAATTAAAATGTCAATTCACCTTTTATGTCTATGTCGAACATGTAGAAGATGTCAACATGTAGATACTTTTTTGTTAATTAAAAAAAAATGTTTAAACATGTGAAGGTGAAGAAATTTGAACATTTGGTCTCTTAATTATAATATATATCTTAATCAATTGAACTATTTGTTCAACTTAGCAACATGTCAATAAAAATTTAAAACTTTTGTTCCTTGAACTACAAAACAAGAACCACCTTAATTCTTCAAGCATATCTTCTAGGGGGTATTTGGGGGTCAAGTTTGGAACGAGATTGGGTTATAATGGAATCCAAAACCTATGCTTGGGTTGAGCATTTTAAACATGATTTGTAATACCAAATTCATTCCATTCACAATTTTCAACCTAACCCTTTTTTCCATAGTTTTCACGCTTCACGGTTTCATTTCCATTCTGCCTTCAATTCGTCATGCATTCCAACACTCCTCTCATTCTTAGTAATCCTGATTATATTCTAACCACTCAAACAATCCTTGAAGTATAACTCATTTCAAATTCTGTTTTCAATTTTTTTATAATTTTTGTCATGTCTTTTATACTAGAGTGTAAAACAAGCATGTTTGAGAGTGATTCTAAAATAGCTAAAATCATCTTTATCTTTCTTTTAATGATTCAAAACCAATTTTAATTATATAAAAATAACATTTAAAAATGTAAAATTAAATATTAAATTAATTTTAAGTGATTAAATTAATTTTTTTTTAGAGTGATTTTAACCCTTCAAAAATTTCTCTCAACCAGTAAAAGTGGAATGATAGAACTATCAACATTGTAACTTGAATTCTCATAATAAAAATACATCTAAAGATTTATCATTCCTTTAAAAGGAGTCTCCACTAACATCGAAGGGAAAAAAAGAATCTACAACAAATCCTATATTACAAATATAAATGTACAAAAGAAAAGAATACTCAATATCATCTCTAATTTCTGAAGCCATCGTTCTCATATTCTTTAGATGTTCCATGAATTCTGGATGCAACTAGGTCTAGATCTCGAGCAATCTACGTCTTCCTCTAGATACCAAATCCTCTAGCGCATTGACAAATATTGCTTTCTACATAAAGATCCCAATTACCCTAATCAAAATTAGGGTTTTTTCTTGCAATTTTACGTCTAGCTATACAATGTCAAACTCTCTTTTGAATATAGAGAATTTGCTTTTAGAAAAGAAGAGGATCCTTAATTACCCTAATAAAATTAGGATTATCTCGGAATTTCACATCCACCAACACATGGTGCCTTTTTCTCATTTCTCTACAATTTCTCTTCTATTATCTCTCCAATGATCTCCATTATTTTTGTTTAATTTACCTACAAATGCAAAAATAGAAGGCATTAAAATATCTGAAGTTAATATCAAACCAGCACAGTTACCAGATTAAGACATGAAAATACCATAAATCACAACAAACAAAAACAAGGAAACTTTGAAATCACACTCCAGCTTGAAAGGAACTACATGTATAAAGCAAAGTAAAACTCATAGGATATTAATTCCTAGGTAGGTGGCCTCATGACCTCTTAGTCATTATTGACACTATGTCTTCTTTTTTACCACTAGCCCAACTCATGATACAATTCAAACCTCAAAAAAGGAGTTACTCGAATATTACTCATTCAAGCCATATCTTAGTTGATGGATCAACCAACAAGCAAAGGTATCTAGCAAGTACTAAATTTTTTTGTAAGACTAACGTAAGCTCCTAATCCACATAAATTATCCCCAAGTAGCTAAAATGGCTACCTGGAAAAGACTAAGGCCTAAAAATATTTATAAGAATCGAGTAAAACAATCTTCTTCTTCTTCTTTAGACAAGTAAGAAATACTCAGTATTTGTCATTTTTCCAAAGATTAGATGGAAAACCCAGATAGTTTATAGGCCACCAGGCTCCCCATGGTCCAATCAAAAAGGAAAACTTACTTTCCTACTAAAAAGAAAAGTCAAGAAACATACAAGTCCTAGAAGAAATTTAAAAGAATAAATAAAATAAAATAAAAATATCTAACATGCAACTAAAATCTAAAACAAAACAAACATGTTAAAGGCAAAAAAAGGTAAGAAACATAAGCAATATGCATTAAGATAACAAAAGAAGTGGGAAGAAAGCAGGTATACCAAGAGACAAACTGGCTAATTAGGCACATCCAAAAGAAGAATTCTCAACAGACCAAAGAACAAAAATGTACAAGAACGATGGATGCAACCAAAAGAATGCACGAGGCAAAACCAAAACTAGAAAAAAGATGTGTGGTAAAGGGAGTGATCATTGACTTACTATCTTACACTCTGGCCTCCTTTAACATTCAGCTTTAAGACCTCATCTTTGAGAAAATCATAGCGGTCACGGTGATACTCAATCAACATGCAAAGTTGCCTTATCGCTTCTTTTTTCTCCTCTTTCAGACCCAGCATACCTTCATTCTTCTCTTCCATCATCTTCTCTAATTCTCTCTGTCTCTTTTCAAGTTGGTGGATTGCTTGAACCAATCCATCCTTCTCAGATCCTTCCTTGTTGGCCTTAATCTCCAATTTCTCAACCTGTTTTACTAATATTGATTCTCTCTCTTTCTTATCTTGAAGTTGTTTGCCAAGATTTGCCACCTCTTTTTTTAGGCCTTCTGTTTCTTGAATAGCTTTTGAGACCCAACTCTTTGCAAGCTGTAGATCGTGGGATGTCTCAATGACACACTTCTCATACTTTGCATAGTCCACCATGAATTTCCTGATGACACATTCCAGTTGGGAGAGGTTACTGTTAATGTTTTCTGAAACGGTAGATATCGTCCTTTGGTGCGCTTCGTTGTTAGCAACAATGGTTGCAGACAGTCCATGAATTCTTTCTTCAAGTAGTTTCTGTTGCTCTAGATATTTCAATTCAGCTTTCAGAAATATCTCTTCCTTTTCAGTTAGTAATTGTTCTGTAACACGAAGCTTCTGGTTTGATAAGCGAAGCTTGACTTCAATCGTGCGAACGTTTTCAACCAGGATATTTATCTCATCACTTTTTACTTCCAGGTCTCTTTTTAGATCCTCAGCCATTAGCTCCAAGTCATCTTTCACTTGGTCCTTTGATCTCATGTCCTTATGAAATTCTTGGGCCATTTCTACCATCTTCATTTCTGCATTATCAAGCTTTAGCTTACATTCTTGAAACTGATCTTCTACCAGTTTATACTCATCATTTAGCTTCTTGTATGCATCCTCATGTTCCTTCATACTTCTTTGATAATCACCAATTAAACTCAATAACTCAACTTTCTCCTTTTCCAATTGAGTTAAGGTATCCAAGAGTTCTTGTTTCTCCCTTTCAACCCGCAACTCAATTTCACTTTTTTCATTCTGCAAAGAATTCAATTTCTCTTGCAGATTTTCAACCTGAGCCACTAAGATTAGTTTTTGGCTTGAGGCTTCAGCCTCTCCATTTCTGTGTTTCTCATGGAGAGTAGAAAGCTCAACTCCTTTATCTGTCAAGGTACTTTCTAATTCAAAAAATTTCTTCTCCAGCTCAAACTTTTCCTCCCTGAATTGACTAGTCTCATCCATCTGACTCTTAAGTTTCTCCTCAAGTTCGTGCTTTTCATTGCATAAGGAGTCAAATGCTGATTCAAGATCCTTGATTCGCACTATTAAATCTTCTTTCTCTTTCAATAGTCTCTGTAGATCCGAAATCTTGTGTTCTATTTCCTCCTTAAACTTTTGTATCTGTATTGTATATTCTGAAACTGTTTGAGTTGTCCTCTCAAGTTGCAACTCCAATTCAATTTTTTGGCTCTGTTGGAATTCCAACTGTTGCTGCAACATATCCACCTGATCTGTCAACCCCTTGACTTGCAATGAAGCCTCTTCATTCCTGCATATCATCCGCTCTTCTAGTTCACCTTTTTGAGAATGTAAAGAATTCACCTCTTCTAGTAGGCGGTTGACCTCCAGAGTCAAATTTGCTGTGTTGGATGATGATCGATTCTCACTGTCTTCAAGTTTCTTTCTGAGAATAGAAAGTTCATTTTCTCTCTCCCTAAATAATACTTCAATCTCTGAAACTTGGGATTGTAGTCCAATATTTTCCTCTCCCAATTGTTTTGCTTCAGCTGTTTTTATCTCCAATTGTTGTCTCAAATCTTTTTCACAAGCTTGTAATAACTCCAATTCTGTTTCCAACCGTGTAACTTGAGCTTCTAGCATACTTACGCGAGTTAACGATTCATTCACATGCACCTTGTGCTTCTCAACAAGAGTAGAACATTCTCTTTCCCTCACGCCCAAATCCTCCTTCAACAGTTGCAACTGAGACACAAGTTCTTGATTCGTCTGTTGAGCCAATTGAATCTCACTCGAGATCTCCATAATTTTCAAGTTCAATAATCTATTTTCTCCCTCAGATGCTTCTAGAGAATGCGTTAAGTTTGCAGCCTGGTGTTCTGTAGACTGAATTTGCTGCTTCAAGAAAGAAACTTCTCCTCGAACTGTTTCCAATTCTTGGGAAATGGTCGTCTTTTCTTCTTTTAGCTGATCACCAATCTCACTTAATTCCTTGATAATTTTCTCTCCCTCTTCAATCCTCTTCCAAGCAGTCTCCCTTTCTTTCATCAAGTTGACTTTCTCAATTTCCACAACGTTCAATCTTTCATTGAGTTCTGTTTCTAACTTAGAAGCATAGCTCAGTCTCTGATTCAACCCTTCAACTTGAAGCAACAGCTTAGATTTTTCCAGGTTCCAGGTTTCTGCTTCGACTTTCAAATCTTCTATGATTTTATTTGCTTCTTGAAGCTTACTTAAGGCCATCACATGTTCTAAGTTGAGAGCTTTCTTTTCTTCTACCGTAGTTG
This sequence comes from Citrullus mucosospermus, assembly GCA_030954485.1. Taxonomy (NCBI): domain Eukaryota; kingdom Viridiplantae; phylum Streptophyta; class Magnoliopsida; order Cucurbitales; family Cucurbitaceae; genus Citrullus; species Citrullus mucosospermus. Next base: position 29,310,455 of record CM062061.1, on the reverse strand, counting down.
TCAATTGGCTGTTCAGTTGATCAATCATGGCATTTAATTCTTCGCTAACTTGTTTACCTAGTTCAATCTCCTTCCATGCAGTCTCATTTTCCTTGATCAAGCGATCTCTCTCAGTTTCAATATCTTTCAATCTTCCATTGAGTTCTGCTTCTATCTTAACAGCATTGCTGATCTCCTGACTCACCTCTTCAATCATGTGCAGAAGACCAGTTTTTTCAACAACCCATGTTTCAGCTTGTGTCTTCATATCTCCTATGATCTTATCAGCTTCAATTATCTTGCTTAAAGCTGTCGCATGATCCAAGTTCAGAACTTCCTTTTCTTCAATCGTAGCTGTTAACTGCCTCTTCACCTGATCAGTCATGACATTTACTTCTTCTATAATTTTTTGTTGTTCTTCAATCGTCCTCTGCGCAGCTTCCTTTTCCTTGATCAAGTTATGATATTTCGTTCCAGCATCTTTCAATCTCTCATTCAATTGCGCTTCTAATTTTCCAGCAGTATCCAACTTCTGATTCAGCTCTTCAATCTCAAGCAGCAATTTAGATTTTTCAGTACCCAAGGTTTCTGCTTCAACCTTCATATCTCTTGTGAGAGTATCTGCTTCTTGTGCCCTACTTAAAGTTTCCAAGTGCTGTAAGTTCAGAGCTTCCTTTTCTTCAATTGCAGTTGCCAATTGCCTCCTCAGTTGCTCAACCGTTGCATCCATTTCTTCTTTAACATTTTCTGCCTCTCTAATCATCCTTGAGGCAATCTCTTTTTCCTCTATCAACTTATCTTTTTCCATTTCCAGGTCTTTCAATTTCCTATTCAAATCTGCTTCTAAATTTTCAGCAAGACTCAACTTCTGGTTCTGTTCTTCAATCTTAAGAAGAAATTCAGATTTTTCTACACCGAATCTTTCTGCTTCAATTCTCATGTCTGCTATGATCTTTTCTGCTTCATTTATTTTGCTCAAAGCTGTCCCATGTTCTAGGTTTAGAGCTTCCTTTTCTTCAATTGTAGCTCTTGACTGCCTCTTCAACGAATCAATTGTGGCATTTAATTCTTCTACAATTTTATCCCCTGCCTCAATTTTCCTCCACGCAGTCTCTTTCTCCTTGGTCAAGGTTTCCTTCTCTATTTCAATATCATTCAGTCTCCCATTCAATTCAGATTGAATTTCACCAGCAGCACTCAACTTCTGACTCAGCTCTTCAATCTCGAGAAGAAATTTAGATTTTTCAAGACCCAATGCTTCTGCTTCAATCCTCAGGGCTCCTATGGCCTTTTCTACTTCTTGTATATTGTCTAAAGCTTCCGAGTGTTTTAAGTTTAGAGTCTCCTTTTCTTCCATTGTGGCTGACAACTTCTCCTTCAACTGATCAGCCAAAGCCTTCAATTCTTCTATAGTCCTTTCCCCCTCTTCAATCCTCCTCCTTGCAGTTTCCTTTTCTTCCATGAAGCTATTAATCTCTGTTACCATACCATTTAATCTACCATTCAATTCAGCTTCAATCTTACCAGCATTACTCAACGTCAGATTCAGTTCTTCAATTTCAAGCTGAAATTTAGACTTCTGAGCATCCCAAGTCTCAGCTTCAACCTTCAAATCTCTAATAATTCCATCTGCTTCTTGTAGCTTACTTAAAGCTGTCAGGTGTTCTGAATTTAGAGATTCATGTTCTTCAATTGTAGTAGCCAATATCCTTTTCAAGTCTGCTACTTCTGAAAGTGCTACTTCCAGTTCCTTCTTGATTTCACCAACTTCTTGGAATCCTCTCTCCAACCCTCGATCATCTTTACTGGCCTTTTTCTTTGAAGAATCATTTGAATCATCTGAATCCGAGTCGGATGAGCTAGATGAAGAGCTTTCCTTTTCCCTTCTTTTTTGAAATTTTCTTCTCAACTCTCCGGCCAAACTGTCGTATTGTTCATAGAGTGCCTGGTAATCTTTAAGGAAATCATCAATTAATTCATCAACGGACTGTTTTTCACGATTTTCTGATTGGTCGTGGTCTTTTATTCCTAGATCTTCATCTTTTATGAGTTTTTTAATTCTGTTCACCTTGTCCTCGACATCTGCATCAAAAATGTTAAATTGTTAATCTACGAACTATAAAGATAGTGTTAGAAAGACATGCACCATTAACTACATAAATCAAAAGGAAAACATCAATTAATTACCTGATTTACTCCCTTTGAGCCGTTCTTCTGTTTCTGGATCGAGGTGACTACCAAATAGAGACTTCATAGAATCTCTGAACCGGTGCTTTGTCATCTCCTGGGAATATCAACTTCCCCTAGCAAGCACACAGTAGAACATGAACGTTCAAGAGCCCGTGACTGGAAAACAAAATTCAAGTTACGCGTACATTTTTATACCATTAAAGAGCACGTAAGGGACAAAAGATTAAAAACGATGTACACATATGCCACGCAAGTAAATCCTTATAGATGTCAACTAGCAATAGATGTGGAAAGAGATGATTCTATTCTGGACTGTCATTGACAGAGCATTCCATTGGAAGGATAAATTGAAAGGCATTACCATGAGACAATCTGTTGTCGACATCTTCCATATATATATATATCTTTTCTCAATTATTATTTTGTTCAATACTAGAATTACACTAGAACTCTATAGCCAGGCTATATCCAAAATTTTTAAGACAAATCCATGTTTCAGTTTCAAAACTAAACTGGCGCCTTGATATTGCGTTTAATCTAATCCATCTTTACCCTTCTCGCTTCTAACCAGTCTAGTAAACAATAAATAAACAAATAATTTTCTATTAAATAAGTTTAGTCCTTAAACTTTCATCTTTCGTATCTAACACATCTCTTAACTTGAAAAAATATATAATACATCTTCACATTTAAAAATATTAAATAGGTCTTTAAACTCTCAATTTTGGTTCGCAAATTTTAAAAAATTTGAATACATCTTACATAAACATGAAAGCTAAATCATTTATTAGATATAAAATTAAAAGATGAGTGGCTTATTGGACATTTTTAAAATATGAAGGAATCTTAGGACCTAAATACATTTTAAAGTTCTGGATCTTTTTACATAAATAAATGAGAGTTCAAAACTAAACTTGTAATTTAACCGTTTTCCTATTAAAAAAAGTATTATAAAATGGTGAACTAACATTATTTCCTCCTCCTTTAAAAAAATGGAAAAAAAAAAAAAAAACATTATTTCCGCAGCTAATTCATGAATAAATAGACTCCACCAGAAAGCACATGGGGCGGGCCTACTAACAAAAGCAGCGTTTTTATCACAATCTGAATCGATTAGAACTCCGACAAAAAAATATGAAAATAAAATAGTTCATATTTCAATTAAAATTATGACTTCCTAAATGAAGACAGTGCAACAGGATTTATATGGTAATTAGAAAACTAATTCATTGTAATTCATAATGTAGGGAAATGGCGCACAGAAGAGTAAGTTGCATATGCCAATTTCTAAAAGGCGTCCAACTCCGCAATTACGAAGATGCCCTCAGCGCCAAATTTAGATTTTAGAAAAGACAGCTATTGTATCAGAAAAGATGAGCTGTTTCTTTTTGTTGGATGTGCCATGCAAAATGACTACATCATTATCACAAATTTGAAATCTATACCAATTAAAGACTTTTTTAACAATAAAAAATAAAAACTAAGGGTTTTTGCCATTTCAACGATGAAGTGGAAGAGATAATTAAATTAATTCTCAAAAGGAGAAAGAGAGAGAGAGAGAGAGAGAACAATGAATTAGTTTGCAGTATTTTATTATTATTACTAAATCTCGGAATATTAATTTTCAATAAGAGACAAAATCTACTATTGTCTAGTAATTCACCTGTAAATTTCACTTTACTCTTCCTCCGTCTTCCTCATCGCGGTTCAACCAAAAGTGATATTTCTGGATCCGGAACCTTGACACCGAGAAACAAGAATCAATTACAGAAGAAAACAAGCACAAAACTCCAATCAACTGTAACAAAATTAGCAAAAACCAAAAGAGCTGCGAAACCTCGTTTTCCACAGCAGGTAAAGTTTTGAAGTAATCGGGAACACAGCGAAAAAATAGATGCATACAGAAATAATCGCAGAATTAGATTCGCTTAAAAAGAGGAGCAGCAATCGCTTCAACACAACAAAAAGACGTGCGTCAATCCGCAATCCAAAACTACCAATTTAAACTCAACACAAGATCCAATTAAACCAAGCAAACATCGAGAAGCCAAAAATCCATTAATCCGAGCTCAATCAATGATGAACCTCGATCCAAACACAACGATCCGATCAATCCGAAAAATCGAGAAACAAGAAAGGAAAAAAAAGGGATGTAAAGAAAAAATTACACGTAAAATCGAATTCCAAATTCCAACATCAGAAATTTGAAAGAAATGAAAAGATAAAGAACTGCAGCAGTAGAATAGAAAGAATGAAAATGAAAAGAATACCTGCAAATCAGAGGAAGACAGGTAGGTAAGAGAAAGGAGAAGCAGGGAGGGAGAGGAAGAGACAGAGAAATGGTAGAGATAAATGGAAAATGGGAATTGAAATAAGAAAAGAGACAGGGAAGAAAATAGAATGGAAGAGAAAAGTGGTTAAGTTTAGGATTTTAGGATTAGAGCGCTCAAAAACCACAAAGCCACTGAATGTTAGGCATTTGCAGCTTCAAAATTTGAGGGGATGGAATCTTTGGACATTATCCCTTATTTTTTGCCCTTTTTAGAATCATATATTTACGGTTATGCCACTGAGATTTTAAGTCCGCCCCTTTCTTTTTCTTCCGGAATTTCAACTTTTCGTCTTCAAGTCCGGTAAGAACTCGATGTTTCTAATCGAGAGTCCTGACAAATACACAACCAAATTTTAATAAATAATTTTATATTATTACATTATTCCGGTCTCTATATTTTAATTCTTGTACTATTAATCTTATAATTTGCCTTTTCTTTTGATTTTTTTTTAAAAAAAAGAAACTGTAATGTATTTATCATTATTTATCTAATTTTGATAATAATTCATAAGATTAGTGGAAGTAATTGGACAAATGAAAGCAGATTAAATTGAAATAAAAATCATGTGCAAGCACAAAGACGACATTTTAACCCAAATTAAATCTTTTAGATTTCTAATTTTAATTAATTTTTGTTCAACTTGGTCAAAGAGTAAAAATAGTTATTAATGTTTAAAAAAATCATTATATAGATACATTTCCAAAATTTAAACTGAAAATTAAGGAAAAAAAGCTCTTTAAAAAACTAATAATAAACTAGCCCTAAAATAAATTTAAGATATGTTCAAAGCATAAATACTAAAATTAGACTACAAGAAGTAGGGAGTTCAAATTGAATAAATTGTAGAGTACTAAGATTAAAATCATATTTTAATCGATGTTTAAATACTATTTTAGTTATGTACTTTTCGTTTTGGTTCATCATGATTCTTATAATTTTAAAGAGTTTATTTTGATCTTATACTTTCATCTTTAGTTCATCTTAATCTTTAAATACTTAAATATTTAGAAGGAGTAATCATTTTTAATTCATTAAAAGGGAAGTAAATATGAAAATGAGGTGGTTTTTTAACCAAAAAAATAATAATAAATAAATAAATCATTTTAAAAGGCCAAACTGTTTCGTTTTGGGCGTTCCCGCTTCTTTGTTTTATTTTGTTTTAGAATTTTGTTGCCCTTGAATTACGGGAATGGGGAAAATGAGCTTCGAATCATGATCTCAATTTCAACCAAATAAGTCATATATTCATATTCATGTTAGCTAATTTTCAATATTATATTATAATTAAAAAAAATTAAAATACTATTTTGGTTCCTATATTTCAAATATGGTTTAATTTTAGTTATTATACTTTCAAATGTTCAATTTTAATCTCTATACTTTTAGTTTATCTTAAATTTAATCCCTCGAAATTAATTTTTATCAAAATTGATTAAATAATCATAATAATTTTTATGAAAAGAAAACAAAATATGTGAATAACTTTTCAAAATTTATCGTGAAAATGCTAATAAAAAACAAAAAGTAATGAAAAATCCACAATAAACTAGTAGTATGGACTAAATTTAGATTTATTTAAAGTACTAACACTAAAATTGAATATTTGAAAATAGACGACCTAAAATTGAAAACTTCAAAATATAGAGGCTAAAATAATATTTTAACAAAAAATATATATATTATCGGACTTTTTTCAAATATAGTGAAAGGAACCAAAATATTTACAAATATAGCAAAAATTAACTATCTATCTGTGATAGACAAAAATAGTAGTTTATCACGATCTATCATGGTCTATCGCAGTTAGACAGTGTATTTTGATATTAATTGTAAATATTTTAAATAGTTTTGCCATTTAAAATAATTTTTCTATATTATCTAATGATTTTTTTTTTAAAAAAAAATATCCTCTCATGCCAGCAGACCAGCAATATGAGCGAAGTAGGCCTATAAATGATACTTGATTGCTTCAAATTTGTCTTGGATCTTAATTGGAAGTTCAATTGGAAGTTGAAAAAGGTGGATGAAATCCCTTTTAAAGGACTGCATTAAATTCGAGTTTACTTGTTTTAGTAGCAATTTTAACCATTTCTATTAGTTTGTTTTTGGGTTGGATTGAGTTGAATTTTTTTATATTTTTGTCTTGGTTAGGTTAATTTTTGAATTAAAAAAATTCGAGCTAATCCAACCCAAATGACATATATACTGATAAAAAAGAGTATATATTTCTTCTAGAATTGATGCATTTGTGAATTTTTAATGTTTTTCTTTTAGGATATTTGTCTTTATTTAGAATTTGTAATAAATATCATGGATATTTGTTATTTAACATTTGAGTTTTATGAGATTTAATTTTAGTTATTAGACATGTTTGTAAATAAATTTAAATATTTAAAATTAATAAGAAAAAGAAAACAACAACCTAACCCGAATTTTGAGTTGGTCCAAAAAGACTCCACATCACAAACCAATTCAACTCATGTTCACCCCTATCTTATAGTTGTTGATATAACCGTCAAATTTCACAAACCCTATGACCCAACTAAAAAAACATATGAATTAGGTTGGCCCATAAATAGGGTTGATCAGGTTGGTCCAAAAAATACCCTTAATCTGACCCGACCAACCCCATGTACACCTCTATTGCTAAGTTTTTACTATTTTACTTTTGTGTTAATAGTGTTTGACCTAATGGACATTCTATAGCATTTATGGATTTAATAGATACATCAGATCTAAAGTTTAGAATCAAACTTAATTAATATAGGCATGTTTAAAACTTACAAAATTAAAGTTGTAAAGATTTATTGGACTTAAAATTGAATGAGCGTGAACTTAATTTATAATTGAAAAGATAATTATTTTAAATGACAGAACTATTGGAAATTCAAATATAACAAGATATCAATGTCTTTACAAATGAAGTAAATATGTAAAAAAAAATCATTAATCATTGGATATAATTGGAGCCTCCATTTGATTATTTATGTTCCATTTATACTTGGACTCCACTCTTCCCTCGTATTCTTTGACAAGATCCTCTAATTCTATCCAAAATTATTTATGTATTTTGTTTTTATCTTTATGCTTTCATGTGAGCTATATCATTATATGTCCTTTTTGTAGGTTAAAATCATGCGATAAAAAAAAAAAAAAAAACATTGTTGTACTAATATATCTTGTATTTTCATGTTATTGATTTTGACCATTAGGGTTTTAATTTTGTGTTAAATCTCTATCTATTAATTATAGAGGACAAAATTATTTTCTACCCATTTGATAAGTATTAAAGTTATATTTTTTCCAAACCAAAAGGATCAAATTTATAATTTATCATTTTTCAAATTATCAATCACAATAATTATGTTATATAATTTCTATATTTATGACTTAGATTCATGTACTTTTAAAATGTTAATTTTGGTTATTATATTTTCAACTTTGATCCATTTTGGTCTTTATACTTACAAAATGTTTAGTATGTTCTTTGTACTTTTAATTTCGGTTCTTATACTTTTAAAAATTGACTATTTTGGTTATTTCATTTTCATTTCTAATCAAAATAATCCCTCTTTAAAAATTCAAAGATTAAAATAAACTAAAATTGAAAATACAAACACAAACATGAATAACAACAACAATTGAAATAGCAATGATGTGGGGGGGGGGCGGGGGACAACAATTCAAAATTATAAAACAATACACATACGTGTGTGTAATCAGTAATGTATATATTATATTATATAGTTGGTTTACTTTTAGATTTCCCAAAATTTGAAAGAAAAAGAACAAAAAAGAGAAGAGAGTGATGATTGTAATAACAGAAAAAAGCAGGCATCAAATCATTCTTCTGTTTCTCATGGCGTCTTTGAGATGATCGTAGCGGGTGCGATGGTGATCAATCACAACGCATAATTGTCGAATCACTTCTCTCTTCTCTTCGGCAAGTCGAAACACTTCTTCATCTTTTTCCTTCAACATGTTCTCCATTTTTGTCATCTTCTTCTCAAATTGTCCCAGCGTTCTAATCAGATTCAGTTTCTCTCCTCCTTCTTTGCTTATCTTCGCCTCTAGATTCCATAGTTTCTCTCTAAGCAAGAACTCCTGTTCTTCTTTTTCCTCCATCTGAGCAACAAATCGAGTTAAATTTGTTTTAAGTTGTTTTAACTCATTGTTTCGCGTTCTAACCCAATATTTTGCGAAGGTAAGCTCCTTTGTGATCCATAATATGTGATTTAGAAGCTTCCCGCTCTCTTCTTCGAATTTTCTTGCCATTCTGTCCATTCCGAATTCGTTCATATTGCTGAGTTTCATCAATTCCGCTTCGTGATTTTCTATTTTTTGTTCGAATTGTCTCTTCTCTTGCTCGTACCTCTTGTTTCTTGCTCTAAAATTCTCTCTGCTTTCGTTGTGTAGTTGCTCCGCCACGAGAATCCTTTGCGATAGTAGACGGATTTTATCTTCCAAGCCGCTACGGAGCTCTTCTGCTAATTCCTCCATCTTCCTCTCTGCGCCAATCAGACTCGAAGCGACGTCCGGTAAGCAATTCCTCGCTTGCTTGTATTTCTCGTTAAATGTAATTATTGTTTCGTCTTTTTCTTTTAGGATTCTTTCTTGATCCACAATTTTGCTTTTCAATTTGTTGTTTTCTGCCTCCAGTTCGGAGAATTTGTGAGAATTTTCCTGTTTATACCTCTCCATTTCTTGCCCTAATTTGCTTTTTTCAGTCTGGGATCCTTCTACTTTCTGTTTCAGACTCTTGACTTGCTCCATTAACGCAATCATTTGAGAAGAAGCTTCCGTTTCCTTACTTGTTAATGCCATCTCCAGTTCCGAATTCTTAGTGTTGAGCCACTGATTTTCGGATCTCATTCGGATATTTTGTTCTTCTATTTCCCTTCTTCGATAATGCAGAGTGTCTACTTCCGTTTCCAGATCCTTAATCCGAACAAGAACTCTCTCTTTCTCTTCCAGCATCTTCTGTTCAACTCCAATCTTTTCTGCCAATTCTTCTTTTAAATTTCCTATCAAAGCCATATTCTCGGATATCTCCTTGTTTTTCCTATTTTCCAATTCGCGTTTCTGGCTTCGTAAACTATCTAGTTCCCGATGAAGAAAATCAACCTTAGCCAAGGCTTCATTCTTTTGTACAATTTGCTTTTCTAGTTCACCGGCTTGAATTTGAACATGCAAGTTGCTGGAGTTTTCATTCTGTAAATTATGAACACTGCTGGTGTTTGTTTCCTCCGACGAAAAGTATTCCGAATCGGAGTCGGAACTGGAGCTTGAAGATGAAGAAGAAGCGTCTTCCTTGTCCTTTTCGTTTTCATTTTTGGATTTAACGATTCTTTCAGCTTCATCTCGTAGATGACCATATTGTTCATAAATCGACTGGTAGTTTTTGTATAGATCTTCAACCAGACCTACAACTTCCGTTTCTTTCTTCGAGTCCTTTGGCATTCCTCTGCTTTTTCCTTGATCTTTGTTCTTCATCAGCTTCAAGATTCTCGTCATCTTTTGTTCCATTTCTGAAAAATTAAACAATTTATTTTTCTTCTAAAAAGAAAATGGTTATCAAATACCACAAGCAATTAAATTTTGTTCCACACTTCATGTACTATAGTTTTGAAGAATGGTTATCAAATAATTAATTTACGAACTTATGATAACAAAAAAAAAAGGGAACAAACAAGGACTACAGTTTTATTTGTTCTAAAAGATAAATCACGGGTTAAGTTACAAATTTGGTATTTGGATTTGGACTAATTCTTAATTCAGTACTCATTGTTTCGAAAGTTTCAATGGCGTTGCTGTGATTTTAAATTTAATTTCAATTTAATAGATTTTAATAGTTTCAGTTTAGTCTTATAGTTGTCAAATTTATCATTTTGACTATATCTATTTATATAGCAATGGGGTTTTGTTTTTTAATCGTTTTGATATCAGTACAAATAGAGTGAAATGAATGAATTTCTTTTGTAGGTAAAAAAGAAAAAAACAGATTATGCTAATATTGACAAACTTTCACCAAATCATTGAGACTCAATTGAAATTTTTATAACAATAGAGATGAAATTCAAATTAAGTTCAAACTATATGATATAAAACATAAATTAAAATTTTTTATAATCATAGAACCTTACTAAAATAAATATAAAAGTATAGAGACCAAATTTGTAATTTAATCAAAATCTTCCCTAGCAAGACAGTAAAAAGGAATAAAAGATTAAAAACACTCTTACTCTCTGTGCATTGGTTGAAATATTGATTTAGCATTTGATGTTTGGAAAAGATTAAAAAAATCTCTATTAAAAACTTGTTTTAATTTTTTAGAATTGATTTGTAATTTCAAGTATTTTTAACAAAATTGAAAACTATAATTAAAAAATTGAAAAAAAAATTACAAGGATAAAGTTCAAAAATGAAAAATGAGGGTAACCATTTGGTTTTTGGTTTTTAGTTTTTAAAAGTTAAGTCTACAAACACTCATTTCACCTCTAACTTTATTTTTGTTTTTAAATTTAGTTGATAATTCAACTGTTTTACTTGAGAAATATGTAAACCATGGTAAGAAATTAAAAAAAAAATAATCTTAATTTTCAAAAACTAAAAACCAAAATCCAAGACCTAGTTTGATAACCATTTCATTTTTTGTTTTTGGTTTTTAAAAATTAAGCATATTTTATTCTCATGTCTTACATTAATTTGCACAATAGTTGAATTTTTTTATCAAATTCCATAAACAAAAACAATTTTTGAAAAGCTATTGTTTTTAGTTTTCAAATTTTGGCTTAGTTTTTTAAAGCATTGATAAAAAGTTGAAAACAAAAGAATAAATTTGAAGTGAGAAGTAGTAGTGTTTATAGACCATAAAAAATAAAAAACGAAATAGTTAAAAAGGACCCAAATAATTATCTAAGAAAGTGCAGCCTTTCAAAAACTTATTTATCATCCATGTTTGAAACAACAGAAAAATCCTCTTCAAGCAAATATCAACGATTGGCCCAGAAGAGGGAGGGAACCAAAACAACAAAATAAAAGAATTTAATTTAATTGAAAAAGAAAAAAATACTATTTGGCTAGAGATTGAATTTTGAAGAAGTAAATAATGGCGTTGGAAAGGGAAGGCTGACAAATCCGTACCTGCTTTAGTCATCTTCTGCTGTTCAGCAATTTCATCGGTTTCTAGATCAATCCTATTTGAGTCTGTTAATCCTTTTCGCTGACGATGCTTCACCATCTCTTCAAAACTCAGCTCTAATTCCCAATTTACAATTAGAATATTCATTTAAGACTACAGAGTCGATAATAGTTTCCGAAGTATGGGGCTACTCTTATGCTAGTCATATCAATGTTCTCTTTTCTTCATTCTAATTTTTCATAATTAGATAAAAAAAAAAAAACCATCTTAAAACACAATTTGAAGTCAATTCTTGAACTACTGTGATAAAATTTTCAAAATTAGGATTTACTACTTGGATCAAATATTACCTTTTATAAAATAATGTATGAAAAGAAAAAACAAACAAAAGCCATTTGTTCAAACATGAAGTAGTTCTTATTCTTACTCTTACTTGTACTTGTAGGTTTGTTTATAGACTTCATCACAAACATCAATAATTTTTAAGATAATAATCCACATCTTACCTATTGAGCTATGAGCTATGTTTGAATTAACAAATAAATAATGTAATGTTGATAAGAAGAGATTTATATAAAATCATATCTGTAATCTTATGGTTTTAACACTATGATTTCTAATATCTTATATTTTTTAATCAATAAGTGAAAGTCATTCATTCCAAATCTAAGGTGCATAGTTGAGGAAATAACTTTTTAACCTTTTGTAAAAAATTATTAAAGAATAAACCTAAGCTATATAAGTTGAATTATAATGTGCTTCATCTACAACAATTTTCCAACATTATTCAGATCATGGTTTTGAAAAACCAATTCAAGTTTCACAGTAAAATGTCTTAATAGTGGCATATTTGATGCATTACTTTTCATTGTCTATTAACTATAACTTTCTTACTGGGTGTACTATCTGTGCATCTTCATCACCACACAAAAAATATATTTTCTACAAATAAAGTTTTTTAAAAATAAAGGGCCTAGCCTAGCTATGCCATATATTCATTAATGAATACTTTCTCCAATATAGTGTGGTTCCCTACCCTCCTAATAATAACTCAAAATTTCTCATTGCTAAATAATAATAAGAATCACTTCTCCAACTTGGATGATTCAATACCCTACCCCAAACATACCGACCCCTTCTCCACAGCCATAACCTAGGCCCACAGCAAAAATAGAAAGCATTCAATAGGGTACTAAAGATTTTTTTTTTTTTTTGGATATAATATTTATTGGGAAAAAATAGATAAAATAATAAAGTGTAGAGTACGCAAGTGACAAGTATATCGAAACACTCATTTGAAAAAAATTATAGGATAGCTTGAGAAATGAATTGTAATGGAAAAATAATATGAATGTATTCAAATATAGCAAAATAAATCAATTTATTTACTTTCTATCACTAGTAGAAAATGACATTTTGCTATATTTAAAATTATTTATAGCAGGTTTGTTATTTATAATAATTACTCAAATAATAATATCAAGTAAAACACTTTTATACTGAGGACCAAAATTTCTGTAAAAGTTCCATACGTCATGACAAATCTTTAGGCCTAGTTATATACAATATACATATTTATACACAGAGTTCACCATATTCTAAGGTTCTAATTTCATTTCTTTTTTACAAATAAAAGAATTTTTTGTAAAAATGGAAAGTTTAAGTTATTTAACTTCTAAAAAAATTATTTAATTTTTTTTTTTAGTTCAAACAATTTGTAATCTATTCACGAGTTGATAATTATTTGAAAGTTATAAGTTAGTATCAGCCTTAATTTAACAATGCTTTTAATAATTTAATGGTTCCATCCATATTTTTAAAGCTTTTGAATTTTCTAGATATCATTAATAAATGAGGCTGAAACACTATGAATAATAGGAAACTCTAAATAGAAAATGTTAGTACTAACCTTCAATTATGTCCGAGTGAGTTTAGCTTAATAGTAATTGACATTATTTTCTATTCGAGTGAGTTTAGGTTAATAGTAATTGACATTATTTTCTATTCTAAAAGTGAGATATTTAATCCTTCATTCTCAAAATGCTGTACTAAAAAACAATAAAAAAAAAAACCCTCAATTGTGCGTTACCATATTAAAAAATACCTTATTTTTAAAAGTAGGTTGACGTACAAAAGTTTCAAGTAGGCTAGAAAATTTTCCCATACCGTACTAAAAAACAATTATCACCGCAGATCAAAAGCCAATCAGTCACATCTCAAACAGAAAATGAAAATGGAAAATTGAGTTGGATTCTGTTTGGCTGCCAAGAAAATTGAATCCAGAAAGAGAAACAGTAAAAATTCCGGAAAACATAAATCTAATTTCCCCAGCATCTCTTGAATTTCAATTAAACCTTCCGATTCATCAATCTTCAGAATCACTAAAGAATTAAAAAAAAAGAAAAAGAAAAGGCGGATTTCACAAAGAAGAAATAGAAACTCATTCGGTTAAAAAAGTTAAAATTACCTGGAATTTGATTCTGGCTTTTCACGTAGTGGATCTGTCAATGAAAAAGAAAAAGAAGAAATGGAAAAGAATTTTTTTAAACAGAGGGAAAAAAAAAAAGAAAAGAAAAGAAAAGAAAACAGAAGAAAACGTAAAATTGAACTTAAATAGGAACAGAAAACGAAATGGAAAACGAAAATTTGAATTTTCTAATTCTACTATTAATTATTGAATTATATTTTGATCCTCTCGTCCAGTCCTCTGTCTTTCCGGGGAGATGGAAAGTTTGGCGCTTCTTTCGCTCATTTGCCCTCGGATTTTAATAAAATTACGAAGAAAGCCAATGAGTCGGATCTCGGGGATTTTATCGGACAGAAAAACGTGATGCGATATTTTGTTTGGCGATATTTTGAAACAAAACGTGTGTGTGTGTGAGTACGTATGGGAATATAATTTTAGTTTTGTGCATTTTTGGCGCAATTTCTGCGGCGTCCATTTTTTAATTAAATTATTCAACGGAATTTTCAAAATTAGTTAGAAATTGAAAAGATTTTATGAATAAGTCAAATTTATAGTTTAAGAGTTTCAAGTTTTTGAAAGTGATGTTGAAGTTTTGAATTAATATTGTTTAGTAGTCAAACCTTAAAAAAAAAAAGTTGTGGCTAATTGGAGTGTTAAGATTGAATGAGACTAATATGACTAAAATCTAATAAAAACAAAACGTAAACATAGCTGAGTTAAGATTCTATTATAATTTTTTTTAAAAAAAATAGATTATTATTATTATTATTATGAAGCAAATTACAAATAAGATAAACCCAAAATTTTACATAGGACATCACAAGACATAACTAATGTAAACCTCTCAGAAAAAGGAACATAAAGTAATGAAAACTCATAATCCTCCAAAGCTTTGCATGCAACATAGTGCAGTAGTGCATTTTAACTACGACAAATAAGAGAAAAATAAACAGACCCTAGCTCACTGGCCCGTTCCTTAGTCTCCACAATAAAACAGGAGACTTCATATAAATCAATAGTTAACAACCTCCAAGGCAATTAGGTTCAATCACCATGTTTAAGATATGGATAGAAGAAATACTCTCCAATCTAGAACAAATTGTCATTGCTTCAAGAAGTTTGACTTCCTTGCATCATGGGACGAACTTCAAACTAGCCATACAATAGACACCTCAAGTGGTCTTGAAGCATCCAACCCTGACCACAAGATTTTGTAGCAGGGCTCCAAGCAACATTAGAATTTAACTTCCATGAAAATGTTACAGGAGGTTGTCAACCGACCTATGGTGGGATCTAGAAAGGAGGGGTATTCCCCTTGCCTTTGCTAGTGGCTCCCTCCTCACCATGACTAGACTTCACAATATGTTTGTTAATCGAGTAAAAAATAGCCTCAACATTAACCTGCTGTCTCAAAAACACCACTTTATTCATAGCCTCCTAAATCTGTCACACCATGATCACGATTTTATCAACGCCCACGGTTGCAACATGATAAAAAATCTAATGCCAGTGGTCTAGGACCCTAGGTAGCTCTAATGAAACCGGTCATCCTAAAGAACATCAAAGTTAGTTGTAATAAATCTAGGCCAAATCTCCTTAGAGGCTAGACACTCTCATAAAAGATGAGATGCAATTTCCACATTCTCCCTACAAAACACACACACAAAGTCAAAATGGACTCCCTTCCCACAAGATTATATTTATTAGGAAAGGTATCATTAATGATTCTCCCGTCCTAAATCTTAGCCTTAAAAAGGACTTCTTCTTTCCATAGAGATTGCCACAAGGCCTTGTGAGCATTCCTGGCAGACGAACAAGTTGCACTCAATTTAGCGAGCTTTAACCCAAAAGATAAGCACTTTTAACGGTAAATACTCCTTATTTGTCGAGCTCAGAAATGATTTCATCATCATGGTCGTCCCTTAGCCATTGGATTTGGATGATAATATCTGCATCAATAGCGGTGAATGTCGACTGAATGACCTCCTCATTCCACCCTTCGCTTTCTCAAAAGAGATATGCCACATTTCGCCCCTTGCATTGGGGTACCCAAAGAGTCACCTTGCTCCCCTTCCTAGGAAGCTAAGGGTCACAAGCAATTTGAATAAGTTGTTCGTTCCCTACTTTCCACCTATATCTTTTCTCGAACAAAGCTCTTCCCCACATAATACTCCTCAAAACATAGGAAAGGTTATGATCTCATTCTGCATTAAAAAAAATTTCAATTTTGAAATACTTACATTAGAGAACCTAAGTAAACTACCAGGTCATCTGATAATTTGCCAACTTTGCTTATCTAGCATAGCTTGATTGAATATATGCAAGTTGTGAAAGCCCAGACATCCATCTTCCTTCTGGTCACTCATGTGGAACCAGTTGCGCCAATGAATTTTGTTTTTATCACTAGTTGACCCCCACAAAAGTCTTGCAAAGATCTGGTAAATCTCATCACACAAACTTGGGAAGCTTAAAGCAACTCATCGTATAATTCAGGATATCTTGAACTATCGCTTTAAGCAAAATTTCCTTGTTGCTAGTAGAGAAAAACTTCTCCTTCCAATATTGCAGGACCTTCCACACACGCTCTTTAATATATTAAACACCTCGCTCTTATTTTTAGAAATTTTGGGAAGGCAAACTCAAGTATTATATCTCAAATGAGTGTTAAAAATTTGAGAAAATATGTGTGTAGTTGAATGGTGAGACAAAGAGTTAAGAAAAAAACAAACAAAACACAAAACAAAAACAAAACCACATAAAAAATGCATACCCTTTTAGGTTACAAAAGATTGCATTAGATATCTATAACTCAGCCTAACTCAACTCTACACCCCAAACACAAACCTTCTAAACCAACTCGACTCGACTCGACTCAACTCTGCACTCCAAACACAAATAATTATTACCAACTAAAGCTTAACTTTACACTCCAAACACAAATGATTACTAACTACAACCAATTATTACCAACTCAACTCAATTGGGCTCGTCAAACAGACCATTCATATTTAAAATGGATGAATGAGATATACTCAATACTAAAATTGAAAAGTTAAACAATTTTATATGATTAGACTCGTGCAAAGTTCTTTTAGTACAACAATTAAGGGAATAAGGGATTGAACAATCAACCTATAGAGAAGAAGATTATGTTAATTATCGTTGAATATAACTTGAAATGATTATTAAAAATTTATCAATAAAAAAGTTGAAAATTATTTTTTGAGTTATTATTGATGTTTTGGTGAATATATATACACACACTAGAAATGCATTGAAAAGTTTGAAGAAAAAGTCATTGAAATTTCCTTCAAAAGATAGTGCCTTTTTTTATGTGGTGCATTATTTTTGGCCACTAGAAACGAACAAAGAAAGGTTGTGAATAAAACTTTTACACCCCCGCCAAAAAAAAACTTTAATCAACCAAATAATTGATGCTCACTTGGACATTTTTGAGGTGATAAATGTCGATATTAATATTTTTTTTAAAAAAGTTATACAAATAACAATGATTTAAATAAATAAATAAAATGTTTGAAACAAGTCAACATATTTATTATTTAGATTATATTTAGATATTTTAATTAATTTATTTATGATATTTAAAAATATTAATTTATCTCTTATATCAATATCAAATTAAAAAAAATAATAAAAATATGATTAAAAAAAAAAAAAAAAAGGAAAGTCGGTATATTGATCAAAATTTAGTACCATAGTTTACTAACACTCCTAGACATACTTTAAATTTAGCTCCCTTTATTACCCTTCCTTTTTTTCTTTCTTTTGAGAAGAAACTTCAAGAAATAAAATATTCCTTTCCCAAACTTTTCTCTTTTTGAAAATCTAAGAAACTAAATAAAAATCAAGTGGAGTATTTAAACATCAAAGTGTATTGTTACAAATGCCTTAAAATGGAAAGTTTTCTAATAGAATATGCAATTGTGAACATAATTCAATGCTCAATTAGCATAAATTTGTTCTTTCAAATTTGAGGTGGAGATTAAATCTCCACCGTCCAACATATTAAATAATTAAAAAAAAACCCTCATAACATAATTGCATAAAGTGCTTATTTATTTATTTATTTATTTATTAGCATAATAGAAGGTGGAAAAATTCAAACATAAAATAGTGGACAATAAATATTGTAATGAAATACTTTAGAAGAAAAAAGGGTAGAATTAAATTTGAAAGTAGTTTGTTACTAAGTATACATTGTTTCTATTAAAGTGCATATTCATACATTTATGTATTTTGTCAAGTATATTCTTATACAAACAAGTCTCTATAATTAGTATATAATTTTTTCCCTATGAAAGCTCTAATCTCCCAGTATCTATCATGAAAGGCCCATGTTCTTTTCTCTCTTTTTGTTAGGAATATATATATATATATATATATATATATATTGCTTCTTTTTGGCTTCAATTACATGTGGCTTTATTTGTCTTGTTTGTTAGCCAACTCCCAAATTGTCATGTAACTTGAAGAATTTTATAACTTTTGGTATCTATGTTTTCTTTTCCCACATAAAGTGTCACAGTGAATAAGTCTAGCATTTATACAAGTTATAGTAGAAATATTTATATATTGATGTAAATTTGTATGCTTACAATAGCCATACTTCTATAGCTAATTTTTCTTTTTTTTTCCAAAGCTCTTTGATCCAAATTCTCTAGTTATGTTGTACTTGAAAAAAAGAAAAAGATAGGTTTCATTAGATCACATATTCAACATATAATTATTTATTATTTTTTAAAAATTAAAACATTACATCTTCCCATATGCGATCTATTTAAGGTTTGAAAAAAAAAAAAAAAAAAAAAAAAAAAAAAAAGATTGCATTTTCAACCTGGAACTTATTTAAAACTACAGTATTTATTTTTGGGCCAACTAGAATATTCTTTCTAATAAGTTTTGAAATTTTCATATTTCTATTAAAAAAAAAAAAATTCAAACTTGCCATAATTTAAAAAAAAAAAAAAAATCATAATATTTTTTCACTCCAAAATTTGAAACCGAACAAAATCCAAAATAACGTCAATTGCGTTTAACTAAAATTTGATTGGATAGTTGCTTTTAAATTTTAAATCTCCAATAATCAAATACAAAATTAAAAATACTAAAAATTTAAATTTAAGTTTGTATTTCATAATAAAAAAAATGGTAAATAAAATATATTGATGGTATGTTAGTCAAGTGTATAAGTAGTGTAAACAAGTGTAACATTATAAAGTATATCAATAATATATCAATCAAGTGCATCAACAATATAAACGTGTGTATCATTATAAACTACATCAACAATATATTATTCAAGTGTATCGACAATATAAACATGTGTATCCTTAAAAAGTATATCTGTAGTATGCCAGTTAAATGTATTAGCAATATAAATGTGTGTATTGTTATAAAGTTTGTCAATAAAATTTATTAGCAGTATCATTATAAATATTAATAGTATGTTAGTTGTATCAACAATATAAATGAGTATATCATTATAAAGTATATCAACATAATTTCAACAAAGTTTATTAGTAGTATATTAACAATATTATATTTCAACATCGATATATCATCTACTAAAGTACATTTATTTTAAAAAAATTAATTGGTTGGAATTTTTTTTCAAATTAATTGGAGAGAGGAAAAGTAACAAAACAAGAGTGAAATAAAAAATTTTAGAAAATCGAGAAGTGAAAAGACAAGAGTGTATCAAACATTAATCAATAAATACTTGAAGTAACACAAGAGTGTATCGGACCTAAGACACGAATGTATCAACGATATATCAAACCTAAGATAGTAGTGTATCAAGTGTATTAAAGGGAATCAAGTGTCTCAAATTTGTGCATTATCAAGTATATCAGGTGTATCAAGTGTATATCAAGTATGGTATCACGTGTATTAAGTGTATTGATTTTTGTCATTTTTATAAAAAATTGTAAAAGTACTAAATTAAGACTATGAACCTATTTTGTTTTGGTGTCTTTGGAAGTGCCCCTAAAATTTGATGTATATAAAGAAAGATATATATATATAAAATCTCAACGTGATAAAGATGAGATGGGGTTTTGTAAACTGAAAGATGAAATTGGGCCGTTAGAAAAAGGCCCATTGAGTTCAAAGATGACAAAAAGGCGGCGACTTTGACTGACTCTCCGGTACGGCGGTTGAGTTGTGGTTTTATCGAGGTTCATACAGCTCTCATTTCCCGGCACAATTTGCATCTTCAGACTTCAAATTGCCGCGTTCTAAGTGTGAGCTTCTTCTTCTCATTTCTTCTGCATGTTCCCTCCGCTTTCCTTACTTCACAACGCTTCACCAACCGTAGCATTAAGCCCTTTCTCTTTCTCTCCTTCTTCAAACAAATATCCATATCCATTTCCCTTCCTTCCATCGGCACCACTCAATTCTGTGTTTTCAGGTTTGTTTCTTCATCTTTTGTTGCTTTCGTTTCATTATCAGGTCCGCCGGTGGTTGGCATTTCAATGTCTTCGAGTTTTGAAATGGCGATCGACTCTTGTGCTGCTTTGAGTTCTGTTGATGATGATTATCTTGAGAGTCGGAGCATTTCAGAGTTGGTTTCGTTTCTGCGGACGGCATTTAGGGCTAAAGATTTCGACAGAGTAGAGGAGGTTTTGGTTGCTAAAGAAGTAAAGATGAGGAAAGAGATTGAGAGCAAGAACAAAGACTATGAATTGCTGCAAAGTAAATATGAGTTTCTGAGACTTGACAATCTCACTCGTGAATCCAAGGTGGAGCAAGACAAGGTTGAGGTTGACCCTAAAGGATTTGAGAAGTGGAAGGAAGCATATGAGCAGTTGAAGGAGAGGGAGAGTGAGATTCAACAGCTAAAGGAACTGATTGTTAAAGTAAACGAGGATAGAGAGAAGAAGAAAAGTGCTTTGGAGGGGTTTGAGAAAATGTTAGAAGTGGTCAAGGGTACTCAGGAGAATGATAGATTGACTATAGAGAAGCTTACCCACAAGAATTTGGAATTACAATCAACAATTGAAGTGGTAAAGAAAGAAAAGGAAGACTATGAGAAGACAATAGAGGAGCTTAAGTGCAAGAATTTAAAACTCGAATGTGCAATGGAGGAGCTCAAGAAAACAGAGGAAGAGGAAGACGACCGGAAGAACATAGAGGACCTCAAATGCAAGAATTCAACATTGGAATGTGCAAAGAGGGAAGTTGAACATAATTACGAGCTGCCTCGAAGGAAATATGACGAACTCGTGCGGCAAGTCTCACAGTTGGAGAAGACAGTTGTAGAAAATGGGGAGCCCATTGCTCCAAACAGAAACGACTCTTGGCTTGGTGGTTCCAGAAAATTGATTGGGAAGAGAGGAGTAGAAAATGACAAATTCGAGAATCGAACAGGTAAGCAACAAGTTTCCCATTTGCATATTGAGTAATTGTGATTGATTGTCAAAAGGCTATCACATCACCTAGTCGAAATCCACTCCACTAGCTTGAAAATTGAAAGTTTGGGAAGTGCAGGCATTAGAAATTTAGTTAGTATTTACAACTGCTCGGTAGATCTTTAATATGCATTAATACACACACACACACACATGCTGTCTCTGAATGAGAGCATTGACAAGGGGAATCTTGTTATTATCTTAAACTTTGTATATTTATTGAATAAAATGTTGCTTGAAGTTTAATCCAATGGTTACATGTAATACCTAGGTTTAATCCATGAATATATGAATGTCATTTGAGATGCTTATTTATGCAATCTGAGGAAAACTTGTTACAAGTTTCACCATTTTGTTTTCTCTTGAGCAGATAATGTAACCAACTTTTATTTTATTTTATTTTTTTTAAGAAACATGACTTTTATTATCAAAGAGAACGATACAAAAAGAGGGAGAGATGAGGTATCCCCACACAACAAATTACAAAAAAGTAGCCAAACTAGTATAAATTTGGGTTAGGCTATAACTACAAAAAAAAATCTAGAAGTGGAGGACCAAGTTGAAGCAAAAAGAGTAACCAAACTCCAAAAAAAGATTCTATTAGTTTCATGACCACGAAAGATTCTAGAGTTTCTTTCAAACCACAACCTCTGGAGGAGGGCGAAGATCCCATTGGACCAAAGTGTTTTCACCTAAGCATTTAACTCAGAACCTTCAACTAATTGTAAAAGGGCATTAAGAGCTTTCTTGGGCCAACACCATTGCATTTTGACCCAGCTAAATAATCTCTCCCAACAATTAGCAGCAAAAGGACAGGAGAAAAAAGGTGCATCAAGGACACTATTTTTTACAAAGAACACACCAATTAGGAGGAGAGAGGGCATGGTTTTGATGGACTCTTTGGATTCTACAGCAGGTGTTTGACCTTTCAAAAGAGAAGATCCACAAGAACACCTTGACTTTTTTAGGAGAAAACACCCTCCAAATAAGATCAGATTTTTGTGCCCAAAGTTATTTGCTTCACTATGAGGATGGGAGAGAGATTTGACTGATAAGGAACCATCATTTTCCAGCATCCATTAGGGAACGATCAGTAGGTTTCGGTGCAATGATTCAAAATGCCACTTTCAAAAAAGTCATGGACACCCTAAGGATATCACCTCTAAAGATGTTCCAGACCTTTTTGCAGAAATTCTCTGGTATAATCATCAGGACCAAGAGCTCTATTGGAGCTCAAGTCATCAACAACTTCGTCGATTTCTTTCCCCTTATTAATAGTATCAATGGGTTGCCACTCAATGTTGGAGGGAATAACAGGGTTGCCACTAGTCTTCGTATATAAATTTGTAAAGGACACAAACTCATTTACAATCAAATCCTCATTCGAAATACTTTCTCCAGAATCCTTTTGGATTTCTTTGATAAGGTTCTTCTTTATTCTAGCATTAGTGTCGTTATGGAAGAATTTGGTGTTCTCATCTCCTTCCGGCCTCCGTTTGAGCTTACATTTTTGTCTCCACAAATCTTCTTTTAAGAATTAACTCTTCCAGCTGAGCTTTAAGAGTAGCTCTTTCTCTAAACCCATGGCAGAAAGCTCACTGTTCTATTCAGCTTCTTCAGCAGCATCCAAAGTACTAAGGGATTGAAGAATTTCCTCTCCTTGGATGGCAATAATGCCAAATTTCTCCCTGTTCCATTTTTTCATGAGTGGTTTCAACCTTTTAGCTTCTGCTAAAACACAAACCCCGGCCATCCTTGAAGATTTAATTTCTTCCATTCAGTCAAAAAATTTCACCTAGAAATAGTAAGAGTAGAAGGGATAGTTAAAGACATACCCAACTTGACATAGAAACTTGGGATGGATATGGTATTTGGCAATACTGAAAACTGGTCATAAATTATAATTTTGTAGACCCAGTCCACTGGTTAGAAAGTAAAAGATAAATTTCTATTTGGCTTACTTCACCTTCGGCTTTGGTGGTATTTTTCTCCATATATAATTTTATGACATTATTTTGGATTATTGCCAATTTTCCTGACAAGATTAGTTTTAGCAGCTAAGTTACAAACATTTAAATTCATGCATAAGCACATGAAACAAATTTGGTCTATTCAAGTATGATGGGAATTATTTATTCGCGTGATCAAGGTACCATTCTTCCTAGGTACTGGAGGACGCATTGTTGAGATAATTAGTGATGATGATCGTGCTCCAGCAGAAAATTTGTCTCGAGCTCAAAGAAATCAAAAGAGAAAACGAGGTTCATTATTAAATGACTGCGAAGATTATGATGCTGAAAGGGAAGATGATCAGATGACCATTCTGCCCAGTGTAAGCAAGGGTAAGGAGTCATTTAAGAAAGTGGGGGCAATGTTTTCAGCACCTCCACATCGTCGGGCAGACAAACATGCCTTGAAAATGCAATTTTCTCCTGGTACTAATGATTGCAGGAATATCTTGACCTCTTCAAGGTCTGCTGCAGTCATGCTGAGCCAATGTGTGGAAAAAATTGGAGAAGAATGTAGATCACTTGATTCTAAGTTCAAGTATGCTACATATCACATGGACTATTTCGATGATGACCGTTTCATTTCCTCGGATTCTGATGGGAATATCCAAGGTAGATATGGCTCAAGTCATCTTAAGTCAAAAGATCAAGCGAAGAGGTGTAATAAAAAATGGGAGTCGGAGGCTGAAATGCGTGCTGCATTTGCTGAAAATGATGTGCTTTGCATGGAGGCTATTTGTATTCTTTATAGACAATCAAGTTTAATTGGACAGTCATACAGTGGATATTTGCCTTCCAAACATAGAGGATTTGATGAGGCTGATTTGCTCAGGTATCTAATCAACGTTTTCACCTATGCATATTTATTACACCATAATCTTTTTGTTTGATTTCTTTGGATTGTATGGTAGCTTCTGTTGGAATCTAGTTTGGTATGTGAAGAGAATCCTAGATTTGTCTCTAGGTACTTGAAATTATTTATATAAGATTCTAGAATAAGAAGGAAGTTTCCCTGTTTTAGAACGATTTATTCAATTATCCGCCTTGCAATTGTTGAAATCGAAATGTATGCTCCAACTGTATATTCTACTTTCTGTAGCGAGGAATTCAATGTTTTGAATCTCTCGCTTCTCTTTCCATCGTTTTAACCTATATTCAGTTATACCTTGGTTACATGACTAAATTTCTGTTCTTTCTACTGTTTTGTGCCCGTCTTTTGTGGCGATTGTTTGTACATGGGAAATTTTCATAACTTTGAGTGATGTTCTTGTAAAGCTAGGCGAAGTAAACTAGTATCGCATTAAACATTCTGCTCAAATTTAATCCAGGGGTTCCACATTGGCATTGTTTCTAACCAACGGAGATCCAAAAGGGAAATTGAAGAAATCTGTGATGGAGTTGGAGAAATTTGACATAAGTGGTCTTATTGACTGCAGAAGAATCGCCATCCAGCATCTGAAGCAGTTATTTGAAATATATAATAACAACGAAGATCAATTCAATTTCCATTAAAAAGAGGACAGGTTTATTTCAAAGATAGATCTGATGCTGAACCTGATTGTTGATGCATTTTCCTCCTTCCTCTTCCCTGGTAATTATCTTTGTAAGATCTTTTGTCTATCCCTTTACTGTAGATAATTACGTCTCTTGGTGAACACTGCTGACTCCCATTACATTTGTTGTTTCATATGGTCGATGTCAACACTATTAACCATCAAATCAGTTTGTTAGAACTTAGAATTTAGAACTAGTTTCCTTCTTTAGAACCGTCCAGTAACCTTGTTTCAAAATTATTAATGAGAGTAGAGAAAGCATACCTTAATGGTAGAAAAGTTTGAGTCTGATTTGAGTTGGAAAATGGTCCAGATTTCATCTCTATTACTAGTTTTGTCCCTTTCTTTTTTCTAGTTTTGGACAGTCTGTAGGAGATTTTGTGGAAAGGAAATAATGCAGCTGATAATGATATGGAGATTTTCTCCATTTTGGTGGCCAGTAAAACGTTCTCAAATTCTATCAACAACCAATAAAATGGCCACCATGTTGTGGGAAAGCCATTCCTTCTTATCTTCTCTGTTTTTCTCCTCATTTTTCTATTTTCTCAGTCTATGTACAAAAAAATGTATTTGGGTCTCCTGAAAATAAAAAGGAATGTTAAATAACTATCTAAAATAAATATTTTATATAACTACATTATGGTATGAGAAACATTGTTTAAAATAGTATATTGTTTCTTGATATCATTGTAAAGATTGGGTCATAAAGCTTTGAATCTTGGATGAGGGAATGTTTTATTTTTTTAGTTTTATTAGTTTGATAATATGTGGGGTGGGTGATGGAACCTTTTGATAATGTATAATATAATTTTTTTTTTTTTAATATTGGGTAAAAAATTAAACATCTAACTTTGAAGTTGATAGGAAAAGATTTATATTAGATTTTTTAAAACAAAAAATTTACATTAGTTAATCTGTTTGACCATAAATGGTACATAAACCCAAATTATATTTAAATTGAAGTGAATTTTGTGAAAATCCTAATGGGTTGTCCTAATTTGGATGGTGGTTTGTAAAACATGGGAAGCATCAATAATTGTTGAAATTATTAATTTTCACTTCATTGCATTAAGTGACAAATTGATTGATTTCTAATTTAGGTGAAAGACAAATAATGGATATTAAGTTTAGTTTATAGTCGCTCTTTTTTTTCGCAAAATAATAATAAAATAAAATATATTGGGCGATGAAAAAAAGAAAAAGGCAAATAATAGACTGTCAAAGACGGCATGGGCGGCATGTGCCGAAGCAGCAGTTGGCAGAAAACATGCTGGTGGGCCCCATTTTCCCCCATAACGGCCGTAATCCTTCACGACCTTTCCCCTTTACCGCCTTTCCCGGTTGTTCTCTCTCTCATTTCCATATGTATTTATATAGTAAGTATACACACTTTACCGGCTTTCCCGGTCATCTCTCTCTCTCTCATTTCGGGGTCATTTTTTTGTTTTTTCTTTCCCTTAATGATTTTTATTTTTAAAAACTATATATATAATATTATTATTCTCACCAATTTATTTTTTCTTTAAATCACTCAATTTTTGTCTCATAGCTTTTCTATTTCTCCTCTAGTCCTACTTTTTTATATCTCTAACATCTTGTCTAATAACTTTTCATTCTTTTTCTTTAACTAATATTCTCACCTCATATATATTCATCTCTCTCTTGCAATCATGTTTTCTATCTATTTATATGTTTTCCTAATTGCATATATAATAGAAAATCCAACAAACAAGATGATTATTGTTGGTGGGTCAATTGAAACTAAGGTTTTTGGAGTAAGTCAAAGATGACGTCGACATTGTTTTATTGTGCTCATCCGCCACATTACACGTGTCTTTGTGAGACAATTCCATATTGAAAGTCATTATCTTGCTCTAATTGTTATCAAATAACAAATTACTATATTAACTTTTTCATCAACTATTTATACATGACATAATGGAAGGATGTGATGAAAAAGATTATAATGATTCCTCTCTCCCCCCACACTACGACATGTTATCATAGGACAACCACATTAAACCACTTAGGGTAAGGAGACTGAAGTAGACAACACTCCTAATTCTCCAACACCTTTTTAGCAAAGATAATGCCCCGGAATATCATGGAAACGACAAGTGTGAGTGAAAGAAATGACCCCACCTTTCGACCTCTTTCCTTGACCTCGATGAAAAACAAGACTTTTAAGATATCCACACCTAAAAAGAAGTTATGCTCAAGTTCGACAAAAAAAAAAATAATAATAATAATAAAATTAGAATATCAACATTTAGTTGATGGACCACCTCCTATGTAAAACGGAAGGTTCAAAATTGTAATGCTAAAATTAAAAAAAAAAATGTGCATAGATGGACTAAAATAGTATTATAAACAATATTAAGACACATGTCTACCTAGAGTTAAGAAGTTTGAATTTCTCACGACATGTATTGACTAAAAAAAATGCTAAAAGTGAGCATAGCTCAACTTATACACGAATGTGTTAGCGAGCTAGAGATTCGGTTCGAATTCTCTACTCCCATTGTACACAAAATAAATAGGGCAAAATGCACTTTTAGTCCCTTAGATTTGAGTTGAAAGTCTATTTGGTCCACGAAGTTTTAAAATGTATACTTTAGTCATTCACATTCGAAAAATAGTTTTAAATGATCCCTTGACGATTACTAACTAAAAGAAAAATGAGGGATAGTGATGTGGAGTAAAAATAATATAAATTTAATACATTTTACCTCGCGTAATTGTCACCTCATTTTTTTTTAGTAAACTAATAACCAAGAGACTATTTAGAACTATTTTGTAAGGGATCAAAAAGTATATTTTGAAACTTTATAGACGAAATAGACATTCTACATAGAGACGAGAGGGTGCATTTTGCAAAAAAGAAAATAGTAATAAATAAATAAATAAATAAAAGGGGAATAACGAAAAAAAAGAAAAGAATAAAGAATAAAAAGGTAACCCTATAAAATGGCACTCCTTCGAAGATTTGGTTTCCTCCGTCTCCCATCGGTAGACTGCCTCTGTTTCCGTTTAGAGATTTCCTTTAATCGTCTCCTTCATTTCCTTATTCATTCCAAGAGGGAAAGGGAGATTCCTTTCTCTCTCTGCGACCCTCTTCAAGCCATTGGAACAAGAAGTCCCTGAAAGCTTCTTGATCTCACACACCCATCGCAGAGAGAGATCCACCCTCGCTTCTACTTTCTTCCCATTCCGAGTCCAATGGCGGTTTCGAGGGCCTCTTTTGGATTTTTGGCTGCCACCGCTCTCCTCTTTGCCATCTTCTTGCCGGTTGCTCAGCCTCATTCCTTGGCTCCGGCACCCGCTCCCACCAGCGATGGTTAGTTCCCCTGCTAATTTCTCTTTCTTTAACTTCTGTTTGCATTTCTGTTCCAGATCTGTGTGGAATGTGGATCTCTGGCTTCAGATGATTTCTGTTTCTTTACGCTTCCTTTCCTTATTCTTTTTTTCGATTTACGTTTCTAAATGAATTTAGCTCAAATCTTAATTTAGTTCATTCCCACCCCCCAGTTTTGAGTACTCGTTCAGGCTTTTCGTGGATCTATTTTCCAATATGCATTCTCAATCTTACGACAGGTCATTTACATCGATTTGTGGACCAATGGTTAGAAATATCAAATATATAGACGCTATTTTCTTCTTCTCATAACAACAGCATAAAGTTATTTCATAGTTTCAATAACTATTAAATGTCCCATTTGTGAGTGTAATCAAACCAATTGTCATTATTATGCAAGTAATTATATTTGCTATTTGTGTTTCATCATGAAGTCCTATTCTCAAAAGCCCATTTTAAACTTAATTTAAATAGTTGTTATTTGAAATGCAAAATCCTAAGGAGAATTAGGGATGGAATTCTTAGATTTCTCAATGAAACTTAATTGGTCTTTAAAATGGAATTTGACAGGGACATCCATAGACCAAGGGATAGCGTATGTGTTAATGATGGTGGCATTGGCACTCACATATCTCATCCACAATGCTGACTTATCCAACAGCTTCTAAAACATTGTATCAAGCATTTGTAGAACATCTCTTTGATCAAAGGGGAAGGGAATTTAGTTAGAAATGCAAATGGGTTTTTGAGGGAATTAGATTCTTCTTTTTGCATATTGTAGTTCATTTGTTGAACCTCTTTTGATGAAAGGAGAAAGGAATTTAGTTAGAAATGCAAATGGGTTTTGAGGGATTTTATTTTATTTTATTTTTTGGGCATTATTGTTGTAGTAGTTCCTTTGGGTGTTTCTGTTTTAGTCTTATTTATGATGATATGAGTCTGTTGGTGTGATCTTGTATTGCTATGTACAGTGTCCTGATTTGGAATGAGATTTATTGGTTTATCCCTATTTTTCTTTATTCTTAGCTTTGTTTATGCACGCCTCTATTAATTTTAGAGGTTTAACTCAACTAATTCTACAATATTGGAAATTCTAGATAGGTGGCCACAATAAATTGAATCTATGACCTCTTATGTGTATTTTACAGGAAAATAAGTAGAAAATAGTTGCAGATAGACCACATTAACTTTACTAACATGAGCATAACTCAAAAGTAGTTGGACACCTTCTTTTTCAAGTTCAAATCATTCTAACCTCGTTTTTTATTTAAGAAGAAGAAAAATAGAATTTTTTTTTTTTTTTGAAATAATTAATCAAACTTTTGCTTCACATCTAAAATATAATATTCTTAAAAAGGGTACATGGGATGATTTATAAAATTATGAGCATTTTTGGAATCTAAATATAAAAATTAATGTTATTACACATCATTATTTTATTAAGACACAAATATGCTAGTTTGAAGAAATGAAGTTGTTAACGGGTGGGGGCCAATTTTTCTTGTGGACAAGTTGTATTTGATTTGTCAAGTAGAATCTTAGTGGCATGCAACAAATATTGTAATATGAAACAAAATTTCAATATATTTTTAGACCAAAATTAAACCCCTTTTAATAGATTAAAAGATTATGATACAGATTAAGAATAACTTAAAAAAGGATAGGGATCAATTAAAATATTTAGCCTAAAACTTTATTGTTAGCAAATATTTTGTTTAATGTATAATTTTATTTTATCAACCTTTTCTTAATTGTCAAAGTATAAATATTTGACCCAAAATTAAAATTTGTGTTTAATAAGATATTGAACTTTTAATTTTGAGTCTACTAGTCTGTAAATTTAAAATCTTTTCGAATAGGTTAAAGATCTTTCATACGTAAAACTAACTGTTTAAAATTTATCAGATACAAAACAAAAAATTTAAACACTGATGACACATTAAGAAAAGTTTAGCCAATTATTAAATTGAAGGTCGAATGCCGAGTATAATATTTTTTTAAGTTAATAGTCATTAAAACCGAACTCTGTAAATTAACCAAATGTTGAATACAACTTGTTCACGTTTTCTTTTAATTAATTAATTAATTAATTAATTAATATTATTATTATTATTATTTTCATCATCATCCTTATTTGATATAATACTAATGAAGCACCTATCCCAAGTATATAAACTGTTTTGTGGTCGGTAGCACATGCTAGACCGACTATGGCTATAACATACATAATATATATATTAAACATAGATAAAAACAATATATTATTTATCCCTAAAATTTGAGTGTAATTTTCATTTGAAGTCTAAATTCTAAAATATTTTATTGTAAGTATTTAATTTTGTGTTTATTTTCAATTTAGCCTTTTAGATTTCAAAATATTACAATTTTGTTTTTGAAGTTTGAGTTTTGTTTCAACCTTGATCTTAAACTTCAAAATTTACACTTTTAGTCTCAATTTTTCATTAAATATTCACTAACTTTTTAGCATTAATGTCTATCACTTAATTTAAAATAATTATGAATGAAAAAATTTAAATGAACTTTAATAGTAATAAAATAATAATGAAACTTAAGGCATCGTTTGGTAACCACTAGTTTTTTGTTTTTAGCTTTTGAAAATTAAGCTGCTAAACATCCCTTCCACATTTATTTCTTGTTTTGTTTTTCTTTTACATTAATTATTATAAAAACCAAGTCAGATTTTGAAAATTAAAAAAAGTAGTTTTTAAAAACTTGTTTTTGTTTTTTAAATTTGGCTAAGGATTCAACTATTTTATTTAAGAATGATGTAAACTATTATAAGAAATTGAGAGGAAATAGGCTTTTTGAGAATTGCCCAAGACAAACCCTAAAGCCCACAAGCAGGTCTAAGCCCAAAGAGAACTGAGAGGAGGCATAGAGGAACGTGCGTTCAAAAAGGAAAAAGCCAGAGCCTCGAGGTTTGGCTAACCAACTAAGTTGGTAAAGCATATACCAACCGAAAAATAACTAAGTTGCATTCGGTCGGCACCCTACAGACACAAGCGCCATAAACAGCTACTGTCAAAGGAAAGACATTATAAAGAACCCCATTCGACAACCCTAAAGGAAAAGAGTATGTAATCTCCAAACAAGAGCTCTAACCTTACTTCTTGCATGCTTAGTTGAGCTATAAACTCATTATACTAACTTAAGCATCAGAGTGTGGCAGACTCAGCACAAATCATTGTAAGGATCTTTCATGCAAGTCAACTCGAAAAGTGAGACCAGACTGGGAAAAGCGGGCAACCACAAGGGGCCAAATGCGTGCAAGATTTGAGTGCTAACAAGGCTCAAATTTTAAAATTAAAACCAAAAAGCAAATAGTTACCAAACTAGGCCTCATAAATTATAATTCTTTTAAATTAACAAATAGACGATTAACACTTAAGAGTAGTGAGTATATTTAACGAAAAATCAAGGTTAAAAGTGTAAAATCTTGAAACTTATGAATCAAATGAAAACAGAAATTCAAACCATGGGAGTAAAATTGTAACATTTTGAAATTTAGGTACCAAAAAGTAACTAAACCCAAAACATAGAGACCAAAATATCTATCAATTTCAACAATTTATTAACACTATCACTGATGCTTCAATAAAATTGAGACCTAAATGAGCGCATGGTAGTTTGTTTAGCCCGATCTCTTATCAACCATTCAATTTTTTTTGTTTTTGATAATCATTTGATTTTTTATATTTTCAAGTTAAGCCTATAAAAACTAATTCTACTCATGAATTCTTATGTTTGATTTTCCACTTTTTTTTTTTTTTAATGTTTTTAAAAACTAAACCAAATTTTAAAAATGAAAAAAAAAATCTAAAAAATCTATATTTGATTTTGAAAATGCTCCTAAAAAGTAGATAATAAAACGGTGAAATATCAATAAATATAAGTAAGGTTTGTAATGTTAATTTTGAAAAAACCAAATAGGTATAAAAAAGTGGTTTAGTTACCACTTTTAGATTTAGAAATTTATAAATAATTTAAAACAAAATAGTTAAAGCATATTATAAAATAAAGGAAGATGTTAGCAAGTAAGTAAAGTATGAGATTTAAAGGAATGAAAATGAAAAGGAAAAATGGTTTAGAAACAAAAAGAAAAGAGAGAATATCCTCCAAAAAAAATGGGAAAAGAAAGTTAAGAATTGTGGTCCATTGGTTAATAGTACTTAAAATAGGTGAATGTCCTAAAACAAATGAGAGAAGAAAAAGAAAAGAGGTAAAAAATGGACCTAGTGATCAAAACAAACAAAGAATGAGTAACCATTAGCTTAAACATTCCAAATTTGGTAGAAACTAAATCCATTGCCTATTTCTCTCTTCTTTTTGTTCTCTTTGGAGTTGGAGGAGAAGAAAGAGGAAGATTCATTTACAAAAAGGAAAAACCCCATTTTTCTCTCCCTCTCTTTTATTTTTCTGATCTCTCTCTCTTAATCTACAAAAGAGAGATTGGCCAAATTAAAGGGAAAAACCAATAAATAAATTTAAAAAATGGACAAAACAATCATAATTTGTTGCTTAGTTATGATGATGATGGGACCATTTGTTGATGCATTCACTCACATTGTTGGTGGAAGCCATGGTTGGAGAGTCCCTGAAAACACTACCTTTTTTGATCAATGGGCTAAACCAAGAACCTTTGGTGTTGGAGACAGGCTTGGTATCTCCCTTTTTATTCTCCCTCACTCTATTTTACTATTTTACCCTTTCTCTGTAGTTTAGATATATTATTCATCTCCAATGTCACAACAACAGGATTTTCTAAACAAACCAAATGACTTAAATTCATATATGTTTTTTACAATTTACCCATTCATTCAACACATGCTATGCTAACCTTATGTTAATATTAACTTCTTCAAATTGTGTTAGTCACAACCCAGACAATATTTCTTCAATTAGGTTTTTCTAACGTTTGTGCGTTTTTTTGAATTGGATACGTACACGTACGTACGTACGCACGCACGCAGTTTTCCCATACCGTTCAGGTGCCAACAACCTAGTGGCTGTAAAGAAGGCAGACTATGATACATGTGGTGAAGAAGAAGTAATACACATGTATTTTCTAGGCCCAACTATCTTGAACCTAACTGAGGCAGGTGATTACTACTACTTTGATGGAATTGGTAAGCATTGTGAAGCTGGTCAAAAGCTCCATATCCAAGTTGGGTCCAAAGAAGGAACCTCTGGCTCAGACCCAATGCCATTTAACCTTGAAACTTTTGGAATCCACACCAGTTTGGACCCAGCCCTCCCACCACCAGCAGCAGCCCCTGCAGCCACTGCCACTCAACCATCCAATGCTAATCCCAATGCCTTGCTTTTCCTTGCACCAATATTCTCTCCTATTATTGCCTTCTTCCTTTTTTTCTCTACATTTCTTTGATCTTCATATATTATGCCTTCCCTTTGCCTTTGCCTTTGCCTTTCCCTTTCCCTTTCCCATTGCCTTTGCCTTTTCAATGTGTATTATTATTATTATTCCAAATTCATCTTCTCTTTCTTATGTTTCCCAACCTTCAAAATCTCAACTATAATCCACTCTTGGGATTCTTCTTTCATTTCATATTCTCTTATATTTCTTATTCAAAACAGAATTTGTTTGGAAAATAAAGGTGGTGGTGGTTTATTAATTATTATTACCTTTTTTTCTGAATCTATTTCTCTTTTTTTGGGGAGGAAATATTATGAATATCCCATGTGTTGTTCCTCTTGTATTAAATTGCTTATCATTTCCATTTGTGTCTCTGGTTTTAGATACTCTTTTTTGGCATGTATTTTGTTGAGTTTTATGTACTTTTTGAATAAGTAGATATCAATTATTGGGAAAGAAAAAATACAACTTCTTAATTTTCTTTCTTTTTTTTTTTTTTTTTTTTTAATGCAATACATATCTCTACGTTTGAATCTTCAATTCTTACACTTACACTTTATCTTATATCCTTTAAAAATAATAGTAATAGTTTAAATCGTTTTAGTCAAGGGTTCACACCTTATCACATTTTCCTTTGCAAGTCACAGTAGACACACAATAAAAATTTATGTCCAACCATTAAGATTATAATACAATTGACTTTTAAGTTAGTAATTGATACCTTACTCTCTAAACTATGCGTCATTAGAAAGTTTTCTTCTTATCGATTTACCAAAGCTATACTTGAAAGTGATTTTGAAATGGTTGAAACCAATTTTGTCATATTCAAAATTATTCTGAAATACGCCTTTAATCCCTCAAATTTAATTTAATATTTAATTTTACAATTTAAGTGCAATTTTCATATCACTAAAATTGGATTTGAATAATCAAAAACATATTTCAACGTGATTTTGAAAATTACAAAAAAATATATTTAGCCATATAAAAATTGTTCTCAAACATGTCCCAAGTTATTTTGGACCCTAGTTAAAAGGCAACAATATTTTGTTTTATAGTGTAACATGAAAATGGGAAAATGAAATCCACTCATTTAATTTAAAATTACATATTATATATTATATAATAAACTAACAAAAATACTATAAAATAAGAGCTCTTTTCAAATATAGCAAAAAAAAAACCAAAATAGACTGTGATAGACTACTATCTATGTCACGATAGACACGAATAATAGTCTATCTTAATCTATCGTGGTCTATCCCAGATAGACTATGTATTTTGGTATTAGTTGTAGATATTTTTAGCAGTTTTGTCATTTAAGATAATTTCCTCTAAAATAAAGGGTAATTGCGTTAGGTAGCACTTTTAGGGATAATAAATAAATGTATAGCAACATTTTTTTAAAAAATTGTAAATATAGCAAAATCTATCAATGGTAGATGCTATCACCGATAGACTTCGAAACCAGAATTTAAATTTTGCTATATTTACAATTTTTTTTGCAATGTGTTACATTTGCAAATCTTTTGGACCTGATTGTTATATTTGTAACTATCCTCTAAGAAAAGTGAATATTTAAAGACTACAGTTCAAAATAATTTGTTGTTACATACTTTTTACCCAAATGAGTAATTAAGTGCTTTGCTCTTGCTTCATTAAAAGTACAAATATTAGATGCAATACTTACATCTTTTTCCCCCCTTTTTTTTTCCTATTTCTTTCTTGTGTACACCTAACTACATCTTTAATATAAAAGCTTTTGGGAAAAAAAAAAAAAAAAGGTAAACATTTCTTTTTAAAGCTGTTTAATTTACTTTTTAAGTTTTTTTTTTTTTTTAATTCTCAAAAAAAAGCTTTGATATGTATTCAAAAATTAACATACGATTGGTTTGAATTGCGTACAAGTATTTTATTATAACTTACTTTTTTAAAAACAATTTAAAATTTTGTTTTAAAAAAATACCGAATGAGAAAGAATCGAATAAGCATTTAAAATATTAGAATTTGTTAAATATTTTATTTTGGCCAAACACCAAATGTAAAATTAGACATCAAAACCAATTTTTGTGACATGTTTTTTTACTGGTGTTAGATGAGATTTTGGATTAAATGGTAAAAATAAAAGTTATAAAGTCGAGAAAATTAATAGCGAGATTTGGGCCAAAAATAGTAGCATAGGCCCAAAGTGAGTTAAGAAAAGAGGGTTAGTATTAGTTAAAACTCAAGTTAGCATGCTCAACCGTAGCCATGGCGAGTCCAAGGTCCAGACCGACCTTAGCAAAATAGTCAATCATCATATTCTACATATGCCCTGACCCAAAGCATCGGTCTAGGACCATAATTGGCTTAAGGGTAGACGTTCAGCTTGTCGAAGTTGACCTAGCCAAACTTGAAACTAGGCATACCCCTTCGCTTAGTGGGTTATTTAATTATCCCTAAGATGACTCGAAAATCTTAGGAAACAACCTAGGTCAACTTTCCATATAAACACCCTATAATGGCCCCACATGAGATAACTTGAACTTATAACTTTTTCTTCATTATTTTGTTATCCATCTCTGACTTTGGTTCTTCTATTCTCTCAAATTATAAATTTACCTTTATTGTCGTTTGAAAGTCATATATATTTTCTCCGATCTAAAATTTGACATCAACAACTAATATGATTATAATCAAATACTCCTAGTGTTGTTTAATGATTCAAAGCTCCAATAGGAGAAACATTCCTAACATCTTTAATATAATGCTTTTGGCCATAAAAAAACGAATTAAATACTCTTTTTTTAAGTACTTCAAATCACTTTTAAAGTATTTTTAGCATTTTCAAAACAGTCTTGATTATTTACTCAAATGTTATCCTGGAGTGTGCTTAGTTTAAGTATTGTAATATAGTTTGATTTTTTCTTTTCTTTTTTTTTTATTATTTTTTTTTTTGGTAACAAACATAATTATTTTTGAAATTTTATTTTCACACCAATGTGAGAGAGAATAAAAATCAAATAATTAAGTTTGGGGTTAAAATGGAATAAAAATCAAATCAAAACGACGGCAATTATGGAATAGTGAAATATCCATTTCTGTCTTGACTTTATAATAAACTTTCCTTAAATGAATGTCATTTTCTATTATATCCTTTAGCTTTCATGGAATAAGAAATACAAATTAGAAAGTTAGAATCTTTGTTACCCTCTTTTTGGAGTAAACTGTAAAAAAGTAATGAAAATAGTAGGTCCCAATCCCCCATCATAAATAATTGCTTAAAATATTATTTTGAATTTTGATCCATCCTAATCTTGAAACTTCCAATTTATACATACCTCCCCCGTTTAGTTCCTTCAAATTTATATCAACTAAACTCTCATATTTTATAACTAAATCAACTTAAGCCCTCTATTATGGTTCTGTTCACAGGTCAATTAAGTTTAGAGTTTGATGCTTGCACAATTTTCAAAGAAACTCAAAATCATAGTCTTATAAATTGATTCAATTATGAATCACCTAATGCTCTTTTTTTTCTTCAAAGGAAAGAAAATGTAAATTGATATACTTTTAAAAGTTTTGATTTTAATTTAGAAGTGTAAATTAATAATAAAATTTTTAAAAGGATTGAAAGAGTAAAATCAAATAAAATTCAAAACATGGTGACTGAAATGAAGGTGCTCATTTATCAATTGCAAATTGTTTCTTTTAGTTTATGGTTTAAATTATCAAAATGTCATATACAAATGCTAAAGTCTAAATTTTATGAAAATAGATAAAATGTCCATATAGGAATCTAAAAAATTATAAAAATAAATTATTTAAATGAATAAATAAACACGTTTTTTAAATGAGTTAAAATGTTTATTGTTTAAATTATATTCATACTTATTTTATTCTTTTATGAATTTTTAAGAATTTTTTTCTTTACGGTGGCAACACAATCTGTAAATTTACTTTAGTTAGTGCTATTTTTGTTAAATTCTATTTTTTTTTCTTTTTCTTCAAAATTCATGAATCCTAATCAATGTTAAAATTGAAAATTCCCTTTTACGGCTTACAAAATAAAACAAAATTAATTATTAATGCAGAGTACAATAATAAAAATAAAAATAAAAATAAAAGTAAATTGAAAATGGAATATGTTTTAAAGAAAAAGTTAGAAACACCCACACCTTGAGTGAGATATTTTGGTGTGCACTACTACTTATAATCGTTGACTCCTTTACGAAAAGACATCTCTGCCCTCCTCAAATTTAATAAAAATTTAAATAACGTGAAATATATACACATAAAAAAGTGAAAATTATCTTATATAATTCGATAAAATAATTTTATGCTCCCCTCTCAATGAATAGTAATATTTTAATTAAGTTGGTGGATGACGTTCGGCAATTTGACGACGGCACCACGTCGCACGTGTACCCTCACTCGCACGTGTTAGGCAGATCCCTTGCACAGGCTTTTTAATTTTTTTTTTCTTTTTAAATGTGCGTGTCACGTGCCAGTCCGTTAAAAGGGAAAAGAGCTTACAAAAAGAACACGTACACAAAATTTGTCCGTCACCGTTACTGTGACGGAAGAGACCATTCCATTTTTGATACACATCATCGACAAATAACAAATTACAAACCCCAAAATTTACGAGTGAAAAAAAGAAAACTATATAAAAAACATTTAGAAAGAAAAAGAAAAATCTGACACTCACAAAATTGCCGAAAACTCGGCCTATTAAAGGAAAAAAAATTTAAAAATAAAAAAAATAAATAAAAATAAAAAAATAAAATAAAAAAATAAAATCTCAAAGCGCAAGGAGAGGGTCCGACCCGAATATGTCGCTAAAGTCTTGGAAGGAATCTTCAACCATATGCCACGTGGATAATCCGAACCCGAAACCGAACCCGAAATCGTCGCCCGGGTTAATGAACATACTACTGCCGTAGTCGCCCTTCAAAACAGCGTCATTGAATGACGTCTCGTCGAACGGAGACGGAACCGGCGGTTGGAAGTCGAAGATATCATTGGGGAAAATCGTATCACAGTTCGAATGGAACGAGAAATCCGAAAGTTTCTCCGATTCGTCTCGGCGGATTTCTTTTCCAGTTGTTGCTGACATTTTTTCGGATAAAGCGTCGTTTGCCGACGGCGAAGGGCAACGAAGAACGGAAGTCGGAGAGGAGAGGTTGTCGTTGGACTCCTCGGTGGAGACGTAGCCAGAACTAACCGCTGTGGCGGTTTCCGGCGAGGACTTAACCGGCGGAGGCGTAAAATTCGTTAGAGCGGTGGGCCCACGGAGTTGAATGGCAGCGTTATCGTAGACCATAGCGGCTTCTTCAGCCGTATTGTAGGTGCCTAACCAGACCCGTACACGTCGAGAAGGATCTCTAATCTCGGCTGCCCATTTTCCCCATGGCCGTTGCCGTACGCCGCGGAATTTTCTACTTCCCGCCGGCAGCTGCTTCAATGGGCCTCGATTAACTGCCGGAAACTTCGATTTCCCGCCGGTTGACTTCCTGCGGCTACTTTTCCCTGTCGAGGAAGCCTCGATTGTAATCTCGTTAACGAATTTCTTGACTCGCCGACAGGCATATTCTTCTTTTTCTTCATCACTGGAAGAGTCAGTAGCATCAGCGTCAGTTACAGAAATCCTCACGACCTTAGGCCCCATGAATGGCGGAGAGACGAGCTTAGTTTGGTTTCGATGTTCAGTGTACTTGATCGGAGGTACAACAAGACTGGAGAACAAGTCCATTCGTTCCATGAGAGAGAGAGAGAAAGCAGAGCAGAAAAAATTTCTTTCCCTTGTCAGATTCTCAGAGCTACCATTGAAAGCGAAATGTAGAGGCAGAGAGTAAAATATAGAGATGGAGGAGAAAAGGAAAAAGAAGGAAGAAGATTCCCTTAAAGGACTAGAGGCACACGAGGAGAATAAAGAGAATGTTAAAGGTAAAATGGAAGAACACGTCAAAGAGAAGCTGAAATGGAGAGAAAGGAAATTAATCAGTGACCTCCCTCCACTTATGGGTTTCTTGGTTTGTGGTTATAATAATCATCGGAACCAAAAAGCTTGACTGAACCCAAAAGAAAAATTCCACAAAAAGATGAAGATGTAAACGCTAGAGAGAAAGGATTCGAAAAAAATCTATGGTGAATGTGGGAAACCCAGAACCGTTCATTGAAGGATGAAAAAATAAAAAGGAAAAGGGGAAAAGGGGAAAAGGGAAAATTTCTGGGAAAAATTAGAGAGTTGTGAGAAAGAAAAGAAAAGAAGAGAAAAGAAAAGAAAAGAAAAGTTTGTAAGAGCAGGCTTTAGGAGAAAGAGAAGAAGGAATAAATGCCCGAATCGATTTTGTATTTTGAGGGAAAGAGAGAGAGACAAAGCTTTGTTTCCTTATACCCACTTACTCTGTTACTTCAACTTCCAAAAGTATATGTAAATTTTCTCACTCAACTTTCCGGGAAAATTAGAAGGAAAGAAAATGAGAGAGTGAAGAAGAAGGAGAGTGATTTGAAGAGTTGGAAGAGATAACACAAAGAAGAAAAGCTCAGCGAATAACCAAACCTCCCTGTTTTATAGGATCCTAACGCCCGTATTTCAAAAAAACCCGGTCTAAACCCAACTTCCAAGCCAATTAAACAAATCTATATTACTTTTACTACACGCGCCGCCGTGGATTGGGAAGTTGGGATTCCGGTGGCGGAGATATTTCACGAGGCGCCGCAAAAATCGGGCTTATGAGGTTGGGCCACGTGGCGGCTGGAGATTGAAGACAGTGAGAGATCCAACGGAGCGGGAGAGAATGAGACTGGTGCTGACTGGGCAAAAGATTTGTTATGGAAATTAGGGATTCAAAGTGATTTTTGTTGACTGAAACGATTTAGGCCTAAAACTAAATTGAATCTTAACCATTTCGAATTACCCATTGAATGCCCCATAATTACCATTTATGCCTTCCGTTATTTTTCTTCAAATCTTTCTTGAATATCTGAAAAAAAATATTTATATATATATATTTCAAAATCCAAATGCTAAATTATTATGAAAATGTTTCACTATATTATTAGAACATATTCTTCGGTTTTATTTTTTATAAAACATAATCTTAAATACAACTTTTTCATCTCTGAACATGAGAATACTATTATTAACTTTAAAGTGAGAGGTGTAATTTTCTATCGCACATGTTACCGGTTAAATTTTCAAAAATTTTAATTATTGCTTTTTATTTTTAACATGACAATAATCTACATCATAATGACATCAAATTATTAATTTTATATTTAATAATTGAGATATGTTTTGTTTTAAAATAATAACTAAAGTACCCCCAACTTACCAAAATGAGTATAGCTAAGTTGACATAGTACTTATATTATTAAACTTTATATGAGATGTTAGATTCTTCCACCCCACAATTACTAAGGTGATAACCTCCGTTGTCAAGGAAAATCATACACTTTTTTTTTCTACTAAAAGTATCTCAAATATTCTATCAATTATGCTAGTTCCTTGATATTGAGAGTTAAATGGAAATCTTTAGGATGACTCGTGGCTTATGCAAAACATCATTGCCCCCATTCACCAAGTAAAATTAGAAGACTTTGAACTTTTGACTTCAAGATTGATATAACAAACTTTTTGTCATTTGAATTATGCTCCTTTTGGCCCTCCACTAAGGGTATGTTTGAAATACATTTTCAAGTGTTTAATTTAAAAAATAAGTCATTTTGGAAAAAAATTGGAGTGTTTGACAACCACTCAAAATAAATTTTGAAGTGTATTTCAAATAATTTAAGTTAAATAAAAATGGGTTTTTTGAAAAACATTTTTTTCTCTAGTTAATCCAAAGGGCCCTAACATTCATAGCCCTAAATTTTGCACTTTTTATTGAAAATATAAAATAAAGATGATAAAATATAATTTAACATAATTTCATCCTTAGGTCTGAAAAAAATGAAACAATTGCATAATAATGCACGAGTATAAATAAAAATCATATTGCATCATTTCATTGGTTGAATTAAATAGTTGTGAAATAGGTGATCTAAATCTCAATCTCTAAGATAATAAATATTTTCAGCACAACAATTACAAAGAAGGAAAATATGCTAATTAAGATGACTTTGGCTTTTGAGATAAGAATTTGTGTTTTATTTAGTAAGCTTGTTTTCTTTTTTTCTTGTTTTTCTTTTTTTTTTTTTTTACGTTTCAATTTTATTATTACTTATTATTCTCATAAATATACCTAAATCTTTAAAAATTCGTAATTATCTAAGTCAATGTTGAAATATTGTTGACATTATAACATTAGCATCGCATCAAAAAAAAAAAAAAAAAAAAAAAATTGATTCCATTTTGACATGAATAGAAAGAAAGACTAAATGTCCATAAAATAATAATAATAAGGAAATAAGTAAGTTAAGGGGTTAATAAATGAGAAAGGGCAAAATTGTAAAAGAGAAAAGAATGGAAGTTTATTTCTTTTTAAGAGACCGTTATGGTGTCAGCAAAGTGTAACGTGGGAGGCAGCCTTGAATTTGGCGCCATTTTTTAACTCTGCCTTCTTTCTACTTGGCCATGCATGCCACTCCCACATCCTTCACCCTCCCCTTTTCTTCTTTTTCTTTTTTCAAATTTTAATTCATTTATTAATTTCATTATGACGAAAGCCATATTCCACTGCTCCGCATGCCCTTTCACTACCTTCTTTCATCCATACGTGTTCTTCCTTTATTGGCCCAACACAATCTCCCCCTCACTACCCACACCATAGCATCTCCCACTCCCCACCTCTCTAATTTTTAATCATAATTTTATATTTATCTAATCCAAATAATAATAATAAAAAAAAAAAAAAAAAAAAAAATAATAATAATAATAATAATATTATTATTATTATTATTATTATTATTATTATTATTAGTTCAAATAAGTTTCTCATCAACTAAATACATCATTATAACTCCACATAAGTCTAGAACTTAAATAAGAGATTTAGAATTTCAACTAAAACTTCTAACTTTTTTCTTTATTGCTTAGTTCTCATGTTAACATTGGCGTTGGAGTTACAAATTTGCCGTTGATAGTCATGTGAGAACTAGATGTGTGTTCACCTGTTCAAATTTTAACATCAACAAATAAAAAATTTGTGTTAATTTATATTGAGTTAGGTTTGAATTGGCTAATAGTATAGAGAAATGTGATTTGTGTTTAATTTTTTTTTAAAAAAAAAAAGCAAAAAATTGGAATAAATATTTATTGATGGAGAGATTAATAATGGTGCAAGCTAAGTTGGAAAAAAAAAAATCTATCAAATTGAATTGATTAGATCCAAAATTAATTGTTATATTAAACATAACTCAATAGTTAACCATATATTTTGAGAAAAAAAAAAGTAAGAAAAAAGTAAGAGATTTGAATATTTATCTAAAAATAATAATAAAACTAAAACTAATTTTGTTAAAATGTTAATATAATAACAATTTCATTTCTTATAAAGAAGGCTTAATATTTGAATTCTTAATCAAATTTAAAACTTAAAATTTTAATTTTTAATAATTAGCCTCTTAATTTAAAGAAATTTACTTAGTTTTCAGACTATAAGATAACAAAACAAATACACTTAAATTCAATTTAGAAAAATTAAAAAAAATTAAAAAAAAAAAAAAAAAAAGTTATCAAATAACTAATTCAATGGTAAGCCGTAACTTGCATGAGGAAACGACGCCGTCCTGCCTTTTTACTGCTCTACCCTCCATCCTCATTCACGTGGTTTGCTACTTTGCGGCCATTGTCTTTATAACAGAAGCGGTTCCACGGGGCAATTCTGTAAACGTTTATGTGCATTTGGACTCTAGTACAATTAATTATTAATCTCATAACATATTGAAATAATAATAATAACTCAGATTAATTCAATATAATTTTACTGTAATCTTAGCTTATGAATTGAACTTTGGGTGTACTATAAAAACCAAAA
Source organism: Citrullus mucosospermus (assembly GCA_030954485.1). Classification (NCBI taxonomy): domain Eukaryota; kingdom Viridiplantae; phylum Streptophyta; class Magnoliopsida; order Cucurbitales; family Cucurbitaceae; genus Citrullus; species Citrullus mucosospermus. Next base: position 29,266,641 of record CM062061.1, on the reverse strand, counting down.
ATACATAAATAAACTCATGGTTGGTCAACAATCATGCACCATAGGAGAAAAACAAACTAAATTTACATGGATTAATTTTTCATAATCAAATATTTAAAAGGTTATAAAATATGTACAATTTAATAATTTAAGATGAGTAAACTCACATATATGTAAAATCATATAACTTATATGAATTTAACTTGTACATAATAACCAAAATTAATATAGTTCAATGATAATTGACATGTTAAATAGAAAGTTTAAATTTTCACGCACCATTTGATTTTATTAAAAGAATATGAAAGTATGATTAGTTTATAACCTAAAGATACATCGGGAGCTATAAAATAATAAAATTTATTGCGAAAAAAAAAAGTTAAGAAATTGAAATAGAATCGAACAAAAGGGAATTATTGTCCTGTTTAAAAAATTAGATAATGTTGTGACATTTTAAATTTTAAAGAATTTTTTTTTTTCTATTGAAGGTTGAAGCTTCAAAGTAAAAAAGGTGTTGGGTGTCCTTTAATGATTGGTGGTTGGGTATTCATAATCGGGCAAAAATATTCAATTAATTTAAAGAATTTTGGGAAAGATTGAAGAGGACAGCAAATACTATCGCCGTTTAATTTGTTTTGATTACTGAAGTTTGGATTATTTTGTAACTTTTAGTGATTATGAGCATATGCTATTTCTAAATTAACAAATTACAATAAATGGTATATTTTAAAGTAGGCATAATTCATTTAAATAATCACTAAATATATTCCTACCAAATTATTAGTGTTTCCATATGCTTATATTAGATAGGAGACGGTTGGGTTCAAATCTACCAAATAAAATCTAGTATAATTTATTTAAAGTACTCATTATATATAGGTTAAATTTTTGTTGGCCTCTACTTTTAGGTTTTACCTCTTGTATATGTTTTTTTTAAAAAAAAAAAGGAAAAAAAAAAAACATTCACATGTCGATAATAAGCATTGTTACTTTTGTTTTCATATTATGTACTATATCTTTGTGACTATGACTTCATAATATATATGGAAAGAACAAGGATATCACGAGCATAAATATTTTGTTTCATAGCACTTTTTTCCTCTTAAAAAGACTATTCAACAAAATCTCATCTATAGTTGTAATAGGAGACAATTTTTTGTCTCTAGGGTAAAGTGATAACTATTTGAAAATATAAATGTCTCTAATAAGTAATTTCGAAGTCAAATTCTAGTACTTAGTAGCTTTAGTTGCGTCTATTTGTTCAATGCAACCAATAATGAACTAGCAAATTCTTCATTTAGACAATTTGATTAACAGTAGGGTGAAAAACTACAAAAATAGTCATGAAATTTGGAAAATGAAGTATTTATTAATCATTAAAGTAACAATCACATTCTATCTTGTAATAAACAAAGCATTACTCAAAAGTCCAAACAAACAAAACAATATAATTAACATAAGACTTGGAAGCCCACTTGCAAATGAAGGCAAAAAAAGGACAAAAAAAGAAAAGGGAAATAAGAATCCAGACAGCTAAGAAGAAATATAGAATGAAAAATGTTAGATTTAAGAGAGAGAGAGAGAGAGAGAGAGAGAGAGAGAGAGAGAGAGAGAGAGAGAGAGAGAGAGAGAGAGAGAGAGAGAGAGAGAGGAATTAATAGGGGAGAGAGGTAGCTTTCTTGGGACAGTGTCTTTTGGTGGACAAGTTGTGAAATACAAACACACAATTAAAAAAAAACAAAGAAAGAAGAACATGGGATTCGACAAAATCGTTCCTTACATGATATAATTAAATGGACACGAAGTACAAGAAAATTTAGTTTTTGTCTTGTTTGGCTTGCAATTGCTAGAAATTTGTTGTTGTTTTCATTTTCTTGTTGGTTTTTTTAGTTTTATTATGTTTGGAGGCATAAGTCAATATTAGCATAGTTTCCCAAGAATTACCATAAACATTGAGCCACAAAATGTAGAGAAGAAAATAGGGAACACCCATCTTAATTGTCATCACTTTCTTAATTACATTTATTATTATTATTTTTTATATATAATTTTAATTACTTTCCTCTTAATTAATTATGAGGTTATTCTGATTCAATGAATTAATGAGGTTATTCAAACTACTCAATTTTGCACGTCCTCCTATAAACAATCACTTCACTACTTAGTGAACATGACTTTTTATTATTTTTTAAATTATGGATTAATAAATTACATAAAATACTCCTTTTTTTTTTTAAGTTTCATCGTTTTTTTTTTTTTTTTAAATTTATTTTATTAACATCCCTGTTCCTTTACTTTTAAAAAATGCAATACTAGTTTGTATGCGATTTTAAGGTTGGTCACATTCTTTCACATCTCAATTTCATACAATATTTTAATAGATTTTAATTTTAAAAGTAGTTTTGAAATGTTTGTAAATATATTATGAGTAATGTTAACCTTTTTCGAATGCTGAGTTTTTTCTTAATACAAAGAGCAAATATAGAGAATGAATATATATGTATATATATTTTTTAATTTAGTAAAATATATGTATACCCATTTTTGTATTTTTTTCCTCTCTTTTTTTCTTTAAAAAAAAAAGTAGGAATATATAGCAATAAAAGATGATGTCAACCATCTAGATGGATTTATTATTATTATTATTATTTTTTAATATAGCAGAGTCAAATGTGAGGATAAAAATATAAATTATTAATGTCAAAAAATGGATCAACTGTAAATTTGTATTTTGTAGGAAAATAATTTGAGTGTCCTTCAAAATAAAGAAACTAAACATTGATGTGGTGTCAAGCACCAACACTCCAACGCTCAATTCAATAAGGAATTATGATGAGTATACTGATAGTAGAGAATATTTCTGATGTACCTTTGACAGATGATTTCGATTGCTTACATGAATTTAGTTTGGTACAACAAATACTTAGGCTCATAATAACCTCTCTTTAACTCATGAAACTATTGAGTTGTTATGTTTTGAGAGGTTGCAATACCACTACTCGAAGCGACAGTCAATGCCCCATCTACTTAGCTTTCCACTTACTACTTCATGAATCTTTAGTTATGAAGTTGGACCACTACCACTCGCCAAGTGCGGAGGTCAATGGTATTGCAAGGTACTACCAATGAGTTCTTCCTGTTACTCTAGGATCTTCATGACACTACTACATGGATCCCTTATGGTACTATTAAGACCTTTGTGGTGCTACATATAGTTAAGCAGTATGCACTACTAAGACCACCATGGTACTACTAGCTACATGGGTCCTCCATGGCACCACTGGGCACTACTAGGACCTCCATGATACTACTACATGAGTCCTACATGGTATTGCTAAGCTTTTCATGGAGATTATGAGCTACCACTATGAGCTCTCTCATGGGTCCTATGAGTTATCTTTAAGCTCCCCGTGAGTTCTCGAAATTACCTCTAAGCTCCCTTATAGTTCCTCTAAGATACTTCTAAGCTCATTGTGGATTCATGGGTTCTCTAAGCTACCTCTAATGTCTCTCATTGGTTTTCTAAGCTACTCCAAGGCAGCTTATGGGTCTTCTGATGTAGAGCTACCTCTAAGCTCTCTCATGAGTTCTGGTCCATCCATTCAAATTGGTCTCCTAAAGCCATGAGTAGATTGGTCAGACGTGGGTACCATTGACCTTGATCTACCATTTCGAGCCCTCTACCTCTATCATTGGACCTCCTATATCTCTTTAGACTCTCAATAAATCTACCCATGAAATGAACCTTTAACCTTTAAAAAATGTTTATTAGCATGTTTTAATTGTCGAACTAGGTTTAGATTATTAGTTAACGATTTGAATAAATTGGAGATGTGCTTTACTTATTAAAAATATATATATACACAAATAAGTTTCGAATTTCCATTTATAGCTTTATTCTTTTTATTAACTAGTAAAGGAAATATTCACTTTTAAGGCATTTGGTTGCATGTAACAAAAAAAAGGTCTCCCATCTTACAACAAATATAACATTAGAAATGGTGGAATATGAAGTTAAAGATAGAAAGACCCTATTTTCAAATTTCAATTTCAACTCTACAAGGACACATTTTGTCCTTGCTTTGGTCCATACCCTAATTCAAAGAAATATAGTTTCTATGCTAAAAAGGTATAATAAAACATTTTATTAGTAAACTAAGAAAAAAAAAGAATTATTTCTTTATATATACATATAGTTTTTGTCATCTTTATTTCACAATAATAAACTTTAAATGAATTGGAATGTTAGGTATTTCTTTCTTTCTTGGTTGCTTACGAATGTTTGAGGGGTAAAATTGATTTTTCATATTTAATAATAAAAAAATATATTATTACTTGTTAAAATAGATGTAATTCAACCGATATATAAGTGTATAGTTCAAATAATCTATGGTATTGTAGTAAAAATATATTGTTATTTTGTGAACAAGGAAATTAATGATATCGTTGTGCAGCTTAAAAAAATGGATGATAGTATGATACTAATCTTTATTTTTTTTTTTTTCTTAAAAAATAAATTAGAAAAAGGGAATGAGGGGTTAGGGGTAGAAATAGGTGGGTCCCGCTGAAGCTTTTGCCTCCTTTCAACAGGCTTTAATGGCGAAGGGGAAGGTGCCCTTCACGCCTTTCGAGTACACAAAATTCGTACTGCTGACGTGTCTTACCACGTGACGCAATTTTCCTTTTTTTTTTTTTTTCTTTTTTTTAAATTACGTCTATTTTTACCTTTTTTTATATTATTATTATTATCATTATTTAATCAATTTAAATTTAATAAAAAAAATCAAATCACTAAATTCAAAATTTATAATCAAAATAACTAAAATAGAATAGAACTGTATGTGCTCGAACTAAAACAATATTTTAACATTTTCTTCTTATGTTAGATTACAAATGTAGTCTCTAACTTGCATTTATTGTCTAAAATAAAATAATAAAAAAAATCTAATAGACATTTAACCTTTCCATTTTAAGTTTCAATAAAATTATATTTGTCGATTTTATATGAAATAGAAATAGAAATGATCAATGAAATGGTTAAAAATTTGAAGATGCCCAACTGATGATTAGACATGGGAAATTAAACTTTTAATGACTTATTCGACATTTTTAACACAAACTTAAAGAATTTAGGAATTTATTATAAACCCCTTAAAGATTTTGGATCAAATAAACTCAAACAAAAAAAAAAAAAAATGTAGGTCTCTCTAGTAATCATTAGGTTTTTGAAAATTAAGCATATAAACATCACTCCCTCTATTGATTCAAATGTTTTGTATCTAAATTTTGAAAGAGTTCTCAAAACCCAAACTAATTTTTGAATGCTAAAAGAATAATTTTTAAAAATTTGTTTTTATTTTTAAAAGTTAATTAAGAATTTAAATATTTATACTAAAAATATGAAAACCATAAGTGAGAAAATAAGTATAATTTTTAAAAAATCAAATGGTTACCACATAAGACCTTAAAACTAGACTTATAAATTAACTTTATTTTTATAATATAACAATGCACTCCTAAATCATAATATATTTTACTTACCTAATCTCATTGTGTCCATACTTTTACATATACAACAATTAATAATTGTATCAATTTAAATCATGAACGTTTGTAATTGTATCAATTTACACTATCCATAATGTTTCGTATGGAAAAAACTCAGTAAAATTTATAATTGTATAAAATAAACTCTTAGACTTTTATAAATGAATCAATTTAAACTTTTAGTCATAATTTCTTTTAAGAATCATAAAATTAATATTTGAAAAATCTATCCATGTTTGAGAATTAGTGTATGGATGATTTTTAAAGTTAATCGTAATAAAAAGTCTTAATCGAAGCTTATTTATAGCGTTTAGACTTCGTACCCTATTAAGATTTAATTTATGGATATGCTTTTGACTTATTTTAAGGTTTTCTAGTTTGAGGGAGTTAATTAACTCGAGTCGTGCAAGGTTTGGCCTTGGTCGGCCTCGACTTGATGAGCTTTGTATGGGCCTTGACTCATTCTCATTTTTCGAGTTTCTCACTGTGGCTCAAAATACTATTTTGATCCAATTGTTTTTTTTTTTTTTTTTTTTTTTTTAATCTAAGTTTGGGCATAATAAAATAGAGGAATAAGAGGTATGATTTAAACTTTTTAAAAGTTACAACGTTTAAAAAACATGTTTTTAAATAGGCTAAAATTTCAAAAGTGTATATTATGCTTTAAGAAAAACAAGACAAATAAAAAATTAATAAATCATATTTTTGTTTTTTTATATTTATAAAAAAAAGTCAATTATTATTGTTAATGAGAATCCTTAGAAATACTAAAATTTGTTTTAACCAATGTGACAATGTTTTCCATCTTAAACGGTTTTGAAGCAATTTAAAAGGATTATAATATAGTAATTTGTAAACATTATAATTAAAATTTGGAAGCCTACAATTAATTTAGGGATGAAAAATTATTTGACTTGTTCTTGAATAACACATCATTTGTGAATAGAAAATTAAGAAACCTACTAATAATGATAAATTATTTCTCCCTCTAATTATTTAATTATACATTTATACCTTGAATGATAAATTGATTTTTGTTTTAAAAATAAAAATTGAAGGTCATAAATGTAACTTCAAATGAGCATATGTATTCCCCCTTTTAATAGTATCCAATGAGCCTCTTGCATCTAAGTAAAGAGATTTTTTTTTTTTTTTTTTTTTTTTTTTTTTTTTTTTTTTTTATAAAAAAATGATAATTAATAATAAATAAAACTAATTTTGAAAGGAAGAATTTTCAAATAATCACCACATACATGTATGTAACAACTAACAAGAAATGGTAGGCATGGCTCATGTCTTTATGAGCACTATGGCACTTGGGTCATTGACTTCTTACTCATTTTCTATATGCAATAATTTTATTTTATTCCACATTTTCTTGGTTGTAAAAAGATATTTAATTGGTTTAGTTTTTGTTATTACTGAATTGATTTTGATTTGATTTATATTTATATAATTTTAATTTTAAGTTAAAACATACCTTTCTATTTATAAAATTTAGTTAATAATGATATAGTGTATATACTTTCAAATTTATAATAAAGTTCTTAAAATTTAATAAATAATATTTTAATTCATGTATTATATAATTGGTAATAATTTAGTCTTTAAAATATTATTAAGTTTTAATTAAATTGGTTTGGAATCAATTGTAAAATATATATATATATATATAAAGATTAAGAACTAAATTTGCAAATTTATTTTTAAATTTGCAATGTTTTTCAAAAATTCATTTTCATTTAAACACTTTTGATAAGAACTAATTAAAATAAAGAAACTAACGACTTTCAAATTTAATTTTGAATAGTTACTAAATACTTGTATTTATTTCAAAATGACTTCTTTTTTAAATTACACACTTGAAAAAGTATTCCAAACACACCCTACGTTGTTACATAATAAAAATTGACACTAGATTTTGAATAAATTTTTCATGATAAGAACAAATTTTAAAGTATAGGAATTAAATTGTTACTTATTAAAGTTTATAGACTAAATTATTGCAAATTTAAAAATACATAAACTAAATAATCATCTACTAAAGTTTAAAGACTAAATTAAGCTTCGAGACAAAAATGTTTTTATAACAATACATTTATTTTCTTGTATGGGATTTGAAATTATAAAAAATAATAAATAGAATTAATTTGACTAGGAGCGTTTTGATGTGGGATATTATTAGTTATTTTTAGGCAATGGAGGGGTCGTTTTGGGAGTTAGAGCTTAAATTATTTTTGTTTTGTAATTTTTTTAAAAAATCAAGATATATTTTGAATTTTATCGTTTAAAAAGTTTTTTTTTTCTTTCCTATATTTGATTATTAAAGATGACCCATCTTTTAGAATAAAAAAATCTGTTTGTTTCAAATTTGATTGAGAGTTTGAATTGCTTTATGGGTACAATAGTAGCTTTTAGAGAGTTATAATATAATACCTTTATCTTTATTAAATATATTATTAAAGGTCTATTTTGTACAACAAAATGAGTCACCCTAGTCCCAACTTTATTAATAATAACTTGAATTGTTGGGTAAGATGATGAGAATTGAGAAGAAGCCCAATTGCATTGATATGAATTCCACTAATTATCATTTTGTAGTTATGGATAATGAATATTGTACATTTAACTTCATGGTACTGCATATAATTGATTCCTATAATTTTATATAATAAGAAAACAAAAACTAATTCTTAATATCCCACATGACCATAGTTCAGTAGGTTTAAAAGTCAAGGTTGTTTGCTTGTTCAAAAAAAAAAAAAAAGTCAAAGTTGTTTGATACCCAATTAGCTTTAAATTTTTGTTTCTTTGTTTTTAATTTTTAAAAAACATGTTGGATGTTAATGGTATACCCATATTTGAATCCAAGTATTACTGTTTTTCCTTTTAGGTTACGTTTACTTCTTAGTAAATGTAATCAATCAATCGTAATATGAAAAATGGAGCCTATTTAAATATGTTTACAAATGTCCAATTAACATTATTTTGTGAATTATGAATGATTAAAAAAAAAATTCATTATGATTGCAACAATTCTAATTACGGAGTAGTAAACACTACTTTATTTCTTTTCTATTTTATAATAACAATTTCTAGTTTTTATTTGAAATTAAATAGCAACTAACGTCGAAAATATTTTTATTTATACTTTCATTCAACATCTATTCACTTTTTTTATTTTAACAAGAATATTTTGAAGTTTTTATAAAACAAACTTCATAACAATTACTCACACACAATAGTGTTCCTTGAGTCCTATGATTAAAGTGCTACATTCATAAGTCAATAATTGGTTCTATCTTAAAAGACGTTCATGACACCTTAGCAGTATATAGGGAACATAATTGTCTTAGGAAAACAACTTAAATTAATTTGCTCTTAAAAAATGAGGTTGCTTTCTTGTATTTTCTCAATATGTTTATTTTTGTTACTTTTCTTCACATGGCGTGAGATTAATAAATACATTTTGAATATTGATATGGTTTTATTAATATGAATCATTTAAAAATTAAAAGATAAAGATATAATTTGATAATTATGTATATTAGATTGGAAATTATTGTAATAATAGTTTTATTATTATTTTATATAAAATATAAAATTTAAAAAGTCATCAAAATTTATTTTGATTTTCTAAAAACACAAAACTAAAAACAATTATCAAATATGTTTTTGGTTTCTTATTTTTAAAAGACATAAAACATAAAAATCACAAATTAAAACTCCGTTTGGTATCCATTTTTTTTTAAAAAAAAAATTGATTATTAAAAACTAAGCCTATTTCCTTCTCATTTCTTATAATGAATTTGGATCATTCCTAAGTATAGTGGTTGAATTATTAACTAAATTCCAAAAACAAAACCAAAGTTTTTAAAAGCTACTTTTTTTAATTTTCAATTTTTTGTTTGATTTTTTAAACAATTAATAAAAAGTAGATACCAAAGAAAAAATTTTAGAGGTGGAGGTGGAGGTGGAGTTGGAGGTGGAAGAAGTGTCTATCAGCTTAATTTTCAAAAACAAAAAATAAAAAACCAAATAATTACCAAATAAGACCTAAATATTTTTGAAAAGTGAGATCAGATTTTCAAATTCCTAATTTCACATTTTAAATAAAAAAAAGTAGCTTTTATTTATTTATTTATTTAATAATTAGCCCCACAAGTATTCATACTTAAAAAGAATAAAAAAAGGAAAAGAGAAACATAAAAGCATAAATAAGTATTTAAAAGAAAAGTCCCACATTTATTTTTGCAATTTTGAGGCAATATAACATTGTCTTTTATTTTGAGGCAATATAAATTCTTGTGGAGAAATTTTATTGTTGAGACAAGGTGTAACATGTTTCTTTCTAGAAGCCCATTTCGTTGATGTGTATTAGGGGCATATCATTTGTGGTTGGACATCATTGCTATTGCAAAATTGGTTAAAAAAAAAAAACAAAAATCATTTGACATAGCTCACCACCATTCTCACTTCTTACACATTTTACATCTTTTCGCTAAACTCCTTCCCCACAGTATTAGTAAATTCAATGAACTTAAAACAGTTTTTTGATTGTGCAAGGTTTCTGAAAAAACATGTCTTGTAGATTTGAACTTATATTTATGTTAATTTGTACATATATGGTTTGATCTTTAATATTTGGTCATCTGATTCTAATGTGTATGTTTGATTTGTAGGAGTAGTGTGTGTGGATGATCTTGAAGTTGAAAGTCTTAGGAGATTATTTGTATCTTCCGAGAACTTATATTTTTGAGGAGTGTTAAGCTTCATGAGTTAAGTAATTTTCTAATTCTTGAGATCTCTTTAGGTTCTTTGAAGTCTAAAATCTATTTATAGAATTTCCAGGTTGGCTTTCTAGACTTGGTTGGCCCATGAACTTGGCTTTGGGCTCAATTAATTGGATGTTGGACTTAGTTGACAAATTAGGACATATTTTGGCACAGTTACCCCATATTTAAAACATATAAATTAAATATTTAGTGTTGCCCTTTAGTTTGATGCATCCATCACCATCGTTTTTTTTTTAGTATTTGACATAGAGGTCACAATTTTCGTTTGATTGGAAAATTTATAGTACTCCCGTAGTACCATACTCTTTGCGTTCACACTATAAACTTTCCATTCTTTAATATTTATGGATCCCACAATGATGTTAGTAGGTCACACCATATTTATAAAAGTGTAGTAACATGACACACAATAAATTAAGGTAGTATAGAAAATTTTTCCTCGTTAGACAATTGTAATTGGGTATGATTTTGATATTGTGGGCATTTTGGTGGGACGTGAGCACCACCATTTATATTTATGTCTTACCATACACCACTAAATTTCAACCTCTATTTCCAATTTTATTTTTTATTTTTTATTTTTTTTATTCTCTCTTCCAAATATTTATGATAGTTAATTGGGATAGTTCATTAAATTGTGTCATTAGCCAACCATCCGTGTACGTTTTACTTGGAATAAGAACAGTCCACATCCATGACCGCCAACATTAATTTCGGAATAAGAATAGCCAATCGCAAATACGTTATCCCCTTTTCTCTTTCTTTGATGTCACTCTTATAGCTATTTATACAAATTATCATCTAAATTTAAGGTTAAATTGTCAGTTATGAAACTAATTCAATATCAACCCATTATTTGTTTTCGAAACCAAAATTCTTTCCACTTTCCACATAGTGTAAAAAGACAAAATTGCCACTAATGTAATAGTAGAAATGTGTATTAATAAAAGGGCAAAAATGACACAAAAAGTTTCTCCTCAAGACTTTTATATATATATTTTTAGGACTAATTTAGAATGACTCTACTTTTTAGTACAACAAAAATGAGGGTATGGATATTTGAATTGCCGACTTCAAAAGAAGTTTATGTCAATTACCGTTGAATTATGCTTAAATTAGTTATAGGTAAGAGTAATATATTTATAAACTTAATTTAAAAATAAAATTAAAAAAAGAATAAAACAAGTTCTTATTTCTTTTATGCAGTGAAAGAGTTTAGAAAAAATGGAAAATATAAAAGCAAACATGAGATGAGGATCAAACCTCCTACCTCTAAGGAAGAAGATCATGCCAATTGTCGTATTTGACAATAACAGGTTGATATTCAATATAAGAACTTTCATACAATTGATAATACATTAAAGAGTCATAGCTGAAGGGAGGCAGATAAAAGAACATCTCCACTTCCATTAAAGGAGAATCTATTATCAACAACAAATCAAACTAGTATGATTGAACAGTTATTTACCTCTCAACAAGAATTTGGTTAGAACAAAACACAAAATTACTTACCATATGCTCCATTCATAAACTTCAATAGCTTTATCTAAATCCCAACCGTGTTCGATCGTTCTTCTTTACAGGAACATATGTATCGTTAACTCGAGGGGATGACAGATAGTTCTAAGCGGCCAGTCCATTCCTCACCTGGCTTCAAGGTAATAGGTTTCTCAATTGCAGCTCCATCAACACAAAGCATCTGTTTGTAATCTTCATCCCCGAGATCGACAATCGATTTTGCTTTCTTCTCCCATGGATTCCACACCACTGCATCAGAATTCAAACAAGCATTTTATTATTACTGACGCTGCTTCGCTATCTTTAACACATGGAAGCGAATCAGATTCCATTCTAGTATGTTCTGATCATCCTGTTAAAGGCAAATCACTTGCATCTCCATCTTCACACTAACAATAAACCAGTATTTGATGTAGTTGAATTAACAGAATTCAATACTATTAGCTAAGTTCTCGATTGCTTTACGAATGATGACGAGCTATTATTTACTGTGTACATTGAGTTCTTTAAGTTACATATGGATGCTTAAAATCAGAGGAGATTGATAATATTACCAACATCTGGAAGTCCTTCCCTTCTCATAACAAATGTTCGCTTTCGTTCATGATCAAGCACCGCGATGAGATCTGAAGAACTAAGATAAACTCGATCGATCTGCCAAGCAAAAGAATAGTTAATGAAGGATAGACTTTTGAATCTACCCCTACTTGACAGTGACAACCGATATCAACTTGGAGTTTATATGAATGGAACTTCAGTACAATTTTGGTAAATAGCTTTTACCTCGGATTCAAATGTTAAGGCATCTCCTTGCTCAGTGAAACGTTGTTTATCGTGTAAGTTGTCGAGATAGTCAAGAACCTCAAGCCCCTCAACTCTCACCTCACTGCAAGTATAGTAGATGGGTCAAAGACAGAAGGCAGAACAATGCAGAAACCATCAAAGAAAGTAAGCACTTTGATAATGAAACACGAAAAGAAACAGTGAGTAACAACTGCAATCGTATGTATATTCCTTGATCTCTTCCTCCTTTTATGTACCTGATATCAGAAATGGAGAAATATGTGTGGAATGCAATGGAGAAACTGAAAGGCTTGCAATTGATATTCCGAATTCGTGATATTAATGTGAGATTCCCATCTGCTGCCAAACAGACCTTCAATCTGAATTCAAAACTGTTGGGATGAAAAAAAGGGTTGTTATCAACTAAACTAAGAAGATATTGAAGCTCTTAAACTTCGCAATCTGAATCAACAGCTTAACAGATTGTTGCGAATCAGAATTGACTATCTTTCTAGCACTAATATGTAAAAACAGAACGTATCTGAGTTTGAATAATAATATTGTGCTTCCTTCATTTTTATTAGAAGATGAAGGAGAATCAATTCATTTCTAACCTATGTGGCCATATTTTCAGATCATCTTCAGAAGGTTTAAGAAGCAAATCAATGCAGGATTTGTCCTTGATTTCACCCCGATTAAGAGGAGGAGGATTATCATCGATTTTCCAAATCTTGTTACGAGCGAACCCGTGCTCCTCAAGAGTTCCACGAACCCCAAACTAGATACATAACGAAACAAATCAACATATAAATGCCACAAACAGCCACAAAAACAAATCTTCAAAACTAGTTACATCAGGTCATATGAAACAAATGATGGGAGAAAATTACCCTCATAAATAAAAACTACACACCTGCGGAAAACAAATTGGAATTCCTCCTCTCACAGCTTTTGGTGGCTTAAAAATTGCCTACAGTGGAGAAGAAAGAAAATGCTGAGTTTTTTTTCCTCCTTAATGCATTTTATTTACAATTGTGAGAATCGAAATGGGACCAGACTAATTAGGAAAAATCCAAGAAGGCTAATCTAAGTCATCAAATCAAACCAGAGCAGATAAACAATTGACAGTGAAACAAGAGATGGAGAAGAACATACAACTTATGCCATCTCATGCTTCACAACTATTATTTGCCCAGCAATACAATTCAAACTCTTGATTTTATGAAGAGAGAGTAATTCTTCTTAGAGTAGCATTTTAAAAGCTTTTGTTTCTGCTTTGGCTTTGGCCTATTGAATAGCTAGAAGATGAGATTACCTTAGTACTGGTAAACAATAATTCTTCACCTTTTTCAGTTTTCCAAGACAGAACTTGGCCTCCATGCAAGCTAACCTGGATTATTGACACAACAAAAAAGAAAACATCAAGAACAAGAACAGCTATTACATTTAATTTTTCAGATAGGTACCTATGTTTCCTTTATTTAATTTTTCGGACTTCGAAAGATATTAGCTAGTTTCAAAACCAAAATCAAGTTTCTAAAAACTACTTCTTTTGTGAAATTTGGGTATCATTTGAAAAAGGTTATTTCAACTCTCAGAGTATATGATAGTACAAGAAACAAAAACATTACCATACAAGCTTAAAAATCTTCCATTCCATTTGATAACTATTTGATTTTTAGTTTTCATTTTTTGAAAATTAGGCTTGTTTTCTTACCACTTCTTTACCATGGTTTTTAACTTACCTAACTAAACATTATTCTTAGCCAAATTCCATAAACAAAAAGAAACTTTTGAAAACTACTCTTTTTAGTTTTTTCTAAAACACCCCCAAAAAGTAGGTAATAAAGAAAGAAATTAACAGGCTAAAGTAATGTCTATAAGCTTAATTTTCAAAAATCAAAAATCAAAAACCAAAAATCAAATAGTTATCAAACAAGACATTCACGTTTATGATCTGATTAATTTCATTGGATGTCCCCCATTACACTTGATGATCTAATGTGAAGGTTTGAAGGGATAACGTTTTGCCATGATAAAAAAAAGGAAAAAGTATGTCTTTCAGATTCCCAATACTTCAAACAAATATCACAAAGGCCATGTAAATAATATACCAATCATATAATAGAATCAGAAAGCAACACTGCATGCGTATTGATCTGTTTAACCATATACCACATCACAGCAACTCAGTCATAATTTAGTCAATGGTCATGCCACAGTTGTGTTTCATCAATAATGTTAACGATATTTGATTAAATGAAACATAATCAAAGTTTAGTGACATAATCAAAATTTCCTAAACTTTAAGTACTAAATAGACAAAATGGTCCAAATACAATACTAAATTTATAATTTAACATAGAATCCCATGTTGTAGTGTAAAACTGGAGAAAAAGGATGTGGTATACCCTTGCTGAAGCTCCTCGAGAGTTTCGAAGCAGCACTTGTTCCACACCATTCTTGTCTTTGGCAACTTCAACTGCTGGTTTCTGGTTACTGGCTTCCCCAGAATGATCCATTCCAAAAACACAACGAGGAAATTAATAAAGGAAAAGCAAATTGAAATCTCTCTCTCTCCCTCTCTCTCTCTCTCTCTCTCTCTGTTTTCTCCCTTCCCTTCTCTAGTAGGAGAAGTTTGAACAATCTCCAAATACTGAAGAACAGCAATCTAATTGAAAAACTTAGAGGATGAACACAAAATTTGCAATCTCTCAAGAGCAGTTGAGAAATTTAAGCTTTACCCTGAGGCTTCAACACACTTTCTCGTGACAAACCATTTCTCCCGTGAATTCAAACCAAAAAGCTTACCCACCCACTATTACAACTAACCCCCAAAATTTTCCCCCACCAGAAAGTTTCTGATACCACGAATTTTCCAAAATCCACCGACAAAAGAAATAAAAAAGATTCAGACCCTTTAAACATAAAGCATATGGAAATCAAAAGAACCCCAATCCATGTGACGAAGTAACCCCAAACCCCCACAAGAAAAGCGCCCAAAAATGCGAAAAACGAAACTGATAAAGTTTTATTAACAGTGTCAGTTTCGAGGTCAAAAACCATTAATGGAGGAAAGAATCGGTGTTGATCAAAGACAAAAGAAATCCCGAACCCCAACGCAAAGGAAGACAAATCTCCATTCGTTACGACCGCCCAATTTGTAAAGAGAGAAGAAAAATCAAAAGGGTCAAATTGAACAGTTCAGTTCATGATCTTGCTCGTAAGGGAACGATGAATAGGAAGTATCGAGGATGGCGATTGACTGAAATAAACAAATACCCACTTGCAGATGAGAGTCGATAAATATATAATTACGCAAATGAAGCAAAAGGGTGAAGCTAGCCGCCATTACTTTTGCTGCTGCGTTTCAGCCATAGCCATTGAATTTTGATTTTCAAAGAGTAGTGGCTGCCACAAAAAAAAAAAAAAAAAAAAGAAAAGAAAAAAAAAAAAAACTTCTTCAAATTCGATTCCTAATACCTGAATTAACGACCTTAGTGATATTTAATTAATATAATCAAAACTTTTGCTCCTACCCCCTTCGTCATTCTCATCATACGTAATTAATTTTAAATGTTTTTGTAAGAACTTTTCTTTTTCTTATAAATTGTTCGAAACTATTAAGGTCAGCCTTTTGATGTTGAATTAGATGTATTTTTATGCGTATTGATTTTAATTAATGTAGTTTTAAATATATATATATACACACTTAAAAGTCATTGTTCTTTAAGGTCAGCCTATAGAAAAATTGAGGGGTTGAATTAGATGTCTTTTTATAAGTTTTTAGCAGCTGTATTTTTAAATTCAGATTTTTACTTTAAATTTGTGTTTTATAAGGTCAACCCTGTCGGAAAATTTGTGGGAGTTGAATTGTATGTATATATTTATAATATTAAGAGTATTTGTGAGGTTGAATCAATATTCTTTGCATATGGTTTTAAATGGAAAAAGAAGACCTTAATTTGGTGTGATATGGTTAAAAAACTAGGTTGACAATGTCAATGTTTCATGGTTCTATAACGGAAGTAAATGTACTTGGTTAAATTGGTCTCTTAGTTCTAAATGTTTCAATATATGTAATTATGGTGTTGCTTCTCTTCTTTGGAGGGCTCGTGAGATTTTAAACCTATTACATATCAGGATTCTCTCTTATTGCAAATGAAATCGGGCAAATTTATAATTTCCTAGTATTTGGTGACCATTCCTTCTAAATTTTCGAAGCCAATCAAGTGGGCGTTTGAATTTGGTGAAAACGATGAACCATGAATCAATTGTTCAACTTCCTATGGCTTTTGTCCTCTAGCCTGCTATAATCAATAACGTTGTTGACTGTTGTTAGCATATGGTTACTCCCCTTCATTTCCCTCTGATCTTTCAACGTGAACTCTGACGAGTTATCCTTGACGATGAGGTGGGATGGGTATAAGGCTATTGTTTGTAACTCCAATGGAAATATCATGATGGCTCTAGAGATTTTTAGATATTTGGTTGGATTTATTGAACTTGTTAAGATAGTAGCTCTTCATGAAAACATTTACAAACCTCTTAAAACCTGGTATTTTCCCTTGTTTAGCTTAAACAAATTCCCTTGATATGTTAATGAGCTATGCAATCTTGAGGATTCCTCTTAATCATCTACAATTGTAACTCAATAACTCACAAATTAACTTCCTATACATGAAGTCGGATATTTGATTATGACTATTTAGGAAGACCACACACCAACAAATAGATTATGTTCTTTAAATTTAGCTTAAGCAAATAACTTTTCAATTTCTCTTTTGCTCCTTCTTCTTTCTTTTTGTGTCATTTTAATGTATATGTATAATTATCGCTGTTTTTGTTGGATAATGTGAAATGTTTTTGCATCTTAAGATGTTTATACACGAGGTATTTATCTAATCTTAGATGCCTTTTTGCAACCTAAGTTTGTAAGATGCCTATGTATAGGCATATTTGAATAACATTTTTCATTTATATTGTTGTATTTCATATATAAAAAAAAAAACCAATTAACTATATTTATATTTTACATTTCGATATAAAATAAACTTTAGTTAAATTGAATATATTGATTTATTTTCAATTGAAATTTAGAATGCAATGTTCCTAATATATTGATTTATTTTTATCTAACATCATTGGCTTTTTTTTCTTTCTTTAGAATATGTATTCCCTCCCATCTTTTATGTATTTGCACTAGTCTTCCATGTTTTTTTATTAAAAAAATCGGTATCATTTTTCTACGAGTTACTTCCTATGTTTTTCTTTTCATCGTTGTTTTCTAGATTTCTAACCTTATACGTTATATTTTTTTCCCTTAAATTTACAATCAAGTTATCTCGACTTTATGTCTCTTTTTTCTTTCTTTCTTTCTTTTTCTTCTTCCTCCTTATGGTAATTAAGAAATTGGAACACCACATTGGAGTATATATATGTTCTTAATAATGGTGATTTGAGGTTGAAATTGCTTGATGAAGAAGTTTTTTCATTTGTTGTTTTTTTTTTCTTTTCCCTTTGTGATGTCTTATGTAGTAGGTTAAAATGAGACAATTTTGTTATTTAATGTAAATGTATTATTTTTACAAATATTTATTATTTTTGAAGTAAAAGGAAAATTATATATATTTTGGTTTAATGTTGTTGTTTCAATAATACTTAAATTTAATTGTTATTATTAGTAGTAGTAATCAACCGTGGATTTAAATTAAAAGTAAAACATTATTAGATTATAATTATAAAAACAATTTATTTATTTTGCATTTATCATCTAATTTCTTTGTTGCTAGTTTACTTACGTTGTAAAAGAAATTGCATCTTATCCCGCACTCTAGGTTTCTTTCAAGTTTCCAAGTGTCTTTCAAGTTTATTATTTTGAAATTTCATAATAATGTTTAAATGAGAAACATTTTATTTCATAAAATAGGGGTAAGAGATTCAAACTACAGATTTATTGGTCGTTATCACATTCGTATGTCGATTGAGCTATACTTATTTTGCTTTTCGTATTTCATTTGTATAATCGTAAAGATAATTTTAAATTTAATTACGCATGCATGATTTCAAATTGTTTTTGACTCAAAGTTAAAAGTTAAGGTTTTTTTTTCTTAAAAAAAAAGAAAAAAAAAGAAATGTTGAGCCAAAATTGATAAATTTAACAGTATATTTTATAATTATATTTTATGATAATAATTAATTACCAATTAAAATTGTAATTAGATTACCATTATCAAAACAAGAAAAAAAAAAAATGAAAGTTTCTTTTTTTTAAAGGAAGAAAATAGACTTTCATTATCACCTACCTATGAAGAAATTTTACTATCATGTTTACATCTCATAACCAATTAATTAGGAAAATTACAACTCTACTAAAAAACAACTTTTAAGAAACCACGTCTAGCTAAATCATGAGCAGTGGTTGTTCCAACCTTTGAATATATAGTGGAAAGCAACAAAAGTAAAACTATATGACATTCTCCAAATTTCATCTAGGAAGCCATGAACTTCCAGATGAGGGTGGACTCTCCTATTAATCATATCAATAAGCATCTTGGAGCTAGAGAAAATCGTAACTCCATCATTTATCATATTTGCAGCAAAAGATGGACATTCAAATACGCAAAGAGCTTCAACACATAAAGAAAATAGTTCCTCCTGTCTAAAACCATAAGCAGCGGCAGACACATTTCCTCCACTCCCAACCTACAAGCTGCATCAACAAAAATAACAGAACACCCGTCGTCACCAAACAAGATATGCATATCTCCACCTTCATATGATATCTTGCTAGGAACCGTGTCACCAACAAAAGCTTCAATATAATAAAAAAAATCCAGTCACACCGGAAAGCAACGAAAGGGGGTTGTTTCAAAGACACAACTTGTTATGATCTCCCCAGATCGACCAAGCCCCAACACAAGCTGTAGCAGAATCAATAACTGATAGCTTCATAAACTTATCAATCCATCCCCTATTCTCCAAATCATCAAAATCAAGAGATCTCCAGGCCAGTAAAAGAGTCATCCAAACTGACATAACACGATCACACCTGAATAGGGTATGTGTAACCGATTCAACGACCATACCACACATCAAACACAAGGGGAACTTATAACCTTATGCTATACAAAATGGCAAAAAAAGGGCAGAAAATTGTGAAAAGCTTAGCATGAATAGATGCACTCCATAGTTTTTTCCACCAACCAACCTATTCTCACTAGAGCCAACATGATGAGTACAAGACCTATGAGTCGTTTAATAACCACTTTTAGTTGTGTATGAGCCCCTTTTATCAAAATGTCAGACCCATCTATCATCCCGCCTAGAACATCTCAAAGGAATATTCAGAATGATGTCCTAGTCCACTGGGTACAAAAGATTCCTAACCGTCTCTTGATCTCACTCTCCATTTGGGGTCAACAAAGATGCCACCCTAGTATCAACATTCCCAAAATTCAAAGTCATAACATGAAAAGAAACAGGGTGAGGAATCCATGGATCATAAAAATTTTAGTTGAAAGACCAAACTTGATCTCCTTTTGCAGCCCAATTTTCAACAAATCCAAACGCCGACAAAAAAAACCATTTTAGAAGAAAGATTATTATGCGATATAGCTGATTGCAACAACTCAGAATATGGGAAGTATCTACCTTAAGTATCTACCTTTCAGAACCCGAGCAGTCAACGAGCTTGGGTTAGATAAGATTGCTAAGCTAATTTAGCCGGGCTTGGTTAAAACAGATGAGATCTCGAAAATTTAAACCACCTTATTCACATGCAACACAAAGTTTTTGTCTAGAAGCCAAATGAATTTTGTTTGAGGAAGATGTTGAACCCCACCAAAACTTAGCTATCATACGCATCAAATCTTTGCAAAAGCCCATTGGAAGCCTAAAACAACTCATAGTAGAGGAAGGGATAGCCTGAACCACACTTTTAATACAGACTTCTTTTCCTCCCCAAGAGAAAAAAAACACCATTTCCAACTCGGAATCGATTTCCAAAATTATTGACTATAAATCCTGAGTCAATTCTAAAATGTTTACGTTCATCCTTTTGTTGTCTTTTTATTTATATTATTTTAATGACATAATATAATTTTGTTATTAATAGCCTATTTATAATAAGTACTTAATTAGTTAATTAAAAAATAAAATCAATCCAAAATTATTCTCTTCTATAATTTTAATTAGTATATTCTTTTAATTTTATCCTTTAAATTAAATGTTTTAGTACGATAGGGACGAAGAGATTCAAACCAATAACCTTTTGATAGCTAACACATATATTGAACTATGATTGCTTTGACTCTATAACTACTTATAAACTTTAGAGAAATTATTTTAAATAAAAAACTCTTGAAAATATTTACAAATAATAGCAAAATATCCCACTCTATCTGTGATAGATTGTGATAGATCACGATAGACTACTATATGTGTCTATTATGACACAGATAGACACATATGGTAGTTTATCGCGGTCAAACACAAATAAACAGTAAAATTTTGCTATATTTGTAAATATTTTGGTTCATTTTCTTATAGTTGAAAACAACCTTAAACTTTATAAAACACATGCATTGCCGTTTTATCAAAATATAGATTTATTTGACACATATTTCTAATGTTTTTCTTTGACACTATGAGGAGTAGAAAAATTAGCAAGCACTTCCCTTTCCTTTCTCTGAGATATAAATTTTCGATATTACACAACTTTATAGGAAAATTGTTAGAAATAACAATTTTTTAAGTTTTACTTTTCAAAATTAGCACGCTTTTTGTAAACTCGTTAAAATGATTTTTTAAACTTATATCTAAACTATAGATTTTTTGGGCTGTCTTGACGAGGATGAGGATCAAGATTCACATCATTTTTCCAAATATTTCCAAGATTTAAAATTGAGAGAGATTTTACCGAGAAAGCCCAAAATCGTCGATAGAATGAAAAAAGTTGATTTTTATGTAAATCTAGGTGATTGATCTCGGGTGGACCGAAAAAAGATCTAATTTAACAATTTTTTTTTTAATTTTAAGAAAGTGCACTTCTTAAAAAATAGAAACTTGAAGAGGCTAATTTTGAGAATTTCCCAACTTTATGCCCTAGCCTAGTTTTGGCACAAGTTTAAAAGTTGATACTTATTAGCAACTGAAGGCTATGATCTAACCGGTTCGAGCGGCTCGGTTCGGTTATAATAAAAGAGACGGGTTTTGAAATTGATAAACCCTTCGCTCTCCGTCCGTCGACGAAGTTGCTTCCTCTTTCTCCATCGGATTTCTCTGCACCCAGAACCAACCTCCCCTAATACTCACTGAAAACCGAGGTTGTTGCAGAGCTCCAGCTACTCTTCTACCCTTCCACTTCCTCACTTCTGCAAGGGACATTCCAATCGAGGAACCAAACGGACGATTTGGTTGACAGTTTTACTGAAGGTAGCGATTACGGTTCGATACTGGGTATCTTTGATAATCGACCAAGTTCAACGTGAACGTTATCTGCCCATCTTGCGTGGTAATGCAAGTATTGTTTTCAGCACGGTGAAGAGGAGATCAGAAAGTTCCAGGTGAGTTTTCTTTGTTAGTGAGAAATCCAATCGCATCGTAATTCCTTTAAACTGGATGATTTGTTATTTGACCATATTGTGAATCTCACTTTCAAGCTATTGTTGAGCTCTGCTCCATCTTATGCTGTCTCGCTAATTGGGTGTTGTTCTTTTTTCTCTGTAAGTGTCTGTTCTTTTTTCTCTGTGAGTGTCTATTTTTCTTCGTGACTGCTATCTTCTAGATGATGCAGTTTCACCTAGGCGCATTTTAATGTTTAAGAATTATGATTTGTTGTCTTACTTTGTGAATTATGAATCATTCTTTAATGTTCGACGAGTTGGGCATGTGAATTCTGATTCGTACTTTGTTGGGCTTTGAAATTTATCACAATAGTTTCGACTTTAGAATAATTTATCTTTCGGGGAGTTGTTTTGTCTACTTCTTTGATATTTGAGGTCAAAATGCTGTCTCTGGCTTCCTATTGGAATTTAAGCGTTTTGTCTGTCCTAATATGCAGGTAGCTGAACTCAAATACTTATGAATGGCTTGGAGAGAGCTGGGTAAAAAAGTGAGCTTATGTTTTCAAATGATAATTTTTTTTTTTTTTTTTTTTTTTTTTTTTTTTTACATTTTAGTTTTCAGTTTTATTTAATATTTATTTATGAGTTCAGAGAATGTGCCGTTTGGTTTAAACTTTTGTGTGACATTTTTATTCAATGACTTCAAACTAGACCACCAATGAGGCCCCATTGCAATTGAGGTCCAAACGGAGCCATGGATTAATGACTGGGTCTTCAAAATATTCTTCCAGGGGCCACATGATGAACGAAAAGTAGCAGCCAGGGTGGTTAATTAGGGCTTTTGAACCTAAATTTGCATCAATAGTCAGTCTCCATTGAGCCTTCCTTTCCCTTTGATAACACCACAATCATTTGGCTAATATAGCATGGTTTTTTTGTGTTTTATGCTGTAGAGGCCCAGCCTATCTTTATCTATGGGAAGGAGAACTTTATCCCACTTAATAAGGTGCCAAGATGCTTGTGAAATCCTTTCCACCCAAAAGAAAATTGCGAGACATTGTTTCAATCAACTTGGCCATTTGGTTGGCAATTTGAAATTGGAGATTTTATAAGTGGGGATGACATTTTGGTTCAAGAAAATTTCAAAACCGAGTTAAAAGATTGCCACCAAGAAAAAAAAAAATCCAACAAATAAAGCTGATTATTGAAACTGACCAACGACCAAAACCAAGACAAATGAAATTTCTGCCTTGGAATTGCGTGAAACCAAATGACTGAACAGAGCCTTAATCCTTCTAGCTCATTTCACAGATTTTGAATTGGTAGAAAGTATAGCTGATCATATACTCTAAGGTGTTTGTTTCTTGTTTACCTTATTTCTTGTGATGCGAAAACTATTTGCCTGAAGTACACCAAAATCTTCTCATTCAGGGAATGCATCCTGGTCTTCGAAGAACTTTTACTTGTTCACGAAGGCATATAGCCAGGCCAAATTTTGGTACTGCCGATGAGGTCGTTGTTAAATTAATCCCTGCTTCATCAAGATGCATACCAGGTATCACCTTATTGTAGACATTTTTTTCACCTTTCATCTTCTGAAGTTCTTGAATTTGATTACAAATGGTAGTGGTTATGTGACCATTTTTGCAACTCAAATGTTTGGTACAGAAGTCCCTTGTGGTTCAGCATATCATGGGCCCAGTTTTTATGTGGCTTCTACAATAGAACCTCCAAGAAGGTAATGTATCCATTTCATTCCCGTACTTTCTTTTCTGTTGTATAGTAATACCACCTAATTATTTCTGCTATTATACTTCCTTGACAGTTCTGATGAAGTTAGCAATGTAGTTTGGCAGCAGGAAATGTTAATTAGTTACAGGGAGAGGATCCTAGATTGATTCATATACATGAACTTAAAAGGGAAAAAAATAGTTTAAACTTGTTTGCAGTGCATCTTATGGTTTCTTTTTTTCTTTTTTTTAAAAAAATGTTTAGGTATTTCCATTCAAGCGCAGAATTATTGTCTAGAAGAGGACATGATCAGGAATTTGGTTTGAAGACTCAAAAGAAAGGAAAGTTTGTAAGAAGGGATGGGAGGAATCAGCCACCAGTTGATGCTCCATATGTTCCTCCAAAACCGAAAAGCACTATTAAATCTGTTCCTGATAAAACAATTGAGATATTTGATGGCATGACAGTTGTTGAGCTTGCTAGACGTTCTGGTGAGTCAATATCCAGATTGCAGGATATTCTCATAAATGTTGGTGAAAATATCAACTCAGAGTTTGATCCACTAAGCGTTGACGTTGCAGAGCTGGTTGCCATGGTATGTCCGTTTTAAACTTTTAATAGATAATAGTTGTATGCTTGGAAATATCCATGAACCAATTGGCTCAAACACATGTCAGTCATCTCGGTCAAAAACTTTTGGCCTTAGTATTAATAACTAATAAGCATTAATAAACCTGTATCAATAGGAACTTAGTATTAATAACTAATAAGCATTAAGAAACCTGTATCAATAGGAACTTAGTATTAATAACTAATGAGCATTAAGGAACCTGTATCAATAGGAACTTAGTATTAATAACTAATAAGCATTGAGAAACCTGTATCAATATGAATCTCTTTTCAATTATACACATTATTGTCCAGTGGCCAGTTAATTTCTGTTATATTTTTATTAGTCAACAAATTGCAAATTTTACAAGCATTTAATAGTGTATTCCAGATGGATGCACGAGGTAAATTACTTAGAAGAGAAGGCCGCTTTCATAAAAATATCATGGTCTATGCCCATTGCTGTGCATTCTCTCTTCACCTCCTGTAGGTTTAGTGTTTGAATCTTCTTTCCCATGAATTTCTATGTTAAAAGAAAATTATCATTGGTTATGGTCAAAACTTGTGGTATTTGCTATCAATTCCGAGCATACTAAAGCTAATGTATATTTCTTATCCAATTGTACTCTTTGGATATTTCTTTTATCAATGAAATGTTTCTTATCCAAAAAATACTAAAACTAATATATTTCTTTTTTGATTAGAAACAATTTCATTAATGTATGAAATTCACAAAAAGGATATACAATTCATGGTTTTAAGATAAGCTATCCCAGATTTTTAGTAGGTAAGCTCAGGAATATGAAGCAAAAAGATTAGAACTTTTACACCAAGAAATAGTGTAATAAATGACAAGGTCAAAGGATGTATTGAAAGGATGATCTTTGTGCATGAAGACTCTTTGGTTTCTTTCCTTCTGTAGTACCCAAAAGAAAGCACGAGATATATGCAGCCACAAAAGAGCATCGACATTCTTGAAAGGGGGGATATATGCAGCCACAAAAGAGCATTGACATTCTTGAAAGGGTGACCCAAGAGAATGGAGCTAAGGTGTGTCATAACATCTCTAGGAAACACCAAAGACCATCGAAGAAAAGCACCAAAAAGTTTACTCCAAAAATTCCAGTCAAAAGAGCGAGTGAGGAAAAGGTGATTATGTGTTTCATCGTCAGTCCTGCACATAGTCCACCTAAAGGATATGGCCATATTAGCATTCTCTTTTTAGGACATCTCTGGTGTTAATGGCTCATGTGCCAATTCCCATAGGAAAAACTTGATCTTCTTTGGGTATTTGTCTTTCCATATTCCTCTAGCCAAAGATGTCTCCAAAATACCGTTTCTATCACCCATATCAGCTAAGAGTGTTTGGTGGAAAAGTGCCTATCTAGATTGAAAGGCCATTTCCAAGCATCATCCGGCTGTGAGAGAATGATTGGGGTAAGACCGTGCTGAGATCAGCCCATTCCAAAGCCTCCTCATCTTTCAAATGCCTCACAAGTTTGAGGTCCCAAAAGCTGTGTTTTTTTTTTTTTTTTTTTTCCTTTTTTGAAATAGAAACAAGACTTTTTCATTGAATTAATTAACGGTCCCAAAAACTGTGTTCCAAGTCTCTTTCACAGTGGCTGATTTTTGACTGGTTAATCTATAAAGTAGGGGTTATTGTATGGAGAAGAGCTGCCTGGTTACCCATGGGTCTGTCCAAAAAAAGGTGGAGGCCCCATTACCAATTTGATGTGGAACTCTACTCTACTGGTGATGAGTTCTTGCTGCTTAATAATATTTTTCCATGGTCCTTTTGATGATGCTAGTAAGCCCAACGTAGGTGAGAAATTGAACCAGATTTATCTTTAATAAGCTTCCTCCATAAAACATCCTTTTCATGCTGTATTTCATATTAAAACAATACGATTTTCTGCTCAAATCACTACCATGGAATACAATTAAGATAGATGGAAGACTTAAAAAATACATGTTTGTATTGCCGTGAATGAGTTTTTGAACCATATGGTTACATATTATTTCATCGTTTCAGGAAGTTGGAGTAAACATTAAGAGATTACACGCTAGTGAAGGTTCTGAAATTCTACCACGACCAGCAGTTATTACAGTCATGGGTCATGTTGATCATGGAAAAACTTCTCTTTTAGATGCACTTCGCCAGACATCAGTGGCAGCAAGAGAAGCTGGTGGTATAACTCAGCACCTTGGTGCATTTGTCGTGGAGATGCCTTCAGGTGCTTCAATCACCTTCCTTGACACTCCAGGTCATGCTGCATTTAGCGCTATGCGAGCAAGAGGTGCAGCAGTTACGGATATAGTTGTCCTGGTAGTGGCTGCGGATGATGGGGTGATGCCTCAAACACTGGAAGCGATGGCACATGCTAAAGCAGCCAATGTACCTATCGTGCTTGCAATTAACAAATGTGATAAGCCTGCTGCTGATCCTGAGAGAGTCAAACTGCAGCTTGCTTCAGAGGGTTTGTTGCTCGAGGAGATGGGAGGAGATGTTCAAGTTGTTTATGTGTCAGCATTGAAGAAAACAGGATTAGATAGTTTGGAGGAAGCATTGCTCCTCCAGGCTGAAATGATGGATTTAAAAGCTCGTATCGACGGACCAGCTCAAGCTTATGTAGTGGAGGCAAGGCTTGACAAAGGTCGAGGTCCTTTGGCAACTACAATTGTGAAGGCAGGGACCTTAGAAAGTGGTCAGTTTGTGGTTGTGGGCTGCGAGTGGGGCAGAATAAGGGCTATCAGGGATATGGTGGGAAAACTGGCAGACCGAGCAGGGCCTGCAATGCCTGTTGAGATTGAAGGATTAAGGGGGCTTCCTATGGCAGGTGATGATATTATTGTTGTAGAGTCTGAGGAACGTGCACGAATGCTCAGTGCAGGGAGGAAAAGGAAATTTGAGAAAGATAGGCTGAAGAAGCTGAATGAGGGGAAGACTGAAACTGAAGAACAATCCGAGGAGGTAATTCAGAGGGTTGAATTACCAATAATAGTAAAAGCCGATGTTCAGGGCACTGTACAGGCAGTTACAGATGCATTGAAAACTTTAAACAGTCCTCAGGTACCCCCCTCCCCCCAATCTCTCTCACCTCAGTGGTAACTTCTCATCTTTGGTTCAAATTATAGTTTCAACGTACTGAAATGTATTGTTGCTCTTTTAGACGTTAACTTCAACTTCATCCCATCGTTGGTTGTCTCATTTTTCTCAATCTTGAGCAGTTGTGCATGTGCATAATGTTTCCTATTTCACATCCAGGTTTTTGTAAATGTTGTCCATGTTGGCGTTGGCCCAGTTTCCCAGTCTGATGTTGACTTAGCTCAAGCGTGTGGGGCATATATAGTAGGATTTAATGTGAAGAATCCCCCAAGTTCTATCAGTCAGTCTGCTACTCAAGCTGGTATAAAGGTATGAGCTGCCATTTAATCTCAATATCCCCATGAAATGTTCATTTCCATCTTGTAGGCCATGAGAAACAATGAAAAGTTAGTTTTGGTTTTATATTTCATGTCTACTGCAGTTATGCTTTTTGATAGTTCTAAATTTTACGTCTAGGCTGGAGTTTGCTCATTAAAACGTTAGTCCTGGAGAAAGATTAGTTGTTTATGTGAGAGAATCGACTCAATATAGGAATTGAATTTGGGTTTATAAGATTAAAGAAATTAAAGAGGAATTAGTAGGTGAAATTGGAGTCCTAAGCTTCTGGATATTTGTTTCTAGTTATTCTCTTGTGCTCATTCATATATCTTTTATCAATTGATCAAATAGGTAAAGATCAAATTTAGTTGGTAATTATCAAGTTATTAACACTCATTACTCTTGTATGCACGAATACATGCAACAAATTTATGTTAGACTGCATACATGACAAAAAAGAAGGTTAAGTTTGATTTTCTTTAATGGCTTAGATTATTCTACATCGTGTAATCTATCGCCTTTTGGAGGACATTGGGAATCTGATAGTTGACAAGGCACCTGGGACATCCGAGACACAGATAGCTGGGGAGGCCGAGGTGCTGAACATTTTCGAACTCAAAGGAAGGAGCAAGTCAAAGGGACCCGATGTTAAAATTGCTGGATGTCGAGTGATTGATGGTTGCTTAACAAGATCATCAACCATGAGGCTTCTACGTAGCGGGGAAGTCTTGTTCGAAGGATCATGTGCATCTCTTAAGCGGGAAAAACAAGACGTCGATGCAGTGAAGAAGGGTAATGAGTGTGGACTTGTGATAGACAGTTGGGACGATTTCCAGGTTGGAGACGTCGTGCAGTGCTTGGAGCAAGTAGTAAGAAAGCCCAAGTTCATTTCGTCCGAGAGTGGTGCCGTTAGAATCGAGTGCTGAAGCTTTTTTACCTTGTCGGCCAAATAAAGGGTCAGTAAAGTTCACTCTACTTTCACTTGAATCTGTTATGGCTGCTGCGAGATATACATTCACCCATTTTAGATACTTGGTATCCCTTTGGTGGTGGTCCTTTAGTCTCTGCTCCAAAATGCAGATATAGAATGAAACTTTCTTCAGCATAATTATAGTTAGTAAATTTTGGGAGTGGAAAAGAATCTCCTTGAGTTGTGATAGATAACTTATGATGTAGAATCAATGTCAATGTGACAACAGGAAAATCAGTTTTGAAGACTGAATTATTATTTCATGTGATGGATGGCTGGCTAAGCATGCTTTTTTATTTCTGCAACTAAGATTGTTTTCCTTTTATGATGCTTTTTAGATGTGAATTAAATTAGTCCTTCCAAAGGCTTCAAAGGAGGAAGATGTGAGACTTCTCCTTGTGTAATTTGCTCTCTTATTTTTCTAGAATGGTCATTCAAATAGTACCAAAGTCCTTTCTTTTGTATTACAATTTTCTTAACTTTGATGGATAAAATGTCTCTTTCCCTTTATCTTCATGCATAACTTATCTAGATGAATCAACTTAGGAATTGTAATCGGAGAATTAGGTTGGGGACATAGTGAAAATCTCAGTTTTATTTTTTTTTTCATTTAACAATATCACCAACCAAAATTTAGGGGGTTAAGATTTAATTTTTACAACTTAGGTTAACTGTGCAAATTGAAAAAAATTGAATTAATATAATATCTAAATTTAAAATTGTCAACTTGATCATATTTCAACTATTAAGACCGCTATGCCTTTCTTTAATGTTTTGAAGTTCAAACCTCTTGCATTAGTTTATAATTGACCCTAATAATCTATATGGTATATAAACATGGAGAGAAATAAAAACCAAATTGTTCTCTTCATTTGGTCAATCTTCTAGTTTTATTATTATTATTTTTTAAAAGATTTCATTAATAGTTTTTTATATTATTCATTTTGTTATTTTAATTTCTTTAAACAAAATAAGTATAAAGTTGAATTTTAAGTAAAATAGGTATAAGGATTTGAATCTTTGATGATGTCATTTAAGCCATGTTTATTTTTAGCCTTTGAGGATTGATTGTATGCTTTGAAGCCATGTTTATTTTTAGCCTTTGAGGATTTATTGTGCTTTGATTTCAACAAAATATATTAAATGGATCAAGGCATTATTCTTAATTTGTTCATCAACTTTTAAAAATTTTCAATTTGTTTTCACCCTTTGTAATGAATATTCCAAAATAAGTCATTCAGTAAAAATAATCATGAAAATGCAAATAAAAAGTTGACTTCTCTACTCCAAAATTTTAATTAGCTTTACAATTAAATTAATTAATGACGTTAATTATTTAAAATTTTACTATATATACGCCTAATTTTAATTTTTTTTTACTTATGATACATTGGCTTTTTTTTTTTCTTATAAAAAAGATAACAATGTAGTTTATTTAAAAAAAAAAAATTACAAATGCAATAACCGCTAGCTGCTTTTTCATTTTTTATATATTACCTTTTTTTTTTATGGATATTGAATAATTTTCAAATATTATAATTAAATACTACTTACAAACATGATTAAACACCTACAAGCCTACAATGCAACGGGGCGGGGTCGAGAATAGCTTCCCCGTTTCCCATTTCATACCCCATCTTGCAAAATTCCCCACGAAACATTCACGGAAATAGGGTTCCCACGAGGAATTTTCTCTGTTTGATTTTGTTGCTTTTATTTTTATTTTTTTCGTTAAAAAAATAATTAACATAAAATAACTACTATGGACAAATTTTAATTGAATAGTTAAATTTCTTACTAAGTTTTTGTTTAATATAATTTCTTACTAAGTTTTTGTTTAATATGATTAGTTTCACATAGACAATTTGAATTTAAAGAATTTTTTTTAAAAAAAAAAATTCAAAAGAAATAAATAATTACCACAAATCATAGATATAATCTAAATTTAAAGGTTAAATTCAAATATATTCAATATTTTAACCATTAAACAATAAAACTTAAAATTTAGATGTAAATATTTATTAATAATAATAACCCAACATTAAATTATTATAATAATTAAATAAAAGAGGCTAACGGGGTGGGGAGTGCATTTTTTGTCCCTTCCCCATTATTATGGGAAATTTTTGTCAAAAATAACTTTGAACTTTAAAAAGTTTAAAAAATACCCATAGATTAAAAAAAAAAAAAAAAGTTAAAGAAATACCCTTACTGTTGCATAAACATAAGTCGTTAATACCATCTTAATTTTCTATTTTCCATCTTTTTTCTCCCCTCCATTTTTCAATACACTCTTACTCCTATTTTGTTGTTAGTTGTGTGACATTTGTTTATCTAAAATAAATGAAGAAATGAAACTGCACACTTCAGTTAAGGTATATGGACTATAATAAAAAGAATGAGAATAAAGGAATCAAAAGAGAGATTTTGATTTTGAAATTATGTGGAATTTTATGTTTCAACTTAAAATTTTGGTTGCCGATAAAATTGGTTTAAGCTAGGAATTAGAAAATTAATAGAAAAATGAGAGTATCTATAAAAAAATAAATGAGGATATTTATCTAATTTGTTTTAAAATTCATTCTTTTCGAACTTAACAAAATTTCAAACAAATTGATCACCATATTAATGTTGTTTTTGTAACAAGATATTAACGATTTTTGTTCATATATTTACGATGAAAGTATTTTTAAATTTTTTAAAGTTAAGGGAGATATTTTTAAAACAAAATTTTAATGGTTTCGATCTAAAACTTCCGACAAATGTATTGTTCAACTCAAGTTTAAAGACGCTTTTGAAACTCTCGAAAAGGTTAAAAGATATTTTTGAAAAAGAATACAAATTATAGAGAACATTTTTTATAATTTAGCCTTATTATAAAATATCAATTATAAACCTTATTTCTTATTTCCTAGTGGGTAGTTGGAAGATTTTTTATTTTTCTTTTCCATCTCCAAAACGACGGCGTTTGAAAGTAAATCCCAAAAATACTCAGCCACCTGAAAACAGAATTTGAGATTAATAATTCATTTTGGAAAATGAAAAAGAAAAAAGAAAATTGAAATGCAGTGACCCTTCACTGCCTCGACGAGTCCGTCACGATATTTTGTTGGCCCTTATAATCCAATTTTAATTTTAATATAAAAATCAAACACTTTTTAATTTGTTTAATTTTTCCTTTTTGGGTTCAAATTATTTATCTATCTATCTATCTTCTTCTTCTTCATCGAAACAGCAGCCTCCATTTCTGACCTCGACGCCTCCGTCTCTCTCCTTCATCGTTTTTCCTTCTGCTCCTCTCTCTCTCAACATCTCTAAGCTGCAATGGAAGCTTCTCCAGCTCTTTCTCGCATAGGCCTCGCCGGCTTGGCCGTCATGGGCCAAAACCTCGCACTCAACATCGCCGAGAAAGGCTTCCCCATTTCCGTCTACAATCGCACCACTTCCAAGGTTGACGAGACTGTAGATCGTGCTCACAACGAAGGTAATCTCCCTCTTTTTGGTCAGTACAATCCTCGTGACTTTGTTCTCTCTATTCAACGCCCTAGATCGGTTATCATCCTCGTTAAGGCTGGCTTGCCCGTCGATCAGACCATTGCTGCGTTGTCCGACCACTTGGAGCCTGGTGATGCCATCATTGACGGTGGTAATGAGTGGTATGAGAATACTGAGCGTCGGATTGCGCAGGCTTCTGAGCGAGGGATTCTGTATCTTGGGATGGGGGTTTCTGGTGGTGAAGATGGTGCTCGTCATGGACCATCGTTGATGCCTGGAGGGTCTTTTCAGGCTTATTCTAATGTTGAGGATATTCTGAAGAAGGTAGCTGCTCAAGTCGATGATGGTCCTTGCGTTACTTACATAGGTGAAGGGGGTTCCGGCAATTTCGTTAAGATGGTGCATAATGGTATTGAATATGGTGATATGCAGCTGATTTCGGAGGCCTACGACGTTTTAAAACATGTAGGAGGGTTATCCAATTCCGAATTGGCTGACATTTTCTCCGAGTGGAACAGGGGGGAGTTGGAGAGCTTTCTAATTGAGATATCAGCTGATATCTTTAAAGTTAAAGATGAACATGGTGATGGGGAATTGGTGGACAAGATTTTGGACAAGACTGGGATGAAAGGAACTGGGAAATGGACTGTGCAGCAAGCTGCTGAGCTTTCCATCGCAGCGCCGACGATTGCGGCGTCGTTAGATTGTAGGTACTTGAGTGGATTGAAGGAGGAAAGGGAGAATGCAGCCGAGGTGTTGAAGGAAGCAGGGCTGAATGACAGCGTGGGGTCAGTGAGGAGTGGGATTGACAAGAAGAAGTTGATTGAAGATGTGAGGCAAGCTTTGTATGCCTCCAAGATTTGCAGCTATGCTCAGGGGATGAACTTGCTGAGGGCCAAGAGCTTGGAGAAGGGATGGAACTTGAATTTGGGGGAGTTGGCAAGGATTTGGAAGGGTGGGTGCATCATAAGAGCTGTTTTCTTGGACAGGATCAAGAAGGCATATCAGCGCAATCCCAACCTTGCAAGCTTGCTGGTGGATCCTGAGTTTGCTAGAGAGATGGTGCAGAGGCAGGCTGCTTGGAGGAGGGTTGTCGGGTTGGCCATATCGGCAGGGATCAGCACGCCGGGGATGTGTGCTAGCCTTGCCTATTTCGATACGTACAGGCGCGCCAGGCTGCCTGCCAATCTTGTGCAGGCGCAGAGAGACCTATTTGGGGCTCATACATATGAACGTGTGGATCGCCAAGGCTCCTACCACACAGAGTGGACAAAACTCGCTCGCAATGCTGATGCTGGTGTTGGCATTTTCAACTAAGCTTTTGAGCTGCCTACCCATTTGGTTGGTTTTCTTTCTCTTTCTTCAGTTGGGTGCAAATTTCCTACTTGATTTTGCTTGCCCATTTCAAAAGTTGGTAGGTTTTCTTCTTTGTATCACAGTTTGGACAGTCTTCCATGCTTCTTAGGGTGGGGAGTAGATAGCAGATATTTTTTACTGGCCTTAAGTATTTGCTATGAATAATAATTAATAAGGAAAAAAAACAAGAAAGAAGCAACAGCAGCAAGGATGGCCAATGAGTTCTATCGTGTTAGTTCTTTTCACATCTCCATGTAGTTCAAAATGAAAAAAGTTTCCCTTTTGTTTAATCATGTGTCTTTGAAATTGCAATGAAAATTATTCTACCATTGATGTCACTTAAAAAACATTGAAATTCTGATTTGGACCTCGAGGATTTTGACTATCTCAATTTGGTATTTGATCTTTGACGAATAAATGTGTTTGGGAGTTTCTTTTGGTAAGGATTTCTAAAAATTTTCAAACATTATGAAAAATTTGAAGGTACATTTCGAGTAGTTAAAAACATCTTATCTTTCACTAATATTACAGAGTGTATTTTTATTCTTAAAAATGGTTTTACTTTTTGAAGTAAGAGCGGCTAATATTCTTGCATGTGTCATTTTTATCTCATACCTTCCAAAAGAAAAAAAAAATTATATACACCTCTGTTCATTATTTATTATTTGTTATGAAAGAAGGATTTAAGTTGAGTGTTGGAAAAGCCTCTTACGAAGAAAAAAATAATAAATTAAAATAAAATAAAATAAAGTAATAAAAGCGGGAATACAAGAATTAACATGGAAAAACTAAGAAAATACCACAAACTAGAACAATTTCACTATGTAAAAAATTATTCTAATCACACAAAAATCTCTCGTCAGCCTTTAATTATAGAATCAGGCTCTCAAAGCATTATACTACTCACAAAATTGGGTTGGTATGCCAAGCCTAATCATCCAAATTTGGAATCAAATGAATAGGCTCATAGTGGTTAGAACCCATCACTTTCTCGAACATTTCATGTGGAGCAACTACTCTTCTAATATTTTGTCAAAAACATGCCACGGAGAATGATGTGTCAAATGCATAATGAAAGTGGTATGTACGGCCAATGTCCTAGAAATCTTCTCAACCTTATCATGCTTTATTTTAGTTTGTGTGATTTTTTTTGAAAAGTCTTTGCAATGGATGGGTTTGATTTAATTTTCTTTGAAGAGCAGGGCATCAATTTTGAGCTAGTGAACTCAATTTGCCGAGGAGATTCAAGAGTCTCTCAAGCGAAATAACATCTTATTGTTATTATAGATAGCTACCTCGTAAAGCATATTGTTCCTCATCAGTAGTTTTAGCTTGTAGTTCTTGTGATGACATGCTAGGTGCTTAAGCAATAAAATTCCATCGAATCGCGAGAAGTTGTAGAAGTAAATTGTGAGAATCTCTTTCTCTTTTCTAACTATTGTTGATATCCTCAATACCAAGTCACGAAGAACCTTAGTACTCCTTTCTTCAAAGGAATCCAGGATGATTGTGTAGTCCTCACTGAAGTAGGTATCCATCATCTGATCATTGATAGGTTTACTGAGGATATCATAAAGAATTATAAATATGTTGCACCATAATAATAGTTAGGTTAAAAAGAACTTTCAAATGTCCAATTTTAGTTTCTAGCAACATATCTTAAAATTAGTCCTTATAATTAGTTTATATTTTCTAAATTGTTAAGATATATTCACATAGTATCTTGTATGAAAATTATTGTTATTATTATTCAACTAATTTTGATAAAAAATAATTTTAAATAACTAAAATTAAACCATTAAAAGTATTGAAATTAAATTGGACACAAAGTACATGATCACAATATTATTTTAACTTAATAATGAAAACAATAACAATAATAGAATGTAAGTTCTAAATATGTCAGTTAATTGTAATCAACAAATAATTGTTTATAAACTCCCCTCACTAAAACAATATATCCCTAATAAGATCTTATAAAATCATATGGTTTTATAAACTTTTCGTTTAATGGGTGGGTGGATAATCATTAACACTTTTATCTTTGAACTTTAGTATTTTTAAAAGAAAAATACACAATTGTATTTCGAACAACACCTATCTTTATGCATTCCACTAAATAGTTTAATCATAATTTGTCATGTGACAAATTATTATTATTTTTTTTCTAAATATTTTAATTCTTTTTATGTGAGTGATGAGAATAGATGCATAAAGATGTGTACATCTAGAAATACATCTAATTATATTTTAAATATTGTATTACAAAGTAAGATGACTCAAACTTTAACCTAGGATTACATATTATAATATATTGTTGAATTAAAATCTAATTCCAAATACAATACAGCAACACAGTTATATTGCATTACAAGTAAATCCAACTCCAAAATGTCACGAAGGAGAAAGATTCCAAAAGCCGAAAGCCAAAAAAAGCTAAGGAAAACTAGAATTCTCAAGAACTGGGGTTGTTCTTGTCACTGCTGCACTTGGCATTTTGCTGTTGCCAACCCATCTACTCTGTAAAACCAAATCTTCATCAGCTTGTTTCTCCATTATCTGAATCTTCTTCGTCTTCAAAGCTCTGATTGTAACCATGGCTGCATAACCAGCTACCACCAGCCCACCAATGCCCAAAACAAACCCAATCACCCACAAATACCACGTCTTCTTCTTCCTCTTCAACTTTGAAACCACTGCAAAATAGCCCTGTTTTCTAGAGTAACATACGTCAGGGGAGCCCATTTGGGTCAGATGAAACATACCATCTTCATCAAACTCTGCACACAATATGTTCGACGATTTGCCTAAACGTAATTTCAGGTTTTGGAAGTGGATTTCTATGCGGTTTTCCATAGTGTTGATGCTGAGTTTTGTGATGTTTTTGGTTTCTGTGTTTGATGTTGCGTTGAAAACCATGAATCCTACGACTGGAGTTAGGAGTGAGAAGCCTGGAATTTTGAAGTAGGAAGTAGACCAGTTCCCGAAGTCTTGGTACAGTATTACCAATCTTCTAACGTGGGGCACCGGCAAGGTGTTTGATGGAATGCCAAAGTGACTGAAATTAGCTCCTTTGTCCCACAGCCTCCGACTTCTCAGCCGGACTACAGAGACCTCCATGCCGGAGAGATTTGTTGGGAGGTTGGCTCGGTACAAAGCACCTGTATACGGCCTGCGTCGAACCAAGGTCTTGAAGGCAGTTTCTTGAAGAAAGGCATCCATGGAGATGGAGTCATTGCCCTGCAAGGAGTGAACAAATGGGCAGAAAGTGAAAGAGAAAACCAGAA
The DNA here is from genome assembly GCA_030954485.1 of Citrullus mucosospermus. Taxonomy (NCBI): domain Eukaryota; kingdom Viridiplantae; phylum Streptophyta; class Magnoliopsida; order Cucurbitales; family Cucurbitaceae; genus Citrullus; species Citrullus mucosospermus. The sequence goes on along the minus strand of CM062061.1, from coordinate 29,229,580 downwards.
AGATGAAATTCCAGTTCATTTTGGACACCATTTAGAGGTAAGAAAATTTCAGGATGGTTTTAAGAATTTTAATTCTGTTAGCTAGCTATCTACCTTGACATCAAAAAATATGGTGAAATAGAATGGAGGAGAATGGAAATAGGTGAAATGATTTGGTGGGTATCTTTAGAAATTTCATCTCTTTCTGAATGGATGATGAAGAGGGTGTTTTTTGCTTCAAGGAGAGCAAGCATACTCATGGAATGGGACCCCAAGAGGAGACAACAGGAAGCTGGAATTATAGATCAAAGGGTCAGTTTGGATTTTCCTTTTTCTACTTTGTAAAAGTAGAGAACTTTTGGTGGGTTTCCTTTCGTTTCTCTCACTCTATAAAGCAATGAGTTTCTGGTGTAAAGAGAAGAGGAAATTGTTCACAACATTTGGACAAAGATTTGAAGGTATTTGAGTATTGGTTGTGATGTTGTTAATTACTTATAATGGCTTTGTTCTTGTTGATCATTGCCATGTTATTGATTTTAAAAACAAAGCAAAATCAATCTTATATGTACCATAGTTTTGAGTTTGTAATATTTGTGTAAGAATAATGTTGAGTTTAGTTGTATCGTAATTCGTTTCAATACAAGTAGGTTATTTGATATAGGAAAATTTTTGTCTATCTAATAAGAACAATTACGAAAGGATATGCAATGTTGGTGATTTCATTGATAATGAGGTAAGATTACAATAAGATCAATGAAAGACTACTCCGTCTTTGGAGAATTCTTGCAATCGTCTACTTGGCTGCTATTTTCATCTATATGACTTCAATTTAAACAAATATTAATGCTACTATATTTTGAAAACTGCTGAAAAATGATATTTGGTGGCTAGGGTTTAGAGAAAATTGTGTTAGCACTATGATGTTGAAAATGGGTGTCATGATGCTCCGAACTCAAATCTTTACCTTGAGTGAGCCCCATACTATTCCAAAACAGTGCCAATGACATTGTTGGTGACACTAATAAGCGTTTGAGGCAAGAAGTAGCATTGTGTAGTTTTGGGGAGTTGTGAACTCATGTGACCTACAATTTAAGGAGTTAATGAGACATAATATTAATCCGTGGATCACAAACTCCTTGGACCAAAGAAGGAGTAGAGTTCACAACCCTACTCCTTACAACTCCTATTTTTTCAACTCGATGACCTAAACACCCTCTAAGGCGCACTAGATTTGGGCTCCTATGCATTGTGCTCTTGACCACTATCTATCAAAGATGGTGCATAATATAATTATTATGGATTGACTTAGTGGTAATAAAGGCTTGAGTTTGATAAAGGGCTAAAAGGAAATTAGTTCAATTCATGGTGGTCATTTACCTAAAATTTAATATCTTATACACCCAAATGTTGTAAGTCAAGCAAATTGTCTCGTGAGATTAGTCAAGTTGCACGTAGCTGACCTGAAAAAAGATGCACAATATGTTTCAATTTCTTTCTTCGTGTTTCAAACAAGTCTCAATATGTGTTGTCTTCGTGATTACATCTAACAAACTAACCATTCACAACAAATTTTAATAAAGTGGTGTGATTGATAAAAAAATTTCAAACTAAGGGTATAAAATTTGCAAAATGAATCAACTATATGAAGATGATTTTGTCAATCTATAATTATCCCTAAAATGAAATTGAAATCCAAAGAGAAAAAAAGTCTTAGATCCCTATGGAATAAGGTAAAAGGTTGAATATTTAGCCAGAAAATTAAGGATTGTGTGTAACATTATCAATTCATTCAACCACAAGCAATCTTTTCATAAAGAAAAAAAAAAAAAAATCAACGACAAGCATTGATTGCTCTCCTAAATTGAAGGAACTTTGACATTAAAAAATAGTACACTTTGCTTCCCTTGTTCTTCCATTTCATCATTGATAATAATGGTATCTCATGCTACTTTTATCTTGTGGATTATAAATTAATTTATACAACATAAATTAACAGAAATGTGTGTATATACACATACAAACTGATACAAAAATAAATTCACACCTCAAATACAGACATATGAACTCCAGATATCACATTTCAACTCAACGTCCCAAATAATTCTTTAAAGACCAAATAAACACAATTAATATAAAAATTTATGGACTAAATTTTAAAAGAAAAAGAAACTCTCGCGCTTTCATCTTCCTCTTATTCTCATGTGTTCCATGTCAATTAAACAACTCTAGCGTCAAAGCCACTGAAGTCAGTGAGCAAAACACTCCCTTATTTTTTTTTAAAACGAAATGTTTTTTTTTTTTTTTTTTTAAAATGAACAAATGTTTAAAAAAAATAGTTTGGAGAAAACAATACACAAATAAAAAGTGAACCATTAAATTTTTTTATACTTGTATGGACATTTTCATAGTCTTTAAGTTAATTGATACTTTCTGTGTTTCCTGTAAACATTTAGATTTCATAAACTATCATTCTATGAACAGATTATTGGTAATAATGATTTTTAAACCTTAGCTTATCAATTTAAATATTTTTTTAGGAGTTTTCAAAGTTATTTATGATTTGACACGATTATCACATCCTCATCAAATTATGGCAAAATATCAATGGTTAAAAACTTACCTTAAAAATTTGAAACTAATTTCACAGCTTATTTAAGAGTATATTTGCGATAATTTTTAAGTTGTTAAAATCGCTTTTGGTGCGTTGAAAATAATATTCAAATATTAATTTCAATTATGTAAAAATTATTTAAAACATGTTTTTGATTAGATTTTAAATATAGAATATGTTTCAATTATTTATGTCTTGCTTCTTCTTTTACAATAATTATGAAGATGGGGATTAAATCATCTACCTCTAGGATAGAAAGTCATACTAATTATAACTTTAATAAAAAATGATATAAATATTTGTATATGAAAGATTGTATTATGGGCTAAAAAGTTGATCCCAAATAGTGCATTTGTTAAGATGATTGAAAGTTAGAATATGTAACACCCAAAATCTTCTAAAAAAAAAATGTAACACCTTGATTTTCGTTAGTTCAAGTTTAATTTAATTTGGGATTAAGTGGGGTTGTTGATTATAAATTAATTATTGGGTCGAAGCGAACATATGCATACAAATGTGCTAGTAACTATGAGATATGTGGTTCGAATTTTTTTATCCTCAATTATACTTAAAAAAGAAATTAATTATCAGTGTAATTGATACAAATCTATTAAGAGGCCAGGGACACGTGTTCCTTCCAATCATGATATGTTACATTTATGTACACGTTTTTTTATTAAATATAAAATAATTGTCTATATAAAATATATATATTTTAGTTTCATTTAGGACTTAGTCAAACGGTTTGCTTATGTGGTTACAAGGGACTTTACCTTTCACCGGGTAGGGGGTCCGAGTCCCACCTTTCACAATTTTTTAAAGTGAAATTATTTTAAATAACAAAACGACTGAAAATATTTACAAATAATAGCAAAATATCACCGTCTATCTGTGATAGACCGTGGTAAATCACAATAGATTACTATTTGTGTCTATCCTGACACAGATAGTAGTTTATTGTATATACACAATGAAATTTTGTTATATTACCAAATATTTTAGTTCATTTTCTTATATTTGAAAACAACCTTAATACTACTAATAATAATATTTTTAGATTTTTAAAAGCTTTTGTTTTTTTTTTTTTCTTAATTTTTAAAATTATATATACTTTTCTTTTCTTTACAACTGAGAAAGTTAAAACTTAATTCTATTTTAAGTTTTTTTATACATATAATATTTTTGGATCATTATAAAATTATTTTATAAAAATTGATTGAATAATTTTTTACTTATGTATCTTAATAATAATTCTATAAAATTTTATAATAAATTTGTAATTAATATTATTTAATAAAGATATTATATATCAATGCATTTAAAATTATATTTATATAATGATTAAATTACAAGTTTAGTTCTTAAATTTTAAAAATTTGTGAATCTCTAAACATTAAATTTTGACTCTAACCCCTTAAAAATGTCTAATAAATCTATAAATTGTTTCAATTTTATATCTAATGGATTTCAAAAATACAAAGAATGTTTAAGAAAATAGTTGTTTATTTGAACCTTAAATTTCAAATTTTGTAGCTAATTCATGCATTAATTTTAAAATGATGTCTAATTATACCTATTAAGCACAAAATTAAATATAATGTCGACTATAATATCTATATTTAACATTTTTAAATATCTAAAGATCGTGTTAGATGCAAATTTAACATTTTAAAAATTTATCAAACACAAAATTGAAAATGCAGAGACTTATTAGACATTTTTTAAAGCTTAAAAACTATATATAAACACAAAATTAGAAGTTTATAGAGTAAACTTTTAAACTAATATACATTTGTATCCTTCCTTTGAAGTTCTTGATTTGCTATTGATTATATGATTTGAATATTATGTGGATCTAAAATTATGTTTATATGAATATGTGACTTCTTTAGGGTTCGTGTTGTATTTCCTTTTAAATAATGAGAGAGAGATAATTAATTTTATTTGAACAAAATTTTTGAGGGATTTGAATTTTAGGAAGGAAAAGATGTTTGACCAGGGTCAAACTTAAAATTGCGTAATATGTGAGTTGAAAAAAAAAAAAAAATCAAAACTACTTTTGGTTTAGAAGTTCCAGCCGCGACCACCCTTCAATCGCTCTCTCTCTCGCAAGAACTCACAAGCAGCGCCAACCGCCGCCGTTGGGGTTCGCCGTGCCGTCGCCCGGCCGCCCGTCGTCGCAAACCGCCGCCGCCTCCGCGCTGTGAGTTTCTCCGTGCGTGTCTCTCTCTCTTAATCAGTTTTATCTCTCTAAACTGCCACCAACTCCAAACGTCGTCATCACCGCCAGCTACCACACCGTCGCCACCGTACTTCGCCGGAAAATCCCCTGACGCCGCCAGCTGGTTGCCGGTGAGTGTTTTAATTAAAGTTTTCGATATTTTTGAAGATTCTTAATACCAATTGAAGTTTTGGCATAATTATCGGTCTAGCCATGATTTTAGAGGTTGGATTGAAGCTTTGGAGGAGTTAGAGTCGCTTTCCAGTGGGATTAAGGTTGTTTAGTCAACTTTTTGAGTATGTATCAAGGTTTCGGAACCTTTCTAATTCTTTGGGGTGCTGTAAATTGGGTTTCTAACCCCTACATTTTGGCGTTCGACTTAGGTTCGTGTTGATTTGGAAGTTTGGGAGTGGTGTTGGATAAAGCCACAAATTGGGTGGATTAGGGGAGCTGTTTGCCTATGTTTGGATTTAGGCCCTAAAGGTTGAATTTAATTTAGTTTGTACGGTTTGGTTCAAGGTTTTGTTGGTGGATAATTTTGGATTATTTACTGAACTTAAATTTGAGGCCAGTGGCTGTCCTGATGACGGCCTTATGGCTTGTTTGGTTTGTATATCTACTATTTGAAAATTATGCATGATTTTTTTGATGCTTAATGTTGATGTATGTTCTATGATTTTTGTGCGCTCAGTTGGAAATCAATGTGGGGTGATTTCTAACTTATTTTGGTATGTGCGCCAGGCCATGTACATTTGTTTGTCTACGTGAGGTAAATGTACATGACACACAGCTAAGGGAATATATATATGTTATTTCTTAATCTAGGTTTGTTTCTTCTCTCTCTGTTATTTAATGCTGGTGATTTAAAGGAACGAACACCCTTTTTCTAAAAAAAGAATAATAGATTGCTTGCTAAGGAAGTTTGGAAACCATGAGAATTTTGCTCATTCTAGGCTGAAGTATTAGAATATTCATCCATCCTTGGATGGAATTTAATTATTTTTATTGAGATTTATGGTTCGTTCTTTATATTACTGTAGGTTATTCAAATGGTTTGATGGACTTGGAGCTTTAATCAAACTTGTAAGTATCAAAATCTTTTTGAAAGAGTTCTAGCCAAGTAGAAGAATTCAAGCTCATGAAACACTTCTTTTTGATATGATAGCATAGAAAGTCGAAGAATATCCGTTGAAATATCAGGATGGGGGAGAAAGTCATCACTGTTAGTGGTAAGGATAAGTCGATTCCCAGAAATCTTAACGTGCATAAGTTTGTAGACCCTCGAGCATCTGAGCTGGAAGCTCTTCAATCCATCATTTTGAATCGGATGAGCAGTGATATTTGTGATCAAAGATCAAAGAGGAGAAGAACTTCGTCTTATTTAACTAACGCTTCAAGGAAAAGGAAAAATAAGAAAATGAAACTGGATAGCACCAAACCGAATTTACAGAAAGATGAGAAGAAGGCTTCTCGAAAAATACGTCGCAGAGCTGAGCTTAAAATGAATTCTGGAATTGGATTTTCTACTTCTGGGGATAGTACCAAAAGGCTCAGAACTCATGTTTGGCATGCTAAGCGTTTCACTATGACTAAGCTTTGGGGTTTTCACCTTCCTCTGGGGTTGCAAGGCAGGTAATTGTTTACTTTTTCTTGTTTAATATTCTTGAATATCCTGAGGGAAGAAAAGGGGAAATTGGATTAATATATATGCTGATTTTAATATATGAAAATTGTGAAAGGTTTCTGAAGTTGTTTGAATATTGAAAAGCACAGATTTGATGGTTACCTTGTAAAGTTGTAGATCACAAATATGTGTAAACTTCACATTTGTCAATTATTTAAAAACATAAATATCGTACTTTTTCTTTTTTCCTTTTTAGATTGTTGAATCCTCGACCATTGGAAATTGGACCACAAATCTATTATTAATGTAGTTTTTTAAAGATTTTTCTGTGTTATGGATAATTACATTTAGTAGTTTTATGTGATAGAAACAAAATCGATCTTCTATCATGCAGAGGTAAGGGTTCTAGAGCTCTTTTGAAATGGTACAATGATGGAGTGCTGATACATGATGCTAGTTATTACGTTCCTATCCAGATGGAGGGTCCAGAGGTGGGAAGCCTCTTTCCTTTGTGCTCCTCGATTTTTCATGTGATGATTTTTTTGTTTTAATTATTTATGTTTTTCTTGATCATTTTGTCTTCTAAAGCCTGTTGTCATGTGCCTACAGGACTCTCTGATCTCAGCTCTAAGAATGGTGTTGGTACCATCCATATTATCTCATTCTCAAGACATTTCCCATGCAATTATTTCTGGTGACATATACGGTAGAGCAATTGTATGTCATCTGGTTACACATTTTTACTAGTTTAATGATGCAAGTAGTTGGATTTGTAATTACTTAGATTTTGTTCTTTTGCAGCTTCATGATGTCAGAGCCCCAGGTCCTAATGCAATTGCTCCTGTAACATATATGTGGCGGCCGTGTCCTTGTCGAAATAAAGAATCCAATGTTGATCATCATAATAGTAATGTATTTAAGACAATAGATGGGGCAGACATGTCTTCTACTACACGCCAACTTTGGGTTTGGTTGCATGCTTCTGCCTCTAACGAAGGATATGATGCTCTTAAGTTTGCTTGCCAAAAAGAGGTGAATATTATGTTTGTTTCCATCATATTATGACCAATTGAGCCTCCTTTTGTAACCCTTTGGTCGTGTGGGGATATTTCATTCCCTCTCGACCCTCTTTGTATGATCTTTCTATAGTCTACTGTTTCTTATAAAAAAGAAAAAAGATTGATATTATGTTCATGTCCATGAAGAATATGACACTGCAAAAACATTGAGTGAATCTCCCCGTAGAAGGTTTGTTGTTCGATAGGAATAAGAATAAAGCATTCCGTATATCACTACACGTGGAGGGATCAACTGAGAGTCTCTCCACTTTCCTAAATGTGCTCAGCCCCCAAATAAAGTTTTTCCTAACTTCTTAGAACCTCGCTCCCTCTCACTCTAATTCTTGTGTCACATACTTTCTCCAGTCCCTTACCAACTAATTTTGACCAGTTCTCATATTAACTAACTTGTTCCGTGTATAATATGTGGCTAAGTTCTTACTCTGGTGCTTTTTGCCTCACATTTTTGTTATCTTTGTAGTAATATGGTGTAGGAGCTTATGTTCCTCCAAAATCGAAGAAAACATGATCTGTTCTACTTTTTGGGATGGAAGTGACTAGACTGTTTATCACCTCACTCACAGTTTACTTTAAGTTTGATCTACTAATTTATGATGTTGATAGGAATGTTATTAAAGTATTGTAAGGGTATAATAGTAATTAGCTAGAGTGGTAGTCATAGTATTAGGTTATAAATAGAGGGAGGGGAAGGAGAAGGGACCAATACTTTGGTAAGGGATTTAGGGCTTCAGAGAGATCTCGAGGAGGGTTCAAGTACCTTGAACACTTTTTATTTTGTAATTCTGTTATTGTTTATATTTCAATACACTTAAGTTTATCTCCTCACTTGCAGTTTACTAAGTTTGATCTACTTGCTTAAGATGTCTATTGCTATATTTATGCGATGCACAGCAGATTGACCCCTTCTAGAAATGTTGTTTTTACAATTGAGAAATTATGAATCAACATGTTTGGTATCTAAGTATCCGTGCACTCAGAAAGACCCAACAAGATTGAAAACGTAGGAAGAAACTCCATGATAATTTGATATTCAAGGATATAATTCCAAACAACAAACAATAGGGTGTTTAGAGGTGTAGATAGAATTGCTAGTGAGATTTAGTCTCTTGTTCGTTATCATGTTTCTTTGTGGACTTCAAATTTGAAGGCTTTTTGCAACTATTCTATAGGTGTTATTTTGCATAATTGGAGTCCCTTTTTATAGAGGGCGCTCCTCCTTTTGTGGGCTGGTTTTTTTGCTCAATAAAAGTGGTTATTCTTATCACCAAAAAAAAAAAAAAAAGAAAATGTCCAATATAATATTAATATGAAAAACAGAGTAATAACAAAGAACAGAAGAACAGTGAGGATAAGGGCTAATTCGAGAGCACCTTCCTCTCCTCTAAAGCTTTTCAGCTCAAATCTTCCACACATTGCTTATTCCTCCACAAACCCTTCATAAACCCTCAGCCCGGTCCCTCATGGTCCCCACACTTGAAATCAAATTCTCCACGTACTCTTACTTCTCTCTCTCAGTTGTTTTCTCCTTTTTACCCCTCCATTCATACATATGAATGATTGGAGGTCTTACACAGCACCAATCTTTTTATGATGTGATTGGCAAATAGAGCAAATAAATGGTGTGCCTAGCTTGATAGGTGTTGGCAGTTTGTTTTCCTGCAATGTGGAATGACCATGTCAAATCTAGTTGTTTTAGTTTTCCTTATCTATTTGAGAGATCTCTTGGCTCTTAGGTTTAGTGTGATTATCTAATTTTCTCTTTCAAGTTGCATATTTTTCAATTTCGGTTAAATGACTTTTTCAATTAAAATTTTAAAAAATTAAAAAAAAACTGAAATTTTACTTGATATCTTGAGAAGATTTTTACTTTATAGTTAGTCTTATCTTCTCTTTTATCTCAGATGGATGAGAGAAATGTCCCAATTTACTGTTCTTCATTAGAAGGCCAGCTTGCAAAATTGGAAGTGTTTGGCTCGAATGCATCCAAGCTACTTGAAAATTTTTTGCATCCTATTTCATGGTAAGAAGCACATCTTGTCTTACTGTCATATATTGTTAATAACTATGCATAGTGACTAATTTTACCTCTGCAGCACTTCACAGAATCTTTGGCAGTTAAAGAAGCACTCCATTGGGGGTCCGGAAGGTAATTCTCATTTGAAAATATTTTCCAATCATGAAAATGAGAATTACATTCCATCTCATGGAATTGCATCCGTCACTTTTAAGGATCCTCGAATGCTACCAAATGAAAAGACTGCAGATGTTCAAGATTCAACTTCAATCCAGAGCCGTGCTGATTCCTCAGCTACTAATTCTAGAGATCTGGAAATTTCAAGAAGTAATGAAATCTTATCATCATCTTTGTATTCAACAATCAATAAAAACGGATTTTTACATGAGAACAAGGAATTGTGGGATGCCAACAGTGGGATGAGGGCCCCTGTGGAAGATGCTGTTATTTGTGCAGCAAGACAACATATGCGGATGAATCACTTTTGCCTTGATGAACCACCTGCAGAGATGGCGAATGATTTGAGCTCATTGCAATGCTCGAGCTCTTGCCCCACATTACTTTTAAATGAGAATGATGAAAGCAGTACTCTTGTTAGGTAATCTCTTTTTCCCGATTCTATAATTTCCATTGTTATTAAACGTAAGAAGTTAGGGTTATTTTTCTGCTTTCTGGTCGCTCAATGTTTTACGTGTTTGGTCTTTCAGATGATTTAACTATTGCATTGTTTTATCTTTTTATGTTATATGATTGATCAAACACTACAATTAATTGAATGAATGAACATGATGGAAGAATGGTGAACTCCTTTAGGGTTTCTTCCCATTTTCATGAGTTTCTATTATTATGCAAGACGGGAATTTGGAGTCCATTCAGCTACTACTACTTAGTTGAGTTTTGAGGGAAGAAATATCAATTGTTTGATGGAGCCTTTGCTCAAATTTTTATTTTATTCCATCAATTGGTTTGTTCTCAATATGAAGATGAGCCTTAATTTGAACATCAATTGGTCATCGGGATGTGAAGGTTTGTTGTTCTCATTGTGTGTTAATTCTCGTGGAAAACTTGAATTCAAAATCATATGAAGGGTTCTATTTCACTAGACATTTCCACCCTTTTGACCATGTTCATCTCATAAGAATCGGGTTGATTTATCTTTTTCTGTTGTGTTTTCATGGATGATTATGCAGTCTCACCCGTCATCTATATGGCACCCTATGGTAGTTAATTGGGAATGTTTAATAATAACAGTGCATTTCTTTGTCGTATTTCAGATGGTCAATCATATTGCCCATAAGTTGGGTTAAGGCATTTTGGATCCCTCTAATATCTAGGGGGGCTCGTGCAATCGGTTTGAGAGAGAGACACTGGATTGCATGTGAAGTAAGAAATATTCCAATAAAAATATTCATTTAAATTAAGCTCCCAGTAGTAGGAATCACATAATTACATCTCTATATCTCCCCTCTCTTAAATATAGGTGGGATTGCCATCATTTCCTTGGGATTTTCCTGATTGTGCCGCTTACTCACGCTTCATGGCAAAGGAAGCTACCACAGTTGATAACAAAGCTGAATGTTGTACTTCTTCCTTTTCAAGATCTTTTAAGGTACCCATTCCACCCCCATGGCATAGTGTCCAGATGACTCTTTGCAAGGGACATGATGGAGTGGAAAAAAATGGAGCTTGTACTGAGAAAAAATTGACTCACGCCAATTCATCAACTTTTTATGATGAAAATTGTGAAACTGCAGTGGTTGGTGTTCACGATCAGAAATTGTTCGATGGAATTGTTGCTCGAACAGCCTCTTCATTGTTCGAATTTTTGAGTGAAATAAAACTTGAACATTTACCTCTATTTCCTCGAGGAAGAGATAAGAAGGCTAGAATTCTTGAGTTCCTTAACAAAAGCACACTAGATCGATGCAAAAATAGTATCAACCAAATTAGTTATACCACCAAATCATGTTTCCTTAGAGTTATTCTCCGTGCTTATAAGAAAGGTGCGTTTGAAGAGGGAGCTGTTATTTGTGCTCCCAGGTCGGCTGATCTTTCTTTGTGGACTTCAAGGTGATTAATCTTTTCCTTTCCTTTATTGAATGTTGCAAAATTTTGGTAGTTTCCATTGACATTGTGTTATGGTCATGATGATCTTGCAGGTCAGTAGATAACGAAAGAGCACTCCAAATTCCTGAATCTGCTGTAAGGCACTACTTCAAGCTCAGAGAGCAGTCACCCTCAATGTGGGAACTACAACTACCAGAAGATGATGTTGCTAGTGCATATCACAGGTGGCCCATCGGCTTCATCACCACGGGATTCGTTCATGGAAGGTTAGGATCCTACAATTATCTTCAATTGAACTCTTTATGGACAATGCATCATGTTCTTTTTCGTCATTATGATATTTTGACATTGTTCATGCAGCAAGAAGCCTGTTGCAGAGGGTCTTTGTGAAGCAACCTTACTAGCTCGTCTTCGAGAGCAACAGTGGGACGGTATGTTTGCGAAGAAGAGGGAACAGATATATGTGCTTGTTAGGAACTTGAGATCTTCAGCATACCGAGTTGCTCTTGCTACTGTTATCCTTGAGCAGCAGGAAGATGACTTAGAATTTATGTAAGTTAAGATTACTAATTTAAGGCTATGAGAAGCCTGCAGTTTTGAGCCTCTTGGTGTTTTGGTGGTTCATCTTTTTATAACTTACAGTTTAGAAATTAGGTTTCACTTGATTTATTTTCCATCCTTTAGCTAATGTATAAGTTTATGAGAGATCGTGTAGAATGCCGGCTATAGTGAAATGTCATTTGTCTTGTTGGTTTTTACATGAATAATTTGTTGTTTTTTTTGAGAAGCAATAATTTTCGTTTTTTATAAATAATTTCTTTTTTCAATGTGTATTGAGCGTGCTAACGCATATTATATAGTCCTTAAACTTTGAAAATTGTGGTTAATAAATTTGTAAATTAAAAATTATTTACTCTTAAATATGTATAATAGATCTATACATTTTCAATTTCATATATAATAACATCTCAATACATTTTCAATTTCATATATAATAACATCTCAAAAATGTTAAAAATATTAAAATTAATTATTTTATTAGACAAATTTTTTTATCCTTAAATTTTCTATTTTGTAGTTAATAGATACCTTATAATTTAATTTATAATATAATATTTAATTTTTAAACATTTTTGAAAATGTATAAGATCTATTGGATGCAAAATTGATATTTTAGGAATTTACTAGACACAAAAATTGAGAATTCACTTACCTATTAGATGTTTTTTAAAATTGGGGAACTATACATAGACACTAATCTAAAAGTTCATGCATGAGCTAAACTTCTAACTTTGTATAAATTTGTGTCCCTATCACGAAGTTCGAGATATGCCACTACTTGGCCTTGATATAGCTGATGTAAGGGGACATGAGTATGATAATTGGTCTTTATTTAACCTTTTGTGATATGGCTAATAATTGTGGTGAAGTTGGATTTTTTTTTTTTTTTTGGCATCATACCACGTATTTATACTAATTTGTGCATTCTACAAAAGAATGACAAATCCTAAAGAATAATGTTGAAAACTTAGACACATATTATTAAATTTTCATCGACATGTCAATATTTCCCTTGATATTTACATGTTTCTAGGGTTTGACATCCACATGAGAAGTGAATCAATATTTTCATTGTATTATATAAAAATCCACAAAACATAGAAAATAAACAACAAAATGTAACTAATGTAAACATAATATAAATAATAGATTTTAAAAATTATCAAATATTTATTTACTAAAATTATTCTTTTAATTTTTAATTTTTTAAAAATATCTATCAAAATCTATATTTTCATCGAAATTTTCGTAAAATTAAATTTCCAATATTTTTGTCAACGTAGATATTTTATATTCACTCACGGAGAGAGAATAACGTTGAAACTTTACAATTTAGTCATCCTTTTGAATTTTTTCCAACACGTGCAACACACGTACTAGTATATTAAATTATCAGAATACGAAAATGTTTCAAATATTCTATTTTGCCCTAGTAAAATAAAACAAAAATAAATAAAAGAAAGGAGGAAAACCTAACTCTTTCATCTTTCTCTCACTCTCACGTGCTTCGCGCCACCTTCTTCTTCTTCTTCACGACGTGTCCTCATCCCGTTTAAGATTTCCGGTGTTGCCGCCGCCTCTCTTCCGTTCAGTGCTGCCCCGCCGTCGTCTTTCGCCGCCGCAGCAGACTCCCTCCTAGCGGGTTTGCATTGATTTTTACTCTCTTGTTGTTACATGTATTCTCCTAATCTCCATCTCTGTCTTTCGTCTCACTTGAAAAACACACATTAAGACTGGTCTTATCAAACAATGGAGGAGTTTTTTGATGTATATATCTTTAATTACAATAGCCAAATAGCAACAAAGAAGAAGAAGAAGAAAAAAGAAGCCTTGCGGCGAATTGGGACGTCGGTGTATCGGCCATTTGAAATTCTCTTGGATTAATCAATACAACAGCTGATGATACTTCAAATTGATCGGAAATAAGAGCCGTCTATATGCTTTGTATTTCATTTACTTGATTTAAGATATATTTTTTTTGAACTTGATTTAAGAAATTATAGACAATGTTCACGATAAACTAGATGTATTTCAAACATTTTGGATGAAATATTTGTGTTGGGTGTCTAGTATCTTCTTGTTAACAGCAAGGATGGTCCGTCTGGGTTATGTTATGTTCTGTGTGTTTCTTAACCTACTAGGTTTCTGAGTTGCAGTGAGGGACTTACACATTTTGTTTATGATTTTTTCCAGGTTGCATTTAGAACTTGTAAGTTTCACTTGGTTATTCATATGCGTCATTGATTTGGTTGCCTCAAACTTACCATGACGGATTCCACGTGAGCTCACTCTTTTCTTCGCCTGTGCAATTTCATATATTCATTACAATTGAAGTTGAAGAAAAGTAGAATCTTCTTCAATAGATCCCCCCACCCACCCACGCACATAAATAACCTCTTCCTAACTTACTGTCTCTCTCTCTTTGCAAATGGCAAACTCTGTCATCTTCAAAAGAAATTTTGATTAAGAATTTTCTGCTTAACGCAGGTCTAGGATATGTGTGAAGAATTTGCCCAAGTACATAGATGACAATCGCCTTCGTTCCTTGTTCTCTGAAAAAGGAGAGATTACAGATGTTAAGCTTATGCGGACCAAGTATTATTCATACCCCACTCTTGATTCATCTGAATGTTTCTGCCTTCGGTTGTGTCATTTTGATCCTTACAAGATATCATAAAGACTGTGCTTTGTAGCTTTTGGTAACAGTATGCGATTTCATTCTTAAATTTTTGTTTTCTAGGGATGGGAAGAGCCGACAATTTGCTTTCATTGGGTTTCGCACGGAACATGAAGCTCAAGAAGCGATACGATACTTCAACAAATCTTTTATCAATACTCACAGGATTGCTTGTGAGGTCTGTTGTATTCTTTTCCCTTGTATCAGTTTTTCTTTTCTTGGTATTTTCGATTATTGGTGATGTTTTATATTTTTGCTTTTGCTCTGGGAAAAATTTCTGCTTGTGAACTTTTGCCACTGTAGATACTTCATTCTGACCATACGGTACCAAAACTTTAAATGATTGATGATTAGTACCAAGCACAAAACTATTAAAACATAATAAAAGAATCATCATGGGTTGGCCTAGTGAGATGACCTTATTTATATACCTAGTTTCTAGGTGATGTAATTTTTCATTTTTTCTTGTTTTTGTTTTTGTAATTGTTGCCTTTTTTTCTTGGGATAATTGGTTGGCTTTGAAGCTCTGTGATGGCTTGGGAGGTGGCTTATCTTCCTCTTTTGTGTTTGAGCTTTCAGTGGTGTATATTATGGTTTCAATTTGAACAAAAGGAAAAAAAGTGATTATCAAGGTGGGTTTCAGACTTGTTTGTGTTGCAATGCCAATGCCTGGTCATTTTGCAAAGTTTGTTGATTATGTAGTCTCTATTTTGTTTATGGGATCTTTAGTAGGTATCATAATCTTTTATTAGGTTGAGTTGTTTTGCTTGTGTAAAAATAGTTAATTAGAGTGCATTGTTAGTGATGAAATGTTCACTAGAACTCTCAGACTGCCAAGATACATATGTTGTCCTGATTATTACTAATCCTGCCTTTTTTTCCCCAGAGTGCATGGAAAGTTGGGGATCCAAAAATTCCCCGACCTTGGAGTAAACATTCTAAAGCAAAAAAGGGCACTAAAGATGGGATGGAAGTAGAAGATGACAAAAGTTTAAGTTTTTTGGGGTCTAAAGAAGAGAGAGACGGCCTTAAATTGAGTACTCAAGATGATGATCCTAAAATCCAAGAGTTTCTTCAAGTGACGCAACCTCGGATTAACTCAAAATTGTGGGCAAATGACATTTTGATGGCTCCAGAAGCTGATCAAAACAGAAGAGGAAAGGAGAAACCAAGTCAAATGAAAAAGGTAGACAAAAAAAGACTGGAGTTGGTGAATGCTGATGGAGATGAAGTTGAGGCAATGCAAATGTCATTGGATAAAAACTCTGCCCATGATGATAAACTTTTGGATATGGAATATTTAAAAAGCAGGGCGACAAAGAATTGGTCAGATTCAGAGACCAGTGACAATGACAATATTGATGAGGATGCTAAAAATGAGGATGAATCTATAAATAAAAAATTGGAGAAAAAGAATGTTCAGAAGGTAAACTCTAAGTCACCGCTAGAAACAAAGGCCAAGGAAGAGGACCATTCCAATCATTCAGATGAAATTGCAGATGTACTCCACATGGAGAAGTCCTCATCAACTCTGGAAGATAAGAAGGATGAAATGCTGGAGAGTGGTCGACTCTTTGTTCGTAATCTTCCATATGCAGCAACGTAATAATCCTTTCTGGAATTATTCATCTGTGCCAATTCTTTGTTTTTTAATTATATTGTATTCATGAAAATTTGCTGGAGTTCAAGGATTTTCTTTTTTGTGTATTGATGTTTTTTGACTTCTATCATCAGCGAAGAAGAGTTAGAAGAGCACTTCAAAAAATATGGCACGGTCTCAGAGGTGCATCTTGTAGTTGATAAAGATACAAGACGTTCTAAAGGCATTGCTTATATCCTTTACACTCTTCCAGAATCTGCAAAAAGGTATTTGTTTGGTGAATGAAATTGTTTTACTAGATTCATTGTTCCTACTTGTCTTTGTTGGTCTTGACATATTGTATTTCTTGGGGATTTAATGGCCAAATCGAGGATGTATAGTTAATCTCAACCTCCTTAAATTTTTTAAGTGCTGCTTCATTGGACTGGTCTAAGTCGAAGATCTTTGGGGAAAAGTGAAAATTGAAAATGCGAATATTTTGTAGAGATTTTCCTCTTCTTTCTTGCTCTCTTTTGAACTTCAGATGCTTGGCTATCTGCTTGTCACTTGTACATTCTTGAAACAGTTGGACTTATTAAGAGAAATTTTCAATTATTATTTGAACTGAAGGGCACTTGAAGAATTGGACAATTCAATATTCCAAGGGAGATTATTGCATGTCATGCCTGCTCAACTAAGGAAAACACTTGAGAAACCAGAGTAAGTTCCATTAGTGTATGTTCTCTGTGCCTGCCGCCTGGATTGTACAATTTTGAATTCTATTGCTATTTTCATTTCCCCTCTGTCTAATCAAATATGTTTAATGGAGAATGTCGCTCACTCAACAGGGAAAATATTCTAGAGGGCCAAAGGTCAAAATCCTTCAAGCAAAAGAGAGAGGAAGAGAGAAAATCATCCGAAGCTAGTGGCAATACAAGAGCATGGAATAGTTTATTCATGCGCCCTGATACAGTATGACACCCTAGTCTGTTACTTCTTTCCACTTGCTTAGATCTTTATTTTCTTAAAATAAAAAGTAGGAAATGCTTAAGGTGACTAGTTGTTTGCTGTATGGACAAAAGCCATTCCATGAGTGAATTTAGTGTAGGAGACATTTTCTAAGAATTGCAGAAAGTAGATTTTGGGCATGTTTGGCATTCCTTTTAGTTTAAGCATTTTTGCTTAAAATTTCTTTAACTAAAATGTTATTTTAGTATCTTACATATTTTAATAATGCTCTAAATAATAAATTTGTTTGGTTGCATTACATTCAAAAGTGATTCTTTTAGTTACAAATATGCTTTTTTTTTGGTTCTTCTTACATAGTTTGAAAATTTTCAGTCAATCAGTTTTAAATCATTTTAGACAATCAATCTCTCAAGTATTTCTTTAAACATTGGTTTCTTTCCCCTTTTAATTTTTTTATTCCCACCTTTAAAAGGATTTTATTTGTTAAGTTAAGATTTATATAAAAAAAAAAGGTAAAGATTTAAAATAACATCTTTGATTGTACAAAATCACTCAAAATGCTACATTAAACATACTTTAAATTAACATTTTTTTCAACGGTACTTAAAGAACAAGTGTTTTTTATTTAATGAACCTTTTCAACACACTTGAAGTTTGATGACATGATATGAAATATAATGTTTTCTACCACCCTCGTGTTTGTAAATAATAAATTTCTATTCTGAGCTTGTGGTCAAGCTCCTTGATGTCTTCTTTTATCTGTAGGTTGTTGAAAATATTGCTAGAAAATATGGTGTCAGTAAGGGTGAGTTACTGGACGGGGAGGCCGATGACCTTGCTGTACGAGTTGCTTTGGGTGAAACGCAAGTTGTTGCAGAGACAAAGAAGGCTCTCACAAATGCTGGAGTGAATGTTGCATCTTTAGAGGAATTTGCTTCTGGAAAAGCTGATGGACACAAAAGGAGCAATCATATTCTTCTTGTGAAAAACTTGCCTTATGGTTCTTCTGAAGGAGAACTTGCAAATATGTTCGGAAAATTTGGGAGTTTGGATAAAATCATTCTTCCACCAACAAAGATATTGGCTTTGGTAATTGTTGCTATATATGTATATATTTATATTTATGAGTTAATATTTCATAGAATTGATGATTTCTCTGAACACTTGCATGACTAATCTTACAATAAATGATTTCATCGCCCACCAATTGTGATTTATTCATGGCTGTCTCTTCTTAGCTGGACTGATTAAAGCAAATTTCAGTATTGGTGGTGCAGATAAAATCTTTCAACTGTTAATGATATATTTTATCACATTACTTAATTTCATCATCTATCTTCTAACCTTTGAACTGCTTTAATGTGAGATTCAGGTTATTTTTCTTGAGCCATCTGTGGCCCGCGCTGCCTTTAAAGGCTTAGCATACAAGCGTTACAAGTGAGCTCATTCTCTTTTCTTATATGTTTGAGAACGTTTGTGGTATTCTGTGGCATATGCTTAATGGAGTTGCATTTTAGCATGCAGACTTCATAGGTTGAAGACTATTATGCCGTCTTCACTCTTTAGATAAAATTGATTGATATTTATTTTTATTGTTTTTTGTTGTATAAAGCTAAGAACAATTCAATTCCACAAATAACAATGGTATCTGAAAAATTCCATAGATTCTAATTTTTTGGGAATTTTACTATCCTTGGACATCGGAGATTATTTTTTGGGAATTTTATGGCATATGCTTATTGTAGTCATTTGAGTGATGACATCTTTTTCTATTATACGGAAAGAGAGTAATTGCAGTATAATTGACAATGAGTTGGTGCATTTTCCAGAAAAAATGTTTCTTAATTTGTCTAAGCCTGTAAAAGTTTTTGTTGTGTAACTTGGATGGGGAAGATGGTGAACATTTACTCATTTGCTGTCCCTTAGATAGCAGCAATGACTTCATGTTAGTATGGATTATGGATAGTGTGGTATTTTAAGTTTAGTTTTACCTTTTACTAACATTGAGGTTTAATACTTGAATATTCCACAGCTGTTTTTTACAGAACTTTGTCGTATATATTTTTATTATGTATTTGTTTGAGTGCACCTTGTTTCACTTCGATCAAAATTTTTGTTGCACTGGACTTGCAGAGCTCCTTGTGCTTTGAAAACTATGTTAGAAATTGAACATACTACATTGAAATGCCATCTTGTCCAGTTTACATGGGTTAAGTGCTACCTTTATTCTTTGCCCTCACTTTGAGAATAATGTGTGTTGTTATGTTCTCAAATTTGATATTATAGTTTTACCTCTTATCATTGATGTGAACATGTGGGGAGGGTTTTTATTATTTATCATTTATTATTTTTATTGTTATTTTTACTATTTTTTTGCAAATAAGAGCATATCTTAGTTGGTTAAGGTATTATATTATTTATCGAAAGGTAGACGTTCGAATTTCCACTCCCATATGTTGTTGAACTCAGAAAGAATAGTTGGTTTTCCCTTAAAAGTAATGGTTCCTTCATTTTGGCATTATACTAGGGATGCTCCGTTATATTTGGAATGGGCTCCTGATAATATTCTTAGTCAAAATCCTACGGCTAGCAATGTGAAGGACGAGAAAGTTGCTGAAGGTGATGTTAGGAGGGCGATATTGGAACAGGCAGTGGAAGGAATATCAGATGGTGATTTGGACCCTGATAGGGTTGAGGTTTGTTTTGATGGGCCTTTCTCTTGTTTCCCCTTCTTTTCTTTCGTTCTTTTTATCCATTGTGATGGTTGATGATGTCGTCCCTTTGTCATCTGTGTTGGACAATTGGTGATCACACTGTTTTATTTGGTTTTCAATGAAAAGAATGTGCATTCTTAAACGTTAACTCATGGTGGATGACCTCTCTTAGGCAATTATAGTCTAGGATGACGCCTCGGTCAATGATAGTCCACTTTATTGTTGATCTAGCTAGTTTACATTCTGGAGAGTATGCTCCCTCATTACATCTGGTGCACATGCCGATGATGGTAGGTTAGCATGCGTATGGAGATGATTCAGTGGAACATTATATATCTAAGCATCAACGACTTTTGCATCTTGCATTTAGTAGCCGTGCATTTTCTTTAATTTTTTGAACATGAGAGCTTAGTATTTACTCGCTTTTAAGTTTTACTGCTGTTTATTTTCTCAGTCACGATCTCTTTTCGTCAAGAACCTCAATTTTAAAACGACTGACGAAAGTTTGAGAAACCATTTTAGTGAACAAATGAAAGAAGGAAGAATATTGAGCGCCAAGGTATACTTGATCCCAACAGTTCATTTTGTTGATCTCAAGAAGTTCAATTGTTTTTTAGCTTTATTTTTTGATTGCCAGGTTAAGAAGCAGATAAAAAAAGGACAGCATGTCTCAATGGGTTTTGGATTCTTGGAATTTGATTCGGTGGAGACTTCCACAAGTGTCTGCAGTAATTTGCAGGTGATTGTGCTTTCAAAGCAATTTTTTACATTGCTCATCAGTTTAGGAATAAATTAGACTTGTTAATTCCTTTCTTTGTATCAGGGAACTGTTTTGGATGGCCATGCCCTCATCTTGCAAATGTGTAATGTCAAGAAGGATGATCAAGGGCAAAGAAAAGTAGGTCAGGAAAAGAGTTCAACAAAATTACTTGTAAGAAATGTGGCCTTCGAGGCAACAGGGAAAGATCTAAGACAACTGTTCAGTCCGTACGGACAGGTGATTGCTTCTCTTTGTTAATAATTCAGCTTTTAACTCGTTGAACACAATTCTTCATCTAAAGCACCGATATCCTCTTGTGAGTTTGGTATAGTATTTGGTAGTAACAAGTGCTTTTAGTTTTAGCTAACTTAAAGCACTTTTCAAAAATTTTCATTAGAATTAAAAAGCAACTTAAGGGTACATTTTAGGGAAAACAACACAGTTATTGCTTCTAAAAACAATGTTTCTCTTATAAACATTTTATTTAAAGCCATCCTAAACACAATCTAAATATCTTACAATTTTTTTTTTTTTTTGTTTAGGCAAAAAAATGGGAAAAAGAAAACTTTGTACCTCTAGTTGGTTCTATCAGCAAAGATTTTGGATTTTCTAGTAACGATCAAATTTTATATCGAGTCATGTTTGCACTTGTCCAGTGATTCTTTTGCTCTTGTTAATATTTGTCTTTTTCTCAGATTAAGAGCTTAAGACTGCCAATGAAGTTTGGAAAACATAGAGGTTTTGCTTTTGTGGAGTTTGTCACAAAGCAGGAAGCACAAAATGCATTTCAAGCACTTTCAAACACCCATTTGTATGGTCGGCATCTTGTAAGTCTTGAACTCACCTTGTGAATCAACTGCCACACTTATTACTCGTATGGTGCTGGAGTTACAGCAGAGTGTAAAATCCGAAAAATCGGAACCAATGACCTGCTTCTTTTCTTTTTATAAATGCAACTTCCAGGTTCTAGAGAGAGCAAAGGAAGGTGAGAGCTTGGAAGAATTGAGGGCTCGAACAGCTGCTCAGTTCAGCAACGATCAAGATAAGTCTCAAAATCCAATCTTGTCCAAGAAGAGGAAGCAGATGACTGAGTTTGATGAAGATAGGATGAAGTTTCAAAGGACTGAGTAATCATATTTAAGGTTCGTATGGTAGTTTAGAAGAAATATATGATCAATTTTGTTTCTGTATTTGGCTATTTGTTGTACAATATCTTGTTTTCCGGCCCCTTTTTGTTCCATGGGAGCTGCTTTGTTTAATGAATACAGGAAGCAGTTGGCCTTTATTTTCTTTTAGATATTTAATTTTAATATACACATATAGTTCAGGTCATTACATAATCTATGTTCTTTAATTCATATAACTGTAATGAGTGGCAAAATAGATTTCGCAAACATGTCTTTGAAGTTTCTGATTTTGCAGAGATAGCAAAAATTCAATTTTTTACTTTTTCGTATTTCGATTTTGTCCTTTTAACTAACGTAAAGCGTGTTTCGTATTTTTCCTCCACATCCCTCCTGGTTCAGTTTTTTTTTGCGAGTATGTGCGAGTAAACCATGTAATCTAAAACCTATTAAAACATTAGTAAAATTGTCAACCCCATTTAAAATATACTACATCAACTCGTCACATCGAATTTCCTTTTAATGGTCAAATTAATTCAGAGACTATTTAGAAACATTTTTCAAACTTTAGGGGCTAAAATGTATGCTTTGAAACTTATGGATTAAATAGATTTTATTTTTCAAACTTTAGGGGCTAAAATGTATGCTTTGAAACTTATGGATTAAATAGATTCAAATTTTAGGGATTGAAAGTTTTTATTTTTTATTATTTTTTATTTTTTATTTTTTTTATATTCTCCCAAAATGTTTTTCATCATTTTTTTTTTCTTTAGCTGCCTTATTTTCATGGATGTATTTAAATTTTTTTTTATTATTTAAGATTTTCATATTTAAAGGCAAAATTTTAAGCTTGCTTAAATATCCCAGAATTATCTTTTTTTTTTATATAAAATTAAGAAAAATTATCTTAAATGATTATAACTAATAGCAAAATACACAAACTATCTGCGATTGATTGTAATAAGTTATCACAGAAAACAATGAAATTTTGCTATATTTGTAACTGTTTTGATTCCTTTTGCTATATTTGAAAGGAGTCCTAAAATTAAATTATTTTTTTCATAATTTTTTTTTCAATTATTCACCTAATTGAGAATACATAATTATATAATTTTGTAATGTTTTGCTAACGTTGAAGGGTAGAAACATTTTGATTATGAGTCCTCATTTTTCTTTGATATCCTACAAAATGTTCGTGCATGAGCTTTAAATAGGGCATTTAATCTATTTTGAAAATATGAGTATTTCGTACTGAATATATATGTGACATGCAGTTCTAATTTCTTATAATAATTTGACACTTTGAAAAGATTGCCGTTTTTTTGCAACCATTGATAAAATAGTTGAAAAATATATGGAATAATAGTGCGTGTACTTATGTTATATTAGTGGTGGATACTTTCAACTACCTTTAAGTTTGTTGTAAATTATTAATGATTTTTCTATGTACAACGATATGTCTGATTGAGTACCAAGAGCTACCAAACATGTCCCATTTATAAAGAAGATAGATCATCATTTAGGTCAAGAAATAAATTCTCTTTTATGAGACATCAACATTATCTTTTGGAAAATCACAATTGACGTAGGAGTAAAGCAGCATGACGAAAAAATGGAATGTAGATCTACAATAGGTATAATGGATGGAGAATAGATCTTACAACAAATAAGTATATATAGCTAAGCTTTCTCTTGCTATAGTAAGCATCTAATGAAAGAGGATGTAAAAATAATTGAACTATAAAATTGGAATAACAACATATTTATTTCCAAATATCGTGCCGGTCAAGACTTATATGTTATTGCATAAACTGAATTTGATACATATTGAAAAAAAACACATCTACGACACCTTGGTTGACATAGTGCTAAATATTGGTTAGAAAAAAAAATAAGCAAACGACAAATGTTTTGGTGATTCTAAAGGATCAGCTAAAGATATGAAAAGACTTGCACTTGCAAGAGTTAGGGATCAAAAATTGTCAAGTCATATGCTGCTTACACAGACATTGACTACCAGTGAAATGGTCAATTTTTTTAAGTTCTCAAAATCAATGAATTTTTTCTTTTATGGATTTGGGTTGAATATATCACGATGTGTAAGTGAGAAAAGATGAAAAACTATGAGGGTTGGAACTCCATAACTCTTGTGTCCTACTTTAGAGACTTCTACTTGTTGGTGTTGTTCAACCATGTATACAAAAGGATGCATCTATTGTTGTTGTTTAGCTATGAACGATTTTGTGACATATGCACTAAAACATCCACACAAGTGATTTTGATCAATTACAAGTAGATATTATAACATAAGTTGAAAAAAATATTTCTTATGTAATAGTGCACATTACAGTTCATTTGCTATTTGAAATCAAAGTGGTGAGCCCTATTATTTATAGTTGGATGTATTCTGGTGAAAGAAGTTTGTGAACATCAAAACAATAAGTACAAACACGCTCATCTCTTTGATTTGCACTAATCTATACATTGAAAAAACAAATTTTTTTACCCATATATGAATAAAGTTATGTATTAAATGTTTGAAAATGAAATTCTAATGGAGGTCGGATCTAACTTGATTCACTTATGAAAGTCATGATGTTCTTAATTCATATAATCATTAGTTTGGGGTTTTAAGACCACCACTAAAGTTTAGTGGTAAATGAATTTTTTTTTTCATTATTTTTATATGTTATTTTTCTCAACAAAATAATATATCATAATTTAATATTTTTTTATAAAATAAATATTAATTTAAATTTAAATTTGAATATCCTTGCTAAAAATGATTAAAATTACGATAAAACAAAAAAAAATGATATATATGATTGGCAATATTTATTTTTGTTTATTATGCAAACGGGGATGTCCTCAACTCGAGAATTTGGAAAATCCATGTTTCAACAGGACATCCAAAACTCTCGAGATGCTTGAGAATCTTCAAATGTCGGAGCATCTTAAGATACTACAAAACAAATATAGTAATCCAAATGCCTACTCCATAGGAATCTAAGATGCCTGTGAAACAAACGACCCCTTAAAGTAAATAACAATAGGAAGATTTGAACTACAAACCTCCCGTTATAAATACATGCATATGCAAATTATGCACACTTTGGCTTTTTACCATAACTAATTTATACTATTAAGTAGAAACATAGAATCCAAACTCTACCTCCTATCAAACGTAATCCAATTTTGTCAGTAACAAAAAACAAAAATAGAACTCTGAGGAAGAGTCAATTCAAAATAAATATATGAAATCACTAGGAAATAATTAAGAGACGAAAAAAACGGTTGAAGCATTAATGTTAAAAATGAAATATTCTTATTCATTAATGTTCAACAGCTTGCAATAATAATCCTTTCCCTCTTGTTAAAGTAAAGTCCTTAGAATAATTGGCCTTTTGCAACCTTCCATTGAATCATTGATCTCAAAACTTCTCTCCATCATCAGGTCACAGATGAACAACAACTTCTTCACCTTCTTCATCTCTTCTATTTTTCTCATAGTCTCAAACATCTCTCCATCTGTCTGCACATACAAAGACTGCTCCGCCGTGTTCAACTGTGGGGAGATCCTCGGCGTTGGTTTCCCTTTTTGGGGGGAACATCGTCCGCCCAACTGCGGAGTTCCTGAATTGAAGCTCACCTGCAATAATAACGTCGCCATGATCGATATAATGCAAGTGAAGTATAGAGTTTTGCAGGTGAATATATGAAACATTAAAAAATTTGGAAATATATAACACAGAATGCATGAATGAAATAAGCATCTGAATTCATATTCTTAACAGGTGGATGGGAGCACGAAAACGCTTCGGATCGCACGAGACGACTATTTCGACGGAGTCTGCCCAATAACACATCTGAAGAACACGAGCCTGGATCCAAACCTCTTGGAAATCAGCAATGGCTACGTGAATATAACACTGGTTTATGGGTGCGATTCGTCTCTTTTGGTGGTTCCTGCGCAGTTGAGATTCGGGTGTCCCATTCATGGAGATGGGTTCCTGAAACTTAGGGAAGAAATATTGGGGCCGTGGAACTGCAAAGACAGTGTGGTGGTTCCTGTTCGTGGCGATGAGGGGATTTTGGTCGGAGTTTTGAAGATGGAAGAAGCCATTAGAGAAGGGTTTGAGGTGAAATGGAAGGTGGATGTCGGTGCTTGTGGTGGTGACTGTGTGGACTCCGGTGGCGTTTGTGGTTATGATTTGAAGCTCCGTCGTGGGATATGTTTCTGTGAGACTGGTTTTTCTTCTCCTTCTCCAGTAGAAGTTTGCCGGAGGGACGGTGGCGCCGCCATCCACCATGCTTCTGCGGCCAACCCAGGTTTGTTGTGCCTTTGCTTTCTTTTATATTTAAAATCAAAGGCTTTGTTCATTTACATACCTCTGGCTCCATTTGTTAACTTGTTTGATTTTTTGGTTTTTTAATTTTTTATTTTAAAAAATTTAATTGAGAATATTTTTATCTCTAAATTTATTTATTTATTATCTATTTTTTTTACTAATAATTTAAAAAACTAAGGTAAATTTTAAAAACTAAAAAATTTGTTTTTATTTTTAGAATTTTGGTAAGTATGACAAATCATTATATGAAAATAGATTAATTTTTTTGAAACAAAAAACGAAATTATACCTATGGGAGGGTCTACATCATGGGTCCAATTTTTTATTTTATTATTATTCTTCTTTTTTTCTATCTCAGTTTTCATCAATGTACTTTTGAGTTTTATTTTTATTATTTTAATTCATCATATTTAAAGGAAAAAAAAGTAAACTTACTTAGATGTCTTCAATTTATCCATTTTCTATAAAATTAAAATATTTTATTCATAATTTTTTTCAATTAATTAGGTGAACAATTGAAAAACATTATGAAGAAAATATTTTCATTTCATAAAAAAAAATGGATAATTTGAAATATTTAAGCAAGTTTAGTTTTTTTCCTTTAAATATGAAAAATTAAAATAATTTGATGAAAAATTGAGATGGTAAAGAAAAAAATAAAAAAGATTATGAATAACGTTGATAGAGAGTAAAAACATGAATCGCGTTTAAGTAGGAAAAAAAGGAAAAAAAAAAAAAAAAAAAAAGTAAATTGGAGCTTTGAACGTGGCACAATAAGACTATGCCAGCTAGAGGGTCTGTACATACATATGCAGACCTTCCTACAAGTCAGTTTTCCTCATTTAAATTTTAGGATAGAGAATGGAATTTGAAAAATTGGAAAAATTCATATGGGCTAGAGAAAGAGGAGTACTGTCTCTTACACCAAAAATTTATTCCATGAAAACCATCCCAATGAAGGTGACCACTTCATGATACTTATGGTAAGATGTGGGTTTAACATATCAAAGGTCTTTATAAATAAAGTTTTTGTCTTCATTCATATTTAGTTGTAAATAATCTTCGTTTGTGAACTCGTATATTTTGTTTTTCCAACATTTTATTGAGTTTTCCTCTTAATTTTTTGCAAAAAGCCGCTCCATGGTGGTAAAGTCTCATCTTGTGTGTTGGTCGAAGTGACAATAGTCATATTGACCCCTAGAATATGTTCAAAGATCTCGAAATGATCTTCTAGTTCTCGGAGAATTCACAAAACTCCGTTTCCATCGAGAATTTAATGGAGTTTTCTCGTCTTTTGACCAAGAGAATCTAAGAAAGACATTATTGTCGAGATTATGACTGAAAAATTCGACATTCCATGCCTCAGAGAGTTGTTTGTAATGTCAACTATGGTAGCCCATAATCTGATCATAGGTGAAATCCAATGCCTTAGTCTTTCAAAAGCGAGAAAAAAACAAGCAGTAAGCTGAAAAAGCCCTTTACCCTTTCTCTAATAATAAGCTCAACTTCATCTCCTTTAGTACCTACTGGTATGTCAGGATCCAATTGGTCATGGACATCATTATTAGCACCATGGGACTAGTCGTTCTTTGGGCAAATTTTGCACCTAAACATAAGGGATAGGGGGAAGGTAGTCATACCTATCATATCAAAAGGGTTGTCGAAAGAGAACCTGACCACTTATCTCATTCACTCCCTAATAGTTATTATATATAAAATTAAAGAACTTTAGCAAGTGTTCAGAGCACTATGTTTAGTTATGAAGTCTGTATTTAAGGTGCAAAGTCATAAAATATCTTGATAAATGTGCAAACTTCAATAGTGTTTACTATGGAAGTTGAGTTGTTTAATACCAACCTATGTAGTTGGTGGACCAAACACTCCCTAAAGGGTTATTTGATTTAAGGTTTTATAAATGTCTAGAAATAAAAGATGTAAAGATGTGTAGGAATCAAAGATGATTGTATTTGGTTATGCATGAGAAATGCTATTAGAATTTTATGAAAAAAATTATGTTTGTATTTAATTTATAAATTTAAATATAACAAATCTTATATAGTTTTAATCTATTAATTAATTAAACTATAAGTATCATTCAATATATTGATTAAAAAAATTAATTAATTAAGAATAATAATAATTTTAATTATAAATATTTGAAAATGGAGTAATTTATAATTGAAATTGACCAGTTAATATATCTAATGGATGTCATATTAATAATAATCTAATACTTAATCATTTTAATTAATTAAATTCATCATTAGTAATTTTAATTTTAATTATATTATTAATAATATATGAAAACATATTATATAAAAAGTAAAAAATGAGATAAAAATATAATATGTTAATAAAGAATAAAAAAAAACATGTTTTATACATATGATATGTTAATAAAGAATAAAAAAAAAAACATGTTTTATAAATATGATATGTTAATAATGAATGAAGTAATCATTAATTACAATAAATGATCAATAATGGATGTATGTTCATAATGGATGATCGATTAAAATTAATCTCAATAAATAATTGTTTGATTATAAAAAAAAATCAATTATTGTGCTAACTAAATTTAACCAATCTTAGTTTACTAATTAAATATATTTAAGATATTGTTAGCTAATTAATTAATAATTTATACTAATTGCATTCATTTAATGAATTTTTATTCATAAAAATAAATTAAATAAATATTTTAATAGATTATTGTTGATCTATTAAAATAAATAATTGTATTAATTTTGTTAAATCAATATTAATTAATTAACTATATTCAAAATGAAATTATATACAAAATGAAAATCAAAAGAAGAAGGATAAAGAGAAAACTCTTAGTTTTGGACTAAATTTGCATTTAGTCTAATGTTTTTTTCCTACACATTGCAATTCTCCCAAGAAAAAACATGAAATTTACTTGTGGTTGTTCTATGATGTTAAGTTTATCTTAAGTTACAAGATATTGATATCGATAATTCAGATTTACAAATATATCGATTAATATTTTAAAAACAAATGATGAATACAAAGAAAATGCTAGTGAATTTTTTGTGAGACTTTATAAAATGACTTGTTAAAGTTATAAAAACTACTCTTTAAAACAAAAATATCCATAATAAAAACCCAAATAAATGTATTAGTATAATAATAGGTAGTATTGAAATTTGTACAATAGATACTTGATTAATTTAAGTTCAAAAATTTTTGGTAAAAAAGGTATCTAATTCATAATCCAATTATAAGATGATATTAAAGGCATGTTAATAATTTTTTTCAAAGATGAAGATTAAACTATAATAGTATATTCACAAAGCAAGATTTTTACAAGTTAATCATCATGAAACATAAAACTTAACAAACTAATTTGTATGCCAATAAATGAACATAAATTTGTAAAAACAAATATATATTATTAAACAATAATGCAATAAAGAAAGTAGTACTAAAAAAATACAATAAACAATTGAATTAAAAATATTACAAAACGAAATAAGAACAAGAATCTAAGTTATATACTAAAAGTTTAAAAAAGAAGAAAAAAACAGTGAAATAATGAAAATAAATAAAAAGAGGGAAGAGAGACAAGTGGGGTTGTGTGGTGGGTTGAGGAAAAAAAATAATAAAAATGTTATAATTTGTTTTCAAATATAACAAATTGAGTCAATTTATATTTAAATATAACGAAATGTTACTTTCTATGATAAATACTAATAGATGTCTATTAGTGTCTACTAGTATCAGTAAGCATTATAATGATCCGATAAAGTTCGGTAGGTGACCATTTGGCCGGTAGAAGCTCGGTAGGCGCCGAAGAAGGCCAGTAGAGCCTGATAAGCGTTGTTATGCCCCGATAAGCCCCAATAGAGTGTTATAAGCCTGTTTTGACCTAACGAAGGGTCTGGGCTTATCCTAGTGAAGTTCTAAAGTGATATAGAAGTATGAGAGTTGTGTTGTTGGGAGCCAAGATGATGAAGAGAGATGCGACATTGCATTTTGCTGACCTTAGCCTCATATATGGGCAAGATCGAGCCTCGGGACTTGGCCTAGAGTAGAGGTAAGTTAGCTAGAGTCGCACATGAGGTAAAATACACGTATGGGCGATGTGTATGGCCAAATGAAGTTCAGTTTCGCATGAATTAAGTTTGGTTGAGGATGAAAGAACCTCACTTAAGACCCAACAAAGCTTCAAAGAGTCGGGCAAAAAGTAGATTGGGACTTGAGTTTCCCTTAAGGTTGACCATGACTGAGCATAAATCATGGTGCTGCACGGTTGGAGAAATACGACCGTGACATTATGATTGGGCTTTATCAGGCCTTTACAATGCTTATTGGGGTTGATAGACACTCTATCATTCAACATTTTACTATATTTGAAAATATTTTCAGCAGTTTTGTCATTTATAACAATTATCCAAATAAAAAATTAAAAGGAAAAGAAAAGTGAAAGTAGTGAAAATAAAAAATAAAAAATAAAAAGAAAATAGAGAGGGAGGGGTGGAGTTGTGGAACTATGAAGACCAGAACCTTTTTTTAAAGGCATTTGTCTCGGTATTTGAAATTTGAATTTAAGACTTAAAAATTATTACACGAAACAAAAAGATATTTTGTCGTGTATCGCTTATGAAACTACCGATATAATTTTCAACAATATTTTAATTAATTCATAGTTATAACATCTCTATCAACAACAAAAATAAAGTATTTTAAATAGTTTCCAAAGTATTTTGAGAAGAAAGAAAGAAAGGAAAAATTATTTTTATTCTATGTTCTAAGTCTACCATTTTTATGGGAAAAGAATACAAATTGTGTCAAATAGTCAAGCTCCAGCCATTTTCTTCTTCAATGCTGACATCGACCCAAGTAAACAACTATTGGTATGAATGGAGAATTTGCACAAGACAATATATATAATAATCAATCACAGATAATAATTAAAAACTATAATAAAATATATTTATTTTAATACAAATTGAATAGGATTCTTCATCTTTGTAGAAGAACAATGATTCAATTAAATTTAAAGATAAAATAAATTTGGCCACGATATTGGTATCTATTTGATTGCTAAGATTTCAAAATGAACATGTTTAGTCATTGAGTTTCGAAATAGACATTTTTAAGTCTATACAATTTGGAAAATAATTCAAAATGATTCTTGACCTTTTACTGTTAGTTGATCTAATGAAATGTTGACATGGTAGATTGGACTTTTTCAGAAACTAGGGCTAAAAACGGTTCGATTTGGTTTGGTGGTCAAATAGAACTAAACTGAAAATTTTTATAAGTTTTATATGTGAAACCGAACCAAACCGATCGAATACATGCCGTTCAATTCCATTTTAAATTTGAATTTTCTATTTTTTAAAAATGTGTGTATATATAAAATAAAAACGATTTGGTTGGTTCAATTTTAAAATCGATTTTACTTTTTTCTTAAAATATATAAATATATAAATAAATAGAAATATATATTTTAGTTAAAAACGGTTTAGTTTGATGTCAAATTGGATTTTTGAAATTGAAACCCAAAAGAATCAAATAATTCATTTTCAAGATTTCTTCAAATTAGATCAAACTGCATTTTCTGGTTTCACTAAGTTTTTTATTCGGTTTGGTTCGATTCAATTTTTGTGATTTGAATGGGCACCTCTATCAGAAATTCTCCCACCGTTACTTATGCTAAGTTTAGCTCTAATATGTTTTTTTTTTCTTTTTTTTTTTTTTTTTCTTTTTTTTTTGAAGAAATTGATGCTGGAAGAAAAAGATAAACATTTAGAAAAAAAAAACTTTTATCAAGTACAAATGTAGACACTTTTAGGAGGACTTTTTCACTCTCTCCATACTTACTTTTCCTCCCACTTTCTTAGTTTCTATGACTTTTTCTAACTTAGATTACACGTGGGAATACACCTTATTGGTAAGCACGAAATCTTTGGAGCCCAAACAAAAGAATTCTTTCAGGCTCTAAGATTTAAAATATCCTAAATATTTCTATGAGTACATCTTTATTTTATCTCGAAGAGAATTACTTGAAACCTAAAGGTTCTTTCTTTTTAGGTATTTATTTACACTGTTGAACATAATTTTGGAGAAATCTAACTCATACATTTACATCACATAGTAAATATACTCAAAATTCCTTAGTCGGTAGTGGGTCCCAATGACTGATTCAATTCTTGAATATGATTTCCTAAGGTTAGTGAGTAATCAAAACATAATGTAGTAGGTCATTATCCAACGTCAATGGTTCCCCATCAGGTTGTAAGACACAACTCACAAGTCACTTATTTCTCTCGAACTCAAAATCCAAGCCAAAATCTACCTATTCCAATTCTTGCCTTTCTCTTAATAGGGTTCCAAATTACAATAACAACAACACAACACAAGTCAAAATTCCACATATTTATTTTTTCCATTTAAAATACAATTTCAAATTCCTCCAAATATGATTAAACTTTAGATTTCCACAAAACAAAACCATTCAAAAACCCAATTTCTAATTAGCTTCAGTATTTTTTTTTTTTTTTTTAAATTTTTTATTGGTTGCAATGCCAAGTCAACTTTCAAAGAGTCCACAATACCAATACCTCTCTTTCTCTTCTCCAATGGAACAACGACCCATCTGATCAAATTCCCTCTTCTTCTCTCTTCTTCAATGGATTCTTCAATTTCCTCATTCCTTCTGTTCTTTTCCTTTTCCCTTCTCTTCATATTTGGTAATTCCTTCGATTTCTACAGCTCCTGCAGCAATCTCTTCAACTGCGGCCACATCACCAACGTCGGCTTCCCATTCTGGGGCGACGGAAGGCCTGCCGGCTGCGGCAATCCGGCCCTGCAATTGGCATGCGATGGAAATAAGACAACGATCGTAATAAAGGAAATCAAATATCAGATTCTCAAATTCAGCGTCGAAAATAATTCCCAAACGCTCACCATCGCCAGAGCCGATTATATGGGTACCCTCTGCCCTAAGAAATTCATCAACACCACAATCGATTACAATCTCTTCGATATAATTCCTACTTACCGCAACATCACCTTGCTATATTGCTCCTCTTCTCCTCTCGCCGGGCAATTTAACTGTCCTGGATATGAGTTCGGCTTCATTGAGGGGAGCCCCATAGGTCCTAGTCTCTGCAATGTTAGCGTGATCGTGCCGGTTTCTTTGAATTTCTTCCCGCCGGTAAGTGATATTGTGAACGCTACTGAGATGTCGATGGCCATCGACGAGGGATTTGAGGTGAGTTTGAAGGATGACGGCGGTGGATGTGGAATTTGTAAGCAGTCGGAGGGGGTTTGCGGTTACGATTTGAGTTCGAATCGGACGACTTGCTATTGTCGCGCCGGCGATTCTATTGATAACGGAGCTTGTAGGAGGCTTCCGGCCGGTGGAGGTCCGGCATCTTCTCCGGGTATGTAGCCCTAATTCGTATAATTTGACTTGATCTTCGTCCTGATCCTCTGCGGATTTTGCTCTGTCTGACTTTTCGTCTTCGACTCAATAAATACTCCGCCGGCCCGAAAAATTTCAAAATAAAAAATAAGAAATTTTTTTGAACTTTTAAAAAGAGAAACGTATATATATAAATATAATATTAATTTTTCTTGAAAATGTTGTCCTAAAATTGGGTTTAATCTTTTTGAAATTGGCCTACTAGGATTCTTAATTGATAT
This sequence comes from Citrullus mucosospermus, assembly GCA_030954485.1. NCBI lineage: Eukaryota > Viridiplantae > Streptophyta > Magnoliopsida > Cucurbitales > Cucurbitaceae > Citrullus > Citrullus mucosospermus. The sequence continues at coordinate 29,195,575 of CM062061.1, read as the reverse complement.
TTACCAGTTACTTTTTAGGCATGGGTCTACCAAGAATCTTAATTAATAGTTAAATGAATTTTAAAGTTCCAAAATTGCAAAACTGCTCCAATTTTGGAAGTGTAAAATGAAGAATGTCCAATTTTTTTAAAACATGAAGTTATAAATTTGTTTTTTCTTTTTTTAGACTAAATGTCAGAGAACAAGAGTGCAAGACCGAGAATAAGTGAGCGAAACTGTGAGAAAAAAGAAGAAAGGAGAGCGATCTATGAAAGAGAAGGGAGCAAGAGAGTGAGAGTAAGAGAGGGAAGAGTGAAGTTTTTTTTTTTTTTTTTTAGTAATTTTACTTGAATTTGACTTAAAAAAAAAGAAAACTAATTTTAGAAAAGCTCCCGTACTCCAAGATTTGAATCACCATCGAGCAAACCCAAATATATCATAATTTTATTATTATTCTTATTATTATTGAACTCATAGTTAGTTAACAATGAAAAGCTAAATAGAAATCAAGTTATTTATTACAGTTGCTTATCAGGAATAGAATCAATGGTTGACTTGTGAAATGGAAAATACTTAGTTATATTCCTGCACCCATTTTTGGAGAATTTTCCCCATACAAATATCTACAAACATAAATTTATAGTGTAAACAAAAAGTATATGGTACTATGTAGTACTATAAATTTTCTTCCATTTTTTGCATCTCACTAAATTGTTTAATTATAATTTGTCATATGTTAAATTATCTTATTTTTTATTTAAATATTATTATTTTTATTTTTTATTTTTTTTATTATTATTTTTTATATTTATTATTATTATTTTTTTTTTTTGTATGATGAAAATGGGATGCACACAAATGGAGGCATCTAAAATCTCAGTCATTAATTTAATCAGTCTCATATTCTCACTCTTGTCATGGGAGCTCACTACATTTTCATTGATTACCTTCTAATTATTTCCTATTGTTTTTTGTTTTGATTCTAGTTTATTATATTCCTTGTGAGTAAAACAAGCCTTGATCTTGTCCATGTTTTATCGAATTATAGACAAAAATTCTAACTGTATTAGTCTTAATTATTTAAAAATAAAATTTTAATTGATTGGTAGCCAAATAGATATAAGAAGTAGATATTTGCCAAAAGACATAGTCTAAACAAATAATTTTGAGGTCATGTGTTCAATTGATGGTGGCCACCTGTGAATTTTCTTGATACCCAGATGTCATAGGGTCAAGGGATTATCTCGTAAGAATAGTCAAGTTGGGCGTAAGTTGACCCCAAACACTAACTGATAAAAAAAAAAAAAAAAAGTAATGTTTGGCCCACCAATTTGCATTGGGTGGAATGAGCTAAAGTAACTAACTCTTTTGCATATATTCGGTCTTAAATAACTCCACCTTCCAGTTTTAATTGTGTTCACCATTAAGTTTGCACATTTGTCAAGAAACTTTATCTTCCTATCTTTTTTCCTTCTTATTTTTTTCTCTCTCTTCTCAATTTTTCAAATAATGCCACCTCACAAAGGAAAAGATTAATGTTTAAAAAATAACTTCTTAAAAGTTATATAAAAATACTCGAACTTACCCATTTGGAATCCTTAATAAATTAAGAACTTTAATTAAATGATAATCCACAAATTGATAAAATTTAAATAGATAAATTTCATATTTGATTCAATTTGAATCAAAATGAATTTGGGCAAATTATCCCAAAATCAAATTCCACCTTACAATTCTATTCCAAATCTAAACAAAATTTTGGTCCTAGTATATTATTTATCTTGAATTAAATTCCGACATATTCCAAATTTTATCTCATATTTTTTTTAAAAGAAAATGCAACCAATTTAGAGTTGATCTCAAATTTTGGAAATTTGCTACACTCATTTCAATCCTAGGTCAAATTTATGTAAAATTAAAAACCAAAAGGTGCAAATAATGTTTAAGAATTCAAAACTAAATTTAACATGAAGTTCTAAAATATGGGTTTCGGACATATTCCAAACTTTTTTGACGAACTAAGGTGATAGTTGTAGTCGATCAAAGGTGGTCTTTGCTAGAGTTGGTTGTTAGGGTGATCAATGGAGGTGATCGTGAAATGTGGTTGTCAAAGTTGATCGTCGGAGCATGTTTTAGACAATGATTGTCGTTAGAGTTAGGTGACGGTAATCGCTGATGGTGGTTGTTGGAGTTGGTCGCTGGTTAGTGGAGTCAAAAAATATTGAAGGGAGAGAGTTAATTATTTTTACCAGTTAGTTTTAAATAGAGCTAATGTAGTCAAACGGGGATTGAAAAAGATCTTTTATCCCCCATTTTGTTCTTAACATACGTTCCAAATATCGAGTGAGCTATTATAGTCCTCTCAACCAATTCCAAATTGGGGCAAAGGGGCCCTAAGTAACTGGCCAACGCCATCATGTAACTTGGTTGATGTACGATGTTGCTACCTCTAGACGGGTTTGATTTCCCTTGAGCCTTTGATTTGAAGAAAACGAATGGTTTTGTGGTTTCTGTTATCTTGGCATCTTTCTGTCATAAGATTCTCTGCTCTGTTATATGTTTTACATGTCAGCCTTTCATTTCTCTTTATTTCTTCATTCCTTCACTTTTGCCGCTGCATCACAGCATTTTCTCCTTATATTTATGCTTATATAAGTTTCATCTGACAAGTTTTGATCTTGTGCCTTAGGTGGGAATGGATCTAAGAATACATCCCTGATAATAGGTATGAATTACTTGTGTTTTATACATCAGTAGTTAAATGGCTGAGAATAGAAAGTAATATATATATATATACATACATTTTTATCTTCAGGCCTTTCTATTGGAGGAGTAACTGTACTAGGCCTATGCTTAGGATGCTTTGCCTTCTACATTACACAACGCAGAAAAAAACATGTTATGAAGTTGAAAAGCAAAGATCTTTCTTCACCTCCTTCAAGTGGAGGCATTCTGACTCCCTCCACCTTTCGCTCTAATAGTATTCCTTCCTATCCTTATTCGAGATCTAATCTCGAAAACGGGAGCTCCTACTTTGGAGCTCAAATCTTTACCTATGCCGAACTCGTGGAAGCAACTCATAATTTTGACCGTTCAAGGGAACTTGGAGATGGTGGTTATGGTACTGTTTACTCTGGTAAGGACGTAAAGTTGTTATTGGGTGTACTTTCAGTTTTAGTTCATTTTAGTTCATTTTGATTCTTGCACTTATTTTGGTTCCCGAACTTTTAAGTCTCCTTGCCTTTGAAATATTTGTATTAGTTCTTTTACTTTTAAACTGCGACTCTTTTGGTATCTTAATTTTCTGTATATATCATAATTTAAACCATTTGTTTGATTCAATCAGGAACACTTAGGGATGGAAGGATAGTTGCAGTAAAGCGGCTATACGAGAACAATTATAAACGCGTGGAGCAGTTCACAAATGAAGTTGAGATTCTCTCAAAATTGCAACATCCGAACCTCGTGAAGCTTTACGGATGCACATCGAGACATAGCCGAGAACTCCTCCTTGTATATGAGTACATTCCTAATGGAACAGTGGCTGACCATCTTCATGGAAAACAAGCAAATTCAGGTCTCCTTAGTTGGTCTGTTAGGCTCAAGATTGCTATAGAGACAGCTAATGCACTGGCTTACCTCCATCGCAACGATATCATTCATCGTGATGTCAAGACCAATAACATTCTTCTTGACAACAACTTCAAAGTAAAAGTGGCTGATTTCGGCCTGTCACGGTTATTTCCCCTCGACGTTACTCATGTTTCAACTGCTCCGCAAGGGACACCAGGCTATGTTGATCCCGAATATTATCAATGCTACCAACTTACCGACAAGAGCGACGTGTATAGCTTTGGAGTTGTTTTGGTTGAGCTCATATCGTCGCTGCAGGCAGTTGACATCAACAGGAACAGAAATGATATCAATTTGTCAAATATGGCTATTGATAGAATTCAAAATCATGCATTGGCTGATTTAGTTGATCTAGATCTTGGGTTTGATAGGGATTATGCAGTAAGGTGTATGATAAAGTCAGTGGCAGAGTTGGCTTACCGATGTCTTCAACAGACAAGGGATGTGAGGCCTTCTATGGATGAAGTGCTGGAAATTCTAAAAGAATTAGAGAATGAAGAACTGACTGCTCGTAAAGCAGAAGTGCTAGATATAGGGTCTGATAATGTGAGACTTTTAAGGAATACATCATCTCTGCTTTCACCAGATTCTGCACCAGTGACAGATAAATGGGTTAGAAACTCTATTATACCTTCATCTTGAACTTTACTCTTTTTCTTTTCTCCACTTTTTTAAGCTGAAATTACCATATATTTCTCTTTGATATATAGATGATATGTTCTCCTGTGTTTACTTTTTTACCATGGTTGGTTATAAGTTGGTTAGGAACCTTAAAACTAAAAAGACCAAGTCGTTACATAATCAAAATCTACACTTAATTTTGATATAATGTTTCACAGTAAGAATTAATTTGTTGAATACTAAAGTTCATGATTAGATGGTTTCAAATTTCAAAATACGAAGACTAAATTGTTACAAATTAAAAGTTTAGAGACCAAATTGTTTTGTAATTGAAGAATGAGCAATATGGGCAATGAAAGTTAGGCACAGTGCACATTATCTCTAGGGAACTAAGTGATATCAAATGCATGTAATGATAAATCTATTTTCTTCTTGGTTTATATGTCTGCCAAGCTTTTGATTATCCAATGACAATAAACCATTAATGTAGTCTTAAAGCTCACCTTTTCTTTGATTAAACAGGTGAAGGTCTTGAACAGAACAACTTAATGCCATCAATACCAGCAACAGTTCTGAGAACTAGAAAATGGCAACAGAGCAAGGTTTGGTTTACTCTTTGTAATCATTCAAACACAAAGAAAAGCACAAGGACAGATTGGAGATAGTGGGAGGCTGCTTTTTTTTTTAGTACAACCACAAATGGTCGGTAGCACATATTATAGGTTAGTTGAACTATACTCGTTTTGGAAAATACTTGAAACGTGTTGCTGATTGTAATTAGTTCATTTTTATTTTTCATATACCTGTAAATGATGAAATAATTTTTCTGTCGGATTTTCTTAGCTTTGAACATTAAGGTATAGGAAATAGAGATGTAAATGTTATGCGTTGAGTTTGTTTTGAGACCCATATAGATTACAAAAGCATTTGAAACAGTATCATCCTATATAGCTCAATATTGTATTGAACTTTCTCTGTAAAGTTTCATGTGAATAAAAGAATTATCATTACACAAATAGAAGAATACTCAAAGTGGTATTTTAAACAAAGATTTATTTTCTTTAAAGATGATTGGAATTAGGTTTGAGAAATTGAGTATGTGTTAAGTATACAACTTCCTTAATCTCATTTGCTATATATAATCGTAATTTCAAATATGTGGTTACATGATTTTTAAAAAATGAGTGTATCGAAAGATATACATTGTTTTGTTTATTTGAAAATAAGAAATCAAAGAACTTCCTCTCTAGGGGTCGAAGGTTCAACAAACAAGAAAAAATGTCAAATCAAAAATACATTTACCCTACTATCATTCAATGCACAAAGGAAGTCTTCCATCTTACTAGCCCCTACCATTATTGAAAAATGAAGGGAGTGTTTGAAGTGTTGAGTTTGTTATTGTTGTTTGTGATTATTATAACTCAAGTTATAATTATTCTATAAGTTATTCTATAAGTTATTGTTGAAAAAATATTCTATAAGTTATTTTATTCTGTGTTATAATAATTTATGTTTAAGGTTCAAGAAGGAAAGAGAGAATAAAATAGTAAACACGGTAACAAAGAGATAATTGAAATGATTAAAATATCATTTTATTCCTTGTACTTTGGAGTTTGTTCAACTTTAGTCACTATGCTTTCAAATTTCCGATTTTAGTATTTATACTCTCATCTTAAATTTATTCCCTACTACTAGTTTAATGTGGATTTTTTCTTTGCTTTTTATTTTTTATTAATATTTTCACTATAAATTTTGAAAACATATTCATGTATTATGTTCCTTTGCACAAAAATTATTATAATTATTTAATCAATTTTGATAAAAGATAACTTTGAGGGACTAAATTTAAGATTTACTAAAAGTATAGGGACTAAAATTAAACATTTGAAAGTGTAAGGACTAAAATTGAACAAATTCCAAAGTACAGGGACCAAACTGATATTTTAACCTATTTGAAATAGTAATTTGTAGTTAAGTTAGGTTATAATAAGAAAGATTTAGGAAATTGACCTACTTTACAAGTAATATTTCACAAATATCCTAAATTTTAATTATATTCAAAAACTAGATTTTTACATAATTTTAGGACAATATTAACATTTTGGTGCATTCTCTCTCTTATTTAATTTTCATATTATTTTATTATTAAAATATTAAAATAATTCAATCTGAATTTATTATTAATTATTTAAAAATTTTATTTTTGGAATAAACATTAATCATACTATATATCATCATTACATTTGGATTGTCATTTAATGATTTTTTAAGGAATATGATAAGTACATTCTCTCTCATATTTAATTTTCTTATTATTTTACAATTAAAATATTTAACAAATTAGTTTTTGTTTATAAAGGATATTTTTTTCCAATCAATACAAATTTATTTTTGTTGTTTTTACAAACTTCAGATGTTGGTTTTAGGAGTTTTTTTTGTCTTTCAAACATATATTTTTTCAATTAGTTACAAATTTTCCATTTTACATATTTTGAATTTTGACTTAAAATTCAGAATCCCTAATTTCGGTGAATTGTATTTAATGTAATTAAGTTTATTTAATGAGGTTATATGTGTAGAAATCCCTTGTAATAATAATGGTAAACACCACAACTATTATAATTGGAGCCCCTAGCCCAGTCCATCCACTTGAAATTGAGGCCAAACATCTCCTAAGATATTTCTTAACTATAAAAATTGGCCCCTTGATTAAGTGGACATCCATTACCTTTTCCATTTGGAGGAAGGTTTTAATCTTCATTTTTGAAATACTCACAGAAGGAGAATGATGGAGCAAATGAGTATGCAAACAATTACTTAAAGAAACTAAAGTCAAGTATCTATACTATACTCCTTTCTATGGATATGACACATTAGTGATAAAGCTATTAGCAGACGAGCATACTAACAATACATGATAGATCCCAATACTTATTGATAGACATATGACATTAAGATATGTCAATAGAAATTTTAAACTGCCGACATGAGTATAGTTCAACTGCCACAAATATGTAATATCAATCTTAAAGTCTTAGATTTAATCCTCTACTTCACATGTATTATAAAAAAATAATGGATATTTTCAACTTTTCACATGCTTAGTTTTATTGTTTTAACTCGAGCTGAGCCTAAATTTTACCATACATAATCCTCTTTATTTTAATTCAGTTAGATTGGCATATATGTAATTATATCAACAACGACGACAATGTTACGAAATGGACAATTAATTTTTGTTTGTTTGTTTTTTCTGAGAAACAAAATTATGACAATGGAAGTGGGCGATGGGGTGAAAAGGCGCGTGGGTTTTATACAAGGTTAGGTGATGATTATAGAAGAAGAATAGAGTGATGGAAAGGCATTGCTTTTTGGTTCCCACAACTCCACTTCCATATGTCTACCACAGGCCTATTTAAATATGTGGAGTGTCCATCCTAATGCCACCTCAACATTGTTTTCTCATTTGACTTTGGATTTTTACAAAATTGTTTGTACCCTATAGTAAACTTGAGACAACGATAGTCAAACTCTATCCAAACTCAAAATATGTGAGAGAATTGAGAAGAGCCTACGAAAAAAAGCAACTGGACCATTCAACCCACTGCTCACCTAGACTTTGGCCTTCGAGATTGAGGTTGACCTATGACTCCAAGACTGAGACCAATGGGTCAGCTTACAACTCTATGGTTTGAGGCTTACCTATGCTCCTACAATATGCTCCTACAAGCTTACTCTTTACAGGCCCTTGAGTCTTTCATCTAATTGGCCTGATCCTATTTTCTTGAATCCAATCCATTAAGGGATTGAGAAAACTCTAGGTTTACTCTTTATAAATACTTCATTATAGCTTGACATAAAGTTCATCTTCTTCTTTTAGAAGTTTGTTCTCTCCATTGTTATAAACTAGCTTAAGTATCAAGTCTGTGGTGAGCACCACAACAATGTATGACTATCTTCTCATTTGTAGGTTATCCTCATCCCAAGACACCTCATTCCTATTCACTTTTTCCTCAATTACAAATTTATTATTGAACTACATGAAGGTTAAGTGAGGATTTTCCTTGATCGGATTTTGAAATCAACTGTACCTAATACTGTAATTTTTCTTCGTATTTTAAGTTCTTAAATATTTAAATTTTGTAATGTGCATCTTGTACTTTAAAGGATAGCTCAAATAGCAAATTGCTTGGGTGGTACGTTTGTTTAATTAGTTTTGCTAATTATGGTAAAGAAAATGAACTCAATGACAATAAGGGAATTTAACCTTGAATTAATCTAGATTTACATCGTTATTTAGGTTGACAATTGATGATCCCACATTCTAAATTGTGACTCTTGCTACCTCCGACGGTAAGCTTGGCTTGTATTAGTATTGCAGTATATTTGTTAAACTAACAAGGGATGTTTGGCCTACCAACTTTATAAATCAGGGTTAAATAACTCAACTTCACTAATTTCAATTGTGTTCATTATTGAAGTTAAAACATTTATCGAGAAACTCTATCTTTCCTTCCTTCGGATGTTCTAACTCCTAAATATTTTACACATTAAATACAAACTTTTTAATTTTTTTTTTTAATTTCCTAACTCTAATATATTAATTTAAGGGTTAGATCACAATGTTCCTAAACGCTCTAAAGAGTTGCTATTGAGGCCATATTTACTACTCGTAAAAATTGCTGCAATCGTACATAAATGGACCATTGCTTTCTATATTACGATTGGTTTAGTAAAATGTGGGCTCATATATATATATTGGAATATGTAAAAAGACGGGGTTTACAGAGAAATAATGCAGCGCGTGGGACCCACATTTATTCCATTAAGATAACGAGATACCATGAATCTTAATAGAGATGCGACGTACTAGATAATATCTCTCTCTCTCTTTCTTGTCATCCTTTCTCCTTTAAGCAACTTCGAAAAAACTCAAGATTTCATTTTTACATAGTTTCAAAAGGATCTCTTCAAGTTCGATTAGTTAATTTCCCACGCGCCGCCGCCTCCTCTTCCCACGCGCCTCTACTTCCATTTCTCTTTTTTTATCCTCTTACTTTCCAACTCCCTTTCTTTGCTGTCCACTTTGGCTCCACTGTTCCTCTTTTTTTGGATTAGTGGAGAGCGAATTCCAACTTCCCCCCTTCTACTCCAACTCCTCTTTCTCTTTCTATGATTCTTCAGAGCTAAAGCTTAAGATCTGAGTTGGGTTTTTGCTTTTGGGTCGGAATTTTGAAGGAGGGGGGCTGTTTGGGGCCTTTATGATTCCGAGGCCTCTGATGAGAAGAAGAGCAAAATGGGGGGAGTCACTTCTTCAATCGCTGCTAAATTCGCCTTCTTCCCACCCACTCCGCCTTCTTACACTGTAATCGCTGACGAATCCCGCGATGGCCGCCTCTACATTCCCGAGATTCCCAGACGTGACGATGTTGATGTTCTTCGTCTTCGGACTCGTCGAGGGAATGATATTGTGGCTGTTCATGTTAAACACCCTAAACCTTCCGGTACTCTGCTCTATTCCCATGGGAATGCTGCTGATTTGGGCCAGATGTTCGAGCTTTTTGTCGAATTGAGCGTTCGGCTTCGTGTCAATCTTATGGGGTAATTTTTCTTGTTCTTTTTCGTTTTATGGTTGTTTGTTGATACTAACAGTACCTAGGGCATTTCCTCCTTGTTTAATTCTGTTTGTTCTATTGTGGGTACTGCTTAACTTAGTAAGTTTTCGTTACTGTGTTGAGAAATTTCTCTCTCCTTAATTTGGAAGCGGTTTAGTTCATTTATGGTGGAGAGTTGAATAGGGCTTCAACTTCAGTTCAAATTATAACCAAATGGTTCTCTAACACGGGCGGCAAGTATTGATGGGTGTTTCGATCGGACATTTAACTTTGGTTTAAATTATTAGGAATTAATGCTCAGGAAGAACATTTTTTATGTGAACTGTTCACGTTTTCATAAGTTCCATTTCGATTGTTGTGTGGAAAGCTGTCAACTCATTCCCTTTAGAAAACTCGGTGGGTTAGGAGTTATATCCAAGCTTCTAAATTTAGATAATATCCTTTTAGAAGTGAAACGAATTAATTGATAATCTCAGATTTGTTTCTCTCCGTGGAAGTGGGGAAAAAGGGATGGAGAGAAGCAGTAACAAGGAGGAGATGAAAGCATTGAAGAGTGGATTTTGCTCAAACTGTACTTCAGAAGCAAAGTCATGAGAAAGGAATATTTTTGCACCCTCCTTATTTATTTAAATTTAAATTTAGTTTATTTTTTTTAAAAAAATTTTAAATTTTAAATTTTATTTTAATTTTTTCAAAATTTTAAAAACTCCGGGAACCACTCTTTCAATCACATGATGATATTACTAAGCAAGGTGCTTGAAGGAAACTGGGCGGGGACGCTAGTGTGAGTATTTGTTTGTTTGTGCTAGGTGATATGCAGCGTAGGGGCAATGGACTACGTCTCATTTCTATCTGCTTGACTTGATTGATATGTTGATTGTTATACAATGGGATAAATGAATGATGGAGGAATTGGGATACTGTAACGTGGTGATCTGCAAGGGCAAATCTTTTTGGGGCTTTGGGAATTACATTGTTCCCTACTCAGATTTTCATAAGGTTCTTTGGAATTCATTGTTTAATGGTAAAGAAATAATCCTTTGGCAGTATGGTAATTCACTATACTGTAGAACATTTGGTTAGAGAGAACGAAAAGTGTTTATGGGTGCAGATGGGCCGTGGGAGGAGGTCTCTAACTTGGCATGCATAGTGCTTTCTTTTTGGACTTTTCTGTGAGTTTTGTTTTCTGGAAAAAATTAATGACTGTCATCTGTTTCTCTCTACATTTGGAGCCTCTTTTTGTAATTCATATTTGAGGTTTCTTTTGCATGTGTGACCATCTGCTTTTCAAGTCTCATTCATTTCCATGAAAGTTGGTTTGTTATTTTGAAAAACAATATGATTGGGAAGTTACTATACCTTGGAGTACGTTTCCGCTAATTACACGTGAAAGCAACAATTAAAATCCCTTTACCATTTGTAACTGCTGAAACTGGTGCATTCATTGTATCCCAAATTTCTTGAAGTATTGTTTAAAAACTGTATGTACTTGCCCAATTGGTTCATGATCCTTTACTTTCTATCTTATGCAGGTATGATTATTCTGGCTATGGACAATCAACTGGAAAGGTAGGATGTCTTTTCCTTTCTCTTTCTACTTTGTAAATTTGTATGGGTGTTGTCCGTCTAAATTTTCATTTCTTTTGGATGTCTCTTCCAAAAGTTGTATCTAGAAATGAATTAATGCCATTATATAATTGTGTTTTGAAATTTATGCATGTGCATTTTCCAAGTTTTGGTGCACACTTAAGTTAGGGTATATGCATTTGTGTGAATTAAGGACATACTAGCCTACTTCACATAATCTGAAATGCTCAATTGGACCGCAGTTGTGTTTCTCTTTCGAAGTAATATTCCAAATATTTTATTATTATTTGTTGAGGATCCCACATTGGAAAAATCAAGGGACTTCACACTCTACTCTTCCTATTGCCAATTGGTTTTGAGATGGACTACATGCTATCGAATATGGTATCAGAGCTCATAAATCTCAAACAGGTATTCGGTCCAATAAAAAAAAATAAATTGGGATCCGATGAAGAATGGTGAACCCAAAAGAGGCACCATCTTGAGGGGCATGTTGAGAATCCCACGTTGGAAAAATCAAAGGACCTCACACTCTTAATAAGATAGATGAGCTACTCTTTCCATTGCCAATTGGTTTTGAGATGGAATCCCATACTATCTAATATTATTCATATTTTTCTTCCTCTCCATTATTAAGGGAAAATTACCCTTTTGGTCCATATCAGTTCATAAATATTTTCAAAATGTGCACTTTAATCCTTTAGGGTGTGTTTGGCCCAAGGAGTTGTGAAGTAGGAGTATGAAAGTAGGAGTTTGTGAACTCCACTCCTTGTTTGGCTCAAGGAGTTGGTGGGTTACACTGGGGGCCGCAGGAGTTCACAACTCCTTAAACTTCATAACTCCTTACGCTTCACTATTCCACTCATTACCCTAAACATAGATTATGAGAAATAGGTTTAAAAGGCCCCCTTAGGGACATCTTTTTTTGAGTTCAACAATTGCTAATTTGCGATGGTGGGTGATGGAGGTAGGATTTGGGTAATTTTGGCAAATCCCTAGGCATCCTTTTTGCCCTTATTTGTGTTTAATCCCTTACAAATAGGGGTCCTGCTCGTGTATCGAATACATTTTGATTCACAATAAAGTTCTTGTGGTTTGATTCTTGGAGAATTCGCACCTTAATCATTTTTAGGCTATATCAATTTGGTATACAAGCAACCACTTGGGTTAACGTTGACTGACACTCGTGGAAGCCGAAAAACTTTTGGTGATGCTAATCACAAGAGGGAGATTCGTGAGTTGTGCTCGTTGCTGAATAACGCACACCTAATTACTACAAGGGAAACCCTTTAAGGTAGAAGAAATTTAATGAATTGTTCAAGAAGTGCAATTTTACTACACAACAAATATGTTTAGGGATAGAAACTTCAAACTACTATCCTGGTTATAAAAAATGACCTGGAATGGGGGAAAGCTATTAGAAAACACCCAATTTCTACATCAACCCTAAAGCATTGGAGGAAATGAAGGAACGGGTGGCCAACGTCCAGCGTATCTTAGGAAAAATGACTCAAAATTTGGATCAAGTTTAAAAAAAAATGGCAAGAGTTCAATGAAGAAAGACTTTTGTATGATGCAAAAGTAATTCAAGAAAATCGAGAAATGAATTTGGGCAAAAAACCCACGTGGAATTTTAGTCATGAAAAAAGAAAACCAATGTGAGGATGAAGATTTGCCCTTGCATAAGCCAAATAAAGCCGAAGATGAAATCAAGCGACTAAATTGAACCCAAATCGAGGAGTGAAGATAGGAGTTGGTGGTATCAACACAAAATCGAAATCGTGAGCATGTGAGAAGGTTTTAAAACAGCAGACAAGGACCTAAGTAAAGTAGGCGCAAATGAAGTAGAAGGAGAAGGAAAATTTGAAGATGCCGAAGTGGAGGAAGAAGACAATAGCCTTGTCCGACTCGGTTCGAAGAAGGGTAAAACCCTAGCGATGTCGCGTGGGAAGATGGCGAAGTTACTGAGACTGTTCCCAATCAAAGCTTTACATACTCCAATCCGATAGAGAAATCAAGGGTGAAAGTTGAGGATGAAGAATTGCACAAAAGAGATGATGTAGGACTGCCGGAGAAATGCATGGAGGAGATGACGAAGGAAATTTCACATGCAAAGGTTTTTTGCTGGTTTGGCATCCAGTCTATCCCAACTCAAACCTTGCCCTAGGCCATTTGGGTGTCACACAAGCACCTGACCCACTTAATTTGCTTCAGTCATTATGATCAACACCCCATGTGGTAAGTTTTAATTCCAAGCCCATTTATTATTGAAGAATGGTATGACCTAGCCCATACCCAAAGGCCAAACCACTTGATCCATCATTCCAAGCCAGATTAAACTTTCCCTACATTTTTTTTGTGAGTTTTCTTCATCACTCGACTCTTTTGTAGGTGGTTTTTGGTTTTGTTTGTTGGATTGAATAGTCTGTTTGTGCAATTCAAAGTCTGTCTGTACCTAGGTTATATTACTTTGATCAGAAAATGCTGTACAAGATGTAGGTGATTGGTTTGGTTGTGCTCATTGAACGAGTTTATATCATTTTTTTTTTTAAACTCGAGGATGAGTTTTTTTCGGAAGGTAGAATGATGGAGGTAGGATTAGAGTCTCTTTTGCCCGTGCCGGATTCTCAAGCCTCAAATGATCAATTTGGGGGAGCATTGAACGGTCTTTTTCAAGGTTCAACCGAGAAGTCAGTGTTGCAAGCCAGTCAAGTAAGTTTCATTCCTTTGTCTCCTTCAGAAATTCCTCCTAATCTAAAACAGATTATAGAAATGTGTGGAATCCAGCTAGGTTGAGCCTCTTCTTAGCTGTCTCCTTTGCTGAATAAGAGCTTCAGTTTTTATTGTTTGTGGGAGCTTTTGGCAATATGGTGGTTTGATCACTCTTTGGGTTTAAAGGAATGGTAAGAAAAGATGTGTTGAAGGGAGGTATTCTCTATCAGAAATTGTTGTTATGCCACATTGAAAGAAATCTCTTTGGTATACAATTGTGTTCAATGATTATAAAGTTGGATGGTTCTTATGGCCTGAAATGCTATCTCTATATAAGTAAATTTCTGGTCCTTGGTGTTTGGGAGGAGATTTCAATATCAAAAGATGGCCTCATGAGCGCTTTCCTTTTGGAAGCTCTGCCAAAGGTATGAGTAATTTCTTCATTTTCATAGCTACTAATGGCCTCATGGAAATCCATCAGCTTTCCTTTTGGAAGATCTGCCACAGAAGCAGGTGCAATATTTTGGGGGCCTTCCCTTTTTGGTAATAGCTGGCTTCTTTAAAAGGAGTGACTTGCTCGGGTGGCAGCTTCAATTGAATTCTCTAATTTGCAAGGTTGGGTAGGCTTTGTTATTTTCTCTATGATCAAAATTTTCAAAGATGACTTGAAGACATGGTTTGCTGATTTTGAGAAAGAAAGAAAGCAAAGAGAAAATAGTCTTCTAGTTGAGATGGATTTTTGTTTGTTGCAATAGCAGTTGTTATTAGTCAGATTGTTGAAGGAAGCTGGTTTCTTCTTTGTTTTTGGAGCTTCGTTAGTCATTTTTTAGTTGGCCCCTAATTGCAAACCCCGACAATAAGTTTCTTACGCTATTTGCCAAATAATATATTGCTCTTGTATGACAATATTTTGTAAATGCAAGTACGAAATTATTTGTAGCTTGCATCTTAATGATGCTTTATGATTGTTGCTTTTGTAGGCAATATTTTACATAGTTGGAGTCACTTTTGGTGGAGGGAGTCGTTTTTTTGGCTTAGTTTTTGTATGTTATTATATTCTTTCATTTTTTTTCAATGAAAGCTGTTATTCCTTGAAGTTCCAAGATATTGCTAGTTCTGAAAATATTATAAATTTGAACTTGGAACTTCCCTTTTCCTTTGAAAAGGCTTCAAATTACTTTCAGAACTAGCAATATTCAGGTGTTGGTTGATTGGAATTAAGAGGTCCAGTACATGATTTGAAAATTTGGGATTAAAAAAAAACCTTAAATTTTGTGTAATGACTTTGTCTTAGCTCTACCTACTGGATTGTCATTGTCATTTTGATGAGTGCTGAGTTTTTGCCCCTCAATAATCCTTAGTAACATTTTATACTATTTTCTTTTGGAACAGCCAACTGAATATAACACATATGCAGACATTGATGCTGCATATAAATGCCTCAAGGAGAAGTATGGGGTAAATGATGAACAACTAATATTATATGGTCAATCTGTTGGTAGCGGCCCTACGCTTGATCTTGCTTCACGATTATCGAACTTAAGAGGTGTAGTTTTACATAGTCCAATCTTATCTGGACTGAGGGTATTGTACCCTGTCAAGCGGACTTACTGGTTTGATATCTACAAGGTACATTTTGCTACTTTGTTATCACTTGTTTAATTCAGAAGATATTGTCTTATTGCTCTGTTTCCTTGTTCAGAACATCGACAAAATTGGTTTGGTGAACTGTCCAGTTCTAATCATACATGTAAGTCTCTCTTTTCTAAATATCTCCTTTTCTCTCTTACACAGTCATACCTATAGAGTTGAGCACGATCAAGAAGATTAACTCTACGCACACTTTAGTATGAAGGGAATCCTCTTTTACACCAGTGCACAGGTTTAATGAACATTAAAGCTTTTAAATCAGTATCTGTATCTGTATCTGTATGAGAGGTCAGGAGCAATCATGTAAAATAAATTTATACTATTGTCATTGTGAATGACTTCTCACACCGAAGAAGAATACAAGAACATGAGACATGGTAGATGGATGGAATGACACAAACACCGGAAAGACACGTTTATGAAAGTATATAAAAGTTAAAGTCAACAAAAAGCCAATATGTCCACTTATATGCTAAAAGAAACATGTTTGAAGTATTTACCTTTTGAAATTTAATATTACTATTTATTTCTATTTGTTATGTGTGACAAGTGTTTGATATGTCATATGTGTAAACAAGTATTAGATTCAGATTCAATATGTACAATGTGCTACCTAGTGCATTATATGTGTGGGAGTGTCCGGCTTGTGTCTGGTAGCACATTACACAAATTGAAGTGTCCATGCTTCATAGCTTCCCATTAATAAACTTTTATCAGGGGATGTAAGCAAACAATTAAAGATTGCTAGAGGGTCATGGGCATAAGGGGGTGGCAACAGGGGTGCGCATAGCTTTCATATACAGCCGTTACTCTTCATTGTACAACCATTACTCTTTTCTTGTCAAACAATTTTGTTAGCTACCCATCATTTCATCCCTTCAGATCCCACTGCATGGTCACTTGCCTAATGGTTTCAAATAAGAGGCAGAAAAAACAGACTACTGACCTAATGCGTTTGTCTTGCAGGGGACAGCTGATGAAGTTGTTGATTGGTCCCATGGAAAGCAGCTTTGGGAGCTTTGCAAGCAAAAGTATGAACCTCTCTGGCTAAGTGGAGGTGGCCACTGCAATCTTGAGCTCTACCCTGAGTTCATTAAACATTTAAAGAAATTTGTACAGTCACTTGGAAAATCAAAAGCATCAACTAATGGTTCTGAGAAAGCTAAAGTAGAAATTGACAATCAGAACAAACCATCTGAAACTGGGCCTTCAGATACGTTCGAATTGGCTGACAATCTTCCCGAAGTTTCCCGAAACAGTTTAGATAGTCGGCTTGAGAAGTCAAAAAAAGCAAACAAGCCTGAGAAATCTCGTATGAGCACTGATCGTGTCGATAGGTTTAGGAAAAGAAAGGGCTTAGTGTGGTAATTGATTATATCAATTCATCTCAAAATAAGCTATGCACTAATCTCAACCGTGACCCGTTCTATAATGATGCATCCATTCTACCAGCAATGTACCAATTGTGTGTGATTCCTTTTCTTTTTTCCTTTTTTCTTCCCACTTTTCATCTTTATGTAAGTTCACAGATGGAAACTTTTCATTTATATCCCTTTTGTACAAACAGCAACAAGATTATAGCAAAACTTTTGTAGTTTTTGCAGATCAATTATTGCTTAGATGATTTCCTTCTGCACTTTCTCATTGTTGGGTTTAACAGGCTGACATGTTGATGTACCACCATGATGGGCAATTCAATTCCCTACATCCCTTAAAAAAATACTGTATCCAACTATAAGCATTTCATTTGGTGGTTGGATGGTGGGGCCACTACCTTTTTCAATGTCAGGATTGCATGCACCAGTCGTTATTTTGTTGAAACCAAAGTGAGTGAATACTTTTCATTATTGAAAGATGAGAGGTGTATACAGTTGAATAATGTGTATTGCCATGAAAAGATTAAAAAGAAAAATGCAAGTAGTCAATGTCTCTTTTATATAATTTGCATTCTGCTTGCTTTTGGTAGTGGTTGATTTTCCCTCTTGCAATGGAAAGCTGGTATAAGGCTATGGGAACACTCAAGTAAAATGATAATTTTTCTAAATTTTTTTTCAGTTGCAGAAAGTTGTAGCTAATCATAGTTTAATATAATAGGTTTTCTTAAGGGATAGAATGCCCTAATCAATCTTTTGTATCCGTCGGAATTGGTCGTTTGGGGTGGTCCCTGCTGGTAATGGCTGCAGGTGGTGGTTATCGAAGTTGGTCAATGGAGGGCAATGGTAACCACACCAACATAATAGAAGTGAGATAACTTTGTAGCATTTTGGTAATTTTAAAAATTATACAAATTAGACAAAGATTAACCATTAAACACTTAAAAGTCATTTTCTAAAATTTGATTTCAAGTGTTTATCGTAAACCAACTTATTTTATAAACTCGTTTTTTTAAATTTATTTTGAGTGGTTGCCAAATACTTGAATTTATTCCTATAACTTATTTTTTAAATTAAACACCTAGAAAAGTATTTCAAACACACACTAAAAAGTTATCCGAAAAGAGGGAATAATTTTTTTTTTGTCGTACACATGGGGTTTAGCATGAAGAAACTTGTAAAGAGGCTTTTATCATGCAGCCCATATACATCCAATAGATTGAAAACTTTTAAAATGGCTTGAATTCTTACATACAGCCTGATCCAAATCCAAAATATACTCTATAAAGTATGAATAACAACTTTTATACATTAAGACGAATGTAAATTTTAGTGACACACAAGCATCGGTGAAACTTTATATACTAGCAACACGGTCGGTGAAACTTTATATACTAGCAACACGGTGCATGTTACTACTACATGTGTTATATAACGATGTGTTGAACTTGTCACTAAAAGTGTATGTTGCTAAATGTATAATTATCAACCATTGCAAGTAATTTTTATGATATTGATAAATGTCAGTAAAATGTACATCATGTGCCACTCTAAAGTTCAAACTACTTTATTTTAGAATGCTTTTTTTAATATTGTTAAAGAAACAAAATTTAAGGTCCAATTTAATATGTCAATCTATTATAATCTTTTAAAATTAACAAATACTAATGGAAGATACACATAATCATATAGTATTAGTATAATAACAGAAAAACACGAGAGTATAGAATCTAAATATAGCTTCATTATTTCCTAAAATGATCTCAAATTAGTGAGTAGCAACTTGAAAAGTAGAAACATGGTCCCATATTTGCATGAAAAGCCTATCAAACTAGTTTTAAAAATGTATAAACATAAGGATTATTTTCAAATATAACAAAATTAGTCAATTTATTTACATATATATAGTAAAATGTCAATGTCTATCAATAATAGACAGTGACATTTGCTATATTTAAAAATATTTCTAGCATTTTTATCATTTAAAACAATTACGATACAAGTAAACAAGAATACTTATAAATTGATAAACACAAACAACTTAATGGAAACCATAAACAAACTTATCAACCCAAGCAAGTAAGCTCATTGAAACAAATAGAAAAATACTAATAGAACCCAAATTCATTAGACAAAATGGATCAATACACCAAAAAGCTTATAAACAAAAAGGCAAAATCAATTCAATTTATCTAAAGAAATAAACTCAACTAGGTAACGAAACGAAAAATACTTATAAATTTAAGCAAGTAAGCCTATCAAAATACTTTAGAAAAATACACAAACAAAAATATTTATAAACTTATAAACACAAACTACTCAATTGAAACTATAAACAAACTTATCAACCCAAGCAGGTAAGTTTATCAAAACTAAGAGAAAAACTAATAGAATTCAAATTCAGTTGGCAAATGGATATAAAAAAGAACTTATAACGAACTAAATACAAACAACTCAACTAATAAAAAAAATAAATAAACTCAACAATGTAATGAAACTCATGAACTAAGACGAACTCAATAGACACCATAAACAACTCAATGAAAAATTACTTGTAAATCCAAACAAGTAAACCTATCAAACTAAGAGAAAAAGACTAATAGCAACCATTTTCATTTACAAAAATGCATAAAGATGAACAAAAATACTTATAAACTTATAAATACAAAAGAACTCAAAATATAAACAAAATTATCAACCAAGCAAGCTATAAGTTTATCAAAACTAAGAGAAAAAACTAATAAAACCCAAATTCATTTGACAAAATGCATAAACAAAAAAAATATACAAATAACTAAACACAAACAATTCAATTTATCAAAAGAAATAAACTCACTGAGTTTATGAAACTCATGAACTAAAATGAATTTGATAAACACCATAAACAACTCGATGTAAAACAACTTATCAAACTAAGAGAAAAGACTAAAACAACCATTTTCATTTAGAAAGTATATATAAAAAAACTTATTTATAAACAACTGAACACAAACGATTTAACTTATCAAAAGAAATAAACCCAGCAAAGTAATAAAACTCATCAACTAAAACGAATCAAATAGAAACCATAAACAACTCAATAGAATTCTACTTATCAATCTAAGCAAGTAAGCCTATCAAACTAAAAGAAAAGGGTAATAACAACCATGTTCATTTTTCAAAATATATAAACATAAACCAAAAAACTTATAAACTTATAAACATAAACAACTCAATGGAAATCAAAAAAAAATTATCAACCCAAGCAAGTAAAAGCTTATCAAAACTAAGAAAGACCACTCATAGCAACCAAATTCATTTGAACAAATACATAAATATAAATGGAAACCATATACCATAACTTAGTTTATCGACCATAAGAAAAGACTAACAACCTAATTCATTTAGACAAATGCATAAACGGAAACATAAAGAAAAACTTACAAACTAAACACAAACAACTTATAAAAAAGAAATAAACTCAACAAGGTAACGAAACTCACGAACTAAAACAAACTCTAATAAACATCATAGCTAAATGGAAACCATGAACAATTAAATTATGACCACCACACCTACAGGATAATCATAACACTCTAAAACTTATCCTAATCCAACACTTTAGAATAAAATTGAATTTTAAGCAAAATATCTTTGTAAATATTACCATATCAAAAATACGCCGTAGTAGTTTAAACTCCTCGAGCTTACATGCTCTTAAAACAATCGCAAGATTTCCCAAACAACATGAATAAAGTTTCAAAGGCCAAAGTTTAATCGAATAATGTTCACGGGAGATGTTATAGATTAAGAAATCAGTCAAATGATGTACTAGTATTGAACAACATTAAGAGTAATCATGCTAAAATAGTACCGATGATAATTAAAATTCAAAATTCACTAATAAATTTAGAAATAATTCACAACTACACAAAAACCCTAAAACTATGAGAAAAACCAGCCTAACATGGCTTTCATGACAAAACCATAATTATAATACTAAAATACAAGCAACAATTAAAGAAAAGGGAAGAGGATAAGACAGTATCCTACAATTTGACTCCGTCTCTTAGGTAGAATCAATTGTCTAACACTCTCTAATAGTCTTCGACTCCAAAAACACTTGCAAACAGCTCTGAACAAAACCTCGGGAACTTGATACCCTAATTTGATGAAACGAAGGGATTTTATAAATGTGATTAAGCAATGCCACTTCTCCACTTTTGGTTGTGTATTTTTGTAGTACCGGAATGCTGTTCTATTTTATAGCCACGATTTTCTAGCACTGACCCTATCGTTGAGGTGCCACTTGCATGCCTTTTCCAGCTCCTTTTTGCCACTTTTCATGCCTTAGGACCATTTTGCCCTTCCTAAGACTACTTCTTGAATTTTTCTTCAAATTACTTCATTCAAATTCCACTCAATTACTCGGTTCCTACATATCAATATAAAAAACACCAAAGTACACATTTAACATTAAAAAACGAACAAAAATCTAATAATGGATAAAGACATACTAGAAAACATAAAGAAATCGAACACAGAAAACATAAAAGTACATACCACTGTTAAATAAATAAATAAATAAATAAATATATATATATATAATAAAATAAATAAATAAATAAATAAAAATAAAAAAAGAAAACGACGAAATCGAAAGAAGCATAAATTGAAAAGAAGATGGTAACACTAACAATTGCGCAATATGTGCGCTTTGTCAATTTACTAATTCTTTTGATAAGGATGTCATGAATGGCCTCTGTCATTAGGGCATCATCAAAGGAGTAATTTTTTTTTTTTTTTTTAAATCCCGAAACGAAGGCGAGGTAGTTGGGATGGATTTAAAACTAGGGGGGGGCTTAAGTTTGCTTTATGAAAATTAAAAAATGCGATGCTTTGAAGGGTGTTGAGTAGAAAGTAAAGCTTAGCCATTATATATCCATATTAGCTTAACTCAAGACATGAATATTAAAACATAGTCTAAAAAATAACATAAGTTGAGGAAAATTAGCAAATCAACCAACTCCTAATCCTAACAAACCTCTGGATCTTCTTTTTCTTTGGGGCATGGGACTTGGGAACTGAGGAGCTAGGAAGAGAAGGCTTATTCTTTGACATGGCAGCTCTGTCTACCATCTGCAACCGCTCAACCAGTTTAAACCAACCAAATCATGGAGTTTTGTCACCATCATTTCTTCTACTACACTAACACTAAATCCCAACAGCCACACATAAATAAGAGGCAGAAAAAATAGACTACTGACCTAATGTGTTTGTCTTGCAGGGGACCAGCCGATGAAGTTGTTGATTGGTCCTTTGGAAGCAAAAGTATGAACCTCTTTGGCTAAGTGGAGGTGGGCACTGCAATCTTGACCTCTACCCTGAGTTCATTAAACATTTAAAGAAATTTGTACAGTCACTTGGAAAATCGAAAGCATCAACTAATGGTTCTGAGAAAGCTAAAGTAGAAATTGACAATCACAACAAACCATCTGAAACTGGGCCTTCAGATACGTTTGAATTGACTGACAATCTTCTCGAAGTTCCTCGAAACAGTTTAGTTAGTCGGCTTGAGAAGTCAAAAAAAGCAGGAAACAGTTTAGATAGTTGGCCTGACAAATCTCGTTTCATCATTGATCGTTTCAATAGCTTTAGGAAAAGAACAGGCTTAGTGTGGTAATCGATTATATCAGTTCATCTCAAAATGAGCTATGCACTAATCTCAGCCGTAACCCCTTCTACAATGATGCGTCCATTCTGCCAGCAGTGTACCAGTTGTGTGTGATTCCTATTCCCCCCCCCCCCCCCCCCACTTTTCATCTTTATGTATGGGGCAACTTTTCATTTATATCCCTTTTGTACAAACAGCAACAAGATAAGTACAAAACCTTTGAAGTTTTTGCAGATCAATTATCGCTTAGATGAATTTCCTTCTGCATTTTTCCCATTGTAGGTTTTAACAGGCTGAAATGTCGATGTACCATGATGGGCAATTCAATTCCCTGTATCTAACTTTAAGCATTTCATTTGGTGGTTGGATGTTTTGGGAGGTGGGGCCAATACCTTTTTCAATGTCAGGATTGCATGCACCACTCGTTATTTTTTTGAAACCGAAGTGAGTGACTACTTTTTATTATTGGAAGTAGTCAATGTCTCTGTTATATTACTTGCAGTCTACTTGCTTTTGGTAGTGGTGGATTTTCCCTCTTGCAATAGAAAGCTGGTAGAAGGCTATGTGAACACTTATGTAAATTGATAATTTTTCTAAGCTTTTCTCAGTTGCAGAAAGTTGTAGCTAATCATAGTTTTAGAGGCCCTCACCTCTTTGTTTAATATAATAGGTTTTGTTAAGGGAGAAAATGCCTTAATTTTGTGATTTCTTTTATATTATGTACTTTGGGAAAAAGAGAATGAAAAACTTCATTCCTTTTCTACTTTACGCTTCAAAAGAAGTAAAAGATTACGGCTGCTTTTCTCATGCTCATGATCTATCTTTCCCTACTGTTGAAAAGACTTCATCAACTCAAAGAACAGACAGGGGATATAAACAAATAGTAGCTCGAGTGAATGAAGCTAAGAGTGGAATTTGGGAGTGTTTGTGTTAAGAGCAATATGACTAGCTTTTCCTTTTCTGATTTCATACAATTACATGTGAAAACTTGCACAAATTGAAGATGGGGAAATCATGAAGTCCATTCCCCAAACATGGTCATTTGCTTTTTTTTTTTTTTTTTTTTTTCTTTTTCACACAAGTTTTCATTTAAATATGATATACAAAGATACAACTAATGCGTCCACAAGTTTTACTTACCAATAGCAGCAGCAGCAGCACACAGGCTCTGTGGATTCCTGAACTCTGAGATTAAATGTTTGATTTGATGGTATGAATGGCTTCGCAAATTACCCTGGAATGGCAATTTATTCTGTTACATACTAGAAGCCCGGGCTTTATCAATAACTAACTTGATTTACATTGATCACAAAGAATCACCAAAAGCTATAACGAGTAAGCAATTCATGTCGAAGCAACCAATCACAACCCTTTGGCTTCTGTATCCATTGGATCAAGAAGTGTCCCAAACATCCAATCCATCCATATGGAGTAGTGACCATAATTGTAGCGGTATCTTGTATGATGAATCGTGTGGTAGCCAGCACCCAGAACTGGCCACATTTGTGCGTGGATGCCATCGTGAATGTTTGCCGTCCATACCACCTCGAAGAATAGCAGCACAATATGTGTTCGAAAATGGGTTGGAATGAGAAATAGAGCAAACAAATGAGGTATTGCTTGCAATATCCCATCGACAGGGTGAAATGCTAAACCTGCCCATTCAAAAAGACCATTTACTAGAGGATCTTCGAGTAATAAGAAACATCCAAAGAACTCTAATCTGAAGGCAGAAGAAGCAAACAGGAAATGACGCAATTTGACAGATCAATGTCTCAACTACTTCAGAATCCAATGAAGTATCTTTAGCATCAGTGTATTTTGGGATTTTAAACTTCCTTATCAAACTATAGTCATATGTTGACTTTAATCTATTCGTCACAATGGAATTGAAGACGATCTTTCTAAGAGATCAATGGCTATATTTATCTGATCACCTCTTCCAGTAGATTAGCAAATCCTGAAGTTTCTGTCTAGATAAAGCAATGCATACAAAAACTATGTATTCTCGCCATAAAAATTGATAACCATTTTACAGAAATATTTTATAGTCTTAGTCAGTAAAACATCCTCTATTGAGTCGATGAAAAGAAAAAAATTCTGCACAGGTATAGTATGGATAAAATACACAAAAACACGGCAAGAGTCAAGTTCATGTATCTTGGTAAGTCCTATGGAGGGAAGTAGCCAACTCCTGACGTTAACAAAAGTGTTCCTAACACCTTTAGTTTGAACACCAGCTGTTCCTAACAGTTAACAACAGCAAGTTAATGCTGAGTGCACTTTTCTCATTCCTTTTCTTTTCTTTGTTTTATGTAAAAGATATTTTGGGAAATAAATCTATTGAGATTGGTTCATATTTCGGTTTTCCATACAAAGTTGAACACATCATAAGTAAATCAAACAAGAATCCCATATGACATGCAATCTTTTCAAACAATTATCTTTGACCATGAATGGAAAGATGAATAGCAAATGGCTGGAAAAATTAAGAAAGTAGATTAAGAACGTACCAGCAAATGGAGAGAGAATAATTTTCTTGTTGTATACATGGTGTTTTGCATGAAGATATTTGTAAAGAGGCTTTATATCATGTAGCCCCCTATGCATCCAATAGATAGAAAACTCTAGAAAGGCAATATAAGTAATTATATGGAAGGCATAGGCAGGCCACCCGACATCGAGTATCCTTGGATAGCATTTTGTCCAATCATGTTCAACCACGTATTCAGAAAAAGTTGGAAGGAGGCAGTACAATGGCATGGCCTTGATTGTTACAAAGATTTGCAAGAGCATTGATTTTTTAGATGGAATAGAATCTGCAAGAAAGTGTCCAGCAGGTCAAACAATTATACAAGCACTGAGCCATACACAGACATAATAAAGAACTTTTTTTTGACATGAAGGATGTTGCAAGTCTACAAAGGGTTGCTTGAATTCTTACATACAGCCTCATCCAAATCCAAAACATACTCCATGAAGTATGAATGAAAACTATTATACATTAAGATACATGTAAATTTTCAAGAAATCTTTTCAAAAGCCTAATGCCTTAAACTGCTGGTGAATTTTGGGAATAAATAATCAAATCAGCAAATTGCAAATTGGTGGCAGATGATCAACATAATTTCTAAGTTTCAAAGCTTATTAGATTAAATGATACTAAACCAACTTATCCAGAAATGAAAACTTTCAAGTGCATCATTACTACAATATATTCCAACAGAAAAAGGCATATAATATTCATACAGAAGCATCAAATTAGAAAAAAGTTACTCTTAATGAAATTTTCCAATTCAATAGTATACCTATTCTAACAAGTTCGATATTCATATAATATTTAGTTCAAATAGCCACCTACCAAAACATCCCACAAGTTGATTAACGCCAAATGTATAAAAATAG
Source organism: Citrullus mucosospermus (assembly GCA_030954485.1). Lineage (NCBI taxonomy): Eukaryota > Viridiplantae > Streptophyta > Magnoliopsida > Cucurbitales > Cucurbitaceae > Citrullus > Citrullus mucosospermus. The sequence continues at coordinate 29,169,347 of CM062061.1, read as the reverse complement.
ACAGTTGTTTCTTGAAATTAGTCAAGGATGCCCAGAGACCACATATTAAAAATAATATCTTAATCACAAATACCACAAGTGTGAGTCTGTGATTGATCTCATTAGCCAAGACAAACAAATATTCTTAAAGGAAAGATTATGTCCTTTCTTTGTATATTTATGTTCATGCATAGACGAATCTTCCATTTGAACAACAAATAAAACATCCTCTTTGAGTAGTCTAACTGAGAAAAACCCACAGACAAGAAATCATCCGTTAGCTCTTAAATTATTATCGCTAAGGGTTGGATATTACAGTTCTTTTCATAACAATTCATCTAGGAAAGACAAGAAAGAAGAATCATCAGCTTGCACATATCAATACAGGCCTTTTAGGAAATCTATCTACAAGAACCTGTAGATGACTAAAAAATACTGTAGATTAGTAATCAGTTACAATCATCCATCGTGGAAAAGGTAAAAATCACCAGCATCTGAGAAGGTAAAAAACAGCCTCATCAAAGTCATGTTAAGCTTATCTCAATCAGAGCCTTCCGGACAAATTACTTTAGCACATCCAATGGCATCAGAAGAGTCGAACAATGAAGAATTAAATAAAACACCTCAACATTCAAAAACAAAATTAATCAGTAGAACCAAAATGAATCAGATATAGCATGCAGGATGAAAACGTACAAGAAAAATACAAGAAAAAGAACAAGTTGAAGAATATAGCTACATCAAACTGGAAGTAGTAGCTGAAATTAGTAAAAAGAAACACAAATCCAGATTCTCCCCAATGACACGCAAATCCATTGGATAATCAGTGACATATTAAGAGATCAAAAAGGGAGCCAACAAAGAACTAAGAGAAATAACAGAACTCAAATAACCAGAATTAAAACTCACTGATGGAGCAGTTGAGATAATAACAACAAAAGAGATGGGGGGGGGGGGGGGGGTGGTGGAACACAGAAGGGAGCAAAAAAAAAAAAAAAAAATGGCAAACACCTTTAGGAACATAGACATTGCGCTTCCAGTAATAGATGTAGAAGCACCAAAGAAAGGCAGATAAGAAGTAGATTAAGAATCCACCAATGCAGTTTCGAAGCCAAGTTTGAACAATATGAGGAAATGGGTCTAAAGTAAAAGCTGGAAAAATGGTTCCCAAAACAATGCGGTTGTAGAAACTAGTCTCCTCCACAAAGAGCTCCAAATACGGCGGCCCACCGCCCATGTCCGTCGGAGAATAGCCACCGGAAAACAGAGAAAAAACAGTGAAATCAAAAGCAGAGGATGCTGAAAGGGAGAAAATAGAGAGAGTCTGAGTTGGAATGGAAATGGGTTGTGAGAATTTATAACCCAAAAAGTGCTGTTCTACTACATTGATGAGAAAGAACATCCTCAACACTCTGCCAATCGGTAGGACCGGACCAGACCCGACCAGACCAGACCAGAGCCGACCCTCCATTTCAAGGGGATGTCCTATTTTGTCCCTTCAAAATTCACTCGCCAAGTTCAACTTTTTTGGATCTTTTTTATTTTTATTATCAATTTTTAATGGTAATCGGTGGTTTTCCTTTTCTGGGGCTCGAGCTTTTGCTGTTGCGCCACACTGTGGGCACTGCCAGCCATGGGCTAAGCTATTTGCAATTATTACACGAAATGGGGATGTGGGATTTACGATTGACTGAAAAATTCAACCTTTTTTCAGTGTTATTTTTTTTGTTCTTATTTCAGATGAAGGGAATTAAAAGGTACATTTTGTTTTTTGTTTCGATGGGTAGTTTTGTTTTTAGGGAGTTTTTAGTCAAACTTCCAAAGAACAATAAAAAAATAGGCACTTTCAAGTTTCGAGTTGAAGGTTTACAAAGTCCACATGTTAACGTCAAATCCTCGCATATATGAAAATGACAAAGACAGAAATTTAGAGGAAAGAAAAAGGGGAAAAAGAAACAAAGAACAGAAAAATCCCAAACAAAGTCTGTCCTTTTCGGTGACAAGAAGAAGAAAAAAAAGAAAGAAAGAAATAATTGGGTTAAATTACAAAAAAAAAAAAAAAAAATATATATATATATATATATATATATATATATTAACTTTACAACTTTTTAATAGTATCCTAAACTTCGTATTATTATTATTATTATTATTATTATTATTATTATTATTATTATTATTATTATTATTATTATTATTATTATTATAGGAAAAAAGAAAAAAAGAGAAAAAAAAAACTTTTTAGTTCTTAAATTTTAGGTCAAATGTTATACTTTTAGTTTATGTTTTAAGTTTGATTTACAATTTCACCAATGAGATTTAAGTTTTGTTTCAATTTGGTTACTAAGTTTCAAGATTTATATTTTTAACTTTGATTTTTCATTAAATACTCACTTCCTGTCTTTAGTGTTAATCTCTACTAAAAGAATTATAATTAATTAAGTTTCAATAATTTTCATCACTATTTTAAATAAATTTCACTTCATAATTATTTTAAAACTAATTAATAGACATTAATGCTAAAGATTGAATGTGAGTATTTAGTGAAAATTTGAGATTAATAGTGCAAATCTTGAAAATTAGGAACTAAATTAAAATAAAACTCAAATTTCAAGAGTAAAATTATAACATTTTGAAACATAAGAACTAAATCAATATTAAACTCAAAACTTAAAGACTAAAAGTGTGGCATTTTAAAATCTAGAGACCAAATGAAAATTAGACTCAAAACTAGGGATAAAAAAGGTTTTTTTTCTTGAGAAATTATTATAAATAGAAAAAATATCAAATTATTTACAAATATAGAAAAATTTCACCGTCTATTAGCGATAGAAGTCTATCGTAGTCTATCAAGATAGTGAAATTTTCTTATATTTGTAAATAATTTGATTCATTTTGTTTTATTTGAAAACAAACTTTTTTTCCAAGTAAATAAATAAACAAATAATGCTCTTACTATTTTTTGGACAGAAAAGTTAGTATTTTGTTTCAAAAATGTAATTCAACTTTTAAAAATTTCATTACTATCCTTAAAATTTCATTTAAAAAATTTTTAAAGTATAATTGTCATTAATATATTGAGAGAAACTATTAGTACATTACTTCGAAAATACTTTTCTTAAACTTTCGTAAGTTATATTTATACCCTTTTAATCTTAAAGAAAGAAAGAAAGAAAAAATATATATATATATTAAAATTTTAAATTTTTTTTTTTAAAAAAATACCTATCCCGAATTTCAAGCTATTCCTCCTCCTCTCTCTTTAAATACCATAAGTTAAAATAAGTAGCAAAATCTCATTTATTTATATTTCTTTGAAATTGTCTTGATTTCGGAGAAATAATTTGCTGTGCTTATATCTTTCTACAAATAAATATTTTTATTTTTTTCTCATTTGTCTAACTCTTCCATCAGCTTTTTGAATATCCAAACAAAATATAAAACTATCCAAAGTATTGATATAATATTAAATTTACCTTCACCAATTAAAATGGTATCTGAGCAAGAAGGTCGATGTCATTTACTCTTCATTTAATATAAATTTTCACTTGTTGAGTCTTCAACAAATTTCTAACCCACAAGTGAGGGAAAGTGTTAAAGTGTTGACATAATATTAAATGTATTTTTACCAATTAGTTTAAGCTTTTTAGTCAATTAGTGATTTAAGAAAATTTTTAAGTTAAAGTATAAATTTCTACAAAATTCTATGAAGTCCCAAAATAAAATTATATCCCAAAAACTCAGCAAAAAAAATTCAATCGTCGAATATAAAAAGAGTGAACAAGAAATATTATTTAAGATCATGGAGAACATTTTTAATTAATCACAACAAAAAATCAAATTTGAGTTGCAAAGAATATCAACAAAATTTTAGTCACTACAAATTTGGTAATGCACATATTTTCTTTCTTTTCTTTCTCACTACTCGTTATCAAAATTATGGCCCAAAATTCTTGATGTGTCTCTCATTCATATATAAAACTCAAACGAATTAATTCGCACTCAACTACTAAGATACAACATTGTTAAAACATTGAAGTCTTAATATTCTTTATTGGGTTCCACTATTTTTCTTTCTTCTTGCTGGAGCCTATATACCTTGATTGAACAGAGTAGTTTTAGAGATTGGGGAATGGAAGAAGGAGAAGAAAAGGGTATTGAAGAATATAGAGGGAAAATAGGTAAGTTTTAGGCAGTATATTGAAGCAAAGAAGAAAGAGGAAATGAAAAAGGGAGATGATGGTGTAGATAAACAGTTTCCATCCATATACCAACCATTGGAGCACTTTTTAACAAGGTAGCCAACCATCGATCCTCGGTCCCAATCGATGGTTGCTAGCCACAAATCTCGATCGTTGGTGGTGGCGGCAGCACTAGAATGGTTCTCTATAAAGCCAACAAATGGTAGTCACCAATGGTGGCGGCTGGTGGTTAGCAATATTGGTTGGTGACGGCTATGGTAAAATTGGAGGTGGAGAGTTTTGGGGGTGGATACGAGATAATGTGGGGGTACTTTGGTCATTAATAAAAATTTGAGAGGATTTCCAACTAAAAACTCAAACAATTTCTTTTTCTTTTAGAAAAAGTTGATTTTTAATTAATGTTTCACTCAAAATAAATATTTTCTTAAACTCATTTTTTAAAATAGTCATTTTGAGTGGTTGTAAATTTTTGTTAAAATGACTTATTTTCAAAATTAATCACTTGAAAAGTAAGTCCAAACACATGAAATATCATTTTTAAGGGTGAATCAACTTTTTTTTAGTCCAAACATAACTCGACTAATTAAGATTTACATCTTTGATCACAATGTCATGAAAAGTCATCTAAAGTGAAATAGTGGAGGATGAGCTTTCTTTGCTTGCTAATCTATGTATTGAGTACTGATGCCTACTACAAGGTCCTTCCACCACTAATAATGTAAAGGTAGACATAATTTGGCAACATATTATTAAAAAGGTTATAAATTTAACTTTTTCTATAACTTGCAAGTTAACTAAAAAGATGATATGCAATGACTAACCTCAATGTTGAAATATTTATATTTATTGAGCTTGTTACTAAAGATAAAGTCTTAATAAAGCTGGTTTGAATAAAATTTTTAAAGCAAAATACATTTTTGGTCCTTAAAATTTGATGTTAGTATCTATTTGGTCGTTGAGGTTTTAAAAGAGGCATTTTTAGTTCCTGAGGTTTAGAAAAATGTTCAAAATAGTCTCCGACATTCCTCGACCACTGGTTAACCATTAAAAATGATGATGTGGAAGAATTTAAATGGCTAGACTCAATTATTGTGGTAAGTTTTAATGACTAAGCTAAAAAATATTTTTTTTTTTTAAAAAAATAAATTTGGTTAAAATAATATATAGAGAGAGAGAAATCATTTTTTAGCCTAATCATTAGAATTTGCCACAATAATTGAGTTAGTCATTTAAATTCTTCCATATCATCATTTTTAGCGGTTAAAAGATGTCATAAGCTATTTAGAACATTTTTCTAAACCTCGAAGACTAAAAGTGTCCCTTTTAAAACCTTAGAGATTATAAATAGATACTTAATTGTTTTTAGATGTTTGGTTAAACGGTTATTATTTAATTTTTTAATAATCACTTTCTAATTTCTTCTTGTGTTCAAAATCACCTCCATACCAGTTTTTAATTTTCTAAAAAATCAACCACTCTCTCTAACGAACTATTTCAAATTAATATCTCATTATGTTATCTATCTTTTTTTTTTTTTTTTCTTTCACATATATTTCATCTTATATCAATAAAATTTGGAATAATTCAACATTTTTAAAACAATTTTTTCCTAAACTTGTACAAATAAATTATGTTAAATAAAATACCTTACAATTTACATCATGTGATTTCTTTGTAGAAAAAGGATGAACTTGTATTAAAATACTTAAATTGAAATGATATTTCTTCATTTAAATGGTATATATAACAATGAATTTTTTTTATATTTTATCATATAATATAAAGAATTATAAATATATAGTTTGTAATTTAAACTATAAAAATTATAAAAAAATTAACTTATGAAATTTATATATTAAATATCAATTTATATGTTTAATTTAATATTTATAATTAAATCTGATCAAATCTAGGTTAAACTTTATCTACTTTTATTAGTTTTGAATTTGAAATATCAAAAGCTAATCTACTTCTGACACCTGATTTTCTAAAAACACGGTTGCCAACAATTATTTTTAAAACTATAACAATCTCTAATGAAGTCTTAATCTTAGTAGTTTATGTTTGGAAGTGATGATTGAAGTGTGATTTAGAAAAAGAGATTTAGGTAAATTGATTTTTATACAATTATATTTATGTTTGGTTCCAAGCTCTTAAAAGTGATTTTTAATTAATATATTTGGTTCCAAAAGTAATTTTAGAGTTACCAAATTACTTGAGAATATCTTTTATTTGAGAAATTATTTGACTAAAATAATTAAGATACATATCTACTTTTATTAATCTATTTTTTATTTGTTTTATTGTTAAACTTTTATATGCATTATTGATATATTTTGTGCAAGAAAAATGTTTATAATAAATGTTGAAAAAAATTTCAAAATCCATATCTCATTAAATCTAGTTATTTTTATCATTACAAATAATACTTAAGACTCATTATCATGTATTCAAGGACAAACATTATTTGTCATTGTTGATTCAAAATTAAAAAAAAAAAAAAAAAAAGTGTTTATAAATAGCTAGCTGTTAGATGATATAATTAAATTTGTCTTCACTTATCAGTTTAAACTTTTGGGTCAATCGTTGATTTAGATGGTACCAGAACAAGTTGATTCAGGATGTTAAGTGTTCAAGCCCTTGCCCACAAGTGAGGGGAGTGTTAAATTGCCATTTTTGGGTTGATTCCTCATCAATCACCTCAACAAATTGCCTACCAACTAATTCTTCCAAAATCAAATTTGAAATGATTTAAGTTTTTTCTAAAATCAATTTTAGTCTATGTCAAATATTATTATTTTAAAGAAAAATAATTTTGACAAGAAATGAAATAATTTTGACCTTCTTAAAATCAAACTTGCACGTATTTACAAAAATTTAATGAGTGTAAATGATCTGCATTATGTCAACATTGATATATAATTAATTTGATTTGATATCTAAACAAGAGGTAAGCCAAAGTAATATAATAGATCCATATTTATATAACTTCTATATGTTTGCTCATAAAGCTACATTTTAAAAGATAATTACTATTTTTGGAATATACCTACCTAAAGTTTTTTTTTCCTTTTAGTTTTGTCAACTTTAATTTGCACAAAAAATTCCAATCTTCCCATTGAAATGGACAGGATAATATATATTTATATATTTTTTAATTTCTCTCGCTATTTCAAGATACTCAACTATATTTTTATTGTAGATGAGATCTTCTCTTTAGAAGTCTTTGTTGTTTAGCTCACCAACTTCATAACTAGTTAAATAACTTAATTTCAATATCATCACTATTAAAATTTGTACATTTATCGAGAAACTTTATTTTTCTATCTTTCTCTCTTTTACACATTTATCAAAAAAACTCCCTCTCACAACTTTAAACTCCAAATACAAATTTTCTAACTTTGACATATTAACTCTAAATTTTAGAATTCAACTAGGTGACCTTGAAGATTTTAATTATATGTAATATGTTTTATCTTCTTACCAAAGGGAAGAGAAGAAGACTTTTTCCATTATCTCTTTTGCACTTAGATACTTAAATTTTGGTTAAGAGTTACACTCAACTCTGTAATATAATTTTATGACTAATTTATTTATCTATTTATTTTTTCTTTTAGTATACGACAAATAGAAGTATTAGAATTGTTCAAAAGAAAAAAAAATAAAAATAGAAGTATTAGAATTTAAACATTGTAGTATATATTAATTACAATTGAGTATTAAAAGCTAATGTAGCAATAAATACATGCAATGAATACATTTATATTTTTTTTCTAAGATAAATTAATTATTAAAAATACATATGTTGTTTTAAAAATACGTGGGACCTTTCAAAAGTTCTAATGATAATCTTAAATTTTTAGAAAAAGTTTAAAAATACCTTATTGTTAGTTTTGGATAAAAATTGTGACTATTAATGATTTTTTTCTATTCTACTACTGACGGCTTTTGCCAAAAACCAACGATAAGGGTATTTAATAACTTTTTAAAGTACTAATTGTTCTTATCTAAAACTAATGATAATGATGTTTTTGAAAAAAAAAATTTCTAAGTTTAAGGATATTATTCAAACTCTTGAAAGTCCAGGAGTATTTTCTATAATTTAGTCTATAAAGTATATCATTCATATACATCCGATATACCATGAATTTAATTGTGTTATAATGGATGTTGTTTTCTTATATTATAGTGAATCATTTTGATAGAATTTTTTTATTTGATTAGTTCGATTTCAATGATCGGAGTTAGATTTTGTTGTTAATATGTAATTTTTCTTTTTTATTTTCTTTTTGTTTTTTCTAGGGTTGTTTTCAAATATAGCAAAATGAATCAAAATATTTACGAATATAGCAAAATGTAGTAATAGACACTAATAGACTACTATCATCTATCAGTGCCTATCATTGATAGACACTGACTGATAGACACTGATAGATGTCTATCGATGTCTATCACTATCTATTACAGATAGACACTGATATTTTGTTATATTTGAAAATGTTTTCAGCACTTTTTCCATTTAAAAGAATTAGCCTTTTTTTTATTTGATTTTGATTATATATCTTAATTACTTGTGTTGTATTTAGGTTTTATTTAGGTTTTTTTGTAAAAAATTTATCAAGTTCGATTATTAATCTGCTTGTAGATCTCTGTTTGGGGACATTCAATATAGTTTCCTTGTATTTAGTTTCTTTGTAACAATGTTATCAACTTTATTGTTATATATGAAAATTCTGATGAATGTTTGTATTTCTTTTTTGTTAAAATAAGACTAGTTGATGATGATAGAAATTATGTGTAATGTCAAGGTTCAAAGAAATAACAAACTATCAAGACATGTATTTTACTGACAATATAAAAGTGTCATAAATATGAAATTATGTGACAATAAAAATGTGTATTGATAGAACATTTGTTGACATAAAGTATTTGTCATGTTCCAAATATTCTTGATAATGAAGTGTCATGGTTCATGTATTATTGACAATAAAAAAAGGTCACTATATATTTTTTTTTACATTTTATAATTGTCGTCAATACTTATCACGCTACAACAATAAGTCAACTTTGAGTTAATTGATGACAATGAGAACCTGTTATAGTAAACTTGATAGTGACAGTTTATAATTGTCTGTAAATATTGATTGTTGACAATTATGTATTGTCATTAAAAGTTCATTTATGACATTTTTTAAAACTGTCATTAATACTCATACATTTACAAGAGATACAATGATACGATGAATTTTAGTTGTGACAGTTTTTAAATGTCATGAAATCCCAGTTTCGTTGTAGTGTTTAAGTATGATATATCTAAATTTTTTATTGTAGGTTGTTTGCTCCAATTTTAAAAAATAATTAAAGATAATAATTTGTCCTTGTCAGAGTGCACTAACAGTCGTGTTGGGCAGCACCATTAATGAGGGTTTAGAACAATGAGCGCAAGGGAAGAGTGCGAGCACGAGCAAAAAAGTGAGGAGAGTGCGAGTTAGAGAGTGAAGAAGAGTGCAAGAACAAGGAAGTGAGAGCGAGATGAGAGTGAAGGAGGAGGGATCCTAGTGTGCGAGAGTACTATTATATGATTCACCTTAATTTCATACTCACTAGAGGCACCAGAGTGTGGTAGGTTTAACACCACACCACTGTAAGGAACTTTCGTGCAGGTCAACTTGGAAAACAAGACTGGACTAAGAGAGTCGAGTCGGTGGTCAAGTCCACAAGAAGCTCACGACAACAATAAATGCGTGAGTTTCTTAAGTGATTAGAAGTTTAACTTATACTACATAGGTTAAAATTTAATGTAAAAAATGCATAAAATTAAAAGTTGTCATATTGAAAATTTTTAAACTTTAAAGAGTAAACATAACCACCAAAGTTATCCAATCAAAGCAAATGTTAAAACCAAGTAAGAAAAAAACACAGGGAGTCCAAAGTTGTCAAAAAACCCAGACACACAATCACCAAAGTTAGAAGAATTGAATATGCAATAATCTAACATTACTTGTATTATTCTATATTTTATTTAACTTATATGTGTAGCCTCAAATTTGTTTGATATTTTATTTCATCATTATTATTTTTTAAATTTTTTGTGATTTTTTACATAATTACGAATATTCTAGTTTTAAAATAAAACAAACAAACAAACAATAATTTTTTAGTAAATAATATTTAAATATTTTTTCCTCTTTATATTAAATAAAATAAAATAAAAGCTTTTTCGTGGTGGAGAATGAAATTTGAATACTCAAATCTTTTATATATATATATATATATATATATATATATATATATATATATATAAAGTTTATATCTAATCAAATTTGGAATGAATTAATTACGTCAAAATATTTTTCAAATGAACTAAATAATCTTCCATCAATTTTATTATTTATTCGTTTTAAATTTTGATTTGATTGATTTTCTTTTTATTTTTTTTTCCAATTGAGAGCGGGAGGGGCTTTGGGTTTTCTATAAATTTGTTTTTCTCTCCTTCTTGTTTCTTTCTCTCTTACTCCAACAATTTCTCCACCTTTTCCCCCTCATTTTATTAAAAAAAAAAAAAAAAAAAAAAAACCTATTCTCTACAGTTTATCACTCTTTTTTTCATTTTGTTTTCATTTCTCTCCTTCTGTTTTTGTTCTTTTTAAATTCATCGTTATCATTTTTTGTTTCCTTATGGTATTCTGCTTTATTCCGACTTTATTTTATTTTTTTAAAGTTGAGCTTGCCTGGTTCGTGAAAAAGAGAGAAAATCATAATGCTATCTCTTATGTTGTAAGTTTCCTCTTGTTTCGTGAAATATATTTTTAGATGTTTGTTGGTATTTCTTATTTACGTTCACTCATGACATTACCAAATTTGTCATTTTGTAAAGTAAGTCTATTTTGTGAAAAGTTTAGATCCACAAGCATTACATGCATTTAAAACATTTTTGGCATGAAATCCATTGAATAATGTTCGTAAATGTCATTTTTGTCAAGTATTTATTTTTTATTTTATTTATTTATTTATTTATTTATTTTTATTTTATTTTTTAACTTCATTAATAATCGTTCATGTATTTTTCTTGTGAGTTAACGAACACATTGTTCTTGAAAAAGAAATCTCAATGTCGTTATTTGAGATTCTTGAGGCAATAAGTTAAATTCTTGGAAGGCCAATAATTGATTTTATTGTTTTTTTTTTTAATTGTAAATAAAGTTTTGATCAAATCTCTTTATATATATTATATTATTATTCTTTTTTTATAATAAAAATTTAATTGTTGAAAAATATACATTAAAAAATATTCATAAAATTAATTTTCCTTCAAAAAGTAAACTTTGAATTTCTCTAAAAGTAAGATATATTTTTAAATAAACCCTCTCAAAATTAATTGATCCAATAAAGATTTCTTTTCCATAAAGAAAAGTAATTAAGATCATTAAAATTAACCTGCTAATATCTTTTTAAATAAAACTTTTAAAAATGTTGTCAGGAAGATTTCTTATCCATAGAAAGAAGGGTTGATTTCAAATATAGAAAAATGAATAAAAATATTTACAAATACAATAAAATTAAACTGTCTATCTACGATAGATCGAATAAACTACTATCTGTGTCTATTTGTGTCATGATAGACATAGATAATAGTATATCTCACGATATTTCGTTATTATCTATATATATTTTTAACAATTTTATAATTTAAAATAATGTCTCTCAACAGAAAGTAATTACCTATCATTTCATACTTTTCTTTTAAAATAAATAAATTAAATAAAAGTTCGTTTCATAAATAATATTTTCTTTAAAAATTAAAAAAAGGGTTTTTCACAATTTTTTTTTCCTTCGAAAATTTTCCTACGATGGAAATCAAGGTTTTAAGAGACTGATTCATAATATTTTTTAGGCGATGAATTTATTTTGGGAGGTGAAATTAAATTCAAATAAAATTTTTTAATAGCCATTGGCCACTCATAACTATTGGTCATTATTTAGTCTAATAATGATTAATAAAATAAGGGACATTTAAAAATCTAACATAAAAATGTGTTTCTTTACAAAGTTCATTTTCTTTAAATTAATAAATTCTGTTATTTTAACGTGTGTTGTGGGATGTCAATATCTTACTCATACACAAAAAATAAATTTCGTTCTACGAATGTGTGCTATTTGCAAACCACTTTAGTATATTTTTGGGTGTCTAGTCACACCCTCTAAATCAAGAGTCGTGGCAACTCTATTTTTCTTCTCTTGGAAGTAAAGTCGACCATTTCGGATCATAAATTCATAGTAGCAATATGTATGTGATTTTTTTTTTTTTTTTTTTAGAAATGTTTGGAAAACAATTTTTTTTTTAATTTCTTTGTTACCTTCTTATAAATTATTATATATTTTTCTTCAAAATACCACTGCACAAATATGATGAGTGTTTCTTAAGAAGGAAGTAGTGGTTAAGTGTTATGCTTAAATTAGCACTTCCCTTTTTGGTTGAAAAGAAATATCATAATCAATATCTCGAATTTGAACATTTAATTTTAAATATTTATTTATTTATTTATTTTTGCAAAGGAACATTTAATTATTTATTCCTTTATTAATAACATTTATGATAAGATTGAAGTTGTAATTGTTTTAAATGACAAAATTGTGAGAAAATATTTGTAAATATAGCAAAATATCTAGTGGTAGATAATGATAGATTACTGGTTATCATTGATGAATAGTGACATTTTGTTGTATTCATAAATAAGTTAACTCATTTTGCTATATTTGAAAATAACTCTTAAATTTAGATAAGTTTTCAAATATAATAAAATGAGCTAAAATATTTACAAATATAGCAAAATATCACTGTCTATCAGTGACAAACTTTAATAGATTATTATCATCTATCATTGTCTATTAATGATAGATAGCGATAGACTTTAATAGACATTGACATTTTGTTATATTTAAAAATATTTTCAATAGTTTTACCGTTTAATAAATAATTACCCTTAAATTTACACATTAATGGTAAATTCAATTATTGGAGAAGTATGATTAAGACTAGATAATAAAAGCCATTAATTGCTATAATCAACTACATAATGGTTATAGTTTGAAGGTTTTGAACATTAATCCAACTTCCTCTTTCGTCTTTCCCCCGTCGCCTTCCCTTCTTCAATATTACTTCAATGAGGGGGTTGTACCAATTTTTTTATAATTTCAAATATACACTCTAAAATTTTGGAGTTGTATCAATTTAAATTTTGAAATAACTTATTAGGTTAAATCATTAAATAAATCATATTAGACAATTTATTAAGATTGCATTTGAAAATCATGTACCAATTTTTTTATAATTTCAAATATACACTCTAAAATTTTTAAGTTGTATCAATTTAAATTTTGAAATAACGTATTAGGTTAATTCATTAAATAAATCATATTAGACAATGTATTAAGATTGCATTTGAAAATCATATATACATTCAATTCTTATACATGTGTAGACTTTTTTTCGAATGTTAAATTAATAGAATGGACAATTAGAATTCATGCATAAATAATTTTCAAAGAAATCTTAATTGAGAATCTAAATTGATTCTCTTATGAAAGTTAAGGGGTTTAATTGAAAAATTATAAGTCTCACGTGATGTTTATCCAAACAAAACGTAACGAAATGTATAAATTGATGCACTTACGAAAGTTAAAAAAAATAAGATGACTTGCCACTCAGACAATAGATGTTAAATTGAATGTTTAGGCTTGTTTTGTGACAAAAAGAGAATATCAATTAGAGAACTAAAAAGCAACACATAGAGATTGGTAACTCAGTTTGATGATAATCACCTACGTCTAGAGGGTAGTGTTTTCAAGAAAGGTAATTCACTAATATTAAAGAGTCAAACATTTACAATGTAATACTTATCCATAAAGTAACGTCATTTACAGTGACACATGTAGAGCCTAACTCATAGATCACCTAGGCTCCCTTTAGATATGAAGCTCCCCCTCAAAGACACTTAGGCTCCCCTCAAGTATTGCTAATATTAGTGTTGAACACTTAGGCTTCCGTCAGTGTATGAGATTTCCTCTCTAATGATGTTATCTTCCCTTCTATTAGTGAACTCTATTTATTGATATAACTTAGGCTCACCCTAAGTTGGAGAACTTCTTCTCGAGCACAGAAGTCTTAGGCTCCCCTAAGACAAAGAATTCCTTCTCAAAAGCAAACCCTTAGACTCCATCTAAGACTAGGATTATCTTCTTGTTCTTGAAATCTTCAACAATGGTCTTACACATACAGTAGATTATAGTGAGCAATGACAAGAACGATCAATTTTGCAACGTCCGACCATTACAAAACATAAATCACAAGTAAAACAAATTAGGATTGACAACCTTAAAAAGAACATAACTTGCTCTTTTATATGACTAGCGAAAAATAGGAAAAATAGCTCCATTAAGAATCTGTAGAGCTTAAACAAGGAAAAAATCCAGAAAAAATAAATCTGCAAAATTTTCTAGATAAATAAACAAATAAGCTATAGGGTTGACATCTTTTGTGACATATTCTATAATAACTTCTGTGACATCCATGAAACCTACACAAGCAACCTTAAACAAATATATAATCAATTAACAAAGCCCAAACAAAGTTCAATGTTTGAATTGATACAATTATTAGTTCAGAGTTTAAATTGACACAATCTCTAAAGTTTTAGAGGTGTAAGTTAATATTTCTGCTTTTTTTAGACATACAATAAAGCAAACCTTAGCACCTAAACACCTAAATCCCTCTCTTGAGAAGGAGAGAAAAGAATAGAAGGAGAAAAGATATCTTTCCAAACTCGAGAGAACACAAGCTAAAACCTGCTATATTATAGACAAATTTGCTCTTCCGCTCGATAGATTTTCACTAGAAGAAAATTGGGATTTAATGACATTTAAAAACTATTGGATTAAGTTCGTGACAGTTATTTCCAATCATTATATCGTCTGTAAATGTAGAAGCTTCAATGACATCAAAATGTCATAATTAGTCTTCTTATGACAATAATTAATTATCAACAATGAACAATTACTAACAATCATTATTTGTCATTTTTAAGCATATTATAAATTTTTATCTTTGTCACCAATTGACTTAAGATTTCGTATTTTCTGTATCGTTATGGATATTGACGATAATTATTAAATGTCAACAAAAAAAAATATAACAACGATTTTTTATTGTCAATACTATTTGAACCATGACTCAATATTTGTTACCAATTAATTCAAGATTTGGTATTTTCTGTATTGTTATGGATACTAACAACATTTATTAAATGTAAAAAGGAATAATAATAGTAATAATAACGACATCTTTCTATTGTCAACATGACATTTTTTTGTCAATAATATATAAACCATTACATTTGTTGACAC
The DNA here is from genome assembly GCA_030954485.1 of Citrullus mucosospermus. Classification (NCBI taxonomy): domain Eukaryota; kingdom Viridiplantae; phylum Streptophyta; class Magnoliopsida; order Cucurbitales; family Cucurbitaceae; genus Citrullus; species Citrullus mucosospermus. Next base: position 29,153,763 of record CM062061.1, on the reverse strand, counting down.
TTTTATATTGTCAATGAAATACATTTTTTATTCTTGTTCCTTCATTGAATCCTGCCATTACACATATATTCTTCGTAATTAACTAAACATACTTATACAAAGCAACAACTACCCAACATACAACAATTATCTATTGTTTTATGGCTTCATTCCTCCAATGGATTCTTGCAAAACCTAGTAAGAAAACAAAAATCATATTGGACTTCAACCCAACCCATCAATATATTGACAATTATTACAATATAAGGTTTTACCTTTTGATGTCAAAGATTTTTCTAGTTGATCGATATCGATCTTCTAAAACATTGATGTTGTAACCTACACTCACAACATTAGAACACGCATAATCAAATTGGGCAAATACTTTACTTACAGAGCAATGATGTCATAACATATAACCATAATGCATCCATGTAAACGAGCATCCAACAATATTCAAATCGTCGAATACCATATATTGCAATGATACATAGGAAAGATTGTCAACTCAATCCAAAATATACAAGAAATCCATATGGCCACTAATATAAACATATAACCACAATACATTTTCAACCATGATATACTATATAGGGAAACATAACAATATAAACAAGATTATCGAACACGATAGTAAATACATATTACTAAAGACAAAATAGCATCCTCAACTCAAACAACGAAAAAATACAAGAAACTTAAAGAAAATCCTCACACAAAATGTTAAAAGAAACTTGATATTTCTTTCCTTCATTTTTTATTTTTTTGCGTATGTTTATGGGGTTGTAAAAAAAGGGAAAATGTAAGAAATGACTTACCTATTGGTCACCAATATTCCTTCAAACCTTCGAAGAATAAAACGTACTTAATACTCAAAGTAGTCTAGAATATATATGAATCAAAGTGCAAAGTCATACAACACTTGGTAACTCCCCCCCCCCCCCCCCCCCCCCCCCTTTTTTTTCTTTTTTCTTTTTTGGGGTTGTAAACACAATTAATGGGTAAGAAATGACTTATCTATTGGCCACTAATAAGTTGCTTGCATTACAAAAAATATTACTTTAAACCTTCATATAAAATAAAATGTAAATACTCAAACTAGTATAGAATATATATGAATCTAAGTGCAATGTCATACAACACTTGATAACTTTTCTTATGTCACATAAACTCATTTTTCCTTGTAGTGTTTAAAAAAACAAAAGAAACACATTCTTAAAATAAGGAAAGATGATCCTTTGCCATTCTCGTAAATATTAGATGGTGTGCCGTTTTTCTCACTTCATTATGATTTTCATCCCTTTTGACTCATTGCAAATCTCTTATTCCCTCTCTGCCTCTTTCTTTAATCTTGGTGCTATGAGAGTTGTGATTTTCACCGGAATTTTCACCGGAAGCCCGGAATTATGACGGGTTTTTTTTTTTTTTTTTTGGATTAAATTTTCTTTTTTCATGTCTCAGTCAGTCTAAGACGTTGGATCAATATTCAGACGTAGCACAATATGGTTATTACTACATAATAATGAGGAAGTTGGATCGATATTCAACAACCTTGAAGCTATGGCAATTATTTAGTGGGTTATAACAATTAATGGCTTTTATTATTTGGACTTCTTAATCATACTTCTCCAACTCCAATTGACTTCGATGCATGGGCTGCATTAAAATATAGATAAACTTCATTATGATGTACCAGTTTCATAATCTCGTTTTTAATGGGACTATTTTCAAATATAACAAATGAGTCAAACTATTTACAAATATAGAAAACTTCCAGTGATAGATTATGATAGACCGCGATAGATTTCATCCCTTCTGATAGTGGATTTTGGTCGAGGAAGGAGCGATGGGGTTTAAGAAGGTGGTGACCACTACAAGAAAAAGGTACTTTCCCAACACCATAAATCAATAGCAAATAGTGAAAAACACATCGAGAGATCATCTCATGACGGTATTCAAGTTATTGGAAGTATAGTTGGGAAATACTTGTTGGGAGACTTACTCCCAACGCCGGTAGCACCCCATCGACAATTCTCAATAACTACCACCGCCATATGTACGACGTCAGGAGTAATCATGCCCCGACAGCTAATATACGTGTCGAGGGTCGATACCCATAACTCCCGACAAGGTTCTACTGGCATCGGGAGTGCATTACATCTGAAGTCCACCTCCGTTCCTGATTAATCTCCTAACAAGGTGTTGAACCATCAGGAAATAGGGCAAACTTCTCGACGGTTTGTAATCGGTGTCGGGAGTTTGTTACGTCTGAAGCCCACCTCCATTCCTTATATATCTTCCAACAAGGTATTTAACCGTCAGGAGTAAGTATATCTATTAATATTATTATTAATTATTTTTAATTTTGGTCTTCGTTGGGGTTTAGCGACATGTGTAGATCTATTGGAACGATTGTGGATCTATAGAGGCTGGAACATCGGTAGTGCAAAAATCCTAGTGCATGGCTCTGATACCATGTTGTTTCGTGTATTATATTGAATAATCGGCCTACCTTTATAAAGGTGAATGAAAGACTAAATAGACACTAAGAAATCAACTAATTAAGAAAGTAAGAAAGTACAAACAAAAATATATAGAAAAGAAAACTACTCATTAGGAGAATTACAGCTCATAAGTACAAATCATAATTTATGTTAATATAAATATTTATTAAGTATGGATTAAATAAATTCAATATGAATGACATTGCATAAAAGAATGAACAAATCTTATCTTATTTTGCTATCTTAAGTAGTGGGTAAGAAGAAGAATTTTTGTACTATTTTCCCAAAACATTATTATTATAATACCCTAAATTGTTCTTATTTATTAATAATAATAATAATAACAATAATAACAACAACAACTAAATTATACATTCTCTCTCCACCTCTCCAAAATCTTCATTATTTTGAGTTTCATTTCTCTATCCCTCCCTCTCTCCTCAACTCTCACGAAAATTTCACCAAATTCTTTATTGGAAGAGACAAGCATGAGCGTTCTAATCATGGAGAGATGGAAGAAGGGATTTAGAGAAAGTAACTGACCTAATTTGTAGAAGGCCATCAAATAATATATTTAATTTTTTAGTACAAAAATTGTAGTGTGGGTGATTGAACCTAAGTCGGAGTGCATGTCAATATCACTAGGTTAAGCTCACTTTGGCATTATATATTTGATTTTGTCTTATTATAACTATTAGGGGTTTTGTTCGTAACGAGGAAGATCTCGAATGGGGTTCTTCACGAAGTTCGAAAGAAAGGAATAAAAAAGAGTTTCTCTATGGCCTCCTCGTTTTGAGACATTATGGCTTTGGGGTCGACCCCGGTAACAAAGAAGGAATCCATAAAAACTTGGGATTCGACACCATTGTTTGGGGTCCGTAATAGAATAAGTTTGGATTGTAGTATAATTCAAAACTCATGTTTGGATTGAGCGTTTTGAGTTTGTTTTGTAATATTAAACTCATTCCGTTCCGGCAGACTTTCACCAAACCCTCCTTATCACAGTTTTCACATTTCACAATCCCATTTCTGTTCCCTCTCGATATCTCACGCATTCCAACACTCCTCTGATTCCTAGTAATTCTAATTATATTCTAGCCTCCCAAACAACCCGTTAGTATTTTATGTTAGCAAACTTTACACAATATTTTATTTTAGCCTATGTCATTACCTTCCATTAAATATTAATTATATTTAACACAAACCTTGATATTATAACTTACAGTTTGAAATTTTTTTCAAATTACCTTTATTCATTACTTGCTACAAAAGTAGCATTTAAAAATTATATGGACTCTATAAAATTAATAAATTTAATGACGTGTCGAATATTGAATGGGAGTAATAAATACTATGGTAGTGTTAGATTTTTTCTTACGCATGTGTAAACATATGCTCAAGTAAATGATGAACAAGCCAGGTGGCCACACTGCTTAGATTTCCATTATATAATTCACAAAAATTAACTATGAAATAACGCTAGAATAGTTTCTTCTACCAAGGTTAGGACTAAAATAGCATATTAAAGAATTTTAGAGATTGAAATATAAATGAAGCTGAAAATTATTAGAACTTGTTATTAATATATATAATATTTCATTAATCATTTAGGGTTCTAAATCCATTTCAAAATTCAACATATGTCGATTTTAGCAACAAATTCATTTTAGTTCTCCGTTTTTGAAATTTATGCTTATTTTCTCCCATCTTTCAATTATAATTTTTCACCATTATTAAAGAAGCATTCGAATTCTTATTCAAATTCTAAATAAAAAAGTTCAAAATTTGGCTTGGTTTATAAAACATTAGTAGAAAGTGGATAACATAGCATGGAAACTTATGGGCATATAAGTAGTGTTTACAAACTTAATTTTAAAAACTAAAAACCAAATTGTTACCGAGCCAAAGTGATATCCATTAATTTAAATTTTTGAGCCAATTAACGATTTAATATGGTATAAAAACTGGTCTAAAAAGATTCTGTGTTGGGTCAATCGACGTGAAAAGAAGTATTTTATTTGAAGCTTAAAAGGGCAAATTTCCCTCTCTTTATACATGTATTATTGTGATGAACTGATTTGGTTTGGGGGAACATAGAGAAAAGAAATAAGGAGATTGAGGATGACATGATGATTTGGTTTTTTTTTTTTTTTTTTTTTTTTTTTTTTTTTTTTTTTTTCAAAGATGAAATGATGAAATGCCATAAAATTTTAGTTAATAATTTAGGTGTGGCAATAAGGAAAAAGGCCTAAAGCCAGCTTGTCTCTAATTGGTCGAAAAATATAACTATTATTGGATCCACAATCCTTTGAATCACATTGATCGTGCCAAGCAGCAAGCAACCTCCACCCGAAAAAAAAAAAGTTTTTTTTTTTCTTTTCTAAATTGTAGTTTTTTAAAAAAAGAATGTAAAATTTTTAATTACTTGGCTTATAAATATTTGACTTTAAATAACTTAACTTTACATTAAAGGTGCAAACTGTTTTAATTATTATTCACCTTCTATATGAACAATTTAGCAAAGATTTTTAGCATAGTGCATTGAGTGATAAGTGTGTCGTCTTTAGAATTGGTTTTTATATTTGATTTAGTATTGTAGTTACAAGCACTTTATTTTATCTAGAGAACCTAAAAGAAAGAGTGAATTAATCTAAATCGAACCTAAACCTATTTAAGTTGAGAATCAACCAAAGGAGGTATTATTCAAGACATTGGTTTCATCTATTGAAAAACAACTTGATTAAATTAATAACTCAATTTTATTATGCAACAATTTCTAACATTCATTCCCACAATCCTCCACTTTTAGCAACTTCTAAAAGAATTCTTCATTATCATGCAAAAATTTACACTAATCATGCATTCAAATTTGAACTTAAACTTTACTTTTCCAATCTAAGATTTAAACCGTGCAAAGAGTACACAAATAATTTATTGCAAATATAGGAACAACTCAATCCATCAACGAAAACTAAGAAGAGAGAGGAAAATACAAACTTAGGTGTATGATATGCTTCCTTAGAGGAATAAAATAAGTTATTTATTTATTAATTTTTAAGAAAAATTAAGGAAGATACTATTATCTTTTTTTTTTTTTAATTAAAAAGAAAAAGTTTGAAGTTATCGATGTTATATTTTTTTAATGGATTTGACCATAATATAGCAGCTGTGGTACAGAAGTTGGAAAGATAATTATGTATTGATATTATATTTTATTCAATGGCTACAAACGGCAAGAAAAGGACATTAGCACTTATTTTTTTCATTTTCCAAAAAGGGTTTTTTGGGATAATTTATGAGGCAACATAATAATTAAAAGCCTCCTTTTGCTTTTGTTATTGGGTTGTCAAATACATGCCTTCTCCACCAAACCAATAAAGCTTCTGGTATTCTATTTCTAAAGCTATAATGTAAGCATGTCCATCATAATTACAAACTTTTAACTTCAGTTCAATATTTGTATTTTATTTATTTATTTATTATTATTGCTGTTTCAATTAATTGGTAGTTTCAAATTTTCTCCAAGCTTTGCTGATAATGGTATTGTCAAATGTTTGGTTTTGTTCACCATTTTAAGAGATTTGAAATCAAAGGTGTGTGTTGATTTTTGAAAAAAGAAAAGAAAATACATTTAAAAAAAAAATGTTTAACAACTACTTAAAATAGCTTTCTAAAAAATTAAGTTTATGAAATAAGTTGGTTTGAGAGAAACACTTAAATCAACTTTTAGAAAATTGATTTTTAAGCGTTGTTGCAATGAAAGTTAATTATGCATGATGCGTTAAAATGACCTTATGTTATGTTGATGTTACTTTAAATTGGTTCAATTAAATGCAAATTTTCCTATTAAAAACCCAAGTGTATGTTTAAAATAGGTTTCTTGGAAAGTCTAGGGTCGAAAACAAAGATTTGTAACAATTTGATGTTAAGAAAATTCTTTGATTTAATGTAGTTTACTATACAAATGAATATGTGTAAGATGTTGTAGATGATAATAGATGGAAATATGGAATCAATGAATATGTAGGTCTTTCAATCAACATAATCTTAATACAAATAAGATAGATGGAAATGAAAGTGAAATGTGAAATATATAACGTCAAGCCGCCAATGAAATGTCTTGCTTCTTGAAGGCTTGAGATGAAAGTTGTTTGATATAATTTGCACATGGGGGAATGGATAGATTCTCACTCTCTGGGAGATGACACTAAACTTTCACTCAAAATCTTCTCACAAGAGAGCTCGGGGTAGAAGGTGATGATAGTGGTGAGGGAGATTGAACAAAGTTTTCACCCACTATATTCCTTCTATATTCAACTTGAGCTTCCTCGGCTATTTATAAGCGTTCAAAAAGTGGTATCATAATTGTCTGACACTTTTGCATTTAATTTCATGCCCAGCTGCAGAGACTTCATTGCGTCATAGTTTCATTGGTTCTATCGTGACTCGGTCAAATCAGTCGTCCACTTGCGTATAGACACAACAACCACCAATTTTCTTTTTCTTCTCGACGCCAGGTTCTTCAATTCGTCAATCAGTGGAACAATGTAGTCTTGACGATTCTGACAACATCTTTTTCTTGTTCTTTAGCGTTTTTGGCTTCTTTTTGTCAAATCCTGCATTCAAAAAACATAAAAATCATAATTTCCAAGATGGAAGCTTTTGTAAACATCATGAATGTAAAGTTATTCATATCACACTATTTCATTCTCAAATTCATGCGTTCATCTTCTAAATTACTCTATTTAACATTAAATTTTCTCGAATACTAACACGCACAAACCAAAAACCATTTCTAAAAGAGTAATACTTAGGTCCCATGCTCCCTCTTCCGAAAAATTTCACGAAATGACCCAAAAACTAAAAACTTATCTATAGATGACCCACTACCGAAAACTTTATCATAAGTGATCTTTTGGACACGTGAAATACTAATTTTACCCTCCCGAACTTAAAACAACCCAAAACGCGCCTTTCCATTTTTTCTTTAAAAGTCGCCTCCTACCCGTTGGAATGCTTTTCCTCTTTCGCTTTCTCTCACAACCTTTCTCTTTCTCTCTCAAAATTTCCCGCTTTCTCACTGAACGTCCCCATTTTCCCTCTTCCAACCTCGTCGCTTTCGCTTTCACTTTCTCTCCGACCCTTTCAATTTCACTCTGAAGGTTCGCTTTCTCTCTGAACCTTTCGCTTTCTCTCTTGTCCTTTCCCTTTTCCCGGGCGTTTCGTCTTAGCCTTCTTCTCTTCTTTTCATCATCGCCGTCACCTGCTTCATTTTAAAGGTAGGCCCCGTACTATGTTGAGGATCGCCCACAACAGGCTGAACGATCGCTTAGTATAGATCAAGAGATCGTTGAACTTCGATCAAACGATCTCTTGGCATATATTAAACGATCGCCCAGTCTAGGTCATATGACTAAGCGATCGTGTAGATTCTTAAGCGATAGTGTATAACTAAGCGATTGTTTAAGGTACTACGCGATCGTGTAGATTACTAAGCGATAGTTTAGTCCGATACGTGATCGCTTAGTTTACTAAGCGATCGTAGAGTATAGACTAAGCGATCTCGTAGTAATATACACGATCGCCTAGTACCTTAAACGATCGCTTAGTATTATATACTATCGCTTAGGAATCTACACGATCGCTTAGTCATATCTACACGATCGCTTAGTGTTTAATAAGCGATCGTTTATGCTTTTTTTAATATGTTTAACTGACTTTATACTGCATTTCAAATCTGTAGGTTATCAATGGCGGTATCTGAGGACAAGTACTTCCCAGCCACCGTCTCCTGCATGGTCCACAAAACCAGCTCCCTGATCAAGAGCAAACTGACCACCGATCAGATGGAGATGTTCAGGAAGACTTCATTTGGTCCACTCCTGAACGTGGACCTGGTGTTCAACGGACAGTTATTCCACCACTTCTTGCTACGGGAGGTGAGGGAGGATAGCACCGACTCAATCAGCTTCAACATTTTGGGGAAGAAGGTCACCTTCACCCAGGAAGACTTCAATCTCGTAACCGGACTGTGGCCGACGGAAGAAACAGTCGATCGAGATACATGAGATTACGGCGTCTCATCCTTGGACCTAGGGACCCGAATGACAAGAAAGAAAAACTAGTCAAGGATGTTGAGGTGACCTTCGAGAAGACCATCTTTACCAACGATCAAGACGCCGTGAAGGTGACCCTCGCCTTGTACATCGAGACCGTTATGATGGGCAAAGACAAGAAGACACAATTCGACATGAAGATACTCGGGATTGTGACGACTTCGAAGTCTTTGCGAACTACGACTGGTCGTCTGTCTTCTTCAACCGCCTGTTGAGCAGTATGAAGACTATCATGCGCGGAAAGAAAGAGGCGCATGATATCAAGAAGGCAGACAACCCCAAGCACATCACCTACTACTGCATCAAGGGATATGTGCTTGCGTTCCAGGTACGATTTAGTCCAACTTACTCTCCAGCAATTATATTTCTTTATTTTGCGTAAGCCTGATCTGATCCGTTTTTTTGTTTTTTTGTGTTACAGGTCTGGGCATACGAGATATTGTCCACCTCCAGCAAGTTCGTGGCTACTAAATCAAGCAAAACAAACATTCCACGAATTTTGAGATGGACATGTTCCCAGCCGCCATCATATAAATCGTTGGAGAGGAATGTCTTCCAACCCAAAGAGGTAACTCATCTCCTACCAAATCTAAGCGATCGTTTAGACAATCTAAACGATCGTTGATATATATATCAACGATCGTATAGATTAGCTAAACGATCGCTTAGTATAAGAATGTGATCGCTTAGTATAATCTAAGCGATCGTTTAGCTTATATATACGATCGTTTACAGTATTTTACTAACCTTTTTGATTGTTCATTTGTTGTTTGCATTACAGACAATCGTCCGAATGAGACTTGTGCCCTCGCCGGATGAACCGAGGTACAAGGAGGATAGAGCTAGGGGGGTTGAGTTGACGCCGTATGTCACCCCTGCGTCAAGAGATCAGCCGTCAACTGACACGGATGCAGACCAATCCGAGACCTCACACGGATTCCTCGAGCAGCCCGATGTTCAAGTTGAACCCCCTCTGCCACAAGAACAAGAACAAGTCGACCAAGAAGGAGTGGAGACCAACCCGAGTCCTCTCCCGGTGCAGTCCAGTGGTCAGAGAGGGAAGAAAAGGCGCGCCGAGACGTCTGAGAGGCAACCCAGCTCCTCTAGGAGGCACAGACACTCAAGGTCGTACAAACTCCTGTCGAAGGAGTTATCTGCTGTTCGCACCGACTTGGCGAACCTAACGACAATGGTTCGTGAGCAGCACGACCATGTAAGCCAGCAGATAGACTACCTGAGAAAGTTTATAGAGCGTCTATGCCAGGTTAGACTCCTTCTGTTTGTTTTTGGTTTTTTTTTCATACTTATCGCATATGAAAAGGTAAGCGATCGTTTACAAATGATAAGTGATCGCATAGTATTGGTATGCGATCGCTTATCATTTGTATGCGATCGCTTACCTTTTCATATGCAATCGCTTAGTATTTGTCTGGGATCGCCATACCATTTGTATGCGATCGCATACCATTTATACGTCTAACACATGTCTTTTTTGTCTGGTTCAGAGGGGCGAAGATGACGAAAGAGAGTACAATGGGGAGAACGAGGGTGGTGAAGCTGACGACCAACCCACAGAAGAAGGGGGTGACGGGTGTAACGAAACGGCGGCGGTGGAAGAAACCACTGTCGCCACCAATGAAGAAGCCACCCCAATCAACCACCCCACGACGCAGCCACCATCCATCCAAGAGCTCCCCATTGAAGAAGTGCTCCCCACTTAATCATTCAACATGAGGAGCATCGGAGAATTAACAAAGACAGCCGAAATGGCCAAGGTATGTATGTGATTAAATTTCATACACACATTATTTAAATATCTATTCTAACACAATTCCATTGTTGTATAGGAACGGAAGGTGATGCCTGACCGTCGGAAGAGGTCTAAGCCGACAAGGTTTTCACCGGAGGATGTGAAGAGGCAGAAGAGAGAGCCAACATCCTCCAAACCCGTTCACCCCTCACAACCTTCCCAAACTTCCGAACCTTCTCCTCAGCCAATTCCCCAACCATTCGAACCCTCCAAACCTTCCAATCTTCCAAACCTTCACCTCCACCTTCTAAACCTTCCAAACCTTCCAAACCTTCCAAACCTTTACCTCCACTTCCACCTTCACCTCCACCTCCACCTCCACCTTCTAAACCTTCCAAACCTTCCAAACCTTCACCTCAACCTCCACCTCCACCTCCACCTCCTTCTCCACCTCCACCTTCCAAACCTTCATCTCCCCAGCCTCCACCTTTTCAACCTCCACCTCCACCTTCCAACCCTCCATCTCTCCAGCCTCCACCTTCTCAACCTCCACCTCCACCTTCCAAACCTCCATCTCTCCAGCCTCCACCTTCTCAACCTCCACCTCCACCTTCCAAACCTCCACCTCCCCAACCTCCTCCTTCTCAACCTCCACCTCCACCTCCACCTCCACCTTCTCAACCTCAACCTTCCCAAACTCCACCTTCTCAACCTCAACCTTCCCAAACTCCACCTTCCCAAACTCCACCTTCTCAACCTCAACCTTCCCAAAATCCATCTTCTCAACCTCAACCTTCCCAAACTTTACTTTCTCAACCTCAACCTTCCCAACCTCCACTCCACCTCCACCTCCACCTCCATCTCCTCAACCTATAGTCCCTGTCCCCAACTTCCCCATCAGATCGGTCCGTGTGTATGATCCCCTGTTTCCGATTCTAGATGTGCTCTGGTCTGCGTATAAGAAGTGGAGGAGCACTCCGAAGACGAAGGACGAGGTGAGGACAGTCACATACGCCTCACGGACCAAAGAATTCTTCCGCACTCTTGAGAAGAATACATGGGTGATTGAGGACGTAAGTATTTCCTTAACACTTATCTTATCGTTTATATTTGTCTAAGCGATCGCACAGACTTGAACTAAACGATTACTGATATAATCCTATGCGATCGCTTATTATTAAACGATCGCATAGACTATATAAACGATCGTTTAGACAACTCTAAGCGATCGTTTAGTTCAACATAAACGATCGCTTATATTTAGTAAGCGATCACTTATGTTTAATAAGCGATCGCTTATGAATTCATAAACGATCGTTTAGAAATTCAGTTGCTATTATTGCTAACCTATTACGTTTTTTCTGTAGAATATGGACATACTAGTGCTCCATGTTCATCGGAAGCTTCACTCCCGCCCCGATTTGTGTTCACATTGGTTTACGGTGGTGAACACTGCCGTTATGGTATGTACATTAATATCTGATAGTTTGACTTATTGTTATTATCGTTTAATCTAACATTTGGTTTCCTACAGGATTCCCTCACGAATATTGAAGGAATTTCCACGAACATACAGCCTAATGGTGTGGTGATACATGATGGCACAGTTGAGCCTTGGACCAACAAGGTTGCACACTCAGGCTACTGGGCGATGCACCTGACGTTCATGGAGTTCGCACACGGTCTGAACGAAGAGTACAAGCCTGCGTGGTCGGAGGTTGATTACGTTTTCGGGCCGATCAACATAAATGAGCATTGGCTCATGGCGGCAATCGACCTTCGGGAGTCCACCATATTCGTCTTCGACTCCATGCCAGACTACATACGTGCGGACATAGTGAACCCAAGACTCCAACTGCTCGCCGGGGCCATACCATCTATTTTGATCGCAGCCGGTTTCGACACCAATATTCCGAATTTCAAGTACCGGCCATGGGACGTGAAGCGATCCAAGACAACGCTTCAATGGGGCAAATCCCTCGATTGTGGGATTTTTTCATGTAAATTTTTAGAATACCTTGTAACGAATACTAATAGAGATAGTTTAAATTTGAACAATATGCCTGTATTTAGGAAACAATATGTAGCCGAATTATGGGCAGACAAATTTTTATGGTAAATCAATGAAGTTAGTATTCGTTTAAGTTTTGTCTCAATTATCTCATTTAAATTTTGTCTCAATAAAATTCTCTCAATAAAATGATGACTTAATACTAATTAATCACTTAATGATGACTTAATACTAATTAATCACTTAGTAAATCACTTAGTAATCGTTTAATGAATACTACGCGATCACTTAGTAAATCACTTAGTAATCGTTTAATAAATACTATGCGATCGTGTAGTAAATATTATGTGATCGTGTAGTCAATACTACACGATCGTGTAGTAAATACTATACGATCTAGGTGGTAAATACTACGCGATCTAGGTGGTAAATACTATGCGATCTAGGTGGTAAATACTATGCGATCTAGGTGGTAGATACTATGCGATCGTGTAGTAAATATCATGCGATCGTGTAGTCAATACTATGCGATCGTGTAGTAAATACTATGCGATCTATGTGGTAAATACTATGCGATCGTATAGTAAATATTATGCGATCGTGTAGTAAATACTATGCGATCGTGTAGTTAACACTTAACGATCACCTATGTAAACAACTACAAATTAAAATAATTACAATTGCAATTACATATACACTTAAGTCCATTGTAAAAAATAAAATAAAAAATACCAAATCCATTGTACATATACACTTAACGATCACCTATGTAAACAACTACAAATTAAAATAATTACAATTGCAATTACATATACACTTAAGTCCATTGTAAAAAATAAAAAATAAAAAATAACCAAGTCCATCGTCCCTTGCGTCCATCGTCCAATGCGTGTTATGCGTTCAATTCGTCCAATGCGTTCAATGTGTTCAATGCGTCCAAGTCGTCCAATTCGTCCAATGCGTCCAATGCGTCCAAGTCATCCTTCACGTTCCATGCATCCCATGCGTCCCCGTGGCAGGCGTCATCAGTGGCTGCCGGCATGTTTTTCTGTTGTGCCCTCTTTGACAGCATCGCGTACACTTATGTACTTGTCGTGGCTCCTCACCGGTTGAGGGGATTCTAATGGTCTGTCGTCGACCTACACTTGGTACCTTCCGCGGTGGTAAGATCTCGAAGTCATCGAAATCAGGTCTTTGCCTCCACTCTTGTCGATGGCCAACTGGGTATATCGGTTCGGCATAAGCGGCAAGTACACACTCTACTGTGAACCACTTCGAGCACAATGTTTGAACGTTAATGTTTCGCATGGCTGCCGCAGCTACTGCGTGTGAGCATGGAATCTCCATGCAATTGAACTCCATGCACGTACATGTTCGTGAACGGAGATCAACCAGTCCACCAAGATGCCCATCGTCAATACTTAACACATACATGTCCACTGGAGATACACGATAAGTTCTGGACATCGATTCAGCCTCTTTAAGGATAGTCATTGCATAGTCGGTTACAAGGTTTGTGCATGCCATGGCATGTGTATGTCTGACATAGAACCAACTCTGTAACCAACCCCGAATATGCTCCAGAAGCTTCGTAATCGGCAGTTCCCTCGCGTCTTTTAATACTCCATTGAGGCATTCTACTATATTCGTGGTCATCTTGTCATACCTACAATGGACTTGGTACACCCGCGCCCAGCGATGTAATCCAATCTCTTCAAGGTAGGCTGTCACCCCGGGATACATTTGAAGCTTAGACCAATATATTTGAAACTCTGACATCCTGTAGGCCTTGGCTGCTAGGTAGAAGTGCGGAATAATGTCCTTATTCTTGAACTTATCCATCAAATTATTCCGAATATGGTATATACACAATGCATGGAATGCTTCTGGGAATATACTTGATACAGCCTTCCCAATGGATATGTGACGATCTGATATGATCACCAAGTTAGGGATGTATCCGATCGAGGCCTTCAAGTGGGTCATGAACCAAAGCTAGGATGCATCGTTCTCGCCGTCTACGATACCGAACGCGATTGGATATATGTTGTTGTTGCCATCAATACATGTTGCTATCAACAACATACCTTTATATTTCTCGTGCAAATGCGTACCGTCTACAACAATAACAGGACGGATGCAGTTCAAGAATCCCCTAATGCATGGACCGAACGCCATGTACACGTACTTAAAGTACCGCTGCTCTTCTACTTCAACCTCAAACACAGTGCCTGGATTTGCAAGTTTCAATGCCTCACCATATGAATTGACAAGCGCGTATGATCCTTCTGGCGACCCTCTTGCAAATACCAAGGCATACTCCCTTGCACGATAAGCTCGCCCATAGCTTATATTCACACCATAATCCTGTCGGACATCTTCAATTATATCCCTTGGACGGTACGTTCGGCCTACTTGATCGTACTTGGACTTGATTAAGTGGCCAATAACCCAACTCTTGGCTTGTTGGTGATTACTAGTCCTCATCTTAAGGGAACACGTATGGGCGCTCGGATACTTCGTCACTTTGAAAGAATCACTTCCTTCTAGTTTCTTCGCACGAACTCTCCATTTGCATCCCTCGACCAAACACCGAACTGTCAGCAAACTCTTCGTGGACTTCATCACACCGTATCCAAAGTTCTTCTTCAAAGCGAGAATTGATAGTTTAACTGACAGGTCATATTTGGAGAAGAAAATTTGACCTTCCCTTACATCCTCGTCGTTCAAACAATCGTGGGGGACTGTGATGAGGTCTTCGTACAATGGGCCATTTGATGGACCGGCTATGTCTACAAATGGTTGGCTTGGGACAGTGGGTGGCACTTGGACAGTGGGTGGTACTTGGACGGATGGCATTGCCACGGGTGGAGTTGGGATTGTCTGTGGTATTGACCACTGTCCGTGCACGTCATATGAAGGAATACTTTGACCAGCCCATTCTTCACTTCTGTCATCCCCCAGACTGCATGCCTCAACATTCTCCTCCAATGATGACGTGGTGGGAAAATCATATGTTGATATGTTTGGAACTGCTTCAGCCGTTGGACTGCATATGTCATGTACTTCATGCCTCTCATGAGGTGTAAGTGATACGAACAATGGCATCCGAGATGCATCACTTCCTTCTAGAAAAAAATTTAGATCTTCATCGTCTATTAATTCAATTGGAGGCACTTGGACCAAAAGATTATAGCAGCACTTGATGTGTATATCGAACAGGTATGGATCAATGTTCAGTCTTTCATGCAGTATGCTAACTAATTCACTACATGTTATATCTTTCCTGATTTTCAGACCTTTCATTTGACCTCCAACATAGTTGCATCCGGACTGATCCCATTCCCCACCAAATCGCACAAAGATTCGAAGTAGATTCGTTGTACTACAGAGAAGATAAGTTTTTTGGTTAGAAATGATCTTCAGTCAAGTATAAACGATCGTCTAATATCATGTATGCGATCGCCCTGTGATGGACTAATCGATCGCATAGTATCATGTATGCAATCGCCTGGTGATGGATTAAGCAATTGCATAGTATCATGTATGCGATCGCCTGGTGATGTACTAATCGATCGCATAGTATCATGTATGCGATCGCCCGATGATGGACTAATCGATCGCATAGTATCATGTATGCGATCGCCTGGTTATGGACTAATCGATCGCATAGTATCATGTATGCAATCGCCTGGTGATGGATTAAGCAATTGCATAGTATCATGTATGCGATTGCCTGGTGATGTACTAATCGATCGCATAGTATCATGTATGCGATCGCCCGATGATGGACTAATCGACCGCATAGTATCATGTATGCGATCGCCTGGTGATGGACTAATCGATCGCATAGTATCATGTATGCGATCGCCTGGTGATGATTAAGCAATCGCCTAGTCGTATGTATGCGATCGCCTGGTGATGGATTACACAATCGCATAGTACCGTAACAAGCGAACGCATACATGATGTGTACGATATAGGAAGATAATCGACTGTTTATTTAAACCTATACGATATAGGAAGAGAAACACTTACATTCTCTGTGTTTCTGATTCTAACCCACGATGTTGCTGAAACGAATAATGGACGAAGATGAAAAAATCGACAGCCGCTGTAACTCTCAGAGAAAAATGGAAGAGAATCAATTGGTGATACTCGCAGAACTCAATGGAATAATGGAAGAATGTGTGAGAGTGACTGTCCATTAGTACCCTTGCATTCAATTTTGTTGGTATAATGGTAGTTGACATTGAATTATTCTAGAAAATGCTGGTGATGAAGGCTTCGGCATTCAATGCAATCAAGAAAGGGGAGAGAGAAAGTTCTGGGTTCATTTAATTTCAGGGGTAAAATTGGTATTTCATGTGTCCAAAAGGTCACTTATGATAAAGTTTTCGGTAGTGGGTCATCTATAGATAAGTTTTTAGTTTTTGGGTCATTTCGTGCAATTTTCCCCCTCTTCCTTTACACACAACAAAATAATTTTTTAAAAATTTTTTTGAAAAATAAATTGTCATGTGACAATTTTAACTAGATGCAAGGCTACACCTAAGTTTTTTCTTTTTTAAAAATGTTTTTTTTTATATTTAATTTCTTCACAATTTCAAAATGTTTTTGAGATTGGAAAACTATAAAATTCAAGAGGATATCAAACAAACTTGTCTTTTAAAAACTAAAAATAAATTAATTATAAAACTACCCTTAAAACATTTTAGATATTTAATCATATTTGCAAAATTCAAAAAATGTCATGAGATTTGTTAATATGCTAAACATTTTCCCAACCCGTTACAAATCTCCTAGTCCTAATAATAATAAGATAAAAATGAATTGTTGTTTTCTCTTTTTAAAATAAATTTACTTTTAAATAATTTTACCATTTATTTTAGGGGTTCCATATTTAAATTTACTTTTAAATAATTGTAATTTATTTAGATCTTCTATGCTCTCTCTCTTGGGCTATAAAAATAAAATATATATATAGTGTGACAAAAAAAAAAAAAAGGAATTTATTGTAATTAGAAAAAATATCAAATTATTTACAAATATAGAAAAATTTCATTATCTATTAGCAATAGACCATAATAGACTTCTATTGCTTAAGTGATAAAAGTCTATCACGATCTATTGCGATTTATCGTTGATATACAGTGAATTTTTTCTATATTTGTAAATAGTTGGACTCATTTTGCTATATAATTAGAAAATAATCCAAAAAAAAATTTAATCATTTTATCTTTAAATAATTCTCAATAGTCCAAGAGGTTAAAAGTAAATATTCAACTTAGAGATCAAATGTTGAAAATCCTTCCACCCCTATATATTATTAAACATAAAGGCAATATTGTCTCCCCATATTCAAATTACAAAATTATTATTTTTTTTTTTTTTTGTTATCGAATTCAATTATGCCCCTCTTTTCATATTATCATTGATATCATTTCTATATATTTAAATTTCAATTTTTTAACACCAAAATGAACTGTTTTTATTATTTACCTAAATATAAAATTGTGTTGACAAATTTTTATCCATAGCTTATTAGTGAGTAATTACAATTTTTATCCATAGCTTATTAGACAAACAAAATTCTTTTTTTACTAATGGATGCATTTAATGGATATGATGTGACTTATTCATATGATTTTATATTAGTAAGATGCTCAAATTTATATCACTTGATTATTAATTAGGAACATACAACTTTTCTAATCCACGCCCAAAGATTATTATGAGTGTAGCAAATTCTAATTTATCAATAAAGTGTCGTTAAAAAGATGGTATACAAAATGTAGTTAGAGCAAATAAAACAAATAGCTTAACCATTAATTGACTAACTACCAAATACAAAGATAAATACTAATAGATAACCAAATAATTTTCTTTTTTTTTTTAAAAAAAAGGAAATAAAATAGGATTGGTAACAAAATGGTTAAGAGGCAACAGAAATTGGGTAGATGCTAAAAAATTTAAAGGCTGGCCTTGGATATCTCCCCATCCTAGGTGGGCATGGAAAAGGGAAGATGGGTTGCAATTTAAGCCTACCCTTTCAATTCCTTTCAACCTTCTTTAGTTTGAACGCCAAATCATTTTTCCATATCCTTCCTTTCCTCCTAAGCCGCATTTAAGTCAAGTAATTAAACATCACAAAATTAATTATAAAAAAAAAAAAAAAAGAGACTCCACATTTTTTTGTTTGAAGGGGGACGTTCGTTCGTAGGCTTCCCATGCATTTTCCACCAACGCGTAGTTGAGTGTATATGTTAATTGGGAGCCACATTGGTGGTCCAGTTTTGAAGGCCAATGCCAACGGGCGTGCGCGTGGTGGGGCTTATGCGCGCACCGGCCCCAACCATCAGCGCCGCTTCTCTCATTCTCTTCTTTCTCCTCCTCCTCTCATCTTCATGCATAATGGTGGTGTTGTCGGCCTCAGACGCCGAAACACTGCTTCTATTCAAGCGGTCATTGACGTCAGCAGTGGCTCTTAACAACTGGAACCCATCGGTCCCTCCTTGCGAGAACAACAAGGCCAATTGGGCGGGTGTGCTTTGTTTGAATGGACATGTTAGGGGTCTAAGGCTTGAGAATATGGGGCTTAAGGGAGAGGTTGATGTGAATTCGTTGGTTTCTATGACTCGCTTGAGGACACTGAGCTTCATGAACAACACATTGGTTGGGGGTTGGCCTCGTGTCATAAGCAAATTAGGGAGTCTACGTTCTGTTTATCTTTCCTATAACCATTTTTCAGGACAAATCCCAGACGATGCTTTTGCGGGTATGAAATTTTTGAAGAAAGTGTTTTTGACCAATAATGAATTCAACGGCCCCATTCCCTCATCTCTCGCTTCACTGTCTAGGCTTATGGAGTTGAGACTTGATGGAAACAAATTCAAAGGCCAAGTCCCTCGATTTCAAATCGATACTTTGAAGAAACTTAATGTTTCCAACAATGAATTGGAGGGCCCAATTCCTAGTAGCTTATCCCATATGGATCCTTCCTGCTTTGCAGGTAACTTAACACTCCCCTCTCTTTAACCATTTTCCTTTTTAAATCTATGCTTCTTTCCTTTTTTTTTTTTTTTTTCCGTTTCCCTGGGAATACTTAAATTCTTAATCAAATCTTAAAAATAAAAAGATTTTTTATTTTTTATTTTTCCTAATTTCCTAGACTTGAATTAGGTCTTAAAAATATGGATAAAACATAGAAACTTACAATGTAATGCTTATAAGCTTAGTTTTTGAAAGTAATATATTAAATGGGTAGTTACAAACATGGATAGACTTGAATTGCTATATTTGCAATTTTTTAGAAATGTTTCTATTTATACACTTAATTATTAGTTCTATATTAAATTATTACCAAACAAAATCTTAATAGAGTAATCATTAAGTGTAGGTTAATTCCATACTTTCCTTTCTTCTACCCATACAAAATAAATATATGTTTTAATTTTTTTTTTTTTTTTTTTTTTTTTTTTTTTTTTTTTTTGAAAAAAGAAGTTGGCACGTGTTAATTTTTACTGCACCGAAGTTTTTTGGTAACATAATTTACACACGGAATGATGTGTTTGGATATAAGTATTATAATGAGAATGGTTGTATTTGTAGGTAACCGTGATCTGTGTGGGGATCCTCTACCAGCATGTGGGAGTGCGATATCATCCTCAGGGCTTCTAAAAATCGCAGTGATAGTGATAATTTTGGGGTTAACATTAGCAGTAATAGCTGCAATATTCATCATAATGAATTTAAGGAAGCAGCCAGCAGCGGTGCAACTGGGGAAGGGGAATCCAGGGATTATCATTGAAGAGGATCAGAACAAATACATGAATAATGGTAAGCAAATGACGGCGGGGGCGGGGGCGGGGGATGGATACAGATCGACGGAGTCGTCGGTGGCTCAGGCTCCGAAGAGAGGGGCAGAACACGGGAAACTGTTGTTCGTGAGAGATGATAGGGAGAAGTTCGATTTACAAGACCTGCTAAGAGCGTCGGCGGAGATATTGGGGAGTGGTTCATTCGGGTCTTCTTATAAAGCAACTATACTTTGTAATGCGGTGGTGGTGAAGCGTTACAAGCATATGAACAATGTGGGAAGAGAGGAGTTTCATGAGCATATGAGAAGGCTAGGTAGATTGACGCATGCAAATCTACTCCCTTTGGTTGCATATTATTACAGGAAGGAAGAGAAGCTCTTGATTTCCGACTTTGTGGATAATGGGAGTTTGGCCAGCCATCTGCATGGTAACTAAATTACTAACATAATCACTCCAATTTCCAAACTTTAATATTTTCATTTTTTTTTTTTTTTATAATGCATGATATATGGTTAGGTGCAACATGACTCATTCTTAACTACTTCATTCTTAACTACTTGTTATATGTTATAATAGAATAGTTAGATGTACCATAATTCTAGGCTCCCCTTTCTTTTACCCACAATTTTTTTTTTTAATTATCATATAGCACTGTTTAAGCTGCATAAAGATAGGTATAGTCCAAATAACACTTAAATATTTTTCTTAATTATATACGGATAAAATACTATTTTGGTTGGTATAATTTTTGCTTTGTATCATTTTAGTTTCTATATTTTTAAAACGCATTTTTTTTTTGTCTCTATACATTTAACTTTTGTTCATTATTTGTACTTTTGTAAACTCTTTCTTTGGTTCTTATTTCTTTTACACAATTATGATTATTTTGCTCTCTGTGGGGTTTTGTTGGGTTGGTTATTATAGTTTGTGTGTTGTTGTGTTTGGAATGCAAATTATTTTAGTTTGGGATACGAATGAGGAGAGAGGATAATTGCAAAACACTAAACATAGTAGACTGGAGTTTTTCAAATAGTTTTACTATTGCTAAATGTGAATTTTAATAATGAGTAATTGCAATGAGTAACACTTTTAAGACAATAATTAAGTGTATATCAACATTTTTAAAGAAATGCAAATATAGCAAAATATGTACGTGATAGACTACTATTAGTGACATATTATACCGTTGATAGACTCCTATTAGAATATAGTTTACAACTAATAGACTCCAAGAACTAAATCTAAATTTTACTATATCTATCTTCAACTATTTTAATAAGAGCCATATTGAGTGGGTTATAATAGGCCCACACCACCTAAGAAAAGTTGGGCCCAAATGCCCTTTCTATTTTCATTTGCATCTCATTTCTTTCAATCAAAATGTGAGTATCCCACTTTAAATTCAATTTTTTAAATTTATGATTATAGATTAAATAAAAAATGAAAATGTAGAGACCAAAATTGGGAGTAGAATAAAAAAAGTTGATGGACCTAAATAATTTTAAACCTCATCAAGATTAAATACTATTTTGGTGGTTAGATCCATACATTCACCTAAGCTCATATCAATACTTTAACAATGAATTGACTGACATAGGGAACCACAACCTGGAGGAGGCAGGGCTGGATTGGGCAACTAGATTGAAGATCATCAGAGGAATAGCAAGAGGGTTGTCTTACTTGTACACATCGCTGCCAAACATAGTAGCAGCACATGGGCATCTGAAATCTTCAAATGTGTTACTAGACGAGTCGATGGAGCCTCTGCTGACGGATTACGGTCTAAGCCCAGTAGCGAACCTAGAGCAGGGGCAGAGCCTGATGATGGCCTACAAATCCCCAGAGTACGCCCAAATGGGGCGCATAACCAAGAAAACGGACGTGTGGAGCTTCGGAATTGTGATTCTGGAGATGTTGACGGGTAGGTTCCCAGAGAATTACCTAACTCGGAATCACGACACCAAAGCTGACCTGGCGGGTTGGGTCAACAACATGATCAAGGAAAAGAAGACCCCGCAAGTGTTCGACGCAGAGCTAGGGCGAGCCAGGGAGAGCAATAAAGGCGAGTTGCTGAAGATGCTTAAGATTGCATTGAGTTGTTGCGAGGAAGATGTGGATAGAAGGTTGGATCTCAATCAAGTAGTCGCACAAATTGAAGACTTGAACGATGCAGATTTTAGTGATGATGATGGAGATAACTTCTCCCCCACTTCTCGCCATTCTCAAATTCCTGTTTGATCCATCACTTTCAATTTCAGTTTCAGTTTCACTTTCACTTTCGCTGCTTTCATACCCACCTTTGTTTCTTCCATCTCCATTGCCGACGCTCAATTCTTCTACCCTCCCTTTCATTTTACTTTTCAAGGACCAACACAATGAACAAATTTAATTTACTTTCTTTTCTTTTCTTTTTTTCCATTTTTTTCCCTCTTTCTCTATATATTATCTTTTCTTCAAGTCAGGTTGTTGATTAATTATGTAATGCAGGAATTTGGTATGAGTTTTGTAAAATTAAATTAGAGAAGACCGTTTTTTCGTCTGTTTTTTGTCTCATATATCCTCGCTTGTCTTTTTCATTGTTACAATTTATTACAACACAAATTAAATTAAATTAAGTACGCTTTTGAAATATAGCAAAATGAACCAAGTTATTTTGATAATAAGATTTTTTTTTATATTGGTAAATAGTTAGATATTTTTTCTATTTATAATAATTCATTCTAAATTAAGAAAAATAATTGCATCTGACTTAGGTTAGACTTATTTTTTTCATTTTTCATTTTTTTTAATCTTTTCTATATAATTTTGTTATATGTAAACCTTTAAAATTCAATCAAGGCAAATGGATGGCTCGATAATCTTCTTCTCATATTTCAATTGATTTCTCCTTTCTGATCTCTCTAAATTAATTCATATCATCTAGAGATTTACTACCGTTTTGGCATTGGACATGTCAAAATGTTGAATGTTTGTTTCATAGGTTCCAAAAATGAAATTGATCTATTTCAATACCATTTGCAGTTTAATTATCTCGCAAAGATATATGTAAATGTGTCAACCAAAATCTTGAAAACATAGTTTCATAATAAGAATTTCTACAACTTCTAGAAGTAGTCTATTGACAAATTCTTTGATAGTACTTTGAAATTAATAAAAAAATACTTTTAGTATACCAGAAACAAAAAAAACTTTTACATAAAAACACTTTTGAAAAAAGTTACTAAAGACATGTGTGTTTTTATTTTAATGAATTTTTACAAAAATGTCTAAATAAAAAAAGATTGTTTTCAAATATAATTAAGAAAATGAACCTTTACAAATATAAAAAAATCTAACTTTTTATTGCATCGATAGAAACTATGATATTTTACTATTATTTGTAAATATTTTCAACAGTTTTATCATTTAAAATAATTTTACAAATAAAAAAATATATTTTTAAAAAAAAAACATTATTTTCCTAAGTCATTTCAATGAGGCCCTTTATTCCCTTAATTACAATTCCACAATTTTACAAATTGTTATTTAATTACTACTTTGGTTTTGCACTCAACTCCCCTTTTACCGTTTAATTTGAAGTTTGGTCTAAAGAGACTAGTATAGTTTAATTATAAATTTTAGCTGGGGCACGAAAGTGTATTTTTTGAGTGAACCTCAAACAACTTTAATAAGAACTTCTTTGTCATCAATTAAACATTTAAAATTAATTTCAATAATCTAAAAATGATGTCAAACACAATAAAAACAACTATCAAAGGACCGTTTGAGGCGATAAATTATGTATTATAATTGGTGGTTATAATAGTGTCCGTAGGTTATAATCGTTTACATCTCATACACTCTGACAAACAAGAAAAAAAAGGATAAATTTAAAGTAGTAATATGGTAGTTAATATTAACTGTTTGACGGGCTGTTAAATATATCAAAAAATAAATTTTTAAGAAAAAAAATGAAAAGTGATATTAATCCTACCCAGTTCCCAAGCATACCAGAATTCAATACTGCATCATAAAACAAAAAAGGTGAGATGATATATGTTGGGGTTCCACTTGGCAGCGGGAAAGGTTGGTGAGGTGGCAGTAAGTTGATCGTGTCATTTGAAGGAAGAGATTTAAAAGTGAATCCACCACCGACAGTTCTGAATTAAGCCACAATTAAGTAAGAGAATCTGGAATATCAGATCGGATGGGAGAGGGGGAAGAATGGAAGACGAAAGCCCAAGATGGAGTTGAAATTCAGGTGTGTGTGTGTGTGTGTGTGGGTTTTGTGTACTACGTCTTATTAACTTGATCATACAGTATAATAATGTAATGTAATGTAATTAATTAATGTTTGAGTTATATATGGGAATCATGAATCAGGAGAGAGGAGAAATATTCTTCTTCTACAGGCCTAAAGTTGAAAAGCAAGAGGTGCATGGCCCCGATGATGTACAACGCTTGTACATTATTCTGCGTCCAGAGTCAGGTGAGAAGACGGTCGAGGAGAAACAATGTACTCAACCCCAGTCCACCGGACCGGATATCCATACTCAGGTACCCTAAATCTCATGTTTCTTTATTTCTATATTAATAGAAAAAAAAAATTAAATCTCATGTGGTGTGAATCCTACGTTCCAACCCACAGTTGTATTTACAAAAAGAAAGAAAAAAATTACCAAAGTTCACATGGGTTGCTTAGATACATTACTTAAACGCAGGAAGTGAATATTGAAAAGCAACCCCTGTTAAGGTTCATAATTATGGGTCGAAAAAGGCTTCCACACCCAGCCCAAAGGACCCGACCTTACTGGGGATTTGTAGATATGGTCACAACCAATGTGCAAGATGTAAAGACTGCTCTTCAAGCAGGTACGTACATCTACACTACATACGCAATTAATTAATTTTTTTAATTTTGCTTTTTTAAAATCAGTTTCCAATGGGTGGAGCAGGGGAATACGATACTTCAACAAGAGGACATCGCCACATTTCTGGTGCAAGAGCTCTAGGCGAAGGCATTTACCGTATTCTAAGGCATAATCAAAAAAACAATTACCACACACATTTGATTTACAAGCTAGAGTTTCCGTCAGCCGATGAAAAAAACGAGCCTCAAAAATG
Source organism: Citrullus mucosospermus (assembly GCA_030954485.1). Taxonomy (NCBI): domain Eukaryota; kingdom Viridiplantae; phylum Streptophyta; class Magnoliopsida; order Cucurbitales; family Cucurbitaceae; genus Citrullus; species Citrullus mucosospermus. Next base: position 29,128,480 of record CM062061.1, on the reverse strand, counting down.
GTTCAACATTGAAAGGGAAGGATCGTTTGTGATACAAATAAAGAACCCAAATCAAGAAGGAGCTGCTGGTGGTTCTCGCCAAAAACAAAAACGCAGGGCTCAATTTCCAGCGCACTTGCAAGGTCAATTTGGGCATAAAGGGTATCATCCAGCAGACCCACCTGACTACTTGAATTTTGAAGGGTGTGAGTTCTTGCTGATATCGGCTTCAGATGATATAGAACAGGAATTGGGGTTGGAGCTGATTACTGAAGGAGAAGAATGTGATTTGGTTAAGACTTTTGGAGATATGGCTTCCACGCAGCCTCTTCTTAAAGGCACTTGGGTCTAGAATTGTTTCTTATGCTTAATTAATTAGTATTTTCTGTTCAATTAGTAACGTTTTAAATAGTAGATGTGTGCTTTGATGTATAGGCAATATGGGAAAATTAGACTAGAATCTAGAGTACTTGCTGTTGGAGTCGATCCTTATATCAAGTATTTTGGCACTTTCCCCTATTGGAGTTGCGGAGAATACGTCTTTTGCTATAAAATTACATAGTCTTTATGTTGATAGAAAGTTACAAATTACACCTTTTTTTTTTTTTTTTTCAACACATGAAGACAACCCGTAAAGTGAAAGTTAAAGTGAAATATTGGCTATAGTTAAAGTGAAAAATGGCTATAGTTAAAAGTGAGCTTTAGGTTTGCCTAAAAAGATCATTTTGAAAGTGTTTTTTGAATGATTGTTCCATACTAATTTTTTTAAAAAAAAATTAGTACACGTGACAAATTAAACTAAAACACCTTTAGTGTCTATCATAAAAAATTTCATCAAATTTAAAAAAAAAAAAATTATCGTTTCATCAAATTTTTTTAAAAAAAATTTATCGCTTGGAAATATTTCAATTTCTTCAAATACAAATTTAACCGTCTATTAATATTAGTATTAATACTAATATATACTATCATTTATATTTATAAATATATTTTTTAAATATTTTAGTTTATTTTGAAATATATTTTTAAATTAAAAATTAAATTGTTATAAATTTAAAATTACATGTATTTAAATAAGAATAAATTATTTAGGTAGTAAGAAGTGTTGTTATTTTAACTAAAATTGATTTTCGGTATAGTTAATGAAAAAAAATTATTTACATTTGTTAGCATTTTTAAAGATAAAAATTAGAGAAATTATTTTAAATGATAAAATTGTTGAAATTATTTATAAATAATAACAAAATACAACCATCTAACTGGATATAAACTTTCATATGTATCTATTTGTAGTAGTCTATATCACAGTATATTATTTATACATTGTAAAAAAAATTTATATTTATAAATATTTTTATATTTTATATTTGAAAATTATCTTAATAATTAAATATAATTTAATATATTTTTACTAACAATATGATAGTATCACTAATATACTCAATAGATTATATCTAAATTTGGCTACTTCTACAAATTTGTTCATGTTTGATATTTTGAACTGTTATATTTGCAACCGAAATAAATAAATAAAAGACTAATATTGAAGATTGTAGAATGTAGTGTAGGTTTACTTTTGTCGCGGGACGTTTCCCCATTTTTCTGTTGTCCTACTTCCTCTGTTTAGCCATTATCTCAAAATCCAGACTCAAGGGAGCTTCCTTCAGTTCTGAGCTGCAATGGGGGAATCACATTCACCAGCGCCTCCAAATTCTCTTCCCCAAGACAACAGTACTGCAACCCCCATGACGTCTTCAGCAACCCTAAGAAGAAAGCCTCCTTCCCCACAGGAACTCATATCCCACTACGAATCCCAAGGCCTTACTTCTCATGATGCTTCAATCAAGGTAATAGAAGACCTTCAGAATGCTCTCTTCAGGATCATCTCCTCCGGCAGAGGCAAAAAGGACAAGCTTCTGGTCGAGACCTCAAGGAAGATCGATTCTACCAATAATCGTCTTGCCCTTCTCGACTTAAAGTTGGATTCCAAGCCAGGCTATGCCGAGACTTTTGCCCTAGGCTTGGCTTCTGGGTCTGTTTTGAATGGGATTGGGGCTGTGATGCCCCATGTTTTTGGGGCTCTCACCCATATTTGGAGCTCTGTTACTAATCTTACCAAGCATTCTTCTTGAATTTTATAGAAACCAGTCTTCACTTTTGTGGTTTTGTTTTCCTTCTAGTTAGTCATGAATTTTCAGGTGGTTGGTAGTCTTTTTTTTCCGCTCGATTCTGGCTAGATACTCAGAAATTGCTAATATTTGAGCTATGCCTTTTCTTTTTCTTCTTCTTTTTTCCCTTCTTGGGGTGGGCGTGTGGGATTGGTATTTCATGATTGACATTTCACTTGGAACAATGATTTTCGACTTTCATCAAGGGTCATTTCTTCTCCATTAGAGGTCAATAAAGCTAAATTAAAAGAAATGATAATAATGGCGAAATCAAATTGGGCGGCATCAAGGGAATCTCCTTTCTAGGTAATTATTTAGTTTGTGCACGGAAGGTAACATTCTAGGCTTTCGAGTAAGAATAATAGTAATTCCCCCCCGTGGGATTAAGTGGCGAATCAGGCTTCAGATTTTCAATTCCAACAGTATCTCTTCCGGATGACACTGTTCATTTTTGCAGGGGAAGTGAGGAAGGCTGACTATCTTGTATTAGATGTCTTGAACAAGGACTTCCAACCAGGTTACTATCTTACTAAGAGTAGCTGTTTTTATTTTCCAGCTCAAATACTGCTTTGGTTGGTGGCCATTCTATTTTCACTTTTGGCTTAATATTTCTGTTAATAGCCCTGGGAAGTACTTAGGTACAGAAATTAATTTTTGCTTTTCCTAAAATAATGTATTTGAAGTTATAAGATCGAAAAACAGATTAGGACTTAGGAGTGGGGAAGAATTTCATTTCTTGTGCATGTGAGGAGGGTGATAACCTTACTATATTGTTTTAGGCATGCTGATCCTGATAGATGTGATGGCTGCTTTGAGTTGCCTGTTGGTGTGTGCAGATAGATAAATTGACTGTACAAGAAAGGTATTCACTGGCCTATTGGAAAACCTCCGGTATAGTTTGATAAGGTGGGTTTAAATGAGGGATAACTGAGTAATAATTTAGGTAAACAGGCCTTCTGGTAAGTCACAACCGTGTTTAAATGTTTCTGCTTTGTGAAGGGTAAATTGGGCACTAGCTCGAGCGATTGGAGAAGTATTTTGGAAAGGAAAAGTGCTGATTGGAGAAGTATTTTGGAAAGGAGAAATGCTACTTGTTGGTATAAGGAGGAGGTTGAGGAAGGGGACGAACATTAGCATCTAGAATGTCTCTTGAATACCAAGGCACATTACTTTTCACGTAATTTCCATTCTTTCTGGTGTGGTTGATATAGTGTCCTGTCGTTGCAATGATGTGGTTGCTATGATGTCATGGTTGGATAAATTGTTCTAGATGCTGCAAGCCACTATGTTGTTGCCATTTTTCATCATTGAATGTATGAGAACGGAGTATTTCAAATGTAGAACTAGTGGTTAGGCTATTAAGGGACATGCAGATTTTTAAATCCACATTCAACGGTTATAGTTATTACGAGGGAATCACGTTGTAGCAGTCTCATTGAGTAATTTATCTAGAATGGAATGTAGAAGAAGTAGCCAGCATCCATTTGTAAGGACGAGTCTCTACACTCAAGCTTGGCTACAAATTTGTGCCAGAGCTTGAAAATAATGTATATCGGAAGGGAAGTCAAGCAATGCCTATTTTCTGAAGGGGTGTGCGAAGATGATTAGCAATTGTGTTTGGTTACAGTTAGAGCTGTATGAACCTTCTAGTGGTTAATAAGCATTTGAAGAAGAGATGTTTAACTTGTTGATGGGACTTGTAAGCTGTAACTGGTGTAAGAAATCTGGTGAACATCATTTGTTGGATTGTAATTAACTGTTTCTTATAAACTGTTTTTCGGTTAAGAAGTCAGGAGACTAGTAGTATTCTGTGTTTGTTGTTTGGAACTTTGGAGAAATTTGCAAGATTAAGATTTAAGAACCTCCAAATTCAAGATTTGTACCTAGATTCTTGGGTCGAGCTCAGCTCGCTGTTTAGCATTTTTGGAAGAAAGAAATTGAAGTCAATAGGTTAGGATTGACTAGCGTTGTGGCGAAATGTTGAGAGTTTACTTAAGGCATTGTTGTTTCAAGAAGTTGAAAAGTGCTCCATAACTGACAATATTACTCTTGATATTCCTTGTAGTTTATGTTAGATTAAGAGATCAGACAACCGGCTTGAAGGATCGAGAATCTTTATTACTCTGTGTTCCTTATATGAGTGGCTTACTTTAGCTATGTCTTGTAATGTTATTTTGGAGTTGTTTGGATTGTTTTATTTGTTGTTGTAAAAAAAAAAAAAGAAAAAAGGGGAACCGCAGGCTTGGAAGCCCATATCACTCGTATGGATGGATTATCCTTGTTACGGGTGCCTTCACTATTTCTTTACTTAAATCCAATCGAGAATTTTGTTCTTTGAAGAAAGAAAAGCTTGGGGTGCTTGCTTTATGCACTGCATTATTACCAACATCTTTGACAATACTATACCGTATTGCTCTTTTTTCTTTACTAGAAATTAAACATTGTATCACTACCACGTTATTTTTTGTTTTTTTTTTTGTTTTTTTATTTTTTATTTTTTTTTAATATCAATTGTGGGATGAAAGATTGAACCTTTGTCCTTTAAGGGAAGTGCATGTCAATTATCGTGGAGTTAAACTTACCACATTTGTTTTGGTGCAAATATTCTTGGACATGTAACTGTGGAATACCTTTCCTCACAAAATTCTTTTTGTTTTGGTCAAATTACTAACTTAGTTCCTAAACTTTGAGGTTTCTAATTATTTGATCTTTAAACTTTCAAAATCACGAGTTTAGTCCTTGAACTTTTCATTTTTTATGGTTTTACTGACACAAATTTGGAAGTTTAGAGTTAATTGGACGTGATATTCAAATTACTATTTAATAAATCAATTAGGTTTTAAACTTTTTGAATTTGTCAAGAATTTATAAGATACAAAATTGAAAGTTTAAGAAGCTATCAAAAGCAAAATTGAGATTAGGAACTTGTAAGATACTTTTGAAAATTAAATCCAACTTATTATTTATTTTTTTTAATTAATGCATGAGGTAATGAAAGTTAAGTAATCAATCTGTGAGTTTGTTTATGTGGGGAGAGATCAGCTAGAAAAAGCTAGTAAGAGATGATGTGTATGCAGATAAATTGGTGAAGAAACAACCTCAGTTAAACCAAAGATCTACCCCTGGTATCGTTTCATATATTATTATGGAAGTGAAACTTGACTACTAAAAGCATTTTCTATCCATATTCTTGGGTAATTCAAAATTATGAGTCAAAGCCGGATCTTGCTTCTAAATAATTTCGTATCAACAGGATCAAATAATTGTATTCTATTTCTAAATACCCATTGAGTCATTGACCTTCATTTGGATTATTTTTTGTTCTTGTTTTTACAAGTAAACATGCTGGAAGAAAGACAATCATGTATAGTCTATTAGTACCAAATGACGTGGTGCTATGGATGAATCCACAATTTTGAGAGAAAAATTGGCACGATTTCGGTGCTAAATCGCCAAAGCCGGTTGTTCTTCAAGGTTAACACAAGTCTTGATCTCTAACATGCACTCACTAGAGAGCAGGTTGAAATCAATAGAAAATTACCTAGAAAGCAATGAAAATTGAGAGGAAAACAAAGAGGAGACAGAGGAAGATGACAGATGAAAATAAATTTCATTTTCCAAAAGTTTGTTTTAGAATTAATTTTATGACTAATCAATTCTTTGAATTATTTTAAATAAAAACGGCAATAAAATTGTTAAAGAATTAAAGAGAAATGTATTGAAAACTAACTTCTTTTTTGCACGAGCGTGGTTACCTGAACAACTAAAGCATTTGAGTTTAAAAGTATCATTGAGATATTTATTTTAAAACAACAATTTCATTAGAAAGATGGACCAATTATAATATTATTGTTAACATATACAAGAAAAGCTATGAAAGAAGCACCAAAACCTCGAGCAAAGAGGGAGTAAATTGCTTTGGATTATTTGAAACCAAGAAGCAAAATAACATGAGAAAATTTATCAAACCATTGCCTGAATGCTTACTTAAGACCATATATGAGCTAATGAAATTTGTAGACTAAACACTTCCTTGAAGAATGCAACAATCCTAAGGTTATAACCTAAATGAAGATCTCCATGCAAAAAAGCATGGTTTACAGGTCAATTTCAAGGAAACAATAATGGTATATAAGACTTTGATCGTGACCAACTTAGCAAGGCTTTTAAATGTAGCCAAGGCTTTTCTACCAAGTGTAACCTTTGACCTACTAATCATGCTTTTCTACTGCAATCTACATCGCTAACCGACATTTAGCAACATGAATCAAGTTTAACACCTATTCATCTCTCTTTGAGATGCCTTTAGGAGACTAATTAATTAAACACATATTTCTATGGCTAACTTAAAATTTAGACAAACGAGCATGATTCTAATGACTCTACATGCATTACCTTATTTTTAAGGGCCAAACAAAATTCTATGTTCAGGCTTTTATGCTATATTACTTTTATGGCAACTTGTATTTGATCTAACTCTTACGATATTAGACTTAACATGGTAAACATTAAAATCAATCAAAGTAAAGAATTGTAAAGTAAATAGGGCATGTTTTAGTGGAATTTTTCCATTCTTGGAGTATTTACATCTTTGGATTCCTAGAGAAAAGACTAGCTCATAATGGAAAATAAATAATACAATAAAATAATAATAAAACTCATATTGATTGAAACTTGAGAAGATAAAAGAAGAATTTTAAAGAGAATAAAACTCAAATTGAAAGTAAATAACATAGAGGCAATACTAAACGATAATAAAACTACAAGAAAAGTGTAACAAAGATAACAAACCTTGACATTGTTCAGTGCTCGAAGAAGAAAGAGAGTCAATAGGAGATGTAGTCTTAGCAAAAGCATCCTTTTGATGGTAAGATATCAAGGGAGATATCATGAAGTTTGTAATAACTGTCAATTGTATGACCTATAATACTACAATGAGTACAATTAGGTCTCTCACTTTTCTTTGCAGAAGTTTACTAAGAACCAAAATTATACGTACGTGAAGTATTTGAGGAAGAAAGAAGTTCTTGTTTTATCTCTTTAGAAATATTTGGAGCGGTGAGTTGAGTTTTAAATTATGTAGTTAGAAAATCTACCTTAAATTCTTAGATAAATGTACAATTTTAAATAATGAACACAAGTTGAATGTGAGATAGACAACGGTGGGCCAAACACCCATTTCTTTCCTTATTATCCCATTCCCGCCACAGTATTCTTGTGGGCCCTATTTAAAGCAAAATTATTTGTGGCCGCTACTTGCCACTGTCTAAACCATTCGATGGTGAAATCATAATCTAACCGTAGCAACATTGTATCAGCTTCTGAATTTAACAACAAACTCGGAGAGAAAAAATGGGACAAATTCTATCTTCCTTTTCGATAAAATTTGCTCGACACCCTTTTCGTTTCTTTAGTACTTTACCTCACAATTCCCCCTATTCTGATTCTCACTCCGCCCGTTTCTGCTATTGACTGACCGCAAAATGTTGGCTATGGTGGCTCCTCGATTCCCAATTCTTCTAATGCAGAGCCGCTCCGACTCTAACCCTCGCCGTGGTTTTGGAAACAAGGAAGACAATAAAGTACGTATACATGTTTATGATGCATTTTTAGTTACAATGGCTTCGTATCTTGAAAATTTACTGCAGATTGGACATGATTACATTCATTTTCCTTGCGTAATGGCAAGGTATCATGGTATCCTTATTCCCGTTGGCGGCACACCTAGATATTCCATTCGAAGCTTAGCTTGACTATTGTACATACAAATGCATGGTTTATTAGAAGAATAAGTTGAATTACTTATTGGAGTACATAGTGAATTGGTTATTGTAATTTGGTACAAGTTTAAGATTTTATTTTAGGGTAATTGTTATAAATGGTAAAACTGCTAGAAATATTTTCAAATATAGCAAAATGTCACTGTCTATTAGTGATAGACAGTGATAGACATCTATAATTGTAGATGATAGTAGTCTACCGTGTCTATCACGGATAGACAATGACATTTTACTATATTTTTTTCTTTTCCCTCTTTTGTTCCAATGTCAGGAGCAAAATCTCAAGTTCCCATCATCGAGCTCAATTAACATGTCATAAACTCAAAGGCCCTAATTATCTCCAATGGTCACAATCTGTGATGATATTCATATATGGTCATGGACGAGAAGACTATATACGGGTAAGGCAACCTCACCTCAATCTGAAGATCCTAAATTTTGCATATGGAGGGCGGAAAACAATCAAGTTATGAGTTGGTTAATCAACTCTATGACTTCTAATTTCTCCTATATTCCACCGCCAAAGAAATTCTTTTGGGATGCTGCTCGAGACACTTTCTCACATTAGGAGAACACTGCTGAACTTTTTCAGGTCGAGACTACTCTTCAAAATCTCAAACAAGGTGACTTATCCGTTACAACTTACTATACCACTTTGTCTCGCTATTGGCAACAGTTGGATTTATTTGAAACTCATGAATGGAAATGTTCTACTGATGGTGCACTTTTTCCAAAAAATTGTATAGACAAAAAGAATTTTCAAGTTCCTTATGGGTCTCAATAAATCTTTGGATGAAGTTCGTGGTTGAATCCTCGGTCCTAAGCCATTACCTAGTCTATGAGAAGTTTTTGTCGAAGTTCATAGAGAAGAGAGTTGAAAGCAAATAATGATGGGACCAACTACTGAACACCCACTTACTCCAACTAGATCTGCTCTCATTTCCCAACAAGATCGTCCACATGATCCAATTGCTCTTGTTGCTCGAAGAGATAGTCGACAGCGTAAAGGACGACCATAGTGCGACTTGTCATAAACTGGGACATATCAAAGACACTTGTTGGAAGTTACATGGAAAACCAGCAAATTGGAAGCCACATGCCGCGAAAACAGATCGTGAAACCAGGGGCAACAACCAAGCTGCTATCTCTAACACTTCCAACCAACAACCACTTTACCAAAGATTTGTTGGACACGCTTCATCAATTGCTGAATAAAACAAATCAACCTTCAGTAAGTGTAGTTGGAATGGGCAACAAGGTAACCAAAAGCCCTTGCTCTCCATACTCAAACTCATCCCTCCAAATGGATAGTGGATTCTAGAGCATTAGATCATATGACAGGTAATAGATCTTCATTCTCATCTTTTTCTCTCCATACAGGCAACCTTTCTGTTCAAATTGCTGATGGTACACCTGCTAAAGTAACCGGGATCAAAAGTATTCAAATTTCAAGCACAATAACTCTTGAATCAGTTTTGTTTGTGCCAAAATTGGAGTATAATTTGTTGTCTGTGAGCAAGTTGAATAAAGACTTGAATTGTGAAACCAAATTCCTTATCAACTCTTGTATTTTTCAGGACTTGGGATTGGGAAAGATGATTGGCAATGCTGAATTATGTGCTGGATTGTATCTTCTCACAACAATGAGTCATCCATCAACAATGGAGCAGTAAGCTTGCAACTCAATCTAATCATAAATTTGCGTCTATTTTTGAGTCTTTAAATAAAAATAGTCTTGTCATGATGTTGCACTATCATCTCAGTCATCCCAATTTTGTCTACCTCAAGTATTTGTTCCCTAGTTTATTCCTCAATGTTGAAATATTTTATTTCTCTCTGCATTCTTTGTTAAACAAGGGTTTTCTTATATAAAAGAAAACCTATTACAAATAAGGAAGGAGATAAATATAGTAAATATCTTTACAATAAATACAAACATAAAATATTTAACAATAAGGAAAATAATCCTCAAATAATCAACACTCCCCCTCAAGCTGGTTTGAAGATATCACTCATGGCCAGCTTGTCTGTTAACTTGTTGAACTGCGACTTTGGAAGCCCTTTAGTTAATACATCTGCAATTTGTTCTGTTGTTGGGAGGTAGGGAATGCATATTACTCCTGCATCAATTTTTTCTTTTATGAAATGTTTATTGACTTCAATGTGTTTTGTCCTATCATGAAGGATTGGATTATGGGCAATTGAGATTGCAGCCTTGTTATCATAGTAAATGCGTATGGGCATTATCCGAGCAAATTTCAATTCTTCCAGTATTCTTTTTATCCATATGCCTTCATAGATACCATGGGCCAATGCCCTAAATTCAGCTTCAGCACTACTTCTTGCAACTACACTCTGTTTTTTGCTGCGCCAAGTGACCAAGTTCCCTCCGACAAAGGAGCAATACCCAGAAGTTGATCTCCTATTAGTTGTGCTACCTGCCCAGTCCGCATCAGTATAGACTTCCACTTGTAGATGCCCATGTTTTTTAAAGAGTATCCCTTTTCCTGAAGTACCTTTCAGATATCTCAAGATTTTAAAGACAGCTTCAAAGTGAGCTGGTCCAGGGGCATGCATGAACTGACTTACCGTACTTACTGCAAAGGCAATGTCGGGACATGTGTGAGAGAGGTATATTAGTCTTCCCACGGGTCTTTGGTACTTCCCCTTTTCTTTTACCTCTTCATCTGTTGCAGCTTCCAATTTCAAGTTTTGCTCAATAGGAGTTTCTGCAATTCGACAACCGAGTAAACTTGTCTCTTTGAGTAGATCGAGGATATACTTTCTTTGATTGACAAGAATACCACTTTTAAACCTAGCAAACTCCATGCCAAGAAAGTACTTTAGGGATCCTAGATCTTTGATCTTGAAATCTTTCGCCAATTTTTCCTTTACAATAGACATTTCTGTTTCATCATTGCCTGTATGAATAATATCATCGACATACACTATCAGAACAACAACTTTGTTTTTTTCCGTATGTTTGTAGAACATAGTGTGATTGGCTTGACTTTGGCTGAATCCATAGCTAGTGACTGCCTTTCCAAAACGTTCAAACCAAGCTCTAGGAGACTGTTTAAGGCTGTATAGTGATTTTTTTTAATTTACATACCTTGTTCCATCCAAGGTCGGCTTCAAACCCAGGCGGTAAGTCCGTAAATACTTCTTCTTCAAGTTCCCCATTAAGAAACACATTTTTAACATCTAGTTGATACAGTGGCCAATCAAAATTTACTGCAACAGAGAGCAAAATTCTAATCGAGTTAATTTTAGCTACAGGGGCAAAAGTCTCTACATAATCAATTCCATAGGTCTGGGTGAATCCCTTAGCCACTAGCCTGGCCTTGTACCTTTCAATACTACCATCCGCATTACATTTTATCGTGAAAACCCACTTACATCCCACTGCTTTCTTGTTTTCTGGTAGATCAACTATGTCCCAAGTACCACTTTGTTTCAGCGCATTCATCTCTTCCATCACTGCTAATTTCCAATTCGAATAATTTAGAGCTTCCTATATATTCCTTGGAACAAATAGGTTGGTTATTTTGGATGTGAAAGCTTTATGATTATCAGACAATCTATGATAGGAGAGATAGTTTGCAATGGGATATTTTGTACATTGGCGGGTACCTTTTCTCTGGGCAATTGGAATATCAAGATCAGAGACATTAGGCAATGTATTATGAGAGGAAGGACTAAGAGACATACCCGAATTTTCAAGACCATTTACTGGAGTATCAGATTGGTCCTGTGTTAGTTCGATTGTTTGATTTCTATCCCTTTGAGTTCTGTTTCTTCTAGTATAAAACTTAAGTTCAGGATCTCGACCTGTTAGATCTGTTTGTAGTGTTTCTCCCCCTGTCGAAGAGTTTTCCATGCTTGAGATCGAAGGACTAGAGCTCATAATTTCAGGACTAATGATGTTTGGGAGAAGTGAAGTGTCCCAAAAATTCTCTTCAAGTAGAGATGATGACTCCCCCTGAAAAGAAGTTGGGTTAAAAAATGATTGATTTTCCACAAAGGAGAGGGGTTTTAAAATTCAACACCTTAGTAGGCATTTTATTGATTAGGTAAGCAGCTGTTAGGACTGCATCCCCCTACAGATATTTTGGAACATGCATCAAAAACATGAGGGCACGAGCAATTTCAAGCAAATGTCGATTTTTCCGTTCAGCAACACCATTTTGCTGAGGGGTATCGCGACATGTCGCTTGGTGAATGATGCCCTTGTCATGTAAAAAGGTGGTTAGTGGTTCGTTAAAAAATTCAGTCCCATTATCAAAGTGAAGAATGCGAATTTTAGTTTGAAATTGAGTCTCAATCATTTCATGAAAACGAACAAAGACCTCTTTTACATCCGACTTTTTTGTGATTAAGTAAAGCCAAGTTAAACGGGTGTGATCATCGATAAAAGTAACAAACCAGCGCTTGCCATTTTTAGTCAAAACCTTAGATGGCCCCCAAACATCAGTATGAATTAAGTAAAAGGGTGATGAGGAGGTATAGGATTTGGGTAAAAACGTAGATCGATGATGTTTGGCGAAAATGCAGTCTTCACATTGAAACATAGAACAATCAATTCCTTTAAATAAACCAGGAAACAAATGTTTTAAATAAATGAAATTAGGATGTCCTAATCTACGATGCCAAAGCATAATAGTTTCTTGAACAGGAAGAGAACTAACACTACTCAAGCCCTGAATCTTTTTATGACTAGTTGAAACTTCATCAAAGTAATAGAGACCATCAATCATCCTAGCACGTCCAATCGTCTTCCCTGAGTCTTGATCCTGAAAGAGACAATGGGTTTCACAAAAGATAACACGTCAGTTAGCATCCTTAGATATTTTGCTCACAGATAGTAAATTACAAGCTAATTGAGGAACATGAAGAACAGAACGTAGTAAGAGTTTTGTACTTAGGGAAATTGTTCCTTTGCCTGCAATAGATGTAAAACTACCATCGGCAATACGGACTTTTTCTTTACTATAAACAAGGGAGTATGAATCAAATAAACACGAGAAACTTGTCATGTGATTAGTGGCTCCGGAATCAATGATCCACGGAGAGGAATTGAGACACGAGAGAGCTTGAGGGTAATTACCTGTTTATGCCAAGGAAACACTAGGATTACCCGTAGAATTGGATTTTAGCAGCTTCAGGATTTGATCAATTTGCTCTTTGAGTGGACTGGAATCAACAACATTTGCATTGGAGGCATGCTGGTGGGAATTTCTCTCAGATTGTTTCGAGCTCTTCCAATTTGAAGGTTTGCCATGTAGTTTCCAACAAGTTTCCCTCGTATGATGGGGTTTGTTGCAATGATCACACCATACACGGGGCTTGTCATGAGTTTTGTTGGATTGATCAGAAGCTTTCATCGCAGTACTTTCAGTCACTAGTGTAGAACTGTCCACTGAGTCAACTGCCTTTTTCCCAATCATAACATTCCTGCGACTTTCTTCCCTGCGAACTTCAGAAAAAACATCATTAAGATTTGGAAGAATACTTTTTCCAAGTATCCTGCCTCTAACCTCATCAAACTCAACATTGAGGCCAGCAAGAAATTTGTAGATGCGACCATCATCAATAGTTTTCCGATAATGTTTTTGGTCGTCTGTGGATTTCCACTCATACGTCTCAAATAGATCAAGTTCTTGCCATATCATTTTCAGAGAGTGAAAATATTGTATAACTGAATTGCCTCCTTGTCGCATATCACCCAACTTAAGGTTTAACTCGAATACTTGTGATTGGTTCCCCAAATCAGAGTACATTTGGGTCACACTGTCCCATAATTCCTTGGTCATAGTGTAGCACATGTATTACTGCTGATGTCTTCTACCATAGAGTTGACAAGCCACGTCATAACCATGGAGTTTTCCGCATCCCACACAGTGAATAAGGGGTCATCTGGACTAGGAGCGACTTTTTCTCTTGTGAGGTACCTTATCTTACCTTGACCACGAATATACATCCGAACACTTTGGGACCAACGAAGAAAATTTTCCCCGTTAAGTCGAATGGTGGTGATTTGGACCGTGGGGTTGTTGGGATGGGTCCCATTGTCGATGACTTTGGCGGTAGATACCTTAGTTTCATACATATTGAGGAGAGGGGAAAAAAAACCCAAACAATAACAGATTTGAAAAAGACAGAAAAAAAACGATTTTGGCCAACCAAAAAACTCAGCGGCAGAATGAAGGTCCACCGGAGAGTCGCCGGAACTGGTCAGAAATCACCCGGAGACTTGTGCAGACCTGGTCGATCGGCGGAGCAGAGGTGAACCTAGGCGGTGTCGGCGACGTCGGCATCGGCGTCAGCTAGCTACAGCTTGTTCGATGTCTGGGCTTCACGAACGACGAGATCCACGGACGACCGGTGCTGGGAGTTGTCCGGTGACTCAGGTAAGGTGTCCGGCGAATGTTTAGGGTGTTGGCGGTGGCAGCGGCGGCGGCAGATTAGGTTAGATTAGGGTTTCTTTTTCTTTTTCAGAAAAAATTAGGGTTTCAAGAGGTAGGCTCTGGTACCATATTGAAATATTTTATTTCTCTCTGCATTCTTTGTTAAACAAGGGTTTTCTTATATAAAAGAAAACCTATTACAAATAAGGAAGGAGATAAATATAGTAAATATCTTTACAATAAATACAAACATAAAATATTTAACAATAAGGAAAATAATCCCCAAATAATCAACACTCAATAACAAGAGTCAGGTTTTTTCAATGTGAAAATTTTCAACTGAAGCAACTCCTGTCAAAGAAATTTGAGATTAAAGACTTGGGACATCTAAGGTACTTCCTCGAGATGGAAGTAGCCAGATCCAGCAAAGGTATCTCTATCACTCAACAGAAATTCACTTTAGATCTCTTAAAGGAGACTGGAATGAGTGGTTATAGACCGGCTGATAGACCTATGGAAGCAAATTCAAAACCTGGAGTTAATCCTGATGATGGACCAGTTGATCGAGATAGGTATCAACGGTTGGTGGGAAAGTTAATATACTTGACTCACACCCGACCAGATATTAGCTTTGCTGTTTGCGTGGTAAGTCAATTTCTGAACAAACCTTCTAAGGAACATATGGAAGTTGTGTATAGGATATTGCGATATCTCAGAAAAGATCTTGGAAAGGGCCTCATATTTAGAAAAACCATGACTAGAAAAACCATGCAGATTGGGCTGGATCCCGTATTGATCATAAGTCAACATCAGGATATTGCTCTTATGTATGGGGAAACTTAGTAACTTGGAGCAATAAGAAGCAACAAGTCGTAGCTCGAAGTAGTGGTGAAGCTAAATTTCGTCATTAGCCCATGAAATTTGTGAAGGAATTTGGCTAAAACGTCTTCTCACTGAGCTCAAAATTGAGATTGAAGGTACTATAAAAGCACTATGTGATAATCAATTTGCCATAGCCATTGCAAGGAATTCAATACATCATGATAGAATGAAACATGTTGAGATAGATTGCCATTTTATCAGTGAAAAGATTGAGACAAATGTTATCAATTTGGGATATGTGCCTTCCCAACAACAAGTTGCATACATATTAACTAAGGCTTTGCATCGAACAAGCCTTAGTGGACTAGTTTCCAAGCTTGGAATGACTAGTATATACCATTCTGCTTGAGGTGGACTAGTTTCCAAGCTTGGAATGACTAGTATATACCATTCTGCTTGAGGGGGAGTGTAGGAAATCAAGCTAAATTATGCAGCTATAAATTAGAGAATTAATTCAGATTATTTCCTTGTATATTGTAATTATCTTTCTTGCCATATAAGTTTAGATTGATAACTTAATTTTAACACATTGATTGATAATCTTCTTGTATATATTGTGCCTATCTCAATCACTCAAGAAATATAAGAAAAATTATCTTTTCCTATATTTAGCTTCAATATTCTAGAATAATAGAAATACCTCAAGCCTCCAATGCACAACCCCACAGTTTGGAAGCAAAAAGCACAACTACAACAGTTAAGATTCTTTCCGTTACAGTAGTCCATGATACACATACACCAATTTAAACAAAGGACAAAAGTTGAGGTTAAGTGTCAATCCTTCCTATAGCTTTGTTCAATATTCTTTGTTTGTGCTATTGATTTGTCCTCCTTCATTACTTGTTCAGTTGTTCATCTGACCGTTTCTCGTAGGATCTGTTTTAGGCTGATTCTATAGGCTATTGCAAGCAAGTCTTGTGATTTTGCTTAGTGCTTGTTCTGCTATTTTCTGCTATTCTCTCTTTTAAATCAATAGACGGAGGTAGTGAGCTATATTTTTCCATGGTCCGTCTCTACCCCACCCAAGTCTGCATATGCCATTATATAGTTGTGTCAAAATTCCTCTCCCGTGACTTCAAATTGTTAACTGAGCTACTGCTATTTTATAGCAATATGGTTGATTTCTTTTCCCCTGTTAATAGATATTATTAATATGCAATTCAATTATTTGTTTAATCCTCCAACTGAGGCATCATTAACTTGTTTTGTTATTTTACACTTAGGCCGACAAAGCCAGCAACTCGGGCAACCCGAAGGGTAGGGTGTACGAACCAAGGTATTTCAAATTAGTTTAGTTTTTCGAAATTCTGAATTTATCGTTTATTGTGTTTGAAACTATGCTTCTTTGCTGCTTGTTGCCTGTTTCCAGTTATTGCACAATATTGATGCTTTCTACTTCTCAGTGCTATTTCAAATACAGATACACATTTCTTATTTATTTATTTTTTTTTCACATATCTCCATTGCTACACTGTTCTCAGACATTTTCTTGACACTTTCAAATACAGAGTCAACAGATTTTTCGACTTTCATGGATCAAATTTTACTCTGCCATTGATGCTAATCCTGCACTATCTTCTCTTCTACAGTTCTACTATTAAACACTAATTGAAGTTATCTTCTTTCTTAAATCATCAACCTTTAAAATTGCTGACGAGCTACAAGAACCTTCAAAAAAATGAAGAGCATCACCAAGCAGTCTTTCTTTTTTTAAAAAATGTCAGACACTGAAATAGAAACATTTCTGCTCCATCTACCCATCTCTCTCTCTCTCTCTCTGTAACCACACTTTTTTTTCCCTCGACCTTCACACTTCAACTTTCTTTCCAAATATTTACCTTAAAGAAGAATACTTCTTTTTTCTTCTTATTTTTGATTTATTGAAAGTCATCCACCATTGACCTATTGAAAGAAATGGGGTAGCTCCAACTAAATGTCTGAAGATGCAAGATCACCAACTTGAAGTCACAAGATCCCTAAACTTGAACTCCTCTGTATGGGTAAAGGTCGACTGCAAACAAAGTGAAAGCCCTTTAAAAGAAGGTATTCAAGAACATATTGAAAGTAGAAATAAAGAAAATATCCCTCGCCACTTACAAAGGATTGTGTGTAATGAGTAAAAGTAAAAGGGGTTGTTTGTCTAAGTCGATGTCAATTGGATCTGGGAGAACAGGTAACCTCATTGAGCTGTATAAATAAGTAAAGAAGAAAGAATGTATCACATACGTCTTTCCTCTTAGCTAAGTAGTGAGTCACCCTTTATAATGGAAAGAAACCGTCTAATTGAAAGAATACAGAAGGGGTGACTGGATTAATAACTGCACAAGACTGGACAATATCCTTTAATTTGACATGCTCTCTGTATGGTGTTTTATTTTACACTCTCATCTACGAATGTTCTCTAATCTAATGAATTGGGGATAAGAGCTGATCAATTTTTATGTTCCAAATTATCTTCTCAATTTATTGAGTTTCACTTTTTGATGACTTTGCTAATATTGTGTTTTCCTCTGCTTTGGACTCACTGCTGATGTAGGAAACCCATTTCAAAACAATCTAGTACAGTACCCACACGTAAGTGTAACTCGTTTTTCTGTAAGTTTCTTCATCATTTTCTTCTTTTTCTTTTATAGTCTCTTAATCGAAAGGCTTATGTAATTTTTTTTTCCCTCATACATTAGTTATTAGTGGGCTTGGATAGCAGGGGAGCCTCTATGCTTTCGTTGGTGAGGTGAGGAAGTGACTGAGGGAGAATTGGCGCTTTCATTGATGGTGATGTCTCATGGATGCAGAAAGCTAGATGTTATAGGAACTTGGATTTGAAAGACAAGTTTGAGAGGGAAATTCTCCTTTTTTGTCTAATTACTGTGTTTAGCAAGTGTGTGAGGGTCCAGGAGCCAAAAGCGTCAATAGTTAAATAGAAAAGTAGAAGAATCAATGAAATAAAGTGTACTTGAAGGTTTTATAGAATTTGCAACTGGGGAACTCCTAGGGTATGCTGGGATTTTGCGAAAAGCAGCAGCTGGAGCCAACAACCCACCAAGACTAATGTATCTATGACTACTACTACATTTCTGGACAAAGTCAAATAGAGGTGTGAATGCAAGATGCCGGCCGAATGATCGGTCAAACAGGGGTTAGGGTTGATTAAACTTTGGAAATCTTAGTGCTATAATGTTTTTCAAATCCTTCTAGTCATCATCGAATTGCACATGGTTCATTGTGGGTGTCTAGGTTTTGCCGGAAAGTTCAGTGGTTTCTGGCATGGTTGGGTGGGCTTGGGAGGGGGAGGGAGTCATGAGACTTTTTCTGTGAGTTCAACCACAATTAAGAATGACTTCTATCTTATTGTGTTCTCCAAGAACTCGGACACAGCGTGTTACTGACCTTCTTTGGTCCAGGTCAGTGGATGAATAGACCATAGTTTATAGTTCACGTAGCCACAAAGTTCTATTTTCTAAGACCCTCCTTTTCATACACCATAGTATAGGATCAAGAGATTCTTAAGCTCTCGTTCGATCAATTGCCCATGTCATTGCACATGTTAGGAATTATTCTTCTCTCTCTGGATTTGTTTTTATTTTTTATTATTTGGCTTCTTTTGCATGGCCTACTTTTAGTGGATTTCTATTTTTATTATAACATTCTTGATGTAGCCTAAAGAGATAACATGGAGCATTCTCTCCAAGAATCCAATCAAATCTTTATTATTATGAAAGTTGTCTAATACAAGAAAGGGGATTCTCTATTTATGGAGAAAAAAATGCAAGAAAGAATCCTAAAAGGATAACTAAAAGGAAACTAATTTCTAAAGTAGTAAAAAAGGAATTAATCGAGAAATTAAACCAAGTTATCCTAAATCCTATTATATCAATTCTTCTTTATGATAGTTCTTCTTCTTTCTCTCTCTCTCCCAGCTTTACTCTTTTCCTGTATTAGTGTCTTGTACATTATCTAAAGTTGGATTATGATGTAGATGCACATGGTCTAAGTTCACGTTGTTATGAAAATTCTTATTACAAATCCATTCAGTTGAACCTTTTTTTTTTTTTTTTTCATTTTTATATGATCCTTCTTTGGTCCCCTCCCTTTCTTTCTTTTTTCTTTTTCTTTTTTTTTTGCTATTGTTTCATACTCTTTTCCTGTGTCTTGCACTGATTTAAAGTTGGATTATGTATAGAGGCACCTGCTGTGAGTGTCCGTTCTGATGGAAACTCTTATAGCAAATCGTTGGACCTTCAATTCGAAAAACGACTTGAAGCAGTTAAAAGGTACTATGCAGGATTATTTTCTTCTCTCAGTTGTTTTATTCATTCTCTCCCTATCAATGCCTGCTAGTAAAAAGCACTTCACGCTCATGAAATGCTTGTCCATGCTTTTTCAATGATGATTAGTGTCTATGAATGTCTTTTAAGATCACATTCTACTAAAGGGAGTCATTTTGTTTTTAACATTTTAGAGATTTCTTTTGGTCGCACTATATTATTTTTCTTATCTAATGGGGAAAGGAAAAAAGAAATGCTATATTTGTCATATGGTTTATGTTACTCTCTTTGCTCTATAGGGTATTTGCATTGTGTAAACCATTCAGTTCATTTGCTCTTGTAGCGGATGCTCTTCTCCTATGAACTATTTACCTGAATTTTTTGATAAAAACCCAAACGTCCATTGGAAAAGAAAATGAAATAATACAAGGGCATCCAAAAAAATAAGCCCACAATGGGTGTGGAGCATTGACTTCAAGGAGAATGTTATTCAACTTTTAGTGGGGCCTACGTTAAAAGCTATCCCTCAACTCTTATGGGTGAATGGAGTTCAAGCAATTCTCTCATAAATTTGGTTTGAAAGGAACCAACGTATTTTTCAAGACACGTTCCTTCCCTAGTTGATCGTTATGAGATTGCTCGAGTTAAAGCTTCCTCATGGCGCTCTCTTTCCCAAATTATTTGCTGAATACACTATTCAAGATATTAGTTTAAATTGGAATGCATTTATTTCCTCTTAGCTATGTTTGTTTTGTTTATCATATCATTGGCCTAGCCTATCTATGACTTCGTATTTGTATTTTCATTTTTTTGCATCCGTTTGTATTTTGAGCATTAGATTCATTTCATTATTTCAGTTAAAAGTCTTGTTTCCGTTTAAAAAAAAAAAAACCCACAAAAGGAAGTCTCACTAAAAAGAGACTCCAATAAGGTAAAATGAGGCATGTGAATAATTACAGAAAGACTTTGTCATTGGCGTCCAAAAGAAACATAGAACCTAGCGAAGACTCATACTATCATGAGGGCCCCTCTCTACTCCTCTAAAGGTTCTATTGCTCCTTTTCTCTCACAACAACTGGATATACACGAAATGAGGGAACAACAAGTCCTCAACAAGAAGGAAATATATACGTGAAAATGATGAAAACATTTCTTTTTCTAAGTTCTGTTACATTTTCTTTTTTTAATTTCAGCATGTAAAATTATCAAAGTAACTAAATCATTTAGCTGTACTTTCTGGACACTTCTAATCTGAATACTGAAAAAATTATCCTGAAAACTATACAGATCAGCACTTGAGAAGAAAAAGGCAGACACTAAAAAAGAATTTGGAGCAATTGACTATGACGCACCAGTGGAATCAGAAAAGAAAACAATTGGACTTGGTACCAAGGTAAGAATGTGTTTTTCAGATCGATTTTTACCTTTTCATTTAATGCTAAATCAACTGTGTCTCAAGTAGATTGGAATAGGTGTAGCTGTTTTGGTCTTTGGCTTGGTTTTTGCGCTTGGAGACTTTCTGCCCTCTGGAAGGTATTGTGTAGGTACTATACCATGTACTAGTTTCCAAAAACACTCTGCAATTTGCCCCTATGTTTTTTGTTCTCGATTTACAACATGAATATTGACATTGATCATGTGCTTTTTCAACGTCTAGTATTTTGGGTGTCATGTCCACGTGCTTTTTACCAATGCTTTGTTCTGTAGGATAGTGCTTATTTTGCTAGTAGCTAAAAATGAAAGTGAGGTGCAATTATTATTAATAAATTTCATTCTCATAAAATTGTACAGAGGGAGAGGGAGAGGGAGAGGGGGAGGGGGAGGGAGAGGGGGAGGGAAAGGGACAGGGACAAAGGGGATGATGAGCCTCCTCAAGTAAGATGAAGATGTTTCTCTCTCTCTCTGAAAGTAAATGTGTAAATCTCTGACCCTTCTAAGTCAATTACGAATGCATCTTCATTGCCTATTTGCTGGAATGAGTGTAAGGTTTCAACCTCACAATGTACCTGTTGGTTCAATAAAAGCACAAACGACAGCATTGAGAGATTATGTTTTGGAACTTTTATGTGGTCCTTGTTTGAAGTTGAAGGCTTATATTTTGTGGATCAATGTAGTCAAAGCAATTCTTTCCGAGCTTTGGATGGAAAGAAATCATCGCCGCTTTTGGGGGAAGCTTGTTTATGTTTCGATTTCTTTGCTTCTACTGGTTTGAAGCCCTCCTTTTGTTGTTCGTTTTTTTAAAAAAGAAACATTCTCTATCATTGATATAATGAAGTGAGATAAAATCTCAATGGTCAATAAATGAAACTAAAATTAATAGAATCCTACAGATCAAGGAATGCACCCGGGCATCTCAACCAGGTTGACACCCCCTTAGCACTCTTATCATGTCCACAACTAGAACCATAGAAGAACAAAAGGGATACATATGGAAATGGTCGAAACAGACCTTAGAAGCAAAATAATCCAACAGCCCAAATACAAAGGCCAAAACAAAATATGCAAAATCTGGAAATTAATAGGTAAATAAAACAAAACTGCCCGCAGAAGATAAAAAAGATGAGTAGGTGACAGGGGCCTAATAATCACTTGACATGAAAGCTTGCCAATTAAGGCTAATATCTTGGATGGGTAGTCCGTGAAAATTTTAGAAAGAGAGCACCAAGAGGAGACATTTAAACGAGCTGATTCAAGACAACTAAACCACAGAGTTTCCTTGTCATGGAAGACTCTTTGATTTCTTTCAAACCATAGATCTGTTAGTAAAGCTTTCATTGCGTTCGTCCATAGCAAATTTGGGCTCTTTTTGAACTTTGGACCCATAAGCAGTTGTAAAACATTGTCTCTAAAGTCTTTCCAAAAGCCATCGGATGTTGAAGCAAGCGAACAAGGAAAACCAACAATTTTCTACATACCGATAAGTAAAAAAGAGGTGCTGAAGCTCTTCCTCGTTTGCCTTACAAAGGGGGAACATGGATGGAGATAAACTATGTGAGGGCAGCTTCTTTTGAAGGACGGAGGAGCAGTTTAACAGACCAAATAGCATGATCCAGCTAGTGATATTCACTCTTTTGGGACTCTTTGTCTTCCATAAAGCATGTAGCAACTTAACTTCCAAGGGGGAGGCTGGCGAAAGGTGGATAACTAGTGATTTGACTGATAAGTTTCCATTTGTTTCAATGTTTGAAAGTTTCAATTGGTTTTCCATTCAAGATATTAATCATAGTTGGGAGAGTTTCATTGTTCCTTTTTAATAGATATTCCCTTAGTATTTTGTGTACTTTATGCTTATTTATGTTGTTACCAATATTATAAAAAACAGACAATTCATGATATGCATCGTACGATATGTACTGAAACTAATGGAAAACGAGTCATATCATAGGTTTGAATCGCAAATTTCATGTATCGGACGATTTAAGATACCCAATCCTTCGATTCACTCTAAATCAGAATGTTACGATTCACTTATTCGTTCTAAATCGGAGAAGAAGCTCGAAGAGAATATTTGAGAGTTGAGTTGAATAGTTGATAACAGAAACTGGTTCTTACTGTTTTTCCATTTAATCATAAAGAGAAAGGGTTCTGAGCAAAAGAGGGAAGATGAAAGAGTGGTTCTTGAAATCAAAAACAAATTGAAACGGTCCATTTAATCATAAAGAGAAAGGGTTTAGATCTTTTTGCTTCTCTGTTTGTGGGTCATCCTTTTGGTGGTTCCAAACGGATTATTTGGTTGTCTTTGATGCGTGCTTATTTTCGGGCTCTTTGGGGTGAATGCAATGATCGTCTTTTTAGGGACACTGTCTCTACTTTTGAGAGATTTATTTATGGACAGGGTTCTTACTTATGTTTATAAGTAGTGTAAATCTGAGCCTCCATTTACTTCCTATACTTTATCTTTTTTCCTTTTAAATTGGAAAGATTTCTTGTAATCACCTTTAGGTGTTGGGTTTTTCCCTGTTTCATTTTATCAATGGATTGTTTCTTTAAACTCCCTAGGTGATTTTCAGAGTAAATGTTAACCTAACATCCCGTATTTGGTTAATGGTTTTGAAAGCCTAACCTTATGGAGCATTTGGCTTCTAATTATAAAAGAATTTCTCGTGACAAAAAGAAGACTACTTATCTTCAAAGGTTCTTTGGTTTCTTTCCAACCAAATATACCACAAAAGGGCACGAATCGCACACTTCCGCAAAATAGAAGCTTGTTTAGAAATTTTCCACCCTGAGAGGGCTTCCAAGAGCCACTCATCAGTAGAAAGAGCCAGATAGTAATTCAAGCAATAAATAATCATGAGGACATTCCAACCATTGACCGCAAAGGACAGTGGAGAAAGTGGAGAATGTGGTGAAAGATGTGATCCAGATTCTCATCACTACCCAAGCAAAGATTGTTGCTCTATGATCGAGGAGGTGCTCCTAAACTCTTCCTTTTGAGATAAGGGTGTAGTCCCTTGGCATGCTTCTTCTTTTTCCTTTTTTTTTTTTTTTTTTTTTTTTTTCCATGTTATCAAAGTCATCAAATTTTCTTTCATTTTCTCAGTATTCTGATTCCCGTTGCTGCTTAAGAAACAATATATATATATATATATATATAATCACAACCCGGGTATTACAAGGTTTCCCAACTCTTGGGAGATTCTAAAATAAGCTGTTTCCTTGATGCAAAGTGAGCTCAGCTCAATATGCTCTGTTTGAAATGAAAATTGTGAAGAATTTTGTTCATAGGCTTACCCTCTCCAATGCTTTGGTTATGTATTATTTTGTGGCTGAGTTTCTTAAATTTGGAAATGTGATGGGAGTTTTTGTATTGTCTTGCTTGTGGAAGGTATATGTTTCATTCAACAAAGCCTTTCTTTGTATGAGTGACAGAAGCTAGCTGAAAAAAAGTTCCTTGTTTGGAAATCTTCCTCATTGCATTACTGATTGCACAATAACAGTCTGGAATTTTTTTTGGCTTAACATTTTCAGTATCAGTTCTGTTAAGGATTCTGTGGTGGAAAATGTCAAACTATCGAGAGAAGAAGAAAGTAATCTTAAGGTAACATCCTCGGAATTTGTGTGTCCCTTGTTACTAAAACAACATTCTTGGAAGTTGCTATAACAGATATTTATACGTATTATAATACCCCCTCAACCTGAGCATATAGATTATTCATGCCCAACTTTTTGCTTGTTAAATGTTGTTTCTTATCCCACCACCACCACCAAAAAAGGAAAAAAAAAAAAAAAAGATGATTCTTACTTTTTGGACAATATTTGGGGGGGGGGGGGGGGGGGAGGTGTCGAAGCATTGACCTTGAGGTCAATATGCCAATTGAGGTATGCTCATTTTGGCAAGATTCTTACTTTTTGATTTAAATTAAGATGTAGTGTACCTTATTATCATGGGAAAAATATCAATTTATACCCCTAAACCTTGGAGTATCACTTAAAACCTCAAATTAATAATTGATTAATCAAAATCCTAAACTTTCAGAAGTAAACGAATTTAGACCTTCCACTAAGATTTTGTTTAGAACCGTTATGCATGAATTTAATATGCGCATAAGATTTCTTTAAATATAAGAGTAACATAATATAAGAGAGAATGTTGAGATCAAATGGATAGTAGCAAGTTTTGATTAATTTGAGTGATTTTTCATCTAGTTGTCTTCCCTTATGCTCCACTACTTATTAGGAAGAATTATATGATAATTTATTTCGCGACTTTGATAGGATTTTGTGAGTAAAATAACTTCATTTTGGTGATTTACAACTGATTCTAAATGGAATTAAGTGAATAATTTTAAATTACTAACGGAGGGTCTGAATTGGTTAACTCATGAAAGTCTAGGTTTAAATTGATGCAATTATTAGTTTGATACAACTTCCTAAGTGTTAGGTGTATAAATTGATTTTCCCCTATTTCTGTTTATATTTCATGGGATTCATTTCTTAACTGCCGTAAGTTCAGTTAAAATTTTAAGAGGTCGCAAAAATTGATTGTTTGTGTTTAAAATTTAGATGGTGTCACTGTCAGCTTGAGTGATTTCAGTTTGCGTGGTTTTCCTTGGCTTATAATTTTTTTAAAATAGCTTGCTTTGGACAAACTAATTATCTTACTTTACTCAATTTAATGAGAGATCTATAACACATTTACTCTCTGATGTGGCAGAATATGCTCAAAGAATACGAGGCTACACTTCGTAGCAACCCAAAAGATCCAACTGCTATGGAAGTGAGTGATGTTTATGTTACTTTCAAGCTTCTAATAGTTAATTTGATTTCGGTACTCGTTAAATCACTCATTGACCCAAAAGTTTAAGTGGATGGATGAAGGTAAATTTAATGTTATATCAACACTCAAACATTTCCCCTTACTTGTAGACTTGGGAATTTGTAGAAGATCAACAAGTGAAAATCAATATTTAATTGGGGAGGAAATAACATTGTACTCCTTTGATTATTTCATTTCTCAATGAAATGGTTCTTATCCTAAAAGTAAAAAAAAAAATTAAAAAAAAAATTGCAAGGGTTTGAACACAGGTCTTCTTGGACCTCTTGCTCTAATACCATGTTAAATCACCCATTGACTCAAAAGCTTAAGTTGATGGATGGAGGTAAATTTAATGTTATATCAACACTTTATCGGTACTAAAGTTGCATTTCTCTTTAGACTACTAGGTTAAATCATTCCGGGTGGATTTTTACTCATTTGTCTTCTCTGTGTCATTCCAAAAACTTTTGTACCGCCTAACCAGAGAGTTGGGTATTGTGGTAAAGGACCTCAGATTCAACCATTTGTGGCCAGGTCAAACTCTTTAGAAAATTTTCTGCGAAGTTGGATTGGTAACTTGTGTGAAACAATGTCCTTTTATGGAATATGTAAGGGATGGATATATTGTGGATATTCTCTATGCTTTGTATGAAATTCTGAACAAATATTAGGTGCATTGTAGGGTGCGGCAGTTACCTCAGTTGAATTAGGTGAATATGCACGAGCAGCCTCTTTGCTTGAAGACTTGATAAAGGTTGCTTTTATGTCAGATTTGGATTATACACTTTTTTTCATTGATGTTGCTTTTAGGTGATATAATATTTTTGTTCTTTCCTTATTTAGGAGAAGTCGGATGATTTTGACATTTTCCGCTTGCTTGGGGAAGTAAAATATAAGCTTAAAGATTATGATGGGAGTGTTGCAGCATACAAGAGTGCCACAATGGTTAGTCTTCTCTAACAATTAGTAAAAGGATCTGGTTGTGCTTCGGTGGAATTTTTCTTTTTTTGATATGGCATCAAAAACTAAAAGAGAACAAGAATAAAATTTTCTCTCCCCCCTCATGCCTTCTCTCCTCTCCCACCCTCTTCCCCTGTCAGTTGGTCTCCCTACCCCCCCCCCCCCCAGCTCTCTCTCCTCCCTCAGTTGCTGACACTTCCAGAGACAGCTTGAGGAGAGAGGCAAAAAAAAAAAGAAAGAAAAAAGAGTGGGAGGAGAATGAAAATTTATTTGTTTATTTTTTCACTTTTAAAGGCCATGTCAAATTTGCAAGTGAGCTCATAAGTAGTCTAGTTAGCCCATTTAAAGTCAAGTCCAGCCTGCTTTCTATTCGAGGTCTAATGGTTTTCTTACGGTCTTCTTAAGCCTATTTCTTAAAATTCAAGTGCTAAAGTATACCTTTCAAAAATTCAAGACTAAAACGGTCTATTAGTGAAAACTCAAAGGCCAAAAGTGTAATTTTTCCTAACTAACCTTCTTTGTCTGCATAAGTCATAAGTATTGATCTAACTAATATATATTTGAGAGCGTATAATAGACGGCAACATCTGTTAAGATATTGGCTGACAAATTTTTTTAAATGTTTGTATGAGAAATAATGATATCATATTACATCATAATAGTCCATCTCATTCTTTATTTTATCCTTTAGAGGGTACAACAAGTAAATAACTTTCCACCCAACATCAATGTTTTATTTGAAACTGAAAATTTTCGTCGTGATTATCAAAGTACACGAGGAGGATGTCTTATAATAAGGATCTTACAAAAAGGATTTGGACTTAAGTGTCTACAAAGCAATGAGAAATAGTAGTTACAGAAGGATTTGGGCTTAAGTCCCTACAAAGCCATTTCATCAGAGAATGTATGTCTATTATGCTCCAACTATATTATTCATCCGGTGGTTTTTCTCCAAAGGAATATAAATATAAAAATTATATTATTAAGAAAATTTACTACCTTAATAGGAAATAATATAAATAACCTTTAAAAGATTAATATAGGAAAATTATTATAAATTGAAAAAATATCAAACTATTTACAAATATAGCAAAATTTACTTTCTATCTGTGATAGGCCTAGACATCTATCTGTGTCTATCTAGTAAAATGATAGATGACTATCTGGGTCTATCGCGGTCTATCACAAATAGAAAGTAAAATTTTGCTATATTTGTCATTATTTTCAACCATTTTTCTATTTTTGAAAACATCCCATTAATATATGGATAATATCTAAAAATTTATATATCCATTTAATCTCTTAGAAATCTTTTATAAAGAAATCTTTATAAACATTTGATTCTTGGCTTGTGATTGCTCGGTACGTTCAACATTATTCATATACATGTGAAATTGGAGAATGCGTACAATTTTGGAATCAATATCCAAGGCTTCCAAGGTGTTGATATTGGGAAGTGGTTTATCACGGCTCGTACTATCCATATATTTATCATCTGATAAATTGTCTTTCCTTGAATGTGCTTAATTGTGAACAGTTATCCAAAGATGTCAATTTTGAGGTTCTGCGTGGTCTTACAAATGCGTTACTTGCTGCTGGGAAACCAGATGAGGTTAGTTACAGTATTATAGAAATTACAGGTTCACAATACGTAAAAGTAAATAAAAATAAGAACCAAACACACCTATTACTGAAAACTTGGGTATTAAAAAGTTTACTTTTTCTTGATTTTTTCATTTGTCTAAATAGTATATATGCTAATTTTTTGTTCAAAGTAAATAGCTTAGACTCTTTATCCCTTATGAACTACACTGTCTTTCAGAGATTTGAATTTATTGAAATATTTTATTTAATTGATAGATAATATTTATTAGTTTAATTGCTTGTTTCAATTTATTCTTTAAAGTTCGTATGCATAGATAGAAATGCATTTCTTAAAAGATTTAGGGAACTTTTTAAATACTAACTGAAAATCATTTAGTTGATTGAAGTTCGGAGTGGCTACTACTAGATAGGACATGGTTGTTATGAACTTCTATTTCATCACTAGCATGTGTGGGAGTGGTCTAGTTTTGGTTAGTTTGCTTTTGTTTCAATTATTCATAAAATATAAATGTATTTTTTGATGCAACATAACATAAATGGAAGAGAATCCCCCCTGGTTTTTCTTTCATCTACTTGTTGTGCTACTTAGTAGTCGTTTCTCATCTGTTTCCTTGATCGAATAATTATTGTGCTCCTTTGTTACTCTTTTGTGTAATTTCCATGAAAAGAGTAACCAAAATTAGATATTTTTTATCTATTGATGCTCAAGTATAGTTTATTTTCATTACGTGCATCCTAAATCAAATACTGGGTGATTGTAATAGTTTGATTTTGTTGGCTCTTGGCAGTATTGACCTATTGAGCCTTATACATCTTATGGATCTGAAGTTGTTTGCATTCATGCTTGTGTTTAATCCCGTTGATTTCTCACATGCATTCTTTCACTGCAGGCTGTTCAATTCCTTTTGGACTGTCGTGAACGTCTTAAAAGTGTAAAATTAGGAAGTATGGCTGAGGGCAAGGAGATGGAAACAAAATTATCGATTGATCCTGTTCAAGTGAGTTCAGTCAACACAACATTACCCTCCACAACACACACAAAAGAACAGAATGATTGAAATATTAACCAAACCTAACAAGTCAAAGACACATTTATAGGCTATTTGTAAATGCCAATCAATGAGAATAAAGGCAGCCCAAAAATTGCATCATGTTAGGGAGAAGTCTAAGTGTGTTACCAATTTAGGAAGATATTTTAGTTCCTTGTTCAGTTTAATTGTACTTAGTTTTAAATCCTATTTTAGTTTCTAAATTTATTATGCTTATTTGGTTTGGTACTTCTACTTTCAAATAATTTATTTTTGTGCTTGAACTCTTTGTAAAAACTAAGTATACTTGGAAAAAATTCGAATTTATTATTGCAATTGACTGGACCTGCTTGAGATTTTTCATGTCGCATTCTTCGAATGAAAAACCAGGGGTCACTAAGGATGGATCTCTAAGATGAAGAAAGTGAGTGCCGATTGAAAAATGTTGTCCGTCAGGAAAAGTAGATGTATAGAAAGTTGTTTGTGGAGGAAAATGGGGGGAAACGTGGGGATAACTTAGAGTTGGAGTTGGAACAGTGGCGTGGCTGAGAGATTGCCTTAGCGGCTGTAGCTTAGATAGGGTACTGGGATTGTGGAAAGTCTTCTCTACTCTTTGTTTCCTCGTCTTTATCATTTATCTAATTCGTAATTCTCCTTTGTGGCTTCCATTCTTCCATATTTTAGAAATTCTTCCTCTTTTACCCTTGGTCTCAGTCACACCCCCTTTCCGACAGGGAGACTAGTGATGTTGCCCTCCTTGCTTTAATTGGTGATTTTGTTTTCTCGGGAGGGAGAATTGATTGTCAGCTATGGCATCCTAGTCCTTCAGAAAGATTCTCCTATTAGTTGTTCTTTCAATGTTGAGCAGTTCTTTCATCTTCTCGAAGTTCTCCCATCTTCTCCCAATTTTAGAAGATTAAAACTCCGAAGAAGGCTAAACTTTTTGTGGGCTAGTTCGCCTTGTTAGGGTGAATAACCATGGATCATGTTTGGAGAGAGATCTGCGTAAGTTGATTAGGCACCAGTATTGTATGCTTTGGAGGAAAGCGGTTGAGGACCTGGACTGCCTTCGTTGCTCAAGACAGTATGCCAGATCATTATGGCATGGGTGTCTTGGAGGCATTTTCCTTTAGTTTGGCCTGATCAAGGAGTTGTAGATACTTGCTAGAGGAGTTCCTTTCCCATTCCCCCAATGGGCTAAGGGTAGCAGGCTTTGGTTTGCTTGTCTTTGTGCTATTTTGTTGGGGCTATGGGGATAAAGAAACCATAGAACTTTAGTAACTGCTTGGAATAAAATATTTGAATAAATGTTTGAATAAATGTCTCTCGTTTGGCATAAAATCTTTTGCAGGTTGAGTTACTGCTTGGAAAATCATACTCAGATTGGGGACATGTTGGTGATGCTGTATCTGTTTATGATCAACTTATCTCCAGCCACCCTGATGACTTCCGTGGTTACTTAGCTAAGGTCTCTCTCTCTCTCTCTCTCTCTCTCTCTCTCTCTCTCTCTCTCTCTCTCTTACACACATGCAAACTGGCAAACAACATCCATGCCTTTCTTTTTATGATTTCGTGAGAAAAGGAGGATTTTTTTTAAAGACTAAATTCCTGTTAAATATAAAGTAACGACATTGTGATGTTACTGCTTCATTGCTTGTTAAAATTATTATTTTGGGCTTGTTAAAAAAAATTCCAATGCTCGTCTTCTTAGGAACAATGTACTCTGCTAAAATGCTACTTAATCTGTTTTGTTAACGTGGTATAGTTTAAGAGTGGAGATCAGGGTTGGGATGGGTCACGTTTGCAAGTAGAAAATGGGATGTAGAATCAATTTTTGCTTTAAGACTAAAACATATTGATGCAGTATGGCAATGTATTATTAGAATACAATTACTTGTTTCTATTGATCTCATTTTCATCCCCTTGTACCTTTGTTGGTTGATGTTATATGATTAGGCATTTAATATTTGAAGGTGCCCGCACCATATGGTTTGTATTTTAACGCTCTTTGTTTAAAATGTCATCTTCAAGTTCACTTGCTTGATAAAGGTGGCATGTTGTTATGAATTTACAATAAAGAGGATTATGAGCTTTCTTTAATGATGCTTCAACAGGGAATTATTCTAAAGGAAAATGGAAGATCTGGAGATGCTGAGAGGATGTTCATCCAAGTGAGTATATAAGAGCATCTATGTGGTGATTTTTTTAACCGTACATGATAATTTTGATCCGATACCAAATTCTTGCATAGCTAAAGTGACATTTATGCACAGAACTTATTGTCATAGGTGCTATGTTACATAGTACATGTAAGACTTAACAAGTATATAAACATCTTATTGATAAAAACAAGTATAGGAACATGACTGTTCTCAATTTAGGTTTAGTAGGTTCATGATGTTGGTTAATAAGTGGTATATGTACTAATGAATTCTAGACCCTGGACTAAGGGTTCTAATTAAGTAGGATGCTACTGTTCTATCTTCTCTCAAATTGAGAAGTGAATAGTTTTTCTCATTTGGCTTTAATATAACAATACCAGAAACCCCAATCCAATTAGGGTCAATTGATATTTCTTTTAAGATGTTACATGGTGTATAAACAGTTGATGAATATTTTAACTTGTATAATACTCATAGCAAAAATACAATTTTAATCCCTAATGGTTGAAGTTTGGTATCTATTTGATCTAAAGGAGTGGAGAGATGAAGAAAGGAAGAAGAAGGGACGAGAGAGAAATTCTAATAAGAAAAAGAAAATACTAAATCGATCTACTTTAATAAATCAACACATACAATGAGTCAACCAATGGTTCTAGAAGCTCAAGGATCATTTAGAATTATTCTTCAAATCTCCCAGACAAAATGTTCATTTTGAAATCTTTGACACCAACCTCGACTTGAAAGGCTAAAAATGTATCTTCCCTAATGTTTATCTCCATTTTCCGTATTTTGATAATTTGGACAGCTGCCATTAATTAAAGATTACACTACAACAAGATGTTAGAATTTTGAAATGTAGGATGTAGGGTCTATTATACATTTTGAAGGGAATAATGTAATAACAGGTTAATAATGGGTATTTGCACTATGCAGGCCCGATTCTTTGCTCCGGAGAATGCCAAGATGCTTGTAGACCGGTATTCTAAATGACCTTAGCATCTCCTACAATCCATTTATAGCTGTATACACACTTATCACCATAAGTCTTGGTTCTACAAAGTATATGTTGTACTTGTTTGTGAAAATCAACACAGAATTGGAGAAGATAAAAGGGTGCGTTGTTATGATGTACAAATAGAAATTCGAAAACAATATATTGAATAGAAAAGCAAGTTGTATTTCATGTTATTATTGTTTATTATTGTTATTTGGTTATAGATTCACAGACATTGCTCATCGGGAAATGGAAGCAAATAATTTCCCTCAGCTATTTATTATTGGGCAGTTTATATGGCTGACTCATTTTCAACGGTTCAAATGAAAATAGTTTTGTTCTTGCATTAGCCACTTGTGAAATTATTCATTCAACTCAGAACATGCTCGAGAAGGTTTTGTTGGATAATGCATTGAATAGGGGAGTGTGTTGATCATTTCCATCTAATCTAATTTGGTTTATTGGTTTAGTTATCAATTTGTCATCAAGTTTTTTATTTGCTGCTTAGTGTCAACATTAAAGAAGATTTAATTATAGTGTATTTTCGTTTGCACATTTATATTTTAGGATGATTGGAACATTTAAATAAAATCAACCATGGATTTGGAATCCAAACTCATTCCAAACCAACTCCATTACAACCTCCCCAACACTCTATCAGTTGAAAGAATGTTTAATTACCAACTCACCCGGTAGCCTGTCTGTTGTTATAGCCAAGGACTCAACTACAAATAAAGCCTCTTGTTTTGTTTCAATACGTTTTGAAGTATTATTTTAAAAACTTCCTTTTGGTTTACACCAAGGATACAGAAAAATGGAATCTTAGTTTCAAATTCGAATCTTAGTTTCAAATTCGGATAGTTATCCTAGACCTAAGGCATTATAGATGTTAGAGATTGCTTCGTGGATACATGACTCAATTTCTGCTACGTGTCTCAAGATTACTTAATGTGCAACATGAATATTTGCTTTGTTATGTATATTGAGATTATTTGACGCTTAGTATGGCCAAAGATTGCTAGGTATGAGTTTACTCTATGCCAATAAGACCAGAAATATGAGTAAAATTTTGGTGATGACTTTTACTAGCATGTGATTACATGATTTTAAAATTTGTTTTTAAGGGACCATGTTTTAACCATCTTTTTTGGACAATGCAGGAGATGGAGAATCAAACCTCCAATCTCAAGGTCAATAGTACGTACTTATGCCATTTAAGTTGTGCACGTTTAACTATCTTAATATTAAATTGTTCATGATTTATTTTATTTATCATGAGAATAAATTATTTTTCTATTAAACATATTACTCAATGGGCTTGCGCTCACTTATTCTTTCGAAATTTTTTCTACCTGCATTAGAGTTTCAAGCGTGCCAACCCAGAGTTATATCAGTCACCTATCTCCATAGACGATACACCATTTTGTATGTACAGTACTTCACATACATATTTATATAAGAAAAATACTTAGGTGCATCTCAAGTGGCAAATTTTTCTTATATCTTTCTATAAATATTTTAATTCTTTTTTTTTTTTTTTTTATGTGTGTGTGATGAGAATAAGATCCATAGAATTAGATGCATCTTGAAATGCACCCAAGTATTGCTCCTGGTAGAGAATATAGTTTCATGGGTTTGTTAGTATAGGACCTATTGAGTTTCATGATAGGTTGTAAGTTAAGGCGCACATGCCTTCTATAGAGTGGTTGTCTCAAAATACTAAGGGCATGTTTGATTCACAATTTGGATTTTGTTTTATGTTTTCAAATTCACTAAGTTCGACGAATATGTGTTTGGCAGACAACTCGAATTCTATTTCTTTTCTGAAAACGGTTGTTTTTAGATTCTGTGATTCAAAACTATGTAAATTTTGAAAACAACATTATTATGTTTTTATTGTATCCATAATTTGAATTTTAAAATTTAAAATGCAAAATTGTATCAAATAATGATAAAAACATTTAAAAATATAGTATGTCATGTTACAAACTTAATTCAAATTTTTTCAATTAAAATATGTATTATGTAATTATTATAAATTAGGTTAAATTTCAAAATTGGTACCTACGGTTTGGATAAATTCCAAATTTGTTAATGAACTTTTCATCAAACCATAGGAGTTAGATTCTAATTATAAACCCTAAGACCTAAATTTTAACTTCTTCCAAACCATAAAGACAAATTATATAATATTACAAAATGAGAATTATATAATTTTTTTAACATAAAACCATGTTCATAAATAAATTAATAATAATTTATTGTCAACTTATATTTAGTAGGTAAATACTACTAGTTTGCAATTGTTTTAAATTAGAATTAGTCTGAGTTCTGCTATCAAACACATATTTGAAAACATGAAATAAAACTTTGTTTTTATTTAATCCCTTGTTTTCAAATTTATGTTTTCAGATTCTCTACCAAATTAGTTTATCTCGTAGATACCCACTCCAAAGGAGACAAAAAAAAAAAAAAAATTCCAATTAGACGGAGAAGGGAAGAGGGAGCTAGCAGAATTTTCTTCCCATTAACTAACTGGGAACATGGGCAAGGATTATATTCCCCGTCCCTGCCCCAATTCGCTGCTCTGCCCCATCCCATTTAATTAATATATAAATAAATTCTAAAAACTTTTGAAACCTCCGACCTTCTCTCAAAATATATTTACTTAATTTATTTTTTAAAAAATTGTTATTAGTTTGTCATTACCATCTTTGTACTGTTTTTTTAATTAAAAAAAAAAAGGAAAAAAAAAATGTAATTGAAGAGCTTTCTAGGAACATTATGGATGTTGCTTTAAGTTGGAATAACTATATTGTTGTAATATTTAAATCTCAACCTTTGGAAATTATGAAAATTTAGAATGTTAACTATTATTTTTAGGATTATATAGCAAAATGAGCTAACCTATGGACAAATATAACAAAATATTACTGTCTATCCGTAATAAATAACAGTGACACTGATAGGCAGTTATAGATAATAGTTAACATCTTGCTATATTTGAAAATATTTTTAGTAGTTTTGTCATTTAAAACAATTATCCTTAATTTTTTTAATTAGAAAATTTTAGTAATGTTTCATTAAATTGAAAATTGTATTTGGAAATGTTCCAATTAACTCATTATAAATTTTTTTAAAAAATATTTGGTTGAAAGTAAAAGATAAAATGCTAAAAATAGGGTGTACATTAGTCCATCATAAAAATTGTTGATATTCAATCATTAAAAAGAAAATTAAGGATGTACATCAGTCGGTTTCGTATTTTTTTTTTAACCCCATTCCTTTAGAACTTCCTTCTTCGTGGACTTGTCACTTGTGGATGTGAAAAATAAATAAATAATTTTTTTTTAAAAAATGAAAAAGGGAAAAATGGAAGAAAAAAAACTATTGCACCTATAATCAGTCAAGGGTGTTCTTTTGGTGGAAAAACCAACCACTGACTGCCCATGGCACATCCTCGACCGATCATGGTTGATTCGGTCGGTTTCGACCGGTTGGATCAGGTTTCAGTGCCTTCATGTATGCCTGATGATAATTTAAAATAGGGGTAGATATGGGGTAGAGATGGGATGAGGAAGCCTTCCCCATTCCTGTCTAGCAGAATAATATGCCTGAGAAATTATATGAGATTGCACACTTGCTTTAGAAGGGAGACGATGTCAGAGGTTAGGGAATGGAGATTCATTCTAATGGATGGCTCTAAGGGAGAAAACCTTTAGAGTACTCTATGAGGCCTCTTCTTGACATCTACCATTAATGGAAATCTTTGTGGGAGATCCTTCCCCAAGAATTAAAAGTCTTGATATGGAGGTGCAATTATATATCCTTCCAACCAAAGGAATTTTTCTTCGGAAGAAGATTGTGTAGTCTCATTAATTGCCCACAATACGACATGGGTGTTGAATAGGAAATCCATGCAGGTTGAGAAGGATTACAATTTTCTGTTTGAACCCATCCCATTCTCAACTTTTCTATATCTTAATTTTCTGATTAACCTGATTTGGTGTGCAGGTTGAAAAGGATTACCATGGAGGAGTTCACAAACTAACGAGAAATCAGTCCTTTACCCCTCCATAGACACTGTTGGCCTCATCACAAGGAATCTTCCCTTCGGAAACAACATTCAACAAAATCCATGATTTTATTTACTCCAACAGAGGGAAACAAAGTCGCCCATGCTTTAATAATCCATGCAGAACCAATTAACCGAGACATGGTTGGAGGAGAGTCCATGGAGTCCAAGCAAACAATCAGGACATGCTGCCTTGCTCTTTCAATCTCGTCGATTTGTTTAATGCTCTGTTTTATTTCTATTTCTCTACTTTTATGTTACTCCATTAAAAAGAATTATACGTATATATTAAACTGCAAATTGAATGATAATTTAAGAACCTCATCCAAATTTCTCGGGGAGATGAATTTAAATGATGGCATTTCTTATAGTTTCTGCACTATGTTATATTATTCAGCAACATCAATTGTGGTTGTCTATAGGTAAAGAAAACAAGAAACAAAACGCAGGAACAAGAACTTACGTATTAGCATTTAGGGATTTTGTGAAAGAAAATAGGTCCGCTGGAAAGTTGTACTCTTGAAGAGCAGCAGCGATTGGCGGTAGAATTAAGCCTGTCCCATCTACCGGCTGTTTAGGTGAAGTGGTGAGAGCTAATCAAATGAAACTCTGCACGCACCAGATAAGCAAGCAACTCTAGCCTGGCCAGCCATTTCATTCCATTCCTACTGATCTTCACAGTTAACATCATTAACCATTTATATACACATTAATATACATACATACAACTCATATACCATTAACTACGAATCAAGCAGTTGAGTTGACAACAGGACTACTACTTCAACCAAAGAATGGAACCTGCCTCTATCTCTTGTTCCATTTGCATCCACTCGCAACTTCCAAACTCCTCAAGCGGCTGACGCTTGGCTTTCTGCACCCAACAGATCATATTTAGTGGTTGTAAAATTATATATAAAAAGCAAAAGCACTACCTGATTGGAGACTCAGTCGGTCTCCTATAACAACGTACAGATGAAAATTTAATTGCTAATTTCCCGTAGAATACTAACAAGTGTTGCATTTAACAGAATTCATAGAATTCAAGATATGCATTTTTCACAATTTTGGCCAGTTTCAAGTGTAGTTAGTGAGGTTGATGATCTATTCTGTTGGTGTTGAGTTGCAAGCAGTTTGTTGGTGTAAGATATAAACGCACCTTCACCCGACAACTGTTCTAGTCGAGCAACTATGTGTTTCCCATAAGTATACTTCTTCAAAGCTTGAAGATGACCTCTGATACGATTCAACAGCCTCTCGCGTTGTTCTTCATTGCATATTTCAATTATCTTCTGAACAACATAATTTGCAAACTGGTCTTTCATCATTGCCTAAGACAGTGAACAAGGAAAAAGTCGGTCAAGTATCAACTAGCACATCGGGAAGCTTGAAGAATGAATGGATATTGTATTATTGGAAGTTATACAAACATTGAAATAAACAAACTACTTTGGCTGGAAACTAAGTCTAAGATCACATTTTACTACTTAAGGAACGCAAATAACAATATGCTTCTAGGCTATTTTACATATCACATGGAAAAGAAACATACTCAAAAATATTAAGAGTGCAGCTATTAGATTCCTGCACAAACTGATTAGAAACATTTTCTGGCAAGATTATCACCGAAAATACAAAGAAATTAGTTGAACAAGGATTTACTAGCATGGACAGCCACGGCTAGACATAGAAGCAATAACTATTATATTCAGATGAATCAGATCAGGCTTTCTTTCATGGCAGTATGAACACCTGAATCATAAACAACCCCTAAATTTTTTGGAAGTTAATTCAATTTTAGCCCTTGTACTTTTAAGAAATATTAAGTTATTCAGTCCCTAATGAACCATTGTTGGTTTTTTTGAAAACTATTTGTTATTTATTAGTTTTTTTGCTCTAGATTTTGAGAACAAACTCACATATTATATTTCTTTGCATGCAACTAATCATTATTATTATTATTTAGTCAATTTCGACAAAAATTAATTTTGAGGGACTAAGTTTAAGATTTATTAAGAGACTAAAATTGGACATTTGAAAGTATATAGACTAAAATTGAAGATACCTCAAAGTAATGGGACAAAAATAGTATTTTAACCAAATAAAAATGAAAAGAATACAAGGACATACCAAAAATCATATCCCACAAAAATCCCCATGAAAGCTATAGTTCTTACATGCTAGGCAGCATTCAAGAGCATGCAAGTAACCGCATACAAGATAAATTTGAGTATAGAGCAAGGCCATTCGAAATATTCGACAGGATTCGGCGGAAAAAGTTGAGACATGAGACTTAATGGGAAACTATTGGGACGCTCACAGAAGTACTTGACACTTTGAAATTAATTGGCAGAGACAAGTTTTAGAAGTCTAATGGATCAGGCATCTGACCATACGAATGCATAATGCTTTTTGATGGTCGAGGAAAAGAACCAAATTACTATCATATTTTCCTTAATATCTTGAAAGCTTTGCTGACATACCAACAAAGTATCATTTTCTTCAGATTGCCCCATAATTTCCTCAATTATCAGCTCTCTTTCAATCGTATCTCCATGCTCCAAGCACTTTTCAACGACATTTGATGCATATTTATGCTGGCTCATCCGCACAAACTTTCCAGTCAACTTGCTGATAATTTGGCTTCTTTCATGGCACATTCCCCTCTCAAGAACATGCTGTAGCAATAAAACATACATAGATTACACACACACACATTGTTTATAAGACTTACTCCCAAGGAACAAAAATAATAAAAACAATAAGGACTTAAGAGCAATTTATTATTAAATCAAGTTCCAATGGGCGAACTTGCTTGGAAATCTTTTTCAGTTTGGGCCATAACAATCATGCTATATAATATTTCATCACAAAGAAGTATGCAACTTGTAAATTGGTGTATTATTAAATAGTTCATTTGTACAATATTAGATTCTTATATCCGTCCCTGAAAATCAAATATTGCTGTATGAACATAACAAGAAATTAGATGAAAGACAATGAGAGAATTTAATAGGATATCAAATCTACAGAAGACGATTGCAGTGTAGAAAGGAAGTGATAATAAAAAGGTAAGTAAAAACTAAAACCTGAATGACATAGTTTCCATATTGATCTTGAGCAAGACCATATACAGAATCCAATATTTCGTCCACTATACACTGACTCTGGGCCTCATCTGAACAATGCTCCAAAATTCTCTGTTACCATATTGTAAATGAAAAACAAAAACAAAAGAAAATCAAACTTTTTACTTCTCAATTAAAAAGAAAAAGAAAAAGAAAGAGACATAACATTAAGTTTATAATATGTCACATCCAGTTCATATTCATTGTTACCTGGATAACACGGCAGCCATACGGATGAGTGGAAAGTGTGGCAACTTGACCTCCAAAAGAAGAAATGATAAAACCAATTTCTTCTGAAGGAACACATTCTATACACTTCTGTATAACGTGATTCCCATTTTGATCACGCACGCATCTCATAACATGACCATCAAGTTC
This sequence comes from Citrullus mucosospermus, assembly GCA_030954485.1. NCBI lineage: Eukaryota > Viridiplantae > Streptophyta > Magnoliopsida > Cucurbitales > Cucurbitaceae > Citrullus > Citrullus mucosospermus. The sequence goes on along the minus strand of CM062061.1, from coordinate 29,088,410 downwards.
TCGCACGAGATGTGTCTTTTGATCCAGTTCAATAACTTCAAGTGCCTAAAGAAGCATCAATCATGGGTGAAGAACTTGGAATTATTACCATTAATTCACCATACAACAGTAGATGATATGAGTGGCAAAATTCATTATGCAGCAGTAGATGATATAGCTGGCGAAATGCATGGAAGAACTTATGGAAAGACGAAATAGAATCTTGTCCATCTAAGAAAGTAATTCCTATAAATAAATAAATAAATAAATAAAACCTAACGAGCAATTCCTAATTGGATAAGCAAATTGGCAACTCCAAAGGATATAGCCCAAATCCCCAATCTCTAAAAAGAAGAGGTTACAAAGGATATAGCTAAAATCCTCAAACTCTAAAAAGCTCGTAACATCAAATGCCCATTACGAGGAATTAAATCTCCTCACAGATACTCTCCACACTACCAAAGATTCTATTACCTCTCCATTTTGATGCTCCATAAAACCAACAAAATAATAAATAAATCAGGCCTTTGGAGAACACTTCTCTTCTCTCTAGGGGAAGGATGATGAAGTAGAATATCCTCCATCATAGGAAAACAATTCCTATTACAGGCAAAAAAAAAAAAAATTGACCTTACTTGAACAAGATCTGTTCTATAGGTTGTACAACTATGTCCTTAAGTTCTAAAAATTATAGTAAAAAAAACCCCAAAAATCTAGACTAGAACAAGTAATTCCTAATCAAAGAGCAAATTGGCAACTCCAAAAGATATAGGGCAAATCCTCAAACATGTCATATTCTGAAAAAAAAAAAAAAAAAAAAAAAAAAAAGGATTTACAAACAATGATAAATGTTAAATATGTCTTCTAAGTTCTAACACAACCTCTAATTTTCCATATATTCCCATATTGGTGACTATTGTAACAAGATTGATCCTTTAATCTCCATTTCCAGGCATGTGAATTCCCTCTGGCTCTAATTTAGTTGGCCCCCTTAATTAACAGTCCTGAATAAAATTATTTCAATTACAAATGGAAGTTAAATATAATGCCAGAACACCACCTAATTCAATCCATCTGTTATTCTCTCATAGTGTAGAGAATTAAAATTATCAAGTCATAAAGGAGTTTTAGAAGTTAGAACCCAAAGCCCCAATATTCAAAAGCAGCTAACTATCATGCAACACCACCTGCCCAAAATCTCCAGCAGTGATTGAAACTATAAATCCCTCCAATGTTCAAATTGTGAATTGATGCATTGATAACCCGTCTTCTCAAATGGAAAATGCAAATATGAAAAGCAATAAAAACTTATCACACTCGGCCATGTGGTTTGTGACTATCTACCTTCTGAATCACACGACAACCATACATCTGCAAGCTTAGAGGCAATATCTGTCCAGCAAGTTGATCAGCAAGTTCCTTCCTCTGCTCATGAGTTCCATGTTCAAAGAACTGCGTAAGGCATGTGAACATTAGTTGTTGCACATGCATTTTTGAATGCAAAATCTGGGATAGAATATTAGGAGTGGAACATGAAAAATATACATATCACAAACGCACAAATCAAAGTGCATATTTTTAGGATTAGAATATACCTTTTGGATAACATAATTTCCAAAAACATCAGTAATTAATTTAGAGGCATGTGGAAGAACTTCTTTAAACACGGATGCCTTCTCTTCAGGACTGCAGTGCTCGAGCTTCTGTTGAATAAAGCGACTCCCATGTTGATCAACACTGAAGTAAAATAGGTGTGGAAAATCATGATCCATATGAAAGTAAGTTATTATTCTTATTGCACATTGCAAACTTATGTAGAAAGATGCTCAAGAACATTGCCTGAATTCAACAATACGCCCGGCAATATCAGAAAGCTCAAACTTCCGTGCATTGCTCGACTTCAGTTCTTCAAGAAAAGAGTGCCTTTTGGAGTCATCAAAGCTGTTGGAGCCCCTCTGCCCCTGCCATCCAGAATATTCCCCTGCATTACGAACTAAACCTGAAGGAAACCACACTTCATTCCGTCGACCTAGATGATTCACCCCACCTACCGGAGATGAGGGTGAAGCAGGGCTTGCAAGAGATGGGGCTGAAAATTGAATAATGCCACTCATGTTAGAAGGATTTCCATAATTACCACCAGTAATCACTTTTCTGGGACTCAAGATGCCAAAACTCCCATTTGTTGGCGACTGAATTTTATTATCATTCAAATAAGCAGCAACGCTTGAATCTTGTTGCGAACTAAAAGAACTAATCTGCATATGACTAAAACTTCTAGAACCCAATTGAACATGATGAGCTGAACCACCGTAAGTGTCTTCTATTGGACGTTGACCATATTGTACATGAATAGGATCCACAAAAGGTGGGTAAACAAATCCAGGTTGGGCATAAAGCTTGTTCATGTGATGTAAGTCACCCACAGGTGGAATACTTTCTCCTATTGAAATACCAGCAGTTCGACCACTGAAGTTTGAAACAGAAGGCTCTGGCAATGGAACTGCACCATGTGTAGGATACCCAGACATGAACGGAGGAAAAAGTGTGGAAGCCAGAGCATATCCTCCCACATTGAACTGAGGACTAAATAAACCTGATGGTTGATAGTTATGATAAAATGGATTTCCTGGAGCCACATATGCTGCTGCTGTAGCATACAAGGGTGGAGTGAGTGCTGATGAATGAAATACTGTTTGCACCTCAGCAGTTGAAAAATTATGCTGTCCATGTGAATAGTTTTCAAGTCCAACATCCAGATGGCTAATTCCTTGAGAAACCATCTGGGACTGAATATCTGGAGCTGGACATGGAAACCCTTGTTGCTTTGACAAAAAAATATGTGAATGATTTCTCCGGTAAGATTGATGATCTAGTTTGTTCCTATTACTCTCAACATTGGACGCTTTTGCTCTAGGTTCTAATTTCGGAATATCATGCCCGAGTGTCCCAGATTTTTCTACAATGTTCTCCAGACTAGTATTTTTCACCCTTGATCCCTCTTGTTGTGGGCTACATGCTTTGTTGGATTTCTCTGCATTTTGAGATTTCTTCGGAGGAGCATTATCAGCTATTAACCCCACTGGATCCATAATCACATTGCTTGGCTCCAGACTGGGAGAGCATGAACTTGACTCCAGTACTTTTGAAATGCTAATAGATGAAACACCAGAGGCAATAGCATCCAAATCACCCTCAACTGCTTGCTCTGTTGTTGAATTGCTTGCTAAAAGTGAATGATTATACACAGGAGAAGGGGTCCGAGGAAAGTCTTCCTGCACATACCCGAAGTTTTTTTTTTTCTTTTTTATAGAAGAAAAAGGAATACAGGGTTGGTGCGGAATCTGATATAATAAATATCCAAACGTAACTACCTCAACAGGTCCCAGTTCAGAATTATACAAGCTGTTTCTTTTTTATAGATCAGGTAGGTGATGTAAATGATATTAGCACATTACAAAGATAACTTTGAGTACCAGATGGTAAACCAGAAAATAAAGGTAGTTTTGGAAGATTTAGTTTTAAGCCAATTAAATGAAAGGAAATAAGAAAGAACTATTGCAGTCTTAAAAACAAATATTAGAGTTGAGAACGTCATTTTTCCCTAACATTGGTACATCACAATAGTCTCAATCTCGACTCAAAAAAAACATCACAATGGTCTGAGCTAAAAATGGTGCAAAGTACCTGTATCAAATCAACCAAGCTCTTATGGTGACTTGTGATAAAATATTTGTTCTTTGCAGGCAAAGCAGCACCATTCTTCTCTATAAAGTTTTCTGAAACTTGCTCAGGCAGTCTATCTTCTGAAGTCTCCTCCTGATGAGTAGAAAGGGAGGCTTGGGAAACATGTGAAAATTCATTGGCAGTATCATCTCCAGAGCACAATCTCCGATTTTTGCCTATTCCACCAATATGCCGCACTAATCTATGATTCTCCCGTGATATGAGAGGAGGAGGAAGCCTTGGGTTCAAGTTAACATTGGACCAGTAGTATTCAAAATAAGCTGGATGTGAGCGTAGCTGTTCTTCTGACACACAATTTTCTAAAGCATCACATAAAGTAGACAAGCTTGTAACTAGACTAGTGTCATGCTGAGTTAACAGGTTGCCGATAGCTGCAAAAGAACCCTCCATACTTGGTGGTGCACTGCCACTTCGATTGGGAATTGAATCTGATGTATTTCTATGAAAACTATGCCTCTCTAAGATTGATCCCAACTCCTCAGACGCAATGTTTTTAAATGGAGATCCAAAGGTTGCTATATCTTTAGTAGAAGGCCAGTTTCTATCACCCATCCTGTCGACTATTCTGGTAGGGCTCTCAGTTGCCATCCTACTATTAGAATGAAATGAAATCCTTCAATCAGAAGAAAGGTCTCTTTCGTACAATTTCTTCATCAGCAGTGTTCATATATGATAACACAATGCCAATTGAAACAGTTTATATCATCAGCTTATTAGTTCATGTCAGGATGATAATAAATCGTGGTAAAGGTAAACACTGGCACTAAAAATCTTAAGTTAAGCTACAGGAAAAAGAGAGTGCATTAGCTCATTGACTAAAGCACAAACACACTCACATGCACACACGTACAATAAAGCTCAATACCCAATTCTAAATAAAAATAATAATAATAATAATAATAACAACAACAACAAAGTATAAATATCTTCAATTTTTTACAGTTACCTTTGATTCTTTGAACTAGGCCAAATAAAGAAAACTTCTGAAGTAAAATTTGTATATTTATGTGGAGTTCCAGACGAGGGGTCCAGAGAAACTGAGCCAAAAAGAAAAGGTGATCATAGAAGAAGAACAATCGAATATCTAAACATATAAAAGAGCTTCATGAGAAAGGGTTGTTTCCGTGGCCGGATGGGGTTTGTTCCATTTTGTGGGGTCTTTGGTGTGAGAAAAATAATAGAATCTTTAGAGAGCAGGAGAGGTATGATCATCATATTTGGTCCCTTGTTAGATTTTATGTTTTCCTTTAGGCATAAGTGACTAATTCTTTTTGTAGCTACTTGTAGATCATATTTTACTAGACTGGAGCCCCTTCTAGTAGTTTGTTGCTTGGCTCCTCCTTTGTTCGTGGGCTTCTTTTTTTGTATGTCATTTTATTCTTTCATTTATTGTCAATGAAAGTTCGTTTATCATCAAAATTTATATCTGATATATAAAAGGAACAAGAAGAACATCCCCATTTTCATGCTCAAAGTAATAGTCAACTAAGTATTGTTTAGATATTTGATCCTAAAAAAGGAATAATCATTCAAATTTCCACAACAGTGACGAGTACTTGGAACAAACAGGTAAGGACTGTCTGATTCTTGTTTCCAGAATGTTAGAAACATAAAACTTGGGTATTTATCATTTGTTCCTAGTTTGTTGTTTAACTGTTTATGAAGTTCATAAAAACAAAGTATGCAGTTTCTCATTTCGTTGTTTAACAAAAAGCATAAATTTATCTTTTTTAATTATTAAAAAAAACATAATAAATATTTAAAATTAAATCCAAAGAATAGTTTGAATATTTTTTTATAAAAAATTAATTATTATTTCAAATTTTGAATATTTTAATTAAAATCTTGAAAGAATATGTAACAAACTCATTTCTATTGTCATTTTTATCATTAGCAAATTTATCCAACATGATTTTGTTTTCTTCTGAATCCTTCAAAAAGAGGAAACAGAACCGAGAAATAAGAATCCCAAGATCATGGCTAACTTATCGGTAGCTCAGAGTTTGACCATAATTCAACTCCCAAGAGTCAAAACCGAAGCTAAGTGCAGCTAAAATAAACAGAGCAAATTACTCAACACCTACATATTCTCTCTAACTCTTGAATTCAACAAATTCCTAAGAAATTGAACCAAAGAGAAACAGTGTAAAGTATTCCAATCAGACAAAAAAAAAAAAAAAAGTCAAAACGAAATTGAAAAGGATGATACAAGAAGAAGTAGCCGAAGTGAGAAACTTCCAGGAGGTTGGGCAATACACAAGTTCGCAACTATCAAGGAATTCAAACACAAAGTAACAGAAACAAATATAGAATTATTGATAGTTTGAAGATGATGATGATTGAAAAGAAGCAGTAAAAGATGAAGCAGAGGAGGGTTACCAGTATTAAAAGAACGAATTTGAGACTCCCAAGTCTATCAGAACTTCTGCAGAGGCAGAGGATAAACTAAGAATGAAAAGCTTTGGAGAGAGAGACGGAGAGAGGGAAAGATTTTAGCTGTTTTCAAAGACAAAATTAATGTTTGCTTCCAAAACCCATAACACAGTGCAAGCACGGAGGCGCAAGGGTTGGGAACTTTGGGAGAGAGAGAGTTGGTAAAATAAATTATGATTTTATTTTTTTTATTAAATAGTTTTCGACTCCCAATTTTCTATACTCTGTGCTGATGTTTAGTTTTTTTTTTTTTTTTATAATTTAAAAATATCAATTTTTACCCAAGTTTGTATGAGTGACTCAATTATAATCTTGTACATAATTAAATATGGTAATGAATACCTCATCGAAATTTGATTATGTAAGTTGAACTTTGCCTAATCTGATTAAAAATTAGCTAGTAAATAATATAAATTTCTATTAACAGAACACATAATGTCACAAAAATATCTAACTAAACATGAGAGTCTAACTTTAAAAAATGTTTTAGTTATAAACTTATCTAATTAAAGTGGTTAGTTACATTGCTTATCCAAATGTATTTGAATAGATAAAACTGAAAGTTCTAAGTTAAAATTAGACTTTAAAAAATCAATCAAACGGTTATTTATTTATTTATTTATTTATTTATTTATTTATTTATTATTATTATTATTATTATTATTGGTGTAAATAATTTATAGATTATGAGCCAAAATATTTACAAATATAACAAAATGTTACTATATCTCAATGATACATACTAATAGATGTCCATAAACGTCTCTGTCAGTGTACACACTGATTTACATTTATCTCAATTGATGGAAATGAAATATATGTTTGGCTAAAATCTTTCTCACATGAAAAAAAAATATAACATAAAATAATTTAAGCTAATATGAGTAATATGTAGATAAAGCATTATATTTCTTATTTGTTTTACGGTGGAGGTTTAAATTTGAGTTAAACTAAAAAGTTAAAAAAATGTTCAATTTAATTATACTTTTAAAATTACGGTGGATGATTTAAACTATAAATAGAAAACAATGAATTAAAATCATATAAAAATAGAATAATAAAAATTCGTCAAAGTGAGCATATATTATTTGGCTTAAAATGTGTATTATAGATGTAGGTCCAATCTTTCTATCCATGTTATACTAAAAAGAAAAAACATACGACCTAAGTTTAAAAGAAGATGTTCTAACTACTTGTTGCAATTAATTAGGTCCTGTAAATAACTATAAGCAAATTAAATTAAAGCCAAAGTGGAGATGATGAATGCAATCCATAAGTAGCCATTATATTACAATTAAAAGTAAAAAGAGGTCAGATTAAGCCATGAGTGGAGAAAGGAGAATTTTAGTTATAAAAGAAAAAAAAAATCAAATTATCTTTTTGGCTTTATGGTTTAGCATCTATTTTTTGTCATTAGATTTCAAAATCTTCTGTTTTTATTTTGGATTTTGAGATTGATTTCTAATTGGTCGAAGTTTTAAAATGCAAGAATTTTATTTTATTCCTAAATTTTTAATTTTGTTTTAATTAGATTTATAGACTTCAAGATTTACACTCTTAACCGTAATTATGTTATTATACAATAATTTAATTAATTTTTACTAATTTTCCAATGAAATCAATTAACTAATTTTACATCATGATAATTTTAAATTAATTAATTGAAAATTAATGTCAAACACTAAAACAAACATTAGTGAAAACTCATGATTAAAACTAAAAAGTATAAACTATTGAAACATCAAGATCAAATAAAAAATAATCACAAAATTATAGGTAAAAATGTAATTGATCAAATGGAAATTAAATTCAGGATTTAAAATAATGTATATATTAAAAACAAATATAGCAAAAAAAACCAAAATATTTATAAATATAGTAAAATATAAAGTCTATCACTAATAGACATTAATAGACTACTATCATCTATCATTATCTATTATCATTATCTATTAGTGATAAGTACTGATAAATGTTAATCAGTTGTGACATTCTGCTATATTTGTAAATATTTTTAATTTTATTATTTAAAATAATTAAAAAAAAATTTATAACTTCACGTCTGGATAATTTCGTACAAGACTAAAAGAAAAGAAAGAAGAAATCATGATTGAATAGATCGAAATAAATTGAGTAGGAATACGAATATAGGTTAGTAAAAAGAATATCATTACTTGCTTCAAAGTTAAAGATAGTGTTACTTTCATTAAAATTAAAGGTTTGAATGTTGTTGAAATTTAAAAAAAAAATAATAATAATAATAATAATAATGAAGGGAGGCATGAAATTGAATTTTTGAGGATCACAATTATATGTATGGTAAAATATAAAATAGAAGGGAAGTTGGGGAAGGAGGGAGTGAAATTACGGAAATGGAATTTGAATGATTAATATAATAAAAACTTGAGAAAGCAGCAACAACTAAAGTTTAGAGATGAGATGAGAGGAGACAAAAGTGGCATCCTACGTAAATTCGGTGGATGTCTTACGACGCGTCAACTAAACGACACGTTTAACAACACGTGTCCTCCATATGAGGAAGCTTGCGTTTGGAACATCACATTTGGTCAACCAACAGCCAGCTTTGTAACCCGCCTCTCTTCTCTTCCTCACTGATCACTAGTCAACCCCACATCAACCATCCAAACTAAGCTTAAATTTTTGGTTAAAAAACACCTTTTTTTTTTTTTTTGTTCACTGTAGTTTATATCGATTTAATTCTTCTACTTTTAATTTTATAATAATTTAGTTCCTAAATTTTAGTACATAACAATTTAGTTCTTGTACTTTCAATTTTGTAATTATTTATCCGTAACTTAAAAGATTTCATCAAAACTAGATGTCATTTTTTATTAATTTATGATGTCAATTTTTTATTATATATAAATGTTGAGTATCTAATTTATTTATCGATTTATTTATGCAAAAAAAATCTCATAAAATTTGAATCTAATTTCTACGATATGGACTAAATCGTTACAAAATTTAAAGTCCAATAACTAAATTGTTACATAGTAAAGTTTATGAACTAAATTATTATAAAATTGACAATATAAAGATTAAATCGTTATAAACCAAATTTTCAGGGACTAAATTATGTACTTTTATTAAAGTTTAGGAATTAAAAATGATTTTTAGCCATTATTAAAAAATTAACTAAGGGTAATTGCATTGTACAACACTCTTAGGGATAACAATTAAGTATATAGCAATATTTTTTAAAAAGTTACAAATATAGTAAAATTGATCGGTAATAGATTCTATTGCTGACAGACTCCTACTAATAATATAGTGTATCACTAATAGACTTTCTACCTACGATGTAGTCTGTCATTGATAGATCCCTACTAGTAATATGGTCTACCACTAATAGATTTTTTTAGTGTTGTTTTCAAATATATCAAAATGAGATAAAATATTTACAAATATAAAAAAATTTCACAATCTATCAACGATAGACCGCGATCAACTTCAATCACTGGGCGATAGACTCCTATTACTTAATAATAGAAGCCTATCACCGTCTATCGTCGATAGATAGTGAAATTTTTCTTTATTTGTAAATAATTTGATATTTTTTTTCATTTATAATAATGTCTAATTTTTTTACATTATGATGTGCCGATATTTTAAGCTTGATTGCTACATTTATAACGACCTCATAAACTAATACTAATACTAATGATGAGGATTAGTTTTAAGATCTAATAAAACTACAAATATTAAATTTGAATATTTAAAAATGTAGAGAGAGAAGTCCATAGTACCGAGATGATAGGTTAACCAAAAAAAAAAGAAAAAAAAAATCAAACATACTAAACTATATTTATAGTGCATCAAAGTACAAACAACCTTAATCCATAGCGACAATAATGGCGATACTAATTAACTAATCAAATTTATTGGCCTAACCAAACAAGTTTTAGTTTCTCAAACAGATACCGAAACTGATGCGGAAAGAAGAAAAAAAGAGAAGTCGGCGACAAGGTACTCAGTTGTAATCTGTTTCTTCGGTTTAGCATTGGAGAGGTTGAGCTTTGGTGAACACAAAAACTCCGCCGCCACCCACAGAACGACCCAAAAGCATATTCCCGTCCAAATATGAAAGGTAATACAGTCCTCCTACTCCTCGCCTTCTGCAAGTTCAAACCCAACCATACTTTATTTACTATTTTTACCATTCCATTACACAATCCATGGCCTTCTCATTTGCATAGATTTACCTCCCTGGATTTCTCACAGGAACCCCAGCTTGAAAGCCTCGAAGAAATTGCAAGATCTGAGCATTTAACATTTAAATCATCATTTCATTTTTCAGCCAAATAGATATCAAGCTTCAACCAACACTATTTTTATCAGCTATTGTTTTACCTGAAGACTTATAAATGATCGTGGTAGTATTGCTGGAGCAATTAAAGCCTGCAACTCTTCGCTAATCTTTAAATTCTGGACACTGATCTGCCAAAAACAGCTTGCAACATCCACATATCTCACAACTACAATACTTTAAAAGTGTTTCCATGGCATTTAATGATGCAGATGAATCTCTCTATGTAAGGAGAAATTCCTCAATTGTCTCGCAACTAGAATACTTTTTGAAGTAATCCAAGGAATTTAAAGATGCGGATAAATCGCTCTACAAGACATTCAAAACTCCTTGGCCAGGACATTACAGTTAAAAGATGCAAAAAAAAATGTCTATAATTACCTTCCCTTCAATGTTTCTCATACGTTCTAGATAAAGATACTATATTACAAAAAGTTCCAAAATAACCAGTTGAAAAGTTTGGGTTTAATTTTTCTTGCTACTCATGTCATTTCAAGTAATCATAAAATGAATTTGGTGATCTGAGTTTCAACACTGCCAATAAAAAGAACAATTCTTGTGCAGAGCACCTGATTAAGGGCAGTGGAAATGGAGCACGGGCAGATGAAAATACTTGAACTCCAGAAAACCATCAAAGAATTTATCTAGCTAACTGACGACAGAAAGCGAGCATAAATAAATATACAAAGAAATACATGTTTCTCTGCAGGCCAGCAATTCTCACATATCCATACTCACAGGGTGATGCAAAACAAAAGGAAAGCAAAGCAACACCAGATGCAGAAACTGACCTCCTCAAATTGGAGGTAGATATTACGCAAAGAAACAACCGTAAATTTTGCAGATACAAGCAAAGTTGCTCCTTCCTGTTCCTGAAAAGCCAAAAATAAAGTATTGCTCTATAGAATCCCAAGGCATCCACCAACTACCAACTACATTTTCACCATTTTTTCCTCACTGGGGTGAGGAGTTAAAAGTAGAGCCAGGAACCAAAAAGCTCAAAGAGAAGAGGAAGTTCTAGCCTTTCAAATTCCAATTAGGAGGGTAAGACAACATATTATTAGATTTGTTTGATAACAGTGGCTTGAATTGTGAGCAAATTAAAATGAGCAGACACCAAAGACCATCAGTCCACCTTGTAACTGCAATTCATGATTGTCATATTTTGTTTATGGTATACCTCTAACAGTGATGGGATACTCCAGCGAACGACATTTCGAACAATTCCTTCATTCGAACTGTCACGACATTCAAATTTCTGGAAGATTTGCCCAATCTACCAGTGCAGCCATGAGTCAGGTGTAGCCAAATGACAAAAACAGAAACACAATAAAAATACTATGACAAAAAAACAGAAACACAATAAAAATACCAAGTATAACAATGTTATTTTTCCTCTTTACAATAGGAAATGAAATTGAAAACTATAACAAAAATATAAGCATCGATGCCTTGGGAGCACAAAATTTCAGGTAAAAGAAAGCAAACAAGATTACACGAAACACAAATCCCTAGATCAACAAGAGATAGTGGGTCACCAAGCTGGATATCAGTAAACCTCTCCTCACAGACGACTTAAATGATTATTGCAGAGAAATTGAGGGGAGGTAGATTTAAGATGTGTTTTGGAGTGAATTTTAAAAGGTTAAAATCACTTTTATTGACTCAAGTTTTATGAGATCAAAATTGATATTGAATGATTAAAAACATATTTAGTAGTGATTTAAATATGATAGTGATTTTAATCATTTCTAAATTACTTCCAAGCACGCTTAAAATTGGCAGAGGGAGACCTAAATCATAACACACTATGAGTTTGCTTAGGCAGTTTGGAATTACCTTTTTGCTGCGTTTTGTGTCCAATTTGCTAGACAAAAAAGATTAAAGGGAGATGATCTAGAATTTCCTCTATCACCCTCCTTTTTGTGATAAAAGGGAGGTTTCTTTGGCAGGCTAAAGTTTTTTCATTTTTCATTTTTTTTAGTATAATTGGGTAAGAATATTTGAACCACAGATCTAGTGGTTACTAACACTCTCATATGCTACCTGAATTATCCTTACCTTAGCTCTAGCAGGCTAAATGAAAATTTGTCCTATTTTATAGGGTTTTTTGAAGAAGATACAATAGAATTTTTAGAGGTTTGGACAGGAGTCCTTGTGATGTTTCATCTCTTGCTATGTTCTAGGTTTCTCTTTGGGCATTAGTGACGAAATCGAATTACAAAGTTTCATTGTGCTTGATTGGAGTCCGCCTTCCTTTACAGGGTATTCTTTTCTCTGTGGACTATTTCATTTGGATGTTCTTGAATTATATTCTTTCATTGAGCGGTTCTTTATAAATAAATAAATCAAAAAAAAAAAAAGGAAAAAAAAAAATAAACAAACATGCCTTAGTTTTTTTCTTTTAATAAAAAAAATAAAATGTATTTTTTCAGCGATTGAGAAGTAGGAGATATTAGAACCTGAAAGAAAGGAAGTCTGGCTGCAGCTTCTAGAAGAATAAGAACGTCAGGAGCCGAAGTATATTGTAGGCGCCATGTGCCATCCAACTTCATCAGGTCAATAGGGAGACCCATGTTATACGCCTCTACATTGACCTACAGCCATTACTTGGAACCAACATGGAATCAGATTGAAGTCCCCTTCTTCGGAAAAATTGCACTGGCTAGACTTAAGGATTATGATTTATGAATAGAATAGAAAGAGAGAGAGAGAGAGAGAGAAATAAAGCAGACCAGAGCCTCCTCAATGACACAACGTTGATCAGATGATGCGACAAGGCCCCGTTGAGTTTCTTGAACGGCAACCAGAAGATCGTTCTTCTTGGTATCCAACCCGAAATTATATGTCTGGTAAAAAGGCATGCCATGAGCAAGGTGAAGTATAAAAGCAGAAAATTAAAATGAAATTGGAAAATTATAGTAATAAGAAGAAGAAGAAAGAAACCTGAGTTGTTTGGGTGGCAACGGTTGCCAAACATTGAAACATTCTTCTACTAGACTCTTCTCTACGCACTCCGCAAAATCGGTTATGCCCATTGAAGGCTTTCTTTTGAGTTGAAGGATAAACTGGGGAGACGAACGGCAACTCCATCCCTGACGATTGGGCAACAGAAAAATCTTTCAAATCTCCAAGGGCAATGATTCATAAGAGAATTCAAAAACTGACGTGCTTGTTATTGAAGCAGAGAAATAAGTGGTTGTGCTCGTGAAGCAGTTTATGATGAATCGAGAGATAATTCGATAGTACAAAAGTTGAAAATCGACGTGAAGAAATCCAAAATGAGATACATGAACTCCTATAATCAGGAATCTGATCAGAGAAGCAGAAAATTGACGAACCAAAACCCAGAAAAGAAGACAAATCGAAGTTACCGAACAAGATTTTTTCTTAAGCGGATTCCTTGGTCGGATTTGGATCACGATGATAATCTGGACTTAGTTCTCAATCCCATCACCGCATTCTTCCATAACCTTCTTAGGCTTCCTCTTCGACTTCTAGAGGAGCTGTTGGAGTAGCCCAATCCTTAGATGGTGTTTGTGGATTATAAATTTATGAATCATTATTTTCTTTTCTTCTTTTTTTTCTAAACAAAAATTTAGTTCTCTGATAACGTTGAAGGACTCGTATATGAAACAGTGAGTTTTGGTTACGTTACAATACATCAACCAACTTTAAATCATTGGGAGTCGCATGGTTGCACTCATCATCTATTGATCAGACTCCAAACCCGATTTTGAACTACATCACGGTTTATATAAATATGCAAATTTTTATTTATGGTTAAAATCTTGTGATCATATGACTTTTCTCGAACTTGAAGTCACGTACAGAGTTTTATCAATTTATAATGGGATGAGACCCGTAATAATTGCAAGTGGACAATTTAACGTTGAATGCTCAGCAAAAAGGATTTTTAGAATTCGGGTTATTTGACATTCACGAAACCAAATTTAGGTCACTTGTACAAAAGATCTCTCAAAACGATGTTTGACGCTTAACAAGTTATGTCTTACACTATGAATTACTTGATTTATAGTGAAATTTGACCCATTTAAACATGGATTTAGATATTATTTTGATTCAGGTTGATTTTCATTCATTTTAGTTCAATACTTTGAAATATATTTTTGGTTTTTGTTTCTTAAAATATTCATTTCAGCCTTCTAGTCATTTTAACTCTTATTTACAAAATTTTGACACAATTTTATACTCGATATAAATCCTTTGATACAAAATTTTGGTTTACATTTTAGGAAACAAAGTGAATAAATTACCATGCTAAATTTCAATTGAAAAAAAAGGAGATTTGAAATGAAATGAAACCAAAGATACCAAAATAGTCACTTTTACATAGTACATAAACTAAAAGATGTTTTGGAAGTACAAAATTAAAATGAACAAAAATCGAAAGTACAAGAATTAAAATAAACATTTCAAAAGAATATGAACTAAAATGAACTTTGAAAAAAAAAAAAAAATACAAACACCTAAGTAATATTTGAACTTTTGATGTCAAAATGAACCTAGTTAAAGGGTAATTTACATGACTTTCCTCCCTAGAGATCAAAGGTTCGATCTCTCATCTCCGCAACAGTTATACTAAAAAAAATCAAACATTTAACATTCTATTGCTCTCACCATCGACTTAAATATTCACATGAAATTATCAAACATCCCATCACTAACGTTCATTTTGTAGTGTTGAATTACAAGTTTAGTCTCTAAAGTTTTAAGTTTGTGCATATTTGGTTTTTAAACTTTCAAAAGTGTTTAATAGCTCCTCGAATCTTTCAATTTGGTGTCTATTAAGTCTTTAAACTTAAAATTTTTTTGTCTAATAAATCCTAAATTTTCAATTTTATATAATAGGTCCGTGAGACATTCAATTCAGAAAATGATTAATTTAGTATTGATTTATTAGATTAAAAATTTGATTATGTGTCTTATTGAACCCTATAATTCCAATTTTATGTATAGTGGATATGTGAATCTAAAAAAATTAGTCCAACAAGTCAAGTACCTATTTAAATTTTAAGGGTCTATTAAAATTAAACTTCTAAAGTTTTAGGTTAAAATATCATTTTGGTTCCTATAATTTGAAATTTGTTCAATTTTAGTTCTTGTACTCTCAATAAATCTTAAGTTTAGTCTCTATTATTTGTTTATTGTTGATTATTTTAAAAAAAATCTTTTTGTTTTATGCATTTTCAGTATAAATTTTGAAAACATTTTCATATATTGTATTTTCTTGCAAGAAAATTATTGTACTCTCTCTCAAATTATGAAAAATTAATGGATTTTAATTAATTAAAGAGTCAATTAATTAATGCTTTAATAATAAAAAAAACATATTCTTATTCACTAATAATTTTAGTGTTTAAAAATCTTTTAGTTTGGAATAACAAATCCAACGCAATTTGAATCACTCAAATCAGAGTTCAAACGAAGAAGTTAGGACTGAAACACAAACCAAGAAAAATCTTCGTGCAGTGATGATGTGGCAACTAACATGCCAATCAGATGGTGACACATGGTTGCTAACAGCTAGTTTTGCCTTTCTACCTCTTTGAAGCCCCCAAAAAAAATTAGAAAAAAATTGGGAACAAAATACTAAAAATTCCAGAACCTCTTGAGAGCTTATTCCAATTTTTTTAGCTTCATTTTTTAAAAATTTTTCATATCCACTAGAGGGTTTTGATTGTAGGAATCTCCTACTTACCAAGTGTTGAGATTAGATTTGTGTATTACTCTTTGGGAGAGTTTTTACATCTTATTCTTCATTTCAAATCCATAGTAAGAGGTGATATTGATCTTAGAAAAGAGGGGTTATAATGGTTGAATCTTCAACTATGGAAATGATTATGTTTGTTCTTGCTCTCAAGAAAAAAAAAAAAGAAAAGAAAAAAAAACTTGTAGTGGTTTGACCTACGTTGTGGAAAGAGTCAAAAGTTTCTAATGAATTACCCAAGAGAAGTTGAGGAAGTGGAGTAGGTCAGGTTATGACAAACCACTCTAAATTTTCGATGTTAATTTTTGTATCCCTGTACTACTTTAAGTTTGCAATTAATTCATTATTATATTTTATTGCATGAAATTTATTGCAATTTTTGTTCTTGAAATTAATTGTTCATATTTGATTATTTTGGTTGCTAGATTTTCTTTTCCATATTTGTTATCAATCTTGTTATGAAAATTAAATTGAATGTAAACATTTTTTTACGTCAATTTCTTGATTATTTTGAATTAAATTTATTTGCATGAAATTCGTGTTTAAATTACTTGTTAGAACAAAAGTGTATTAATTTGTGGACTTATGTGTGCATGTGATTTACATTGCTCATTCTTCTCTTATAAAATAAAGAAAAGAAAAATGTAACATCCATGGGATACGGAATCTAGATTAGGCACCTAAAAGCCTTGACATTTTCCTGTATCTCCTATGACCTGGCGACGTTATCCTTCCCATGATTGAGCCACCATAGTAACTTTCAATTCTTTTTAAAACTTTCTTAACCATAATTTCATATTCTCAAAATCTCTCTCATTCAAATATGATCTCGGTTCATTCATATCCCCCTCCTAAACTCGAGACGCTACAGAAAAGAAGAAACGAAGGAAAAACAAAAAGATAATTTTGAATCAAGTGTAAACATGGTGTTACTTGGAAGAGGGTTGTGCATACAACCATCTCGGTTAGTTCTGATCGAGCAGTTCGATTCTTTGACCTGCCATGCTCACTTGTAAACCATCGTACCAACCAGCAATTTAACAAAAGTTTGAAGAGATTGAAAGACTCCCAAAAAAAAAAAAAAAAAAAACTAGTTATTTAGGTTACAATAATTTGACAACTAATATTTTTGTAATAAGTTTAAAAAACTACAATATCAACTAATCAAAGAAACAATATTTTAAATATTTAACAAACCATCCATTCCTGATTCCATGCATCATGTATTTGGGAAGACCAAAAAACCTGTGTGGGAAGCAGTTAAGACTTAATATGTAGATTTCAAACTGAAGTCTCAATATCCATATCCACACCCACACCAACAAGTACACAGCATCCACTAATAAGTAATGACAAGGCTTTGTTCCTTCTGTTAACATAAACACAATTCAGTTCAACTAGGTCTGGCCACTTCCCAATACATCCATCCAAATGAGCAAGTCAAAGTGATCACAAAATCCCAAAGAAAAAAAAAAAGAAAGAAAGAATCAGCCAGGACCAACTTTAGGAATGTCATAATGCTCACTCATGTTCGCCAGATATTGATTAAAGTCTTGGATCCGGTCACGATGAGATTTATTAGCTTTCTTGGCCAGTCTATGAACATCAATTCTCTCCTTCTGTTCAATATAACGTTTTTCCGCTGGTGTTAGATGATCATCATAGTGAGGAACCTTCCCATCCTCAGTTGACTTGTTGGCTTCATCTATTTCTTCCTCATTCGCATCACTTGCCATTTCACCACTGGCAGCACTTCCACCTAAATTTACCACCAAAAGAGATAGTAGTAGTACAGTCACACAAACATCTACATCATCATGAGAATAAAGGAATTGAAAACACTCGTTAATGCGATGAGGATTTATGATCCACTCAAGGCTTGAGATGGCTTTTCACTTAAGCAGGTTATTCAATATTTGGAATAATATGCCCATAAGTTACATTATCGACATTAACAGTAAGAAAGTTCTTCAATCAAAATTAAATTCTTAAACTCTAGTCTAGGCATGATTCTTAGGAAAAGGCTAGATTACAAAGGATTATAATAATATAAAACAAACCAAGGGTGTAACAATAACATCCACTGTCTAAGTTTAGCTTTCCCAACCATTACTGAGCAATTCAAAAAGTGACAGCAACCCAAGTTCAATATGGACTGTGATGTCCACGGAATTTTTCAGCTTATGGTACATTGAAGAGCTGGCCAAAATAAAGCTACAAGGCCGGTATTATTATAGCAGAAACTGGAACTCTCAAGTGTCTATCATGTCTCAATGGGAGCCAGAATCTAGACAAGACAGCTACGAGAACCAGTTAGATAGTTCTTTCAGCCCAGCACGTGTTCTGTGGTCCACCATAGGTGAGAGGACTTTTTGGAAGTAACACACTGTTTTTTCACTATTTATGAGTCAAGAACTCTTCGGCTTTGGGGCTTTGGGCACTCTCCAGGGCATCTGGTTAGAACAGCAGGAAGGATTTTTTTCTGATAATGTCTTGATCAATGTCAAAGCCAGGGAAACTAGTGCACTTCATCATTTTGCTCCCCGCCTTAGTTACACTTACTATCGACCATTGTAATTGTGATACTCTTCTGTTTTATGCTAATTGAAGGTATACTACTATTTCCACTAGGAAAATTGTAAACTAGTTTTTTCCCCTTTTCCTTTATTTGGAAACTTCCCAGGAAGTGAGCATGATCTTGATCGATCCCTCACTCAGGCTGTTATCTTATTGACCTGCCTTTCTTGTCCTTCACTGTCCTCAACAGAAGTTATATTTCATTATAGAGGGTCCTTCAGAACAAACAGGTCGACCAAAAAAAAACCCTCAAGAAAAAAATTTACACACTATTTTTTAGGATGAAGTTTAAAAAATTTATTGATGAATGAATTTAGAGACGTTCTTATCATCATACAACATGGTTACACAACATGAAGCTAGGAAACTACCGAATCTTACCGCCATGATAAGGTTTATATGAGCATGAAAAATGCCTACACTACATAGACGTTCATAAAGATATCTATCTCAACCAACTCACTCTTCAAGAAATATTCCTTCCCTGCCTCACTTCAGCAATCAATGGTTTTTTATCCCCAAAAGTACAAAAAAAATCAATGATCATTGAATGGTTTAAAATGCGGATCTTCCAACGAAAGAGTCCAATCAGTAGAGAACAGGCCGCTAGTTTTTTTTTTTAAAAAAAATTATTTTAGATGTTCTACATGTTGTTTCTTTGGTAAGGTCTATAGTAAGTCTCCTAGTCCTAATGGTTTTACTATTGAATTCTTCAATTTTCTTTGGGTACTCTTAAGCAGGATGTTATGGCTATGATCCATGAGTTCTTTTCTTCTCTCGTTATTAATGCATCTATGAACGAGACTTACATCGGTTTAATTTTGAAGAAAATTGACTCTAAATCAGTTGTGATTTTCATCCTATCAATCTGATTCCTCCTGCATACAAGAGATTATTGCTCGATCTTTGTCTAATCACTTAAAGCTTTCTCTTCCTTCTACCATTGTTGAAACCAAACTAGCTTTTGTTGCCAACAGGCAGATTCTAGATGCCTCTTTAATGGCAAGAACTAATTGATGATTGGAACATCCCTCATAGGGAGGGTGTTCTCAAACTAAAACTAGAGAAGGTATCTGATACAATTGATTGGGACTTTCTGGATGCAGTTTTCAAGCTAAAGGTTTTGGTGTTCTTTGGCAGTCATGGATTAGGGGCTGTATCTCTAATGCTAACAATTTTACCATCATAAATGGTAGACCTCGAGGGGACATCATCCCATCTCGTGGCATTCTACAAGATGACCCCCTCTGGCCTTTCTTATTTATTTTGGTTTATGGTAGCCTTAGTCGACGTTTGGCCCTTGGTGCGCATTTAGGTAATATTGCAACAAATCCAATTGGTGCATCCTCCCATTTGAACCTCCTTCAATTTGCTGACAACACCCTTCTGTTTTTTATTGTTAATCAATTACTTTGGACCATCCTTTTGAGATTGTTAATATCTTTTAGAAAGCCTTGGGTTTAAAAATCAATCTCTCTAAGAGCAAACTACTTGGTATTCATATTGTCGACTCTAAGACGGATAGGTGTTGCCTACTTTTGGATGCAAACAAGGTCACAGGCCTTCAACCTATCCCAATTTTCACTTGGGAGGTAATTCTAAAACCTTCTCTTCTTGGTAACCTGTTAGTGATCGCATTCAATACAAACTTCATAATTGGAGGCATGCTTTTATCTTGAAGGGTAGTAGACATGAGCTTATAAGGCAACTCTTGCTAGTATGCTAACTTATTACTTATCTTTGCTTCATCTTCCAACTAAGGTTGCAAAGATTTTGGATAAGCTGATTTGTGATTTTTTCTCGAAAGGTTCTCATGGTGATCGAGGTATGCGTAGTGTGTGAATTGGGAGACTACTCAACTTCCTAAATTGATGTCTAGTTGGTAATTTTCAACATCATAATTATGCTTTATTGGCTAGATGGAGATGGAGATTTCTTACGGAAGAGAATGCTTCATGGAAGAAGCTTACTGATGCTAAGTGTCATGAGTCCGGATGGGGAGAGGATCAGCAAGATGTATTCAATCTAGTTAATTTAAATCCCCTTGGAGATTCATTTGTCAGACTATTGGCTTTGTTGCTAGCCGTGCCCAGCATTGTCTTAGTAATGGCATTTCTACTTTTTTTTTTCAAAGACCTCCTGGCTTAAATGTGGATCTATTATGACTCTATTCCCTAGACTTTTTTCGCCTTACTTTTTATCCTAATGTGGCTGACGTGTGGTTGAGACAAAAGTGCTTGGGATTTGCACCTTTGTAGCAACCTTAATGACTTAGAAACGATTAATGGGCTAATCGTTCTCATCTTTTATCCTCAGTGTGACTACAAAATTCTCCAAATTCTTAAACTTGGTTTCTTGCTCCATCTATGCGTTATTTTGCTAAATCGTTTGGGTAGGATTTGGTGAACTACATATCCTTTTTGAAAGATCTTTATACAATGATTTGGAGTTATCACTATTCAAAGAAAATTAAAATTTTTCTTTGTAGTTTTTGAGCTTTTAATACGATGATAGGTTGCAACAACGAATGCCTTATATGAACTTGTCCCCTTCTTGGTGCGTTATGAGTGAATCTAGAGCTAAGTTTCCCGGTCACCTTTTTATGCATTGCGCATTTGCCTCCTGTTGATAGCATTGTTTTGGCAGCTTTTGGTCGGTCTTTGCAGCTTCCTGACAATGTTTTTGATCTATTAGCTTCTATTCTATTTTGGTGGGTTATCCTTTTGTGATTCTTGAAAGGTGTTATTATGGTTGGCTCTCAATAGGGTGTCATTCTGGCATTTATGGGGTGTAAGAAATAGTAGTCTTTTCAAAGATACTTTTTCAAAAATCTATTGGTGTAAGAAATAGTAGTCTTTTCAAAGATACTTCCTCCTTCTTCCCGAATCCCGCTTCTCTCCCTCCCCGTTCATCCCTTCGTCTCCGTTTTCCGTCCCTTCATCTCCATTCGTCCCTTTGTCACCGTTCTCTTTCCCTGACCCCTAACTCTTCCTTTCCTCATTCCGTTGGCTTCATCCACCTCAGATTTCGCCACCCTCGGTCACCTCTTCTAGGCGGTCTTTTTTGAGTTCATCACCCACCCCCCATTTCTTCTCTGTCGACCGACCTTCTTTCGGTTGTCATTGTTTGCTCCTTTTTTCTCAAAACCCTAGACACTTTTCTATTCTTCACCATTTCTAGCCGCTTCTCTCCCTCCCCGAAGCCCTAGCCACAGATCCATTTTTCCTGGTGCTTCACTCCTTTCGCCATTCCTTCGTTCATTCTCTATTTTTACCTCACCCTTTCAGCCTCTTCGATCACCGGTTTGGTTCCTGCAGTGTTTCTTCTTCATCTAAGATGTCTTAGAACATTTTGGAGGCGATAAGTTGTTGTATTCAGGACACTTACGTTTGGATTAAGTGTGAGAGGAACATGTTTTCTATTGAGAATTCAAGTAACAATCAAACGATTTCCTTTCAATCTCTCATGGCTTGAACTATCTTTGGTAGAGTTATTACAAGATCAAGTTCATACTTTCTTCTCCAAAAAAAATGGGGATAACTCTGGATTCATTCATTTGGCTAAATTCAAATCGTTTAATGAAAGATTTTTTGAATGTGCTATTTGGCAAAATACTGGCGGTGGGAAAAATCTACATGTTCCAGCTGGTTTCTTGAAGAAAGGTTGGATGGTTTTCTGGGAAATGAATAGAGATTTTTTGGACAAAGCGGAACCTTTGGTTGTCTTCCCATCGATTTGGTGTTGGTGAGCCTTTAGATTTAGCTTTTTCAATTGATCCAAAGGTGGATAGAAAACTTCAGGTAGTTTCTCAGCCATCAGACTCTGGTTCATCTTATTGGGTTAGAAAAGATAAGGAAGTGTTGACAATGAATTTTAACAATATATTTGCTGTTTCTCGATTGTTCGCCTACTATTCTTGGAAGGATATTCGTCTTGTTTTGGAAGACTATTTTCAGTCTAAAATTCTAATCAATCCTTTCATGGCTGATAAGGTGTTAATAAAACTTGATGATAGTTTTGCGAAAATGGACTTCGATGGAAAATGGCGAGAAATTGGATCCTTGCATTTGAAGATTGAAAATTGGTCTTACAAAGCACATTCTCATCCAAAGTTCATTGTGAGTTATGATGGTTGGCTTTCGTTAAAAAATTTACCTTTTCCTTTTTGGACTCGCCCTACCTTTGAAGCCATCGAAGAAAATAATGAGGGTTTGGTTAGTATTTCTCCTCAAACTTTGAATTTCTTGGATTATTCTGGAGCTCGCATTGAAGTTAAAAGAAATTTGTGTGATTTTCTCCCCGCTGAAATTGAAATTAAAGATAAGACTAATGGTAATTTTCACCTTAGATTTGGTGATATTTATCCATTAGATACTCCAAGTATCCTCCAAGGCGAGTTATTTTTCAACGATTTTTCTTTAGCACAAGATGATTTTGCTAAGGAGACTCTAATGGTTTATTTTGCAGAGGGTATTGATAATTTGTTTGAGAATGGTGAAAATGATCAAGCAAAATTGTCTCCCATTATCCCTGCCAAGTTCTCCACTTTGATTGAACAATGTGGTTTTCAGATGGAAGTGATTCCTCCTCAATATCCTTCAATTAAAGCATAGTTTGGTGGTTCTTGCCCAGGAATTGAACTCATTGTGTGGATTTCTCATGTTTTAAATGGAAAAGCTTCACTTTTGATGCTTTTGGGCGGCATTTATTTCTTGGAAAGCTTTTTTGTTTGGTTTGGGGATGCTATTATAGTGTTCACTTGGAGATTTATCTTGGTTAGTTTCAACTGTGGAGTTTTTATAGTATTTTGGTTTTGTGGTGCAAGTCTTTTTCCACTTTTTTTATGGAATCTAGTGCTCTCCTCTATTTTGGATGGTGGTTTTGGTAGTTTTTGTTTGGCTGGTTAGAATTCTGGGGTTGGCAGCAGGCAAGGCAGCCTGGTTTTGAGGTCCTTTTCAAGTTTCCTTTGCTTTCAAAGCTTTATGGCATTTAAGGCTTAAGTTTTGTACTTTGCTAGAAGATTGTCAAATTTGGAATTTTTTGTTTATTGGTTTTTGTATTAAGGATTGGTCTCCTTTATATCTTTCATTTTGTTCTTGTCGCTCCTTTTTTTTTTGTTGTATTTTCTCTTTTCTTTGTTTGTTTCATTGTAATTTGAGCATCAGACTCATTTCATTAATTCAATGAAAAAGTCTTGTTTCCGTTTCAAAAAAAAGATACTTCCTCCTTTCTTGATCACTTTATGGACATGGTTCTTTCTACTGCTTTCTTTTGGTGTAAAACTAAGCAACCTTTTGTTCACTATTGCTTTTCTTATTCAATTTCAAATTGACGAGCTTTGTTGTAATTCACCAACAGGTGCTTGGAGTATTTACACCCTTATTTCATCTATCAATGAAATTGTTTTTTCAAGAAAGAGAAAAAAAAAAAGGTTCACCAATATCAATTCAACCAACAGGATAGGGATCTATTCTAAACCATGATGAACCCACAGTGAGGACTGAACTAAGATAGTTAATTATCTTGCTTGCTTGCTTGTGTATTAATGCCTAACAACTCTCTGGGCCAAGAACACACTAAATCCAAGTAAAAAAATTTTGCATGCATATCATAAGTAAAGTTCTTCTGTATGATGGAGGAAATATACAGCAAAGTATCGGCTTCAGCGCACTCTCTACTGTTGAGATAGCCCATTGAAGTGTCAGCCATATTAGTTTTTATTATTTCGCATTTTTTTGGTTATTTTTTGTTTTGCTGTTCTCTAAATCTGTTGTGTGAGAAATATTCCAGTACTTTCCATTTGTTGAAAGATTGTAGGAGTTTTTCCCCAAGCCTTTATATATGGCTAGGGCACAATTATTTTTCATATACAAAAGCTAAGGGTTTCTCCTGCAAAATTCCTTTCTCTTATTTGTTATTTTTCTTTCACATTGAATGTTCAAATCTACTGGTTTTTTTTTTGAAGAAGGAAACGAACTCTTCATTAAGTGAATGAAAAGATACAAACAAGATAATGGATATAAATAAATATTAAATAGAGAGAATAATCTACTGGTTTTAATTTCACTCTTTTCCATGAGAATAATAGGGATTATTAATAAACATGCATTCACTCATATCCAAGTTAAACAATTCCAATAATTGAACAACAAACCTGCCGGATGCTCATTTTCCAGCTCTAGAGATATTTGATCTTGATTCTTTTTAGGTTTCTTTTTTTTCTTCACCCCACCTACTTTCACATCAAGAGCTTTCCCTTTAAGCTTCAACTTCCCACCAACAACATTATCGTAGGAAGACATTGCCTATTAAAAGGAAAAGAGATTCCTTCAAGAGGATAAAAAGTAGTACGAAATTTCAACAAGCTACAGATAAGTGTTTTTGCCCTTATCGGTGCAGATAAGGGGGAAAATACAATTGCAGTCCCAGATTGTGTTTATTTCAATGAACAATTAATAACCAAAAAAAAAAAAAAAAAAAAAAAAAAAAAAAAAAAAAAAAAAAAAACATGGAAACCAAAAAGGAAGATGAAAAAACTAGGTCATTTTTTTTCAATCATCTTGGGTTGTCAGTTAACCTTAGGCTTTCCGTGGAACTATGCTGTTCTTCGAAAGCCAACAAGAGAAGTAGACAGAATAACAGACTTGTAAGGAAAGAAAATTGAACAAAGATATAGTAATGGTTGAAAATCACATATCATAAATCGTAACCATAAACACATATATTGAAGGCAAAAGAAAAGGAAGAAACTGAAAGCAAGGGATCGAACTTCAGAACCAAACCTGAGGCCCTAAGAAAATTTCAGCACTTCTGAGGACGAGATTCAACTATTGCAACGATGCAGATTCCAATTTGCTTCAACTACTTTCCTTTCATGGATAATAAAAATGATTTTGTTCTTCCTCGCTGCTACGGGTGGAGGGTGAGGAGAGAATTTTCTTTCCGAACCAATCCGACCTGTTACTTGCTGCACTCATACTCATAGAGATGGCATTTTCGTAACCAAGTTTTTTTGCACGGGTGGCCTTCTCACATATACTTTCATCCATTTAGAGATGACATATTCGTAAAACAATGAGACCATGATAGAGATAATAATCGCATTAGGACGACACATGACTATCTCTAACACTATAAGTATATGGTGATTGCAATCTTGTTAGAGTTCGTGATCTTGTTAAAGTTACGATAAATATAATCATCTCTAACGTGATAATTATAAAAATTCGAGTGGAATATGACGTAAGCAAAGTGTTAAATTTCATACGTTTGTAAAGGGAAGACTATTAATCATAAAGGACCTAGGTCCTATAATTAAGAATGTCCTGACATGCGTTAGTAATATTTCTTTTAATGTTTTTGTGCAATTTAAATTACTGGTCTAGTCACCCAACTTAGAGGCTTGTTTATTTGTAATAGGTTTTTAACGGGTATTTAGTCCCCCAACTTCAAATTATAGGGTGGGTCGAGTGGGTTATTATAGCCTACTCTATATTTAGGACTTCAAGTATAATACCAATGCTTACAATTATTTATAACCAACAATTATAGTATTACTATTTCAAATTTCTTTTTGTTACATTTTCCATTATATAATCGACAACTATTATAACTGAAGTATGGATTATAATAACCAACTTAGCACCCCAAACATCCCCTAAATTTTTAATTTTGTAACAGATTCCGAACTTTCAATTTTTTGTGAAATAGGTCTTTGAGCAAACTTTTCAAAATTAATTGATCTATTAAGTATAAATGTAAATTATATGCTCGTTAATTATTTTAAATGACAAACTATTGAAAATATTTTCAAATATAGCAAAATGTCTATCTATCAATTATAGACAGCAATAGAGACATTGATAGACCAATATTTTACTATATTTGTAAACATTTTAGCTCATTTTGCAATATTTAAAAACAACCATTATATGTTTAATGAATTCTCAACTTTCAATTGTGAATCATAAATTTATTTTTAAAAAAAATTATAAGTACAATGACTAAATTTATAATTTTAAAAGTTTGAGACCAAATAGATGCAAAACTTCACATTTGTAATGGTAAGTTAATCTTTTGTTTTTATTTTGACATTGATTTGGACATTAAATCTTGAATTAAAAACCTGTTCCATGTTTGATACCATATTTAAGGTTAAATTATAAAAAGAATATTCATAAACTTTGAGCTCTAAAAAGCTTATTTTAGAAATACCGTGTAGATAAATGACAAATTAGGTAAAAACGCTAGGAGAAAAAAGGTCCAACATTAAGCACCCAAAATACCGTGGTAGCCAGAGGTTGTGGTCAGAGTTTGTCAGCAATGGTGGCAGAAGTTAAATGATTTAGAGTGTGTTTGGAATACAAATTGAGGAAATATTTCCCATTAAACACAAAAAGTTCATTTCAAAGGTTTATTCTAAACCGACCTAATTTTATAAACTCAATTTTTTCAAAATGCAATTTTTTGTTGGCAAACACTTGATATGTTTTTTAAAAAAATAACTTACTTTTTAGAGAATTCCAAACACACCCTAGGTCTTAAGTTTATTCTACCCTTTTCCCAAAAAAAAAAAAAAAAAAAAAAGTCCTCTACTCAAGTCATTTTCTCCATTAGCTGTACTAATCTTCTCTACGAAGTGAATAATACACACCAAATATATAATGGATTGCATTACATGCAGGGGCTAAACACCAAATATGAAGAGAATAGAGGATATGAT
Source organism: Citrullus mucosospermus (assembly GCA_030954485.1). Classification (NCBI taxonomy): domain Eukaryota; kingdom Viridiplantae; phylum Streptophyta; class Magnoliopsida; order Cucurbitales; family Cucurbitaceae; genus Citrullus; species Citrullus mucosospermus. The sequence goes on along the minus strand of CM062061.1, from coordinate 29,060,894 downwards.
GACCCCGTTCACACAACGAATGGCATATTTCCAAAGCACAGTGGTTATTGCTGGTTTTGCTGCCTTTGTTGACCAAAATTAGGGTGAGTCTGTTGCATGTTTTGAAGTGGTACCATACCAGATTGTAGAGACTGTGCATTTGTTGGCATGTTACCAAATGCACCTTGTGAAGCAAGCTGCTGCTGCTGCTGCTGCTGCTGCTGTTGTGTTTGCTGCTGTTGTTGCATAGGCATCATACCACCCGTACTACCTCCTCCCATGTTGAACACTGATGAGGAATAAACGCAAGCTGCTTGTTAGAAAGCGATATCGTACAAAAATTACACAAAGACCATATCATTATGCATCTGCCTTAACCAACACATTCGTTCGTGTAATTCTCAGGACATGTATAAAACATTGAGCCAAGGGACTACATACTCTGATCACTCAGAATTTGAGATGCATGGCTTCGCTGCGGATTGCTCCCAGGTAATCCATACTGAAACAAATTAAATGCAAGTGAAATGGAACAAAATATTCAAACAACGATAGGGGTACAAACTAGAGTGAAGTAAATATGACAGTGATACGGTGCCATAAAGAATACACTGAAAAGATGTGAGAACATTATAATGGAAAATCGCTTTAATTTGTGGAAGACATGGTACACAGTGAACAAGGAACGTTAGCATGGTAGTAAAGTAAGTCCGCCTATATATTTGTTACTTGTACTATATATTTATTGCGCATACAAAAAGCATTAGAAATAAGCCTAAAATCCCAACAAAAAAAGAATGAAACACAAAAATTATCTAATGCTCAAAAGATACAAACTCAAGAGTGAGAAAAAAAAGCTAAAAACCCCAACCATAAGGAATCAAACCAAAGTAAACAGCCTAAAAAGAATAAACAAGAAAAGCAAAAAGGCCAAGTGAACAAGAAAATGGCCTCTCTCTAAAAGGCAGATGGAGAGGAATTCCCCAATCGACGCTCTAATATCCCTCTACGAGCTAGCACAAAACCAAACTCCCGAAAGAAGTAGTTCCACACAAACCTCACAGACTCACAACTCCATAGCAAGTGGTCTTAAGCAAGACCCTAGCCACCTTCCATCCAACCTCCAACCACCACTGTCAGCCTTAAACAGATCCAAACACCTTCTGTCGCGACCCTCGGCCATTGATCTTCAACGACATCCTCTTTTTCTCCTTTCTTTTCGCCAAGTACTCTCTTCTACTGCTAAAAACCTCTCTCTCCAAAAATTAAAAAAAAAAAAAAAAAACCCTAGCCCCCCTGGTCCAACCTTCTTCCACCTCAAACATCTCCAACATCTTCTTCACAGTTCGTCAAATACCCTCACCCACAAAAACTCTTACCCATCCCCAACTTATCTCACTGGTAACTAACCCTCCATCACCAATGTTGCTTTCTGTTGTCCCTGTTGCCTTCGCCCGCCGTCTCCGTCGTGCAATTCACTATTAATGCGATTTTGTAGGTTTCTCATCCTGCATTTTCATTTTCTATGGCCAATGGGTTGTCAGTGTGGTCATTTCCCGTTATGATGGAAGTTCGAAGTTGTTCCATCCAGATTACCTATTTTCGTATTTGGTATGAGGAGAATGGATATTTTGTGGAAGACATGAATTACAAACAGAAGATTTTCTTATCTCTCTCCCTTTTACGTTGGTTTGAAGCCAGTTTGGTTGAGCTTTTACATCTTCTGGATCAATCCTTTGTTCATAAGAAAGACCGAGGAGGTTTAGGAGTTATTCGGTTATCAAAGTTTAGATCTTTTAGACAGTTTTTTTAATGTGTTGTTTGGCCTAGCACTGAAGGAAGAATTAACATTCATGTTCCAGCTAGGTTTGACCAAAAAAAAAGATGGAAAATATTTTGGGAAATGATTAGAGACTTTCATATTAATTTTGACGAGGTGACGAACTTGAATTACAATGCTAGCTGTTGGTTGAACCAGTATATCAGTCAGAGAAATGTGGGATGAATCGAGTAGTCGATAGTTAAACAGAGGCATTAGTGGAAAATTAGAGCGTCCATTCCTCTGATTTGGAAAAAATAATTTTTGACTCAAGCAATGCTCGGACCTCTTATTGACCTCTAATTGGGTTACAAAAGATTATGAGGTGATTCAACTTGAGCTCAATAATTTGTGGGTTATTTCAAGACTTATTGCGCAAAATGATTGGAAGAAAATTGCACAGGTTTTTGGAAGATCATTTCAAAACCAAAGTATTGCTTAATCCGCTCTTTGATGATAAACTGATGATTAATGTTGTCAATGGAAGCTTAGCCAATTTTATTTGTCAACGAAGTTGCAAATCAGAGTTTAACAGAATCAAGGGTGGAAGCCCCCCTTCTATCCCCTTCTCACATTCCATCTAAATTTTCTTATTTGGTTGACATTTGTGGGCTACAGTTGAGAAGTATTTCACCCAAATCTTCATCAGTTTCAGCTTGATTGTGCAAAGCTATTCTGATATGACTTGAATTATCTTCTTGGGTTTCTCCTGGTCTTGGGGTCAAATCCAAGATTTCTCGTGGATATGTTGCAAATTATGACAAAAAACGAAAGTTGTTAAATTGGTTATGTTGCAAAAATGTTGGAAGATTACATTTTCTTTTGGGTTTAGGCTTCGCAGGCCTTGTTCTTGGTATTTCGGTTTGAAAGACCTTGTTCTTAGTAATCTGGAAGATTTCTCATGGTTCACATGTTTTGCTCATCTGAAGTCAACTCATCTCAAAGGCACATCTTGTTGCACTCTTTTCCACCATTGTGTTGGCTCCTTTATTCACATTTATTCACGCTTTATGTATTATTTGGGATGCTTATTTTTTCCTATATCGACGTTATCTTGATTTTCTTATCCTCTTTCAAGATTTATGTACTTCGAGCATTAGTCTCTTTTCATTTCATCAATGAAAAATCTTGTTTACTCTTTTCTATTATTATTATTATTATTATTATTATTAATTATTAAAAAATAAAAATAAAAGAAAGTCAAACAACAAAGAGGATGCTTTTTCATTCAACAAAGAGGAAGAAACAACACCTATTTGAATTTTCCAACTTAATATACCCAATAATAACAGACTATGTTTAGATTTTCATACGCCCCAGCCTCGCATCTTCTCTTCCCCTCAACAGCACTTGAAAAAAGAACACTAAAATTTAACGACCAAATTAGAACAAACCTGCATCCGTGACATGAGTGGTTGTGATGACATTGTAGCTGAAATATTTGGAATCTGGGGAAAAGATATTAAGAAAGAATTTTAATAACAATTAAAAGAAAATAAAGGTAAAATGTATTATATCGAGGTGTCAACTGTCAATTTATATTTTTAGAAAAATAAGTGGAGAGGTATACTCATTATTACGAAAGATGGGCTACCAACCAATTGGAGAAGATTGGCTATCTTATTAGATTTAATACTCAAAGTGATCCTTTGTTGGCTGGTTGGGATGCTTAAACACCATGGTTTGAACTTGACTCATAAATTCTAAGGTGGAAGACAGCAGTTGGAATTATATGTGTACCTCTCCAGCAAAGAAATGACTGGAAAGTCAATCAGATGTATACAACGTTGGCCAATCAATCACAATTAGCACCAAGTCAGTTTTTTTTTTTTTTTTTTTTTTTTGTTGGATAAGAAACAATTTCATACAAAAGATCCCAATCATAGGGAGTACAAAAGGTGTTTCCAATTTGTAACGAGATAATCTATGTTGTAATCTTTAAAAGGTAGGTAATCTTTACACCAAAAAAGAGCAATAAGAATAGATGAGTCAAAGATATGTGCAGATTTAGCTCTATTGTTGAAAATGCAGTCATTTCTTTCCTCCCAAATTTTAGAAATAATAGGACATATGAGGTTGTTCCATAATTCAGCTTTTTGGCCTCTGAAAGGGTGGTTCAATAAAAAGAGATTAATCCAATCCATGGTGTCCTTTGGGGACAAAACTGTGCTCCACCCAAAAGCAATGGTGATATCAGACCATAAAGATTTAATAAAGCGACATTGTGTGAAAATATAATTCACCGATTCGTAGCTATCCTGGCATAAACAACACCATGAAGGAGAGATAGAGATAGAGATCCAAGGGCACCAAGTCAGTTTGTTTTGGCATCAGTTTCAAGTTTCATCTTCATTCAAGGCTCCAAAACTTCTGTTGCAAATTTGGCCCTTTATTGAAAGTACATTGTCCTTTTGTTTGGCCATTAGCGAGGATTTGCAGCACTTATTTGATTGCACCTTCTCCAGTTAATATTGGCATCATTTATTCTCCGTGTTTCATCTTCAGTGGGCCTTTTGCAGTTCTTTCAATGAGAATGTTGTTCAACCCATGGTTGGTCCTTCTTTGAAAGTTAGTTCTCAATTGATTTGGTCAAATACAGTCAAAGTTATTCTTTCGGAGTTTTGGTTTGAAAGGAATCAAAGGTTTTTTCATGATAAGGTTCTCACATGGTTGGCTCAGTGGGAGTATGCTCATCTCAAGGCTTCTTCATGGTATTCCCTATCCAAGCACTTTGTTGATCTTAGGCTTTTTCATGATAAGGTTTATTCATCTTTGTATTCTTCTTTTGTTGTGTTTTGTTTCTTTGTAATTTGAGCATTAGTCTCTTTTCAATTCATTAATGAAAAGTTTGGAAAATAAAATATAATAAATAATAAATAAATAAATAAACAAAATAAAACATGTTCTTCTAGTAAGTATGTCCAAGCAGCACTTTCGAGGCAAAATTTTCCACCTATTGGCCTCATCTCAAGGCTACATATTTGGCCAAGGCTATTTCTCTTAGTCATGGACCGAGTGGACTGAGCAAAATGCTACCCCAAAAAATATCTCAAAGAGATTTGTCAGAGGAAATCAAATTCTAGATCTCCTTGACGGCTAGTGAAACAATGCTGACTACAGGTGTCACAAAACGAGTGATTTTTTTTTTTTTTTTTTGAAACAAGTGATTTAAATTACATGTAAAGTTTGAGGACTTCACGTCTCAGTTATCATCATAATCATATTACTTTCATATTTCATTTGCAGTGGAAGAATGTGGTTGCTTCACAACTACAAGGCAATTTTATTAACTTTTTTTCTTTTGTGAATTTCATTTTGGGAAGATATAGTGTATCATTTGTCTTGAGTCTCTAAAGTCTAATCAATTTTGTAATTACCCAACAGTTTTCGTGACCAGCCAAAGATCTATTTTGCAACTCCACAGTCATTTTATACATTCTCCTCCATTCTTAGGGAATGGAAATTTTCTCTTATCTGGAAAAAAGAAATGCATCATTTGGTTATACTAATTGATAAAATTAAGGGTTTTTATATTAGAGAAATCATTATTTGAATAAAACGGAATTAGTGGGTAATAGGATAAACTGGCAGCATCATGTCACCAGATAAAAGTATCAACGATACTTGACCATGTTAACAATTTAAATACAAAGAGGACAAAACTTGCCAAAAGAAACAACCGAGATGGGACTCTAGGAGCTGCAGTTTTAATTTTGCCAAAGCAACACAGCATATTCCCAGGTCAATACAAGGGTCAAAGTTGTCTACTCGTCATATGCAGTAGGCATTAATTTCACTCCTCAAAACAATATGTTCGTGGCAAAGTGGAAAAAGTTAACCTTAAGTAAAGCTACAAACCTTGAACAGCATATCATTTACTTCATGGCTCATGCAATCTACTTGATCGATGGTAAAATATCAGTTCAACTACATCTAGAAAAAAGAAAAGAGAACACTAAATATTAACAAAATAAAGGAAGGAGATATCTGACCATTTGAGAAGTTGGTGTAGTCTGGGCAGCATTAAACAAACTACTGTTAGCAGCGCCAGAAAACTGGCTCAAGTGACGATTCATTTGATTTCCTGGGGCAAGTTGGCTTTGAGTAATGCCATGTTGAACATGTCCAGAAGACATCTGCCTTCCCTGAAATTGCTGGTGTGCCAGTGGCTGTGAAAACTGCATCTGATGCTGTCCATGAATCTGGCATGGTTATAAAATAAAAGAAAATATAACTGATTCCAGAGAAATCAAGGAGCACAGTTTGCATTGTGAATTAAGGAAACTGAAGCCATGTGTATTCACTTCAGTTAATGCTTCTACATTGACAACTCTCCTTGTGTTATGTGTGGAGAGGTCACCCAATTAACAAGACAACCTACCAATTAAAAATATTTTTTTATGGAACTTCGGTTAAAAATATGGCATTGTGATGGAACTCGGATTATCTATTCACTATTTAGGCCAAAATAGCCAAGGAAGCCGAGACTCCCACCTCTACAAGCTCTCTAAGCTATACCAGAAAATACAATTCTCAGATATCCCAATGCTAACCCCAACAGAATACATATATCCCCCTCCCTCCTAGGGCCCACAATGAAAACATCACTCTCCTTCCCATAACTAATTTATTTACTTCATTTACATTTCCCTCACCTCCTCTCTTTCTTTTTCTCATATACCTCCTAATAACCAGGGGTCTATCACTACCTGCCTCCCAAAAAACCACCTTGTCCTCAAGGTGGAAGTGTGGGAACTATTCAATGATCTGTCGTCCATTTTCCCATGTAACATCTTTTGTCTGTAATCCTGAGGATGAGGATGAGGATGTTATCGAAGAAGACCATAACAAATTTGCGCAAATAAGGGCGTAAAAGGTCATTCATTACCGACTGAAACGTGGAGGGGGCATTCCGTAAGCCAAAAGGCATAACCAAAAATTCATAATGCCCTTCATAAGTTCTGAAAGTTGTTTTATGGTCGTCCATGGTGCAACTCAGATCTGACCAAACTTTAGATCAATCTTCAAAAATATTGTAGCACCTAATAGCTCATCAAGGAGTTCATCAATAATTGAGATTGGAAAATTGTCTAGAAGTGTAGCTTAATTAAGGGCTCGGTAATCGACACAAAACCTCCAACTCCCATCTTTCTTTTTTACTAGAAGAACAGAACTTGAGAAAGGGTTGGTACTCGGTTGAATTATCCCTATTGTTAGCATCTCCTTTACCAATCGCTCAATCTCATCTTTTTGGAACTGTGGGTAACGGTAGAGACGTACATTTATAGGACCTTCCCCTAGTTTCAATTCAATGGCGTGATCATGGTGCCTCACCAGTGGCAACCCCTCTATTGGTTTGAATACTGATTGAAACCTATGCAACACATCTCGAATTTTTGGGCAAATCTCAGTGCTCTTATGAATACTTGGGCTCTCGTGGAATTGAGCTTTCACAGCATTCAACTTAAGTAATATTCCTTGCCCTTCCCCCTTCATGTGTTTCATCATTGATTTAAGGGATATTTGAGACTTCACCAAACTTCTGTCTCCTTTGAGGAGGACCCTCCATTCTCCCACTTGAAATTCCATCTCTGAGGTACCCCAGTCACATTTAACTAGCCCCAGTGTTATTAACCATTGAACCCCTAAGATAACATCGGCGCTGCCCAGAGACAAAGGGAAGAAATCATTAATAATCGTTAAATTAGGGAGACTAAGAACAACACCTTTGCAAATGTCGGTTGTCCAAACAGACTTTCCTATGCCCAACATGATCCCATAACTCAACTTTGGAGATCGAGACAATTTTAGTGAGTTCACCAGCTCCTCATCAACAAAATTGTGGGTTTATTAAAAGAAATTTGGTATGAAAGAAATCAAAGGGTGATCCATAATAAAGCTTCCCTTGGACGGTTAGATTTGAGACAACTTGGTTAATGCTTCTTTGTAGTGCTCTCTTTCCAAGCCTTTTGAAGAGTTCTCCATCCAAGACCTTAGCATTAACTGGAAGGCTTTTATTTTTCCCCCTTTTTAGTTATGTTTTGTAGTTTTCAGTCAGTTTGGTTGTATTTAGTCTGCTTTTGTTTTGTTCTTGTACTAGTAGAATGGTTTTATTGCTAGTATTGAGTAATAGAACTCATGTATAGGATATGATGAAAGTGCTAAGGGGGTGTCAACCTAGTTGAGATGCCCGGGTGCACTCGCTAATCCTTAGGCCTCAGTTTTATTGTATCTTTAATATATTATATGTATTGTCTCATTTCATTATCTTAACGAAGAGGCTCGTTTCCTTTTCAAAAAAAAATAATAAATAATAAATAAAAATAAAATAAAATTGTGGGACCTTCCACTGTCAATGAGCACTACCACTTCTTCTCCCTTAACGTGTCCAATAACTTTATGTTTTAGGCGAATCTAGTTCAGTCAGCGAATTAAGAGACAACTTAGCTGATTTTGCTTCTGCTGTATCCATATCTAAGTTTCCAGCATTGTCGAACGGGTTTCTTCTCCTATAGCGTCGTCTTTGTAAACCCCGATGATGGTCTCCCCCTCTTCGTCGTCTTGATGGATAAATAGATTTAATTTCTTCTTGCAGCGATGGCTTGCACTATACTTCTCATCACAAAAGTAACAAAGACCTTTATCCCTCTGACTTTGCATCTCACCCAACAATGAAGGTTTTTCCATTTACATCACATAAGGTCACCGTGTTTGACGAAGCAGCTGAACTTCAATTGGGGTTGAGGGAAATTGTTCTGGCTGTCACTGGGCTCAAATTCGAAGGACCTGCCTTTGTTTGGGCCGGGTTTGATCCGACCGACTTATTAGCCTGATTTGCGCTACCCCCTCCCCACTTCATTTGTCGTTCGTATCTTCAATCAATTGGGCCATCCTCATTTTTCTTTGAGGCCCACCAGCTTGAACATCCGCATTTCTAATTGAATATCCTCCTTAAGCCCACTTACAAATTTACTTTCCAAAGAGGCGTCAGATAGATCCTTCAAAGGCCCAAATAATTGTTCAAATTTACGTCTATATGCCCTTACCGTTCCTTCTTGTTTTAGGTTAAAGAATTGTGCCCGCCAGTCCTCCTCCTTCGTCAACAAAAATCAAAGTAACATCTATTCTTTTAACTTCGCCCACGTATCCATCAATGTCCGTTCTTCCTCCCATTGGTGTCATTCTAACGCTTCCCCTTCCAAGCAGAGCACCGCCACATCAAGTTTGTTTTTCTCTGTTAATCGATTAACTACGAAGTACCGTTCTACTCGATGGAACCATCCGAGTGGATCATCTCCCACCTCTCCTTTGAAAATCGATATTTCCAGCTTCCTTAAATGCATATCGAACAGAGGTACCTCTCTTTTTTCCCTTTATGATGTACTCCCCAACCGTTCTGCCCCTCAGCTACTAGTTGTTTGCCTTTATCGGTTACTGTATGTTCAGAAGATGTCGATTTTCCTCCCTCATCTATTGTTCCACCTTTCCTTGATCACACCTCTAGCGCTAGTAACATCCTTTGTTCCATCGTCTCCCCCATTGCTTCAAATTGTGCCACCATAGAATTATCTGTCAATAGTTGCATCTCCGCAAATCGTTGGTCCATCCTAGCTTCAATTCCCACCTACAGCAAAGTGATTTGTTCCTCAATTGCAGATATTCGAGCCTCTATTTTGTTCTTCACCATCCCCCGAGAAGCGACGACTTTATACCAAAATGATGGAACTCGGATTATCTATTCATTATTTAGTCCAAAACAGTCAAGGAAGCAGAGACTCCCTCCTCTACAAGCTCTGTAAGCTATACCAGAAAATACAATTCTCAAATACCCCCAATGCTAACCCCAACAGAATACATATATCCCCATCCCTCCTAACTAACAGGCCCACAATGAAAACATCACTCCTTCCCATAACTAATTTATTTATTTCGTTTACATTTCCTTCACCTCCTCTCTTTCTTTTTCTCGTATACCCCCTAATAACCGAGGGTCTATCACATAGCTCAAGTTATCAGTATATAGTGTACATGGATGGGGCAGGTATTTGCCATAAATAAACCTGATGTTTATCAATAAGAGAAGGCCAATAAAATAAATGAATTGGCCATGGTTCTTTTAATATCCAACGAAGATTGCTATGAATGCATTTCTTTTTCCTATATAGTCCAGGAATAGTTTCAGACTAACATAGTACCATAAATGTTAATATCTAATTTTAATGATTCCATGAACTAACAAGGACCCAAGGGAAAGATGGGCAAAGCTAGGACTTCGGGTAGTTGTGCCGCTAGAGCGCTAGTGTGGCATTTATGGACTGAACAAAATGACAAATCTTTTTAAGATAAGCCTCTACAGTTAGATTCCTTTTGTAATCTTGTACAAAATACGGCTTCTCGTGGGCCTCTTTACATTCAAAATTCTTTTGTAACAACAACATCTTGATGATTATCGATGATTGGAAAGCTTTTGCCATGTAGTTAGCTTCTTGGGAGGGGGTTTCCTCTCCCCTCGGCCCTAGGTTTTCTTTTACCTTCTGACATATATATATATATATATATATATATATATATATATATATGTATGTAGTTCATCGTTTTTTACACAAAATAGTAATAAAAAAAGTGAGAAGAAAGAGGAGAGCAACTCTAGTAACATTGAGAAAATTGTTACTGATTAGATTGCCAAAGTGCTTTATTTACTTAAAGTATCAGCAACGTTACCTGTCCTATTCCTTGCATAGAAGACTGCCTCATCTGTTGTTGAGCAAGGAGTTGCTGATGCTGAGGTAGTTGCATTAATTTTTGCCTTTGCTGGACCTGCTGAAGTTGCTGCTGTTGCTGTTGTTGGGTCTGCTGTTGAGGAGAAGGTGTGTTCATAATGTTCGCACTTGACCTTGGAGAGTTAGCATATGGCAATGGTGACGTTGTGTTGTCAAAGGATGTGGCACTCGTAGCACCAGAAGGCGAAGCAGCTGATCTTCCAACAAGTTGTGATCCAGGAGGCTGCTTTAAATATCAAGTGAAAAGGACGATCAACAGCCACTCTTACAAAGAATTGAATTTCCTGATTATATCACTATATGCATGTGTATATAACAACCAGAAAGTAAGATAAGGAAACCATTGATGTTATGATGCAAAATAGAAAGTATATAACTTTTTTCTTTTTTCTCGTAGGGAATCGCCACAAAATTAATTCAAACACGAACATTTCTTCTCCCAAGCCTAAAATGGAACTCTCCTATCAAAGATAGAAGAGAGACAACCTCTATCATTTCCCTATCAAACAAGGAACGACAGAACCCAAATGAGAACGAGACATAGCTCCTCATCCAACCAAGAAATCATAGATCAAACAATTTTTAAGAGAAGACAAATAATCTAAACAAGGAAACATAAAGCATGGGGATCTATCCCTCACCCACTCATCTTCCCAAGCATGCATTACCTTACCTTCCCCCACTACACAATGAACAAAATGGGAAAAGGAGGGGAGCTCAAGGAAAATATTCTTCCACAAATTCTGGTAGGTGCCTTTAACCCCACTTGACAACCATTCAAAGTGATGAAGGCCATGCTCACTAACAATATTCTTCCCATTGACCTCCCAACTAACCAAATGTGAGCCTTTTCCTTCATCCACCTCTTCCCAAAGGACATCCCTCATGAGATGCTTTTACAAACCAAACCCGAGGCTCGAAAAAGGGAAAAATAATAAAAGATAACTCACAACCAAATAGATCCTAATAAAATTAGGGACCAACGGATACGAGATAATTCAATCATGTACATTAGGGAACCTTGAATGAAATGAAATTTGTTAGCCAAAAGTTGTTTCCCTTTGGAGAACTTAGAACACATTCTATAACTCAAGAAGATGCAAATAAATGAACGTTGAGGAAACATTTCAAGGAGCAAGGAAATCAGCTAACCTGTATCAATGATCCTTGACCACTAATATTATTTGACGTAAGAGGAGTATTCTTTGTATACATACCTGAAAGAGATTTTGTTAAATTGACTAAGAACAACTACAAGTTAGTGCAATTTAGTAAATTAACCTATGAACCATTTATGCTTGAAAGGACAAATGAATGTTACCAGACGTTTCATTAAAACTCTGCACTCCATCACCAACATTCAGCACATCTATCAAATGCATTGGAAGTGTTGGCGTAATTTGTCGTTGCTCACCAGGTAATCTTAATCCTGCATGTTAATATAAGATTCATGTACAAGGCACAACTATTGTACATAATGAAAAGAGTAGGGGAGAAGAAAAATATAAAGGCAAATCAAACTACAGGGTTGAGCTCTTTGTCACCCTTGTACTCCTTATTCTCTGTCGTTAAGTTAAATGTATGATTGAGTGGTTGTATGTTTAATTGGATCATTCAGTCCCCAGTGGACACGATACTCGGACTTAAACCATTTTATACTATAACTTGACCTGTGCACTTACGGTTTTCGCACATCAACCTTTATCTTGCCCAAGCCCAAAATTTTAATTTATAAACTGATGAGGGAATTACAAATAACCTAGCAAATTGGAGTAAATATTGAGAAACAAACACGTCAACAATAAGGTTGAGGCACACGTATCTCACTATTTTTAAAGAGATTCAATCCCTTTGTGATGTATATTTCTTTATATCAATCACTAATGCAACAGATATTCTCTAACATGTATTCTCCAAGATACAACTCAACAGAAACGTTGTAGTTCCTACCACTTTACATTAAGACAATGGGCCTAAAACTCAACAACAAAGAATGCCCCTCTTTTGGTCATTTGCTCCCAATAGTGCAAGAGAAATATGAGAAAATAGAGAGGAAAAGATTGAAGATCTTGTATTTTAATGTGTGTTGAGAATATTTGTACAAGAGGTATTTATAGGAGAATTTTAGATCTTCGAATTTAATAAAAACTAAGTAACAAAAACATTAAATTCAACACCCATCTTACAAATATGTTTTCCCCTTTAGGGGCTGTTTGGCACACTGAGTTGAATTCATAAGTCTGGAGTTCATATGTCTGTAGAGTTTATATGTTTGTAGAGTTCATATGTCTGTGTTTTAGTGTTAGGGGTGCTGAGTTCATATGTCAGGTGTATCTGGTGCAGTTTTTTTTTAACATAAATAATCTCTTTTTATGATGATTATTTTTGTTTGAAAACTTTTTTATTCAATAATTGTACATATATGTTTTTTTAATAAATTATAGACTGCACTTCATTTTATTGTTTTTTAAGTACACATGTGTTATTGGGAGTTTTAGAAAATGGAGTTTACAGTTCACTTTTGGATCATGCATTTCAATTTTTTTAAAAAAAATTAAGCAATCATTTTACAAATGTGTGCTTGTGACATTTGTAGTTAAGTTATTTCTATTTGAACACTTTTGATACAAAATTCTTAAACTAAAAAACTCATGTGTTTGACAATTTTTCTAAAAAATGTTTTTACATACAAGTTCGTTTGATTTCTTACCTGGTAAAAGTAATTTTATTAGTGTTAAATTACTATAAAGAACGACTATAAAATACTATGAACTAATAAAAAATCGAAAATTCAACATTTTGATGGAACTTACGTACTTTTGTGTCAACAAAGGTGTTTTTATTGATAATTTTGTGCATCAACTTAAATATAAATATTTATTGATGTTTATATGTATTTTAAAATTAATAGTTATTTTTAAGTTTTAAATTAAGGTTTTATTGACGATTTTATGTCACGAGCGTCAATAAAACAAAAACTCGTGCGTCAACAAAGCCCAAATTTGTAGTAATTATAATTAAAATAATGGTCGTCGGAGTTAGTGGAGTGGTTGTCGTTGGAGGTTGCTGGAGTTGGACGTCAATAGTGGTGGTTGGATGTTGCTGGAGTTGGAATTGGCCACAAGCAGTGGTTGTCGGAGTTGGCTGTTAGAGTTGGACGTCGAAGTTCACCGTCAAAGTTGGTCGTCAGAGGTGGTCGCCGGAGTTGGGTGTCGAAGGTGGTCTCGGAAGTTGGTCGTCAGAAGTGGTCGCTTGTGATGAGGACTGAGTGCACTGTTGGTGGACATGGTATAAAATGTCGGTGACATACGAAGTTGGCCTCCCAAACAACAAGTTGAGCTTATATCTCAACTCATCTCACATCTCATATCATCACCTCAAACACCCCCCTTAAAAAGATGAAAACTCTCAAAATAAAGAAACTCAAATTTAAAACCAACAAAATTGTAACAACATAAAGTGATAGCAAGATAACAAGGAAGATTTAACAGCTCCCCACCTCTCCTAATTCTCATAGAGAAAAGCAAAAAATAGTTGTCAAAAGATGCCCTCCTCACCCAAGGTTGACAAGTTACACCTAAATACCCAGAAAGGCTCCACCCCTTCTAACTAACAACATACTAATAGGCCCCACACCAACCATACAATTTCAATTTCTCATGTACTCACTCCTGTCCTCACTCCCTTATGCGGGCATACACGTATGGTTGGAGTTAAGAAGACCATGTAAACTAGATAAACTAGAGTTCACAACCTCCACCGTCAACTCACCCGCGATCGACTGCCTTCGATAGTCATGCATTTTTGTCTGACCACTCACCAAAATCATTGTAATAACTATTGTCATGAAGAACCATTGGAACCCATGCCGTCATTTTCATTTGGGTCTCTGATTCGCAAATCTACTGGGTGTTGGTTCGTTGGTTTGGTTCACGTAAAGCAGATTTAGACTAATTCAGGTTTGGTACGGTTTTCTTCCAATTGATTTGTTTATTTTATCAAGCCTATTATGTTATTGTGGAAACAAAGTGTTTCTTTCTACTAACCGAGCTATCATCTTTTGGTGGTTATTGTGACTTAAGTTTACTTTAGTATGGAGCAAATTCATCAAGTTCCACAACTACTACAAACCAATTTCTCATCCAATAATCTTTGTGTTTCCTTGGCACAAATAGTGTAACTATCCTCATGCTTTTACTTGTAGTAATTCATCTTCGTGGATAATCAATTATGAAATCTCTGATTACATGACTAGTTCATCTCATCTATGTGATTCATATTCTATTTCTTATGGAAAAAAAATTTTAAAAAAATTAGAATTCTTGACAGTAGTTTCTATTCTATCGCAGGCAAGGGAACTATTAAATTGATAGGTACAATTTCTCTATGGTTTGTTCTTCATATTCTCAAATTGGTCTGTAATCTCTTATCTGTCAGTAAACTTCGTAGAGATTCTAACTATTGTGTCACTTTCTTTGAATCTCATTGCCTTTTTCAGCATCAAGACTCAAGAAGGAAAATTGGAAACGTTAGAATGTTTGATGGCCTCTATTGATTAAGTTTTTTCCCTTTCACTCATTCCTTTTTTTTTTTTAAAAGGAAACGATCTCTTTCATTAATATAATGAAATGAGATAAAATCTCAAAGTACAATATATAGGTTTAAGTAACAACTCTAAAACAGCCAACAAATCAAAGATATAAAACGAAAATATTATATTCAGTCGAAATGGACCATTTCTAAATAAACGGCCAAGAGATTACTACAATCCATAGACACAGCTTCAAGAAGTGAAGGAAAATGGTCTGATTTGGCAGCATGCTTTATTCATTTCAAAATTTTCAACCCATTCTTTGATAACGAAACCCGAACAAACAAGGATCAAGCCACTGTAACCCCTTCTTTGATCGATAAGACTTCCAAATGATCACCGAAACACCATGAATCCAAGTAGTAATTTGATAAGGAATGGCAAAAATAAATCCCAGCTTCAATGAAACTCAGCTTTTCTCTTGAAGCGAACCACACAAGCTTTCCAAGTATATCCAAAAATCCGTGACTTGAACAAAAATTATGGTGTAAAAATGCCAAACACACAAATCCTTCAGAAGCTTGGCAAACTAAAACATCAACAACTTTCGAGAGGCTTCATGGTCTATCCAAAGACAAGATCACAATCTTCAAGGAAGGATGCCAAATGTGCCAGCAATTTCGGACGATTAGGGGGAATGAAAGAATGGTTTCTGAATTCCAATTCGTTAGGAGCTTCATTCTGAGAGAACAAGGCATTGATATCTTCTCCAGTAACTTTCACTCATTCCTTTTAGTTAAGTACAAAGCTTATTTGAGTTTCTTTATTAATAAATGGTTGAGTGGTGACTTATAATTACACTTTTACTTTTTAGACTTATTTAAAACTACTGAAATTCCATTGTTAATTATAATTAAATGTAAGAGAATATGAAAAACTTTGATATCCAAAATTTTCTTAATTAATTTCTAAAAATAATTACAAAATTTATGATTTTTTTTTTTAAAGGATACAAAACTTTTCATCGAGAAAAATGAAAAGAGATTAATGCTAAGGAAACAAAAATAAGGAAAGGAGAAAACAGAAAATACATAGGAAAAGTGAGCAACAAGTACAATGTAAAAGCTTAATTACAGATTCTGAAATTGAAGGGGAATTCCTTCGATTCTATAAGGAATTATACACTAAAATGGAGGGTTACAGGTACATTCCAACTAACCTCAACTGGGAAGCTACCTTCTAATCAACAAGCTGAAGACCTTGAAAAGGAGTTCACAGAGGCAGAAATCTTACAAGCTGACCATGATTTGGGGACGAACAAAACACCGGGACCGGACGGTTTTACAACGGAATTCTTTAAAAAGTCTTGAAACATCCTTAAATCCGATATCTTGAGAGTTTTCCAAGATTTCTTTAGGAATGGCATCATCAATGCTAGTTTAAACAAGACTTACATTTGCCTCATCCCAAACCATTTTAATTAAATATATATATACATATTTTTTTAAAAAATAGCAAAATCGAACCGTTTCCTCCCCTATTTTTCATCCTTTTTGCCAGCTAAGATGATTTAGTCCTTTGAAGGATTCCTGATTTTGTTATTTTGAGAAGGTCTTAAAGGAGTAAATCATACATTTGGCTAATGGGAGTTGGTCTTTAAGAATAAGGACCATTTTGTTTTAGCTCGGTTTGTTTGTGCTTCTTCAAGAGTTGGTGCAGAGGTTTTAGCTGAATGTTTGAACTTGAAGTTATAAAAAGAAAGAAAAAAAAACTTATCAAGTTTGGTCGCTAGAAATTCTGTGGAAATTGTGGCCAAAATACATCTTGGTTCTAGTGTTAAGTTTTGAACAACCCAAGCCCTTAAGGTTGTACATCTACCTCACCAGTTCTGAGATCTATTGTTGGATGACATTGTGTCTTTTGTTCTTGGAGCATTGATTGAAGTAGAGAGGAAAAATTGCTTCCATCGTTTATTAACAAGCATGTTTGAGAATGATTTTGAAATAGTTAAAATCACTCCATTTTCAAAATCACTCTAAACATGTTGTTAATAATTCAAAACCAATTTGGATAATATGAAAATTGCATTTAGAAGTATAAAATTAAATATTAAATTAATTTTGAGTGAATAAAGGTGTGTTTAGAAGTGATTAGTAACATGGCAAAAGTGATTCTAACAATTTCAAGAACACTCCCGTTTATACACTACATTTTATGTGTTTTATTAGCATTCTTCATTGTCGGCTCAACTTTGACAAGTTTTTTCTAAGCTTTTGTTCTGGCTTTCAGATCTTTGATTTGGAGCTTTGTACAATGTTCACTTTTTCTCTTTGCTGGTTGTCTATTTATTGTTCTCTCTGCTTAGTTGTTATCAAAGGCTTTCTATGTTTTTTTCAAGTGCTATTATTGGTTGTATTTGATATTTTTGTATATATTGTTTTGTAGTAATTTGAGCATTAGTCTCTTTTTATTTTATCAATGATACAGTACTAAACAATATATGAACTACAACTAATTTAAACTAAGATATCAATCAACAACTATAAAAGTAATAAAATATTACCTTCGCCAAAGTTAACAGCAGCTCGGAGTAGATTCTCTTGCTCCTGAATTTTTGCAGCTTGAGCCTTATCTAAAGTTGGAGCTATCGCTGGCCCTTGACGCATCCCGAAACAATATGCTTTCCGAGTTTCAGCTAATATTTTTTCAGCACTTTCACAGGCTGCTCCAATCATTTCAATTCTAGTCTGTAAGAAAAGTAAACCTAAATGCCAGATACATAAGAAAGTATGTGATTTAGTGAATTTCTTTAGAACTCAACGAGTTCTACGGCCTATAGTTATTTAACGAACTTCTAGTACCTTTAATTTCTCAATCTGAGTAGACACTGGCATGTTTTGCATCCCAAGAAGCAACTGCTCTCGTTTTGAATTGTCTTCTACCTCCATCTCAGGCAATAGTTTTGAGGACAACATAACTGGTAGTACTGGGCTCACAAAAAGGAAGAAAAATTAGTGGAAATCAAAATTTTACAAATCAATGAATGATTGTTCCATTTTCCTTTCTCTTAAAATACTAGTTGAGGGATCATGTGCAATACTTAGCAGGCTGATTTTAGACAACAAAAACCTTTTCAAGCATTACAGAAACAGGTGGAAAAACTTTTCTATTTTATGAGGAGGGAGACTTGCTATAAGCCAAACTATTAAATCTCTCGTTTTCCTCATGTCATGCCTTTCAAGGTGATTCAGTCCTTGGAGAGCATTTCTTAAAAGTTTCTTTGAAAAGGACATTGTGATAGAACAGGTATACATCTTATTCAATGAGAAAATATTATTATTCCTCCGTTGGAGAATGGAAGGCTAGGATTACAAAGCCTTGAGAGTAAGAACAAAACTCTACTTTTTTATTAGGAACCAAGGTAGTATGGGTTACCTTTGTCCCACATTGGTTAGAATGGGATGACCAATGTGGTACTTAAGTGGCTTGGCTCTCCCACCTCAATGCTAGTTTTTAGAGTGTGGTTCTCCAAGGTACTTAAGTACCTAACAATGGTATCAAAGTTGGTTGTTGATGTTCCGGAATGGAACTGACGGAGGGTTCTGACCAGGTGTGGCCGAGTGAAATACCGTCATAGTAGTCGCCAAGATGTCGGCTTTCCGAGGATGGGGATTGTTAGGAACCAAGGTAGTATGGGCCATCTTTATCCCACATTGGTTAGAGTGGGATGACCAATATGGTACTTAAGTTACTTGGCTCTCCACCTCAATAGCTAGCTTTTGGGGTGTAGTTCTCCAAGGTACTTAAGTACCTAACATTTTTTTGAAAAAGATTCGGGATTTCCATTAAGCAAATGAAAAAGAGAAGAGACTAAAGAAGAATAGGACAAAAGGCAAAAGAACCAAAAGAACAAATTGAGAAGATAGAACAAGGTGGAACACCAAAATCCTGTTAAGAACAAGAACAAAATAAAACATTTCAAAAATGAGAAAAGATAGAAGAGCCCAACAATGCGAAATGTCTTGAATTAAGTAACCGTGGAATGATAAACAACACCAAGATGACGGTTTATAAGAGGCTGAACCAACAATCAAAATGAGAGAAGGTAGAGTTCTAACCAAATTCTAGTAAGAACTTGAAGAACATTGTCCTTAAAAATATTTGAGAAGACCCAATGAATGTAGAAGATATGAAAAGGCTTGAACCAACATGAAGAAGCATAAACACACTCAAAAAGTAGATGATTGAGAGATTCCCCTGCCTTGTAACACAAGAAGCATATGGAAGGAAGTAATCACTTGTAAGCAGATTTTCTCCGTAAAATTCCAACCATATTCAGATTACCATTGAGCATAATCCAAATCAAAATATTAATACGCTTTGACCTTTCGGACCTTCATAATGCACCAACTAAAGCCTTATCCATAGGAGAGGAAGAATCCAAAAACCCTGTCAATGATTTAAGTGAGAAATTTCCAGAGGATTCAATGGACCATTTTTTAGAATCATCATTAATAGAAACAATAAACTTGGAAGTAACTGCATTAAATTCTGGAAATTAACTATCTCGTCATCCTTGAAGGAACACCGAAATGGAAAACTCTATGAAAGAGGTAGAGAAGTCCTAAAAGGAGGACACCAAACCATCTTGACTGCGAGATAATGCAAATAAACGAGGAAAAAGTACCTTGAGTGAAGAATTATTAGCCCAAGGGTCTGTCCAAGAGTCGATTTGTTGACCATTTCTTGAGATAAAAATGGCCAAATGTTCCACTTTTTTTTCAATGTTCTAGAGATGCTCATCCAAGGGCTTCTAAAACTCAAATTATTTCTCCCAAGTGAGTGCCATTGGAAGTCTTGAGAACCATGAATACTCACTATCACTTGTCTCCATAAAGAATTTGGATCATGAATAAAACGCCACCCCCATTTAGCTATAAGGGCAAGATTTCTATGTTTCAAAGCTCCAAGACCAAGATCTCCAGAATTTTGAGCTTGAGAAACCATTTTCCAGCAAATTAAATGAAGAAATATGAAACTTCAACAAAGACTAGAGATCACTCAATTCCTTTTTAACCCTCCTAAACACTTCGTTATTTCTCTCACCCCCAAATATCCCATAAAAGAGAGCACACTCAAGCGAGCCACAAGTGACCCTACCCAAACAAAAGTGGATTGAGAAGGAACTCCCCGATCAAGTATCTAATACTACTCTGACGAGCATAGACAAAATCAAACTCCTAAAATAAGTAGTTCCAACCTTATCTAGAAAACTCACAGCTCAAGAGAAGGTGATTCAAGTCTTCCTCCGCCTTCCGTCAAAGAATACAACAAAAAGGACCCACTAACGAAGACAACATCCTCGACAACCAAACTAAGATTTTCACGTGGCCAAGCAGACTTGCCAAACAAAGAACATGACTTTCTTTGGTATCCTAATCCTCCACAAGAAATCAAAGACAGACTCGCTAAGGGGAGATAGGTCTAATAATAAACAAAATAAGGATTTATAAGAGAAACCCTCCAAAGGGTCAAGACTCCATAAACGAACATCCCTCCTTCTACTACTAAAGGAGACCTCTCCAATCAAGGACAATCTCAACAGTTTCCCTAACAGACAACGCTCGTCAAATCCCAAAAGAAAACAAAACAAAGCTTGTCGACCACACTGAAAAAAATAGACACAAAATGAATTTTAAGAGAATATAAACAGTATAACTAAGGAAATCTACAACATGGGGATCTATCCCCCACCCACTGGTCTTCTCAGAAATACGATTCCTTTCCATCACCCACCACGCAATAGACGAGAGGAGAGAAAGAAAGATGCTCCAAGGAAATACCAATTCCATAGATTCCGATGTGTGCCTTTAACCCCGCTCAAAAACCATTCAAAGGGATGTGGGCCATACTCACTACCGATAATCCTACTCCATAAAGCTTCAAGCTCATGAGGAAAGTGCCACAACCACTTGGCCAACAGGGCTTTATTACGAAGTCTCAAGTTTCCAAGCTCCAAATACCCTCTCTGCTGATAGACTTAACAACTACCTCCCAACTCACAAAAAAAAAAAAGAATTAAAAACTAATTGCCTTCCCTCAAGGAAGGAGTTCATAATAAACAACCAAACATTATCCCAATGTCTTTATGAAGTAATTTCAAGCGGAACAGAAACTTATCATTTTTCCTTTTACTTAATCAAATACTTGGAAAGGATGCAGGGGCATACTTGTAGAATTCTCTGCATTAACATTCTTTGGATGTACAACAAAAGCCTTTGAAACTTTCTTAATTTCATCAACAATATTGAAAAGCTCGAGATTCACCATAGAATATTGCCCCAGTATGTCTTGCCTGGTGTAAAAATCAACTATACAGTCAGCCAGATGAGGAAAATTGTGAAATATATAGAGATAGATTGATAGATAGATATTAAGACGCTTTGATGTTTAGAAAAATAATCCGTACATGTAAGTCCACAAGATAGGGGGAAAATTACTTTCTAACACCTAACAGGCTATTATAGGAAGTGTAGACAAAGCAAAATAAAAAATGCTACACTCTCGAGCCCTCCTCCTCCCCCTATTATATTGTCTGTTATTACCCAGCAAAAAGAAAAAAGAGTTTTTTGTATGGGTGACCCTCTCACAAGAGCTTTTATGATTGATAACCCACCCCACACAAATGTATGAAATATAACCTTTGACGTGACCGCACTATTGCTTTTTTATAACTTATCACATTAGGGATAACATATTTATTGTGGCCATAACGAGATTGTGATTGAGTTTTCCTCACCCTATATTCAAGGGGGAAATCGTTAAAAATGATATTGCGATAATCGCGTTAGAACGACACATGACCATCCCTAACGCGATACGTTATAAAGACTGCGGTCATGAACATCTCACTTATATTTATGGGAAATCCGTGATGAAAATGTAAGTTGATCGCGATCACGTTAGGGTTATGATAAATATGGTCATCTAAATATGGTCATCACTAAAGCTATATGTTGTAAAATGTTGTAAAAATGCGGTGGTGGGATCTGAAGTAAGATTTCTTACGTTTATAAGGAACGTGTCATTAGTCATAAAGGCCCTCTTGAAGAGGTCATCCGTACAAAACCTCAAGAAAAAAGATAACGATTCTAAGCGTTCTAACAACACAAAGTTAGTTTTTCTATCAATCGAAAGGCGATCAGGAATTTTAAATTCAAGCAAATTTGGAAAATATCACAAAAGGAAACAATGCGAAAGATGAAAGTAGACCATTTAGGTGTGGTATTGGTGCGACCGTAGACATCAAAATCTTCGAGGATACGAGAGATGGCTTTAAATAGAGTAGTAGCTCGATTCTTCAGAGCCTCTAGGTTCAACTGTTGCTGTACTGCCTGGTTAAGTCTTTCCGCGACAACCACCTGCTGCGCCGGGAGAGGCTGTTGCTGCTGAGGCTGATTCTGCACCCCCCCGTCCATGGTTGCCATTAGCTAAAGACACCAGTTGCCCTGTTTGATGCCAATAGCATGCAACGATAACGGCGAGTGTAGATCTTGCTCGGGTCTGGCTGCAAGGCCAGGCTTGCTGCGGTGCTCCGATTGATACCGTTTTATTTGAAAGCAGACTCCATTCGAGATTTAGGGGTAAAATAAAGGGAAATCGCCAAAACTATGATTATTTTTAGGAGGGTAAAGACTTTTGGGATGGGTTTTTAAAAATATGAATTTTAGGACAAATTTGATGTGAAAAATCTAAATTACCCTTAATTGAAAGCAAAAATAAGTCATTTTATCCCCTTTTCTAAAAATAACTTTACATTAGTCTTATTCTCCCCCATTTTCTCCGACTTCTCTCTAACTTCTCTTCTCTCGAGCTCCCTTGCCATGGCCCTATGATTTTTAGCCACTTTTAAACACTCTCTCAACTTCAATATATTTATGGTAAGTTTTATGGTTTTTTTTTTTTATTCTAATAGATTGTTTGGTTCTCTACTCATATTCTTGGATTGATGTTGGGTTTAGTTAGGTTAAATTTTTTTTCTCCTCTTAGTGCAATTTCCAAACTTGAAATGTATAGCTCCATATTGATTTTATTTTTGTTTTAGGTTAGGGTGGTTTTACACATGTTTTTATGCAGTTCTTTAGCTACTATTTTTTATCTCGCAAGCATCTCTCAACCTCCAAACTTTAAATGTCCAATCTCAAATCAAATATATACTTATTGTAGGTGATTTAGAGAGGTTTTACACATGTTTTATGAAGTTCTTTAGCTACTGTTTTTTATCTCACACTTATCTCGCAAACATCTTGCAACTTCCAAACTTCAAATACCCAATCCTAAATCAATTTTATACTTGTTTTAGGGGATTTAGGGTGAGTTTACACATATTTTAGCAAGTTTTTTAGTCTCTATTTTTTATCTCACAACTATTTTCCAACATCCAAACTTGAAAAGCACAACTCCAAATCATTTTTATACATATTTTAGGTGATTTAGAGTGGGTCTACACATGTTTGAGTAAGTTTTTTTAGCTATTGTTTTTTATCTCACAACCATCTCGTAATTATCTTCCAACTTCCAAACTTGAAAAGTTTAACTCCAAATCATTTTTATACATCATTTGGGTAATTTAGGGCGAGTTTACACATATTTTAGCAAGTTATCTCGCAATTATCTTCCAACTTCCAAACTTGAAAAGCTCAACTTCAAATTATTTTTATATGTGTTTTAGGTGATTTGTGGTGGGTATGAATATGTTTTACCTAGCTTTTTAGTTTTTTTTAATAACATTTGTCATTTTATGTTTGTTTTTTTCTAATCCAATTGTATGTATATTTCCTTTTGTTTTGATTTAGGTTTTATAAGTAACCATGACATCAACAAACGTCCTAACATATAATGTGAAGCAACAACATTGGGTTTTATTATGCTTCGAAGGCGTTTGAGAGATAAAAAATAGTAGCTAAAAACTTCATAAAACATATTTAAAACCTGCCTAAATTACATGAAACAACTATATAATTGATTTGGGGTTGAGCACTTGAAGATGGGAAGCTGCGAGATGATTGCGAGATTAAAAATAATAATAATAACTAAAAAACTCACAAAAACATGTGTACAATTATCCTAACTCACTTAAAACAAGAATAAAATCGATTTGGGTTATACATCTCAAGTTTGAAAGTTGCATTAAAAGGAGAAAAAAATTCAACCTGACTCAACCCAACATCAACATAAAAATAGGAGTAGAGGACCAAAAAAATCTATTAGAATAAAAAAAAAAATCATAAAAACTTACCACAAATATATTGTGGTTGAGAGAATGTTCAAAAGTGGCTAAAAATCATAGGGCACGACAAGAGAACTTGAGGTAAGAGAAGATAGAGAGAAGTTGGAGAAAAATGAGAGAAAAGGTGGGAGAATAAGATTAAAGTAAAGTTAATTGGAGGAAAGAGGATAAAATTACTTTTTTTTTCATTTAAGGGTAATTTGGACCTTTCACATCAAAATTGTCCTAAAGTCATCTTTTTAAAAACTCATACCAAAATCTTTATACCCCTAAAAATAATTTTTGGCAATTTTCCTAAAATAAACTAAGGAAAAAAAACAAAAAGAAGTTGCTTCACCGTCTTTTGTGCACAATAATTTCTTTTAGGGATGCCCCTTTTTAGATGTGAAATGAAAATTAAAAATGGATACCTTGTTAAATTGAATGAAAAGTAGGTGCGTTATCACTATGTGAATTTATTTATTTACTCGTGAAAATTATTCATGCACTACAATTCATAAGCTTTTTTCATACTTGATACTTTATGTTAGATCTTCGATGTTTTATGCTTTATGTTCTATGTTATATACTCGCTACATGATCCTTGATCATCGATGCTCTATGCTCTACATTTTATGTTTTATTTCGAAGTTTGCTTGATGTTGGGTGCCCAATGCTTTATACTCTATATTGTATGCTCTATACTCAATAAAAAGAATGTAAAAGAAAAAAAAAAGTTTAGACTTTTATTTTGGTCTCAAAGAAAATTCATGTAAAATAATAAAAATAAATGATAGTATCTATACAAAAAAGAATTGTGGATATCTATAATATTTGTTTTAAATTTGATTCTTTTTGTAAAATTGATCACTATACTTATAGTTGAACCATTTAAAAAAAAAAAAAAACTTAAGGTTTATTTTTCAACAAAATATTATATATTAATAGTAGAGATATTTTTCTTTTAACATTTTTTTAAATTCTAAAGGTATTTTTATGACTTTTTAAATTTTTGAAGGTAAAGAAAATACTAATAGCCTCCAATCGTACAGATAAAAGTATTAATAATATTTTTTAACCATTTAAAAAAGTCTAATAGTATTTTGTTATGCTAGTTCATTTTTGTTTATAACTAAGCCAAAATAGAGAAAATTTAGGCAAAATATAAAATATAGGTTTAAATGGTATTTTAGTTTATTAACTTTGAGTCTTGTTCTATCTTAGTCTATAAACTTAAAAAAAAAAAAATTCATTTTAGTCTCTAAAATTTAAAAAAGTATTTATTTTAGTCCATATTATTAAAATTACGTTAATTCTTCAACATAAATGTGAGGGAGCTTGTATTTTTTGGATGACAAGACTCTAGATGTATTGAGCAAAATGAAGGTAAAGTAAAATGTCAATAACCAACACGTCAAAATATTGAACGATCAAAATTTTGAACTAAGAATGTCTTTTAAATTTTTCCGCTTTGCCACATTGTTCAAAATGAAACTCTAGATTTTAACTTAGCTAACTTTATTTGGTAGCTAGTCATCTAAAAACACAAGTCACTTTACCGTTTTGTTAAAGTTAACAAAATCTTAATATAGCAAGATCAAAATAAATATTTTTTTAAAAAATTTTGAGACTAAAACAAACATTTTTTAAAGTTTAAAGATTAAAATAAAATAATATTTAAAGTTTAAGAACTAAAACATATATTTTTAAAATTTTAGAGACCAAAATAGAACATTAAAAGTTGAGTACAGTAACATTTAAGCCTAAAATATAAAATACAAATCGTACACCTGCCCTCCCATTTCCCTGCTTCCGAAACCGAGCCATTACGTGGATCTACATATTTGGTCTGTCCCGTGATCGCTCTGTTAAATTTCAATCACCCATTCAATTCATTCTATTTGGAAATTTCCACTTCTCCTTCGCTATCTAATTTTCAATCCCTCCTCAAAATTCCTTCATACTTCTGATCCTCTGGAGATCTTTCACCAATTCTTACACTTCGCGCTCAGCTCTGTTCTTGTTCTCCGCCTCCTTCGGTAGGACTTCGATTCCTTGATTTATCCCTTCTCTCTGGTTTCGTATCATCCATTTTTATCCCACAATTTATTCTGTTCTTAATCGTTGTATGCTTTTTTCTTTTTCTCGTCTTTTGATGTGTTCGGGTAAATAGTAATTTCTAACGATATTGATTTGGTATCGGATGGAGCTGGAAAAGCCACTCTAGGCGCATTGCTTTAATTAGTTTCAGATACTCTTTGAAAGCCGCAATTTAGCTCAATTGTTAATGATTGCCTAATTCGGTGGTCTTTGCTGCCCATCATTGAAGTCTTCGATTATTTATTTATGTATTTGACGATCTATTTGAATAACCGCGCCCTTCAAATTTTATTTTCCTTTAAAGACCAAAAGCTACTGGCGATCTAAGAAAGGAAATATGTATTCACTGGCAAATGTTGATTTTTGGATATGGAGGTTTCAAATATTTTATGGCTTTTGTGCGCCCACTTTGCATTGATCTCCAATTACAAGTTCACGTTAGTACCTTTTTTTTCTTCTTTTTATTCTTTTTTTTGCACAAACGGATTCTTTTTAGTGGATGCTAATAGGAAACATAAAACTATGGGATGGTTAAAATTTTAGTCTGCAACTGAATTTTTTCTTTTCATAGCCAAGAATCCTGAATACAAAGGATACTTTTGTTAAAAGCTTGAAGTGCTTAGATTATGTCATTACATGACCAATGACATGCGAGTATATACAGTTTTGTTTCCTCTCCAAGTCAAACAGTAGCTACAAATTTCCTCACCTTTGCAATATAGAAGGCTAGCAGAAGAAGAAAGTTGTGAGAAGAAAACAATTGGAGGACTGGAACAAATATAATCTCAGCTAGCGCACTAAAATTTCAGGTTACTGGAATATGATTGTGAAAGCTACCTGAGGAACTATACTAAACCGGATGCTGGATAGCAGTTAAACATCCATTTGGAAGCTCAATGTATGGTCAGAGCACACAGATTCATTGCATCTCTCTCTCTCTCCCCCCAAATTTATAATCATTCTATATTCTCAAGGAATGAGGATGTTGATTAATACAGCCCATTCTTTCAAGTTTCTCTAACGAACAATATTTAGATTAACAGGCATAATAAACTAAACCACCTCCCTGAAGCTAGTAATGTAAGATTCAGTATTACTATTGAGAGCCCATCCAATGCACTGTCACAGCATTTTTGTTTTCAAGGTCTATCATTTACATTTTTACATGGACCTGCTTCCCATTGCATTTTTGCAATTCAAGGATCTGTTAACCGCTTCTGATTCGAGGATAGAATTTTGGAGCATTTTCTGCAACCTTTTTCTTTCAATAGCCGGCCAAATGACTACATGATCATCATCAGTCTACTCTACTTCAATTTACCATTTCAAACTTTACATAGAGGATTTTCCTTACCAGCTTCTTCTACCTATACAGCAGTGGAAGCACCTAAAGGTGAATTTGGTATGCAAATCATCTTGAGGCTTTCAAACAAAGGCATCCAAGCTTGATGGATAAGATTGGGTGATCGGTAAGCTTGGTAGTTGGTTACATCAGTTCTAAAAGAATAAATTATATTGGAATTCAGAAAGTTTGATGGAGTTCAAATTGAATCAAAGAAGAAAATACAGAGGTTGTGGCAACTGGCAAGACACTTCTTAGCCGCCCTTGTCTCCCAAGCTTGCCACTACTCTGAAGAATTGATGAACCAGCAAGACTCCAACACCAGAGGGCAGGAAGTACTAACCAAGCCATACTGATTTCTCATTGGTAGGCTAGGCGCCAGGAGTTCACTTCTATGCCTTTGAATAGTTGTCGACATGGCGCCCCAAGGAATCTCAAGCACTTGAACGAAAAAAGACTGAAGTATTAACATTCAAGGTATAGGGTTTGCAGTGACAACTTTTATCTGAAAACAATGATATATATTCTTTACTGTTTAAGTAAAAAGTTAAGGTAACCTCCTCCTAGAGTTGGAATATAAAGAAATTGTCATCGCGTCTTCTAGGATTGGGCTTCAGCATGGACTAGGAGATGTGGAAGTTATGAGAACATAAGGGAATATTATCCTGTTATTGAATGTGTACATTTGATATTCTATCAGTCCATGTATACGATTCCATGCCAGCTTGATTGTTTTACTCTCCCCTATTATGCAGGTTTCTTAGTTTCCATGTAAATGGTCAACTTGAACAATAGCTCAGGCGATGACTATACAAGTCTGACTCAAGGGCGAGGCTTCACACAATGCAATTGGTACCAAATCATGATGAAAATAAAGATGATATTCTGGAGCGTGCACCCATTTTAAGTCACTTGGATTTTCTGCCACAGTCTGTGGGATCATCATCCTCTGCTGAGATTGCTGAGATTATAGCTATAGGGAGAGAGAGTTCAGTTAGTGATGATGATTTACACAATCTTATTGTTGATGAAACTTGTCATCTGGTGAATGCAGACCAACCACAATGTCGTATATGCCTTGACACTGGAGGTGTTTAACATTCCTTTCTGTTTAATATGTAATGCAATTTCATCAACATCAGTTAAGACAGTGTTTCTCATGTATTTTACTTTTAACAAATAAGAATATTATCCTTAGGTTCACTTGTGGGTTAAGACGGTCTCAGTTGATATGTTCTGTTTTTTCTTCTTCTGAAGATTCAGTTTGCTTTTTTCTAGTATGAATATGGGTTTCGTTTCAGGAGAAGATTTGATTGCTCCATGCCACTGCAAAGGCACTCAAAAGTATGTCCATAGATCTTGTCTTGATAATTGGAGGTCCACAAAGGTCAGTTTTCCCTCACTTCATGTTTGCTTCTGTATTCTTAATTGAGACTCTTTTTTCCTGGGCAATGGACTGAGATATCACGCTATTCAATCAGAGAACTTTTACTTACTGTTATCAATTAATACATCTATATACCTTACAAACGTGTAAATTTGAGAATGACCAAGTTTCCAGTTTTTTGACTTCTAATCCATTTCAGTAATTCTGTCAGGAGGGCTTTGCTTTTGCTCATTGTACAGAGTGCAGAGCTATGTTCGTGTTACGTGCAAATGTCCCTCCTGATCGCTGGTGGTTGAGACTGAAGTTTCAATTTCTTGTTGCTAGGGACCATGCGTTCATTTTCATCATTGTTCAGCTGGTAAATTATTGTAATTGTGTCCAATTTGCTCATTCACTTTTGTGTCAAGGTGTTTAATTCAAGATTGGCTGAATGTTCTTCATTATTATTATGATATATAAATCCATTTCATTGTTATGATTGATTTTTCTAGAGAGGTCTTCGCTATGTGCTTTGAACAGATTGTGGCATTCTTAGGGGTGTTGGTGTACAAATTTTACGGAGAGGAACTAAGGGAAATGTTTGGTTATGAAGAACACCCATATGGATTCTATGCCATGGCTGGTATACTGAGGCTGCCGACTTAACTTTGTACTTTTTATTCTTCTTTATATATGTATTGAATTTATTAGTGTAAGTGAATATTCTGACAATTTTTTGGTTTCGTTTAATTGGAAGAATTTAGGATTTGCAGTTGAATGAATCCTTGAAATGGAATAAAGTACCGGCTTTAGAAAAAAATGTAGTTGCTGTACTATCTGTCTTTTTGATTCTTTGTTCTACAATTTCTTTTCTGCAGTCTTAGCTATCATCTTGGTTGGTTTACTCTATGGTTTCTTCATAGCCATTATATGCGGGCAGAGGATAAATGAACGCCACTACCATGTCCTCGCTAAGCAAGAACTGACAAAGGTCCAGTAACAATTTAAAGAGAAGAATATTGTAAATTTAATTCCATTTTCCTCCATTGCATCTCTCCAGTGTAGGCAACTGTTGGCTTCCTTCATTCTTCTCAAATTACCAAATCCTTCTGCTTACTCAGTTCAGATAGCTTTATTCGTTTCAGGAATATATAGTTGAAGATCGAGAACATAACAAGAACGTTCCTGAATTAGACCCCAGTCACGTTATGGAGCTAAGGATGTTGGGCCTGTATTAATCTGAAATTGCTGAATCCATTGTGCACTTCAAGTAAGGCACTCTATCTTTATTCCTTTCCACGCCTATGTATCTCAATTGCAGAATTAGAGTTGGCTCACTTATATGTTGCATAGTTATTTTCTTTTCTTCGCTTAATTTTGCAACTTTGTATTTTAATTTGTATTCCAACGGGACCATCATAGGTTGGTTTAGTGGTAAAAAAAGAGACTTAGTCTCAATAAATGGCTAAGAGGTCATGAATTCAATCTATGGTGGCCACCTACCTAAGAATTAATATTTTAATTTACTTGACACCCAAATGTTCTAGGGTCGTGAGATTAGTCGAGGTGCACATAAACTGGTCAAGACACTCACGAATATCAAAAACAAAAATTGTGTTATACAATAATTTTATAATTGGAGGCTCTCTCGCTCTCTCTCTCTCTTTTTCTTTTTTTAAATCTCGTGATCTTCTCAGGATACGATTGATCTGGCGGATATACTTTTGAGTTTGACCAAACAAAGCAAATTTATTGCTGAAATGTTACCCAATTTGCTAGCAAGTATGAAGAAGAGTGTTCCGAAATTTATATTGGAACTGACGTGTTTGTTTCCTTCTCGTTTATCCAAGCGGTTTGTTTGAACAAATAAATGCAATGAAAAAGCATAATATTTGAGAGGACAATTCTGCGAGGAGTGGCTTCGTGGTCGGACACACAGATTTCGTTGTATAAATGGTGATTTTACAAAGATGATGGGGAAATTACTTCCCCTCCCGGCTTGCTCTCGCTTACCCATGAAAGTTTTATTCACATTTTACATTTGCGTTTTGGATTTGTATTTATTTATTGATAAAATGTGAATGGTTTAAATTAGTAGATTAAATCATACATTATATAATTTATATTCTGAAACTGTAAACTATATTTGTCTAGGGTAAGTTCTTTAGTCTTTGAGATTTGGCCATTGACCTAGGTTTCAAAATCGAACAATCTCTGAAACAATCAAAGCAGAGATGATTTTAGTCTTTTAAGTCAGGTTTCTGCCATTTTATTATTTATAAAATGGCAGTTAATGTTTTCAAATAATGATAATATTAATAATAAATATCTCTGGGAGATTGTTTGAAACGAGTAAAAAATCAAAGAACTTTTAGGAGTGTTTTGATTGCCAAAATGAATCAAGATTATATTTGATCACGATGTAATTTGTTGTATATAATTAGGATTAATGAGAAAAGTAAAACTCATGCATGGAGTACAAGATTGTCCGTATTTCTGGTACAAAAAATCTTCCTCTTGACACTCGAATTTGCGATATTATATAACTTTCAATTTCATTACTCATATTAGTCTTTTAAATTGAAAATTCTTGATATTCAATTCTAATTTTTATCTTACTAACTTGCAATATATAATATGTAATATAGGGGCTATTTTGCATTGATTTAAAAACATCTATCATACTCGCCTTTAAAAGAAACAGAGATTCTTGATTTTAATATTCAATTTTGATTTTTGTCTAATGTTGAAATGTTTGTGACAATCAAAGGACCGTCCTGCATTGATTTAAATATCCTCATCACTCTAAACTATATAACATGGATTAAAACAAATTTTAAACCATTATAAAGAGTTTATGGTATTTAATATAATTTCAAACCCAAAGAAATATATATATAAAACATCATTATAATAAATTTTATCTTTCAAATTGATCTGTGATCTCTCGCACCAACCAATTTATGTTAAATGTGAGTTACTCTAAATTATACTAATTTGTAAATTAATCATAGTAATTAATTTCACATACATATATGTGTGCCAACTTAATTATAAATTTAGGGAAAAAAATGGAGCATGCCCACCTTTATTTAATTTTTTCCTTTATATGGATGTGTTCCGCATTCTAATCATACACACATAAAATCTAAATAAACAAAAAAGAGAGAAAAACAGAAACCAAGGAAAATTTTTCTTTCAAAATTAGTGGTTAACATGGATATCTTATTAATTAATTTATTTATATTACAATTGATGAAAAAACTTGAATCCGCCGCTAGGGACTTGTATTTGTATGGACTTATACCCGCTAATCTTGGATCCGCCGCTAGGGACAATCATGTACATGTACTTAACTATTGTTATTAAGACTTTTTTTCATTTATGCATGTTTCATATGGTTTAGTTTTCTGCCAATGTCCTAGGTTCCTAACTTCTCAAACTCCAAACATTTTATTCATCATCACTTCTGCCTATGTTCATTCGGGTTTGCTGTCTTTGTTTGAATAAGGTGTGGACTTCCCTTTTTTTCTTCTTCTTTTTTTGGGCATTTTTTAAATTGAATTCATAGCTTAATGGTTAATTATTCAGGTACATTAGAGGCTAATAATGATTTGCTTGTTGATAATATACCAGCAAAAGTTCCATGAAAATAGGTTAAGTGTGTATAATAATTGTTTCTTTTTTACCCTTTCTCCATCATTTGATGAAATTCATCATTATTTTGATCTGATGTTAATGTTATCTCCATCACTTGACTTAATAATTGTTCATGTTAGTATTGAGAACAACAAACTAGTGTCCGTTGAGTCCAAGGTCAAGAGTTGACAAACATATTTGTATTATTCTTCCTCGGCATTGATGTGATGACCGTACAACGAGTCAATTTTTTTCAGTGCAAGACAGGAAAGCGCCCTCTTTTTGTCATCCCTGCAGCTTTCCAGATTTTGTATTGAACGCATGGCGTAGCTAGGACCTTCAAATCATGTTTGAGCCTATGTTCAAACCAAACCCACCCCTATTTGTTTGTTTGAATAAGGCTAGAAAGAATGCCCGCCAAGTTCAGATAAGGAAATGCTTCCCCCAGCACGAGGTGCAAGCTTCTGACGTAGCTGGGCAGGTATATGAGTATAGCATAAAAAAGAAGTATAAGACTTTCATAATCTGGTGGCGATCCAAACAGACACTGATCTCGAGTAATATTGCCAAGCACAGAGGAAGGCGGGTCTTCTTCAGTCCGCTTGGAAAGCGTTATTATATCTTTTTCCAAAGTACCCTGTGCTTTCATTTTCGCTCTCCCACCTGCCTGGGCGATGGAATACTGATAAAGAGTCCAAGGGCTCCAGAGACTCATCCGCGAGAAAAGGCATATAAATTGTTTACTCGAGGGGATAATAGCCAGAGGAAATGCAAGACAATAGAGGAGTTCGCTCCGCCGCGTAAGATCCTCGAACCTACCACGACCACCATCCGCGGTGCGCTAATTCTCTGAATCCGGTACCAACGGGTATCATTCCTCCTAGAACAACGTTCTCTTTCAAACATCTCAACCAGGAGGGTGGCTTTTGCTAAAACTGAAACAAGTCTGCAGTAGTTCAAAACTGGAATTGGCACAATATCGCGAAGTGGCCGCCTTTGCTGCTTTTGTCGAGGCTGGAACTTTTGGCGATGAGACTTTCGAAGCACTTATTCTTTCTGATAAGCGAAGCTGTTGGTGATGCTGCTGGCGAGGCGGCCGCGGACCTATTGATTGACCATAGATGCGAACGCTATCTAAGAGAATCTCAGTAGTTCTTCTATCGTTCAAGGGCAAGGGGAAAACATGTAGCGGCTTGCCTAGATCTCGTATTTCCCACGTAGTCCGTCAGTCAAACCAACGATTCTCTTCTCAAAGTAATAGAGAGATTCTTTTTCCTTTTCTGGTATGTAGCTCCGCGATGTTGGGCGATCAACCAGGTGCTCCTACCCAAGCGGACTAATGAATACCAACTGGAAGAACTCACTTTCCTATCGTTCCGTAGGAGATCCCTTCTTGTTTGTGGCTGAAAAATGATGACCTATTGCTAATGGGGGGGAGAGATATTTCATTAGGGTTTGATGCTCCTCAATGGGGATCCCCAGAATAATAGCTTGCTTGTGGAACCCTTTGTTTAGTCAAGTACGGAACGAGCCTTGTCTACGAACTTTAGAGATAGGGGCGACCTCGTCTTGCTTGCTTCTGACGAAGCTTAACGCACTAGATAATCGGCATTATTTTATGGTAGGAATACGACTTTTTAGGCCGACCACAATACAAGTCATGAGCGATAGCGAAGCCAAGCCGTATAAAGGCGAGCAGCCCAACTAGCAATAGCAAACGGCCTACTTATAGCCTCTTTTTCCCCTTACTTACTCCCTATTCTCTCTTAAAGCTTTACAAGCTCATAAAATGGAAATTCTTCACGTTTTCCTCAGCTCAGCTCAAAAGGCAAGGGGAATGAATTCGAGAACTTGATTGACATTGAAAGATATGTGTACCAAACAAGCAATATGCTGATTGATGTACCAGCCAAGCTAGCTCGACCGGGATATTTGATTGGACAGAAGAACAACGGGTAAGCATCCAGTATCTCAGCAAATGAACATTTCTCTAAGCTTATCCTGTAGCTTATACGTCGTTTGAAAGCTGCTTCAAGGATCCAACGAATAGCTAAGGTTTGTTGACGATCCCTGGCTACAATCCCAGGGCAAAACAAGACCTGGGTTGACATCCACGAGGCAATTCAAGTAAACAACAGGGTTGACCACTCGGGGATAGACTTGGTTCCTCAGTGGCTCAAAAATGCACCACCTCTGAGCTCCGCTTGGATGCGCTGACCCTATGCAGTAAGGGTGGTTGTAAATCACTAGGTAGCCAGTCTTTACTTAACTCGGCCCAATCAATGCCCAAAGACTCCCATGCCTTTCTTGTTCCACTAGCTAGGAGCTACTAGCGCGCATCCGTTTTTCAGCTGGCTTCAAATGAATCAAAGCTTACTAAAGATTGATTCTCTCTCCTGAACTATGTAGTATGTTATATATTCTTTCTAGCAACTCAATCAAAATCAAAGCAAACTAGTATGTGCTTGCTGTCATGCTGGCAAAAGCAGGGGTTTCGGCCGGCCAATCAACAAAGATCTGAAAAATGACCGACCTGTTTTTGAGCCTACGAAAGGAAATTCCATTAGAACATATAACAAAGGCGTGAATGGGAGAATACGATACCATAAGGAGGAATTCCTCGTTCTTCATGACTACCCGAAGGAGGAGGTATATGGCAATAGCCAAGTTTACGATAAAAGAATAGGACAAAGGTCTATATTCAAGTCAGAAATCAAGGTAACAAGCCTATTCGAAGAGAGTTGTAACATTTCAACCTACTCAAACTCACGTTCACCTTTCAACAAACTCGACCTTCCGAGGATGCTCTTTCCTCCTTTCGGATACGCATGCCCAGCTTGATCTATTGATCAAACTTCTAAGAAATTGACAACTCTTGCAAAGGATGCTAAATTATTGCTTAGGTGACAACAATTCATCTGAATGCCCATGAGATGAGTATACGGATTCCCATGAGACAGATCTTTCTTTCTTTTTTTTTTTTTTTTGATAAAAATTAATCGTATTGGATTTGTACCTTATTAGAAAACAAATCGGGTAATGTTTTTGTAGATTTAGAAAATTCCATGGT